>LHPF02000010.1:0-1480477 GCA_002245815.2 Micractinium conductrix | reverse complement strand
ACCTAACCCTAAACCCTAAACCCTAAACCCTAAACCCTAAACCCTAAAACCTAAACCCTAAACCCTAAACCCTAAACCCTAAACCCTAAACCCTAAACCCTAAACCCTAAACCCTAAACCCTAAACCCTAAACCCTAAACCCTAAACCCTAAACCCCAACCCCTAAACCCTAAACCCTAAACCCTAAACCCTAAACCCTAAACCCTAAACCCTAAACCCTAAACCCTAAACCCTAACCCCTAAACCCTAAACCCTAAACCCTAAACCCTAAAACCCTAAACCCTAAACCCCCTAAACCCTAAACCCTAAACCCTAAACCCCTAAACCCTAAACCCTAAACCCTAAACCCTAAACCCTAACCCCTAAACCCTAAACCCTAAACCCTAAACCCTAAACCCTAAACCCTAAACCCTAAACCCTAAACCCTAAACCCTAAACCCTAAACCCTAAACCCTAAACCCTAAAACCCTAAAACCCTAAACCCTAAAACCCTAAACCCTAAAACCCTAAAACCCTAAACCCTAAAACCCTAAACCCTAAACCCTAAACCCTAAACCCTAAACCCTACACCCTACACCCTACACCCTACACCCTACACCCTACACCCTACACCCTAAACCCTAAACCCTACACCCTACACCCTACACCCTACACCCTACACCCTACACCCTAAACCCTAAACCCTAAACCCTAAACCCTAAACCCTAAACCCTAAACCCTAAACCCTAAACCCTAAAAGGGCACGTCGCAGGCTTGCTGCTGGAGTTGAGCAACGGCAGGGGGTGCAGGCAGGCGGCATACCCCAGCGCCCCCGCCGCACCGTCTTTCAGCAGCGCTGCCAGCTTGGGGCGCTTGCAGCATGTTTCGTTGACGGCTGGGGCGCGCCACTGCATGGGTGGAGGAGGGGGGTTACAGGAGCAGCAGAACGGCAGCACAGCAGCGCTTGCCCTCAGCACCGGCCTGCTCGCCTCCCCCCGGTGCGCACCTTGCCGCCCTGTTTGATGAGAAAGGTGTAGAGGATGGCTGGCCACTTGAGCAGGTGCGCCACCTGCTCCTCGCCGCTCAGGCCGGCCACTGCAGGCAGGCAGGGGCAGCAACACAGCGGAGACCAGCGAGTGAAAGGGGCCTGGCGTGATAGCACGGGCTGCAGCAGACCAGCGCACACGCCAAGTCCCCCACACCCCCGCTGGTTCAATGGGTGGAGGCGCACCGAGGTAGGGGTGGGCAGGGAAGCCGTGCTCTGCCATCTCAATAGCCGGCTGTGCCCGGGAAGGATCATACGAGGCCGTGAGATCGAAAAGGGAATGTGCAGCATTCAGCAACGGCGCACGGGCGCTAGCCCTAGTACCCCCCAGCCCGCAGGGGCGGGTTTGAACGCAAAGCAACAGCGATGCGAGCACGGCACAATCGAAAGCACAATCGGCAGCAGAAGTGGCAGCAGAAGCGGCAGCCGCAGCCGCGGTGGTGCCATCAAACCAGCCCCCAGGCTGCTTCACAATCGCAACCCACTCGTACCGTCCTATCCGGCAGCAGCGGGAGCAGGAGGCAGCAGCAGCCCAGGGCGCCAGGCGGCACCTCACCTATGTACATGGTCTCGTTGGACGCTGCAGGCGCCGGCTCACGCGCATCAATGCACTCGGCAGTGCCGTTTGGCAGCCTGAGGACAGGCAGCCAAGACAGGGCAGCGCAGGAGCAAGAGGTATGGGCAGAGAGGTGCGGGCGGCGGTGCATGTGGCATGCAGCGTGCACCGCTGTCAAGCAGCTTCACCCGTTGGCCGCCGCCCGTCAGCGTCCCGCCCCCTGTCCATCCACCCATCCACCCATCCACCCACCCATTGTGGATGCACCCCGCCACCTGGTTTACCACAGCCGCCCCACAGCCGCCCCACAGCCGCCCACCGTGAGCATGAATTGGCCCACGCCGCTGGCCATGGGGTTGGCCACACCCTGGCACAGCGCAGCGGCAATGGCGGCATCCACAGCGCTGCCGCCGGCATGCAGCACCGCAGCGCCTGTGCACGAGCAGGAGGATGGGCAAGGTGCAGAGACAGCAAGTAAGTGGTACTGCAGCACAATCATCTTGAATGCTGCAGCAGCGTCCAACCAGGCTGCGCCCACACAGATGGGGCTTCCCCACACACACGGTGGGGCTTCCCCACACACACGCCCACGCCTCACCGGCCTCGCTGCAGCGCCCATGGCCCGCAGCAACCACGCCCTGCTGGGAGCTCACTACGCGCGGCTGCCCACGCCAGTCGTGTGTCGCAACAAAGTCGCTGCTGATGCTGCCTGCGTGAGGCGTGGGATGGGGTGAAGCAAGGGTGGGCAGGTGCACCTCTAGGCCCAAGAACAGCTGGCGGCAGCGTCACACCACATGTCTCTGCCACGTATACACGCCGCACCCGCACGCCGCACACGTGTGTCGGTCACCCTTCCGATACGCACCCTCGGGTGCGGCGGTGTCCCCCGCTACCGGCTCCGTCAGCCCTGCGCAGCCTTTGACCTCCAGCCGTGCACTGTGCCTCCCGGTGATGTACGCTGCACCAGCAACCAGCAGCAGCAGCAGCAGCAGCAGCAGCAGGGACTGCACAGGGAAGGCCGAGGGGGCGGCAGGCAGGGCGGGTCACACATCGAGCGTGGCACAGCATGTGAGTTGTGAACAGCATGCGGGCAGAGCAGAGGGACGACCATCACTTCTCACCTGCCACACCGAGCGGAATGGGGGCAGGGCGCTGGCAGAGTGCGCGCCAGCTGCGCAGCCAGCTGCGAGCAAGCGGCGGTCGGGTGGCGGCGGCGGCGGTGGCGGCGGAGGAGGCAGCTGGCCTGCAGGTCCCGGCCCGTTGAGCACAGCGTCCGCACACTTTTCTTCACACCGTGGGCGATCATGGAGGGCCTCAAAGTGCACTTACCCGGGCCTCGCTGGCTCCTCCAACATGGCGCTGCCGGGGCTGTGGACTTTCATTGCCAGCACTGTGGACTTTCATTGCCAGCGCCCAGCTCCACAGCGACGAAGCCGCGCGCATAGCCGTCACCTCTGCTGCCTCTGGCGTGCTCTGGTGCATGTTGCGTGCTGCATGATGGGCGGCAATGCCGGCGCATGCGCACCGCGCGGGGCGCCTGCTCCGCAGCCGTCACGTTTCTTCCCTTGCATGCGCCTGCGCTCCTCTTCGCCCTGTCGTGCAAGCAGACCAGCACTGCCACCGGGGGTCTTGGACAGCCCAAGCAGCCATTTTACACCACTTGTCCCGGCACGCTGCGCCCAACTCAGGACAGATGGGTACCAACATCTTCCTGGGTTCCGCCGGCGCGATGGCGCCACCGCGCCCTCACTCCCCCGCAGGTGTGTTCAGCCACGGGCGCAGCAGCGGCGGCAGGCAGTTTGCATCCTGCTTGTATACAGTCTGCTTGCAAGCCCAGCCATCCCCCGGTGGCCCCCACTTCCCCTTTGACCGCCGCGCGTGAAGAAATCGTGTCCTGAACCTTCTGGCCTTGCTCTCGGGTGAGCCAGCTGGCATCTGCGCCGTCACGAGATCTTGATGTGTTGCTGCCGGATGCATTTACATGGACAGCACTGCAGCGACACCAGCAGCATGCTGCGAAGCATCATGACAGGCCTTCGTCTACCTGGCCGCCTGCCGCCGCTCCTCCCCGCGCATCGCCCCCAACTACACCCGCCGCCGCTGCCACCTCTCCTGCTGCTGGCGCGTCGCCCAGCCCCAGCAGGCCCATCATCTCATGCAGGCGGTCGCCATCGGTCAGGTACAGGTAGCCGCACTGCAGAGGTGGGAAGGGGAAGGAGCGCGAGCTGCTGAGCACAGCAAAACGAGTCGCTGGGCGGCTCCGCACGCGACGCACACGCTGCCACCGCCCTGCATGATCGTCCCCACCCACCCACCCACCAGGCACTCGATGGCGGTGGCTGCACGGTAGGTCTCACGCTTCAGCCCGCTGTCAAGCCGCTTGGGGGTGACGCCTGTACAGGGGCGGGGAGGGACGGGAGAAAGGGCGCGGCGCTGTGCCCGCTTCTCTCCCCGCTGACGACAACAGCGCCTGCGCTGCCCCATCATCAGCCAGGGTTCAACAGCACCGCTCCACATCTCTCCAGCACACCTGTCGCATTCCGTCCCCAGCGCAGCACATCCTGCTCCTCCTCGTTCAGCCACCCGCTGGCCAGCAGCTGCTTGCACAGCGCCTCCTGCAGCAGCACGGGGCATGGGTTAGCAGTGGACAGGGCGCCTCAGAGTGCAGCGGTGCCTGCAGCATTGCGGCGTTTGGTACTGCTGCTGCTCCACTCCCCAGGCAGCAAATGCCTCGGCACCACCCGCCCCATCACCCCACCGCACCACCCCCTGCTGCCGACCTGCGTCTCCGCCCGCACATGCTGCACCACCTCTGAAAAGTATGCTCCCTTGGCTGAGGGGGGGAAGAAGAAGCGGCGTCGCGCGTACAGCTGCAGCATGGGCAGACGAGGGTGCGGGGGCGGGGGTGGGAACAGCGCCCTGCTTACTGACAGCGGAGGCGGCGGCGGGCGCCACTTGTTCCCACACTCCACCGCCACCCATGGCCCTCTCACCTCCCACACGCTGTCGCCAAGGAAGGCCAGCGCTCCAGCGTTCCAGTGCCGGCGCGGCACCTTGCCCCTCAGGTGGGGCGGCAGCGGCAGCCGCGGGCGGCTCCACTGCCGCTTCTCGGCGGCGATGGACACCTCTTCTCCCTTACTGGTGGATGGCACGCCATCGTCAGACAGCACTACCGGCGCCTCGCCGTTGTCCCAGCTGGAAAGGGTGTCTGGCAGAGACGTGCCTGCAGATCGGGCTGCCTTCACCTGGCTGCGTGCCGTCGTCGCCGCCACTCGCCGCCGCTGGGGCTGGCAAGGGACTGCCGCTGCTGCTGGGATCGCGCCCGCCGGCTCCCTCGAGCCGAGTACCCGTGCTGAAGCGGCTGGGCAGGCGCAGGCCTGTATACAGGTGCCAGTCGGCCTCATTCGGACCAAGACTTGGTCACCAAGTGCAACTCCTGGTTGCGTCAGAGCTTGGCGGAGGGTCTCGGAAAGTGTACGTACCGCGCTTCTGGGATGCTCACAGGGTGGGGAGGCGAGCAAGTCGACCGCGCAGCACGTCACAGCATCAAGCGGAACCCTGGTTCTGAAGTCCGCGACAGGCTTCTCCCCGTTCAGTTGCAGCGTGTCATCCATCGGAGGCAGCATCCAGGAGCCGCCAGGCGAGCGCGCAGCCCCGTTGGCGCGCAGCCGTTGCTCTTGGAGCGCGCCGCCCGCACCTGGTGCGCCCTCCTGCTCTCTCCGCTCTGCTCATCCCATCGCGACATCCACTCAAAAGCGCGCGTGCGAGAGCAGCGGCCGCCTCTGGGGAAACGGTGCCGGGACGTAGATGCTCTTGTGGCCAACAGCTGCGCCTGGTAGGACCGCTGACGGTAGTCCGCTGTGCCTGCTGCAGGACCCGCCCGCCAGCTGGCAGCAGGTCAGAGCAGCATGGAGCTGGCACCGAGCGGCAGAGCGCCGCCGCCCTCGCTGGAGCAGCGCAGCTCCAGCCAGCGGTCGGTCGAGCTCGACATCCTTGCACTGTCGCAGCGCTGGGAAGCGCAGCGTACCATTCGCAACGGCGATACGCCTGGGATGCGCAGAGGTGCGGGCGTGTGAAAGCAAGAGCATGGGAGGGGGCACTGACGCGAGCGCCTGTGCCTGCTTCCGGGCAGCGATAACTCCACTGACGGCTGCTCACATGCCTCGATATCCCCTGCCCGACCCTACAGGTTCACGTCCCGCGCTTGCCGCCATTCCGCCCAACGTGGCAGCTGCCGCCAACCCCTTCAGCCTCACCGTGCAGCGCCAGAAAACGGCCGCGGCGCGCACCAGCCAGCAGCAGCAGCACCATGGAGCAACGGTGCGCTTTGGAGCGTGTGCGCCAGCAGGAGGAGCCGTGGCAGATGCCGAAAACACCGCAGTGCCGTCGGCAGCTGCCACCCCCGCCACCACCGTTCTGCCCACCACCAGCGGCCGCGGTGCAGCCACCGGCGGCGGCGCGCCCAGCCCCTCGCCCCTGGTGCTCTTCCGCGGTCGCCTGAGCTTTGCCGCAGGGGAGCCCGACTCTGGTGGGTGGGGGATGGGGGTGGGGCGGCCAAGGGGCAGGCAATGCCCTGCCCACATGCAAGGAGCTTGTCGCCACTGATGCGCTGCCTGCCTGCCTGCATGCTGGAACGCGCCTCACCCCTTTGCCTGCATCCGCCTGTCTGCCTGCAGCCCGCAAATTCGACCGGCCCACCACCGCCCGCAAGCCTGCCGGCGGCGGTCTCAAGCGCAAGCTGCTCATCAGCCCGGGGGGTGGGTAGGGGAGGAGGGAGGGAGGGATGCGTTGAAGGAGCGTGTGTGAAACGCATGCGACGAGCGGCAAGCGGCAACGTGTACAGCTGCATGGCTGCCTGTGATTCACGGCCTGCGCGCCCCCCCCCCCCCACCCACCCACCCCACCACCCCCCACCCCACCCCACCCCACCACCACCACCACCACCACCACCAACCTGCAGCCGACATCAGCGCCGCCTTCCCCACCCTGGTCAAGCCCAGCGCCAAGCAGCGGCGGCGCTCTGTCAGCGACATGGGCCCCTCTTGGGCTGTGCGCGCGGCGGCAGCGGAGGCGGAGCAGGCGGCAGTTGCAGCAGCAGACGACGACGCAGCACAGTGCAGCGGCGATGTGTACTGGTCAGACCCACTGCCGGCGCCTGTGTCAGTCGGCCATCGCAGGGGCAGCGTAGCAGCAGATGAGGAGGTGCTGCAGGACACGGCCGCCAGTCCCGCCAGCAGCGGCGGCGGCGGCAGCCCCGGCGTCAGCGGCATGGACGCCTGCTGCTGCAGCCCGCCCCCCGCCTTCTCGCCGCTGCGTGAGTGGCCGGCTGGTGGTGATGGGTGCGGCTGCTGCTGCAGTGCCGCTGGCGTGTCAAAGAGCACACGTTTTCACTGGGCAGTGCCAGTGTCGGTGCCATCAGTGCCAGTGTCGCCTCCGGAGGGTGCTGGCTGCACGCTCACCTCCGGCCGGCCATCCCTGCCCCACCCACCCGCTCCTGTCTGCATGCAGCCGGCGCGCTGCAGCATGCGCTGCCCACGGTGGACCACCCCAACTGCGGCTTCCCATCAATCACCCCAAAGGTGAAGCCGCCCGCTGGCACCGTGGTGTCGCGCCGCAGGCCGGTGCCACAGCCCCCACCCACCCTGCCATCCTCCTCTGCTCACCCACCCACCCGCCCGCCCCCCCGGCTCCCCAGACCATGCGCGACCTGTTGACGCACGGCGGCGCCGCCTTTGGGCTCGACGGCTTCAAGGTGGTGGACTGCAGATACGACTACGAATTCGAGGGCGGGCACCTGCCGGGTGAGCTGGCTGGTGGGCAGGGTGGGGGAGGCGATGATGATGGTGGGCAGAGTGGGGGGGAGGCAAGCACCGCTTGCACTGATGTGTTCTGCTCCTGCACCCCCTGCGCCACTCGCTCGTCGCCCTCCCTCCCCCTCTCCCTCCCCGCTCGTAGGCGCCCTGCACCTCAACACCCCCCGCGCAATAGCCGACTTCTTGGCCGCCCCCCGCCCCGCCCCCGACCACTGGCGCCTCACCGCCCTCATCTTCCACTGCGAGTTCAGCACCGAGAGGGGGCCCCGCGCAGCCAAGCACGTGCGCAACAAGGTGAGCGAACACGGGGGGGGGGCAGGAGCTTGGGGCGGTGGGGTGGTGGGTGGATGTTAGAAGCGCGGGCGGCTGCGCAGCCTGAGCGTGGTCCCAGTGCTGTGGCATGCGCATGGATGGATGCGTGGCTCACCCTGCACCCCGCCGTTGCTGCCCTGCTGTTGTGCAGGACCGTGAGGCGCACATGCACGACTACCCTGCCCTGTCCTACCCACACGTGTTTGTGCTGCAGGTGGGGGCGGGTAGGGTGGGGTGAGAGCAGCGGGGCTGGTGGGAGGCTGCGTTGCTGCAGCGTGCGCTGCGGGGACAGCCAGGCAAGGTAGGCGCTGCTGCCCTTTTTGCTCCCCCGCTCCTCCCCTCTGCCACCTCACATGCCCCCTTCCCACCCTGCCGTGCCCAGGGCGGCTACAAGGCTTTCTGGAAGGTCCACCCCGAGCTGTGCCAGGGCGGCTACACCCCCATGGACCACCCTGACTGGGGGCAGCAGCTCAAGGTGGGGGGGCGGGGGGGCGCCGCAGCCGCAGGCACATGCGGCCGACCTCCTTAACGACCGCGTGTCCGCACTGCCTGCTGCGTGGGCATCGTGAAGGACCAGGGGCATGCCTGCCGGGGCTGCAAACCTTGCTATCCCCCCCCCCCCCCCCCCCCCTGTTGCTTTATCCCCCCCCCCCCCCCCCCCCTGTTGCTTGCTCACATCCCAAACCGCGGCCCCCTCCCACCCCGTGCCCACCCCCGCAGGAGTGCCACAACATCGTGAAGCGCGCCTGGGCCAAGACCACACGCACCTTTAATCGCACACAGCAAAAGCGGCGCCCCTCGTACTGCCTGCGCCAGAGCAGCGGGGCAGGGCGCAAGGGCGAGGGCGAGCGCTGTGCCGCCAACATGGCAGCGGTGGCGGCGGCGGCAGCAGAGGTGGATGGCGAAGGCACTGAGCTGCCGCCGCCGGCCGCGCAGCACTTGGCGCTGATGCGCTGCTGACCGCCTGGCCTGCACCGGCACACGCTGCAACACGCGCATCCCATAGATCACCTAGGCCCAGCCGGCCGAGCACTGCACCACGGCAGCGGGTGCGCTCGCCACTTGCATAAATACTCACGTATATACCTTGTGACTTACTCCCACCAGCGGCGGCCCAATGCCGTCCTGCCCACCCAATTCTTGACTGCGGCATGTCGGCATGCCGTTGCACCCCTATTCCCCACCTCACACATCCAGCACCACTGCGCATCAACCTCACTGCCCCCAAGCCTCTTCATTCACTCTCAATTCGCCTCGCCTCACCACCCCCACACCCCATCTGTCTCACTGCGCTGGCCTGCCTGCCTGCCTGCTGTCCACACACAGTTACAGGCACATGCACGAGCGCATGCAGAGATGTCCGGGCAGGGAGGGGCTGGCCAACGGTTGGTTGCCCTGCTGGTCAATCAGAGCGTTGGTTCGTAGGTGGCGAGAGGTGGAGTGCAGGAAAGGCTGGATAGACAAGGCGGGGTGGGGTGGGGTGCATCGTGGCAAGGCAGGGAAGGAATGGGGGGACCATGGGTACCGGCGGTCTCAGAACGCATGCTCTCACACAGCCGCTGCATGGCAGCAAGGGCGGGCGCATTCTCGGTGTGCACAGAAAGGAGACATCAAAGGCGGGCATCAAAGTGCATGGCGTGTGATAGATGCTATCGATAGAAGGCGTAACAGCAACGACATGGGTAGTGAAAGCAAGCGGGCACTAGTATTTTCCCTCCAGGCTGGCCGCAGCAACGTGGCGCCAACAACAACAACCAGCCCTGCCTGCTACTGCGGCAGCACGCGGCGCTGCTCATCACCCAGCGCCGCCACCACCGCCTGGGCCGCCTGTCGCTGCTGGCGCAGCAGCCAGTTGCGTCGCACGCGGAGCTCCAGGAGGTAGAGTATGGCCAGGGGGATGAGGGTGTGAAGCAGGCCTCGGAAAAAGCCGACCGCTGTAAGGAAGCGGGAAAAGGGGGAGGGGAAGGGGAGGGGAGGGGTGTGAGGGAGGAAGAGAAAGGGGGTCGAGAGGGCTGTGTGCATTGTGGAGGCGAGGGATGGCAGGTGTGGAGCGGCGGGCGACGGCAGCGCCGCATGCAGGGGCCAACCAGCGCGGCATCCCTCTTTGCATAGCAGCAGCTGCACCACACAGCCGTGGCCTGCTGCCGCCTCATTCCTACGAGCGCCCCCCCTCCCCCCCCCCCCCCCCCCCCCCCCCAACACACGCACCCCACCCCACCCACATACACACACACACACCTGCGCAGTGCCACGGCTCCAGGTGTGGGTGGTAGCGCGCGCACGTCACCGGTATGGGCTCCAGGTCCAGCAGGAAGCAGGCCAGCAGGGTGGGCAGGTGGCGGCAGAAGCGCATCTGGTGCGGGGAGAGGGAGGGGGGGGGGGGCGCACGCAGGCGGTGGATGGGCCTGGCAGTCATGCCACCTGCCATCGCCACTGCTGCTGCCCCTCGCGCACTGCCGCACCAGCCCCGCCTGCCCGCCTGCAGCGCCCGGCCCAGAGCACCCCACGCACTGCCGCACCAGCCCCGCCTGCCCGCCTGCAGCGCCCGGCCCAGAGCACCCCACGCACTGCCGCACCAGCCCCGCCTCCCCGCCTGCAGCGCAAGGCCCAGGGCACCCCCACAGATGCAGCACCCACCCCCAGCCCCACCTGCAGCAGCAGCCCGTCCACCGTGAGCCACGCGTACCCGGCGTTGACGTACCGCGCCTGGGACATCTGAGGGGGGGCGGGGGGGGGGGGGGGGGGAGGGGAGGGGGCGCTCGGGGAGGTGGTGTGATGGGAGGGCAAGGGGGAGAGGAGGGAGCCCCGCTGCCAGGCATGACGCAGCGCTTCGCGGTCCGCTTCTTCTTCAGGCATACCCCCGCCCCACTCGCGCCCCCCACCCACCCACCCTTGACACTGACGAGTCTATGAGGTTGCAGTGGTAGCGCTGGAAGAGGAGGGCTATGAAGAAGAAGGCCTGCACTACAGCCTCGCGGTGCAACACGTACCTGGGGGGGGGGGGGGGGTAGTGGGCGGGGCAGGGCGAGTAGGTGGGGCCAGCGCAGGGCGGGGTGGCGGCAGGGCGGGGTGGCGGCAGGGCGGGGTGGCGTGCCTGCCCTACAGTGCAGCACCCCCAGGGGCGCCTGCCCTGCAGCACCCCGACCACAGCACCCACCAAGCGTTTGGCGCTCCCGGCAGCAGCGCCGCCAGCGGCAGCACCAGGACTGCCGCCACCGCAGCGAACAGCGGCTGGTGCATGTGCACTGGGCTGGAGGGCTCCTTGGCCAGCAGGATGAGGATGGCCAGCAGCAGCAGGCTGCCAGCCGCATCAAGCTGCAGGATGGTGGCAGGAGAGACGAGCAGCGGGTGGGCGGGGTGCAGGAAAGAGCCACGCGGATTGGCAGCATGCAGTGTGGGTGTTGCCGGGCGCAGGCAGCTCGGCGGCGCCCCCGCCGCACCCCGCCCCCACAACCAGCACCCCGCGGCCCCCTCCTCCCCCCCAGCACCCACCTTGTCTGCCATCAGGCGCGAGTGGTAGCGTGCAAAGCGCGACTCGAGCGTCAGCTGCTGCTGCCGCAGTTGGCGGGCCACGCCCCAGGGCGCCGCCACCGCTGCCGCTGCGCCGCCCTCCTCCTCCTCTGCTGCCTCCTCCTCCTCCTCCTCCTCGCCCTCTGCCCCTGCCTCCTGGCCGAGCGCAAGGTGGTCCTCTTGGAAGCGCAGCAGCCAGTCAAGGCCCATGCCGCGCCGCGCCGACGGCAGCAGCAGCTGCTGGTCCAGCACCGCCCGGCACAGCTGCACAAGGTAGCGCAGGCGGCCAGCGACTGTACGGCCGCCGCGCTGCGCAGCCACAAACGCCGGTGCAGGCGCGGGCGCATCGGCAGCACCGGCTGCGGGCGCGTCCGCCTGCGCCGTGCGTGCGGCAGCGGGCGAGCCGTCTGAGCCGTCTGGAGCGTTGCCGGCGGCGGGAGCGTCGCCGGCCAGCCGCGGCGTGCTTGCAGACGGTAGGGAGCCGTTGCTGGGCAGCCGGGTCTGCACGCTGAGGCGGCCGGGAGCGTTGCTGCCGCTGGCCTCTGCTGCCGCTGCCCCTGCTGCTGCTGAGCCTGCTGCTTCAGTTCCAGCCGGTGCGCCGTGCAGCGCACCTCCGCGTGACGCTTGAGCAGCTACCGTGCCCGCCTCCGCCGTCGCTGCCAACGCATGTGCCAGCGCTGCCGCCGGCGCCGGCGCCGCCTCCTGCCTCACAACATAGCGCCGCCCCGCTGCTTCAAGGCCCTCCTCCCCCTCCTCTTCCTCGTCAGCAGACCCCTCCTCGTCAGCAGACCCCTCCTCAGATAGGTCTGCTGACGCCGGGTGTGCCGCCGCCAGCACGCCGAGCGCCTGTGCTGCTTGCGCCAGCTCCTGCTGTGCATGCCGTGCCAACGCCGCCGCAAGCTGCACCAGTGCACGCATGTGCTGCGCCGTGAGCACGCTGCTGTCGCCGGCATGCTGCTGTTGGCGCTGCTGCCGCGCACCGACCAGCAGCACCGCCCTTATGCTGCTTTTGCTGTCGCTTGTGCCGCTGCCACTGCCGCTGCTGCAGCTGCCACGTGGCGTCTCCTCTGCAGGCGGCGCCGCTGCTGCTGCCTGGAAGGGCAGGCAGACGAGGGAGGACACGCGGTGCTGCTGCGCTGCCAGAGCTGCGTCAGTCCAAGCACCGGCGCCGCCGCTGCCGCCGCTCCTGCTGCTGCTGATAAGGTCAGCGGCTGGCAGGCTGCACGTCTGGGGCTTGCCTGCCAGGATGACCGCACCAGCCAGGCAGCGCTGCACCTCATGCACGCTCGCTGCGGCGTGATGATGCACGACGCCGCAGCCGCCACTGCCGCCTGCCGCCGCCGCTGCATCAGTCAGCAGGTTGGCGCTGAGCAGCAGCAGCGGGTCGCTGACCCCTGCCACCACAGGGCTGCACACCCCTAGCGCCAGGTAGGCGCAGCCGGGGAACAGGCGGTCGCGCAGCACAGCAAGCGGCGGTCCCGTCGGCAGCTCGCCCCGCAGGGCCGCGGCTGCCGCCGCCGCCACCGCCACCGAGGGCAAGGACGCCACCTCGGCGGCGTCGGAGCCAGTGGCCATGCTACGCGCGCTTCGCGCGCACCCCGAGCAGCGCCACTCGCAGTGCCGCTGCCGCCCGGCGGCGCGCGGGCAACACTTGCGGCTTGGCAGCGCTCAGCGGTGCTCTCGGCCCTCGGGTGGTCCAAAGGGTTGTGGGGGGAAGAGTCGTGGCGAGCGAGGCGGGGCGGGGTGGTCTGACATGCCCCGACCGGCCACCGCATCTCCCGGCGGCGGCACCGTCCTCCCGCGGCACCGTCCTCCGGCTCCGGCGGCACCGGTGTCTAGTGCTGCACCAGTCCAGCCCACCATGCAATGATGCATGCTCCGTCATTGCTCGTGTTCTCGATGTTCTGGAGCTTTAGGGTGGCTCTGAACAGACGTCCGACAACCTGAGAGCGAGCGTGCAGCGCGGCGGGCAGCATGCCGACACAGACGTGCAAAGTCGGCAGCCGCGGTTCTCCGTCAACTCCCTCAACTTTCAGACATGGTGCAGCTGGACAGCATGGTGCAGCTGGGCACAGGGACTGTAGGCGTCCCTGCGTGCCGCGGCGTGACCACGAAGCCCAAGCGCATGCGGCCCCCATCGCTCTGGGCATGCATGGCCACAGCACGGCACCCGCAATGCGGACACGCAGGGCACGCTTCTTTGCAGACGCAGCTTCTTTCAGTAAATCTGCGGGAGCAACGAGCAGCAAGGTGGCGCCAGGGCCGGATGGACGTGGCTCTGCAGAGTGCGACGCAGGGGCCGCCGCCGGCAGTCAACTCCCTCACCCAGTGCCCGATGCCGACCCAATCCCTTGGCAGGCGTAGCATATCGCAATTTGCAATTGGGTGGGCTGTCGGAGAAGCCACCCGCAACCCTGCTGCGGGTGAGGCCAGCCCATCTAGGGCTACTGCCTTCAACGCGAGCCTCGTGCACCGGCCCGCTGTCCGCGTTGATCGATTACCGCCTGGTGAGTAGCAGCCGCTAGGCAGAGGCCCAGGGGATCAGAACGAGGGCTTGCTGCTTGCCGGCTCCCCACTGGGCTCTGCGCGCCAGTCGCTGCCCTGTGCACGCGCCACGGTCAAGTCTGAACAGTATTGATCCGCTGCATTGCGGCGGGACGTCGTCCGCCCGGCCGTGTGCCGCCGGCGGCAACGCCGCCGCCGCCGTCGCTCGCGCTGCTGCCAGCTGCTTCTCGAGCTGCCCGAGCGCTGGCCTCACCCCCCCTCATGCAGTTGCCTCCCATCTGCTGTCCACCCCTCGTGTCCTTCTTCCTGTGCAGCTAGTCTGTAGCAGCAGCGCCGGCCCAGCGGCCCCCCTGGTTTGTTGCATGGCCCAGTGCGTCGCCGCGCCCGCGGCCTCCAGCATGCGGTGCCTCAAGCCAAGCAGCCTGTCGCAGCTGCGCCGCTCGGCAGCCAGCGCGGTGAGCAGCCGGCGCAGCATGGCGGTGGCAGCGAGCGGCAGTGGCACGGGCAGCTACAGCGGCGCCGGCATTGCGCCCCCCGCCAAGGGCCACCACTTTTTGCACATTGACGACTTCAGCAAGGAGCAGCTGAGTGAGTGGATGGGTGGGTGGGTGGGGAATGGGTGATATCGTGAGGGTCGGATGAATGAGGGTGCATGCGGCTGCGTGTGGTGGCGCGGTGTCGACGGCCTGTGAGTGCCCAACACAGGTGCATGCCTGCGGCGTGCGTGATCCCTGCCCCTCGGTCGCTCGGGCAGCTGCCTAGCCGCCTACCTGCCTGCCTGCCCACCTACCTGCCCTGCCCTGCCCTGCCCTGCACAGTCGCCATGCTGGATACCGCCATTGAGGTCAAGGCACGGCTCAAGTCTGACGACCAGTCGTTCAAGCCCCTAATGGGTGCGGCGGGGGCGGGCGGAGTGCGGGGACGCACGCCAGCATGCCGCCCCCGCCCGTGCGCCTGCCTGTGCCTGCCAAGAGCCTGCCTTGCTCCCTGGGCGATGCTGCCGGCTGCCGGCTGCCTCGCGCGCCGTGCTGCCTTCCTTCAATCCCCTCCCCTGACCCCACCTCCTCCCCCTCGGCCACGCAGGCAAGAGCCTGGCCATGATCTTCACCAAGCCGTCCATGCGCACCCGCGTGTCCTTCGAGACGGTGGGTGGGTGGGCGGGCGGGCGCATGGGGCTGCTGCTGACGGCTGTCAAGCGTGGTTGGGGTGTGCCTGGCAGGGAAGGGACGCGGGGGAGGGGCGCAGCCATCGTCAACGTGCTACGGTGCACAGGCTCCACGGGTGCCGCGCGCAGCGGCGGCGCTGGCAGGCCGTCGCTTCCCGCCAGCACCCCCCGTGCGCTGCCATCAGGCACCCGCCATGTTGCGCCCGTCCGCCAAACCCACCACCACCACCACCCACCACCGCCACCACCCACCACCCCCCCCCACCACCGCCACCCGCAGGGCTTCTTTAAGCTGGGCGGCCACGCGCTGTACCTGGGCCCCAACGACATCCAGCTGGGCAAGCGGGAGCCAACCAAGGACATTGCGCGCGTGCTGGCGCGGTGAGGCGGGCGCGCGTCTCTCCAGTCAGCCCTGCATGCCCGGCGCGTCTGGCTGTGCCGTGTGTGGAGCGCTGTCCAGCTGCGCGGCGGGGGCAGCACTCGCAGCGGCGCGCGTGATGTGCTGCATGGGCGGGCGGGCGGTGTGAGGTGTGAGGTGCCATCTCAGCGAGGGCTGAGCAGACGAGTGCACGCTGCTGCACCCAGCCCTCGAGGTGAACTTCCCCTCCCCCCCCGCAGCTACAACGACATGATCATGGCACGCCTGTTTGCCCACGAAGACATCCTGGAGCTGGCGCAGTTCAGCGACGCACCCGTGGTCAACGGGCTCACAGACTACAACCACCCATGCCAGGTGCAAGCCGGGGGGGAGCACGGCTGGGGGCGGCAGCAGCAGCAGCAGGGACAGGAAATGCAGCGGCGGCGCGCCAGCTGCCGGCAGGGGCTGGCTGTGCCGCCGCCGCCGCTGCGCTTGGGGCTCTGCCCTGCTGGCATCTCTGCGTGGAGGCCCCAGTGCCCACCTTGCCCCCCCACCCCCACCCCCACCCCCACCACCCACCCACCCACCCACCCACCACCACCACCACCATTGCCCCCCCCCCCCCTGCCCCAGATCATGGCTGACATCATGACGGTGAAGGAGCACATTGGGCGGTACGAGGATGTCAAGGTGGGTGCTGGGGGTGGGGGTCGGGAGGCGTGGTTGCATGCTTGGCGGGGGTGCAAGGGCCGGGAACTCTGTAGGTGCAGGCTGCCGACCACACATCACACTCTATCGCCCGCCAAGTCTGTCGCCCCCCCGCCAACGCCATCGATAGTGTTCCCACTCTCCTTCGCACCCTCTCGCCCACCAACTCCATCGCCCGCCCAATCCATCGATAGAGTTCCCAATCCGCCGCTCACTCCACTAGACCCCCCAGTCTAACGGGGCACTCTGTCGGCTTTTAACCCCCCCACCCCCCCCACCCCCACCCACCCACCCACCCACACCCACCCACCCACACACCACCCCACCCCACCCCCCATCTCCCCCACCCCCCCATCCCCCACACCCCCACACACCACGCGCCACACACCCGCAGGTCGTTTATGTTGGCGACGGCAACAACATTGTGCACTCGTGGCTGCGCCTGGCGGCAGTGTTCAAGATGGAGTTTGTGTGTGCATGCCCCAAGGGTGGGTGAGGGGTGGGCGGGAAGCAGGGGTTGTTCCAACGCATGCCTCAAGGATGCACACTGATGTCGAGGGCCGCCACACCTTAGCAGCATGTGCAGTGGAGCAGTGCGCCAGCCCTCCCCACTCCCTCGCCACCCTGCCCACCCGCCCCCGCCCGCGCAGGCTTTGAGCCCGACAAGGCGACTGTTGCGCTGGCTCAGGCCACCGGCGTGTCCAAGATCAGCATCTCCCACGAACCCTTTGAGGCGGTCAAGGGGGCGGACGTCATCTACACAGGTGCGCGCACCGCTCGCGTGCCCCCTCCTTGCCGCGGCTGTGAAGGGTGCTTTGCTGGCTGCTCCGGCCGTGCTTCCCACTGCCGCACTGACGGGTGCACGCCGAAGGGGGCCAGCATCGGCGGCAGCAGCAATCTGGTCGCCACCTGCGTGCATGCTGCCCCGCTGGCCTCGCATGCTCCTTGCCGACCTGCTCCACCCACGCCCCCCGCCTGCCCTCCCCTTCCCCCAGACGTGTGGGCCAGCATGGGCCAGAAGGACGAGGCCGATTACCGGCGGCAGCGCTTCCAGGGCTTCCAGGTGGGGGGCTGGGCTGGCCTGCTGTGCATGTGCGAGCAGCACTACCCGCCTCCCTGTCCACCACTCCTGAATGACTGATGGGTCATTTGTTGTGCTGCCCGCACTCCGCCTCCGCACGCATAGCGGCAGCAGGCACCGCAGCCGGCTTGCATGTCGTCGCCTCGCTGCGGCATGCCACTGCGCCCACCCCTTAGTCCCCTGCTCACTGCCCCGTCACCCCTTCCACCCGGTCTCCCCCTGGGCCCCCCAGGTGAGCGAGGACCTGATGAAGGCCGCCGGGCCGCAGGCCAAGTTCATGCACTGCCTGCCCGCGGAGCGCGGCATCGAGTGCACAGACGGCGTGGTGGAGTCGGGTGAGCTGGCTGGGTGGGGGGGCCTGTTGGTGGTACGGAGGGATGGGGGCGCAGACTGGGGGCGGTGTTCGGGGGTACTCCAGCGCCTCGCTGCCGCGGTCGTGCCAAGTGAGCAGCACGAGGGGAGAGATGTAAAGCACTGAAAAGGAAGGAAGGAAGGGGAGGCACGAGGGGCGACGGCGCACGCCGCTGGGAGCGGAAGCGACTTGCGTCTGTGCTGCACTGCCGCTGGTGCGCGCACGATCCAGCATCCTGTCCCTCCCCACACTCCCCCCCCCCTGCAGCCGCCTCCATCATCTTCGACCAGGCGGAGAACCGCATGCACGCACAAAACGGCATCATGCTGCACGCCATGGGCGTCGCGTGAGCGGATACTTTTTCACATGTACTGCACAGCGCCCAACACCCCAGCTGGACCTGTTCGGCGGGTCAAGCCCCACGCCGGGGCGCGGCGACAGCTGGCCTGCGGCCGCCTCGCCGCTGGAGCCGCGAAAGGTGCGGCGGCAGCGGCAGCCTCTGCCCCGCCTCCCAGTTCCCTCCCTCCCTCGCGTCACTGCCCTGTGTGCCCCCCCAGCCCAGTCTCGTTGTTCTATCTGTGTGCGCGCGTTGCCCCCTCCTGCTTGCTGCCCCTCGCCGCCTTCTCCCCACTGTTGCTCCTCCCATCCTGTAAGCACTGGACCGCCTCCCAACCCGGCTTGTATAGTGCCGCACAAATAGCTGCCCGGTAGACAAATAGTGCGTTGTGTTGTGCGTCAACTGGCCCCTCTGGTGTCAGCAACACAGGAACCCCGCCTGCGGGCACCCTCTCCCAGCCATCACAGCGCCGCCTCGATGAGTGAGGGCCCCTGGCGTGCCAGCGCCGCCGTCAGCGCCGCCGCCAGCTCCTCGCATGTGGCTGCCCGGCTGCCAGGCACGCCCATGCCCTGCGCCAGGCTGACCCAGTCGATGGGCGGGGTGCCCAGCTCGGTGAGTGCACGCGCCGCCTTGCCGGTGCTGCAAGAGGAGGGAGGGAGGGAGGGAACAGCAGGGGATGTGCGCAGCGGCGGAGGTTGAGCAGGCGCCTGCATGTCGCATCCTTTGGCCGCCGAGCTGCTGCCGCCGCAGCTGCCCCGCTCCCCGCCTCCTCGCAGCTGGCCACTGCCGCTGCGCCCCCAGCCCCACCCGCCCGCCCCCACCTGGGCGTGATGCGCTCCCTCGCCATCTCCACCTTGAGGATGGCGTAGGAGCGGTTGGAGCAGATGATGGTGATAACGCGCGCGCCCTCACGCGCCTGGCTCCACAGGCCCTGCTTGGGGGGTGGGTGGGTGGGTGGGTGGGGGCACGCACCAGCCGGGAGCAGGGGCGGTCGGCAAGGGGGGCGGTGCAGAGCTGCTCAGTTGATTGAAATCAGAGGGCGCAGGCATGCCCAGACAACACCTATCCCGGCGGGCGGAGCCCACCTGCAGGCTGTACATCCCGCTGCCGTCGGCCTGGCAATGGGGGGGGAGGGAGGGAGAGGAAGGGTCGGGTGGGACAGTGGCAGGGCAACGACAGAGCCGCAGTGCTGTGAGGCGGCGGTGACGAGTGCAGGCTGATTCCCCTTGTCTCAGGCTTCCCCGCCAGCTCTCAAAGCCCCCCACCTGCAGGTTGATGACCACTCGGTCTGGGCAGGCCACCGCAGCCCCCAGGGCCAGGGGGATGCCCGCACCAATGGCGCCGCCTGGCAGGCAGCAGGGGGGCGGTGGAATTACAGAGCGGGCAGGGCAGGGGGTGAGGGCCTGGGGACAGGGTGGGCAGCCACCGACGCTGTGCCCTTCCATGCGTTACCGCCCAGCATCGCAATCGCAGCCTTTTTCTCAGCAGCACAGGCGCAGCCGCCTCCCAAAGCGGGGTGCATCTCTCGCTGGCGCACCGGTGAGCGTGAGGTGGGTGAAGGGCGGGCAGGCGGCGCTGTGGTTGAAGTAGGTGCCGCCGCTGGTGAGGGACTCGTCCACGAGGATGGTGCCTGGTGGCAGGCAGGCAGGCAGGCAGGCAGGCAGGCGAGGGTGGGAAGCAGGGGGGCACCATCAGAAAGCAGGCAGCAGGCAGGCCATTGTGGAAGGTGTGCACTGTGCTGGCAGTCAGGCCACCGTGGAAGGTGTGCACTGTGTGTTTGGCTTTTGGCTGCAGCACAGCAGAACATGCGCTACGGCAGGCCGCCTGCCAGGCCCCCCTGCCCTGCCCACTCCGCACCCTCTGGCTGCAGCGTCGCCACCGTCTGGCAGAGGGCGGCGGCAGTCAGGCGGCCTGCGGGGACGGGATGAATGCGTCGCCACATCAGTGGTCGGTGTGTGCACAAGCCACCTTGCCATGCTACACACCACCACGCTCTGTGTGCTGCGCTGCCCCCCGCCCGCCCCTTGCCGCCCCGTACACCAGGCCACACCTGTGGGCAGTGCAGGGCGGTCGAGCGTGGCAAAGACGCCGCAGCAGTTGACGCCCGGCGTGACCGAGTGCCCGCCCACTTCCGCCGCCAGCAGGGCCAGCAGGGCAGGCAGGTCCACACCCCGGCTGTCAAACTCCCACACCGCCTCGTCCTGAGGGGGGGGGGGGGCTCAACAGGCGGTGGGTGGATGGCGTCAGAAAGGGTGCAGCCGGCAGCGTCAGGGTGAGGCGGGCGGTGCAGCAGGGCTACAGCACGACTGCCGGCGGCGATGCAGCGCAGCGCTTCCCGACCCACCGCACCCTCACCGGCAGCGTGACGAGCTGGGAGGGTGCACCGTCATACCTGAGTTTGCGGGCGGGTGTAGGTGAGGGCTGGGTCGTTGCTGGGTCGGGGCACAAGAGTGCAGCTCATGTGTTGCGTGCTGCGTCAGCCCTCTGCACCCGTGGACCCCCCGGCTTGTAGCGGCCCCTGATCACGTTTTCGCTCTTCCCACATCCTTCAAGGTCATCTCACATCCTTGTGGAACCCTCCCGCGCCCCGCTCCCGCCCCCAGTTTAAAATGGCTGCTGCAGCTGCAGTTAAGCAGCAGCTGGAAGACAACTGGAGCAACAGCCGCCAGCACAATGTGTTTCCGCTTGCTCAAATCGATTATATCATGCGCCGCAAACGGGCACAGCAGGGCCTGACGGTAACGCAGGCACCTGCCGCCAGCGGGCGGCGGCGGCGGGGCGCGGGAGGGGACCAGGAGGATGCTGAGCTGGTCCTGCCGCGTTGGGATGTGGAGGTGAGCATACTGTATCTGTAAGCAGGGCTGGAGTTGCTGGATGAAGCGGGGCAGGGTAGCACGAGGGCAGCAGGAGGGCAGCAGGCATGGCAGAACTGTTGATGCCGTGCCCATCATTAACGGACACATCCCCCGCTGTGCGCTGCCCACGATTGCAGCCCAAGGAGCTGAGCAACAGGTTGCTGCGTCAGTTCCATCTGGACAAGACAATTGACGGCAAAGAAGTCCTGCTGCGCTCGGTGTCCCGCAACGACGAGCTGGGCATCGCCCGGCCCCCGCCGAGTCTGCAGCCGAGCTCAACTTTGCTGCTGACGCGGATTCCTCTGAGGCGCCGCTGGTCACGCTCACTGCGGCGGTGAATGCAGAGCTGCTGGTGACGGCAGGCGGCAAACGCCGCCGCACGTGAAGCACCGGCGGCGCTGCCCGTGGGCTGCAGTCCACCTGTCTCCAGCCAACCCAGCTTCGCCCTGCAACAGCCTGGACCCCTCCTGTCAGCTCTGGTGCAGCAGGCAGCCATTTAACGCAGGTAAGTTGGGCAGCAGCTGCGCTGTGATGCGCGCTGCTCCTGCCGCCGCTCACGCTTTCCTTGCCCGACAGCCTGCCCTCTGTCCCACATTCTCGCTTTGCTTTGCACACTTCTCCGGCCTGCCTTGCGTTTCAATTGCGGTGTAACAACGCTCTACTGCAGCGGGCGAGACCAGGGGGCTTGGCTTGCGCGGACCCGACCATCCCCTCGCTCTCAGCAGCTTTTCCGGCGCGGCCTCGCGTCTCTAGAGACACTCTGTGGACCAGGTAACAAGTTCAAAGTGGCGCCGCTGCGCCTCCTGCAGCAGGCAGGCCAGGGGGTCGACCGGTGCAGGGGTCGACCCAGCACGCAACACCTGCGGCATGCCATCCTTCCTGCTGGCTGCCTGCACGCCCACGCGCTGCTTCGCCCCCACCCCGCCACGGCCTCACCCAAAGTTTGCCACAGGGCGGCGTGCGTCCAGCACCAGCAGGAGGTGATAGGGGGCTAGCGCAGCGGCTGCGTCCTGCGCGGTGGGCACGTGTGTTGGGGGAGGAGCACCATGAGCAGGGCGCAAGGTGCGGCAGGGTGCAGTGCAGAAGGCATTGCACCGCGAAAACAGCAGCCCTTGCAGAGCAGCAAGCAGCGTGGCAGATGGGCAGCTGTGCGCGGCACGCGGCGAGGAGGCACCTGAGGGAAGTAGGGCAGGCGGGCGGGGGTGGGCAGGCCGGCACCCCGGTCCAGCCGTGCAAACGCGTTCTCACACAGCAGCGCTGCGCCGGTGGCAGCGGCGATGCGGCCCACGTTTGGCAGCGCGTCGCCTGGCAGGAGGGAGGGAGGGGAGGGGCATGCCGCACGATGTGAGGGCTGGCGCGGTGCCGAGAGAATGATGGCTGTCGTGCTGTCGTTGCATTGCGGGCAGCTCGCCGCCTGCGCCCCCAATCCCAGCACTCCCAGCCCCAGCGCGGCGCACCCTCTGCCAGGCAGGCGGCCCCGCCGATGTACAGCGCGGCCTTGCCGCGGGGGCAGGCACGCAGCGCGGCCGCCGCCTCGCGCACAAAGCGCTGCACCTCTGCAGGCAGCGGCGCGCCCTGGGCGGCACCTGCAGCAGGGACGTTCGCGTGAGGCTGCACCGCCGCACCGTCCTCCTCGCTGCGCTGCCAGGAGAGGTCGTGCGGCACGATGAGCGTGGCCACGCGGCTGTCGCCTGGCGCGCCGCGGCTGCCGGCGGTCGCGCCCACCGCCGCCGCCATGGCTGCACCCAGGTCTTCCCCGGGGGTGCAGGCGTGCACGTGGGTGCCGACGGTGCTGGCCAGGGCTGCAATGTCAGAGTTGAGCAGGGGGTCGGCACCCTTGTGCCAGGTGGCCATGTCGCCTGATGACGATGGATGGGGAGGGTGGGTGGGTGGGTGGGTGGGTGACGGCATAGGCGGGCGCGGTGGCTTGATGAGGCGGGGGGGTGGCCGCTGCACTGCAGCACGCCACCCTCATGCCTGGCCTGGCGGCCAGCGTGCTCAACACCCCAGCCAACACTGCTCAACGTGCTCAACACTGCTCAACGTGCTCAACACTTGTCCCCCCCCCCCTCGAACCACCGTGCCACCCATCCACCCACCCACAAGGTTGACCAGCGGGGTGCCGGCGCGCCGCGCGTTGTGCAGGTTTGCCGTCGCATTGGCCAGGCCGGGGCCCAGGTGCAGCAGGGTCAGCGCGGGGCGGCGCGCCATGCGGCCGTACCCATCTGTGTGGGTTGCACATGGAGGGTGGACGGCGGGTGGGCATGTGCACGGCATTGGAGGCTGCGGCAGAGGGTGGGCGGTGGAACGATGCCGCACGAGCACCGCACCTGCCGCGCCGCTGCACACCGTCTCGTGCAGGCCCAGCACCGCGCGCATGCCTCCCACCGAGTCCAGAGCAGACACGAAGTGCATCTCAGAGGTGCCTGGGGCAGGTGGAGTGAAGCGGCGGCGTGAGACAGGGAGAGCACGAGGCGGCGGCGGCGGCAGGCGTGCAGGGCATGCGCGCTCAAGGATCACCAGCCTCCCGCATGCCCGGGTTCACTCAATCAGACACCCGAGGTAGACAGCTCCCCGTAGGCCTCACCCGGGTTGGCGAAGCACACCTTCACGCCCGCCGCCACCGCAGCCTGCAGCAGGCGCTCGGCGCCACTGGGCGGCTTGGCGGCGGAAGCCATCGACGCGCCTTCAAAAAGCCTTGTTGTCGGGAACGAGTCAACCCACGAGGTTGGCACACTACTGAAGTGTCCAGGAGGAGAGCCTTGGGCGGGGAAGGAGCGCCTCGGGCGCCGGGTCCCGCCGTGGGGCCGGCAGCCAGGCTGAGCAGCCTCAGAGCAGCACTCGAAGAAACTGGACGACGGCAGAATGCGACGAGGAGGGCTGAGGCCGTCGCGATCACTCTCCTGTCGCTCCATTCGGTGGCCTACGTGGCCTACGCCGTTTGCAGCACCCCGGTTGTCCAAAATGATGCCTCGTCCTCCGCCCGTGTCTTCGCCAGTCCCGACGTCCTTCTGTAGCCGCCCCGCCGACACCACAGCCGCAGACGTCTGCTGACAGCTGCTGCGCTTCGGCAGCTAGCGCGCCGCTCTGCCCCGCCGGGCGTCGGTCTGGCGCCCTGAGCGCCGCTCGCGGACCGCCGCGCCACGCCAGGGCCGCCAGCGCCGCGTCACGGCGTCGCCGGCGTCGCTCGCCGCTCGTGGCCCGCCGCTCGCCGCTCCTGGCCCACCACACAGCCGTGCCAGATGGGCAAGAGCTTTAGTGGCGACGATTACAAGAAGGGGAGCTGGACGCCAGAGGTGCGGGGGAGGGAGCAGCAGCACCGGGAGGGGTCGGAGGCGGTGCGCCGCCGGGCGGCGCCCGACACGACGCCGCTGCCTTCGCCCCCTGCCACCCATTTTCGCTGCAGGAGGATGACCTGCTGCGCCAGCTGATTGGCGAGTACGGCCCCAAGAACTGGTCCATCATAGCCAATGGGATCAAGGGGCGCTCTGGCAAGAGCTGCCGCCTGCGGTGCGTGCCGGGCGGCCGGGTGCTGCACCTGCGTGCGGTACAGGATGGGGGTCGGCAGCCGTCGCTGTGCCCGCAGCTGGCGTTCAGCCAGGCTTCACAGCGTGGCTACGCATGTCTGCTGTGGCCACCGCTGTCGCATGAAGCCGCGGGTGCCTGCTCGTGCCGCCTCCATCGAACTCCCGCCGACCCGCCGTCCGCCCGTGCAGCTGGTGCAACCAGCTCAACCCAGACGTGAAGAAGGAGCCCTTCAGCCAGTGGGAGGATGCGGTGATCATCCGCGCGCACCGCGAGCACGGCAACAAGTGGGCACGTGAGTGCGGGCCGCAGCTGTGGGTACAGGCACCGTACGGGAGGCTGACGCTCGCCACGCAGGGCAGGTGCCTCCCGCTGCTGCGGCCGCCGGCCCCCCATCACCACTATGTGCGACGCTCTCCCTCCTGCCCACTCCCTTTGCCCCCTACCCCAGTCATCTCCAAGTTCCTGCCTGGCCGCACCGACAACGCGGTCAAGAACCACTGGAACAGCACGCTCAAGCGCAAGTACCACGGTGCGGCGGGGTGGGGGTGCTGGCAGGTACACCGTGGCCGGCGGCGGCGCAGTGCACCGAGTGCCTGTGCAGCTGGCTGCGCCCTCCTCTAAACCTCACCACCTGGCAACACCCACCCTGCGTGCAGGCGGCCAGCTGAACAACCGCTACCTCAAGTCGAGCCACGCCACGCTGCAGTGGCTGATGGACAACCCGGCAGAGGAGGACGACTCGTACTCGCCGCAAGCAGCGGTGGGTGCAGGGCTTTTGCAGGGAGAAGCTGGAGCTGCAGGTTGCTGTCCCGCGGGCCGGTGCCGGTGATGTGGCGCCTGCGCTGGGCTGGTGTCGCTGGTGCTGCCCCCGTGCTTGTGCTTTCACCATTTCCTCACTCTGCCTCCCAGCTTGCGCTGCAGCGCGGCGGCGGCGCCGGCAAGCGCCACTCCACCGCGGCAGTGACGCAGGCGCAGGCGTACGCAGGCGCTGCAGTGGCGCGCACTGCCACCGGCCAGTTTGCACCCGCCATCAATGCCAGCAAGCGGCGGCGCACCGACGGCGGGCTGAGCGGCGGCGGCGGTGCAGCAGGCGACGACGCCGAGTACCCAGGGCTGCCGGCAGGCATGAAGCGCCCATCGCTGCAGGTTGGTGGGGGTGTGACGTGGCAGCGTAAGCGTTTCGCTGCAGGGTGCTGCGATGGCTGATGCACGCATTGCCCGCTGAGCCCACCACCTCCGCCACCCACACAGTGCTGCCTGCATGCATACGCTCATGGCCTGCACGCAGCTCATCTACCGTTGCGTCTTCCTTATTTCTCTTCCCGTGCAATCACCCTGCAGGAGAGCATCGACATGCTCAACTCGATGCCTGAGAGCATGCGCGCCTGCCTGATCGAGGCCGCCAAGCTGGCGGGCCCCGCCTTCAAGCGCAAGACTGCGGTGGAGGGAGCGCTGGGCGGCGGCAACGGCGGCCTGGGCTGCATGCCGCTCAGCTTCAACATCAGCGTGGACGCGGGGCGTGCGCCACCCGCGCCCGCAGCTGGCGCAGTGGCGGCATTTGCAGCAGCTGCAGGCGGCGGTGGCGGCAGCGGCGGCCTGCCTGGTGCAGAGAGCGACCCTCTCATTGCTGGGCTCATGGGCGGCCTGGCTTCGGACCCGCTGCTGGGGTCTATCCCGCGGCTGTCTGCGCCGCCGCCATCGGAGCCCTCGGCACCGCAGCAAGAGGGCGGCGCGGGGCCTGCGGCAGCAGCAGTGCAAGGACGCGACCAGGAGCAGCTCATGTACATGTTTCGGTGAGGAGGGGTGGAGGGCAGGGAGGGAGGGTCATGTGCGGTGCTCTGCCACCAGCATGGTGTAACCACGTTGAAGATGCAGCAGAGCTGTTGCAGCGCGCCATGCAATACGCTGCTTTGCCCCTTGCTGTTTCAGCCGATTGGATGGGCTTGACGCCAACCCGGCAGCGTCGCCTTCAGTTGTGCCTTCCAGCCTGGTGCCAGTGCCGCTGCCGACGCGAGCGGCAGGGCAGCAGCAGCCAGGCCTTTTGGAGCAGCAGCAAGCGGCAGCGGCGGCAGCAGCAGCAGGAGGCATTCCCATGCGGCTGGGCCCCCTGCCCTCGGCGCCCTCGCCCACGGACCTCAAGGTCAGGGATTGGCAGGGGGGGGAAGCATGTCGGCGCACAGTGCATGGCTTTATGCTGCTCTCCTACTCGCAGCCGCGTTTCCTGCTGCCTTGTGTGTGCCGACCTGTGCGTCCCACTTTTACCGTGCGCTTTGCTGACTGCTGCCTGGCCTTGCCTCCTCCTTCCCTTGCTGCAGGGCATGTTTGGCGGCAGCGGCGACACACCTCTCTCCAGCGGCAGCCTCAACGCCATTCTGGACGAGCTGGGCAAGTGAGTTGTGCGCAGCGGCCACCTCCCTTTCCCCTCACTCGAAACCCTGGGCTAGTGAGGGGGCTGGGTGGGGGGCTGCCCCACGCATGCAGGAGCACGTGCATCACGCTCTTGGCTCCGCTGCGCCCTGACGCACTGGCCTACTTCTTCCCGCCACTGTGTTTGCAGGGGCGGCAGCTTGTTGAAGGGCATATCTGGCGACGTGCTGCACACGCTGCCGTCGCTGCCAACCCTGGAGAGCGATGCAGCAGGTGGCGGCGCGGCAGCGGGCACAGCGGCCCACCTGGCGCCCGTGCCCATGCGGCTGCCTTCGCTGCCGTGAGGCAGCAGGGCTAGGCAGATGCAGCGGTGCGGCTAGCGGGCTCATTGTACTACTCTTGTTTTCCGTGTTGTGATCCTTGCCCGTGCTGCGCAGCCCACACCGGGCCGCTCACCGTGCGTTTATGGCTGCGCTCTGCCGCTCTTGTTTATGCGGCGCTTTTATTGCGGCGCTTTTATTGCTGCCCTACTCTAGGCCTGTTTGATTGTCAGCCTCATCGCAGTGTTTGTGAGCGTGAGCCATGTGATGCAGGCCAGTCGGACCGTCAGTACCCCATCACCACGAATGCGCCGTCTGTCTGACCATGCGTGCGGTGCAGGCAAGGGTCGTGAGCAGTACGGTCTGGGGTGGAGGGTGGGCAAGACCCACGCTGGGGCAGGTGAGCACATGGACAGTTATGCAAGCTGCGTAGCACACGTGGCTGCTGCAGCGTACGTGGCCTGCAGAACGCATGCCCCCAAGGGTGGTCAGCAGGAGGATCCGAGTTTGCATGCGCAAGTTCTGCATGTTGCCCCTGGCGAGCCTGCTGCCGTGCCTGGGCCGGTCGCTCTTGAACCCTCGCCAGGAACGCCCCCACATCCGATTTCGTGCCATACTGCGTCCGTGGACGTTTTGCGAACTCTGGCAGGCAGGGGCGAGCTGGGCCGACAGTGGCGAGCAGCACGAGAGCGCTTGCAAAGTCCAGTGACGGCGGCAGGCCCGGCGACGTTTTCTGCAAGTTCAGGTCGGTGCTCGGACCGTGTTGCAGGAACAGAACTGTAGAAACAGCGGTAACATGTCGAGATTCGCTTCGCCGGCAGGCCAGAGACGGCGCCTGTGACTGCTATTGCCGGCTCCCACTGCAAATGCAGGCCAGGGCAGCGATCGCTGCAGGCTGCCAGGCCCCAGTTCCCGGGTTGCCGCGTTTGCCAGGCCCACTTCTCTCCCGCTCGGTCCTGGCGCCTCTACATTGCGCCGCAATGGGCTTCTTCTCGAGGCTCAAAATCAAGGTAGGGCATTGGGCGCGAGCGTGGTCACGGCGCCACAGCTTGCGGCGCTTACTGCTGCAGGCGGCAGCGACGCCGCATTCCCACTCAATGTGCTCGTGCACTGGGCATGCCCAGCCAGCCGCCCTGGCCTTCAATCATACAGTACATTGCCAGGATGTTAACATGACACAGCCTCACACTCTTTGCCCCTGCACAGAAGAAGGAGGCGGCCGAGTGTGTGGCCCCGGCTGCGCCGCCAGCGGAAGCCGAGCCTGAAGCTGAGCCTTCATTCCAGTACAAGCAGCCAGATGCGGGGCAGGCTAGCAGGCTGGTGGCGCTGCGCGCGCAGCAGGCCGCAGGGGAGACTGGGGAGCACACGCAGGACGAGGATGGGGATGCCGACACTACAGGCACAGCGGATGCCGGCGCCTGCGATGCCGATGCAGCCAGCACGCCTACTGCCAGCGGCAGCCCGGATGCCGCGGGTCCGGCGACACCTGCCGTCAGCGCCGACCCCTCTGCTGCGCTGGCCGACGGCAGCTGCGAACCTGCCGGCGCAAACGAAGCAGGGGAGAGACCCTCGGCGGCCTTTGCCCGCCTGACGCGTGTCTCGCCTGCCGGCTCCCTGGCCGCCAGCGAGCAGAGCAGCGCCGCCGCCAGCCGCGTTGACGGCAGCTGGACTGCTGCTGCTGCTGGTGGCTTCGTCGGCGGCGGTGCCACTGTGAGCGCGGCACGGCAGGTCCGTCAGGAGCTGGGTGACGAGGCTGCAGACAGGTGGGTGGGCTCTTGGCTGCCAGCGGGGGTTGCGCACAGCCGTGTGACGGAGCTGCAGCGCCCAAATGGCACAGCACGCGGAACCACGGCGTCACCCAGCTGATGCGCCTGCCCCACTCCATGAGGCCGCCCATGCAACCACCCCTTCCACCTCTACTTCACCCTGTGCCACCCTGCCCCCTCTTTGCTACCCCAGGCTGCGTGAGCTGTTTGTGGAGTACGCCAGCCTGGGCGGCCAGGGGCGGCAGCGGTTGGAGGAGCTCGACTCTGCACGCTGGTACAAGCTGTGCAAGGTGGGGGAGTGTGTGAGTGTGTGTTTGTGGGTGGCGCTTGTGGCGTTGCTTGCTGCTTTGTAAGAGGGGTGGAGGGTGGGTGGGTGGGTGGGTGGATGGCACAGGGTTCGCACCCCCGTGCAAAGCTGCAACTACTGCCCTTGCTCGCAAGCTCACCACACGCTGCCTGCTCCCTGCCTGCCTGCCCCGTCCCTGTTCCCGCTGCAGGACACGGGCCTACTGTGCCGCCGCTTCACCAAGGGGCACGCTGACGTGGCGTTCACCGTGGCCAAAACGCGCAAGGACAAGCGCAGGTGGGTGGGGCGGCAGCTGGGGCTGCCTTGCGGGGGGCTGTCGGCAAGGCAAGGCGCGCTTGGTAGGGAGTTGTTTGTGCAGCGGCACCAGAGGAGCAGCCAGGCGGTCGGCCATGCCGGGCGCTGCGCTGGCAGCTGCACCGCCTGCTCACACCCGCCCCCCCAAACCCTCCCCTCGTGCCACTCCTTGCCTGCAGGCTCTCCTACCCCGAGTTCTGCACCGCGCTGCGCCTCGCCGCCTTCCGCAAGCAGCGCCCCCTGCAGGAGGTGAGAGGGAGGCGTGCGCCGCTTGGGGGCGGCGGTGCATGCTACTGTGCACGCGGCTGCTCCCCTGGCTTGCTCGGCGCATGCGCACTCAAGCCCACCACCTCCCAGCCCTTGCAGTGCCCTGCCCATGCCCCTTGGCAGCTTCCTTCCACCCACCTACCCATTTTGCCTCACTCGCTCACCCACCCTGCCCTCCTCTGAACCCCACCCTTGCCCTGCTGCCCAGGTTGTGGCGAGCGTGGTGTGCAGCCGCGGCCCGGTGCTCAGCGACGTCACCACCCCAGACTCTGTGCGCCTCTATGACGACCTGTCAACATGGACGGGTACGGACGAGTGCGCTACTGCTTTTGTCAGCTCGGCGTGCCTCAACACTGCCTGCCTGCCTTCACGAGAGGCGTGCTCATGCTGCTGCTGCCGCCACTGCCTCGCTTCCGCAGCTGCCCACCACCCCACCACCCCACCCACCCACCCACCCCACCCCACCCCGCCCACTGCAGGCGTGCAGCTGCAGGTGGCGGCAGAGGCGGCTGCAGGAGGAGGTGCTGCTGCAGGCGCGGCAGCCCCGGGCGGCAGCGCTGGCGGCAGTGGCATGGAGACCCCCAACCTGGCACGCTCCGGCGGCCTGACAGAGCTGCTGCTGCGTCAGCAGTCTGCCCGCCAGGTGGGGCTTGCAGTGGGGCCGGCAGATAGGGACGGCCAAGCCGGCGGACGAGGCCATTGCATGCCCCAACCAACACGCAGCCTTCGCATGGAGAGAAGTGCTTCCCAAGAGCACCTTCCTCGTGCTGAATGCGCCGCCTCCCCCTGTCCCCCCCGCCCCCGCAGGAGTTCATCGACACCGACAAGGCGGCTGCAGAGGCGGAAGCCGCTCAGAAGCGGCGCCAGCTGGCAGAGGGGCTGATCAAGCAGGCGGAGGCGTCAGCCGCCGCCGCCGTAGCCAAGGCGGTGCACCTGGAGGCGTCGGCGCGCCAAAAGGCGGAGCAGGCGGCCGCCGCTTCTGCTGCTGCGGAAGCAGCGGTGGGGAAGAACGACGCTGCGGCGGAGGAACGTCGCGCCGAGGCGGCGGCCCTGCAGGCGGCGGCGGCGCAGCAGCAGGAGGCGGCGCGCCAGGCCGAACAGGACGCGGCGGCGGCGCTGCGGCGCGCCGCGGACGAAGAGGAGAATGGGCGGGCGGCGGCAGAGGCGGCGCTTGCGGTGGCCACGGACAAGCAGCGCCTGGCGGCAGGTGGGTGTTGGGGGGCGTGGGGTATTATGGTATGAGAGGGGGACTGGGCCGCTGTGGTCGTGCAGCGCTGTGCATCTGGGCACCGCTGCAGCGCTGCTGCTGCTGCTGCTGCGCATCGACCCCTACCCCTCTGCGTCCCCCTCCATCCGCCTCGCTCTCCCCAAACGCAGACGCCGCCGCCAACGCGTGGGCCGCCGCCGCCGCAGCCACCGAGGCCGCCGAGGCTGCAGCGTCGGCGGTGCCCGAGTCCGCAGGAGCCGAGGGCAAGGGGTGGTCTGAGGACAGCCGGCGACAGGTGGAGGAGGCGACGGCAGAGGCCGAGGCGGCGTCCATGGCTGCCATCCTGGCTGCCAAGAAGGACGCGGAGGCTGCCATGTTTGAGGCGCTGAGCCTGGCAGAGGAAGCAGAGGTGGGTTTGGAGGGGAGGGGCCAGGGCGGGGTGGGGTGGGGTGGGGTGTGGGCGTGCTGCCGCTGTTGCTGCTGCCGATGGCGACGACGCCGGCACGGGCCAGGCTGAGGGTGCGCTACTGCCCAGCCGCGCCGGTGCTGCTGCGCCCGCAAACATTGTCACCTCCGCACCTCCGCCACCGACCGTCTTGCCTGCTCCACCCACGCGTCCCCCCCCCCCTGCAGGCCGCGGTGGATGCCGCCCGCGCCGAGGCCGCCGCCGCCTCTGAAGCCCTGGAGGCCGCAAAGGCAGAGAGCGCGGCGCTGCTGGCGGCTGCCGCCGCTGCTGAGGTGGCGGCGGAGAGCCACGCGGGGCGGCGCAAGGAAGCAGAGGCCAAGGCGCAGCAGCTTAAAGAGGCGGCTGCATCGGCGGCGGTGCAGCGCCGCAAGGCCGCCGAGCGTGCAAAGCGGGAGGCGGAGCGTGCAGCAGCGGCGGCGGCGGAGCGAAGGGAGGTGGCGGCCGAGGCGGCACAGGCGGCTCAGAACGCGGCAGTGCGTGCGCATGTGAGGAAGCACGGGGGGAGGCGGTGTCGGCGCCGCATACGCTGCACTTCCTGCACAGCTGCACACGCACCCTCACCAGAGCCTCCATCCGCATCATCCAAACGCCACCCCACCCGTCCGTCCCCCTCTCATACTGCACACACCCCGCTTGCTGCACAGCTGCCCCGGCACCCTTGCCAGGGACTCCTCCCCCACCCTCCGCCTGCCCCCACCCCCTGCTCCCCTCTGAAGGCCGCCGTCAACTCGCGGCTGCGTGCCCAGGCCAAGCTGGCCGACGCCCTGGCCAAGGCACACGCCACCAAGCTGGCCGCAGCAGCCACCGCTGCGCTGACCGCCCCCGCCACGCCCGACCAGCGGCGGCAGGCGGCCGCGCCGCCGGTGTCACCGGAGCAGGCGGCGGCGGACGCACTGGCGGTGGCGCGGCAGCGGTTTGGGGATGCAGAGGGGGTGACGAACGCAGACCTGAAGCAATTGTGGACACAGTTTGCAACATTTGGCAAGCGCGGCGAGGCCCTGGGTGGGTGGTGGGGGTGGGTGGGGGGGGGGAGGGCTGTGATGCTCTGCTGCCATGTGGGCCATCATGCCCCGGTGCATGTCCGCCGCTGCGTGCTCCTCGTTCGCCCGCTTGGCTCCCCTTCAACTGACCTCCTCCCTCCCCCCTTCCCCTGCCCCTCCCCCTGCAGCCGCCCCCCGTATGGAGAGCGCCCTGTTTTACAAGCTGTGCAAGGAGTGCTGCCTGCTGAACGCGGGGCTGACCCACGCCCACGTGGACCTGACCTTCAGCAAGGCCACAGAGGCAAAGGTGGGCGCGCTGGGCTGGGCTGGGCTGGGCGGGGCTGGGCTGGGCGGGGCGGGGGACGCGGCAACAGTTGCTGCTGAGGCCAGACGGCAGGCAGGGGCGTGAGCCCGCATGGCCAGCCGGGCCCCCCCAGGAGGGCGGCGCGGATCTGTCGTGCCTGCCAGCCTGCTTTCCCCACCTTCCCCCACCCCCTCCCCCCTGCCCCCACCCCCTCCACTCCCTGTCCCGCCTGTTGCCTGCAGTCCCGGTCGATCGGGTTCAAGCAGTTTTTGGCGGCCCTGCCGCTGCTGGCGGCGGCCCGCGGCTGCGAGGAGGGGGAGATCCGCCTTTTGGTGGCGGCGGCAAAGGGCCCCGTGCGCCGCGGCACCGTGCCCCTCGCAAACCGCTTCCACGACTGCCCGGGCGGACCCAAGTGATGATGCCCGGCGCCTCGGGTCGCGCACTGGACAGCCTCTTTTCTGACGTGCCCAACGCAGCTGCAAAGCGGCGCACCTGCACCTGCACCTGCATGCAGGCGCCCCATGCCTCCCCACGCGCCGGCACATTTCTTCCCCTGCACAACCACGCGGATTTGTTGCCATCTCCTGATCCCTTATTGTTGTCCTCACCGTAGCGCCACCCCCCGGTGCTTCTTCCCAAACCGTTCATTCGTCGTGCCGTTGAGGCCCCTCTACTTCCGCGCGAGCGCCCCTGCATTGCCACGCCGCGTGCCCCAAGCCCAACCGCTGCTACCTGTCTACCACTAAGTTCACATGCGTGCCAGAGGGCCCCCCAGGAGGTGCCAGAGGGAGGCAGAGGAAATGCAGGGGGAGGGGGTCAAGTGACTTGGTTCGGGGTGGGTGGGGGTGGGTGGGTGGGTGGGTACGTACCCATCAGTCAGTCTGGCAGGTTTTAACGGAGGGGGGGGCTCGGGGGGCAACCGGGTGTGAGAGCAAGGAAAGAACGTAAAGAGAAGAGAACAGGGGGAGCGGAGTCGTACAGGGGAATATTTTGGGCATGCGCACGTGCTCAGTCAGTCTTGTCCAGCACAGCCTGCTCAGCGGCGGTGGCCCGCGCGCTGCAGCACCTGCACCACCACAGCGCCCGCCACGCCAGCCAGCCCAGCGGTGCGCATGAAGACCTGCAGCACATGGCCCGGGCCGTGCCGCCTCTCGCGCTCCTTGCCGCCGTTCCGCTGCGCACCCGCCGCCTGCTGCTTGCCTTGCTGCTGCTGCTGCTGGCCGCCCCGCTGCTGCTGCTGCTTGGAGTGCGGGGCGAGGCTGGCCTCTCCTGGCCCTTCCTCCACCGCTGTGTCCTCGCGCCGGCTCACAGGTGTGCCCCCGCCCGCGTGCACAGCCCCGATGAGGCCCCCGCTTTGGTCGCTCTGCACCGGCGACAGCAGCGGAAGCTTGGTGGCCGCAGCCGCGTCGCCGCCGCTGCCACCAGCACTGCTGCCTGCCGAGAGCCGAGCAGAGGCGCGTGCTGGCGTGGCGCCGCCTTCTGCGCTGGCAGCGTGCGAGTGGTCGACGCTGGCGGAGACACCGCCGGCCTGGCGCTGCAGGCGCTGCGCCTCGTGCAGTGCGGCGTGGATGCGGCGCACTAGCCGGCTGCTGCCCGGGGGCGGCGCCGCCGCGGCATCGCTCGCGTCACCGCCCTCGCCGGCATGCTGCTGCTGCTGCTGCGCCGCCGCAGTCTGCTGCAGCCATTGCACCGCGGTGGCCACATCCGCGGCGTCGGCAGGGCTGGCGGGCGCGTCTCCTCCCACCGCCCCATCGCGCTTGGGGCTGGCGGCGGGTGTGGTCCGCCGGCTGCCGGCCGCGCTGCCGCTCACCCCCAGGAACGAGGCCAGCAGCAGCTCCGCGTCCGACACGTCGCTCTGCAGGCGCTGCAGCTGCCGAGCGAGGGAGTCGCGGTCGGCGGCGGCGGCGGCCAGCTGTGCGCCCAGCGCCGCCTGCTGGCCCTCGGCCTGCCGGCCCTCGGCCTGCTGGCCCGCCGCCTCGAGGGCCGCCTGCCGCTCGTCCAAGCGCTGCTGAAGCTCAGCCAACTGCTGCTGCAACGCCGCCTGCTGCGCCTCAGCCTCGCCTCGCCGCTCCTGCAGCTGCTGCCGCGGTGCCGCGCGATCCTCTGCACCCTGCTGCACCTGCCGCTGCAGCTCAGCCGACTGGCCCTCTGCCGCGGCCAGCCGTCCCGCCTGCTCGGCGTGCCGCGCCTCCGCCGCCGCCGCTTCTGCGGCAGCGGCCTGTGCCCGCTCTTGCAGCGCTGCCAGCTCGCCACGGAGGGCCTGCAGCTGCTGCTCGCTGGCCACAGCTGCCGCCGTAGCAGCCTCGGCAGCAGCCTCATGCTCCACAGTCAGCTGCTGCAGGCGGAGTTCCGCTGCTGCGGCAGCCTCATGGCTGGCCTCCGCTGCGAGCTGCTGCTGCCCCTGCAGCGCTGCCAGTTCGCTGCGCAGCGCCTCCAGCTGCAGCTCGCTGGCGGTGGCAGCGGCTACTGCAGCCTCTGTCTGCGCCTCACGCTCCGCGGTCAGCTGCTGCAGCTGGCGCTCAGCCGCGGCAGCTGCATCCCGGCTGGCGGCGGCCTCCCGCTGCTGCTGCTCTGCCAGAGCCTGGGCCGCCTGCAGCTCCTGGCGCAAGGTGGCCGCCTGCAGGGAGCGAGGCAGGAGCAGCGGAGGGTTGGGAGTGAGGGGCAGGGCCACACGCCAGGCGCTCGATTCACATCTCTGAGTTCAAAACGTGCTTGCAAATGCATGAGATGCCCCTGCTGCAGCAGCATGCCGCATGGCGCTGCACCACCACGCACCCAGCCGCCCCGGGCGACCCACCTCGCCGCCGGCCGCCTCCAGCCGCTGCTGCGCCCCCGCCAGCTGGGCCCTCAAATCTGGCATCTGCAGGCAGGCAAGGCAGGGGGCAGCAGGGGCAGTGAAGGGGACACCGTTGAGGAACGAGGGCAACGATGGGGGATACGCGGTGCACAAGAGCACGCAGGGCTGGGCGGCATTCTGACGGGCGGCACAGCCAGCTCCCTGCGCCGCCATGCCTGTGCCGCTCCCTGCGCTACCCTGCGCCCATCCAGCCACGTGCCTGCAGGCGCAGCTGCGCGATCTCAGCGTCACGCTGTGCCGCCTGGTGGCGCAGCGCAGCTACCTCGGCCGCGGCGCTGCGGCGGTCCAGCTGAGCCACCTGCAGAGGAGGCAGGAGCAAACAAGGCAGGCTGTAAGAACAACAACAACAGATGCAAAGCGTACGCCGACGCCTGCAATCCACCACCGCTGCTGCTGCCGTCGCTGCTGCCGCCGCTGCCGCCGCCGTAGCACGCAAAGCACTCCACCCCTTCACGGCCCGACGACCCGCCGCACCTCCAGCTCCTGGCGGGCAGCCTCCAGCGCCTCCTGGACCTGACAGTCAGTCAGAGGGGGGCAGGGTTAGTGGATACGTTGGTAGGGGGGGAGGGTGAAAGGGGGAGGGTGCAGGATGGGGACAGGAGTAGTGTGTGTGTGGGGTGGTGGGTGGTGGTGGTGGGGGGCGTGATCGGCATTTGCGGGTGGGTGCAAATCAGCGACTGCGACGGCGTGGCATGCTGTGCTGGCCTGTAATTTCAACCAAGCGCCGCCCAGCCCCCCGGCCGACCAGCAGTTGCAACCAGTGGATTGGCAAGCAAGTGGCGGCGGCTGGTTTGAAGCAACCGACGCGTTAAAATTGTTGCGGCGGCTGATATAAAGCAGATGCCGACATGCTTTACAGCAGGTCCCCCCCCCCCGCCCGCGTACCTGCGTGCACCGCTGGCGCAACACCGCCGCCTCTGCATGCACCGCCGCCACGCTCTCTGCACCCTCGCCGCTCGCCTCGGCGGCGGCTGCTGCCGCTGCTGTCGCCGACGCTGCTTCCTGCTCTGCTGTGGCCAGCTGCTTGTGCAGGCGGTGCAGCACCTGCTCCCCTTCATCCAACTTGTCCCTGGGGCAGAAACGGAGCGGGGGTGGGGGTGGGGGTGGGGGTGGAAAGTGGGGGCGCGGCAGGGAGGTGCAAGGCTGAGCCCGAACCGGCCCTCGCGCGCCACCTGCCCCTGCTCGGGAGGTGGGGCAAGCAGAGTCATTTGACGGGGCCCTTTGCCCTCTTTGCAGCACCTGTCGAAGCGCGTGGTGCGGCACGGTGCGGCACACCGAAGCACCCTTCCGGATGTGGCGAGGGAGGTGGGCGCTGTGCACACACCGGCAGGCGGCTGGCTGTGACGCAACGCGGCGCGCGGGCATGTGCGCCACATGGCAGGCAGGTTCCCAAACTGAGTGTGAGAGTTGAGAAGGCGCATGGAAGCTGTGTGCTGGCGCCCACCTGAGGACCTCCAGGTGTGCGTCCTTCTGCGCCAGCTCATCACGGGTGATGCCCAGCTGGCCCTCAAGGCTGGACACCTGCAGGCAGGCGGGCAGGCGCGGTGGCAGGGCAGATCGCAGGGCGGAGCACTTGGTGGGCTGACGCAGCCTTCTGTGCACAGCGCCAGCAGCGCATCAAGGCATGCTGTCCTACATGCAGCGGCCCCCACCCGCCTGTCGACGCAGGTCCTCCTCTCGCTTGTGGGCGGCCTGCAGGTGGCAGCGGCGGTGGGGCGTGGCATGCAGGAGGGCAGTGGGCTGGCGGGGCGCGACACACTTGCGGGGCTTTGCAGGCAGGGAGGCGCAGCATGCACACAGCGCGGTTCGACACGGCGAGCAACTCTCCCCCGCCCTCCAGCGCGCCTGCAGCAGCGCCAGCGTGCGCATCAGCTCCTCCTGTTGCGACGCAGAGTCCTCACGAAGCATGGACAGCTCCCTGTAGCATGGGGCGGGGATGGGAGGGGTGAGGCGCAGGCACCCTCTTTGCGAGCACGAAGCGGCGGGGCACGCCAGGGGCGTCAGGCCAGTAGGCAGGCGCGCGCCGCCGCCTCTGGACGCGCCCGGCCGCCGACACAAAAACGCGTGTGCTTCCGGTTGGCGCGCACCCGTCCTGCTTGCGAATCATGGCCTGCAGCAGCGTCGCGTCCATGTGGCGCTTGGCAGGACTGGGCCCCGCGCTGCCGCCGGTCGCCGCCGCTGGCTCGCCGCCTGAAGCGGCAGAGCCGGGGCGAGACCCGCCGCTGCCGCCGCTGCCTGGGCCGCTGCCCGAGGAGCGCAGCTGCGCTGCCAGCAGCTCGTTCTGCTGCTGCAGGCGGTCCGCCATGGCCTGCAGGTCAGAGTTGGCTGACTGGAGGGTCAGGACCTCGCGCCGTGCCGCCCCCGCCGCCTCGCGCAGCAGCTCCTTCCGCTGCTGGTACTCCCCGCGGGCCGCCTCTAGCTCCTTGGACTGCGTCTGCAGCGCCGCCTGCGCGGCCGCGAGCTGCTGCCGCATCGCCACCAGCTGGCCCGGGGTCAGCGCAGCGTCGTCGCCAGCGCCGCCGGACGTCGCCGCCGCCAGCGCCGCCGCCTGCGCCTGCTGCACAGCGGCCAGCTGCCGCTGCAAATCGCGCATGGTTGCCTCCTGGCGCACCACAATCTCGCCCAGCTTGTGGGCCTTCTCCTGCAAGGCGCGACAACAAGGGTGGGGAGGCGGCAGGGGCTGCTGACGACGGTGCCGCCGGCCGAGCGGCGGAAGCGGCAGCAGGGCTCCCTCCCCCCCTGCAGGCCGTCTTCCCGCACTCCAGCATTCCATCATGCGCGCCGATCTACAAAGCAGCCCGCCAGGCCGCCAGCAGCGAGCAAAAGTTTGAGCTGGGGCGGCGGCGGCGGCGCCCTCCAGGGCGCACCTTCCACTGCTGCGCCTTGGCGGACTGACGCTCCAGCTGTCGCCCGAGGTCATGGAAGCCATCTTGCGCCAGAGAGGAGAGCGAGGGGGCGGGCGAGGGCGCTGTGCCGCTCTGCGCCGGACGGGGTGTGAGGACGCGCTGCATCGAGATCAGCAACCACAGCAGCGTCGCGCGGAGCGCTGGGCGAAGAGCCACGGGCTGGGGCTGTGCCTTAGATGTCCCCGCTGCCGCCGCCACGTCGCCCGTCGACAGCCTGCCGCTCGAGTTCGGTGGCCACGCTGCGAAGCTCCTGACAGCCTGCTGTTTACCTAAGAGACATCGCAGTATACAGAATCCATGCATGCATGGGCAGTTCAGTTGCGCACAGCACTTGAGGGCGCGACAAGCTGCGTCGGCACTTCCCCTCGCCGAGCCAATGTCGACAGCCGGCAACAGCTGCGCCGCACCCCGCCTCACGTCTGCACGCTACGGCCTGTTACAACATGGCGAGGTGTGGTGTGCAGCATGCGTCCAGGGTGTATGGGCACTGGCGAGCGCGGGCTGGCTCCCTTAGAGAGGGCGCCAGCTGAGGGCTGGTGGTGGTTGCGTGAACACAGGGAAATGCGCTACTTGCGCCGCAAGTGCAGTGCGCAGAGGGGCGGTGCCGCCGGCGCCAGAAACAGGGGGAATGAAAGCTGTCGCCGCTGATTGGTTGGTTGAGCGGGGGCGGGTGGAGGGCCTGCCAAAGCGGCGGCGTGCCGAGCGCCGGTGCGCCAGCGGTAGCGCTCCAAGCGCAAGCGTGCATGCTCAGTGCACGCCGTTGGCGTGGCCGTTAGCGTGGCCGTTGGCATGCCCGTTTGCCGCCTTGCCAAGGGACGCCTGCAGGTGTGGGGAGGGCGGCAGGCGCAGGCGCTCGGCTCTGGCGCTGCTGCTCGCTCGCGTCGTACTGCCCTGCCACGTATGCACACCGCATGATTTGTCCACCAGGCACCCTGCGCATCCCTCCCCCACCCTCCGCCCGCACACCCTCGTACCTGCACCAGGCGCGAGGGCGGCATCACCGACACCTCGGCGCACGTCGCGTCCGCGGGCGCGTCGGCGTCCCGCGTCAGCGCCTCACTCAGCGCCTTGGCCTTCTCTGGTGCGGCGAGCCTGGTGAGCGAGGCGGGGCCAGGCACGAGGCACGTACGTGATAGGGGTGGAGGTAGCTGAGGGGGTTGTACGCACGGGCAGCAGTCCGCTACGGCGGCGACGGGCGACGACGGTGGAGCAGCAGCAGCAGGAGCGGCGGTGTGCCTGCAACACACGCTCTCACCAGGTCTTGTAGAAGTCGAAGGGGCAAGCGGCGTGGCCGCCGGGCTCAGAGGTGTAGCCACGGTGCAGCAGGTTGTAGCTGTGGCGGGGGAGGGGGGAGGCGGCGGGGTGGGGTGGGTGGACAAGTGGATGACGGAAAGGGCGGGCGGGCAGGCATGCTGTGGCGCCTCTGATCACACGAGTGGCCCGCCCCTGCAACCCATGCTGCGCCTCTCACAACATGCATGACTCGCACTGCAACCCATACACTTCTGCATTGCATCATCGCACACACACTGGTTGCACATACCAGCCGGGTCGTCCTCTCCTCCCCTCTCCCCAGCACCAACGTGGGCGTGCACACCCCCAGCGCAGCGCGCTTCAGTCACACGACGAGCCGCCACCGTCTCCCCCTCCCCTCCCCCTCCCCAAACCCCACCGCCACCCCCACACCACCCCACACCACCCAGGTGCCTCACATGTGGTTCTCGGCGGTCCAGTTACGGCGGGCGTTTCGGCCGACAGGCTGAGCTCGGCGTAGGTGGCCTCGTCTGGGGAGGTCCCGCACTCGGCCAGGGTGGTGCCGTCAAAACTTACAATGTTGGAGTGCCCAAAGTAACTGAAGCAGAATATAAGGTTCGAGGTGGACGTGGGTGTGAGGATGCAGGCGCGGGCGGGTGGGTGCGGGTGGAGGTGAAGGTGGGAGGGTAGGGGGGTGGACGGGTACGCACGTGCATGCCGCAGTCCCCAGCAGTGCCCCGCCAGCAACAGGCACGTGGCTGCCTCAGTGGACCCTGAACCCTGGAACCACCTGTAGACCAGGTCGCGGCCCGCCATGTTAGCCACTGCCACGTAGCAGTTGTTCTCCCCTGCAGGGGTGGGAACAGTGTGAGGATGGGACGTGATGGGAGGGATGTCGGCGTGTGTGTGGGCGTTCGTGCGTGCGTGCGTGCGTGCGTGTGGTGGTGGTGGGTGGGTGGTGTGGGTGTGGGTGGGTGGGTGGGTGGCTGGGTGGGTGGGGAGGGGGGGGGGCGGCGCGGGCGGGCGGCGGCGGCGGCGGCGGCGATACAGCCTGCAGCCCGGCTTCGTCATGCAGCGTGGCACTGCATAGCACCATGCAGCAAGGTGCTGCAGCGCGTGTGTGTGCGTGCGCCACAGTACTCACATGCGCGGACCTTGGCCACCTCCACCTGCTGCGCCTTTGCGGGATACCTGCGGCGGGGAACATCATGGGGGCCAGCACATTTCAATCCCCCCGCTCAGGCCCTCCATGTGCATGCCTCAATCCTTCCTTGTCTTCGCATCCAGGTGGATAGATGGGTGGGTGGGTGGTTGGCATGCCATGCGAAAGGGTGCGGAGGGATGGGCCGTGGCGCGGCGGGCAGCGGCAGCGCTGCCGCGTCGCACCCTCCCCTGCCCCTCTCATGTGCCTCCCCCAGGGGCCACATCTGTGCTCACATGTATCCATGGATGCGCACGATCAGCTCCGCCCCCTTGAACACAACGTCGCGGCAGATCTGAAGGGAGTGAGGTGGGTGCAGACGAGGAGGTGGGTGGGTGGGTTGTGGGTGGGGCGGCAGGCGAGTGGCAGCGGCCGCGGGCAGCCGGCTGCTGGCACTAGCACCGCTCCTATCTCTCGCCCGCCCCAGCTTTATTCCCCAGCCTTGCCTCGGGGATGATGGCGTCATAACAGATGAGGCCAGACACGATGAGGCCCTGGGTAGCGGAGGGGGGAGGTGCAGCGGACGGGGCGGGTGTTTCCCCATGCTGTGGCACACGTGCGCGCTTCTTCGACACAGGCTTGGGTGGCAGTTCGTTGAGAGCAAGTGCCCACCAGCCCCTACCCACCTTGGGCCCCACCGCCACGCTGGTCTCGTGGCCCGCGGTCCAGGGCTCCTTGGGCACCCATGGGAAGATCTGGCGGTGGGGGTGGGGGTGGGGGTGGGGGTGGGTGGGGGTGGGTGGGGGTGGGTGGGGGGGCACTGCGCGGTAAGATGATAAACGCTGGAACCACCGGGGACAGGTGTGCCGCTGCCAGCAGCAGTGCTGCTGCTGCCGATTGCACCTGCTGCTGCCGCGGCCAGCTGCCAGCTGTGCAGGCGGGAGCACCTTGCGGTACACGTGGTTGATCTCCCCTGGTCGGTGACCATGATGAGGTGTTGTACGCGTTCTTGCCGGCCTCGGGGTGCTCCTCGCCTGGCAGTGGCGCAGCACATGTACACCGGGGGGGAGTGAGAGGCGGGGGTGGGAGGGGGAGGGGGGGGGAAGTGAGAGCGGGGGTGAGAGGGGAGGGGGGGGGGACGCCGTGGAACACATGAGCAGCTGGTGCTGGCGGGGCGGATGTTCAAGGGACTGGCAGCGGCGGGGCGCGGCGCTGTCACAGACAGGTGCATGCAGGTGCAGGTGCCTCACGGTCGCGCGCATGCCACGGTCTAGGCCTGCACCCATCCCCAACATCCACCGCGCCTGCCCACCCACCTGTGAGCGAGAAGATGCCATACACCCCGTTGTCGACGCAGGCCTGCTTGAAGATGGCCACCTCTGGGCCGTCCAGGGTGGTGGTCAGGTCGCGCCACAGCGTGGGGTGGAAGCCCTGGGTGCTGTACTCGGGGCTGCAGGGGGCAAGCACGCAGGCGGGGCGGGGATGAGGTGGACACGTGACGTCGTGCTGCCGCAGTGCTTACAAGCTAGCAACAGCAGGCCGGCAGGCCGGCGCAGGATGGCTCGCTGCGCCGTCCTGGCGAGTTGCCCGCCTGCTGCGCTGTTTGCCAACGCAGCCCCCACCCGTGCTGCCACTGCCACCGCTGCTGTGGGTGGTTCTCCCCCCCCCCCCCCCCCCCCAGCTCACAAGATGACCAGGTCCAGCCCTGGGTAGCCCCACTTCAGGCCCTGCACGGTGCCGGCAATCTTCCTGCGGGTGGACGGGCAGGTAGTAGCGGGCGGTGGGTGGGCGGCGGCAAGGCAACCGACGTGCAGGGGTTGAGCCGGAGCGGCGCTTGTGTGGCGTGCAACTTGCATGCAGAACGCCAGCACCGTGCTGTGCTGACCAGGGTGTGCAGAGGTCCCATGCACTCACATGCATTTTGCCAGCACCTGCTCGCGCGTCTCGCAGATGGGCACGCGGTAGTTGACGACTGGAGGGCGAGGGCGGGCACAGTGGGGAGAGGACGCGGGGCGGGTGAGAACTGGGGGTGTCCCACTTGCTTCCCATCACATCCAGTGCGTCCAGAGGCCGCCAACCGCTAGATGCGTGCCTATTAGTTGCTCTCCAGGTGGATGCACACAGCATCCGCACACTACACTGCGTCCCTGCGTGTCGCCCTACCGGCGCAGCGCTGCGCCCCCCCCCCCCCTCGCCCGCCCCTCCCCGCCGCTGCGCACCCGCCACGCCGACGGTGTCGGGTGAGGAGGAGATGGAACCCACAGGCATGGCCGCTTGCTTGCTTCCTGCAGGTAGCACAGGCGGTGATCAAACATCAGGGGGAGATGCAACGCGCGGCAGGCAAGGTGGCGGCGCCGGAGGCGCCGCCAGCCGGCGGGGCCGGCGGCGATGGCGGGAGCCCGCCTGCAGCCAGCACAGCGCCGCTGCCGCCTTGGCGGCGGGCTGTCCAACACATTGGGAGCATCATGTGTGCTTCGAGCGCCCAGGTACTGCGCGCGTGGGCAGGGGTGGACCCTCCAACGCTCGCAGGGCCGCAATTGCCGCTGCGCCGCCTCTGTCTCGCTGCCTCCGCTCGTGAACTACGAGAGGCACTTCATCAGACAGCTATGGGCGCTCGGGGACTGGGACAGGCGAGCGTGCCAGCCCGTGGAAGCGGCGCACCTGCTGCTCCTGCAAAGCCCTACTCACAGACGCTGCCGCGTGTGCTGCTGATCGACACAATGCAAACCTGGAACGGTTGGGGTCAGCTGACAGGCTGGGCAAGCGCTGGGGCATTTCCAGGCCCGGCCGCACGGGCGGCAGCGCATGCCGCTGTGCGCTCGTGAGCCTGTGAAGCACTGCCAGCGCTGTCCGCCCCTTCGCTGCAAGACCTTCCCCAGCCCTGTGCCATGTGATGCTTGCTTGGCATACCCACCGCTGCCTGGTTCCGCGACAAGGCCTGCCTGCACCTGCGTGCGTGTGGCGGCCGCTCGCTTACACACTCAGACGATGACAGGCGGGCAGCTGCATGTAGGACAACGCCCCTTCTGTGGCTGCCTTCCGTCCTTGCCCTGGGACGTCCTTGCCCTGGCCCCCCCCCCCCCCTCCCCCCCCCCCTACTCACCCACCCACCCCACCCCACCCACCCCACCCCACCCACCCACCCCCACCCACCCGCATCCTGCACCACGTAAGTGGGCAGCCCCTTGCCAGACGCGGCGCCGGCCAGCTGGCGCAGCTCCTGCAATGGGAGGGGTGGAGGGGACGATAACGATCCTGATCGCCGCTGCTCACTCCTCGCCCTGCACACCCCGTGCCGCTGCATGCTGTGCCTGCATCTCCCTCTTGATGACCTGCCTCATGCTGACCCACAGCACCTCCAAACTTCTGCCCAGCCTCCTGCACACCCACACCCACCGCCGTGGTTGAGGCTCGAAGGCAAATTTTGGGCTGCCCACGTGTGCACACGCCTCCCAGTGGTGCAGCACCGCCCCCCAACGCTGCTCGTGAAGCCGCTCCACAGCACCCACAGCAGCGTGCTCGCACTGCGCGCCTGTTTTGGGGGAGGGAGGCGGAGGAGGAGGGACAGGCATGAGGTGGCGAGGATGGAGGAGCAACACAGGAAGAAGAGGAACGCGAGACGCGTGACAGAGCCAAGGGCTGTGGGTACCGGGGCGCCACGCGTGGCCACGTCACAGGGCTGCAGCTGATGTGGGCCCTCAAAAGCCACCCAAGGGGCGTCGCTTCATTGGGCAGCCAGCACAAGCAGCAGCGACCTGTCCCATGCTCACCTGCTCTGGGTGCTCGGTGCCCAGCGCCCGCGCGGTGCTCTGCGCCCAGCCGCAAGCCGCAGCGCAGCCACCAGGCGCTGCTCAGCCCTCAGCGGCAGCGCAGCCGCCGCCGTGTTGTGCTGCAGGCGGCCCGCGGCGGCGGCGGCGGCGGCGGCAGCGGCGGCGGCGGCGGCAGGCCCCGCTGCGAGCGGGTCACCTTCGTCGTGCCCGGGCAGGGCGAGGTGCCATTCATGCATGTCACCCAAAGCCACTTGGACCACTTCCTCACAGTGAGCAGGGCTTTAGGCTTTGAGCTTGACGGCTGGGTCAGCCGAGACGTGGAAGACCTGCCACCGGGCGGCACCGTCACCCTGGTGCTGCTGGAGGACCCTCTGCTGACCACGCAGGTGCGTCCCGGGGCTGCTGGCAGCCGCAGCCCTGGCCTGCAAGGGCGGGTTGGGCCACTCGATGCAGGAATGCATGCTGCTGGATCTACACCCCACCCTGCTGCAACACCCTGCACACGCTGTGTGCCTGTTGATCCACGCCCCACCCTGGTGTGCCTCCTGCCTCCAGCTGTGCAGGTGCGCAACCTGCGGCGCGCCGCTGACAACTCCAACCGTGCCAAGGAGCTGCAGATGGAGGCCTTCCTGGCCTCCCGGGCCAGCGCCGACGCACCCGGCGCCACGCGCACCGTGCTGCCGACGACGCCATTTGCTGACGCCGATGGCCAGGTGCGGCTGGGCAGGACAGCAAAAGCTGGGGATGCGCAGCTGGCAACGGGGGTCTGCTGCCCAAGCCGCGGCGCGAGCTGTGGCCGTTGCTGGCAGCTGCCACCCACCGCCGCGGCTGCTGCCCGGTGCCCTGCCTCCCCCGTGCCGCCTGCGCACCCAGCAGCGCGTCTGTGCCCGTCCCCCGCCCCTCCACGGCTTGTTGCGCAGCACTATGTGCAGCTGGATGCTGCCGTGGTGGCGGGCGACACGGTGTACGTGGGCGAGCTCAAGACCGTGCTGGGCGAGGCGGCTGTGGAAGATGTGGTCATGAAGCTTGTCAAGATCAGGTGGGGCAGGCGGGTGGGGCACGCAGGCCAGCACGGGGCTATGTGCAAGCCGTCGCACGCAGCAGGGGGCTTGCGCGCACGCAAGGCATGAGTCGCGCTCGCCCCCACCGTACTGTGCAGGGGAGCGGTGCAGCGCGGCCGATCGCCCGACCTGGCTGCGGCGCTACAGGGCGTCACCCACGTCAAGCTGTTCCTGGGCGGGGACGCGGTGCGGCAGGGGCTGGCGGTGCAGGAGCTGGCCGAGGCAGCAGCGGTGGTAGGCGCGAGCCTGGTGCTGCCGTCGGGGCAGGCGCTGGGCCTGGCGTCCGAGCCGGCCCCCGCCGTGCGGCTGTAGCGCTTGCGCCGCTGCAGGAAGCCTGCCGCCGGTCGCCGGCCAGCTCGGCTGCCGCTGCTGGCAGCGTGCCGCGCCACCGGCGGCCTGCCGTGCCCGTGATGGGCCCTCGAACAGTGGCATGTGGGGCCCGGCTCAGTGCACAGCTGCCACCCCCACGTTGTACATCATGTAACCTTTTGTATCCGCCCTTTTTGTCTGCCTCTGCCATACACTCCCTGCTGCCTGCCTGCCCTCCTGCCTTGCCACCCCGCTCCCTTCCCTGATCGCCCCACGCTCTGTCCCTACCCTCGTTGCTGATTCAAGCGTGTGCAATGTGAGCGACGAGTCACGAGCCACCGGTCGCAGCGAGGAGGGCTCATGCAGGCAGGCAGGACCGCTGCCCGCTGCAACACCTTCCCCAGCCCTGTGCCATGTCATGCTTGCTTGGCACACCCACCGCTGCCTGGTTCCGCGACAGGGCCTGCCTGCACCTGCGTGCGTGTTGCGGCCGCTTGCTTACACAATCGGAAGCTCAGATGCCAGCTGGCTCACCCGAGAGCGCGGCCAGCTCGTCGCAGCGTGGCAGCGCGTTTCAGGCAAGGCAAGCAGGCACTTTGCGGGGACAGCAGTACCCCCCTCTCTCAGGCCGAGCTGCTTAGGGAGTCACGGCGGATCCGCCCTCACAGCAGCTTGAGGTGCCCGGTGACGCCGTCGATGGCGCTTTTGGGCGCAGGGCCGATGGCCAGCACGGTGCGGCTGCCGGGAGCCACCTGCGTGCGGCCTGCGGGGGTGGGTGGATGGGGTGGGTGGGTGGGGGGTGGGGGGTGGATGTGAGGGGTGGTAGCAGTAGTAAGAGGTGTCAGATGATGACAGGCGGGCAGGTGGGGCAACGCCCCTTCTGCGGCTGCCCTCCGTCCTTGCCCTGGGACGTCCTTGCCCTGGGACCCACCCACCCCCCGCCCCACCCACCCGCATCCTGCACCACGTAAGTGGGCAGCCCCTTGCCAGACGCGGCGCCGGCCAGCTGGCGCAGCTCCTGCAATGGGAGGGGTGGAGGGGACGACAACGATCCTGATCGCCGCTGCTCACTCCTCGCCCTGCACACCCCGTGCCGCTGCACGCTGTGCCTGCATCTCCCTCTTTGATGACCTGCCTCATGCTGACCCACAGCACCCCCAAACTTCTGCCCAGCCTCCTGCACACCCACACCCACCGCCGTGGTTGAGGCTCGAAGGCAAATTTTGGGCTGCCCACACGCCTCCCAGTGGTGCAGCACCGTGCCCCAGCGCTGCTCGTGAAGCCGCTCCACAGCACCCACAGCAGCGTGCGCGCACTGCGCGCCTGTTTTGGGGAGGGAGGCGGAAGGGGAGGGGCAGGCATGAGGTGGCGGGGATGGGGTAGAGCGTGGCCATACCAGCCCACACCGTCCACATCCTACCCAGCCTGCTGATGTTGCGCTCCCTTGCAACGCACCGATTTTGCCCTTGCCCATCTTCAGTTCGTCGTTCACCACTAGCACCATCTACAGGAGCGCGCGCAGGCGGGGGTGCAGGCAGCGGCGCGTGAGCGCAGCGAGGGGCTGCACACGAGCGAGCGAGAGCAGGATGCAGCGCGTGGCAGGCACGACAGTGACACTGCAGTGCATGTGCGGCATGCAGCGGCAGGGACGTGCAGCACCTAGCTTGCGCCCACCCGCCTCCCTCCCTCGCCAGCTGCCCCCCACCATCAACCAGCACCCACCTTGAGCTCTTCTGTGGGGTGGGCGGCGGCGTGGGAGGGACGGCGTCGGCGCCGTGCAGCCGGAGCGCCGCCGCTGCCGGCACCGTCCTCGTCGTCGGTCTCCCAGTCGCTGCCCTCATCATGCTCGCGAGCGGGCTGCACCGTGGGATGATGAGAAAGGAGAGGCACGAGGGACTGCAGTGACATGCAAGGCCGGGCAGGTGCGTGCCGCTCGGTGCCGCGCCTCGGCACCGCTCAGTCCAGCCCAGCAGTGCCCGCCCCAAATCGGCGCGACCGCGCCACGTGCTCACCGCGAACCGCGAGGTGATCCAGCCAATCACCACGCCCAACACGAGCGTCGCAGCGTTCTTGAGCATCGCGGCCCAAAGGCACAGCAGCTGTGCGTTGCTGAGGGTTCGAGCAATGTGTCGTAAATGCCTGTGTTGCAATACTGCAGGCGACCGCAGCTGCAATGGCCTGCAGAGGCGCAGCAGGGCGCGGCGCCCCGCCGCCGACGACGGAGGCTGTGTTTATCATGCATGCGCTCGCTGCCGCTGCTCGCTTACCCTAGGGTATACCATCATGCACAAGCGGTTTGACAGCGACGAGGAGGAGCTGCCTGGGCCCTCGGGCGCGGGCGCCGCCGTCCGCACGGCGCCATGCGGCCCCCATGCCAGCTTTCCGACGGCTCAAAACTTTCAGTGCGTGTCCTCGGTGCGCGTGGACTTTGACCAGAAGGACCAGTGCTACGTCTTCGAGCTGGCGCACAGCCCGGGCGCTGGGCTCGTCGCTGCAGCGCTCAGCAACCGCCGCATCAAGCTTTTCAACTTTGGGTGAGCGTTTGGGGAGCTGGCCAGGGCGGGCCTTGCTGCCGTGTTGCCGCCGCCGCCGCCCTGCCGCCGCCGCCGCCGCCCGTGCCTGCTCTGCTCACCCCTGCGTTTGCGCACTTCCCTTCACAGCGAGGGCGGCCTGCAGTTTGCCGGCGACCTTCTGGGGCACACCGGCATGCTGCAGGAGCTGCGCTTCTGCCTGCCGGACGCGCCGCACCTGCTGCACTCGTGCGCCGCCGACGGCACCGTGCGAGGGTGGGATGCGCGCGTGGGCCAGCAGGTGGAGAGGTGCGACGGTGCAACCCGCACAGGGGCAGATAGTGTCGCAGGGTCGCTGTTGCAGCTGTTTGTAATGGGCTAGGCAGATGCAGGGGCGCCTTGTTGGTTGGTTGGGCACGTATGGCCGTGCCGCTGCACTGCTCACCCACCCGTGCTGGACTTGGTTGTGCTGAACTTGACGTGTAACCCGCTCTCACTCGCTCACTCGCTCACCCCCACGCCTCCCCTGCTTGCAGCTACTCTGTGAATCGCCTGGAGCTGCTGTCGTGCAGCACAAACGGCACGCTGGTGGCGGCGGGCGGCGGGGACAAGATCCTGTTTTGGGACCGGCGCACGCAGGTGGGGTGGGGCGTAGGGGCTGAGGAGAGCACAAGTCGCGTTGCTGCAAACAGGCGGCGGCAGCAGTGCTGCATACGACCGACCAAACCGCCAGCACGCCCCTCCTGCCGGCCTCACTTGCGACCCTGCCTCCCACCACCCCCCGCCCCTCCCCCTGCAGCGCCCCATCGCCTCGTGGGACGACACCCACGCCCAGGATGTCACACAGGTGGCCTTCCACCCCGCCCACCCCTCTGTGCTGGTGTCGGGCAGCGAGGACGGCCTGGTTGCTGTGTTTGACACGGCGCCGCAGCTGGGTGAGTGATCAGAGGAGGGGCGCAGGCAGTGGGCATCTGGAGGGTTGGGAGGTGGGCAGGCAGCGGCGGGGCGCAGCAAGCATGTCGCGCTGCCGCTGGCCCGCGTCCGCTCACCCGCCCGGTCGCGTCTTCCCTGCGCCCGTGTTCACTCGGGCCGCCCCGCCTTGTGCGCTGGCCCCTGGCCTGCTGGTCTCCCTGCAGACGAGGACGAAGGCTTCAAGGCGGCTCTCAACATCGACACCAGCGTCGCCAAGCTGGGGTTTTACGGGCCGGGCGGCGCCAAGCTGTGGGCACGCAGCGGCGTCGAGTCGCTGCACCTGTGGGAGTGGCAGGCGGCGTGCAACGACGAGGCGACAGGTGGGCCAGGGAGGAGGGAGGGGGGCGGCGGCGTGGGGAAGAGGGGCAGCGGTGGTGCCAAGGTGCGCACATTGCTATAACGCTCTCCCGACGCCGCGCCGTCACCCTTGCCCGTCGCTCCCCCTCTCGGCACCTCCCACAGGTGGCAACGGCGCGCTGGGCGAGGCGCTGAATGCACGAGAGCAGCTGACCGTGGCGGCCGCGTCGTGCGCAGCAGGCCAGGTGCTGGCCCCAGGGGTGGACTACCTTGTGGGGTGCGAGTACAATGCGGCGGCGGATCAGCTGTGGGTGATGGCAGGCAACAACGCCGGCGCCGTGGGCTTCTTTCCCGTCGTGGAGCCGCCTGCAGCGGGGCAGCAGCCGGCGGCCGGCGACGGCGCGGCAACGGCGGCACAGCAGGCGCCGCTGTTTGGCGCGCCCGCGGCGGCGCTGCCGAGCGGCGCAGGAGCACACGGCGACGTGGTGCGATCGGTGCTGTGGCCGGGGGCGGCGGGCGGCATGTGCCTGTCGGGCGGCGAGGACAGCAAGGTGTGTGCATGGAGCCTGGTGCCCATGGCGGCGGCGGCTGGGCCGTGGGCGGCGGCGGCAGCGCCGCGCGGCGGAGGGTCGCCGGAGGGCGGCGCGGTGCGCAAGCACCACCATCAACACAGCGTCGGGCAGCACGCAAACGGCGGCGGCCATCATCAGCGGCGTGTCGCGCCGTATTGAGAATGCCCTCTAATGCGGCACTCCCAACCTTGCTCCCCAGCCGGCCAGCTCCCACGCTGCCGGCCCCTTGGAACTTGCGGCGGCCTCTCGCCCCGCGCCCTTGTGTAACCCTTGATCGTGAAGGAGAGTGGGAAAACATGGCTGCAGTGTATGTTGACTGGGCAGGCGCTCGTGGCTGTGGAAGTGTGGTGGTTGGAGGGATGCTGCGCGACCGGTCGCCAGCGCGACGCCCGGTGGCGCCCGCCGCCGCCCACCACACCGAACCCCACGCTCGCGCCTCATTGCTCGTGATTTTGTTTCCCCTCCACCTCCCTGCACACGCTACGCTCCTCCCTTCGACAGAACACGGCGCACTATGGCCACCACAGTGGCTTCACGCGTTCACCTGGCCCCCAGCCGCGCGGCGGCCACACGCCAGTCGGGAGCGCGCTTGTGTGCTCGCGCCTGGACGCCCGCTGGCCGCCGCGCTCCCAAGGGCCGCTTCTGGACACTGGTGCGGGCGGCGGCCGCAGACGAGCCGGCGCCAGAGGAGAAGGAGACTTTCGCGCTGGTGAGTCATCGAGCCAGTAAGGGAGAGCTATGGAGAGGGGTATGGCTGGCCGGAGCGGCGGCGGCGGCCGGCAGCGGCGGAGAGCAGGCAAGACGGATGTTGTGCAGCTTGTTTGTGGTGCAGTAGCTTGCTTCTGTGTCATGCAGCACCACGAACCCCTGTGGTGGGGACGTTTGCACCTCTGGTGTGGCGCAGCACCCACTGCACCATGCTGGCGTTCCTCTGCTCATGTTTCGCTCAACCCCCGCTCCCACCCACCCCCATGCACCCGTCTCCCGCAGCAAGCCCCCTCCAAGCCCAAGTCCCCAGTGGGCGAGATGGCGGCCTACTACCTGGCCATGCAGCCGCACCTGTTCCGTGACGCGGTGGCCACAGCCTTCCAGGTGGGTGGTATTGTTGTGAGCGTGCCCAACACATGTATGGAAGGGTGCCCTGCCCCGGAGGGGTGATTCGTCTGCTGCTGCTGCTGCTGCTGTCGCCCTTGCTGCCGACAGCCTCCCCCTGGCCTGAACCTCGTCCTGATGTCTCTGCCCGCCCCCCGCCCACCCGTACCGAGCAGCGCATCACCGAGGCGCGCGCTGCCGAGGCAGCGGTCGAGGCCGCCGAGGAGGAGAAGCAGCAGCAGCAGCGGGAGCAGCAGGAGGGTGCCCCCGACTCTGCCGACCTGGTTCTGTACCGTCGCATGGCCGAGGTGAAGCGGGTGGAGCAGATGGCGGCGATTGAGGACCTGATGTACGTGTGCATCCTTGAAAAGTTCCAGGTGGGTGCTGGGTGCCTGCCCACCGCCCCCGAGGCCGCCCCCCTTCTTCTGCTCGGTGCCCGCTCACGACCCCCGAGGCGGCGCCTTCTATTTGTTCCGCTGCCTGCCGGAGCCTCTGTGCTGTGCAGCGTGCGGCTTGCTGGGGTTGGGGGTATGCGTGCGGGGGGGCGTGTGTGCATGCCCACGCGTCCCCACAACCCCTCTTTACCTGCCCACCAACCAACCGATCAACCACCCACCTGCCCGCCTGCAGGAGATTGGCGTGGACATGCTGCCCCAGATTGCGCCCATCGAGGAGAGCACCGTCACGCTGCGCGCGCTGACCGAGGGCGTGCACAGCAGAGAGGCAATCGACATGGTCAAGGTGCGCTGGGGCTGGCTCGAGCGGCTGCTGCTGTGCGCTCCCGCTGTGTGCTCTACCTGCCGTTGATTCAGCTGGGAACAGGCAGGGGCCCCTGCCGGGGGGCTGCGCTTTGCTGCCGACTCTAAAGGAGCTTCCAGCATTATCCGAATCGTGGCCAACCCGCCCACCCGCCCGCCCGCCCTCCTCGTCCCCCTGCAGGAGCACGTGCTGGCGGTGCTGGGCCCCGCCTCCATGGCCTTCTCCAACACCATGATCAAAATGAGCAAGCTGCAGGCGGCGCAGGTGGGTGGGGCGATGCGGCGGGCGGGCAGGCGGGCGGGCGGGCAGGGCAGGCAGAGCAGCCGGTGAAGGAGCAATGCTGGAGTGGAGGGCCGCAAGGTGCCCTCGGCCCTCGCGCCTCCCTCCTCCCCTCCCACCCCTCCTCCTCCTCCTCCGCCCCCTGCCCCCTTCCAGGTGTACGCCGCCTCCATCATGTTTGGCTACTTCCTGCGCCGCGTGGACAAGCGCTTCCAGCTGGCTCAGCAGGTGGGTGGGTGGGGGGTGGGGGGGGCCTGCGGCTCAACAGCTCCGTCTGCCCGCTGCGCGCAATGCGTGATGAGGTCCAGCCCCTTGGTGCGTGGTGCCGCATGCGCTTCTGCCATGCTGCGCCCCGCCTGCGCTTCCCCCTCGTGCGTGTCCTCACCCCTGCCTGCCCTGCCCCTGCGCCCCACCCTCTGCCTGTGCTTGCAGCTGGGCGTGCTGCCCGAGGGGCGAGAGGATGCGGTGGCTCGCCTGGAGCGCCTCTTTGCGCAGGTGGGGGGAGGGCAGGCAGCATCGGGCCTGCTGCGGCCGCCTTGTGCAGAGCCTTTGCCGCCCGTGCAGCGGCAGGTTTGCCCCGTGCCAGTGCACACCCCCTCCACTCACCAAAAGACAGTTCCCCACGCCCACTCCATCCCTGCAGGCCGACGCGGTGGAGTCTGTGTCCGACCCTGACACCGCGCCGCCGCTGGAGCCCGTGGACCCAGACAGCCCCCCCTCGACCTCCTACAGCACCAGCACCAGCAGCAGCAGCAGGTGCGTCGGGCAGGCAACGGGGCACTGGGCAACTGCAGCGGTGGTGCGCTCTCCCGAGAAGCAGAGGCTGGTTGGCAGGCAGGCGGGCCGCGGGCGGGCCCCTCCCCCTGCTGCTCTCCGTCTCGTCGCCCTCACCACCCTTGCGTGCCCTGCCTCCTGCAGCGGCCCCAGCGCCGCCGCCGGCGGGCTGGTGAAGCGGGAGAAGAGCGCGCTGCGGCGCTACGTGGAGAGCTTTGACCAGGAGACGATGATGGAGACGGCCAGGTGGGTGGGCGTGGTGTGGTGGCTGTGCGGGGTTGACTGTCACCTGGGTGTGGGGATGGGAGGCGCCCGCTGCAGGCTGCGCCGCCCGCAGCACCTGATTCTGCTGTGGGAGCGACAGGGGTGACGCCGCAGGTGGTTGGGGGCAGGCAGGCCTCGCGTTCCGGCCCTCGCTCAACCCCCCCCCACCCGGCCACTCCCTCCCTCCTCCCACCAGGCTGGTCACTGTTGAGAGCGCGCAGCTGACGGAGCGCCAGACGCAGGCCCTGTTTGGCGACATCAAGCAGCTGCAGCGGGAGATGCAGGAGGCGGTGGGGCAGGACGCCAGCAGCATGGTGCGTGGGCGAGTGAAGGGGGTGGGGTGGTGGTAGGCCAGGCCAGGCCAGGGCAGCAGCCTGCAGGGATGGAGGTGCAGGAGGCGGCGGGCCAGTGTGCGGCAGGTCGAGAGGAGAGGGAGCCGGGCGCAGGGTGCGCGCTGCCTTCTGCGCTTCTTTAATCCCCCGCCCCCTTCCCCTAACCCCAACAGGAGGAGATCATGACCCGCGTGCAGTCTGCCGTGGCGGACGGCAAGGTGGACAGCGTGGTGATGACGGTGGGGACGCAGCGCCGCGCTGTGCTGGAGGCGGTGGCCTACGGCTGCTTCCTCAGGTGGGCGGGGGGGCGGGCGGGGGGGCGAGGGGGGGGTGGTGTGTGTGTGTGTGTGGGGGGGGGGGGGGGGGGGGGGGGGGGGCCATTGCGGATGCGTGGGTGGGTGGGCGGGCGGGCTACGACGGAGCAGCACGAGGGGGGGGGGGGGCGGTGGAGAGGGGGAGGTGCGTCCAGGAAGAGTGGGAGTGCTCACCAAAAACATGCTGCTCCCCCCCCTTGTGCTGCAGGGACGTGGAGTCGTGGGTGGGCGGCGAGTGGGAGGGCCTGCTTACCCCCATCGCCTCAGCAGCGGGCGAGGTGTGAGCGCAGCGCCACGCCTTGCTGGCTGTGTCCGGCACGCCATTCGCGCCGCCCCAGCCCCCCCCAGTTTTCCTCCTGCGCTCCCCCAAACTCATGCCAATTGCTTTGGTTCATTTGATTCCCCACGGTCCGCCTGCCCCCGTGCCCGCCCTTGCCTTTCTCCATCCCCCAGCACTCCGTCCCCTCTTCGCACCGCCCGCCCTTCACGTCTCCCTGCCCAGACCTTCTCCCCAATCATTCACCCCCCTTGCAACGCCCATGCTGCCCTGCCAGATGATTAGGAGGACAGTCCCCTGCATCGGTTTATATTTGCATTGGTTTGATCGTGTGAAGACACAAATTGCGAGGTTGCAACAGAGGGAGCTGCAGCGGTTCAAGCAAGCAAGAGAGGGGGCCCGGCGGTGGGACTGGCAAGCGGCAGAGCAGTGGAGTGCCGAGGAGCAGGAAGAGCATAGCTGCAAGAGCACCTGGGGCGGGGCACGATGGCCGTCAGGGGCGTCACCACCGGCTGGGGGGGTCCTGAAAGGCATACAGGCCGCTGGATGGCCGCAGCTTTGCTGCCTGCTGCGCGCGCACCGTCCAGAATGCCGCTAGAACGAGCGCCATGAATGACGCGAGGATGATGGCGCCGGTTGCGTGCAAGTGGAGTATGTCGAACATGCTGCTGCTTCTGCTGAATGTCAAGGGAGATGGAGCACAGAATGAGGGCGAGGTGCAACCAGCGGGACGAAATACAGCGGCAGCGGCCACCGCTGCGGCAGGCGGCGGCAGCGGCAGGCGGCGGCAGCGGTCGCAGGCCGCACCGCGCATTTCGGCAAAGCCCCGGTGCGCACTTCAAACCAAGCCATACCTGCTCTGCTGCTGCGCAAAGGCGTGCCGACGAAGGGTCGCAGGTAATAGGGAGCGGGGCGCGGCGCGGAGGCTGCGATGGCCTTATGCAACGCTTGGAGGTGAGTACGAAGAACACTGAGAAGATTCTGCAAACGAGCGGCCATATCCTGGCAGCGCCGACTGAAATGGCGCTGCGCCGCCGCCACCGGTCTCCGTGCTGCGACTGCCATTGCTAGCGCAAATCCCCGCCAAGCCGCACCTTGCTCAAAGATCTTGTCGGTGCAGTTCATTGCTTTGCATGCATTTTGTTGTATAAGAAAGGCTTCAAACACCCAGGACATGGACGAGTGGCAAGAAACAGAACGAAAACGACGGGCAAAGGCTTCTATCTAACCGCTGCGAGGGGCACCCGTGCCACGCCGTAGCGCCGCGCGTCGCCGCCGGTGCGTCACTTACTGCCTGCCAAACATGCCTTGGAGGCCGCCCAAGAAATTGGCCATCGGATTGCCCTGCTGGTGCTGCGGCTGCTGTGCCTGCTGAGGCGGCTGCGGCGCCACCGGTGCGCCCTGCCACTGCTGCTGCTGCTGCTGTGGCTGCTGCTGCTGCTGTGGCTGCTGCTGCCACTGCTGCTGCGGCTGGCCGTAGCTCTGCTGAGGCGCCTGGCCCCACTGCTGCTGCGGCGCAGCGTAGCCCTGCTGAGGGGGCGGCGGCAGCTGTGCGTACGGCTCAAGGTTCATTTGGTACTGCGCCGGAGGGTACTGCTGCTGGGGCTGGTGCTGCTGCTGCTGCTGCTGCTGCTGCTGCTGGTAGGTGTACTGCTGCGCCTGCTGCGGCGCCTGCTGCTGGTAATACGCTCCAGGTGGCGCCTGCCCCGGTGGGGGAGGCGGGGGGGCGCCGTGTGCGCTATGCGGCGGCGGCGAGCCGTGCGGCGGCGGCGGCACGCCACCATGGCCGAAGCTGTTGCTGTGGCCGAAGCTGCCGGCAGGAGAGATGCCCTGGCCGGTAGGGGGGCCGCCCATGGCGGGCGGCGGGTAACCGCCATACGAGGGCGCGTGCTGCGCGGGCGGCGGCGGCGGCGGCGGCGGCGGCGGCGGGGCCTGCGCCTGCTGCTGCTGCATCGTCATCTGTGCCAGCTGTGCGGCAGTGCGGTCGGCATCCTCGGCTGCCTGCTTGCGGAGGTCTTCAATCAACTCGTCGCTGCACCACAGAGGAACGGACAAGGAGGGGTGGCAGGGGTGGGCGTGGGCTGCAAACTGCGACCGCCCAACCCGAGGTGGGAGCTGGCGGCACTTGCCGGCACAGTGTGAACCATCAGTTGGTTGTCGTCGTAGCTGCGGCATCAGCTAGCGGGTGAGACAAGGGCGGGCGCGAGGAGGAGCTGCGAGGGCGAGGACGGCGGGGCCTGGCGCAGGGGCGACGCACTTCCCCAGCCAGAAGGCAGCACCACAGGGGAGCAGCACACGCGGCAGCTTGCAGCACAGACGCAGACGCTACATGCAGCACTAAAGAAATGCGATCGGCAGTACGGGGGGTCCCTTCCGGGTTGGGGAGGCAGGAGGGCGGGCGCAGCGCTCACCGCTGGATGCGGCGGGTCATGACGTGGTCGCTGGCCTGCTGGTGCAGGCTGGCGATGGCCTCCTGCAAGGAGCAACGCAGTCGCGGGGCAGGGCCAGGGGGCAGCACAGTTTGAAAAAGGCGGCCGCGAGGCTTGCGAGCCGCAGGCGACTGCTCGGTGGCAGCGGCAGCGCAGCGCCCAGCCTGCGGCGCCTGCCTGCGTCGGTCCCCTCCCATGCCACGCGCCTGCAGGCCCATGTAGAAGCGCAGCCCCTCCCCCAGGTTGTCCCTCAGCTCCTTGTAGGTGCGCAGGCTGGACTTGATGCCCGAGGCGGCGCCCTGCAGGGGAGGGCAGGGGAGCGAAAAGGGGGCGGGAAGGGGAGGCACGGTGGTTGTGCAAGGTCGCTTGCGGTGCGCGGTCGCGCGCCTGGTGCCTGACGCCTGCTCGGCCCTTGCCCTCGTAGCAGCAGCGGCAGCAGCAGCACCAGGCGCGGCAGCAGGAGCACCCAAAGGGCAGCCCTAGCAGCAGCGGCAGCCTCACCTCGCAGGCGCGCCGCCACTCTGCGTAACCGTAGGCCGACCTGAAGGTGGACTGCGCCCTGCCCGCCGCGTCCAGCAGCTGGTTGGATTTCGAGACGTTGATGTCCACCTGGCAGAAGGGGGGGGGGGCAAGGTGAGTGCGTGGGGAGGGGATGGTGCAAGCCCCTGCCCCTGGCTCCGCACTCGGACACGTCACAACCAATCGCAAGCGGCGCTGGGAGACTGTAAAACACCCTCACCTCGGCCACCAGGTCGTCGTACTTTTTCAGCTCCGCCTCGAAGAGGGCATCTGCAAGCGAAGCAGCAGGAGGGGAGGGGGGTGGAGCTGGGGTGTCGCGGTCGGAGGGTTGAAGGGCAGCAGCGGGTGGGCGGCAAGCAGGCGCAGCGCTGGCAGCAGGCGGTATGCGTCGCCAGACTTGTGGCGGCGCAGGCATGCAGTTATCCACGCAGGCAGGCAGGCAGGCGCCCGCGCTCACCTGCCGAGTCTGCCCCGCCCAGCAGCTTGGGCAGGATGTTGTCCCGGTTCTTGCGCTCCTTGAGGGCCTCCTCCAGAGCCGCCCGCTGCGCGCCCAGCGTGCTGAGCCCCTCCAGCGCCTGGCGCAGCGTGGCCACAGCGGCAGCAGGCTCCATGTTGTCGACGCTCAGCATGGGGGCCTGTGTGGGGGCAGGCATAAGATTGAGAAGGGGGTGGGCAGGGCGCAGGGCCTAGCGGCAGCACGCCCACGCACAGCTGGCCGGCTGGTCCGCTCCTGCTCTTGCCCCCCTTGGCACCGCTCTTGGACCAGCCCTGCGCCCCACCTGCATGCGTGGCATCTGCGCCGCGGCCGCCTCGGGGTCCAGGGCAGCAAAGGCGGCGGCCTCTGCCATCAGCTTGCCCTCCAGCTTCTTGTCGCTGTCACCCGCCTGCACAAAGCAGTTGGTCGGCATTGTTGGGATTGTAGCAGAGCGCCTGTCGCCGAATCTGCTGCCACCTGCTGACAAAACGAAGCAAGCGCGGGTGTGCCGCCCCAGCCTCCTCCCTCTCGCACCCGCACCCCTTTGCTCCTGCCTGCATGAGGTTGCCTCGGTACCCTCCCAGCTTGTCCCTCATTGTCTTGGTGAGCTGGGCCGAGGGGGGGCGCGTCCAGCGGGGGCCGTAGTGCGCACTGCGCAAGGAAAGGGGAGGAGCGTGTGGGCCTGGCGCTCACATGCATGAGCTGCTCGCTGGCATCGTTCATCGTGCCGGAATGCGCAGTACTGTCATGGACGCGGTCGCACCGGCAGGGTGCAGGCCGGCCTCACCGCAAGTCTGCATCCTCCTTCTCCTCCGCCGCCAGCTCAGCCTCCACCGCATCCACCTCCTCAAGGCACGCGCGGCGCAGCTCCTGGCGGGAGGCAGAGAGAGCGAGAGAGGGAGGGGCAGTGGGGTACGCAGCAGCAAGCTGGTAGCAAGAGGCAACGCCAGCAAGAGTGCAAACTGCGCATCACGATGCAGCATTGCCTCATGCTTCCCCAGGCGCACCCCAAGTACGTCTGCCCATTCCTCCCGCCCACAGCACAGCACCCCCTGCAAGTGGAGGGGCAGGGGGGCACCCTCCCCTCTCACCTTGATCTGCCCCTGCACCTCCTGCAGGTGCACCAGCCCGCCGACGCTCTGAATCGACTCCAGCTCGACTCGCACGCCATCCGGCAGCGCCGCCACGCTGCCCGCCTCCAGGGCTTGCAGCGCCTGCGAAGATGGAAGAGGCATGCAGGGAGGGGGCGGTGAGCTGAGCGCCGCTGCCTGAGGGCGAGCCGCTGCCTGCTCGGCCACTGGCGGCGCAGCACTTTGTGCCTTCTGCTTCCGGCCTTCCCAATTTGGCCCAGCCCCTTGCCCCCCTAACCCACCTCTGGCAGCTCCCACTCGCGCAGCCTGAGGCGCGCCTCGTCGCTGGCGCCGTTGAGCTTGTGCAGCTGGTTGCGGATCAGGGTGTCCACCATGTCGCTGTACTTGCTCAAAGACTTGGCGCTGCGCAGGCAGAGGGGAGCAGGGGAGGGCAGGCGCGAGGGGTTCAAGGGCAACCAAGTCGTGCGGGGGGCAGGGTGGGAACCGTAGGTGGGCGCAGGGGCCACAGGAGACGCCAAGGCGCGCAGGCGGCGGCAGGGCGCGTGCACCTCGTACCCACAGGCCCACGACGCCCGGTGGAAAGGAGAAGTACGGCGAACTGCGCACCTGTTGTCGGGCACGACACCCGTGAACATGCTGCTCTGCTCCTCAAACGTCGGGCGCAGCAGGTCGCCGGGCCGGGTGGGCTTGACCAGGGAGGCGGGCACGATGGCGGGCAGGTCGACTTCGTTGGGGATGCGCTGCAGGCGGGCAGCGAGGGGGCAGGCAGGTGTGAGGGGGCAGTGAAGGGGCAGGCGTTGAGGGGGCGGGCAGTGAGGGGGCAGGCAGGCAGTGATGTGAGAATTGTGCAGGCAGGCGGCGGAGGAGCAAGAGCGGAGGGCAAACGTCTGGACGAGCGACGAACGCCAAAGGTTTGGTCACGCAGCGCAGCGCCCGCAAGCCCGGCGCGCACGCGCAACATAGGCCGTGCCCCAGCGCGAGCCTCCCCCTGCCTCCCCAACACTGCTGGCTTGCCTGCAGGTATACGGTGCTGTTCTCACGGTCGGCCTTGGCCAGCCGGGTGGCAATCCACTGTTCCTTCCAGGCCACGTTCTCCTGCGGGCACAGGGCAGGCGGGGTTCGAAGCGCAGGGGTCGGGAGGCTGCGTCCCGAGGACGGCAGGCAGAGCCAGCAGGTGGCGGCCGTGCGGGGCGTCGTGGGAGGGGGGCACGGCCGGCTGCCCCTCCCCGTCTGCTGTGCATCCCATCGTCAGCGCCCTTCTGTTGCACCAGCACGGTACTTCAGCCGCTGTAAGTACCCACCTGCAGCTCCTTGCTGGCGTTGCGGGCCTCGGACTTGGCCTGTGCCAGCGTGATCTGGGAGGCCTGCAACACACAAGGCGGGAGGGAGGCCGGAGCGATGCATGTGTGCAGTGGCGACGGGCAGGCGCAGCTTGCAGGCGCAGCTCGCAGTCGGGCACGCACTGTGCTGAGCAGGAGCACCGCTGGCACCCACTACATACACATACACCGCCCATTTGCCGCTGCAGCCCGCCGCCTGCCCTCACCCGCAGGCGCGCAATCTCCTTGGCCACCCCCGCAAACTCGTCCGCGTCGCGCAGCGCCGCCGAGTGCTGCACCGTCGCCTCCACCTCGTACAGCAGGCCCTTGACGGTGGCGTGCGCCAGCCACGACTTGTCAAAGTGCTGCAGCGCGTGGTGCGAGGGGAGAGGCTGACGTGAGAGGGAGACACCGCAAGTGGGAGGCGCGGCAGGCCTTTCGCGGTGGCGCGCCCCAACCGCAAGCAGCCCCAGAGCGCTCGAACAATCAATCACAGGAGGAGCAGGCGCCTGCCCCTCCTGCAGCGCTGCTGACGGCCCGCCCTCGCTGTCACCTGGTTCAGCGGCGCCTGGTTGAGCAGCGTCGCGCACTCCTTGTAGTACACAGCGACCTGGGGCAGGAGGGGCAGGCGCGTGCACGTGGGCGCATGCGCACGAGAAGAGGTGCAGCAAGCAAACGGGGACCCACGCCTGCCAGCCGCTGCCACCGAGGCGGCGACACGCCCCAGCCCTGCATCTGGGGCGCCCCCGGCCCCCGCCCGGCCGCACCACCGCTTTCCACAGCGCACGCCCTGCCCCCACCTGCTTGGCCAGCCGGGCAACCACACCGGACGCCTTCTTGTCTGCCACGGCCTTCTCAAGCACGCACTCCTGGGGTGTGGGTGGGTGGGTGGGGGGGGGGTGGGTGGGTGGGTGGGTGGGGGGGGTGGGGGGGGGGTGGGGGGGGTGGGGGTGGGGTGGGTGGGTGGGGTGGGTGGGTGGGTGGGGGGGGGGGGGGGATTAGGAGAGGGGGCAGGTGGGCAGGAGATGAGCGGTGCACGACGCGTGGGAGGGACGGGAGGCTGCCACGGTCCACGCCCGCGACCCGTGCCAGCTGCTTCCCTCTGCCCTCCTGCCGGCCCGCGCGTCCCTCTCCAACCCCGTCACCGCCCCCACCTGCGCCTGCGCCAGCATGAGCTTCTCCAGCATCGACGCCGCCTCTGGGGTGAGGTCCAGGGGGCGGGGGGTCTCCACCTTGAGGCAGGCCACGTCGCGCAGGTAGGCAAAGGCGCCCGCAGACTCCTGCTTGCGCAAAAGGGTGGGTGGAGGGGGACGGCGGGTGAGGGTGTTGCAGGCAGCCGGCGCTGCAACAGTGGCACTTCTACTCACCGGTGCGCCGTGTGATCGCCACCAGTGCCACCCTGAACCCGACACCCGCCTGGAAATACTTTGCGCTCTCCTTCAGGCCTTGATCCGTCTTGCGGTCGCACTGCAACGCCTGCTGGCTCTGCGGGGGGCGGGTGGGCGGGCACGGGGGGTGTGGCGGGGGTAGCGCAGCGGGCGTGAGCGCGCTGCAGGCCGCCACCTGCTGCTACCCCTCGGCCCCCCCACCGCCACCACTACGCGTGATCAGCAAACATCTCCAGGAGGCCTGCCCTCCCACAAACCACCCACCTGCACGGCCCCCAGGTTGAACACAACCGCCGCCTTTTCAAAGGCCAGGCTGGTCTGCTCGCTGTGCTTCTGCGGCCTGAAGGCGTCGTGCCAGGCAAACGTGACGGCGGCGTGGCCGGGCATGCGGCTGATGGGGAACCGGCTGTCCATGAGCCTGCAGGCAGGCGGGCGAGGGCAGGCGGCGGCAGGCGCGGGGGAAAGAGCGGAGGTCAGAAACGACGGCGCAACACCGCCGGCGCGGCATCAGGACCTGCATGCCTCTCAAGCATCTATGCACAGCTGCAGGCTTGAAGGACTCGTAACTGCACGCAGGCAGAGCCTTTGCCAGGCCGGCACCCAGCACCCACGTGAGGAGGCGGTGGTATTTTGCCAGGTTGGCCGCCTGCGCCGCCAGACTGCCGCTACACGCCAGCACCTCGGTGCGCAGCCGCACAACCTCTTCCAGGTCCTGCGCCGCATCCTGCCCCGCCTGGGTCCACGATCGCACGGAAAGAGAAGGGCAGCAGAGGGTGAGCGCGGACGAGCGGAGAGGCGGCGGCGCCGGCGGGGGCGCCGCCGCTACCAAAGCCACCCGATAAGCGCGTCCAATCTCCGGCCGGCGGCCCGACTCGCGCGTACCTGCGGTCCATAGTTTGCCGTGGCGTACTCCACAAGCGGCGCCTTGAACTCCAAGCTCTCGGCCTTCTTACAGTGCACAGCCAGCATAATAGTCTGCGGCATGGCGTCGGGCGTCCTGTGAAACTCGCGTTACTCGCGTTAGACCGCGCGGCGGTCGCCGATCGCGTTGTCCAGGCCCCACGCGTCGGTCCGCGCCGGCCGAAGCTGAGAGCGCGTGTCGACACTGATCGGAAGGCGAGGGAGGCGAACTACGCGAGACTGCGTCGACTCGACGCGGTGTGGTCAGCCCAATGCCTGTGCCGCTGCGCTGGGGTCTGGGCGGCGGTGGCGGTGCACGGCACGCAGGGAAGCTTACCACGCCTCTCTACCGCGTTGGCACAAACCATCGTGCTCAACCCACGCTCTGTCAGTTCCTGTTATGCACGCTGGTGCTGTCGCCGCCAAGCAGCATGTGCGTGTCGAGTGTGTCGATGCAGCAGCTGCATTGCTGCCGTTGCTGGAGGGGCAAGCCCGGCAGGACGGCACTGCCGCAGCAAGCAGACTGTCGCTTTCTGCTGGCGCCAAGGCTCCGTATCACTTTGCAGCTCTCGATTGTCTCACACACACACACACGCAAAAATGGTCGATAAAGTACACAGTTTATGCAATGCAATTGCAGTGCTCGATTGTTATTGCACCACAATGCACCTCCATGCGTATGAGCCAAGCATACGTGGCCAGCATCACCGCTGCACCGCTCGCTTGTCATCCGCTGCCCCTTCACGGCAGGAAGTCGTTGGTGAAGAGGGCGGCGGCGTCGACGGCGGCGCGCGGGATGGGCTTGCCGACGTCGCCTGCGCGCAGACCGTCCAGAGTGGTGCTCACGCCATCCTGCAGACAGGCATCAGCGGGTGCACATGAACGTGCTGCGTTGTAAACTAGTCATTGCAGGCAGGCAGGGGGTCGGCGTCAGCGCCAGGCAGCGACCCGCAGCCGCCGTGGGAGCCGCACAAGCCGTGCGGCACCCACCCTCCCCCCTGCAGCGCCTGCCCCGCACCTTGGCTTGCCGGCTCTGCACCTTGGTGGTCAACAGGCCGTGGGCTGCAAGGGGCCGGGGGGAGGCGCGTTCAGACAAGGGTGGGCGAGGCGCTGCTGCTGCTGCTGCTGCTGCTGTTGCTTCCGGTGCTTCCGCCGCTTCTCCTGCTGCCGCCGCTGCAACACCCTGGTGTGCCACACCGCTGCAACACCCTGCTGCTGTATGCGGCACACACCACCACCAGCCCGACGCCGCTCACTCGACAGCCAGTCGAGGAATGCGTCCCACCGGCCCTGCTCCATCACGCCCCACCGCCCGTCGCCAGCCAGCATGGCCTGCAAGAAGGGACACGGGGCGGGCAGGCAGGCGTGTGGGAGCAGAAGGAGGCAGCACGGCCACTCACGCCGCACCATCCCATGCCTCTGCACCGCTGCCTGTGCCGCGCCATGTACGCTGCCGGCCGTCCCCTTTGCAGCGCCGCCTGGCACTCACCGGCCCCACCAACTTGAGGCTGGCCACGGCCACCTCCCGGTCCAGCGGCTGCGGCAGGCCCTGGGGGTGTTCGGCAGCCACCGCCGAGATGAAGAGGTCTGGATGGACGGGGAGTGGGGGCGGGGCGGTGCTCGTGACCGCCCGACGGTGCTTGTCAGGGGACGGGGGTGGGGGACGGCTGGGCAGGGAGGATGCATGCTGCCCATCAGCAGCACGGCGTGCACCAGGCCCTTGCACGCCGCCAGGGGCACGGCAAGCGCCTCGGGTGCGCGCTGGCACGGCTCGCCCTGCACATCTGGCCCTGCATGCTGCCAGAGCGGCCCGTGACGCGGAGGTACGCACCTCCCGCCCGCCCCGCCGAGCCCGGCCCTGCTCAGCCACCGCACCTGCCGCCTCCTCCGGGTGCGCCGCCGCATACTTGTAGCCCTCTGCAGCCGCCGCCAGCACGGCGCGCAGCGTGTCGCCCTGGGAGCTGCAGGGAGCAGGCGGGCGGGGCTTGCACGGCGATGGTTGAGACAAGGGATTATGAAAACCACGGGTCGGCTGATGCTCCACGCATTATATCAATCAATCAATTACATTTAAATCCACGGGGAGCCAGCAGGAGTCTCATGGGGCATTATAGCAAAGGGAATCGGTGGGTTGGCTGATCGCCTGCGGCTGCGTACACACCGGTGCTCTCTTGTGCTGCTTCCTCCCGTACCACCCGCTCCTCCCACCTGATGGCGTCCGGGTGCGCCAGCAGCACTGGGGAGTAGCCGTACGGGATGCCGTAGTCGCCCAACCTGTCGCAGCAGAGCGGTGCGCAGGCTGGGTGGCGCTGCCGTGCAGCAGCGGCACGCGGCACTCGCGTGTCCCCGGCGTCCTGCTTGCTGCTGCCTACGCCCTGCTCCCCTTGCGCCTAGAGCCACCCACTTAAACGTGTTGAGGTTCAGGCCCTGGCGGTCCGCCTGCACGCCCTCCCAGCCCAGGAACACCCAGGTGGCGTCGGCCTCGCCCTGCGGGGGGGAGGACGTGGGGAGCAGCGCGCGGTTGCGCTTTGAATGTGCAATCGCTCCATGCGCGGGCTGCTTGCAAGGCACGCGGTCGGGCACTGGCAGGCCGGCCGGGCAGGCAGGTGTACACACTCCAACTGGGCAGAAGGCGCACCAGCCAGCCCCTGGCAGTCTGCAGCCGATTGGCGACGCGTCCTGCCACCCCAACTCACGGTCTCCAGGGTGTGGGGGACGCCCAGCATGGGCAGCGCCAGCTCCTGGTAGTCGCCGCTGCCGCCGTCGGCCTTGATCAGCTCCTGTTGAGGGTGGGTGAAGGGCGCAGCAACCACCTCTCTGTGGGAGAGACTTTATCGGGACTGGCCCCTTGAACGGCGGTCGTCCCCTTGGCACCACGGGCGCCGACGGTCGCTCCCCTATCGAGCTGCAGTGCGCTGCCGGACACGTCCACCCACACTGCCTGCGACGAATCCGCCTGCAACAAGGCTCCCACCTGCACAATGCGCCCCTCGTAGCGCGCAGCGTACGAAGCGTACCGCTTGCCCTCCAGCTGCGGCAGGAGGGGGCCCCGAGTGCAGGGGTGGCAGATGGGTGGCAGGCAGACGTAGGGCGAGGCCAGGCTGGAGATGACTGGCCACACCAGAGCGAGGCACCTGCCTTGTGTGTTGTGCCAGTGGCTCATCACCTTGGCGGGGCGATCAATGCCGGAGGAGGCGAGCGTGCAGATGGCCGACAGGTCCTGCTGCAGCGTCGCCGCCACGGCGCGCAGCTTGGGGCGGGGGCGGTCGGCCTGGGGCCAGGTGTTGTAGCTGATGACAGACTCTGTTGTGGGGGAGGAGGGGGAGGGGATGAGTGAGCACTTTGGGCGCATGCAGGCCCCGGCCCTGAAAGGTGCTTTACGGCACGCGGATGGACACGGGGGGGAAGCGGGGCGCCACATCTGGCAGTCGGCCGCTTGCCCGCTCCAGCCCAGCGCTGCATGCATGCTCCGGGCAACGCCTTCCGCCACCTGTGCGGCGCACCGGAGGGCGCAATGGCCAGCAGCGCCTCGCCGCTCTCCACGCGAGACGCGGGCGTCACCTTGTAATCATCTGAGGAGTTGGACAGGGAGGGAGGAGCAGATCGGGGCATGCGTAGCTGGTGGGAATGCCATGTAGGCAGGGGCCGTCCCAGGCTGCAGGCTGCTGCCTCAGCAACCAACATGCATTGCAGGGTCGCTGTCCCACGCTGCCGTCGCCGCCGCCGCTACCTCGCTACCTGTGTGCGGAGAGACGATGGTCACATCAAGCCCCTTCGCCGCAAACAGCCCTTGTGCCTTGGCGATGTACAGGCCGGCGTGGCTGTTGGTGTTGGGGGTCCAATCCAGGGCGATCTTCACCGCCACGGTGCCGGTCTGCGGGCGAGAGGGGGAGGGGGGCCAGGCGGTGAGCGACAGCCGGGTGGCGGCGGCGGCGGCGGCGGCGGCGGCGGCGGCGACCGGCCTGGCAAGAGCGGAGGGCGATAGCTCTCTTGGAGCCGCCTGCAGCACATCCAATGCATGCACACAGTCTCCGGCGCGGCGCTCACCGACGCCATGCTGAGTGGGGTGGGTCTCGGGGTGAGGGAGGGGTGTGGCGGTGGCAGCAGGCGCGGGTGGCGTCGCTTGAATGTGCTCAGGAAGCAGGGGAGAAGCTATAATGCATTGCTGGATCGCCGACAGCCAGCCCCGGTCTGTGTTTTGTCACAGAAGCTGTGCGTGCTGGGCCCCGTTCCGGGTGAGCTCGTTTTTTGCGCTCTCATGGCGCCTGCATTGGTGCCCTGGAACCCCTGTTGTGCCCGGAATGCCGTGGCATAGCGCATTGCGGCCTGGTCGCCTGCTGCTCAAACCCGCCGCCTGCCGCCGCTCTCGGTGAACGCCGGCGGAGCTCTCGGTGAACACCCGCCGGACGGTGCTGCGGCAAGCTGGTGCACCTGCACACACACCAACGCGGACGCCCCTCGCTGCCTCATCGGCCTGCTGCACGGACTTGGGTTTTAGGGGCAGATACATAGGGGGGACATGCAGCTGCGTGCATGCGTGTAGGCAGAACATGGAGGCGGGTTCATGGGGGGGGCGAGGCAGCAATGCGGTCGGCATCGTGGACGGCAGCGGGGTGGGACGGTACGGCCAGGAGGCTCATGAAGGATGAAAAGAAAGAAATGGGAAGGCAAAACGGGGGCAGCTGCACGCAGCGCATGTGGAATTCTGCAGCCCGAGCAGGCGGCAAGCGGCGAGATGAGTGAAGGAAGACGGCAGGAGGGGAGGCTGATGGGGGAAGGGGGGGGGGGGGGGGGGGGGGGGGTACAGACGCAACTTCCGCCGCTGGGGCAAACGCAGGGGAGGGCAATGGTGATGTTGGTGGCGTGGCATGTACAAGAAGGAACCGCGCAGCAGGGAAGCAGCATACAAGTGGGTAGGAGACGGCGGAGGCAGTGACTGCAAAAGATGGATGAGGGGCCTGGTGGCTATTTGGCGGAGGCTTGGTAGATCGGAAAAAGGGAGGTCACTACTTCATGGCAGTCGAGAGTGAGTGAAGGGGCGGCAGCGTGGCGGCGCTACCCTCGCTGTTTGTCCTTGCCGCCCGCCGACGCCGTGCCTGCCGACGCCGACGCCGCCTGCAGCACCGCCACTTGCCGGACGAGGGACGACATGGAGGCGCGGGCTGCAGCAGCGAGGCGGCGGGTGGGCGGGGGGTGCATGAGGGGAGGGGGGCAGTGGCTCATCACCTCCCGCTGCCACCCTTCTCATGAGCCCCCTCTCGCCACTGCCAGCCCCCATCCGATCCCTCGCCCTCTCCTCCCTGCCCTCCGCCGCCTCCCGCTGCAGGTGAAGCCGCTTCCTGTGCATGTGCGGGACAACGCACGCGCCCCCTGGTGAACCCCAGCTCCAACACCTTCCCCTGTGCCCGCCCCCCAGCACATGCATGCGGGTGCGCACCCGCCGCGGTATCGCGCCGCAGCGACGCCAGGTTGGTTTGCAGGCGGGAGGAGGTGAGGTCCAGCGTCTCCTGCACCGCGCTCACGCGGCTGTTGAGCCGGGCTTCGACGGTTGGGGGCACCAGGTCGGGCATGTCTGTGTAGGGGGAGTGGCGGCCACAGCACAAACCGTCGGCGGGCGATGCGAGTGTGGGTGGGGTGTTGGAGATGGGTGTGAATTAGTGGTGCCCTGTTTGCAGCTCCACCATCTGGCGGCCTGCAGCACGCCCCCTCCGCTTTCGAAATCTCCCCCCTCTCCCTTCCCCCCCCCCCACCCACCCACCAAACCGGCGGGTTCCAACGCTGGTGGCGACCACAATTGACACGGGTCCCTGGTCCTTGCTCTTGGGCTCACGCTGGCACTGAATGGAGTGCTTGCCGACCTTCTTGCTCAGCACGAACCCGGGCCTGCAGGGCGGTAGAGCAGGGCAGGGCGGCCGGGTTGGGGGGTTGGGTGGGCGGATGCGTGGTTGAGGTGACGCCGACGCCGGCTGCTGTGTGCCACGCTCTGCCTTGCGCTCCCTGCCTGCGCCGCTCCCAGCCTGCCAGCCCTGCGAGCCCCCTCCAGCCCCACAGTCGCGTGCATGCATGCGCCCTCACTTGAAGTTCAAGTGCGTGAGGTACTTGCAAAAGGCTGGGCCGTTGACCGCCGACCGCTGGAACACGATGCTGCCCTGGTCGTTCTTGGCGTAGCCTGCACAGGCGGTGTGATGGGGGGGGGGGGGACGGTGGGTGAGTGGGCGAGTGCGTGCATGCAGCAGCAGCAGCGCCAGGCGATGCGCATCAACCCCACTTATCCACCCACCCCATTTCACCCTTCACACACCCAGCGTGATGGTGATGATGCTTCCGTCCTTTGAGATGACGGCGTCCAGGCTCAGCCCGGCGTCGGCCATCTCCAGGCACTGCTGGTACGCCGCAAGCTGCGGGGGCAAGGCGGGCGCACGGGATGCGGGTGCAGTGGATTTCTGGTGGGTGTGGGAGAGAGGTGTGCGCACGCTGGTGGCGGACCAACCACCTCCAAGCACCGGCGGCGGCGGCTTGTGAGAGAGAGGGCGACAGGGGTGGAGGCCAGCGGGGCCGGCTGCACACTGCACAAGGGGGATGCCAGCCGGCGACAAGGGAAGATGCCAGCCAGCGGCCAGCCCAACGCGTGGTGCTGCCTCTCCTGCGACACTGGCTGATCGGTTGGTCATCGATCCAAAGCGACAGTTGCGCCCCACCGCAGCTCACCCCACCGCAGCTCACCCCACCGCAGCTCACCCCACCGCAGCTCACCACGTTGGGATCTATCCAGGAGGCAAACACCGCCAGCTGGCCGGAGCTCAGCGGGCTCAGTAGGTTGCACAGGGTGGCCCTGCAGGCGGGCAAGAAGCAGGATGTTGGCCTGCTATCTATCCTGCCCCATCAAACCGACACACCAGCTGCAACAGCCTCGATGATCCGCCCGCACCGGCACACACCTTCCAGTACCACATACGTGCCTGCCTCCCACCCAACCCCACATTGACCAACGAACCCTGCCCCCCCCCACCCCCCACCAACCCCACCAACCCCCCCCACCCACCCCACCCACACCCACACCCACCCACCCACCCACACACACACACCACACACACACACACCACACACACACACACACACACACACCACACACACACACACACACACACACCACACACACACACCACACACACACACACACACACACACACACACACACCACACACACACACACACACACACACCACACACACACCACACACACACACACACACACACACACACACACACACACACCACACACACCACACACACACACACACACACACACCACACACACCACACACACACACACACACACACACACACACACACACACACACACACCACACACACACACCACACACACACACCACCACACCACACCACCCACACACCACCACACACCCACACACACCACACACCACACACACACACACACACACACGCTCGCCTGTACAGCCCCAGCCGCATCTGGGCCTCGTCGCTGCTGCGCCCAAAGGGGAAGCTCCAGTCGCCGATGTACAGCCCAAAGTTGCGCACGCCGCCACGGCTGGTGCTCAGCTCCGCCACGCGGCTGTAGGCGGAGCACTGGGGGTCGGGAGAGGACGGGCAGGGGACACGCAATTTGGAACAGTGCAGCAGGCCTGTCTGAATGAGCGTGTGGCATGCAGTTTGAAACGTCAGCGCACCAGGCCTGCGTGTGTCCGATCGTACAGCATGCAGCGGCTGGGCAAGGGGGGGCAGCGGACGACCACGCGCCCTTGCTGCCGCTGGTCGGCCCAAAGGCAGGGCACGGGTACACAAACAGCGCACCATGGCGCCCTGGAACTGTGACTGAATGGCTGTGCGGGAGGGACCCAGGTAGGCGGTGGGGCCTGAGGCAGGCAGGGGACAAGGGGCAGGGAGTGCGGCGATGGGATGGGCCCATGCGACTGTGCTCTACCTGGCTACGCGCTGTGCATGCTGCTGATGCTGGGCGCTGCCAACCCACGCAGGCTGCTGCACCTCCCACACCTGCCAGCGTGCAGCGCCGCACGCTCCCCTCCCCTCACCCACCCACCGAGGAAGGTGAAGAACACTCCGTCGGCGATCACACGCTTGCAGTGGTTGCCGCCCCCGAACGCAATCTGAACCATCGAGTCGGCGGTGTGCACCTGCGCGTCCAGGTCGCTGGGCAGGCCGCCGCCGGCCAGAGACACCCAGCCGTCGCCGGTGTCGACGCCGACGCCTGCGCCTCCGCCGGCGCTCGATGCGGCGTCGTCATCGGCGCCACATGCAATGGCTAGCAGCAGTAACAGAGGCGCTCCGAGCAGCTGCCCCCCATCGCGGGATGGTGGCCGTCGCGCGCTAGCGCAAGGTTTCAGAGAGAACGTGCGGTGATTTGCAGCGTTTGTAAGCGGTGGGAAGCCGCGCAGACGTCCGCCTGCGCAGGCAACTCCCGCCGCCCGCCACGCTGCGCCGCGCTGAGCTGAGCAGATGGCCGGGGCGGGAAGGGGGTTCTGTGCGCCAGCGCACCAATACACACATACATTTGTGGCACATTAACAAATGGACACGCAGCAACAATAAAGGTCGACCAAGGGCGGCACTTTCGCGCGCACGCATGCAGTGGCGGCGAGCACCGCAGTGCGCACCCACGCCGCGCGCTCCCTCTCGGCTCTCCTGCCCCGCTCTGCGCCCGCCCCACCTGCGGGCACCAGCATCCCGGTATAAGCTTACAGGTGACGCTAATATGTTCTTTTCCATGCTGCTAGTTTGCATGCTTCCCTCATCAATATGTGCAGGTGCAGACGTGTGAAGGGAGATTCAGACGCCGTTGCCCGGGGTGGAGGCATGCAGGGGGTGATGGTTTGGTGCCGGGGGTGATGCAGGGGGTTGTGATTGATTTGTGAAGGGCCAGCAGGATCGGGCTCCTACCACATCAGCCGCTCAACTGAGCCACCTGGTCCCTGATGAGACGCAGCGTGTCCTCCCACCCATCGTTCCACGCGGCGGTGCCGTTGCCGGCGCGGCGGGCCACGCAGCTGCGAGGGGTGGCCAGCCCGGGGGGGGGGGCGGGTAAGCTGTCGCACAGGCTACGTCAGCCCTGGCGGAATGCATAGCTAGCAGGAAGGAACGCCGCTGCATGCACCGGCTTACTGCTTACTCCCTCTCGTGGCGCCCCTTCCGCTTACCGGTGGCTCGCCGCCCGTCCGACCCCATGCCTGCCTGCCTGCCACCGCTGACCCGCCTCCTGCTGCGTTGCCCAGCCGCAACCCTGGCCCAGGCCGGCGGCGCTCAGCGCACGGCATCACACGCTCACCGCTGGCCCTCTTCATAGTTTGCCCACAGCGCAAAGTCTGCGGCTCGCACAGCAACCTCCATTGGCGGCAGCTGCGGCGGGGCAGGAAGGCGTAGCAACCATGCGCGGTGGCGTCAGGCTGAAGGACACGTGCGGAGGGGTGGTTGCCTTTGGTGGCGGAGCCGTGTGCTGAGGGGAGGTTGCGGCAGGAGGGAGGAGCCACCTTGCATGCTGGCCGTGCCTGGCAGTGCCCTGCAGCGTGCAGGCAGGCAGGCAGGCAGGCAGGCAGGCAAGGCGCAGGGAGATCAGTGCGAGCACGCTGGGCACAGGCAGGCAGGCAGGCAGGCAAGCCGAGCACGGCAGCCGATTGGGCATGCAATGCACGCAGTCATGCAAGGGAGCGGCGCCTGCAGGGCGCACGTGCGTGAATGGCACGCTGGGCTGCTCAAAGTAGGGTTGTTTCTCCAGGTAGACGGTGTTTGCGTCCCAGTCTGGGTACGTAGGAGCTGCAGGAGACAGACGGACACAGGCAGCGAGTCAGTGCCCAATGGAGCGGCGGCGGACCCCCTGCAGCTGCTCACGTGTGTGAAGGGCACGCTCGGCTGCTGCCTGTAGGGCTGTGCATCCGAGTAGACGGTGAACCCTCCGTAATCCGGGATGGAGGGCGCTGCAGGTGGCAGGCGGCAGGCGGCGGGCAGGCGGCGCTGGAGATGGCAGGGGCGCTGTGGGGACTGACTGACGACCGCATCCCCGGATGCCTGCAGCCCCTGTGCTCCGCATGCACGGCGGTCCAAACCTGCGACCGCATCCACGTGTGCTCTGCCCACCCGCACCTGCCAGCATCCAAAACAGGCTGCCGCCCACGGGGCGCCCCGCTGCACGCGCTTTCGAGACCTCGTCGTACACAGCCTCGAACAGGGCGTTGCGCGCGGCGGCGGGGCGTGCCTTGCCAAACTCCTCCACCACCACGGGCTTGTTGAACTGCGCTTGCGGCGGAGGAGGGAGCCTGCTCGACAGGCAGGTAGGCAGGGCCCTGTGCGGTGCAGGCAGCGGCATGCTGCATAGCATGGGCAGCCGGTAGCAGATCCTCCTGACACAGTGACCCCTGGCAGCCTGCCCAGCCCCGCGCCTGCGATCCAGCCTTCAGCTGTGCCCGCAGCAGCGCGCGCGTGCCTTCGATCTTGCACTCGTCGCTGCAGGCGTACGAAGAGTCGGGCCTGCAGCGCAGATGCGGGCATGCCAGGCGGCCGCAAGCCTCGGTGCAGGGCAGGGACGCGGCCACGCGGCATGCCAGGCTGTGGCTGCCTGCGCCGGCAGCCAGCGCTGCCGCATGACCCTCATTGCAAGCAGGCAGGCAGGCCGCCCACCTGCCTCTCTGCCCGAGTCCCCCCCCCCATTGCACACCACAGGTGCACGGTTGCAAAGTCGATCGACGGGATCTTGGCGTTGCGCACAAAGTCCACCCCCGTGCATAGCTTCGAGTCGGGGGAGTACTGGCCCAGGATGTTTTCTTCAGCGGACAGCGGCAGTAATAGGGGATGGGTGGGAGGCAGCACGGTGCGGACGCACTCGCGGCAGGCAGGCTACGGGCAGCGGAGATGCGCGATGGGCGGGGCGCGCGGCAGCAGCACAGGGGAGGCGGCAGCGCGACGGCAGGCAAGCAGGCGGCGGGAGCGGCGCCACGTGCGCGGCGGCAGGCTCACGTGATGGCGGGTTGAAACGGTCCAGCTCGGGGGTTGAGGCACCGAAGAAGCCGTGGCTGCCGCTGGCCACCAGGTGCTGGGGCGCCAGCCCCTTGACGTACGCCGACATGTCCTCCAGCCAGGCCTGCAGAGGGGTGCGAGTCGCACGGCACGGTGAGTGGATGGGGCTCACAGCAGGCCAGGCTGACGTGGGCAGATGACTCGCGTGCAGGCGGGCAGGCAGGCAGGCAGTGCCTGAGGCAGGCAGCGGGCGTGGCAGCGGGCGAGGCAGGCAGGCAGGCAGGCAGCGGGCGAGGCAGGGCAGGCAGGCCTCATGCCGGGGCAGCAGCCTGTGCACAGCCAGCCCGCCCCCTGCCCTCCCTGCGCCTGCAGCACGTCGCCGCTGTCGTCGCCGTTGTTGATCGGCTCGTTGGCCAGGTCCCACCCCAGGATGCACGGCTCCTCGCTGTACAGGCGACCTGTGAAGGTGTTGCGCCGCGACAGGATGGCCTGCACGGGGGGGGGCGGGAGGCGAGGGGGCCCTCGGCGGGGAGGCGGGGAGGCGGGGAGGCAGGGAGGCGGGGAGGCGGGGAGGCCCTCGCGGCGTTGCGGAAGTGTTGCAGGCGGCGGTACAGGCAAGCCGACGGAGGGCCCCTCCGGCCAGGGGCCGAGAGAGCGTGAGGCCGCGTACAGAAATGGTAGCAGCTGCTGCTGCTGCGGCGGCTGCAGTGGTGCAGCGCAAGAGGTGCTGGCTGGCATCCACCCACCGCAATGTACTGCTTGAACAAATCCCGAGGCTTGGGCTGCGTGTAGAAATCAGACTGCTTGCTGCCGCCTGCAGGGAAGGATGATAGGTGGCAGAATGGGGAGGTGGGAGGTGGGAGGTGGGAGGTGGAAATGAACAACAGGCAAGGGCGCTCGTCTTTGGCAGCCGGTGCTGGAGTCACCAGTGGCGGCCGGCTGCTGCTGGGGCCTGCCGGAGCTCACACGTGCCCCCTCACCTCCCCACGTTGTGGTGTAGAGGTACATGCTGCCCAGGTTGTTGCCTGTGGGCCAGGTGTTGGTCAGGGCCAGAAGCAGGCGAACGCCGTGGCGGCACGCCAGGCTGCAGGGCGAACAAGCGGGGAGGAGCGCAGGACAGTCGGGTGGGCGGGCAAGCGGCGGCAGCAGCAGCAGCAGCAGCAGCAGCAGCAGCAGCAGCAGCAGCAGCAGCAGCAGCAGCAGCAGCAGCAGCAGCAGCAGCAGCAGCAGCAGCAGCAGCAGCAGCAGCAGCAGCAGCAGCAGCAGCAGCAGCAGAGAAGGCAGCAGAGAAGGCAGAGAAGGCAGCATGCACGGCGCTGGCGGTACCTGACGGTGTTGTCTGGTCCCACTGACGTAGCATGCAGCACGCAGCATGCATGTCCACAGCAGCACGCAGCATGCACAGCAGCGCGCAGCATGCACGGCAGCAGCAGCACCTGACGGTGTAGTCCAGCCCCTCCCGCAGCACCTCCTCGTCCAGCTTCCCAGGTTCCAGCTGGATGGCCTTCCATTGCTGCAAGCAACGGCCGGCGGCACACGCAGGGCTGGCTTGGCAGGAGGGAACGGCAGTGAGCTACGGCAGCACTGCCGGCTGAGGCAAAGCGCAGCCACCGTCAGCAAGCCTGCTGCAAAGCCTGCTGCGCCGTCGGGACGCTGTCGGCGGTACAGTCGAGACGTGGGAGCGCGCACGTCTGCTCCGTCCACAAAGGCCCAGGTGCGGATGACGTTCAGCCCCAGTGCAGCTGCGTCGGCAAAGCTCTGCTCGGTGTCTTTCCGTGTGCCTGCAGCGGCGGAGGGGGGGGGATGCAGTGCGTGCTCGAGACACGCCTGCAGTGTGCGTGCAGAGCGCTCTGCTGCGGCGCGAGTTGACCAGTCCAACGCAGCAGGCGACCAGCCAGGCGGCTCACCGTTCACGTCTGCAGCTCGCTGTGCGAGATAGTAGATGTTGGTGCCTGATGCAGCAAGCGGCAGGGGGTAGCAGAGGGTGTTTCGGTGGCCGGAGGGGGGAGGCGGTCGGGCATAGCGAGCGGCGGGCGCACGCGAGGCGGCGCCGCCTCCACCGCCAACATTTCCAACCCTCGGCCGCTCCACCTGTCATGAACCACTCGCGCCCGTTCAGGTCGAACCGCCCGTTCTTGACGCTCACAAAGCCGCTGGGCTCCTCAGTCCCAGCCGCCTGCTCGGCCAGAGGAGTCGCCCCTGCGCCATCCACTGGCTGGCCTCGTGCGAGGCTGGCAGCCAGCGCTAGGCAGAGCAGGGCGGCGTGGAGGGCGGACCGCATGGTGCGGAGAGGTGGGCGGAGGAAGGGGGCGAGCACACAGGCGAATTGAGGCGGCGAGCGGCGCCAGCAGGCTGCAGATTGCGATCGTGTGATTTGGTACCGCCTCCCCACCGGCCAGCAGCAGCTGATTACACTTGCTCTGCGCTTGCACAGCTCTACAATGCATCTTAGTTGCAAGAATACCAAGCACCTTTCCCACCGCCGCTCGGCGGCGGCGGCGAGCGCCGCAGCTGCCGACGGCTCCACGCCGTCTGATGCCTTGCTTGCTGTTTCGCCATGGCAGGGACCCTCCCAAACGCGCTCCCGCACTGCCACGACAGTATTCCAGGTTGGGAGCACCGGCGCAGCATTGGCAGGCGCACATGGTGTGGCCACTTCGATCCCAGCGTGCACCCAGCTATAGCTGTGAAACATCTCCCATGCAAGTGCGACAGTTACACACGTAAGGCGAGGCTGAACAACTCGACAGAGGTGACGTGTGCATGACCTGTTCGCTGTCGACAGCCTGCCCCCTGCCTAGCTACTGCTCCGCCGCCGCCACCGCGCCGCCCATCGCCGCCGCCACGTTCGGCGCGTGCTGCTGCACATACGCCGCCACCCCGCCCGCAGTCATGGTGTCCCACACAGACACCGAGCCCTTGGCGCCGCCGGCAGCCAGCGTCAGCGGCGCGTCTCTGCAGGGAATGGAGGGCAGGGCAGGGCAGGGGGAGGGAGGGCGGTTGGTGCACGCAGGGGACGGAGGGGTGGTTGCGTTTTGAAACGGTTCCACCACTGCCTTCCCCTCACTCGCCTCCCACGTAACCAACGGCATGTGCGGTCCACCCCCTAAACAAACGACCCACGTGCAGAATCTCGTGGCGAGGACGCCGCCCCCTCCCACCGCTGCTGCCCACCACCCCCACCCCCGCACCACCCTCCCACCGACTGCTGCCCCCCCCCCACCCACCCACCCACTCACCCCCCCCCCCCCCAACAAACAAACAAACAACCCACCTGCAGAAGCTCATGGCGAAGACGGCGCCGGTGTTGAGGCTCTGGGTGGCCAGCATGGCGGGCCTGTTCTCGGCCAGGCTCCACACCTTGACCTGAGAGCAGTGGAACAGGGTGGTGTGGGTGGGTGGTGGGTGTTGGGTGTGGGTGTGTCCGGGTGGGTGGGCGGGTGGTGTGTGGGTGTGTGGGTGGGGGGGGCAGGGGGGGCAGGGGGGGCTTCCGGTGGTCTGGGTGGTGTGTAGGCAGGGTCCAAGTTGAAAAGGGGCAACAGAAATGGTCTGATCTCTCAGCACGCCCTGCGCTGAGCGCGAGGGCAGTGGGCGGCGACGTGGGCGCAGAGCCGAGGCAGGCGGCAGGCGTGCCGGCTCACTCGCCCTGCCCAACCCTCCCTGCTGCCCTGCCTGCCCGCTCCCCCTGCAACCCTTGTGCACCTCACCTTCTTGTCGGTCGAAGAGGTGGCCAGCAGGCCGGGCACTGCTGGGCAGAAGCTAAGCGCGCATGTCGCCTTGTCGTGCGCGCTGAGCTGGAACAGCGGCGAGCTGCCGGCGCCCTGCGGCAGGGGGGAGAGAGGGGTGGGGGGTGGGGGGTGGGGGTGAAAAGAGGGGGCGGAGATGATGCGCCCGCAGCGGGGCGGCAACATGGCATGGCTGGCTGGTTGCACGCGCGAGCTGCCGCGGCTGGCGGGCCTTCACACGCACCCAGCCACTGTGGCGCCGCTCTCTCGCCCGCCCACCTGCCGCGTGTCGCAGCAGGCCACCACACGCTGTTCCACACACTGTTCCATCCCCTTTCCACCCCCTTTCCACCCACACTGCCCTGGCGCCAGCCCTGCCTCTGGGAACGATCCCTGCTAAGCAGCCCTCCCCCCCCCCCCCCCATCCCACCTGCCGCGCGTCATAGCAGGCCACCACACCGTCCTCCGCCGCCACCACAAAGCGCGTGGGGTTGTGGGGGTCCCAGGCCAGGGCCTCCACGTCAGCGCTCACGCGCCAGGCTGGCACGCTGCCCGCGTCCGGCGTGCGCACGTCCACCTGGGGCAGGTGGAGGGGTTGATGGAGGGCAGGTGGAGGGGTTGATGGAGGGCAGGTGGAGGGAGAGCAGGAGTGAATGCGTCACGGGGACACGGCGGCGCGTCGCCGTCACGCAGCCGCCTGCGCCTCCCTCCCCAGCCGCCCCCCAGCCGCCGCCTGCACCTACCAGGCACGCCCACTTGTCGAAGCCTCCCGTAAGCAGCACCGGCGCCTCTGCCGGGTTCCACGCCAGCGCCTGCACCTTGTTGTGGTGGTGCGTCAGGGTGTGCTGGCAGGCCTGGGTGGTCACGTCCCACACCTTGACCGTCTTGTCCGCTGCAGGGCCATCAGTTGCAAAGGAGATGCAAGTGCTAAGCAGACGTGACTTGACGAGAAAGGGAGGGAGGGAGGTTTGGCTGGCAGGCCGGGGTGGCCACGCCCCACGCCTTGACAGTCTTGTCCGCCGCGAGAGGTGCAAGCACAAGGGGTGGGGAAGAGGGCGATAAGAATTAAGCAGAGGAAAATATACAGGGTGGGCACAGCACGCGTGGGCTCAGTACGCCTGGCGTAGACCCCCCTTGCCTCCGCAACCCCCGGCGGCAGCAGCAGCAATCCCCTGCACCAGCACCCACCCGAAGCTGAGGCCAGCACGTTGCGGAAGGCTGCGTTCCAGGCCAGGCCCAGCACCGCGTCGCTGTGGCTTCCCGGCTTGACCGGCACCTCGGGCGCCGCCGCCTGCGGGCGGGTGGGGGTGGTGGATGGAAGGGTGGGTGGAAAGGTGGGGGTGGTGGAAGGGTGGGTGGGTGGGTGGGCGGGCGTGGGGAACGGCATGGATGGAGGACAGCTTTCACCCAGACTCGGCAGCACAGCAGCAGCACGTGGCGTGGCGCCTTCCCATACGCCACCACCAACCGCCCACCTTCTTCTTCTTCTTCTTCTTCTTCTTGTCGCCGCCGCCGCTGTCCGGCTCTTCGGGGGCCGCCGCCGCTGCCGCCGCTCGCGCCGCCGCATAGTCTGCGCCGCCGAGGGTGGCCAGCGGCTCCACAGAATCCACCACATCCTGTTTGCCACCAAATTCATCACAAACAAATGAAGGGAACTGGCTCAGAAGAAGACATGCGTTGAGCTGGTACACCTCGGAGCTGCACCGTTAGTACCGAGCACCGGGGGTGCTCACTCCCGCCGGGCGGTGTGCCGTCGAGCGTCGGGCGGGCAGGGGCAGCGACGGCAAGGGTGCCGGTAGGGCCGCTGAGGTCGCCCGCCCTGCAGCACAGCGGGAAGCCCACTGCCGCTCCCACCCCCTGCCCCTTCTGCCACCCTCTCTGCACCCCTCTCTCCTACCCGCTCTCCTCATGCCCCCTCACCATGTCCCACAGCTCGATTCCGGGCTCGAACGACGCCACTGCTGCAATGTTGGCGCGCTCTCGCTGCACGGGAGGAGGGGGCCGTGGCGGCGGGCGGGGCAGGGGGTGAAGGCAGCGTGCTCTCCCTGCTATTGAGCTGCATGCACGCTGGCGGCGTGCACCCCCAGGCCTTCCCGCGTTGCTTCCCCGCCGGCCAGCCAGCCCAGACCACACGCCCCTCCCTGCGCGTGTGCTTGAAGATCCCTCGGACCACACAAAACGCCCCTGAGGCACACAACCCAATATCCCTCCGACCGCATGAAACGCCCCTGATGCACACACAACCCCCCACCCCCCCCCCCCGTCACCCTGCCGCCGCTCACCCGTCCTGTGGGGTCGCAGTCCAGCCAGGTGACGGCCAGCGGGAAGGCGGGCAGCATGAGGGAGTGGTGCACGTACAGGTTGGCGGGACCACGCTCGTCGGCCTCCTCGTACACCCACACCTGGGGGGGGGGGGGGGGGGGGGTCAGCAGGAGGAGTGCACGGTGAGGCGGTGCTGGTGATGTGGCTACAACTGGACGGGTGGCTGCTGGGCCGCCTCCTCGGACACCTGCCCAGGCGCAAGCGGAGGGAGCCAAGCGGGCAAGCAGTCGGACATGCTCGTGGCAGCGGGTGCTGCGCCCGCTGTGGGCCTGCAGTGCCGCTCCCGCTGTGATTCACGCGGCACGCCTCCAGACAGCAGCACCCGTCGGCCAGGCTTCCCTCAGCCGCCCCTATAGGTGGATGCTGGGCCGCTGCTGCACTGCCGCGCCCGTCCACGCTGCCACACTCACACCGCCACCTCCCCCGCACTCGCTGCCAGCGCACCTCCAGGTGGCTGACGTCGTCCTCGTTGCGCGCCGCCAGTATGAGCAGGTCCGAGTCGCGGATGCGCCACGCCTCCGCCTCGCTGTCCGTGTCGGCGTCGCTGTCGGCCTCTTGCAGATAAGGGTCGGCGGTGGGGTCGCGGTGGTACGACATGCCTGCAGGGAACAGCGGTGGACAAGAAGAGGCAGCGGGGTGATCAGGAGGCACCCAGGGCCCGATGCAGCTGCACAGGCGTTGCGCCCGCTGCTCCTCGCGCCGCCACCGCCGCCGCGGCTGCCGCTGCTGCCCTGCTGCTGCCCTGCCTCCCCCACACTGCCACTGCCTCTTCCCCGACGCATTCAGCACACCGACAGCACAAACGCGTGCGCCGTCCCCCATGCGCACCAGGGTTCCCCTTGCCACCCATCAGCCCCGCCAGCCCGCCCTCGTCCTCATCGTCGTAGTGGTCCATGTCCAGCTCAGCAAGCGCCGCCGCCAGGGTGTCGCCGCCTGCGGCAGGGGGAGCGGGTGCACGGCATGTGGCGGTGAGTGCGCGTTGCAGTGCCTTCCAAAACACGTATGTGCCATCACGGCTGGCTATGCCTGTGTATGCCGCAGAGGGACAGGCATACAAGATGACGGCGTGCCCATGCATGCACCTACCCGTGCTGGCGGCGCCGCTCTCTGGCTTGCTGGAGCGCAGGGCGGCGGCCGCGGCGCGCGCCCGCGCCACCGCCGTCGCCTCGTCCTCCTCCTCCCCCATGTCGCTGTCGCTGTCGGCGCGCTCCTCGTCAGATGTGTCGGACCCCTCCTGTGCGTGTGTGGGACGTGGTAGCAACGGATGAGCGAGAGCAGAGGGCACCTGCAGCCAGGGTGTCGCCACCTGCCGCCCGCCGCCTGCCGCCGCCTGCCGCCGCCTACGGCAAACCTTCGCGCTCGCCCTCCCCGCGCTCGCTGCATGCGCTCACGTCGGGCACGTCTTCGCCGTCCACCTCTGCCGCCGCGCGCATCGCCTCCAGCTCTTCCGGCGTGGGCTCGGCCACCGTGGGCTCCGCCTTGGCGGCGCCCCGCGGGATCCAAGCCAGCGCCGAGATCATGCTGGCTAATCAAAGCTAAAGCGCCGATGAAGGAGTCCTGTGAACGCTGCAAAGTGGCGGTGCTCAGGGCACTGGCATGCGCCGTCTTCGGCAGGCGCGATAAACTCTAACACGCAAATTGAGTGACAGAAGGACGGCGGGGACGCTCATGCATGAGCAGGCGCAGAGTGCACTCGGACCGGCGCCAGCGGGCGGCGGCAGCTGGGCGCCGGCGGCTCCCTGGGCAGGCTTGTATCAACCACAGGAGTAGATATTCCCACTACTCAGGAGGTTTTACACAGAGGAATCCCACGTATGCCGGGCGCAATCAGCTAGTAAGGAGACTTGGCAACGGGCAAGCACAAAGGAGCGCGCGACGGCGAGGCGGCGGGCCGCAAAAAAATGCAGGGCAGCGCAGGGAATGGCGCAGGCGGGCAGAAACAACAAGTGACAAGTGGGGAGAACAAAAACGCGTGGCAGCTCACGGGCATCAAAATCTCGGGTGGGGGCTGTCAATACACACAGCGTGGGATATCAAGGGGCAAGGGGTTGGGCAAGAGTGGGTGGGTGCGCAAGGGGCGTGTCGGCAAAGCAGAGGGCGGGGCGGGGCGCAACAGCAGGCTGGGCAAGGGGGATAGGTACAAGAATGGGGCGGGAACAAAAAAATGCGGGCTGCGGCTCTTGGAAGAACACAGTGCGTGCTGCCAATGCGTGAGGTGGCGCGAAGCACGGGCAAAACTCGGGGGTACTGTCATGCAGTGGTAACGACGTCTCGTTTGTTGGGGCATCTGCTCGTATGTGTGTGTGTATGCGTGTTGTATGGGTGCATTGTGGGTTGGGAATGAATTGTTGTTAGGGGCAGCAGCACCTGCTGATGCATGCGCACCGCTGCCGCTCGCTCTCTGCAAGGCTCACTTCCCCTCGGCAGCACGCTCAGCGTGCACCGCCATGTCGCGCGCAGCACGCCGACCGCGCGTGGCGGCGGGCGCCTAGGCGGCGGGGGCGGCAGCGGCCCCCGAAGGCGTGGCGGAGGCAGCGCCGCCGGGCGCCTTGGCCTTGCCTGCCTTGGAGGCCGCAGCGGCGGCGGCCACGTTGACTCGTGCCGCTGTTTTCTTGAGGGACGAAATCTGCTTCTTGGCGGCCAAATACGCGATGGCCTGCGCGCGGTGGGTGTGAGCGGGGCGACGAGGGGTCGTGTGGGTGAGCAGAGAGGGAGAACGCGGCGGCACCGCCGCAGCGCCGCCCTCGCGTCGCTGCCCCACCACACACGGGCTGCCCGCTGTTCTCCCGCCCTCAACCAAGGCACCCTTTACGATGGAGCAACGGAACGGCAGGGCGGCAAGCCCAGCCCATGCTGCCGATACTGCCCCCCTCCTTCCCACCTTGTTGAGGGCCGAAACGTAGGCGCGCGCCGACGACACCACAATGTCCTCGTCGGCGCCGCTGCCGGGGAAGGTGTGGCGCCGCCGGACGGCCATGGTCGGGGGGGCGACGCGCTGAGGAGAGAGCGCCCAGGATAGACATATCAGAGGGGTGACAAATGTGGGGGCGCCATATGAAATGTTTGGCTTGGGGACCCGAACTTCGGGGGGTGGGCGCGTCGGGGCGCCTCTGCGTCATCCAATTCTGGCCCAGCAACCTCAAACACGACTTTTTAGGGCGGGGCCGGGCAAGGAGGCGGTCCCACGCGCGCACCGCATGTCTGGCCGGTCAGTGGGGCGCGCCCGGCGCCCCGCTGAGCCATCATGAAAGCTTGCAAGTCAAACCGCGTGGGTTTCAGGCAGGCGCCGCCCAAAACCAAAGGGCCGCCGCGGGGCCCGCGAGCCCGGCTCGCGCGCAGGAGGTCTTTGCGTGCGGCCGGCTGCCACAGAGCACAACGCGTGGCGCCGACCTGGATCAGCGCTGATGATGCTCTAGCGCAGCTCTGGACGGATGCACAGCAGCGGGGGCGGCCCAACCCGCGAGCTCGGTAGAGGCTCTGACTGGCTGCAAGACCTAGAGCCTTCCCCATCCGTCCAGCACTAGTATACAGTGCCTTATGACGGTGTAGTGTTGTCCGAGACAGCGCGATGCAGGGTGCGGTGAGCGCGCACGCAAATGCTTTCGAGCGAGGCCCAGGGCTGCTTTCAGCACTTCGCCTGCTCTCCCGCGGCTCTCTCAAACTCACGAACAGTACAGGGAACTGATGCCGGGGCCCAGCGGGCCGGCGCCTCCGGCTGCCCCGCCCGACATGCCCATCGCACGTCTGGGCCCGCCGGGCATGCTGAAGCGTTTTGGATACTCAGGGAGGGCGGCGGCGCACCCCACCCCTGAAGTTCGGGTCCCCCAGCCAAAAAATTCAATGGGGGGGGGGGGGGGGGCAACAGGACGGCGATGATTCACGCGTGATGCTGCGCAGCATGCCAGCCACGATGCGGCTCCGCAGCGGTCGTGGGTCGTTGCGGCTCGGCGGCTGCAGCCGCCTCTCCGCGCCTCGCCCCACCCTAGCGCACCTGCGGCACCTGCGGCACCAACCCCTCCTCGTCGTCGGACAGCAGCTGCTCCTCAGGCTCAATCACCACGCGGGTCTGCACCAGGGCATCGATGCCCTGCAGCAGGGAGGGAGGGGTGAGGCGGGCTGGAGGGGTGAGGTGGGCGGAACAAGACGTGGGGCAGCAGGCAAAGCGCGCGGCAGGGCAAAAGCGTGCAGCAGGCAAGGCGCAGGACGGCACAGACGCGCACGCGGCGGGTTGTGCACGGGGCGGGCTACACCACGCTCTTGGGAGCAAAGCAACCCCTGTGTCAACCCAGCCAGCCAGCCAGCCAGCCAGCCAGCCACCCACCTCAGTGATGGCCGACACGTTGTAGTCCAGCAGGCGGCACTGCACCGGGGACAGCCAGGCAATGGCCTGCACGGGGGCGGAGGCAGACGGGGCGGCGAGGTGGGTGAACAGCAGAGGGAGGAAGGGTGGCGACCTTGGCCCCAGCGCACCAGACCTGCGGGACGGGCAGAGCGTGCTGCCGCGGCGCCCACACGCCCGCCTCCCATCCACCTTGTAGGCCGCGTCCACTGGGCCGGTGCCGATGGCGGCCGCACGGCGCGCCACCCCGTCTGGCCCCTTGAGCACCACCGAGGCGGTGGGCAGGCTCTCCATGCCGCACATCACCTGCGGGGGGTTGGCGGGGGGCAGAGGGGGCAGAGGGGGGCGCGCACCCATGGCGTGGCAGCGGCGGACAAGCAGGCGCTGCTCACACACATGCAGGCAACCACACTTGCAGCCGCCGTGCTTGCAGCCGTCCTCAACGGTCGTCTTTCACACGCAGCCCGAGCCCAACCCACCCACTCCAACCTGCTTGTCCGCCGCAGCACCCTCCACCCACCTGCAGGTCGACCAGCGTGACTATGGCGGCGGGGGCGTGCACCTCCTCGTTCACAAGCGCCAGGATGTCCTCGTCGCTGATGGACTGCAAGCAGGGAGGGGTTGAAGCGGGGAACCGCTGCTTGCATACCGCTGCTTGCATACCGCTGCATGCATACCGCTGCTTGCATACCGCTGCTTGCACTTGTGATTGCTGTCGGCGTGGGCCGTGTTTGCAGGCCGCCCATGCAGCGTACTGGCGGGGCAACTGGCACCCCCCCACCCCCCCACCCCCCCACCTTCTTCTTGTCTGCCACCCCTATGAACCGCTTAAACACCTCGTTGAGCTGCTCCTGCGACAGGTCGAACCCCAGCTGCTTCAGCTTGGTGCCCAGAGCCTTGCTGCGGCAGGGGCAGGGGTGGGGGGGGTGGGGCCAGGGGTGCAGCACGTCGAGTCGGGTCGAGTCAGGCGAGAGCCGACAGTAGCAGGCAGTACACGGCAACAGCGGCAGCTGCAACGGCAGCAGGCAGCTGCAGCTGCAGCAGTGGCGGCAACGGCGGCGGCGGCAGCAGCGGCAGCAGCAGTAGCTGCAGCAGCAGGGCGGCCGCAGCAGCTGCGGAAGCGACGGCGGCCGCGGCAGCAGCGGCGGCGGCAACAGCGGCTCACTGTCGTCTTGAGTGTGGCCTACGGCACTACCCCCCCCCCCCCCCCCCCCCCCCACCCCACCCACCACACACACACACACCACCCACCCACTCAAACCACCAGAGCAGCACGGTGCATCCTCCCTTCCTGTCATCCTCACCGTCCCGAGTGCTTGCCCAGCACCAGGCCCGCGTCGCAGTCCCGCACCAGCCCGATGGACATGGGCAGAGCGGGCCAGCAGAGCGGGCGGAGGAGCGCGCGTCAAGTGTGGACGACGCCCGCGGACTCGGGGTGCCAGCCCTCCCAGCGCACCCACCTGGCCCAGAGCAGCCCTGCAATGTAGCCCGGTCCGCCCCTGAGCGCCCCCCCACACATCCGTCCACTGCCAGCCCACCCAGTGCAGGGCCCACGCCAGCGCCCGCGCCCGCGCACCAACACCCGCAAGCCGCACCTGGCCTTGAGCATGCCATGCCGCTCTCGTGGGCAAACGCGTTGGCGCCCACCACCGCCTGTGCAGGAAGGGAGTGCAGGCAGGAGCAAACAAGGCGAGGTCGGGCAGGCAGGCAGGCAGGCAGCTTAGCGGGAGGAGTTGACGTGCATGGGCGCCGGAGCGACGCACCATCCCCCCCCCCCCCCCCCCCTGCCCCTGTGCATGCATACGCTGGCAGCACCCCTCTTTATGTGCCCCCCTCGGGGTGGGGACGCTGGCAGCAGCACCTCGTGGCGGCGGCTCCCAGCCAATTGAGTGCAAAACTTGCAAGCAGCTCGACCTTCTTGGCCAGGCTCACCTTGTGCGGTTGCACCTGCATGCCGCTGTACTCTGCCACCATCTTGGAGGTGGCAGAGATGTGGACGGGCTGGATGCCGGTGCGCAGGCCACCCATCAGCCGGTCGCTGCGGCAGGTGGGAGGGAGGGTGTGGGAGGGGGCGATCGGAGGGGTGTGTGGCGGGGTGCGATGGGAGGGGTGTGCAGCGGCCGGCAGTGGGGCCGCGCCGCGCCACTGTGCTGTGCTGCGCACCCAGCAAACTGATGCCGCCGCGCTTGCGAGGGGGTGGCGCGTGGAGACCGGCGGCGACGAAGTCGGTGCTCACCCGCGTAGCTGCAGCGCCATCACCACTTCTTCAAATGACGCGTTGCCTGCGCGCTCCCCGATGCCGTTGATGGTGACCTCAAGCTGGCGGGCGCCGCCCATGGCGGCTGCAGGAGGGGAGAAGCAGGTTGGGGAGGGCAGCAAGGGCTTGAGGTCGAGGCGCATCTGGCAGGTGCAGGTCATCGGCGCAGGCAGCTGCAGGCCTTCGGCGTAGCTCGCTCTCACCGCAGACCAGTGAGAAAAATAGAACGCGGCACGTACTAGCACAGCAGGGCAGGGCAGGGCAGGGCACGCCGGGGGCAGCGCAGCACCGGTGCTGCACCGGCACGCTTCCGGTCTCACCCATCAGCGTGTTGGCCGCCGCCTGGCCCAGGTCGTTGTGGCAGTGGGAGGAGAGGATGACGGAGTCGATGCCCACCACGTTGCGCTTGATGCCACGCAGCAGCTCCTGCAGGAGGGCAGTGGTGGGGGGAGCGTGGGAGGGAGGAGGCTTGCTGGGTGGGCTGGCAGCGTGCAGCGGGAAGGCAGGGAGGGCGCCCGCCGCCAGCTCTCGGCTGATGCCGCGGCGCGCGCAGAGGGTTGGTTGCGCACGCGGGGTGGCGCGTGTTCCGCCGGCTTCGCCCGTGAACAACGCAGCAGGCCAAGTCGCCACACCCTCCTGCAGCAAGCATTGCAGACCTGCAGCAGACCCCAGCCCAGCCCAGCCCAGCCCAGCCCAGCCCCGCCCAGCCCCGCCCCGCCCAGCCCAGCCCCGCCCCGCCCGCCCTCACCAGGAACTCGTGCGGCATGCACCAGCCCACTGTGTCTGTGATGTTGAGGGTGGTGGCCCCCGCCTTGATGGCCTCACCCAGGATTTCGTACAGAAAGGCGGGGTCGGAGCGTCCTGCAGCAGGGAGGGAAGGGATGGGATGGGATGGGATGGGCGGCGTGGGATGGGCGGCATGGGTTGGGTGAAGAGGCCGGCGGCCGCGGCGGCACGGCGCACAAGGTCGCGGCAGGGCTGCAGCAGGCGGCAACAGGGGCTAGCAGCAGCCGTGGCTGCGCTGGCCCTGCAGCTGTGCGCGCAGCAGCAGCAGCAGGCGCAGCGCCCCCCCACCTGCGTCCTCTGGCGTGAACTCGATGTCGCAGCATCCCATGGGGCGCAGGTTGCCGATGGCGCCAACCGTGTGTTCGATGACCTGATGGGTGCATTGATTGGTCGACAGAAGAGGAGGGGCAGGGAGAGGTGCGGGTGAGCGATGCAGCTGGGCCAGGCGTGCCGGGGCGGCCCTGGTCCCCCTGCCAGCAAGCCAGGTGCAGCGCCGCACTGCGCTGCGCTCACGCCCGCACCCACGCATCCGTGAACGCAAGTGCCACACAAATGTTCCTCTTCGTGAGCACAATCAGCACACACACACCATCCCCCACTCCCACCCCACCTGGTCGCCTGTCATGCGCAGCTTCTGCTTCATGTGGATCTCTGCGTGTGGGGAGGGGGAGAAGGGGGGCGCCAGTGTTCTTTGCGTTTCTGGCACACCCCGCATCCCAAGCCTCCCAAGGCCCGGCTGCGGGTTTAAAGATGCACAGTCGCGCCGCCCGCCCGCCCCCAGCGCCCACCCGAAGTCGCGATGAAGAAGTTCACTCGGGGGTGGCGTGCGTGGCGCACCGCCTCCCATGCTGTCTGGATGTCGGCGTCGCAGGGGCGGGCAAAGGCGCAGATGGCGGGCACGTAGCCAGACGCGTCCACCGTGTTTCCGATCTGGGGAGGGTGGCGGGAGCGCGGGGGGGGGGCTGTGCCATGAGCAGAGCAGACTGGGCAGCAGGGTTGAGGCGCATGGCAGGTGTGGACGCTGGCCTGCCTGCTCCGAGCCTCGCGATGCGCCTGCTGCCGCTCCTGCTGCGCCTGCTGCCGCGGCGGCGGCGGCAGCGGCCGGTGTACGCCCGCGCCCACCTCCTGCGCGATGCTGCGCACGCCTTCAAAGTCGTCTGGCGACGCCACCGGGAAGCCTGCCTCTATCACGTCCACGCCTGGCAGGGATGGGACAGGGGTGGGGGGCGGGGGGTGAGGCAGACCCTTGCGTCGCTGCTGCCAACGCCACGCTTGGTGCCCCCCCCCCACGCACACACCCACACCCACACCCATACCACCACCACCCACCACCCAAGCAGAGTGCAGGTGTTGCTGCGCACAAGCACCAGGACACCCCCGGTTTGTACACAACCGCTCACCCAGCTTGTACAGCTGGCGCGCTATCGCCACCTTCTCTTTGCTGGTCAGGTGGCACCCCGCCGACTGCTCGCCGTCTCGCAACGTCGTGTCGACGATGCGCACCTGCACCACCGACCCGAGGGGATGCTGGTGGGCAGCTTGCTGGCGCAGCTGCCATTCAAGCTCCTGATCGAACGGTACAGAGAGAGAAAGTACATGCCACACCAGAGCTCTCTTCACCTCCGCGCTGCTGCAGGCAGATGCCATGCGGCTGCAAGCCTGCCGGCGCACGTGCTGAACCCCTGGCCGCGTGCAAACGGCCGCCGCCGCCCGCGAGAACCCTAGCCTCCCGCTGCTCACATAGCTGGGGTCGTCGATCCTCCCTGGAACGTATATGGGACGGACGTTCCACGGGCAGCAGGGGGTCGCTGGACGGCTTGCCGGCCTTGGCTCCCACCCTGCGCCCTCCCGAGCGTGGCGCGGCGCCCGCCTGTGCGACCGCCCTGCACGCTGCGACAGCCTGCATGACGGCGATGCTGGTGATGAGGGTGGAGGGCCGCTGCGATCGTGCTTCCGCCGAGCAAGTCTCCGAGAGTGGCGGAGCAAGGGTGAGGGAAGCGATGCAGCCGGCAAGGCTGCTGTCGAATGCACCACGGCCAGATCTGCTCAAGCAGCAAGGGCAAAGCGCAGATGACATGCATGCATACCGGCCGGCGCCGCCGCCACAGCAGGCGCCCAGCGGCGGCGCTGTTGCCCAAGGGCGCTGTTGCCAAGGGTGCCAACACCCTGCTTTCATCGAGGTTTTAGTTTCTGGGGAGTGACCACAGAAAGTTGCAAGCGGACGCGAGGCCACGCAGCGCTGTGCCACGCAAACGTCTGCCCCCCCTGCGTTCCCAAGTGCCTGCTCCTGCTGCTGCAGCGCCTGGAGCTGTCTGGCATGTTGCAGGGGTGCAAGGGGCGGCGCTCAAGGTACGCAGGGTTACTGGGAGCATGCATGTGGTAGGTACCAGCAAGGATGGTGCCGGCCAATGCGCCGAGCAGAGGGAAAGAAGGGCAGGGAGGAGCGTGAGAGCGAGCGAGAAGCAAGCGGGGGAAGCAACGAGCGGGGAGGGAAGAGAGGAGATGAGAGGTGGCCAGCGACATGGCAGCAAGGCAAGGACTCTGGTGTGCAGAAAACAGGGAGGCGGAGTGGGGCAGGCGGCTTGAGAGGCACAACCAGCAGCGGGCTGTCGCCGCTCTCAGCGGCACCGGCGCAGCACAGCCTGCGGCTGCCACGCATCATCACCGCTCCTTGTCGCTGCCTCCCCCGACCTCCCGCCACAGCTGCTGCCAAGAGCGGCGGGTGGTGGCCGCCATGTACGACATGTTTTGCCCCATCTTGTCGACCATGCGCTTGGAAATCCTCAGGAAGCTGCGGGGTTGGGGGGACGGGGCAGGGAGGGCGGCGGGGGGACGAGGGAGAGGGGCAGAGCCTGGTGGGGTGGCGCGCGGGTGAGCTGCTGGTGCGGCAGTGGCAGCGCGGTGAGCAGCAGCGCAGTTCAACCACCGATGACCTCCACCTCTTCCTGCCACGCTGCCCACCCCCACCCCCACCCCACCCCCCTCACCGCTCCTTGTACCGATCCCAATCCATGCCGTCCCTCCCCACTTCGGGCAGCCGCCCCGCGCCAGGCACAAAGCTGCGGCCGGGGCGCTGCCGCACATCTGCGCCGTCGGGTGGCGGCGGCCCCGCCACAGGCTCCCCGCTGGCGGCGCCGCCGCTGCTCAGGTCTGGCCCCCCCGCGCTCATCAGCTCTGGCCGCTGGTTGACCGCTGCAGCAGACACCACCTCCAAGCCCTCGCAGTAAGGGAGCTGCACCGCGTCTGTCTGGCTGCGCCGCGCCGCCGCCGCCCGCTTGAGGGTCTCCTCGTCCCAAGCAGAGTACCCCAGGCACACGTACCTGCAGCAGGGGGGGGACGGGGGGACGGGGGGACGGGGGGATGGACACCTTGAGGAGGTGTGCCCGGCGGCGGCACTCCCCAACAAACTTTTTCAACCCAAGCAGGACATCCCAGGCAGGCATGCTTCACCACGGGTCAGGCGGAGTGACCACAGGTGGGCAGCAGGGCATGGCAGGCGGGGGCACCCCCGGCAGCAGCCAATCCCCCAAATCCTCACTTGAAGTCTCCCCCAGGCACCGAATCTGTGGGCAGCTGTGCGGCATCGTCGGTGGCTTTCAGCTTCTTGGCAAACCCGGTGCAGACCTGGAGAGGGAGAGGGCGAGGCAGGGGAGAGCATGCTGCAGGTGAGGCACGACCCCTGCAACGTTTGTGCAACGATCATCACGCCAACAAAAAGCGCGGGCCATGCCGTCATACGGTAGCCGGACCAGAGTGGTTTAACGGTTGTTAACTCCTTAATGGCCTGCCACGAAGGCATTGCCGCCAGCAAAGGAACTGCGCTTCCTCAATCCACGCTTACGGGCGTATGCTTTCCCTTCCTCTTTCCCTTTCGCGTGCCCTGCCCTCAGCGCCTCGACCGCCCCCCCTGCCTCACCGGCGGCTTCAGTGCTGCATACCTCGCCTCGCTATAGTACAGCGCCCCCAGGCAGCAGCGCGGCTTCTTGGCCTCGCCGCCGCTGCCGCCGCCGCCACCGCCGCCGGGCAGCCCGCCGAGCTCTCGCTCTCGCGGCGACGCCGGCTGCTGCATGCCACCGCTGGTGGTGGCGCCCTCTTGATGCAGCCACCACCAGTCGAGTTCACGCGAAGTGGCGTGGTCGGAGCACAGGCTGCACGAGGGGCACGAGAGGAGAGGGGCAGTCGGGGTGCCGCTGAAGGGAGGCCGACCCCTGGCGGCGGTGAGCGGCAGTGGACAAGGAGCGGCGCTGAGCCGCAGTGCCCCTCCCCGCGCCGCAGCTGGTTGTCAGGTCACCAGTGCGCTGCAGGGTTTGAGCGCGGGTTGTGCAGGGCCGCGAGACGCGAGGGACTCGGACGGTCTCCCTGCGCCGGGGGATGCCCAGCGGCTTTCCCCAGAGGTCAGCAACCGACCACGTCGGTCAGCAGCCGAAGCGCCGCACCTGTGCGCTGGTCGGGGGACGCGCAGCGGGTAGAAGAGCGTGGGAAGGCGTTGCAGATGTTTGAGAAGCGTGAGAAAGAGATCGAGTCTAAAATCAGAGCTGGCAGCGGAGGGAATTTGGTGGCCGGCGGCAGTATGGCGCCGCGGCGGCGCCTGGCAGCAGCACGTAGCGGAGGTGTCCGCAACAATCCATGTGCACAGGCGGCAGGCACCGGTGACACCTGAGTACGGCCACGAACGTCTGGTTGATCAGTGTGTGTGAGCAGGTAGCTGCAGGCTCCAAGAAGTCGACGGCCATGCACGTGCCAGCGACGCTTCGCTTCATCGCTGCGCCGGCGCTGCCCGCAAACTGTCGGCTGGAGGTGCAGCCAGTGAAGTACAGAAGCTTATGGTAACTGCTACCGGAAGGTGCCACCGTGCGAAGCTGGGCGCTCGGGGGGATTGTTGCTTTGAGCAAGCGACAACAAGCGGTGGAAGCTGAACTTGAAGATGCGGGGCTTGAAGATGGGGGGCTTGAAGACGCCGAGCCCAGGCGCTGCACAGTGCCGAGAGGACGGTGCAGCACAATGAGCAGAGATCAGAGCGCAAGGCACATGTGTGGATGCAACCTATGCAGAGGACACGCAGGGGGCAAGGTGCCGCCCCGGGCGGGAGGAGCCGGAGTCATCGCAACGCCTGTCGGTGGCGGCCAGCGCCTGGCAGTGGCGGGTGTTCGCAAGCGAACCCAGAATGCTCTTGCAGGCGATGTTAGTCTCCTCAAGAATGGCAATATCATCCTGCCTCAGCGAGGCATGTGCACGTCCAGCGACCGTCACATCCGCATGCTGCGCAGGTGGGTCTGCCCTGTGTAGGCGCCGCCGGCACGGGGGCGGCGCCGCTGCCGGTCAGGAATGGGTAACCTCTCGCCGCCTGCCTGCCGATGCACCCCGTGTCGTCACGTCCGGGGTACAGGCAAGTCAAGGGTCCTCGCCTCCCCCCTCGATCGAGCCAGGGGCGACATGGCGCTCGAAGCCGGCTTGCGGTCTAGTGCGGCGGCCATTGGCGAGCTGGTCGACTCTCTGGGCGAAGAGAGCCTGTCGGCGGTCACTGTAGAGGGCAGCGCCGCGCGGTTCACTGTGAGCGGCGAGGACGGCGAGCAGTGGGCGTTCGCGGCGCTCTTTGCGGGCTCCTCACTGCCCTGCGCGGCCACCCTGACCTGTGCTGGCGACGGGGTGCGCGGCCTGGCCAAGGCCAACAGCAAACTAGCAGCGAGGACGACGCTAGCGCGGGCGGTGGCGGCGGCTGGCCGCTGCGTCGCGGTCGATCTGGACTGGGTGTGTGAGGCAGAGGGGGATGCAGGTGAGGCCTGCTGGGAGACCAGCGAGTAGGGGTGCCCTGTTGTGGGTGCTGGGTGCGGCCTGCAGGCCTCTGGCATGCCTTGCGTGCAGCCACCCACCGCCCCCGCCCGCCGCACCGTGCCAATGCCTCCCGACAGCAGGCAGCGGTAGCGACGAAGAAATGGCAGAGGCCGGGCCTATGGGTGCTGCCAGCGATGCGGAGGATGGAGACGACGACGAGCTGCTGCGCGAGTGGTCGCGCCGCCTTGTCGCGTGAGAGGGAGTCTCAAAGGGGGCATCTCGAGGTAGGCTGCCCACCTCCCGCCGCCGCCGGCGCATCGAGGGGGCCTCGCAGCGAGCGCCGCTCTGATCCCTGCCCCCTCTCCTCCCACGCTGCCCACGATCTGCTCGTCTCCTTATCCCTTGTCAGTGTGGAGAAGGTGGAGCGGGACATTGAGGCGCGGGAGGCGAGCGAGGAGGCGCAGGGCAACCTGGACGCGCTGCAGCAGCGGCAGGCGCGCACGGGGCTCTGCTTGCGACGGGCGGACAGCAGCCTGCCAGGCAGCAGGGTCGTTGTGCTTTGTGGGCTGGCCGGCAGGCGCAGCTGCGTCCTGCGGCACGCTGACGCCAGCACACGTGCAGCTGTGGCCACCAACTGTGCGCTGCCCTCTGCACGCGCACGCCGCTCACCCCCCGCTCATTCCTTTGCTGCCGCCCCCTCCTCCCCGCAGATCTTTGACAGCCGCGCCGCCTTCCGCAGGCTGGCCAACGAGCTGGAGGAGATTTTCAAGGCGCAGGACTTCAACATGGTGTGTGTGTGGGGGGGGGGGGAGCTGCCTGGGTGGTTGCGAGCGGCCTGGGTGGGAGGCCGGCTGCGGGGCGCCTGGGTTGCTGCTACACAGCAGCAGGGTTTGAGCGGCGCGGCGGCCTGCACGCGTGCTGGATGTCCTCGATTTGCCCCTGCTATTTCCCGCTGCCCACCCGCTCCTCCCTCCTCTCCCCCTGCAGTTGGCGGAGGCGTGCGGGGCGCCAGACGGCCTGTACCGCTGGCACGTTACGCTGGGGGGCTTCAGCGGCGACTCGCCGCTGGCGCAGGTGCGGTGCAGGGGCAGGCCTTGCGTTCAATTTGAGGGGCTGCCGGGCAGTGAGCTGGCAGCAGCCAGCGTGCGTTGCTGCACTGCAGGCGGACCTTGCCTCGTTCCGCCGCCCGGAAAGCCGCCTCATGCCAGCTCTCCCATGCACCGTACCCTCTCCACAGGACATGCGCGAGGCGGGCCGCCGCTTTGGCGCCTCGTCCGTGCAGCTGCAGCTTGTGTTCAAGCGCCCGCTGCACCCCTTCTACCCGCCCAGCGTGCAACTGGTCAGCCCGCGCTTCCAGGGGCCGCTCCTCAGGTAGGCAGGCGGCCGGGTGGGCGGGTGGCCGGGGAATGAAGAGGGGTCGCATGGGCGCCGGCACTGGACGTGATACCAAACTGCACCCAGAGCAAGGCAGCGGCGGCGCCGCCGGCAGGCGCGCCTGGCCGGCCCGTCGCCCCGCCCCGCCCTGCCCGCTCATCTCCTGGCAGCCCCTCCCCCATGCAGCGCCGTCGCCTCGCACCCGCTGTTCAGCCTCCAGGGGTGGGACCCCACTCGCTCCGCCCGCGAGGCCCTGCTGCTGCTCAAAGCTTTCCTGGAGGCGAGTGGGTGCTGCAGTCGCTGCAGCATGTGCCCCTGCGTTTGCTACCCGTTTGTTGCCTTTGCCTCTGCATTCAGGGCCCGTGTTCTGCGGCGGCGGGGGCCGGCAGCGCAGCAAGCAGGAGCTTGCAGCGCAGGCGGGCACCTGGCAAGCATCAGGAGCCCAAGCAGTCACACCCGACCCCCACCTCGCTCTCTCTTAAACAGGAGCACGCGCGCGTGGACTTTGAGAGCGAGCGCAACGCCGCGGGGCAGGCGGCCGCCTATCTCCCCGTGGAGGTTCTGCTGGCAAAGCTGGAGGCGCTGACGGGGACGGCGGCGGCGGCGCAGAGCCTGGAGCAGTACAGGGAGATGTACAGGTGAGGAGGTACCGCAGGGGGAGGCGTGGCGGCGGCGCAGCCACGACGTGCGCGTTGGCTGCGGACTGGCTGGACCTGGCAAGGCTTGCTTGTGTGGCTCGTCACCAACACGCTTCGCTGCTCCCCTGTGCCCCCCCGTCCCGCCAGGATGAGAGAGCAGCAGGCGGCGTCGGCGCGGCGCGGCGGCCAGCAGCCCGGCGCGGCGCAGGCGGCGGCGGCCACCAGCGCGCAGCAGCAGCCGGCCAGCAAGAAGCAGAAGCAGTCCGAGGCTGCGGCTGAGAAGCAGACGCTGAAGGAAGCCGCTATGCAGAAGCTGCTCGAGTCTAAAGGTGTGCCCAGCGGCGCGGCGGTTTTCAAGGCGGGCACCGGCTACGGGCACAGGTGCAGTACAGGGCAGGGCCGAGGAGCGGGGGCGACGTCGCAAGGCGTGCGTGCAGCAGAGGGCTCCCTGCGTCTCCTTCCCGCCCTGCCCCACAACCGCCCTGCCCCACAAACACGCCTGTTGCTCCCCTGCCCCCACACCCACACCTTTGCCTGCCCCCAGGGGCGCTGACCACGGCCCGGTGTGGGACGCGAAGAAGGCAGAGGCGGTGCAGGCGGCGCGAGACAGGGAGCTGGGGGATGTGCTGGCGGGCCTGGCGCGAGAGCTGGCGGCCAACCTGGGGCCTGCTGGTGACTGGGTGGGGGTGGGGGGGGGTCACGCGATGGATGGATGCTGCGTGAGCGCCCACACGCTCTGACGACGTCCAACAAGGGAGGGTGTGGACCATGTCCTGGCTGGATGGCAGGATCGCTGCCGCTCGCCCGGCGTGGCTGCGCCTCACCCGCAGGCACCCGCCTCCCTCTGGCGTTGCAGCCGCGCCGGCGGACCGCGCCGACTGCACCGCCGCCGTGCGCACCTCCTGTCTGGCCCCTTACTTGGCCAACCAGCTGGGCTCCGCCTCCTTCCAGGACATGGCAGCCAGGTGTGTTTGTGCAGCCTGGTCTCTGCGCCGCTGCCAGGCGGCTGCGTGCGGCCGCCTGCCTCTGCCACTGATTCCGAGAGGGGGACGTGGCTGCCTGGCTTGTCAGCTGTGTGCTGTGCCCCGCGCCGACACATGGCTGCCAGGAGTGAGCAGCAGGGAGGCTAGGAGGAGGCGCGGTGCGTTGTGCAAGGACCGCTGCAGCGCTGCCCAGGCGCTGCTGTGGCTCCGCCCAGCTGCCCCACCCCCACCCCCTCGCCCCATCCTGGCCACCCTCTCCCCGCGCAGGCACACCTTTTATCGCAGTTTGCTGCAGTGCGCCGAGGCGCTGTGCTGCGCCCCCACGGCGGAGCTGCTGAGCTGGCGCAGCGAGGGCAGCAGCAGGAGCATCGCGTCAGCCATCAGCCAGCTGGAGACGCAGGTGGGAGCCAGGGCGCCTGAGGGCAGGAGGTGCGGCCTGGCCAGCGGAGGCATGGCCCCATGCATCCGTGTCCGGATCCCTGCCTCACCCAACCCCCCACTCGGCTTCCCCAACTCGCCCTCTCCACACCCTCTCCACCCATCCCCATGCCGTCCCTCGCCACAGGCCTCCCACTTCGTGCGTGTGTACAACCAGGCGGCTGCGCCGCCCGGCGGCGCCGGCGGCGCCGGCGGCAGCGGCGCCGCAGCTGGGCAGTGTGTGGAGAGTGCGGAGGACCAGGAGGAGCATGACCTGGCGCTGTTCCTGCTCAAGGTGGCACCCGAAGTGGCGGAAGCGGCGCCAGCAGCAGCGCGCGCGGCGGCGCCGGCGGCCGGCGGCCGGCGCGGCGGCGCGCGCGGCGGCGCGGCAGGCGGCGGCGATGAAGGTGCGAGGGGCGGGGTCGTTGGTTGGCGAAAGGACAAGGCGCGAGGGCAAGCGGAAGCCCGCCGCAGCACGTGCAGCCTGCTGCCCCAGCGCTCCGCCTGCTTGTTGGCAGCCTCCTGCTGCACGCCAGAGCTGTACACCCACGCCTCGCCTCCTCGCCTCCTCCCCTCCTCTCCCCACCCCCCGCGCTCCCTGTCGGCAGGCCAGAGCGCTGAGGAGGCGTACCGCCTAACCCTGTCGCAGTACCGCGTGCGCATCTGCGACGGCGTCGCGGCAAACCACAAGTGAGAGGCCGGGGGGTGTGTGTGCATAAGCCCATGCGCCACGCCCCTGCTTGCATATGCGCAGCACGGATTGCGGGCGACGCAGCCCGTCTCCCTTCTACAAAGGGTCCGTTATCTCGTGCCCGTTTTGCCCGCCCATGCACCCCCACCCCCACCCCCACCCCCCCGTTCCGCAGGTACCGCGACACCGCGCGCAACGAGTCGATGCAGCCCAAGCTGCGGGCGCGGCGGGTGGGGAGGGAGCTGGCCTCCTGCGAGAGCGACCTGCCCGTCAGGTGTGTGAAGCATGTGTGTGTGTGTGAATGTGACTGCCCGGCCGGGGAACGCAGGCTGCGCTGCTGCGCGACTGTGCTATCCCATGGCCACACCGCGACGCCTGCCTGCGCGACCCCTCTCCCCATTCCCCGCCTGTGCCGCCTGCAGAACGCCGCGCCGCATGTGCCCCCTTCATCCATCCAACCAAGCGTGCCCTGCATCCCCACCCCTTTGCCACACACCCCTGCAGCTTCTCGTCCCATTGTCGTCGTGGCCCTGCATCCTTTCCCTCCCTGCATCCATCCCTTCCCTGCATCCTTTCCTTCCCTGCATCCATCGCTTCCCTGCATCCTTTCCTTCCCTGCATCCTTTCCTTCCCTGCACCCATCCCTTCCCTGCATCTCCCCCCCCTCTGCCCCCCTGCAGCGCCTCCTCCTCCATTTTCGTGGTGGCCGACGAGACCAACTCCAACCTGTGGAAGGCGCTCATCACGGGTGAGGCACCGGGGGGGGGGGGGGGGGGGGGGGGCACGGGCGATGGCGATGGCGATGTGTCAGTCGTGTTGCCGTGCCCGACGTTGTCGCAGGGGCTGGTTGCTGGTTGCGGGGCTGGTGCCGGCGGGCGTTCAGGGAGAGGGGGCTGCCATGCCAGCTGTTGCTGCTTCCGGCGCAAGCGGGGGAGATGCAGCACTGCCGCACCTTGCTGCTTGCTGCACGCAAGCACGCGTACCGCGGTCCCTCCCCCCTCGCCCCCTCCTCCGCGCAGGCCCCGACTCCACCCCCTACGCCGGCGGTTGCTTCCTTTTCGACATCTACTTCCCACCAGGCAGGTGACTCTCTGTTTGGAATGTTGGGGGGTGCCCGCCGCCCGCCCCGCGTACAATGGGCTCGTTCGCGGTGCTGGCTGCGTCCCTTGCTTGCGTGCGTGCGGGAGAGGGGAGGGTTGGCGACAGCAAGCGGAGCGCTCCATCCTCGCCATGCCTGCCAGCCCCCTCTTCCACACCTGCTGCCACCCACCCACCCACCCACCCACCCCCTCGTGTGTTTCCATCCTCATCCCCCCAGACTACCCTCGCGTGCCCCCAAAGGTGGAGATCCGCACCACAGGCGGCGGATCCGTGCGGGTGAGCACCGACAGGGCCGGCTGGTGGGGGGTGGTTGGGTGGGAGGTGCCTGCGAGGTGGCGCCTCGGGCGTGGCATCGCCGGGCGCTGTTGGGCTGCCTGCTCCTCCTGGACTCCGCCACCGACCTCTCTGCATCCCAGCAGTCCCTTCCTCGCCCATCATCCCCCCCTCCCCTCCCTAAATCAGTTCAACCCCAACCTTTATTCTGACGGCAAAGTGTGCCTGAGCCTGCTGGGCACTTGGCAGGGCAGCCGCGGCGAGGCGTGGAGCGCAGAGTACAGCACGGTGCTGCAGGTGCTGGTGTCCATCCAGGTCGGTGCTGTCCACCTGTGGGGGGTGGATGGCCGGGTGGGAGGGTGCATGTGTGCCGGCCAGGGAGGTAAGGGTGTGTAAGCCGGGAGCGAGAGGGCGCCGGCCTGCGCAGTGCACCAGTGCGTAGCACGGCGTGCATCGCACGGCGCTGCCTGCGTGCACGCCCCGACCCCCGCCCCGACCCTGCCCCTCCACCTTGCTTTCCCCCCTCCCCTTCAACTCCCCCTGACGCGTTCCCGTGCCCCTTGCCCTGTGCTTTCAGTCCCTCATCTTTGTGGACGAACCCTGGTACAACGAACCGGGATACGAGCAGCGAGCGGACGACGCCAACTCGCACCGCTACAGCGCAAGCCTGATGTGAGGGTGGGTGGGCGGGGGGCTGCAGGGTGCGCTCGGCCTTTGCACCGGGTTGGGAGGCAGCTGCTGCGCTGCAGACAGGCGGCACGCCCACCTGGCCCGCCCACGCGTGCACAACAAACAGGTGTGGCGCAGCAGCAGCACGCCCCCAACCCCCTCATCGCTCCCCACTCACTTCACCCACTCCCCCACCCGCCCACCCCGCACCCCCCCCCCCTGCAGGCCCCACACCATCAGCTGGGCCATGCTGGACCAGCTGCAGCATGCGCCAGAGTACTTCCGACCCATAATCCAGGAGCACTTTAGGTGCGCCCTCGACCTGCTATGTTCTTGAGAAAACTGTTGAGAAAGTTGTTGAGGGTGTTGTCCGCAACCCCCCAGGGCCTGCGTGGGGCAGGGCTTGTGAGTCGGCGCAGTCTGCCAATCCTGCCGCCTTGAGCGCGGCGAGCGTGTCAGGGCTGTGGCAGGGGCAGCCAGCGCCAGCATGGATCTGAGTGCCTACAGTCGGACATCAAAGACTGCTGCAGGTGGTGGGAAAGACGGGTGTGCAACGAACTCGCGTCATGCCTGCCGGCCGCCACGCTTCCTCTCCCAGCTCCCTCACAAAACTATTCCTCCCAACCCGCGCGCTGTCCCTGCCCCCAGGCTGCGCGGCGCTGCCATCCTGGAGAACTGCCGCCGCTGGGTGGCGTGGTGCCGAGAGAAGGAGCAGTCGGGTGAGGCTTTGCAGGGCCTGCAGCGTGGGCAGCGCAGGCCTGCTGTCGTTGCGCCCGACCGCATCTGGCAGTTCCGCACCCCTGTTGAGCTCCTTTGCTGTGCCTCCCTCCCTGCAGCGTCTGCGCGTGTGGTGGAGCAGCACCTGCCGGCACTGGAAGCGAAAATAGCAAAGGTTCGCGCGGGCGACGAGCCCTGAGGCGGGCAGCAACGGCAGCGGCGCCACAAGCCAAGACAAAAATACGCGCAGCCCTACCTGTATCAACACGTTCATCCACCCACCTACCTGCTTCTTACTGTCTGTAAATCGTTTTCATTCAGCTGGAGTGGCAGGCCATGTGGAAAGGGAAGTTGGCGGGAAGTTGGTTGGGGCCACAGCCAGCTCCAATCCAGTCGGTGCCCACCACCCCACACGCACCCTCCTGCATCTCCTTCCCTCGCACAGCACGGCGGCGCTCACCCTGCCTCCCTGCCGCCCCCAGCGCCCGACCGGCCTGCCCCCAGCCCCCTCTATCAAGCATACACACACGTGGCAGGGCGATCCGCCGGGCAGCTGCACATGCCCCCCTCCCCCCCTCCCCACTCGTGCCCCGCCTGTCGGCCTTGCACGCATGACCAACGACACTTACAGGCAGAGCGTTGCGGGGCAGGGAAAGCCAGCCAGCGGGAATCGGCAGGGTGGTGGTGGGTACAGAGCAGGGAGTTGGGGGGGAGGAGGCAGCGGGGTGGGTTTTGGATGAAAGGCTGCGTTCGTTGGCTGCCTGGGGGACAGGGTACAGAGGCAGGGAGGCAACAGACGGGAGAGCAAAGGCGGCAAGGGAGGGGTGTACAGGGGGTAGTAAGTTCCCAGGGAGGCAAACGGGAAAATAAGGGGGGGGGCGCCAGGCAAAGGGGAACAGCAGGCAGGGGCGGCACCTGGGCCGCCATGCGCTGCACTGAAAGGGGGGGAAGCAGGGAAAAGCTACAAAAGCCGGCGGCCGTGCGGCGGCCGGCGGCGGCGGCGGGCAGCGCGCCACGGCCTGCGCACGGTGCGATGGATGCGGTGTTGGCGGATGAAAGCACAAAAACAGGCAAGCCCATTAGTTGGGGCACGGAGGGCGGGTGGCTGCTCTCGGTGGGTCACGCTCTCGGCGGTGGCTGGCCGTGGGCAGGCGATGGGGAAGGGTCGACGGGTAAGGTGCTGCAGGTTGGGTACTGCTGGTAGGTAGGCTAGCAAGGGGGCGGGGTGGGGTGCGTGGTACCGGCAGGCGGGGTGCGTTTGGGCTGTGGGCTGTAGCGCCGCTGCCCGATGTAGGGCGGGAGGGTGCAGGCGCCTCGGCTGCGCCATCTGCCGCAGCGCTCGCGCCTCTCATAAACGTGTGTCGCGCCGCTCGGCGCGCATGGGCAGGTGCGGGTGGGGCGCCGCTCGGGGGGTGCGTTTGGTGAGTTGGTTCTGCCCGGGGGGCCGTTGACGACGCAGGGCTGTGGCCGAGGGAGCGCTGCGCTGCGCTGCGCTGCGCTGCGCTGCGCCGCGCCGGCCTCAGGCCGGGCGCTCTGGGGGCGCACGCTGGAGGGCCGTCGTGCTGCCACAATGCGCTGGCAGCACGGCTGCGGCGCGTCAGTACAAGCTGGCTATGTAGTTGTTCAGCGCATCGCCTTGCTGCACGCGGGGAAGGGCGGGGTGGAGCAGGCAGGGGGTCTTTAGCGGCCGTGCGACGGGCGCAGGGCAGGGTGCGCGAGGGGCGGTGCCGACGGGCGCCCGGCACCGCGTGCTTCCCACCAAAGCTGTGCGCTGGCTGGCTCAGCACGCCCTGCCAGTGCTAACCCCCAGCCACCCCACCCCCTGCCCACACAGCACCCACCTGCACCGGCTGCGACATGAAGCCATCTAGGCTCGACCGCTTGGAGTGCGATTCAGAGCAGTAGAGTGCGGCGCTCGCGGCGCGCCGCCCGCCGCCGACCTTGCCGGCGCCCAGCAGCTGCGGCTGCGCTTGCTGCGCCGCCTCTGTGGCAAGCTCCATGAGGTGCGCCTCCGCCTCGGTGGCGTGCGCAGCACCAAGCTGCTGGCGGCAGGCGCCGTCGGCGTCGGCGGCGACGTCGCCGCCGCCGCCGCAGTCGGCCGAGGCTAGCAGCCAGGCCGCCACGCGCTGTGTGGCCGAGGTGCACGCCGCCGTGGGCAGCAGCGGCAGCTGCTGCACTGGGTCGGACGGCAGCATGGGCGCAAACTGGTCCAGGGGCGCAGCGTCGTGCGGGCTGCCGCTGCCGCTGCTGCCGGCCGCCTGCAGGGTGAGGGCGAGCAGAAGGAGCTCGATACGGGTCAGCGGGGGCCTGCTCAGCAGCACGCACGGCATTCAGGCTTGCGCAGGGGCCCCAAGAGAGGCTCAACAAGCGGCAGCCGGGGCACAGCCGCGTGCGGCGTGCGTGCCGACCAACGAACCGCGTGACGGCATGCCGGCACGCCGGCGGTGCCGCTGGCACAGGCACCCCTGCTTGGCGCGCACCTGCACGCTAATCGTCGCAGAGTCGTTGGACATCCCGCCGAGCGAGTCGCCAGGGCGTTCCAGGGCGCGCAGAGCGAGGCGCGCGGATACAGGCGCAACTGAGTCACCGACGCTCGGGGGCTAATAGCCGTCCGGGCGGGCGTCCCGTGCTTCTGCTTCGCAAGAGGCGGCACTGGATCGCTAAAGAGGGCGGTGCGCACTGAGAAGCCGCGTACCCAACGCCGACGGAGAAGCTCAGCTCGCGAACAGCGCGACGCCCAAAGGAGCGGGCACCGATGGCGCGGAGGAGGGTACAGCAAGGGCCGGGGAGCGACGCACGGAGACGTGCGCCTGCTGCGCCGCCGTGGCTCAGCGTGCTCGAGGGCACCGAGCGCGGCAGCAGATATTGCATCTTGGCAAATCAACCCAGCGGCTACGCTTCCATCGCCCACTGCTCTCGCTGCGGTATAGCACTCATCAGCAGCTTTTAGAGGGGTTGCCCAAAGGGGCAGCGCAGCCAGCAATGAAGACGGTAGGGGGGGGAAGCGCCGGGGGGGGGGGCGGGGCGGGCTAGCCCATAGCGCTATGGGCTACGCGCCCCGCAGTCAATGCACGGGGGGAGATCCAAGTCTCAGCGGAATACTTGAGGGGCCCAGGGCATCGCGGGGGATGGGATAGTCACGTTGTAGGGACTGATAGACGGACACGCACAGGTGTGCAACATGCGGCACGCGGGCGCATGCATGCGTGGATGGGGGTCACAGGGCATCTGGAGGGATTGAAAGGGGACTGTAAGGCTGGGGACGGATGACGCAATGAGTGCACACAATGGCTGATTGTGAACGGGGGTTTGGATGGACAGATGCAAAAAAGAAGTGCGCTGAAGGGATATTGAAAACAAGCTAAAGGGCTAAAAGCACGGCGCATGCCTCTGCCCTGCAGACGCGACGCTGGGCCGTGCTGTGCCGTGCCGGCAGCGTGCGAAGAAAGAAAACGCCCTTGGGCGTGGATTGAGGAAGCCGGCGGGGCCGGCAGCGTGCATGTCATTGCAGGCGCCAGCAGGAGGGGGCAGGCCCGGCCGCCCACAGCGCAGGCTGCACCAAGCCTTTTTCCCGCGGTTAGTGTTGCAGCTAGGAGGCAGCGGGGGCCAGCACCTGAACCATGCCTGCCAGCGCGCCAGAAAATCCGCTGTTGTAGTCGATTGCTACCTGAGGGAAAGGGGAGGGGCAAAAGGTGGGGTGTCGGGGGCAGGAGGGCGCAGGGAGGCAGGGAGGCGCGGCACGCCGTGCAAGGCCCTGGGACTGAGGGCTGCCTGCCGGGGAGCCGGTCAAACGCTGGATCCAAAGGCCAGCGCCCACCTCATTTGTCACATAATCGTCGCGCTTGTCTCGGTACGTGTCGTCCCCTGGACCGGCGGGCCCGGCGACCAGCGCGCCGTGCAACACCTGCAGCACAAGCACACACGGGAGGGCGTCGTGACTGGGCGCGCGCGCGCAGGCAGGCAGGCGAGCGCAGGCTGCGCGGCGCACGCTGCAGGCGCGTCATGCACGCTGCGCAGCAGCACCACCCCGCTCCCAGGCCCCCCCCCCCCCCCCTCTCTCAGCAGCACCCGCCACGTAGTTGGGTGCCGGTGCATAATCGCGTCTCAGTTGTACGGCTGCGGCCAGTCCCTGCCTCGCCTCGCTGGCTTCCATGCCTCCTCCCCCCATCTCCCTCCCCCTGCCATCACAACCCCCAAAAGCATCGGCCCCCCACCCCTCCGTACCAGCGGGTTGGGCGCCGGCGAATCAAAGGCGTCCCACCCGCACGGCTGGGGGCGCCCGGGGCAGGAGGCGCCCGGGTGGTGGGCGCGCAGCGGCGGGCGCGCGCCCCACCCCACCACGAAGCTGCGGCCGGCGGAGCCGAGGGCATAGTCCAGCTGGGAGCGAGCAAAGGCAACGTAAGATCGGCGGGTCTGCAGCGCGGGGCACGGGGAGGGGAGGAGGGGAGGGGTTGGATGTTTGATGGAGGGAGGGGAGGGGAGGAAGGGAGGGGGTCGAGGCCGTGCGGCACAATGCGACGCAGCGAGCGGCAGCTCAGCACGTGTGTCAATCGGTCTTGCAAGCCCACCAGCCCGCGCCCAGCCCTGCGCCACGCCCGCTCACAGTGCACATCGCCGGCAGCCGCGCCAAGAACACGGCGTGGGCATGCCCGACACCCACCCACACGCCGCGCCCCCCTGCCCCTCTCACCTGACTAGTGTGCGACAGCTGCACCGCCCGAAGCAGCGCCACAAACGCGGCGTTGCATGAGTAGCGTGTGTTGCCCCACCGGCTCCAGACGGGGCGTCGCAGGCCCCCGGGTGTTTGTGTGACGCCATAGCTGCTGCTGGTGCCTGCGCAACGGCGGGGCGGGCGCGGTGGTGGTGGTGTGGGTGGGTGGTGTGGGGTGGCGGGGGACTGCCAGTTCGGTGGGGAGACGAGCAGGCAGGACAGGCAGCGCAGGCAACCGGAAGATGCCCCGGTGCTACAGCGAAATGGCATGTGCGTAGGGGTTGGGGGCGGGGCGCAGCGCAGGTCGCGCTGGCCCTGCCTGCTCTTTGCCACACACTAAGCTGTTGCCGCCCCCCCCCCGCCCCCCCCCCCCCCCTCCCCCCCCCGCTGCTCGCCGCGTCGCTTGCCACACCGCCCCAGCTGCCACTTTCGTTTCCGATGCCCGCCCACACCGCTAGCGCTCCCATGCTCTCACACGCGTGACGTGTCCCCGGGGCCCTGCCGCCCCCCTTCGGGACGCTCCCTTGTCCACCTCATCGCGCCCCGTCTCCCCCTCACCGTCTGCCACACTCCAGCTCTTGAGGAAAGCTCCGTCGAGGAAGCTTCCGTAGGCGGCTGCGCCGGGCACGCGCGCCGCGCCCAGCCTGGCCGCCTGCCTGCATCAGCCGGAGGAAAGGGCAGCGGGCACCGCGGCAGGGTGGGCCGAGGCGCTGGCGTTGCAACCCACAGGCCTTGCAGGCGGGCAGGCAGGCTGGCTGGGCGCACACCGCAGCCCAGGTCGCCACCATACCTACCGCAACCCCCCATTCCTTGTCTTACCCCGTGAGCAGCTCCGCCGCCGCCGGCGCCACAGAGTCCCACGACACAAACACGTTGGGTCCGCCGTCCTCCTCCAGGGCGGCGAGCCACCACTGCCGTGCTTCTCCGAAGTAGGTGGCGTTGCCTGCGGGGGCAGGGGGAGCAGGGGGAGGAGCGCAACTGTTTTTGGCAATCCGGGCAGGCAAGCTGCATGTCGGCCTCACGGCTCGTCCACCGCATGCACGCCTGGCGCTGCGCGGCGCCAGCCCACATGCAAACCCGGATGCAAGGAGATGTGGAGGCGTTGCGCACCGGTGGCGCGCCCCAGCCAGGCCGCCGCCAGCAAGAGTTTGTCGCAGTAGCGGTTGGTGGCATCTGGGGGTGGGGTGCGGGGGGAAGGGCGGGAGCGTTGCTTGTTGAGGTAGGATGTGCAGCGCAATCGGTTGGCTCATTCTTTACGCCGCCCCCCCCGGGGGCCTGCCCCGCCCACCGCTGCTGCCGACGCTCCCCCGTTTGCCGCGAACCGTCAAGCGCGTGGCCAGGAACGTGGGAAGCATGTCGAACGCCTCTTGCGGGCCCCGGGGTGGAAACGGCAGCACCCGCACTGGGCTAGGGTTGTTCAACCCCTTGCAACAACACCCTGTCACCGACAACGAACTATCAGCCCCCCAGCTCACACAGGGAGCTGTCATAACCGGGGTAAGACTCGCTGTAGAGGCCTGCAGCAGCGGGGGGGACAGGTGCCGTCACGGCGTCACATGCGTTGGCGCATGCGTGGGAGCAGCCTCGGCCGGTGCGCAGCCAGGGGGGTTGGGCAGGTTGTCCCGCTGCCGCTGCCGCCGCCACCGCTGCCGCTGCTGCTGCCGCTGCCCTGCTGCTGCAAAGAATACAACACTGTGCGCAACCCTGCATGCATTCGCTCCCTCTGCACAGAACCGACAACTCCTGCACCCGCTTGCACCCTCCCTGGCAGCTCCCGCCCGCCGGAAGCAGTGGCTCACCCTGCACCGCCGCCCCCCAGCTGTAGAGCTCTGTCGCCTTGCGCAGCAGCTGGTCAGCGTAGGAGACGTTGCTTTTGCGGAACAGCAGGCTGGCCGAAGTCATGGCAGCGCTGGTCTGTCGGTTGGGTGGGGTTGTGTGCGTTGGGGGGAAAGGCGGGGGGCCACAGGTGAACGGTGGTAGGGGTGCTGGCCATTGGTGCAGCCAAGGTCCCCGTCGGGCCGCTCCCCGCGCACGTGCACCGCGCGGCAGGCTGCTGCACGCCGCCCTCGCGCACCTCACACGCCTGCGGCCCGAGATCCCCAGGCGTCGTCGCCCTGCTGCCCTCATGCCGCGCCGGAGCGCGTCCCACCCTGCCCACATGCCCTGTGCCTCACCCCCCCGCCGCATCCCCCCTGCTTACCATGCCAAGCAGGTCTGAGGCAGGCATGGCGCGCGTCCACACGTACGCCCTCCTGGGACCGGTGTACTCGTCTGGACGCCCCCAATAATCGTGGTCCACATCTGCACGCAGCGGAGCAGCGGGGTGTCAGGAGGGGCAGCGGGGTGTCAGGAGGGGCGGCGGTGCGCAGGACGGTGGCGGCGGCAGGCATGAAGGGAGAAAGCAACGGCCGGTGCGAGCATCGACAACAGCTCGACCCGGGTTTGTCCTCCCCTCACGCCCCGCCCCGCCCCCGGCGCACCGGGGTCTCCAATGAGCCCCACAATCTGGTTTGGCGTCGCGCTGCAATTGAGCAAGTAATCAGTGGCCCACTTGACCGCTGCCATGGCCGCTGCCGTCTGGCGGGCTGCGGCAGGGCGGCAAGGGGAGGCACAGCAGCATAACAGTTGCAAGGGCAGGCAGCGTGGCGTGACAGCAGGCGCGGCGGCAACAGCGGCGGCGCATGCAGCAGCAGCAGCAGCAGCAGCAGGCCTGCATGAAAGAGCACCCGGTTTCCTGCATGCACTTCAACAACGCATCAGTGCGTGCCTCCTGCCCGCGTGGCATCCCCCGTGCGCCGCACCTGTCGCCATCCCCGTGCCAAAGTCCAGGGCCGCCCAGGCCAGGAACAGCGACGCCTGCGCTGTGGTCAGGCTGTGCTTGATGTAATCGCCTGCATGCACCAACAAATGGGTACATGCACCAACAAAAGCATCAATGGGCGGCGGGCAAGCACAGGGAAGGTACTACACGCAACAATGCAGGAGGGCGTCCGCGGTGTGCGCTCATCCCCCCCCCCGCCCCCCCCCCCCCCCCCCCCCAACCCCGCTACCGCCGGGAGCAGCAGCAACGGTGCCAACAGGACCAGCAGCAGCAGCAGCAACAAAGGCAACAGCCGCGGCGGCAGCGGGCCCACCTGCATCGTAGTAGCCACCCGGGACAGCGTCTGTGAGGTGCGCGCTGCGCCGCCAGCGCACGCGGTTGTTGGCTGGCAGCTGCCCGCTGCGCTGGGCCTCGTAAAAGCGAAGGGATCGGTCCAGCACCTGCCAGGGGGCGGGGTGCATGGAGGAGCGTCAGCCAGCCCTGGCGTGAGGGCGGCGAGGCACGCAGCAGCTCTGCCTCTGCAATTCGGAGCAGCCAGCGGCGCAGACACAATTCTGATCCCCAGCACTCGCCAGCCAGCTCGTTGCAAGCAGGCGCACCGTCGCGTACGCGCTGCGGCTAAAGCTGCGGGGCGGCGCCTGGCGGCGCATCGGCGGCGGCGGGCGCGGGCGGCTGCCAGTGCCGGTGTTGCCCCCGCCTGCAGCGTCCACGCCGCCATGCGAGGCGGGGTTGAAGGCGGCCAGCACAGCCTGCGGGACGCCGCCGCTGCTGCCCCTGCGCCGCCGCCCAGCAGCAGGAGCCACGGCCGCATCTGCAGATGCCTGCGGCAAGGCGGCGGAGAGGCAAAGAGGGCGGCGTGGTACGTGTGCCCCACGATTCTGCTTATGACAATGCTCACTCGCTGTTGGGGGGGTCGCGGGCTTGTTGGTGGAGCAGCTTCTGGGCCGCGGGAGGTGGGGTGGCACTCGCAGCCGGGCCGGCGGCGTCCCCCCGCTTCGCCGGCCCTCCAGCTGATCGAGGAGCCCCAAGGTTTCAAGGCCCACGGTACCTGCGGTGAGCTCTGTCCCCGCGGCTCCCGAATCACCTGCATCGCCGCGAAGCACAGCACCAACAGCGCCACCGCCTGCACAGCATCACGAGCCCGCATGTACATGCAGATCCTTGCAGGATGCAGCAACAGCGGCGGCACGGGCGCTAGAGGAGCCCAGCGGGTGTCACGACCCGCTGGCAGCTGCCACGCGCGGGAGAGCCACGCAAGAATGTGGCAAGGCTGTTCGGCGTGACGTGGAAAGAGGGGGTCGCAGAGGCAGGGAGCAGGGAATGCCCACCGCAGCTGGCCGCCACACTGCCGCCGCCGCCGCCACGTCGCCTCGAGCTCGCCATGCATGTACCGCCAGCAAGGGCGTCCACCCTGCCCGGAGTCGTCACGAAGACAGCGTGGCGACCCTGACTGTAGTGCATCTGCTCTCAGCTTTCCCGGTGCATCCCCCACATGGGCCCCAGTGCACGCACTGACCCACACAGCAGCCTGCACGAGCCGCCGTCAGTGCAGCAAGGCAGGCTGTTATGCGAAAACGATGTGCTTCCTCGCCACGCACCAGCGGAGTGGCAGCAGCAGGCAGCAAGGGGTGCCATCAGTCCTGATCCTCGTGCACGGGCGGCAACATTTACGTGGGGAGGGCCTCAGGTGCCGGTGGCGCCCAAGACCGCTCTGGAGGGAGGAGTCCCTCGCCACATCCTTGCCGCTCAGCTCACAGCAGCTCAGCCTGTGCATATGGCTTGGACGAGCGTGCTTGCTTGTGGGGCAGTGCTGTCCTCACGGGGCTCGCTGAACCCGCCGCCACACTGCGACTCGCTCGGAGCCGTCCGGATCCGGGACTGGCGCCAGAGGCACCTTAAAGCAGCCCTGCCCCGGCAAGCGCCACCCTCCCTGCCGCCCTCCCAAACGTCTGTCCTGAGTGCCTACGACCATGTGGCACCATGCACCGAAAAGGACAGGGAGGCACGCATCTGCGGCTCTCGGCAGTGCGAGATGATTGGGTTGCCTCCTCTACGAGTAACGCTGCGCCGTCCGAGCTCCCTCAAAGCCTGTGCTTGACCTCTTTTAGATGTCAGCTTCGCCCCTGCAAGCTGCACGGCCCCTGCGGCGGTTGCCGTCTGTAGGCACTTTTGCCCAGAAGCCTTCCGTGCCTGGTGCCTCTTCCACAGCGAACAGAGCATCTGTGAGTTCGCCTTGGGTGGGCGAGCACGGCTCTGGGAGATTGGCCTTCCCCACAAGAGACGCTTGCCTGTTGCACCCCCGGCGCTCCCGCGGGGTGGAGCATCAGTACTTGGTGTCGCGGCGTGGGACAGGGCGTGAAGCCGGGCCGCAGCAGCGGCCAGGTCCACCAAAAGAGCGGCTTTCGGAAGGAGCCGCCGGCGCCCGTGGCGCACGACCGGCGTCGCGACGCATTCCAGGCAGTCTCCTCGTTGATTGACTGATTGACTGCTGCCAATCGCCCCCCACACCCCTGCAGGTCGGGGGTGCCAACGTGAGCGCCCCTGCCGGGCAGCACGACGGCTGCCAGGACGCCGCACCGACGGCACACACAGCGCCGCCGCATGCTCTGCCGCAGGGGACTGCGGCTGCCTCACCGACCGCGGAAGCCATGCTGCAGCTGGTTGTGCAGCAGCAGCAGCAGTGGGAGCTCCTGCTGGCACAGCAGCAGGCACAGCGAGCGATGCTGCTGCGACGAATATCGGCACCACTGCCGGCAGCGTCGAGTGCGGCGACGCGCTCTGTCCCGCTGCCGGCCAGCACTGCCCCGCTGCCCACCAGCAATGGCAGCAGCCATCCCTGGGCCGTGGCCGGAAGCAGCATCATCCCCTCCCAACTGACGCGACCGTTTGCATCAGCGCCGGCCGCCACCGGCGGCGACTGGTCGCAACTGCAGGCACTGCTGGCAATGCTGCAGGCGCAGCAGCAGCAGGACAAGCAGCTGGTGCTGCAGCAGCAGCAGCAGCAGCAGCAGGAGAAGCAGCTGGTGCAGCAGCAGCAGCGGCAGGTCCAGGAACGGCAGCATAACAGCGCATCGGGCGTAGCAGAAGAGTGTGCTGCGGTGCTGGTGCAGTTGCGCGCGCCACCCCAGGCAGCGACGGCGGCAGACCACCCGACGGTGCGGCAGCAGCAGGCGACGGAGCAGCAGCCGTGTGCAAAGCAGCCTGCTTCTGTAACGCTCGACGAGCAGCAGCAGCAGCAGCAGGCGTTGGAGCAGCGGCCATTGAAGCGGCCAAAGCTCGCCGCGGAGCAGCCACCGCCGATGCAGCCGCTGCTGCCGCTGCTGACGGCGGTGACGCCGCAGTCGCAGCGCGTTCTGCAGCAGCTGCTGAGCAGGTTGCTGCCGTCGCTGCAGCAGCCAGCCTCGCCCAGGGAGGCGCCCCCCCTGGTCACCAGCCCCTAGCTCGCCTCCACCAAAAATGGTGTGTGCTGAGCCAGCACAGCGACCCGCCAGCCAGCCAGCGACCCACTGAAAGCGGCAGCCGCCCGCCCTGCCGGTCGAACATCCCTTTTTCCTCTCATGCACCATCCTCGCACTCGTCTGTCGTCCCATCAGCTCCCTTTGCCCCAACTTTTTCCGTCTTCCTTCATTCCTGCCTGCCTTACAGACATCTCCTCCTGCATTCTGGCCACGCTCATGCTGCCCCTGCCTTGCCCTGCCTCTGCTCCCGACACGCTGGCCGAGCCGCTTCCCTGCCCGTGGCAGCCGCCAGTCCCCTGCTGCATTGCAGCGCCAACGCCCTCTGCCACTGTATTGGTCCGTCCCTGCGCTGATGTACACTAACGCAGATGTATTACTTGTGTGAGCGCCAGCAAGTGTAGGAGGCTCACAGTGGAGGGCAGAGAGAGAGACGGAGAGCGAGGGGAGCAAGGTGGCGGCGCGGGGGAGCATGTGGGCAGTAGAGCGGGACGGGGCGCTGGGGGGCCGCCAGCGCCGGCGGCGGCGGCGGCCAGGCAGGTGCCTGGCAGCGCGTCTGCCGCCAGACGACACGCTGGTGCACGGATTTTTCGCCGCCCTGCTGCTGCCGACAATGCTGAAGCGGATCCACGCACTGTCGAGCCGCCCTGCCCTGTCCGCATCACAGCCCCTAGCCTCGAAAGGAGCCGACGGCAGGGGAGGACAGCCGATGGCAGGAAGGAGTGGTGGTTGGGCGTCGTCAAGGTACATGTGGCACCAGGCCGCTTACGGTGCAGCGCGAGTTAAGGGCCATGCACGGATCGCTCTGGCGCCCTAGTCACTTCTTTTAGTACTTCTTGTGAGCTGCCGGGAGCCGCGCAACTGCGCCCGCCTCGCCAAGCCGCATGTGAAGTCGCGAACGCAGCGTTCGTCGGCGCTCTAGCTACTCCCAGGTACTACCGACAGTGATCAAAGAATGCAGGCTGAGCCGCAGCGCGCAGCGTTCCGCCTAAAGCACTTGCACATGTCCCTCTGCTCCGCTGCAGACTCTGCGCTCTCTCTGCGAGCATTCAGTGCTACTGAAGGGCTTGGCGACTCCAATTAGCAGCCTGCAGCAGCGTTGCAGAGCGCTAGCCTGCGGGCACGGCAAGGCGGCGGCGGCAGCGGGCGGCGGCAGGCAGGCGGCACATACTCATGTTGCTGTGCCCGTCAGCAGAGCAGCTTGGCCAGCTCCACCAGATTGGAGTTCTGCCTCACAGTGTCGAAAAAGCCTCTGCAATCGCGGCTTATGAGCAGGGCAGCCCAGAATGGCACCAAGAGCGCAGGCTGCGCCTCGGGGCCAGCGAAGTGGCGATCATCGGTGCACCTGATGCGCTGCAGACCCGCGCACAGCTGACTGAGGGGCGGCGCAACGGGCCTGCGCAGCCTTCAGCAGCTATGCAGCGTGGCAGCCGCCTCGAATCTAGCATTGCGCAGCAGTTTGCTGCCCACATGCAGGCAAGCCTGCTGCCCTTGCGGCGTGTTGTTCATGACGCCGCCAAGTGATGCCTGTTCTTTCTGCCACCAGGCATTCATTACTGGCCACCCAACCCCAGTTTTCCGTACTTGCCTCCCTTTCTGCAGAAGGAGCACGGCACCAGTGTCGATCTACAACGCTGCGGGCATGGTTGCATGGTGGCATGGTGGCATGGTGGCATGGTGGCATGGTCGCTCTGCTTGCCGCCACCAACAACTGTGCTTCTGCTGCTCTCTGGCTGCCTGCACTGCCCATCGCTCCCCTGCCTCACCTGCAGGCAGAGGTCCTGGAGCAGCGACCCGCGCTGCCTGTCCCCCCTGCCCAGCACCAGTTGCAGCTGCATGCTGCAGCCCTGGCAGCGCACTGCATCGCAGCCGTCACATGATCCGCAAGATCAATCAGGCGCGCGCTGAGCCTTTGGCATGCCTGCCCAACATGCCTGCCCCTGGAAATTCCACAGCGCCGGCGCCGGCGGTTCGAACGCTGCGCTGCGTCGGCTGGGGTGCCGGGCTGCATGTGGTCGCCCGGCGCGAAACCGCGCCTTGCACTCTCCCTGGCGCTCTTAGGCTTTCGACCGACTCTTGCACAGCCTGCCAGGCACGCCGTTTGCCAGGAAGCGCGTCATCGCCGCGGCGGACGCCACCTATGTCCGCCGCCGGCGGAAGCGAGGATGGCGAGGAGTACGTGGATGCCCTGGGGGTGATCACCGCGTTGGAGCGCACCAACGAGTTGGAGTCCAGGCTGCGCCAAGCCGTTCAAGACACTCACCCGCTCACCACCACGCTCGACTGGGACTTCAATGCCGCTGATCAGGAGCGGGAGGCCCTGCTGGCGATCAGGTGCGGCGCGAGGGCGCAGCTGCCTGTCGCCGGCTGCGGTTGTTGTGCGGCGGGCGCCGCCGCTGCCGCCGCCCTCTGGCCCACCTCGCTCCTCCCGCATTGGCCCCCCGGCTGCCCTGCAGTGAGCAGCTGGAATATCTGGAGGACAAGCTGAGGGAGTACCGGTTCCTGGAGCCCTCGGAGCTGGATAACAAGGCAAGCAGGGCGGGTGCACGCGTCGCAGGCGGGGGCGCGCGTCGACGAGCCGCTCCACCAGTTTTGTTTGCCCTCCGTCTTCCCCGTGGCCGCCAGCTCCTGCTGTCTCCCTGCCTTCACGCACACAGCCCTGTCGTGCCCTGCAGGCGGTGCTGCTGAGCCAGCTGGACGCGGTGCGGCGGGAGCTTGTGGAGGTGGTGGGTGCCGTGGCGCAGCACATCACCTTTGGCAAGGAGGTGGTGCGCGATGTGCTGGCCTTTGCGCAGGTGAACGCTGGCGGCAGGGGGACGCACTGGTTACGAGGCATAGCATGACGCGGGGCAGCCCTAAAGCAGGCGTGCCTGATGACTGCATGGTCTGCGTGCCTGCTCACGGCGGCACTTGCCGCCGCGTGCGTCTGCTCATTCTCCCGCCGCCTTTTGCCTGCCATGCCGCGCAGGTGGGCGACAGCGACGCCCCTGCCGACGCAGATGGGGAGCTGCTGCCGCCTGGGGAGGCCCTGGAGCAGGGCATGGCGGTGCCTGGCCCGGAGGAGGGCGGCACGCTGCTGAGCCGCCTCCGTGCCAGCGGCACCGCCAGCCTGGGCGGCTTTGCCTCCGAAATCGAGGCTGAGGGCGACGCGGCCGCGGCGCCCGGCAGCGGCGGCGCGCTGCGGCGCAGCACCCAGCGCACCGCCGGCATGTACGGCACAGATGATGGGGAGGCGGCAGCGGGGGAGCCGGCGGGCGGCAGCGGCTTCATCCCCGCCGTGCGGCGCAGCGGCGCGCTGCCCTCCCGCCCGCCGCGCTACCCCAGCCAGGCCGGCGGCGGCACCGCCAAGGAATCCCTGCTGGTGCCTGGCCCAAAGCAGCAGCGGTGTGGGAGCGGCGCAGACCCTGCCGGTGCGCCGACCTCTCCCTCCTGGCTGCACCAGCGCGTGCCGCCGCAGGCGTCGCCGACGCAGCGCAGCGCCTTCCTGCAGCACCAGCAGCCCGAGGTGCCGGCGGCGCCAGGTGCGGCGCAGCGCGCCCATCCGCTGGCCGCCAACGCGGTGCCCGGCTCCACCGGCGGACGGCGCCAGCTGAACGTGGATGGGCCCCTCCCTCTCGGTGCCAGCCGCGGCGCCGCCGGCGCTGAAGCCTACTCCTTCTCCCAGCCTCAGCCTCAGGCGCAGGGCCAGCGTGCGCTGGGCGGCCAGGCGGCGCAGCAGCAGCAGCAGCAGCAGCAGCAGGCGGCGGCGGCCCAGCAGCAGCAGCAGCAGAGCGTGCAGGGCTACCCCGTCGCCCCCTCCTCCTACGCCCCCTCCACATACGCCCCCTCTGAAGGCATCCCCAGCAGCCGGCAGTCGCCCTACTCTGCCCGCACCTTGGGCGCCGCCGCGCCCCCTGCAGCGCCTCCCCCTGCCGCCGCGCCCCCAGGGCAGCGCCTGGGCGGCAGCAAGCTGCTGACGCGGCTCAACCGCCACGCGGGCGGCGCGGTGGGCGATAGCGCCAGCGGCTCTCGCTACGGGGTGTACAGCCGCGTCAGGTGGGACAGCAGGCTGTGAGTGGGGAGGCAGGGGCGCCGCGCGTCTGCCTGCCTGCCTGCCTGCCTGCCCGTGGCTTGTGCACGTGAGCGGTCATGGGCAGCTGCTGCTCACGGAGACTGGAACGGCCCCAGGCGGCAAGCACCCGCCGTTGCACAAGCAGCATCCATCAGCCAGCCATCTACTTATCCACCGACTCGCTGCCCCCCCTGCCTTTGCTGCAGCGACGACGACATCTACGGCGCCCTGGAGGGCAGCAGCGGCAGGCCCGCCTCCATTATGAACCCCTCGCCTCGCCAGGTGCGCGCCAAGGCGGAAATGCAGGCGCGGGAGGGTGGCTGCGGCTGCGACTGGCAGGGGATGGGGGGCAGGCACAGGCGTCGGGCCTGCTTCTCCCGTGCGTCCCTCGCCGCGCCAGGTAGGAAGCGGGCACGGGTTGTCCTGGACAGCAGGGCACATGCACAGCGCTTCCCTGCATGCCGGAGCGCGTCACGTTGCGTCCGTCCTCCGCCCTGCATGCTCTGCGCAACAACCTCGGCTCTGCTCACGGTCCCCTCTGCTGCCGCCCCTCCGCCCCTCCTCCCAGTATGGCGGCTATGTGCGCATCCGCGACCGGATGGGCACAGTGGAGGAGGGTTCGATGGTAAGCTTTGGTGCACGAGTTGGATGCGTCGTGGCTGGAGGTGATCCAGGAAGCATGACCTGCGTTGGTCTGAACCCGCGCGATCGGCCGCTTGCTTGGCACCCCGCTCGGTCCTGCTCACACACCCTGCCGTGGCTGCAGCGCAGCGCTGCCCGCCCACCCGCCTTTGCTAGCCTCGCTGCGCAACCCCAGCTGCTGACCCTGCCCCTGCTCCCTCGTGCCTCCTCCCCTCGACAGGTACCTGGCCCCAAGAGCGCCCGGCGCTCGCCCACGCCGCCCCGTATTTACGGTGCAGAAGAGCCCGAGGGGTGAGGCGCAGCTGCTGCTGCTTGCCAGGGTGGCACGCCGTCCCACTGCTCGCCTGGCGGCTCTCCTCGCCCGCTCGCCGTGCAGCACCGCGCTTGACAACGCAGGGCTTGACAGCACAGTTTGTCCCCCTGCCTGCCCTCACCTCTCTCTGCCCCCGTCGCCCCCCTGCCTGCCCTCACCCATCTCTGCTCCCATCGCCCCCCTGCCCTGCAGCGACCTGTGGGAGACCCGCAGCGAAATCGAGCCCGCTGGGTATGCAGCGGCAGTGACGCTGAATCGGTCACCCGCTGCGCTTCGCGAGCACCCCGACAGCGGCCCCCGGCCGCCGCGCATCACCCACTCCGCCCCGGCACACAACCCTCTGACGCCGCCCCGCGACCGCCTGCACCTGGCGTACAGCAGCGGCGGCGCGGGCGTGGCGCCCGCCCCTGCAGGCCGTGCACAGCACAGCACCGCGCGCGTCGGGCGCCACGCCGGCACCAGCAGCAGCCGCAGCGGCGCCTCCGACGGCGGCGGCGGCGGCGGCGGCCTGCTGGGCCGGCTCACCAACATGCTGCTGACGGGCGCTGCCGCTGCCGCGGTGGCGGTGGTGGCGCAGCACGCCGGGCCTGTGGTGGTGGCCAAGGGGCAGGAGGCGGTGCGCACCCTGCAGGAGAAGCAGGCGGCGGTGGCGTCGCGCTGGCAGGCGTCGCAGCGCAAGCGCGAGGATGCTCAGCGCAAGCGGGAGGCTGAGCGGCGTGCAGGGCGCCTGGCGGATGCGCCGCCCAGCCCCGCCACCTATCGTGCCATGGCCGACGCTCCCCCCGCAGCGCTGTCGGCGCAGCTCGCGGCGCAGGCAGCGCCGGCGTTTGCGCCGCCGCCGCGGCAGCAGCCCAAGCCCTCGCCAGGCCGGCTCGCCGACCTGGCGATGCCTCCGCCGCGCAGCCCCGGCGCACGCTGCGCTGCGGCCGACCTGCCGCCTGCTCCCCGCGCCGGCAGCACTGCCAGCCGGATGGGCGACCTGCCCATTTGGGAGCGGCAGCAGGCAGCACCAGCTGCTGCCGCAGCGGCGGCGGCGGCGGCGGCGCAGCGGCAAGCCAGCGCCGCCAGCGCCAACAAGCCCGGCAAGCCTGCTGCCAAGGCGCCCATGTCTGACCCGCTGCCGGCCCACCTGACCGGCCGCCCTGCCCCCAGCAGCGCGGCAGGCAGCACTGGCGGCAGGGTGCTGCCCCGCACCGGCGGCCGCCCTGCACACGGTCAGCTGTTCCCCGCCATGCCACCCCCTGACGTGTCTGCCAGCATGGGCTGAGCAGCGTCCCGCCGCAGGTGACGCTGCCGCGTGCGCCGCCCAGCCCAACACGGCAGTGCATACATCATCCCTCCTACCTGATTTCCTCCTTCATCGACTCCCTGACGCGACATGCCCCTGAGTAGCAGCAGGCCTCGTAGCAGCCATCTAGCCCCGACTTGCCACCTCTCTGGTTTCGTACGTAGCGTAGCGTACCCTCACCCTCCGACACCCCCTCCCACCGCCCCCTTCAGCCCCACTGCTTTGCTGCACACGTGGCTGCCGCTGCGGCGGCGGCGGCAAACAAGCCCTCGCTCTCCCTCCCGATGCATGCCACATTGACGCCCCTGCATTGCCTGCCCCGCTGCCCTACATCACTCGGTCCGTGGCCCCTTTGCCCGGCCTTTACCCTTGACGCAAAACACCCTAGCCTCTTGCACTGTCCCTGTATGCTGCCGGCCCCCTTGTCTGCCTGCCGTTCAATGTCCGGCTGGCTTGAACCAGCATCCTCATCACCCTGCTATACCGTCCGTCTGCGGCGGCAGCGCCGGCCGACCGCGCCGCCACGCTTGCTGCACCTTGCCCCTCTTGCCCTCTGTCGTCACGTCATGCCTGCTGCCCGATCGATGCGTGGCCCCCATGTAAACGCCAGTTGATGTCAGATTCAGCCGCGTTGAGGAAGGGGGGGCAATCCCATGGAAACCAGCCGCATGAGGTTTAGGTCCGGCCAGGGACCGGGCGAAAGTACGAGGGACCGCTGCCTGGCAAGCGGCGCCGCATGTGGACCTTGCTGCGGCGCCCGTCGGCGGCTTTACACCACTAGTTTGGTGTACAATAAGAAGGCGAACTTGTGAGTTTCAGAAAGTTGCACGAGCCATCTCAAGGGCATCGGCAGTGATGGCCTGCGCACCGGCCACTGGCCGAGCGCACACGACGTGGCGCACACGTGGCGGGGGTGCTGCTGCAGGTGCAGGCCCGTTGGAAAAGGCGAGCGCTTGCGCTCGACCAATCTTCCTCGCTCAGTTTGTCGTCCTTCTCCGCGGGTTGGAGGGCTGCGGCGTGCCCTGAAGGCGGAGGCACGCACTGCGACTTGGCCTACCTGCCTGCCCAACGCCGGCAAATGCTCTGCCTGAACTCGTCATCCGCACACGGCCCCGTGTGCTGCGCACAGCCGGCTCAGGCGCCCGGCGCTATGCAACAAGTTCCGGCGGGCGTTGCTGCAGAGCCCGCCCCCGCTAGCCAGGTGCGCCTGCCGCGCTGCCGTTCTACAGTTTGCCAGAGTCATGCACGAGCACGCCCGCGAGTGCAAGCGGCGTCTGTGCCAGCGGCCGCCCGCCGGCGTCCGGTCGTTGCCGCAGCGCCCCTGCTCCAGCCCCCCACCCGCAGCGGCGGCGGCTGGCGCGGCAGCGTAATGTGCGACCCCACCACTCCGCCTACTGTTTGGTGGTCTCAGTCGCGTAGCTTTTCACCCTCTTTTGCCCACCGCAGCAGCATCTGGCGTTCCTGCAGAGCTGGCGCAGCCAGATCGCGCCCCGCCTCACGCAGCTGCTCACGCTGCTTGCGGGGCAGGAGGTGGCCCGCAACCTGGCGGTCGCACAGGTGGGCAGGGCAGGCAGCCGTGCAGGCAGCAGCAGCGGGCGTCTGCGGCCCGACCAGGGCCCTCCGGATCAGACACGCTGGCAGGCGAGCGCGGCGTGCTTGCACCCCCTCTCACCCCGCCGCTGCCTCCCCCCTCCCCCCCTCCCCCCACCCCCTGCAGGTCTGGACCTACCTGCCGGTGCTCACAGAGGGCAGGCAGGTGCTGAAGGCCGAGCAGCTGTGCCTGCTGGGAGACGCGCAGCTGCAGGGGTTCCACGAGGGCTGCGCCGCCGAGGGCGTCACCGTCAAGTGCGCGCACCAACACAAGATGTGCATTAGATTTGTTGTGAAATTACTCGCCCGGCGGACGGCCAGCCGCGCGTGGCGGCCAGCGCAGAATGCTGCGCCTGCAGGCAGCAGCAGCAGCGCCAGCACAGCGCGACAGCTCACCCAGCCTGCCTGCCCTCCCTCCCCCTGTGCCTTCCCCCCTGCAGCCAGCTGGGCCCCATGGGCAAGGTGTGGGAGAACGGCGCTGTCCAGGTGGTGCAGTGCGCGCAGAGCCTCAGCAGCGAGATGCACCCATGCAACCGCCTGCCAGGTGCGACGCACGGGGGTGACCAGAGGGCCCGAGGCTGAGGGTGGCGCTGGCTGGGGAGCGACCGACGGCGTGGCTGCCTGCTTTGCAGCCCTGCCGGCTGCTGGGACGCGCCCCACGCTGCCTGGCGTGCTGCGAGGAGTCGCCGCCTGCCATCTTTCCTGTGCTGACCGCGCCCCGCCTCCCGCCTGCTAGCTCTGCAAACCCGCTGCTGCCTCCGCCCGCTGCCCCGGCCTCTGCAGGTCCCCTTAGCGCCTGCATCGAGGAGTGCATATACCTGCCTGTGTACGACCGCACAGGACAAGGTGGGGGCCACGGGCGGGGTGAAGGTTGCTGTGAGTTGGAGTGGGATCAGGGGGACTCGTGGCAGCGCGAGCGGGCGGCGGTGGAGGTGCGGGCCCCCCACGAGCCCCGGCCGCCACCGCTTGCCCTCCCCCTGCCTGCGCCCACGCCCCTGGTGCCCGCCCGCCTGCCAATCCGTCTGCCGCCCACCCCCCCTCCCTCCCTCCCTCCCCCCCTCTCCCCACGTCACCCCACGAGCAGTCAGCCAGGGCGTGCTGGCTGTTATAGAGCTGCTGGTGCGGGCGGGCAGCCACGACCCCATGGTGGTCGCCAACGCCATCTCCTGCCTCACGCATATCATGGAGGCCCTCCACCTCAGCGTGGGCAACCCCCATGCTATGCCCGCTCCCATGGCGCCTCCCAAGGGCAGCCTGGCGGCGTCTGCGGCGGCGCGCGGCGGCAACGGGGGGGCCGTCGGCGGCGGGTGCGGCGCGCAGCCGGCCAAGCGTGCCTGCCCGCCCGGTGCCGCCGGGCAGCCGCTGCCCCACAGCAGCAACACCCTGCGCAACAACGCCGTGGCCTTTGGCAGCGGCGGCTCTGGCAAGGGCAGCGGCGGCAGCCTGGGGCGCAGCATGTCCATGGCTCGCCTGGCCTAGGCCTAGGCGTGGCGCCTGCAGCAGCCCTGACGGGCCGGGCAGCACAACCCCAGCAGCGGGCAGCGAGCAGCGGGCAGCCCTGTGCGGCGACAGCGGCTCCGGGGCCCCCACCCGACCCACCACCACCACCTGCCCCCCCCCCCCTCCAGGGGTTGCCTTCCACCAACCCAGCCGACAAAGCATCCCTACCTAGAAACCGCCCATCTTCTCCGTAACGACTCTCCATGCGCACGAGCGCGCGCGCGCGGCCCCCCCCCCCCGCCCCGCGCCTGCTGCCTCAACCTCCGAGGCGCACCACCCCGCGTCTTCTGCCCCTGCTTGTGCATCCCTCAGTCCATGCATCGTGTCCTTCCCTCGATTCCCCCCTTAGTGAGGCAGCCGCACCCGAAACTTCACTCGACTGAAACCATCCCCGTGCCCCCCTTAATGCTTATACATTCGATCGCATAGCGCGCAGTGCGCAGCGCCCCCCCCCACACACCCCCCCCCCCCCCCCCCACACACCCACACACACCTCCCCCGTGCACGTGCCGTCTCTTCCTGCCTCCCAGTCCCCCCCCCCTCCCATGCTTCTCTCCGCCGCCCCTCCTTAGCGTCTGTCCCGGCTGCACCCACCCTCCTGCTGTTTCCTTAGCGTCTGCCCCCCCATGTGCACCCTGCACCCCCTGAACACAATTCCTTCGTACGTGCGTCGCTCGCCACCCGGGCCTCGTCCCCCCGCCAACCCATCTCCTCCGGCGTCCCTCGAACCTAGCGGCTATCTCTAACTTACGCCCTTCCGCGCCACCTTCCAACCTGACCCGTGTCCACCTCACTCTCCCATTGCATTGCCCATCCATACCATACAATCACTGCCCCCTGCTCTCTCCCCTCTGCCTCGCCATGTGCGCAAGGCCCCTACCGCCCCTCCGTCCCTGCCTCCTGCCCATGTACCTGGCCCCCTGTCCGGCCCTTCCAACTCCTAGCATGCCCCTGCACCCCGTCCGCGCTGCGACGCCTGCCACACCCAGCACCGCAACACCCTTCTGCTGCCTGCACAGTACCGCTGCCAACCGCCCCCTCCCTTGGCCCTTTCATGTGAACCGGCAAGCTTACAAGGCAGCAGGAAGCGGGCAGGCGCATGCATGCAACAAGAAAAGGAGGGCTCTGCGCTGATGTTGAGGAAAACCGAGGGGTGCAGCCCGGGGGGTGCAGCCCCCGGCAGGGGCCCGAGTTGCGCACGGCGGCAGGCGGCGGCAAGCGGCGGAAGAATCATGTGTGAAGGGAGGGAGACATCTACAGTGCAGGGAGGATGGGTGGGTGGCAAGTGCAAAGGGGGGGCGCGCGTTTTGGCGCATTGGGGGGGGGGGATGCAAGGCATCATGGATTGACACAGCTGGTAGAAAGGCGGCCTCAAGCCGCCCCGACAGAAAAAGGGTGTACACACAAACTGCGGCAACGCAATCGCACAAACTTCAGGCAACAGGGGGGGGGGGGGGGGGGGGGGGCAGCAGGCTCAGCTCCGCAGCGCTCCCAACTCGGTAGCTGCTCACACAGGGGGCTTCGAGCAGCGTCGTGTGGCTTGACCTCGCACGCCGCAACAGCAGCAAGCAGCCGCGCCGCGCCGCGCTCACGCGGCGGCAGCAGCGGCGGGCTGCTGCGCCGACTTGCGCTTCTGACCCAGCGCTTGCACCGCCGTGCCTGCGCAGGGATGGGTTAATGGGGATGGGGCACAGCCAGGGGTGAGCTGGCCTGGTGTCTGGGCGCAGCAGCATCCCTCCTGGCAACGAGCATGGCGAGGGCATCGGGCACAGCCACGCCAGCCATGCATCCGCGCAACCGGCCCACGGCGCGAGCCGCTGCCGCCGCCCCTGGCTGCTCACGCAGGCAATGCTGCACAGCAACATAACAGAACTGAGCACCAGGGCAATGCAGGGCAGCGAGCAGGGCAGCAAGCCGGCTCACAGGCCACGGTGTTGATGATGTCGGCGACGGTGCAGCCGCGGGACAGGTCGTTGACTGGCTTGGCCAGGCCCTGGGGAGGGGAGAGATTGTGTGAAGCGAGGGGCATTGCGGTGAGAGGGGCATTGTGGGCGGAACGCGTGTGCAGAAGGGGGCAGCGTCGGTGCAGGGGGGACAGGTCGCGGACGGGCTTGGCCAGGCCTTGCAGCGACTAGGGCAGACCAGCGTGAGCAAGCAGAAGCGGAGCGGCACGCTCGCTGCAAGCCTGGCACGCAACAAGCGGGGTTTCTCCCGCGTTGCACCTAGATTGTTTGATTTTGCGACAAATATAAAAACTAGATTGTCCCGCACACCAGCCTCCGCCTGGCCAAGCAGCGCACCACACTTCCTCTCATGCTGGCCCCCCCTCGGCTCACCTGCATCAAAGGGCCGATGGCGATCGCGCCCGTAGACTGCTGCACGGCCTGCAGGCAGGAGGAGGCGGGCGGCGGGCGGGAGAGTGCAAAACTGGGGTCAGCTGTTGCGGTCCACCAAGGGTGCGTGTGCATGCTGCCGCACAGCGCAGGCGACGTCGAGATCACTTCCTACAAGCGTGGCAGCGTGCACAGCGAAGCCAGGCGGATGCACATACAAGCACACACACGTACCTTGTAGGTGTTGTTGCCGGTGTTGAGGTCGGGGAAGATGCAGACGGTGGCCTTGCCCGCCACCTCGCTGCCGCCCTTGATCTTCTGCGCGGCGATCACCGGGTCCACCGCAGCGTCGTACTGGATGGGGCCTGCAGAGCGCGCACACACAGGTGTGTCAGGGTTGCAGCAGTCGAGCAAGGGACCGACAGCCAGGCATCGACGGCCCAGCAGCTGCCACCGGTGGTGCCAACCAGAGGCGTGCCAGCAGCGGGGCACGGCGGCAGCAGCGGTGGCAGCAGCGATGGCAGCAGCACATCGCCATCAGCGCCTGCTGCCGCGGCAGCAGCAGCGGGACACCCGCCGCCACCGCCACGTCACGCCACGCCACCGCCCCCCTTGCTCACCCTCCACAAACAGGTCGGGGCGCGCCTCCTTGACCAGCGCTGTGGCCGCCTTCACCTTGTCCACCTGGAACAGCGAAGAAAAGTGAGTCGCAGTTGAGCGGGCTTGGCGCACACGCAGATGCAGGGCAGCGGTGGCACGTCGACCTGTGCATGCAGGCGACCAATCCTTGGACTGCTGGGAGCCGGACACAGGGAAATGGCAGCACTGAGACTTGTGCGCAGGCAACCTATCCCCACTTGATGGGGCAGCGCGGCCCTCGCCAGCCCAGCCCAGCCTTGCCTGGGGGCCAAAGCCGGAGGTGCCCGTAGAGTAGGAGAGCATGGCCACGCGGGGGGTGATGCCAAAGGCGGCCGAGGTGTCGGCAGACACGGTGGCAATCTGCGGGGTATAGGGCAATGAGGGGATGGGGGGCCGGGCCGGGCTGTGGATGCAGCATGGGGTTCGCTGGCAGGGAAGCAAAGGGACTGGAATGGACAAGCAACAGCACACGGCAGGGGGGGCTCCCTGGCACTGGCGACGCATGCTTGGGTGCTCGCTGGCGGCACCCCAACCCCCAGCAGGTGCCGGTGAGCAGCAGCAGCAACTCGCCTGTGCAAGCTCCTCGGCGGTGGGCTCCACATTGACGGCGCAGTCACCGTACACCAGCACCTGCCAAGCATCAACGGGCGACAGGGTATCAAGGGCCGTGCAGAGTACCCGAGCAGCCGTGGCAGGCAACGAGCAGCGGCACCAGCGGCGGCAGAGGCGGCCGGACGGACGGCTTCCAAACGTCGTGGCAGCAACAGCGGTGGTGTTGCTGGGCAGCGCAGCAGCGCGCCTTCATCTCTATTATGGTAACACAGGTTCAAGGTGTCGTTCACACCTTGAATCAATCGTTCACACCTTGAGTCATTCATTCACACCTTGAATCCCTGCTACCATTGCACACGTCCTGCTGCTGCGGCCCACCCCACCCCCACCTTGTCCGGCAGGCACATGAAGAAGATGGAGGAGACCAGGGTCTTCTGGGGGGTCTTCAGCACCTGCCGGAAAGAAAGAAAGAATACGCCCGTGGGCGTGGAAGCCAGGCGGGGCCGGCCCCCTAAGAGGGCCATGCCCCACCAGCTGCCATACCTGCGGAACACATTGCAACGCACCGCAACACAGTGCAGCATCCATCCATCGAAACCGTTCCGGGGAGCAACACCGTAAGAAGGGGGATGGATGATGCATGCGAGGGCAGCAGGAGGTGGCGTGGCGGCGGCGACACCTGCTGGCAGACAGGGCATCGCTTTGCACGCGCGCTGTTGCTCACAACGAAGCCCGCTGCCCCACAGCCCCCATAGCTGGCCGCACGTGCCTGCAGCGCCGGGCGGATGGTGTTGGCGGTGGTGCACATGGCGCCGCTGACCATGCCGTCCGCGTCCCCAGAGCGGACCATCATGGTGCCTGCGCCGCCGCCGAGGGAGCAAGGAGTGAGCAGGGTGGAAGGCGAGGAGGCGTGCCAGTCGCTGCCTCCCTAGTGCGTGCACACGTGTCGCATGAATGATAGCTTGAGGCAGCGCACAGCGCAGCTGAGGCGGCGGCCATCGAACAGCGCCGCCCAGCCAGCCCTGTGTCGTGCCGACAGGTTTCCTGTGGTTAGACAGATGTAAAGCACTTGAAAGGAAAAGGAGCCCCGCCAGCCGGCGCCCACCAAACATGTTGAGGTCTTGCAGCAGCTCCAGCGCCCCCTCCCGCGTCAGCTGCTTGGCCTTGCGAGCCTCCACCAGCTGGTCCGCGTACTTTTGGGTCTCGGGGGAGTCCTGCGAGTGGTCAATTGATTGGTTGATTGGTACTGTGAGCGCAGAGTTGCATGGAGGGTGCGCCTACACCAGCTGCCCCGCGTGCTCCAGCCTGCGGGGGGCGAGCCAGGGTCCACAAGGGGGCGACACGTGCATGCTGGGCACAGTCGACCACGGGCGGCCGGACCCTGGGAACCCCAACCCTAAGCCTGTGAGCTCTGCGGTACCGCCAATGCAGTACCCCATCTGCAGAGTTGTTGTTTTACCGCAGGACCTTTTTTCTTTTTTAGCAGCTTGTTTAACTCGAATTCTCTCGTCTACAAGATTTCCAATAATTTCCAAACTATTGCAAACCATTTCCGTGACCGCGTATCGCTTAGTTGCTGTGTCCATTCATCTAATACAAGGTCCCCTGTGGAATTTAGAACAGCTTCTACCCACTCACCCACGTCGTGGATCTGGTCATTTTTATCCCAAAATGTAGCCGTTACGACATCTAGCTCCATTAGATTAGACCATTCGGATTTTGTACTGACTTTTTGAGTATTTCTAGTAAATCAGCTGTTATCACTGCATTGATAACTTCTTCTCGCAAAAGAGCAAAATCAGCCGGAATGTGAGAGATACCACGGCACCACCGCTCACCAGGAAGTCGAGCACCTCGCAGCCGGAGATGTCGATGCCGTGCTTGTCCGCGTTGGCCGCCACCTCAGCGGGCCTGCCCAGCAGCGTGATGCGTGCCAGACCCTTCTTCACAATCTCAGAGGCGGCAGCCAGCACGCGGCGGTCGGCCGACTGTGGCAGCACGGCAGCAGGGGAACGGAGTCAAGTGGAGTGAACGAGCAGCAGCAGCAGCAGCAGTACGCGGCGGTCCTTGGGCTGCAGCGGCACCGCAGCAGCGGCGGCGGGAGCAGGCGCGCCCCACCCACCTCTGGCAGCACCACGTGCTGCAGGTTGGCGCGGCAGATTTCGTGGATGCGGTGGATGAAGGCCTTGGGGGTCATCTTGGTCTGCGCAGGCAGGCACACGTGGTACTGCAGGTCGCACAAGGTGTCGGGTGCACAACGGAGGACCCTCCCAAACACCTCCCAAAACGTGCAGCAGTATGTAGAGGTAGCGAAGCAGCAAGCCTGGCAGCCAGCAGGCATGGAGAAGGCAGCGCGAGCATCGAGCACACCAAGCACACGCACGCCAGGCAGCAAGCAGGGAGCAGGCACGGGGCACCCACCGCCTTGGGCAGCGCCAGCTGTGACGCGATCGCGTTGGCGTCGACGTACTGGGAAGAACAAAGGGGTCGGGTGGGGGGGTGGGGGGGGGGGTGGGGGGGGGGCAAGTGCGAAGCTTCGTCGTGCCCACGTCATGACAATGGAACCTTCGTTGCACGTGTCATCATTTTGCTGTGCGCGCCATGGCTCCTCGCGCGGCCTCTTTGCCGAAAATCGGAGTTGCCGGATCGACCCCTCTGAGCGCGGCCGCCCGCCCCACCTGGCCAAACAGGTCCTTTGCGTGCTGGATCTTGCTGTGGGACTCGGGCAGGATGCCCGGGTTGACCTGCAGGATAGGAGGGCACGCTGGGCGAGGCGGTGTGAGACCGCACGCAAGTGAAGGGGTGTGCGCGCGTGTATTGAGTTGGGGCAGGAGGGGTTGGCAAGCAGCGACACACGGTGGCAGGGGTTGGGCGACGCGACGCGGACATGCACGCGACCGCGGCGCAGGGCAGCGCGGCCGCACGCATGCACAGAGTGTGTACGAGCGCAGCGCGTGCAGGGGGCTGCCCGCAAGCGCGCGCCACCGCCACCCGCCGCCTGCGCCTCACCGAGCTGATGACGCGCGAGGCCTCGTGCAGGCCAGTGGCGGTGCCGATGACAGGCACCAGCTGGTCTGCGGGCAGGGCAGGTGGGAGGCCACAGCTGCGTTCAGTCGTTGTTATCGGTTGCTCAGCGGTCGAGAGGGCAAGCTTGCGGCCAAGCGCCCTGCCCGCCTGGCGCAAGCTGCTGGCCTGCAGGCACCCAACACGAAACGAGTGGGAGGTGGAGGCTGGTGGGAAAGCAAGCATGCAGGCCAGGCCATGCGAGCACAGCATGTCGGTTCTGGTTAGCAGGCAGCCGCGTCTGTCGGGCCCTCACCACTCACTCACTCACCAGAGTAGTGCATCATGACGCGCTCGACGGCGCCGCTGCAGCGCCGGTGGCAGCAGGGGAGGGAGCAGTGGGCAACGACGTGAGCGGGGGCATGGGGGCGGGAGGGAAACCAGCACGAGAGGCCAGGCGGCAAGGAGATGCACCCGCAGACCCCTTCGCTTGCTCACCCCAGGGTGTCGTAGTCGGTCAGCACCAAGCCCGCCATGTGCGGCCCGGCGCCTGTCAGGTGCACAGCGGTCATGGACAGCAGAACGTCTTGGCGGGAGGCGGAGGTGAGGACCAGGGGGCGGGCGGGCGGGTCGCCGCGCTGCGCACGCTCGTGGCTCTGCAGGAGGGCGGTTTGGAGTGCAGGAGGCGAGGGATGTGTGTGGGTGGGGGGTGGGGGGTGGGGTGGGGGATGTGTGTGTGTGGGGTGTGGGGTGTGTGTGTGTGGGGGGGGGGGGGGGGCCCGCGGCAGGCTGGAGGGGGCAGCCGCAGCGACCGTGTCAATCGTCACTTTGACCAAACAACTGGCACACCTCCATGTGCCCCCTGGCGCACCCGCTTGGCCAGCTTGTCCAGGAAGGTGGACACGTCTTCAGAGCAGGCCAGCACCTCCGACACATCTACATGTACACACGGGAGGGTGAGAGGGAGGGGGAGGGGTCTGCCAACTTTGGTGGCTTGGTCGGCAGCGGTGCCCTCCAGCCCGCAGCAAAGGGCAGCAGTTGGGCGGGCAAGCACCACCCTCCGGTGTCCATATTGTCAGCGTCCAATTCCACGCGGCAACAGGACAGCAGCACACCAACAGGCATGCACGCCCACCAGTATCCATGTCGTCAGCATTGCCGTACAGCAGCTGGCCGTTGAGCTCCTGGGCCACCTCGTTGAGGCTGCAGGGGTGGGTGGGCAGGCGGCGAGAGGGTGCGTGGTGGGGGCAGGTGGAGGAGGGAAGCGTGGGTGGGTGGGTGGGTGGGTGGGTAGATGAGCGAGCAGGGCAACGGGTGGGTGGGTAGATGAGCGAGCAGGGCAACGGGTGGGCAGGTGGGCGCAGCAGGCTGCACTCTGGCAGCACACCCGCTTCGCCTCACACCCGACCGCCTCCACCCACATGACCAGCGCCGCTCACCGCGCAGTGCCGATGGTGCTGTCGGCGGGGATGCCGCCCACAAAGGGCAGCCCGGCGGCAGTCAGCTTCTTGCCCAGCTGCGCCGCCACGATGGCGTGGTCCCGCTTGGGCACCTTGTTCAGTACCACTCCCAGCACATCTGCGAGAAGAAGGGAGGAAGGGGGGAGCACGCTTGAGAATCAATGGGCAACAGGTGATGCCAGCGCCTGGGCTTGGGAAAGTGTTCGGCACCGTGCTCTGCTTAGCACTACATCAAACACATGGTGTATGCATGGTGGTGGGCGGGAGAGAGTGAGGAAGCACGCACTCAGCTGCCCGTGTGCAGCAGAGCTGCCCGTGTGCCGCCGACAACCCAGAACGCTACCAAAGGTGCAGCTCCTGCCCTCTGCTTGGCGGACGGATGTTTGCCGTGAGAGGCACCCTCTGCAGCTTCCCAAACGGCTGGCAGCAGCAGACGCGCCCGGCCCCACATCTGGCCCCCTCATCCAGCACCCAGTCGGAAACTAGTCAGAAACCAGCAGGCAACCAGTCAGAAACCAGTAGGCAACCAGTCGGAAACCAGTCGGAAACCAGCAGGAAACTGCATACGAGGGTCCCTTCCAGCTGGTCCTGCAGCCGGCTGCCCTCATACCTGTGTAATACGCCTGCACCCACACACCAAGGGCCCTTCTGGGTGCAGGCCAACAGACCCGGGGCTCCAGCCCTCCCCTCTCACCTGCGTGCTCGGCCTGCAGGTCCTGCTTGGAGATCATGGCCCGGTTGTACAGCTCCCCTGCCGCTACCTCCTCGTCGCGGTGCAGGTCCATCACCTGGGAGGGAGACGGGGAGGGGGTTGGGGGGGGGGGGTCACCGGCGTGTTTGCATCGGGCATGGTTTGTGGGAAGGCAGGAGCTGCCCCGCTGTCGCCACCTCGGCTCGGTGCGCGTCCCATCTCCTGTTGGAAGGGGGGGCAAAGGAAGAGGCACGCCGTCAGCGCAGGGGCCCCAAGCCGTACAGGGCAACACAAGCAACGCAATCCCCCCAACCGGCGCCTCACCATCAGCACGGGCGCGTCCAGCTCGGCGGCAAAGCGGCCGTTCAGCTCAACCAGGTTGCCGATGCCGTCAACCTGACGACGACGGTTGGGAGGCGGGGGTGGGCGGGAGAGGTGGGAGGGAGGGAGGCTGGGTGGGCGGGCATGCAGGCGAGCAGCAGCGGCGGCGGCGACGCGCGCAGCAGGCGGGCAGGCAAAGGGCCCCGTCGGGTTGGCGGGAGGGAGGGGTGCGCTGCTCTGCCGGCGACCTCTGTGCTCTCCCCCTGGACTGCTCATGCGATTGGTTCACCTTGATTATTCATCAAGTGACTCACCGTGGTGCCCTCCACGATGACCATGTCCTTGCCCGCCTTGTACTCCTGGGTGGGGGGCAGTACGGTGGGGCGAGGCGAGGCGAGGCGCGGTTGCAGGACGACGGGGCGAGGAACGGACGGACGGGTGGGGCAGGCAGCAGCAAGCGAGGGTGGCGCGGTGGGCTGGAGAGCTGCCAGTGGGGGAGGCGACGGGCACGGTGCTCGCCGGGACCGGCCCACTCCCGACCACCACCCGCATCGCCCAGACGGCAGGTGCTGGTGCCCACCCACCTGGTACCGCTGGAACATTCAACTGGTTACGTAAGAACACCCACCTGGTACCGCTGGAACACCCGGTCCATCAGTTCTTCAGTGCGGCCGGACGCCAGCATGGTCTGCATCGGGCGGAGGGGCAGCCGGGAGGCTGTCGGTCAGTGCTTCTGTGCGGCCAGCATGGCCAGCGCAGAACGATTGGTTGGAAGGGGCAACAAGGGTAACTTGGGGGTGTGAGCGGAGGGTGCATGGGCGAGGGTGAGGGCGGTGGCCGAGGTGGGGGCGCGCGCGCCGGCCTGACCGAGTTGCTCCCCGCTCGAGCTGCAGCCCTCCACCAGCGCCTCCCCCCCGCCCACACGCACACAGGGATATATATCTGGTGGGGCGACCGGGCCCCACCGCTGCGCCGGCCCTGCAGCCGGCGGCACGCCCCCAGCAGCTGCCGGCCCCCCCGCCCCCTTCCCCACCTGCGCCTCGTGCTCTGACACACCAAACATGCGGTGGGGGTCGTCGGGCAGACCGAAGTGGTCCTTCAGCCTGCCAAGGCATGCCAAGGGGAAGAGCAGGAGGGGTTGGGCACTGCGCAGGGGGCGGGGCAGGCGCGCAGCAAGCAGCGGGGAGGCAGGGGCGAGGCGGGGTGGCGGCGGCAAGCCGAGACTGCTGCTGCCCTGTGCCCCCCCCCCCTTCCCCCTCGTACAGCTGCTGCGGCCCTGTTGGGACCGCCCCCGTCCCACCGAGGGGTGCCCCCACTCACATGGCCACATGCTTAGGCAGGTGTGCGTACTTGCCGGCGTGCACCAACGCGTCGGCGCCGATGGGCTGAAAGAAGCCGACGTTGGGCAGGTGGCGCTGCATGGACGGTGGCAGGGGCGGCGAGGGGGCGAGAGGGCAGACGAGGGGGGTGAGGGTGGGCGCCGAGCGGCGGCAGCGGCGGCGGCGGCGGCGGGGGCCTCCCCGCACTGGCAACGCCAGTGGCGCCCCCTGGTGCGCAACATCCTCACCGCCGCCGTTCTCATGACTCTCGTCGCTCCGCTACTGCTTGCCAGCAGCGGCAGCAGCAGCGGAGCGAATACATTCATGAGTAGGGCAGCATGGGGCGGCTGTAGCACGACAGCGGCACAATGGCTGATGTCGACAGGGCACAATGTCCCACCCAACCCTGCCCCAGAGATCAACAATTCTGGTCAAATTAAAGCTTCTTGACCGCACCGAGAAGTACTCTAGCAGGCCGATGAGGATGGGGGAGTTGCCCTTGAGGCCCGACACGTTGGTGCAAAACAGGGAGTCCGAGGCGCCAGCGCCGACACGCGCCGAGAAGGCGGCCGCAGAGCCCAGGCCACCGGGCGCGGCCTTGGCCAGGGTGGCAGGCCCCTCAGCCACCCAGCCCCGGGAAAGCAGCCTGTGGCAGGGGGAGCGGGGACGAGGGTTTCACGTCAAGGGTTTGAGCACCAGGACAGCAGCGGCGGCGGCGGCGGCGCTGCCGCCTGGCAGCGGCTGGCGGCGCCGCCGCCCTGCTTGGTGCCTCGGCCGGGCAAGTGGGCGGCTGCGCGGCATGCCGTCGTCATGCGCATGCGGTCTGGAGGGCGCAGCGCTCAACCAAACGCGGCCTGTGTCCAAACCCAGCGCTCAGAGCCCAGCCCTTGTGCCCACCCGGCCTCGGCGCGCAGGAGACTGCCTGCTGCCAACTGCAGGCGCCTCATGACTGATCACAGCGGCGGGAGGGGTCTGGGAGGCGGGGCAGCCCTGCAGGTGGGGGGGGGGGGGCTCCCTTTCACACGCTTGTGGCGTTTGCCGGCTCGCCGATCGACTATAAGACAAGTCGGTCTGATCCCTCAAAGTCAACCATCGATTGGCAATGCGTTGGGCACGGTGCGCAAAACAGCAGCCAATGCATCTGTTGTGGGGTCGACCCAGCACGCAACACATCACGCCGGTTCCTGACCTCCAGGCGCGACTGATCGCGCCGTCATTCCTGGTGTGCCACGTGCAGCCCGAACCCTGCTTGCTCAGAGCGCTTGGACTCGACTGCGGCTGGCACAACCCTCTGGCCCAGCTCTCGTCACACCCGGCCTGAGTCTTGCGAGACAACGGCCCTCGTTTCACAAGGTGGTGCAGATGGGTATTGTAACTTCGACGGCGAGGCACGGGGCGGCACTTGCAGCAGGGCACCGGCACCGACACCGAAAGCGGCGGCGGTGCAGTTGCGCTTGTGCTGCGGACCTGCCACCGTTCTGACACCCTGCGCCCGCGCAGCAGCATGGCGGCCACCACGGAGACGGTGCCCCTGGGCACCCACAGCCCAGCAGGTTGTCATCCGCCCGGCCGCCTTAGCCCCCCAACAGCGGGCCGCATCGGCACGCCAGCAGAACCACACGCCCCGCCCTGCACCCCACACCCCCTCACACAGACAGACTTGTCGGCTTTGAGGGCGCAGGACGCGCGTCTGACGGCACGCCGCCGCCATGTCGGCCCGCAACAAAGTGATGGTGCTCAACGCGGGGTCGTCCTCCCTCAAGTACAAGCTTTTCCAGCTGGGGGAGGGGTCCACCCTGCGCGCGGTTGCATCCGGCATCTGCGAACGCATCGGCGACGCCGCCGCGTCGTTCCACAGGGTGGGTGAGGGGATGAGAGGGGGGGGTAACGGGGGCAGGCGGGGGGCAGGCGGCTTGTCGACGGGCGTCTGCCACGGTGCCTGCCCGCCCCGCTCAACACCCTTGCCTGCCCCATCGCATCAGTGACACGGCTGTTGGGTGCACCCCACTGCCGACCCGCCCCACCTGCCCCCCCTCCGTCGCAGGGCAAGGCGGGCGAGGGCGGGCAGGAGCAGCGGCAGGAGACGCCCCTCAAGGACCACACCGCCGCCCTGGAGGTGGTGTCCTCCTTCCTGGGCAGCGCCTTCAAGGGGGTGAGCAAGGGGGAGTGGGTGGCGTGGGTGGCTGCGCGTGGCTGTGTGTTGGCGAGCGCTGGCCGCCGGGTGCGTGTGTGCCTGCGTCCCCCCCCACCAAAGAGGTGTTTGGTGCGCTGCAAGGCGGCACGTGCCTGCTGCGCGCTGCACCAGGCCGAGTACCTGGCGGCCTCTCCCCGCTCACATCCCTCCCCCTGCTTGCCGCCACCTGCATTTCCGATCGCCGCCAGGACTTCACCAAGGAGGTGTTTGGCGTGGGCCATCGCGTGGTGCATGGGCGAGAGATCTCAGAGCCTGTCCTCATCAGGTGAGGGGCCGCGGGGGAGGGGTGGTGGGTAGGGTGGGAGGGTGGGGTGGGGGGCTGCGGGGGGGAGGCGTCGACGCCCGGGGAGGCATGAAGCAGAGTCGGGAAGGCGGACAGCCGTCGGGGATGGGGTGCGCCGACCCACCTGCCTGCTGCCTCTCTCACCCACCCGCCTCCCACCCTCTTGCCCACCCACTCACCCTCGCACCTGTCTTCCGACCCTGGAACCTCCCTGCTGCAGCGACCAGGTGCGCAGCACGATCCAGAAGGCCTCGGACCTGGCGCCGCTGCACAACCCGCCCAACCTGATGGGCATCGACGCCGCCAAGGCCACCTTCCCGGGCGTGCCGCACGTGAGGCAGGCCGGGGCTGCCGCGCTGGGGGGCTTGCGTTCGTCCCCTCGAAAGCACACCTGTTGTGCCACCCCAGATCCCGGGACATTGTGAGCAAGCGCCCCGCCCTGCCCGGCGGTGCCACGCTGCGCTGCGCTCCTTTCTGACGCCGCCGCCGCCCCACGCCGTGCTGCGCTGTGCAGGTGGCCGTGTTCGACACCGCCTTCCACCAGACCATGCCCCCAGAGGCCTTCATGTACGCGCTGCCCTACGAGCTGTACGTCGAGCGCGCCGTGCGGCGGTGGGTTCCATTCACATGTTCTTCTACGGTAACTGGTTTGTCCGTCCATTCGGCAGCGCCGCACCGCAGCCGTGTGTTGCAGATGGTGCTAGTGGGCCCTGTGCTGCGACCCGCGTGCTGCTGCGCTGGGCGCTTGGGTCCCTGCACGGCTGCAGCTGCACGCCGGCCATGCAGCAAGGCCGCGTCCCGTCCTGCTCCCGTCCCCCTCGCTCCGCGGCCTGTCAACCGCACTCTGCTTCGTGCCTGCCTTTCTGTCACGCAGCTACGGCTTCCACGGCACCAGCTACAAGTACCTTACCGCAGAGGTGGGGGGCGAAAGGGCGGGGCTTGGTGGCACGGCAGGGGGAGCCGGCCGGCGTGCACGACGGGCAGTGGTGGTGCCAAGCTCCGCCGACGCGGCGCCCCTGGCAGCCCCCGTGCGTGCGGCTTGCCTCCAATTCTGCATTCCACACGAGGGCACCACATGTGTGTACCTACAGCGAACATGTCGACCACAGGTCGACTCACACGCCCTGTCGCCCACTCCCTCCCTCCCTCTGCCCCGTGCAGGCCGCCCGCCAGCTGGGCAAGCCCCAGGAGGAGACCAACCTCATCATCTGCCACCTGGGCGCCGGGTCGAGCATGTGCGCCGTCAAGGTGCGGGGCAGCGTGTGTGCCTCCCTGTCTCCCCCCCCCTGCTGTGCAGGCGGGCTGCTTAGCGCGCGCAAGGGCGTAGGGCGAACAGAGGGAGGGTGCTGCAACTTGACCCGCCCGCCGACCCTGCGCCGAGGGTCCCTCCCCTTGACTTGTGCAAGATCTATCAATCACGAGTGTGTTGGTCACTCAGTCCCATCCATACATCAATCAATCGATTGTCGACTGCTGCAGGGCGGCAAGAGCGTGGACACCACGATGGGGCTCACCCCGCTGGAGGGGCTCATGATGGGCACACGCTGCGGTGGGTGGGTGGGTGGGTGGGCGGTTGCGCAGGTGGGTGGGTGGACGGGTGGCTACCGGCTGGCTGGCATGCCCTACAGGTTTCCGCCCCAGCGCTTCCCTCCAGGCAGCGGTGCATCACTCCACAGCGACGACCCACACCTGCCTGCCACGTAACTCCCTCCCCCCACTGCAGGCGACATAGACCCAGCCATCATCCCCTACCTAGCCTCCCACGGCATGAGCGTCAAGGAAATAGACACGCTGCTGAACAAGAAGAGCGGGTTCCTGGGGCTGGCAGGTGCGCTGCGCACGACGGGCGCTGGGCGCGCTGGGGGGGTCCGCTGTGGAAATGCGCGCGCGTGGACGCGTGCGTCGGCGGTGCTTTGTCCGACGTGCGCTCCGCGGGGGCTGCCTCAGGCCCTGCACCGCGCTGGCTGTTGTGCCGGGGGTTGCAAGCGGGGGTTGCAAGCGGAGGTTCAAGTATTTGGAAGGCATTTGAGCGCATGGGCAGAAGCTAAGGTTGCTATGCTTTTCGTCAGGTTGTCAACCGCCGGCAAGCCGCCAGGTCGGCTCGTGCGCTCGCCCGTCCCCCGCTGCCTCCTCGACCCCAAACCCAAACCCCAAACCTGCCCCCCTGCCTCCCCCCAAACCTGCTCCGCCAGGCAACGCTGACCTGCGCAACCACCTGGAGGCCCGCTTCGGCGCCGGCTCGGCTACCGCCGACCCACGCAGCAAGCTGGCGGTGGATGTGAGTATCCCCGGTTGCCTGCTGTGCTTCTGCCACCATCGTGCGGCTGCACCTGCTGTCACCGCCCTCTGCTGCTGCTGCCGCTGCCGGCCCCCCGCCGCCGCCGCCACCCCCGCCACCTCCATCGCGCTTCCACTGCGCCCTCCACCCACCTTGCAGGTGTATGTGCGCCGCGTGCGCAAGTACCTCGGCGCCTACTTTGCGCACCTGGACGGCCAGGTGGACGCTATCGTGTTCTCTGCTGGTGGGTGGGTGGACGGGGCTGGGGGACGAGTAGGCGGGGCGCAGGAGCGCGCGCAGGCGGGGAGTGCCGTGGGCTGTGCCACCATCTGTTCGGCTGCCGCGCCGTGTTGCGTGCCATGCGGCCAGGCGAAACGCTCACCCGGCTGCACGCCCACTTGCCCCTCGTCCTGCCAGGCATCGGGGAGAACAGCGCCCCTATGCGTGCCGAGTTCGTGAGGGGCATGGAGTTTGCGGGGGTGAAGCTGGACGGAGGCAAGAACGCGGCGGCCAAGGGCGCCGCCGACGTGTCGACCCAGGACAGCCGTGTCAAGGTGGGGGGGTGGGGGGGTGGGGGGGGGTCGGGGGGGGGGGGGAGGACGTGGGGGCAGTGGAAGGAGAGCGGTCAGCGTGGGAATGGTGCACGCCGCGTGCCCCAGGGGCAGGGCCGCACCCCCGCCAGGCGTGCCCCCCCCCCGCAAGCCGCCCTGCGCATCTCCCTCTTCGACCTCCCGCTCGTCGCCCCGCCCCACCCCCAACGCGCTGTCCTTTTCACCCCACCTCTCCCTGCACGCAGCTGCTGGTCATCCCCACAGACGAGGAGCTGTCGATTGCGCAGCAGACCCTGGAGGTGATCCGCACCCAGAAGGGAACCGCCACCGCAGCCTGAGCGGGGTTGCAGCCCGGAAAGCCGCCGTTGTCGGCGGCGGCGCATGCGGCTGCGGCCTGCTGCCGGCGCTCCCTTGCCGCGTACCTGCGGCGCATGATGGGTGCTGTCAGTCAGACGGCCCCTGTTCCGACACTCCTCCACAAACCAAACCAGCCATTCACTCGCCGTCTGTAGTCCCCGCCCCGCAGCGATTTTGTGCGACAGAACCCCCCCCCCCCCCCCTCCCCTGCGTGCACTGCGCAACCGCATCCGTTGTGAGGCGCATCGTGTTGATCGGCCCTGCGGGCCGCCATGCTCCCCCCATACGCCCCCTCCCATGCATCGTCCCCTTGGATAGACCCTCCCCATGTACCCAATCCTTGCCCTCGCTGCCTCGCTTGGCCTGTGTTGATGCCTCCTGCTGTGGGCCCCTCCCAACTGCCCGTTGGCCCATGTGCTAGTGACGTGCCGCCCGACGTCCCGACGACCTGCCCGGCCGCCCCCTGTTTCTGCCGTATCCTTTGCATATGCCATACCCGGATGTGGACCCCTCCTGCACGGCGTGCGTGTAAAGCAACCTCTGCCGCAGTCGGTTTCGCAGGGGCGACGGAGGCAGGAGGCGGTGAGACGCCGTCGGCCGCCCATGCGCCTCGAGCTCGCTGCGCGGGCGCAGGCCTGCTCAGCATATGTAAATGCCCTCCGATTGCTCCCCGGACTCGCAAGCCCTAGAAAAGGCCGGCGACAGGCAGTGCTGCGAGCATGAGGGCACGGGTGTGCAATTGGGTGCAAAGAGCTCGATCACACATCGCTCTTTTTGTTGCAGTCTTCTGCACTTCTCCAAGCCCCCAACCCCGCTGTAGCGCTTCCTTCAGCAGGCGGTCAACATGCGCGGCTTGCAGAAGCTGCGCGGGGCGCTGCAGGCGGCTCCAGGCCTGCGGGAGCATCTTGCAGAGGCTCTTGGTCCTGCAGGTGCGCGACAGGCCTCGCCGGCCGCCGTCCTAGGGCGGGCCGCCAAGGGTTCCGCTTCTCGGGCGCCTACAGCGCACAGGGCCGCCCAGCCTGCCGCTCACCGCTTCAGAAACACCCAGCGGACGATCAGGTGGCGGCCGCAAGCCGCCTGGGCGCCGTGAGGCTGGTGCCTGGCGGCGCCGGCGGTGGCGGCAGGCAGCGGCGGCACCCCGTCTCGAACCCTAAGCCGTTGCACCCTCGACTCTTCTGCCCCGCTGGGGTCTGCTCTCAGCGCCCACAGCAGCATCCAAGGGCGCTGTCGCTGGATATGCTGGCCGCTCCCGGCCGGCCGCCGTCCCTCGGCTTCCCCGCGACTCACGCCCGCAGCCAGTCAACTCAACCGCTTGTATTTCCTGCAGGCGTGCGCACCCTGACGACAGACCTCAAGGCAGCGGTGGCAGCCAAAATCCCAGAGGAGCAGGCACGCCTTGGGGGCCCTGCTTGGGTGGCTGCCGCTTGGGTGCCGCCGCCGGTTGGTCGCCGCCGCCAGCGCCCTGGCCTGACGGGGCATAGTGGGACGGAGGGACGAAGGGTTTGTGAGGCAACAGGTCGCTGTGGTGGGTGATAGGGGCAGGCGAGCGGCGGCCAAGAGCCGAGAGCAGCGCGTCCGCAAGATGGAAAGGGGCGGCGGCAGGCAGGCGCCGGGCGGGCAAGCGCGCCCCTGCCCGCCGCCCCTGCCGGCCAACCCTCCCGCCGCCTGCCCCAACATCCTACGCGTCGCCGTGTTTCCAGTGCCGCCCACCAACCCCCAACCAACCCTTGCTTGTACTTGTTGGACCCTGCATCAAACCCTTTGAAGGACCGCCTCAAAGCCATCAAGAAGGAGCACGGGGGCAAGGTGCTGGGCGCTGTGACGGTGGAGCAGGCGATTGGCGGCATGCGCGGCATCCCGGTGGGTCACTCACTCACTCACTCACTCACCCCTTAATCGTCGTCATCCAGTCGTGGGTTCCCACCTTCGGCAGGGCTGTGCCAGCACGAATGTGCGTCGCGGATGGGTTGTCCTGGCACCTGGCAAAGCACGCGGGGGGGTGGGGGGGCGGTCCGGGGCAGCGAGACGGTGGGAGTTGTGCAGCCCCGCTGGTCCGTCCCCGGTTCTGCCAGCCTCAGGCCCCCGCCCCTCTGCACGCACCCTCACGTCGTGCCTGCGACGAACCCACCGCCTCCGCCTCCTTGCCACCAACCCCAACCCTTTTCCACGCTGTGCCGCGCTGCGCCGTGCCTGCAGAGCATGCTGTGGGAGACGAGCCTGCTGGACCCAGAGGAGGGCATCCGCTTCCGCGGCCACTCCATCCCAGACCTGCAGGCAAGGAGGGTTCTGCTCGGTGGGCCCCCAAATCGGCAGGGCCTTCCAGCAGACCTATCCCTCTGTCGCTGCGCCTGCTTATGGCTGCTGCTGCCGCCGCTGCTGCTGCTACCGCCGCTGCTGCTGCTGTGGTTTGCAGCCCCATGCCACGCTGCGGGCTGCTGCTGCTGCTGCTGCTGCTGCTGCTGCTGTGGGCTTCTCCCTGTGCCGTGCCTCAACCTGCCACGGCGCGACCCCCCCCCCCCCCCCCCGCAGGAGAAACTGCCCAAGGCCAAGGCCGGCGGCGAGCCCATCCCTGAAGGCCTGCTGTGGCTGCTGCTCACCGGAGAGGTGGGGTGATGGGGGCGACATGCCGGGTGTCGCCCAGTTGTCAAGGGGTGCAGGCCAAGCCGGCGCCGCGTGGTTCACCCCGCCACTTCCCTCCTCCCATTGCCTCGGGCGTGTCTCCCAGCTCGCCCAGTGCGCGACCCCCCGTCTGCTGCGGGTGCCCACCCAGAGGCAGGCAGGCCATGGCGGTGACGCGTGGTGCACCCCACCCCTCCCCCATTCAATTGCTTTTCCTCGCTCCCGCGCGCTCCGCCCCCCCCTCTGCTGCAGGTGCCCACCCAGGATCAGGCAAAGTCGGTGACGGAGATGCTTCGGGAGCGCAGCAAGCTGCCCGACCATGTGTACAAGGTGAGGAGGGGGAGGAGTGGTGCGGGGGTGGGGTGGTGATGGGGAGGCATAGGGCAAGGCCTAGTGCAGAGCCTACAGTCGTGCATCCAAACACCCAGCGCTGCCCCAGCACAACAGTGTGTCATACGTGTGTGGCCTCAGCTTGCCATGCCGAATGCCAGCACTCCTTCTGAAACGCCACGTCGCTGCGCGTGCCCACCCGCCACCCCTCCCCCCCTTCCCCCTCCCTGTGTGTGTGTGTGTGTGCGCGTGCAGGTGCTGAGCGACACGCACCCCGACACGCACCCCATGACCCAGCTGTGCACCGCCGTGCTGGCGCTGCAGGTGTGGGTGTGTGGGGGGGGGTGGGGGGGTGGGGGGGTGGGGGGTGGGGGGGGTGGGGGGGTGGGGGGGTGGGTGGGGGGGGGGTATACAATGGTGCCAGGGTGCAAAGAGGTGAGTGACAAGGCGGGGCGGCGGCAGGATATGCAGCAGCGTTGCGGATGGGACAGGACAGGACGGGTGGGCATGGCTGGGAAGGCGCGACTGCAGCCACCCAATGCCTACCTGCAATCGCTGCCCTGCCTGCATCCCTCGCCGACCCACCCCCTCTGCGCCACAACTTCATGACGAACAGGTGGATAGCAAGTTTGCCAAGGCCTACAGCCAGGGCATCCACAAGACTAAGTAAGAGTGCAAGTGGGCGGGGGACTGCTGCTGCATGGCGCTGCCGCTGCCGAGCGCTGCCGCCACGGTCGCTGCTGCCGCCACGCCTCCCAATCCCTTGTCATGTGATGCCCCAGGCAGTCGTCTGACGGAACCCTGTGAACTGCAAGTGATCGATCGTTTGGTGCCGGTCCGTGGTACCGCAGGTACTGGGAGCCTGTGTTTGAGGACAGCATGGACCTCATCGCCAAGCTGCCCACCATCGCCGCCACCATCTACCGGTGGGTGCCTGCGTGGGGGGAACACGCTGGGGGTGCTGCTTACACGCCGCTCTGTTTGCGGTGCAGTGCCTTGCAGCGCTCCCGGTTTGGCTCTCTCCTTCCTGTCACGGCCGCTCGCGCTCGTCCGCTGCTGCAGCAACACCTACAAGGGCGGCAAGCTGATCGAGGACGATGCGGGCCTGGATTGGGGCGCCTCCCTGTCACACAAGATGGGTGAGCAAGGCTGTGCCGGCGGCACGACCAACCCAACTCGCCTTGGCTGGCGGCCCCTGCGCTTCGCCAGGCACCCGCCCCACCGCTGCTGCCTAGGACGTGGCACGTGGGAACAGGTCCCCGCCTGGCGCCGCCTCCCTCTGCCTCCTTGGTATGCGCCGCCACGTGCGGTAGTGACACCGTTCCCCTGCCACCTCCCAATCACCCCCTGTGCAGGCTACTCTGACGAGGGCCCTCTGGAGATGATGCGCCTGTGAGCGCCTGGGCGGGGTTGGGGGGCAGGCCCCAGCTGGGGCAGGGCGGACCGGGGGTGCGCGTGCGCCAAGCGCCGCCGAGCGGCGGGCGGGGATTCCCGCAGCGGCTGGCACCGCGCATGCGCACCTCGCTGCCAACCTGCGTGCCACAAGCCCGTTCTCAGCCCCATCCGCCGCCGCCATGCATCTCTCCTGCAGCTACCAGACCATCCACGCAGACCACGAGGGTGGCAACGTTTCTGCGCACGCCACCCACCTGGTGGGCGGGCTGGGTGGAACCCTGCACGTGCTGAAGCAAGATGCTTGCAGCATCACAGCGGGGGGCAAGGGCAGCCTGGCCTGGCGTGCAACAGGCGCCCGCCGCCTGCGACCGCACTGCAGGGCTCGCCGCTTGTCCCCCCACTCCGCTGCTGCCTCTCTACGCAGCCCCCCTGCCTGCCCCCCACACGTCCCTGTCTAATTCCAACGCCTGCCGCTGTTGGTACAACGCAGGTTGGCTCTGCCCTGTCCGACCCCTACCTCTGCTTTGCCGCCGGCATGACCGGCCTGGCGGGCCCCCTGCACGGCCTGGCGAACCAGGAGGCGAGCGGGTGCAGTGGGCTGCTGCATGGGGCAGGGACGGGGGTCAAACGAGTGCTGTTGGTTGGGCCACTCTCAAACCCTCGAAACCCTCTCCGACGCCGCATGCACGACCCCCCCCCCCCTGCCCATCAGGTGCTGCGCTGGCTGAACAACGTGCGCGAGCAGGTCGGCGACGACGTCACCAAGGAGCAGCTCAGCGAATTTGTGTGGGCAACGCTGAAGAGCGGCAAGGTGCGCGTTATAGGCAGCCGCTGTTGCTGCGTCTTTGCTGCCGTGTGGCCTGCCGTCGTGCTCAGCAGCAGCTGCTGCGTGGGCCACGCTGAAGAGCGGCAAGGTGCGCGTGGCAGGCGGTCGCTGTATTGCCGTAGCTGCCTGGTTGCTGCGTTTGCGTTCTGGGGAATGCGTGTGGGCCATGCTGATGAGGGGCGAGGTGCGCACACCTCACCTCGCCTCGCCTCACGTCGTCCCGCACCTCAGTCTCTGACACTCCCCTCCCTCCTGTGCAGGTGGTGCCCGGGTTTGGCCACGCTGTGCTGCGGAAGACCGATCCGCGCTACACCTGTCAGGTGGGGGGCGGGGAGGCGGCAGCGCGCATGGGATGCGATGACGCGAGGGGAGCCTTCCTGCGAGCAACACGCAACCGCATCGCCCTCCCTCCCAACCCGACCCGTCGCCACCCCCTTCCAACTCTGCAGCGCGGCTTTGCCCAGCGCCGCATGCTCCGCATTGCCTGCACGGACGCTCTGTCCCCCCCCCCCCCCTGTCTGCAGCGCGGCTTTGCCCAGCGCCACATGCCAGACTACCCGCTGTTCAAGCTGGTGTCCATGCTCTACGAGGTTGTGCCAGACATCCTGACGCAGACCGGCAAGGTCAAGGTGCGCGCAGGCAGGGGGGCCTGCTGGAGGGGCGAGTAAGTGTGCGTGTGTGTGTGTGGGGGGGGGGGGGGGGCCTTTGGTTTCTGCTGGCTGCCGCAGATCTGCTGCTGCCTGCGCACACCCTCCGCCTCGCCCCTCCCTGTCCGCCTCCCCACCCTGCCTCGCTCCCCACGCCTCACTCGTTTGGCCTCCCTCCCTCCTCTCCTCCCTCCCACCCGTGTCCCCTGTCTCCCTCCCTCCTCCCCTCCCTCCCTCCTCTCCTCCCTCCTCTCCTCACTCACCACCCCCACCCCCACCCCCACCCCCACCCGCCACAGAACCCCTACCCCAACGTGGACGCCCACTCCGGCGTGCTGCTGCAGTTCTACGGAATGACAGAGGAGAACTTTTACACCGGTGGGTGGGTGGGCGTGTGCAGTTCGACAGGCGAGTCGACGAACAGTAGGAGGCAGTTGGGCCGCGGACGCGATCGCCGCCGCAACATGCACTTGCTGTCAGCGGGCACCCGGCTCTTTACCTCTTCCTTCCTCTACACTCCTCGACCCACCCCCACAACACCCTCTGCCTGCAGTGCTGTTTGGTGTGTCCCGCTCGCTGGGCGTGCTGAGCCAGGGCGTGTGGAGCCGCGCGCTGGGCCTGCCCATCGAGCGCCCCAAGAGCCTGACCATGCAGGCAGTCCTGGACCGTGTGGCCGCGCAGGAGACCTCTGTGTCCATCTGAGCGGGCTGACAGGCCGCTTGTTTGTGCTGCGAGGCCGAGGAGGCCTCGTCGTCCGTCGTCTGACCGGTGTCTGCGGCTGCCGCTGCTGCTGACCCGGGTCTGACGCCCAAGGCTCCACAGCTGTGGCATCTGGCAGCAGCAGCCGTGCCGCCCTCTCCCCCTCCCCCATGCACCTCCCGTTGCTCTCCCTTCTGATGCACTGCCCCACCCGGTCCCCTACAACGAGTTTCCATTCCGGCGCTGTACCTCCCTGCTGCCGCATGCACACCTGCGGCGCGCTTTCTGTGTGGCGGGCCGGCCTGACGCCTGCGTGCCTCCTGGTTCCTTCCCTCTGCCTGCTGCCGGCCCTGACGGATGCCTGCCTGCTCATGAAACACTGTAAGGCCACCCCCGACTGAAGTCGTGCGAGCAGGGATCGCAGAACTGTTGCGATAATACAGTGTCGACAGACTGAACAGCATACCTAAAAGTTAGGAACCCAATCGTACTCCCCTGGGTGCCCACCCCCAGGCACCCCCAACTGCGTCGCGTCAAAGTGTGCTCCCTCTGTTGCAAGGGGCGTCCACGCACTGAGAGCTGCCGCCGCGTGCGCCGCCGCAACCCTCAGGTGCGCTGCACCATCCCCTCCAGGGTGACACGTGCATCCAGGGTGGAGGGCCCGCCCCGCGCTGCGATGCCGGTGAAGTTGCTGCGCTCGGCAAGGGCTAGACCGGTCTGGGGGGTGGTGGCGCTGTGGCTGGTGGGTCCCTCACAGGCGCAGAGGGACTCGACCAGCTCGGCGCGCGAGCAGCGGCGGGCCTCTGCCAGCCGCGGCAGGCTGGTGTAGAACTCGGTCAGGCCCATGCGGCGCGCGCCCTGCGGGGGTCGGGTGGGCGGGCAAGGGCGGTGGGTGGCGAGCGGTGCAGCCCCAGGCTGGCCACTGGGCCACTGGGCCACTGGGCACGGCAGCTTGCGGTGTGCTGTGTGCCCCCACATCTCCCCACTGTAGCCTATCTGGTGGCAACCTCCCCCCTGGCTACCCCTCGCCGCCTCTTCAGCCGGCGCACCTTGCCCACCACGCCTGCGAAAATGAGATCCACCCGGGTGATGTTGAGCCCCCGCCCCAGCAGGTTTGCGTCTCGCATCAGCTTGACAAACTGCTTGCTGTCCAGACCGGCGTCTGCGGTGGCAAGCAGAGGGGAGGAGGGGGAGAGGAGTGATGATGAGAGCAGCTCGGGAGCGCCCGCAGAGCAGCCCTGGCGCGACAGGCAAAGCATGCCTCCTGCCTTCCAACACCGCACGCCTCACCCAGCGCGCCAGACCGCCCCCAGGCGCCGAAGGTTTCGAACAAAAGCTTTACGCTGGCGGTTGTCGCCGGAGTGTCCTCCTCAGCACCGGTCATTGGTGCGGGGCTGGGGGTAGGCGCATGGGAGGCAGGTGGGGTGGCACGCAGCGCCACGCTGCTGCGTGCAGCGCCGCGGACGCTGGACAGGCGGGGCGTGGCTGCGCCGGTGGAGGCGGGCGGGTGGAAGGCCAGGCGGGGGGTAAGGCCGCCGCCGCGGGGCGTCAGGCCGCCGGTGGAGCGCGGGGTGAGGCCGGTGGACAGGCGGGTGAGGGGCGGGGTGGCGGCAGATGCGGCTGCGGTGGTGGAGGTGCTGAAGGTGCGCACGAGGGATGCGCGGCGCTCGGATTTCTCAGCCGCGTCCCGATCCACCATCGTGCGCAACTCCATGCGGTCGTCACAAATCTTCATGCCGCCGCGCTTGTGCACGCCTGGCAAGAGGGGGGCAGGAGTGGAATTGGTGAGATGCACAGTGCGCAACGCGGGGGCGGCAGGATGTGGGACAGCAGCTCCCAACCCAGGCCCCCTGGCTGACCCCACCCCTCATGACCCTCCTCACCCGTGTAGGTGGTGCGGTCGTCATGAAAGCGCACAGCCTGCAGGGGGTGAATACAAGCGCTGAAGTGAGGGGTGGGGAGGGGGCGGGATACCTCCCCACACGGGGGCGCAGAGCAGGACAAAGACGACGGCATGAGCCTGCGTGCACCTCCCTCCACGCACTCCCCAACCTGCCGCACCTCTGGGGTGGTGGCGCGCCGCTCGGGGCCACGCGCCTCCAGCTCAAGCACCGAGGAAACCACCTCTGCCACTGGCGCGTCGCGCTTTCCAGCCACAAGCGACAGCAGCTGGACGAAGCCGGCAAAGGTGAGCCTGGGAGGGTTGGTAGGGAAAAGAGATGCAGGGGTGAGCTCCCCCGAGGAGGGGAGGGTGGAGGGGGCTCGGGAGAGGAGCAGACAGCTGGCAGTACTCGACACCCCCGGCACCTGCGTGCTCCCCCCCCCCCCCGCCCACCTGCGTGCGCCGCGCTCCTTGGCACGCACAAACATGACGTCCAGCTCGCGCAGGGTGAGGTCGCGGGACAGCAGGCCCGCCTCGCGCACAAGCTTGGCGCAGCGGAAGGAATCGAGCTCAGGGGCGGCGCCACGCTCGCCCGCGCCGTGCGCGCCAAAGCAGGCGTAGGCGGCAAACACCGCATGCAGGCCGGGTGTGGCCAGCGCGTCGGCCTGCAGGCTGGCAGGCGCGGCTTCCTCCTGCACCAGGCCAGCAGCCAGGATGTGGGCTGCGTCGCGGGCGACCTCCTGTCGAGGGGGCAGAGGGGTGGCAGGGATGGGTTGGTTGGTGGGTGAGAAGCGCAGCACTGTTGCCGCACAAACGTCCCTGTCTCTACCCTGCCCCACCCTGCCCCCACCCTGTGCCCACCCACCTCTGGCTCCACGCCCAACGCCTCGCCCAGCCGGCACTGCTCGTCCTCGCTGCCGGCCAGCACCGTCAGCCCGCCGTGCAGGCTGCCGCTCCCCAGCACTCGCAGGCGGCGCAGCAGCGAGCGGGAGCCGTCGAGGTAGTCTGCCCCAGGCAGGCGCAGGCCGGGCGCGCTGTCCAGGCCGTGCTCCTGCGATAGGGAAGGGGGGCAGGGGAGGGGGACGAGATGCTGACGCCGCGACGGCCAGGGGGGGGCCTGCCTGCACAACGGCTCTGGCCCCTGTCCCTCACTTGTGCCTGCTCTCCCGCCTCTGTCCCTCCCCCTACTCCCCCGCCTCGCCTTGAGCGCCGTCGACAGCTGAGCGTGCACCAGGTTCATGCCCTCCACGGTGCAGGCCTCGTTGGAGGCGGCAGTGAGCACCCAGCCGGGAGCGGAGCACGAGGCGGCCAGAGCGGAGGCACCGCCAAGCAGAGAGGCCACGCGGGGCAGGCAGTCGTCGGCGGCGGCGGCCAGCAGCAGCGGGCCTGCAGGTGGGGGAGAGGGGGCATCAGTGTTGGTGGAGCGAGGCTGGACGGACAGGCGGCGGTGAGCAATCACTACTGATGGACCTGCCCACCGGCCCTTTGCCCTCCGAGGTCCTCCCTGACACCCACCCTTGGCCTCCAGCACCGCCACCACGCGCTCTCCGAAGGTTGCCAGGGCCAGGCAGTTGGAGCGGTGTGCCATGGCGGCGCGCGCGGCAGCGGTCAACTGCTCGGCGCGCTCTGCGCGGCGTGGTCAAGCGGGCGGCCGGGCGAGAGGACGGGGGTGAAACCTATGCCTGTCTCCCTGGGCCTGCTGCCCCTGGGCCACACAAGACCCCTTGTTCAGCACCATTCTGCAAGGTCCCTCACCTGCCACCTGGCGCAGCGCCGCCATGCAGAGCGCCTCGGCCTCTGCCGCGCCGACGACCGAGGAGCAGTCGGACCCGCCGTCGGAGGCAGGCTCCTCCTCCTCAAGGTGCTCCTGGGTGGGCTCTCCGCCCAGGCTGAGGGCCTCCAGCTGCAGGCGGGGCACCAGCTCGGCGGGCGCAGCCTGTGTTGACGGGTGCCAAGGCGGGAACGAGGAGACAGGTGACGACAGATGGGTGTGGTGCGGCAGCGGAACTGTGCACGCCGGCGGTGCCCCTGGCTTGCCTGCAGCGCATCTGGCTGTTCCACCTGCTCATCCGTCACGGGCTCGTCAGCGCGCTTCCTGGAGCGCCGGAACAGGCTGCCGCACCCCTCCTTCTTCGCCTGCGGAAGTTGGCGGGGCGCGCCACGGGGCCGGGTGGGTTGGGCGGCACGAGACCCGCGCGGGCTTCTCGCCCGCCGTGCATCCACCCTTGGCCCTCCTACAACCCTCTGAGACCGCTCCCAGTCGCTTAGCGCTCGTCCCGCTCTGTTCGGCACCACGCCCTTCTCCCGCCGCTCCCTACCGCACCTGGCCCTTCTTCTCCTGCTTGGTGCTCTTGTTCTTGCCAAACAGCTGCATGGCGGGCGGGTGTCGGTGCGCGGGCGAGGAACTGTCGCTATTTGTCGCTGCGACGACGGCCTTGCGGGGCTGGCAGCACGTGAAGCAACCAACTGACGCTAGGTGTCGGGCTGGGCGAAAGTGAGAACGGCGCCGCGAACGAGAGGCGCCACGCTGAGGACTCTGCGGCAGCGGGCGCCGCCGCCGCCAGCGGGGCACCAGGCCGGGCTTTCGGCGCTCCTGCGCTTCTCTCGGCATCAACTAGCAGCGTGACTGCTGTCCCCAGCCTCCTACGGTTGCTTAGCAGCGCCCTCGCGACTCCCTTCTCTTTCCAGCGCTCCAGCAGCGTGAGAGTTGTCTCCCTATCATCGGCACCATCCAGAACTCGTCGGGGCAAAGCGGTGGCTATTCACCGCCCTCCCAGCGCGGGCAAGCGGGCGCCGGCCTTGCCGCCGCCGCCTTCGCCGCCGCCGCGTCCGGCAGCATGGACGAGCTCCAGCTGCTGGTGCTGTGGTGCTGCTGCCTCCTGCTGGCGGTCGTCGCGCTGCTCTTCGGGCGCAATCCGCTGCTGCGGCACCCCCCCCTGCCGCGCCTCCACTGGCTGCTGACCGAGGGCATCCCCACAGGCACGACTTAGTCTTAGAAAAGGGTTAAGGGCCTTTCAGCCCCATAGGGCCTGAGAGGCCCGGCCTGGGTCCAATTGAGTGCCAGCAGGTCCTGTAGAGCTCAATTGGGGGTGCAGGGCGGGCTCGCACAACGCCGCGTGCATCTTGCCCCTGCACACCTGCTGCCTGACACACAACCGTCGCTGTCCGCCTGCTGGTTCTGCTCGCCGACCCCCGCCTGACCGGCCTCGTACCTGGCCCCCCCGTCGTCCTGCCAGGAGCTTCCGCGGCGGTGCAGCGGGTTGGCGGCGGGCGCCGCGCCGCGGCGCTGGCGGCAGCCGACCAGTTTTGCTGCGAGCGCAGCAACCCTGCGGTGCAGGTCTTCTTCCTGGCCCTCTTCGCGGGCTGCTACTGGGTGTTTGCGTGGCACGTCTTCCCAATGCTGCCTCTGCCCGGCGTGCCCGCGTGGCACAGGTACGTGCGCAGCGTGCTTGCCGTGCAGCCGCTTCTTGTGGCCGCCGCCGCCTGCCTGCCGTGTGCAGCACTGTCTCCCCCCCACACCGCTCCTCCCTGCCCTTGCGCACCCACCCACGCAGGTACACGGGCACCGCCGCTGCCCTGGCCTGCCTGGCCCTGTTCCTCGCCGTCAGCTGGTCAGACCCAGGCACTGTGACGCCTGTCAACGCTGCTGCGCATGCTGCGTTGTACCCCCACGACGGCGTGCTGTACCCTGAGAGGAAGCAGTGCGCCACCTGCTGCCTGCCGCGCCCCGCGCGCTCTAAGCATTGCCGCGTGTGCAACAAGTGAGCGCCGCTGCAATGGGGGGGGGGGGAGAGTGTGGTGGAGGGAGGGAGTGATGGAAGGGGCAACTGGGGCCCGGGGTGGAGCGGCGGGCATGGCCCGACAGCGTGGATGGGGCATGATCTATGATGCTTCCCTCTCCTTGCCCCTTTCACCATCTACCCACACGCTCGTAGGTGCGTGGCGCGCCTGGACCACCACTGCATGTGAGCCCCGTCTGCCTGCCTGCCTGCCTGCCTGCCCGCCTGCCCGCCTGCCCGCCTGCCTGCCTGCCCGCCCGCCTGCCTGCCTGCCTGCCTACAGTGGGGTTTGCGTTCTCGATGGCCCTGGTCAGCAGCTCTGCCTGCAACACCTGCCACCTGCCCCCCCCCCCCCCCCAATGCAGATGGATCAACTCCTGCGTGGGCCTGCTTAACATGCGCCTCTTCCTGGCCTTCCTGCTGGCAACCACCGCGCTGTGCTTCTACGGTGGGTGGGCGGGCGGGCAGGCGGGCGGGCGGGTGCTGCAGCGCTGAATGTCGCGTGGCATGGAATGAACGAATGTGCTTCTACGGTGCGGGGTGGGCGGGTGGGTGGGTGGGCGGTCCGTGGGTGAAGTGTACTGGCGGGGCGGCTGCGGCGAGCTTGTAGTGTTAACGCCAGTACCGGTTGGCTTCCACAGGGAGTGAGCGGGGTGCGCTTGCTCCAGGAGGGGGCAGCGGCCGGCTCGGGGTGGTGGAATGCGCTAGCAGCGGTTGGCTTGTGGGAGGGCGGTGGCAGCGGCGGCGGCGACGGCGTGTTTCCCACGACGCGGCACGTGCGGTGGAGGCGCAGCCTAGGCGTGAGCTCGCCAGCTTCTCCCGAGCTTCTGAGCGCTGTCGTCCACTCTGTCCACCTCTCGCATCCCACCACCTGCCCCTCCCGCCCTCCCCGGGAGTGCAGCCGCGGCGCTGGGGTTCCGCACGCTGGCTGCTGACATGGCGGTGCACGAGACGTGGGGGGTGGCCTTCCGACCCTACGGCGCCAGTGCGTGAGGCAGCGCGTGGGTGGGCTGGGGTCACCTGCGTCACACTCGTGGAAGCGAGGGAAATCGTGCGCTGTCGCACCGGCTGCTCGTTGTGCGTCTCCTGCTCTCCTGCCTGCCCCCTGCTTGCCGCCCCCAACCAGTCGCCAACTGCCGCTGCACGTTTTTTCCCATGCCGCCTCGCGTCGAGCGCCCGCCTGCACCCCCGCCCGTTGCTGCGCAGGCGAGATGATCTATCTGTCGCAGAGCAAGCGCTTGCTGCTGCGCTACCTCAGCGCCGCCTACGGCCCACAGGCAAGCAGGAGTGCGGGGGGACGGTACACAGGTTGGGGTCGGACCTGGGCCTATGCCCCATCGCCTTGCACACCCACATTCCCTCTGCCCAGGAGGGAACGGTGCTCATGCCTGCCAGCCTGCCTCCGGGTTCCTTGGTCCCCCCTGCTGTGCTGCGCAGGCCGCCGCGACGCTGTTTGCGGGGATGGCGGCGTGGATCGTGGCGGGGTTCACTGGCTACCAGCTGTTCTTGCTGTGCAGGGGTGTGTCGGGCGCGCCGTTGCAGGGGGGAGGGGCCGCTGCCGAGGGGTCGTGTGGTGGTGGGCTAGGAGGGTGTCGGAGCGAGGGGAGGGTGCGGTGTGGGTGAGAGGCCAGGTGCAGTATAGCGCTGCAAACATGCGGCAGAGGCGCGTCGCCCCACCCCGTGCCGCCTTCAAGGTAGCGCGCACGCGCGCCACCTCTGCCTCCGCCTCCGCCGCCGCCGCCGCCCCCCCCCCCCCCCACACACACACACCCCCACACACCCCCCCCCCCCCACCCCACCACCACCCACCCACCTCAACCCCACCACCACCACACACACACACACACACACACGTTCTTGCCCTTCGTGTTTACGCCACACATCCACAGGGAGCACCACTGTGGAAGAACACATGTTGCGGCAGGCAGCGGCGACGCCGACGGCGGCAGAGGCGGAGGCGGCAGAGGCGCGACGCATCGAGGCACGAGCCGACGCAGCGCTGCGGGGCGAAGCCCTGCCTGACCGGGCAGAGGAAGAGATGCAGCAGCGGCAGCAGCAGCAGCGCGGCACGAGCGGCCGGCCGTATGACAGGGGGCCAGCACGGAACCTGGCAGAGGTGCTGTTCCCCCGCCGTCACCTGGCGGCGGCGGCGGCAGCGGCGGCGGGCCGCGCAGGCGGCGGGCCGGGTGGCAAAAAGCGGGCCTAGCTTGCCCCGCCCCGTAGCTGACGCAATGCTGATGTTCACAACGTTCATTCATTCACTGTTGGCCTTGCCAGGCGGAATCAAACAGAGTTACAGGGCAGTTCACACGGCCGGTACAGAAGGAGCCAGTGGAGCGAGGGACAACAACGGGGGTTGGCGTGGAGGGCTGGAATTTGAGCTGCTTAGCTATCAGAAAAAAGGGGGTGGGTGAGGATTTGAGGCAGCCGGGAACCTAGAAAACGGCGCGGGGCATGATCTCTTGCGTTATGTGTGGGCGGCCGCGGGGGCAGAGGCGGCCGAGGGAGGCGGGTGGCCGAGGCGGCAGCGCCCCTCACTGGAGACAGAGAGTGAGGGGCCACGCATGAATCAAACATCACAGGCAGACGGGCAACAGCATGGGGGAAGGGTGGGTACGCAACAGTGGGGAAGACAATCGAAAGGGTTGAAAAATGGGAGAGAAGCAACGGCGTCCAAACAGGAGACGGGTAGAGGGTGGCGGAGGGCGGGGGACTGTGCACGCAGCTGGAGAGGCGCGGCGGGCAGGGGGCGCACGGCGTGTGGCAGCAGCACCCCAAAGGCCGCGTGAAAGGTGAGGGCAGGAGGGTGAGAGAGAGCGGTCCATTTCGCCTGGCGTCGGATAGATGGTTGGTGCAGAAGAATTAGAGGCCGAGACTGGATGGCGAGGCAAGCATGGGGGTGACGGCGGGTGGGGGTGGGTGGTGGGGCGGGCATGCGCGGCCCACTTACTTTGGCATGTAGGCTGCGCCAGTGGGCGACACAGGCACCGCAACAACCTGCCGCGGCGGCTGCCGCGGCGGCTGCATGTGCTGCTGCTGCTGCTGGTGGTGCTGCTGCTGCTGCAGCATGCCCAGCAGCGGGGACAGCGCTTGCAGCAGCAGCTGCTGCGAGGGCTGCACCTGCTGCTGCGCCAGCGGCACCACCTGAGGCAGCGCTCCCGCCGACAGCGACGGCACAGGCGGCAGCGACGCCAGCGACAGAGCCGAGGGCAGCGTGAAGGTGGAGGGCAGCGAGGGCAGGGACAGCGCGGAAGGGAGCGAGGGCACGGAGGACAGCAGCGGCGCCTGTGACTGTGCCGCCTGCAGCGCCTGCAGCTGGTGCAGCAGCTGCGGCGGCAGCAGCGCCGCCAGCCGTGCGAGATGCTGGTTCGACGCCGCGGCCTGCTGCTGCTGCTGCTGTTGCTGCTGTTGCTGCTGCTGCTGCTGCTGCTGCTGCTGCTGCTGCTGCTGCTGCTGCTGCTGCTGCTGCTGCTGCTGCTGCTGCTGCTGCTGCTGCTGCTGCTGCTGCTGCTGCTGCTGCTGCTGCTGCTGCTGCTGTGCCGCCAGATGCTGCTGTTGCGCCGCCGCCAGCTGCTGCAGCGTCGCGGTTAGTGTGGCCGCCGAATCCTGCTGCTGCTGCTGCTGCGGGGCCGGCGCGGGCTGCAGCAGGCGCAGCACTTCGCTCAGTTGGGCGGCGCTGGGCAGCTGCTGGTGTTGCTGGTGCTGGCGCTGCTGCTGCGCCAGTGCAGCATGCTGGCCAAGCGCCAGCGCCAGAGCGTTTGCCAGGGACGAGCTGGGCGGCATGGGCATTGGCAGCTGCCCGCCCAGCGAGGTGCCTGCTGAGGAGAGGTTGGTGCTGAGCAGCAGGCCGCTGGGCAGCAGGCCGCTCGCGCCTGCCGTCTGGTTGTAGGCAGAGTAGGCAGAGGCACCGCTAGTACACACAGGGGCCGCCCACGGCTGGCTCGCCGCCGCTGCTTCCGCCGCTCTCGCGGGCGCCGCTGTTGCCGGCGCCGCCGCGGCGCTTGCCGGCGGCTGCTGCTGCCGAGGGGCCCGCGCCGCCGAGGGGACCTGCAGCGCCGCGGGCGGCGGCCCCGGCTGCAGCTGGAAGGCAGCGATGCCCCCCGCCGCGGCCTGCCGCGGCGCCGCGGGCAGCGAGAGCGTGCGTTCCACACGGCCGGGGCTGGCGCAGCGGGCGCTGGGCTCCTGGGAGGCGCCGCCGGCAGAGTCTTTGGAGGGGCTGGCGGCGGCGGGCAATGCCAGGTGGAAGGCCGACGCGGCGCCCACCCGCGCCACAGGAGAGGACAGCCGCAGCGACCCGCTGGTGTACAGCAGCGACCCGCTGCCCGCTGCCACGGCGCCGTCGCCGCTGCTGCCGGGGCGCCCGGGCACCAGCTCCTGCGACGCTTCCAGGGAGGCGTCGCCGGCAGAGTGCTGGCGCTGCCGCTTGGTCCCCCAGCTGGGCAGCCGCTCGCCACCTGCCCCGCCCTCCTGCTGCGCCGGCCGCCCGAGCGCGGCCGCCGCCGCCGCTGCTGCTGGCGCCGCCGCGGTGGGGCGCACCAGCTGCAGCAGCTGCTGCTGCTGCTGGTCGTCGTCGCCCCAGCCCTGCATCGGCAGCAGCTCCCCCGACAGCTGCGCCGCGTGCTGCAGCAGCGCCTGGTTGATCCAGGACAGCCGCGACCAGGTGGGGCGCGTCTGCGCCTGCGCCTGCGCCTGCAGCGCCTGCTGCAGCTGCGCCTGCGCGGCCGCCTGCGTCTGCGCCTGCGCCTGCGCCTGGTAGTGCGTGTGCAGGGCGGCCACCTGCTGCAGGTGCTGCGTCGCGTGCGCGTGCTGCACGGCGTGCTGCAGCTCCACCTGGCGCGCCGCCTCGTGCTGCGCCGCCGCCGCCGCCGCCGCCTCTGCCTCCGCCGCCTCCGCCGCCTCGCGCTCCCGCTTGTTGCGCAGGCGCTTGGTGGTGGCGCGCGGCACGTACCCCTCCGTCAGCACCGCCTCGGCGTCGCCATCCCACTCGTCCCGGTCCGACGAAGCCGCGTGGCTGCGCCGGAAGCGGCGGCGGCTGTTGTGGTTGGCCAGCTGCTCCCTGCAGCTCCTCTGGCTGCCGTCAAAGGCGGCCAGCTCGTGGAAGCGGCCGCACTGTAGGGCACGAGGCAGGGGAACGGCGTGGGGGCACGACGTGAGGGATGCACGCGCCGCGGACCGGCATGGCGTTGGGCGTGGTGCCAGGGGCGGTCCGCTGCCGGCGAGGCCCGGGCCGAGAGGCACATACACTGCTGCCGGCAGCCAGCCGCTCCGCGCACCTGCTGGCAGAAGCGCGAGGGCACGCCGTCGCGGTCCAACGAGGGAGAGCTCATGTGCTCTGGGCAGATCTGAGAGGGGTCGAGGGGGAGGGCCGGTGTGAGGAGCTGGCCGCAAGTGCAACCAAGCACCCCAGGCGGCGGTGTGCCGCAGCCCCCGCCATGCGCGCCACGCTGCAGCTTGGAACCGCGCGCCAGCTGGCGAGCTGCGGCGCACGGCGCGGCTGACCCAACCGCGTGCTGCCACCCCCTCGGTTCCGAGCAGCAGCAAAAACGGCCGCGGCAGCTGGTGCGAGCTGCCTTGTGCATACCTTGTATCTCTGCACGCAAGTGGGTCGGGGCGCGAAAGAGTTCGAGCATTTCGTGAGTACAATGCAGAGCAGCACTTGGCCGGCGGTTGGCCGAGGTGGCCACGCAGCGCGTTGGCCGCGACTGCGGCTCGACCTCGGCGTCGACGGCGGCGGGACTGGCGGCGGCGGCGGCCAGCCTGACACCGCGCTGCGCTGCGCGCCTGCGCGTGCGCCCGCAAGTTCGTGCGCTAGAGGCGCTGGCGGAGGACCAGGACGTGGGCTGCGAGTGGGCCCACCCCGTGCACGCTCACTCACTCTGAAGAACACCCTCTGGTCCGCCAGGTCGACTTGGCAAACTTGACAAGTGGGTTGCTTCTTGGAGTTCGCGGCGGGTGGAGGAGAGGCCTGGGCGGGCTGCTGACCCTCATCCTGCTCCATTAGGCTGGTGCTCGCTGGAGAACTCGCTGTTGCCGAGGTCCAGAAGCTCGGTCAGTGGAGCTTGAGAGTGGCGTGGCGCCGGCCACCGAAGCGTTTACGGAGGCCGAGGCGCAGCGAAAAGTGGGTGGTCATCACAAAGTGCTGGCACCAGCGTGACTCTCGACCGGGGGCCCTGCGCAGCGCCGTCCCGTCGCAAACGGCCTGGTGGGGCATGCCGATCGTGCAGGGCAGGCGAGCAGGCCCGTGGAGGGCGCCACAGGCCACCCTTCGCTGCTGGTACACATCCGAGTCGGCGACCTGGGCGGTGCACCCTGCGTGTGTGGGGCCTTTCCAAACAAGTGGGCAGTGGAATCCAACCTTTCACGTGCTAGATCGCACGTATGGGCACACCGGGATGCCATCCTTGCTCTCCAGGTTTCTGTGCGCTGTCTGCATTGCGGTGCCGCCTCCCTGAGTGTGCCGAGGTGGCGTGCACGTGTGACCCCTGGGGTATCTTCCCACACCCTCCCTTGCGCCTCGCCCCCGAGCAGCTGGAGGCCTCAACGGCTGCTTGGGACCTGCGCGGCTGCTGCAGGCAACATGGACACTCGGCCCCGCCACATTGCACCATGGTCTGATTGTCGATCGGCCGAGCGAGCAAGGCGGTACTTCGGCAGCAGGGCAGCGGAACGTGCAGAGCACAACTGCACTTTGAAATTACAGTGGCCAGCATACAGCCCAGGCGTGCTGGCACGCTGAGCAGACATGCAAGACAACGACCAGCCTGTGCTGTACAGACGTGCCGCACAGGCACTACGCAGGTCCTCGTACCGCAGGCATAGTCAGCTGTTACACTAGCGTGCACTGCAGCTGCTGGCTGCTGCTGCTGCTGCTGCTGCTGCTGCTGGCTGCTGCTCGACATGTGTGGATGCGCTTTCCTTTGCCTGATGGTGCGCTACCCGCAGCTGCTGCCGGCACCGCCGGCCGCCGCCGCCCGCCGCGCCTGCTCCGCCTTGCACTCCCTCTTGTGCCGGGGCCAGGACTCCACCTGGCACTCCCGCCCGCAGAAGCGCACCAGCTTGCAGCCTGGGGGGTTGGACAGGCAGACGGTGGGGGCGAGCAGGCAGCGCGCGCGTCACGTTGGGCACAGGGCCACTCTTCTGCCCGCTGGGCCGCCTCCCAGCCGCTTACCTGCAGCTGCTACTCTTGCGCGCAGAGCTGGCATGCAGCATGACGGTCAGACAGAGCAGCAGCGTCGGCGGGGCAGCCGCCGCGCCGAGCGGCAGCAGCCAGCCGTCAAGCGTGAGCGAGCAGGCCTTTCAAGAGCTGGTTTGGGTTGCCGCATGCGCAGCCCACCCGTCCACGGCTCTCCATCAACCCCGGCAGCCAGCGCCTGCCCCGTCTCTTCCTTCCACACACCAGCAGGCCTAGGCAGCAACCCTAGCACGGGTCGGTCCTCAGCTCCGACAACGACAACAGCAACCGCACCTGAGCAGGTCAACAACTGGTTTGGGTTCCCACAGTTGAAGCAGACGGCCACCCCTCGCGGGTCCTTGCCCGTCGACACCGTCTCCTGCAAGGGGGGGCGGGGCAAGGCAGTCGGCCGGCGGGTAAGGCAGCGACCGTCGAGCGCAGCAGCACGCTTCTGCATGAACGAAGAGGGGGGAGGAGAGGGGGAAAGCCTGATGGGATGTGCAGGGCGGCGGGGCAGGGAAGCCAAGTTCTCCCCTGTGCACGCCTGCCCGCACGCAGGCAATGCTACGGCAGGCGACGGGCGCGCGGCCTGCCAACTCCCCGACTTCGTTTCTTGCAACCCTCCCCGGTCGCCCCCTGCCCTGTGTCTACCCCTATCCCCCTCGCCTGCATGAAACGCCCGCAGCCGTCGCAGGCGCCAGGCGCAGGCTCGCGCAGCACCTGCTGCCCCGGGGCTGGCCTGCAGGAAAGGGCGGGAGGGAGGGAACAGCGGGGGAGGCGGGATGCAGCACCAGCAGAGCGAGGTTTGGGTCTGCAAGGCAGGCGGAGGCAGCGCAGGCCTGAGGGCAGCCCAGCAAGGGAAAGTCCCGTCGGGGGGTGAACCAGCGCAGCAGCAGGCGCTGCACAGGGCAGGCAAGCACGCTGCTCGCTGCACGCTGCACGCTGCACGCAACACTGCCACTGGCCCCCCCCGCCACTCACTGGCCGCCCAGGAAGCCCCCCATGCCCATGCCCATGCCCGTGAAGGCGGGGCTGATGGGCATGTTGAAGGTCTTGGCCCCGGAGGTCACGCTGGCCCGGCTGGACAGAGCCTCCTCCACCCGCTGCTGCGCGTCGGCCAGCACAAACCGCTCGGGGTCAAACCCGCCGCGCCTGCAGCAGCAGCGATGCGCGGTGAATGCTTGAGAAGCCGAGCTCCCGGATTCTCTTTGCTGAGCGTTCAAAGTCAGGGCTATACGGCGCGGTGGGGTGCGCAGTCGTGGGGAACTTCCACCGGCGCGGCGGTACCAGTCGGCGGTACCAGTCGGCGCCGACGACGACAACAACAGGGCCGCCGCCACTCACACGCCCTTGTAGTTCAGCGCAGCCGAGGCTTTGCGCAGGGTCTCCCGGTACTGTCGGCTCTGCTTGTACCCCGGTTCCTGCAGCTCGTTCAAAAAGTCCTGCGGCCAGGGGAGAGGGTGGACAGGGAGGGGGGACCGTGAGCGACGCGCGTCAAGCGGAGGCTGGCTGGCAGCGACTTTGTTGGCCCCCCGCGTGCAGAGGCGGCGGCCCTGCCGCGCACACCCAGAGCGCTCCCTCTGCGCCGCCCGTCGCTCGTGCCCATCACTCACGAGCGCCGCACGCGCCCGCCACAACACCAGTGCCCCTCGACAAGCCCTGCCCTGCACAGCCCCGTCCAGCCCGCCCTGCCCCCACCCCAGCCGCGCCTGGTAAGCTCTGCAGCCCAGGCCATCCAGCCCATTGCTGTCTTCAGGAGGGCAGGCGCCGCCGCCGTCGAGCACCGCGGCGCGCCCGGTGCTGTCCGCCTCTGGCAGTACCTGCAGAGGCGGCACACGGCAGAGCGGGCCGCCTCCCGCTCAGACCGCAGCAGGCAGGGCAGGGCTGCGGCAACGGCCAGGCTGTGGGGGCAGGGCTGGGCTGCTCCGCCGAGCGCTGGCTATCCAGGCAGCAGGCCGGCTGGCATATGAACTGGTGGGGGGGGAGGGCCGGGCAGGCCTTGGAAGTGGCGCCACCGATGCCGCTGCCTCACATGTGGTCCCCCACCCCCCACCCCCACCCCCACCCCCCTCCATTGCCGCTCACCTCCACCACCTTGAGCACGTGGCGCCAGTTGTCGCCGATGTCATACCGCCACCCCAGCTCCTGGCCGGGTTCCTGCAGGCGGCGGCAGGGGGCGGGTGCCGGGCAGCATCGGGGACCTTCGGCGGCAGGGCCGAGTTGCAGCCCTGCACGCAGGAAAGCTTGCGGGTGCGAGGCCCACAGGCGCGGCGGCAGCAACCGCAGCAGCGCGCCGCCGCTCAGGCCAGCCAGCACCCATCGACCGAACGATTGAATGTTTCTTGCAGACTGGTTGTAGGTCATTCCACCCCACCTGCACAAGGTCTGCCAGCCGCCACTTGCGCTCGTCCTGCATCGCACATGGGCCACTCCTTGTACGTTGCTCAATGTTTCGATCGACGGCTGAGTTGGTTTCGCTTGAAGCAAAGAACCCACCCACCCGCCCAGCCTGCAGCGCCAATGCCCCTGCTCCCCCTCGCACGGCGCAGGCCCCCCCCTGCTCCTGCGCAGCGGGGGCGCGCCACACGCAGCCGGGCCCTCGTGCACGCACCATGAACGCGTAATAGGACATGCCAACGTGCATCATGTCGACGCTGCCGCTCCTGCAGGGGGCGGCGTGCCGACGGGTGTGCTGTGGTTAGACACATGCACGGCATGCATGTCACGGGAATGAAATGGGGGGTCGGCATGGGCAGGCAGACAAGCAGCCGGGGCGGCAGGCGGAGGGCAGGGCGGCAGGGTGTGCACATGCATGCAACAGGTCAGCCTGCGATGATCACATCCGGCAGCGCCCACCTGGACAAGCCCCGCCCTCCCACCAGCCCCCGACCCTCCCTCCAAACACACCGCTGCAGCTGACACCCCCCCCCCCGGCAGCGGCCGCGCCGCCGCTGGTGAGACACGAGGCGGACGAGATAACAGGCGAGACAGCTCTCGAGTGGGGGCAGGGCAGCTGCTGCCCCTGCTGTGGCACGCCTGGTTTGCGACGGGCACTGCCCACGCCACTCACTCGGGGTCGCCAAGGAGGGCCCCGTCTTTGTAGTCGGTGAACAGGTGGCCGTGGTAGTTGCGCACCCAGCCCTGCAGCAGGCAGAATCAGTGGAAGCGTATGCACGGTGCGTGGCAAACACAAGCGGGGCCGAGGGCAGCGCGCACGGTGCAGCACGTGCAGCGCACCAGGCGGGCTCTCGCCGCCAAGCTGCTGGGCTGCACAGACCCACAACCGATCCCACGGGCATGCGCAGCTTCTGGCCAGCTGCCAGCACTCCGCCACGATGCTGCTCACAGCATTTGCATAATACGCATGACATCTTGATGCAGCAGCTCAACACCCGCCCCACAAAAGCAGGAAACACCCCACCCGCCCGCCCACCATGGCCGGCGTCAGAACTTTGTCGGCCAGCGCGGGCAAGGAGACGCCGCCCGACACGCGCAGGCGGCGCCACACGCGCGGCTTCATCGCATAGTCCTCCCCTAGGTAGGCCAGGTCGAGGTCCACGATGAAGTCACGCCTGCAAAGAATCATCCAGTAGTTCCTTTGCTTTATTCAGTTTGGGACGGCAGCGGCAAGAGCGGCGGCAGCAGCAGCGGCGGCGGCCATGCGTCCCCTCAACGGCACGTCGCGCGCTGCCCGGCAAAGCGCGCACTTGTACAAGCCCTGCGTGTGCTCCTTCCCCGCCTCCATCGCCGCCTCCTTGCGCCTGATCAGCTCCTTCACAAACTGCCTCTCTGCAGGGCAGGGAGGGGTGGGGGCGGGGCCGTTGCCTCGGTCGAAAGCGAGCGACCAGAGAGGGGTGGGCGGGCGCAGGACGCGGTGTGTGGAGGCAGCACCGCATCAGAGCGCGCGCAGCGGATCCACCTGCCACACTGCCGTCCACCACAGACCCAGCGCCCTGACACCCTAGCGCCCAGCGCCCAGCGCCCCAGGCGCCGGCGCCCACCACAGCGGGCGCAGCGGCGCGCACCTGGCGTGTCGCCGCCGAAGTACATCGCCTGGCAGGTCATGGTGCGCATCAGCGACTGCACACACGCACCAAGGGGGACGGAGGTGGAAAGTATTGGTAACTTTTTTATTAGCTTGGGCCAAAGGGAAGAGAGCAGGCAGGCGTAGGTTCCAGGCTGGGAGACCGGGCGCCGGCCAGGGCAGCGGCACTGGGGCTGGGCACCCCCCGCCCTGCAGCTGTTGCACGCGGAGCTCCGACTGCAACCACAGCACAGCACGCCACGCACAGCAGGCATCCCGCCCTCATCTTCATCCTCGGAGCCTTCCACGATGCCCCACCGGTCGATCCTGCAAATGTCTGCGGCAGCAGCAGCAGCAGCAGCAGCAGCAGCAGCAGCGCGGGGCGTGGAGGGATCAGCAGCATGGAGGTGCATGGGAACAGGGGTAGCAGGGTTTCGGTTGTCCGTGGCAGTGGGGGGCGCACCGCTGGCGACAAGGGATGGTTACTGTGCCGGCCTGCCATGTCACTGTTCAGTCCTTTTTTTTTTTTTGGCCAAAGACATGCAAATGCTTGTCTTTGGCCATGCAAGCCAGCAGCGGCCGGCACAGTGGGAGGGAGGGAGCAACGGCAGGCAGCATGGCGCCTCGCTCACGTTGGTCGGCCTGCGGCACGAAATCCTTTGGGTGTTCGAAAAAGGCGGGTGCTAGCCCCCGGCCGCTGTCTCCAGGGTGCAGCCGCACAAAGGCTGGCCGCCGGCGGGACGCCATCGTGCAGGGGGTGAGCAGCGCAGACAAGCCAGGGAAGGTCGGCTGCGGTCGGCGGCGAGGAGGGACCTTCGGCAGTGCCAAGCAGGGTTGATCGCGTGACGAGCGCCGCGGCGGGGCGCAAGGTCAAAGCAGCACGCCCAGGCGCTGCCTGCAACAAGAACTTGCGGGGTACACCAGGGAGGGACGAGCTCGGCGCTCGCGGGGGTGGCGAGCCGCTGCAGGCGGGACTCTGTCCCTAACGCGGCCCCATGAAGTGCTATAGGTCGCCGGCTGGCCAATGAATGCGCAGAGACCAGGCGCCGCAGCATTGCTGGGGGCGGGCGGCGCATCCAGCCGGGCGGGCGAACCACCATGTCGCCGCCGCCGTCGTCGCCACATGTGTTCGACGTGGGGGGGGGGCATCAACGTCCTCATCTAATTGCCCCGGCCCTTTCAACTACTCGCTGACCAGCGATCACTGGCGTTGCAGCCTTGGCACGTTGCAAGAGTGGCTCAGGGGTGGCAAGGAGGGCAGGCCAGACCATGGGCAGCCACACGAGATATCAAGAAGCGGCTGCTGTTGCAGCGCGCTGCGCTAGTGCTTGTACGCACACGTCCTGCTGCTGCTGCTGCTGCCGCTGTATGCCGTCCATCCATCCAGCCAGACAGACAGCCATTCACTTGTCCCTGCCCCCTCCGTGCGCGTCCAGCAGCGCCCGCTCCTCCTGCGCCAGCGTGCCGCCGCCGCCCTTGGCCCACTGCCCCTTCAGTGCGGGGTTACGCCAAGGGTTCTGCGGTACACAGGGGCGCGGGGAGGGAGCAGGGGGACGGCGCACAGCAGTCGCACTGCTGCTCCTGGCAGGGCTGCGCAGCCTCCCTTCTCGCTGCGGGCGCTGCACGAAGCCAGGTGCTGCCCATCCGCCCCGCTTGCCTCTCCTTCGCCCTTCGCCTGGAAACCCACCTGCGGGTGCACCTTGGTGGCGCTGTAAAACTCATTCAGGCTCTGCTTGCCCTTCTTCACTTTGCCCTTGCCGCCTGCGTCGCTGCCGCCGGCGCCGGCCCCGTTGCTGCTGCTGGCCTGGCTGCGTGCCGGCGGGGCAGCAGGCAGCGCCGGGAAGGCGTCTGCCCGCGGCAGTGCAGCCGCCGCAGGCGCCGCCGGGGCTGCCGGGGCTGCAGGCGTTGGCGCGGGTGTAGGCGCCGGCCGCGCTGCCGCCGACCAGCCGCCGGCAGGCGGCGCCGCCGCCGGCGCCGCCGCTGCACGTGCCGCTGCAGGCTGCTGCTGCTGCTGCTGCTGCTGCTGCTGCTGCTTCCACTGGTTGCTCGCATCGTCGGCGCTGGGCCGCATCTGGCCGCAGGCTTCACAGATGCGGGCAGAGGGGGCGTTGACGAGCGTGCACGCGCCGCACTGCCAGCTGCTGTTGGCCTCGGCCAGGCGCGCCGCCACCTCTGCTGCCTCGGGGGGCACCCACCTGCCCTTGCCCTGCAGCAGGGAGGAGCAGCAGGGCTGGAGGAATTAGAGTTAGGCGTGAGCAGTAGGTCTGGGCTGCAGTACGTGCAAGCACCTGAGCAGAGCAGCGTGGCTGCTGCGGCTGTCTGCGTCCTGCTGCGCCTGCCACTCATACCCCCCGCACGTGCTCCCGCCGGCTTCACCTCAACCACGCCCCCGCCTCCCTGCCCACCTTGCCCTGCCCGTCGCCAGCCGAAAACGCCTGCCGGTGCACCGCCAGCAGCTCGGCGCGCTTCTCGGCGTCGGGGCAGGTGGAGGCCAAGTCGGGGACGAGGCTGCAATCAGAAAGGGTTGAGGGTGGGCAGCAAGGTGTGTTGGCAGCAGTGAGGAAGGGTCCAACAGGCAGGGCTGAGCCAGGTGGCCAGGAGACCAGGCTGCGGCAGCAAGAGGTGGGGGCGAGGGTGGGCAGCAAGGCGTGTTAGCGGCGAGGAACGGTTCAGGGGGGCGGGTGCTGGGCCGGCTGCGCGCGCCGCTGCCCATCGCCAGGGGCACGCCCCCCCCCCCCCCCCCCCCCCCTGATGCCAGGTGGCACAAGCAAGCCAGACTGGGCAGGGAGCTGCAGGCAGGCAGGGCAGGCGTCCGCACCACAAACCCTTCCTTCCCTCACCTGACCAGGCCTAGGTCCGCCACAGCGTCGTGGTACATCCGAGACGTGGTCTGGCCCCGCACCCAGCTGGCCGACTGCTGCCTGCGGGGCGGCGGGGCGGGGGGGGGCGGGCCCTCATCAGTCGATGTCCATTCAGCGCTGGCAGCGCCGGCAGGCCAGGCACGAGCTCGGGGCCCACCGTCCACCCGCGCCTGCGCTCGCCCCCCGATGCAGCACTCACCGGCCCCGATGGAGGCGCTTGATGCCAGCTGCCCCCATGCACAGCTGGGTCGAGTGAGCCAATGCAGCTGCTGCCCCACCGTGCACCGTCCCCGGCAGCCCACCTGAACTCTGCAAACTGCGGCGCGTCCAGCTGGCTGCGGATCTTGTCGATCAGCAGGCGGTTGGCCTGGCGCAGCGCCACGGAAATGCCGCCGGGGCCCCCCGCCGCAGGCGCCGCAGCTTCGACGGCACCAGCAGACGGCGGCCGTGCAGGCGCGGGCGCCGGCGCTGCTGCTGCTGGGACCGCTGCTGCGCCGCCGCCGTCGCCGCCGCTGCTGGTGCGCTGCTGGCGTTGCGCCTCGTGGCGCTGCCGCCGCGCCTCCAGGCGCTGCTGCTGCTGCTGGAGCTGCGGCGAGGGCGGCGCGATCTCCTGGGCCGAGGGCGGGCGCGGCAGGCGGCGGTGCAGCCGCGGCATCACGTCCTCCCACTCCTCCCGCCGAAGAGCCACCAGGCCGCCCTCGTCGACGCCGCCACCCGGCGCAGCAGGCACAGCGGGTGCAGCAGGCACAGCGGGTGCAGCGGGCGCGGCAGGCGCAGCGCTCCCCAGCGCAGGGAAGTGGTCCGCGCCGTGCGACAGCGGCGGCCGCCCGCCGGCGTGCAGCAGCCGCACCTCCCCGCCGCCGCCCACCACCGAGGCCAGGCTCTTCTTCTTGGCGTTGCGCCGCTTGGCAGACTTGCTGGCGCCTGCAGGGGCAGGGGGGCCGGGGTGGGGTGGGGTGGGGTGGGGGGGTCCAAGGTGGGGAGGAGAGCAAGCGGATGGCTGGAGTGACGCAGCAGGCAGGCGGCGTGGGGAGCGACGCAGGGAAGATTTGCAGTCTCATGAGACCTCTGCTGGCTCCCCGTGGACTTTTAATGTAATTGATTGATTGTAATTGATTGATTGTAATTGATTGATTGAGTCTCCAGCAGGCCGCCAGCCACACACGGAGGGAACCCTGTGCACACGCAGCATGCCTACTCCGCCATCGACAGCAGCCTTGCCGACCAGCCCCCACAGCTCCCCACCTGGCAGTGCCGGGAAGTCTTCGGCACGCAGGCCCATGCCGCCCACGCCGCCCGTGGCCGCGCCCGCCCACCGCCCGCCCACTGCGGCGCTGCCGCCGGCGCCGCTCACAGAGGGGAAGTTTGCCTCCGAAAACGCCGGTGCAGACTCTTCCTCCCGCTGCTGCTGCTGCTGCTGCTGCTGCTGCTGGGCGGCGCCGCCGGGGGCGGCCTGCGAAGCGCGCACAGCGCTCTCCACCGCAGCGCTCTCCACACTGGCCTGCAGCGCCTCGTGCAGGTTGCCCCTGCTGCCGCCGCCACGCCCCCGCAGCTGCGAGGGCACGCTGGCCGCACCTCCGATGACCACAGCACGCCGCTCTCCCCCCAGCACAGCAGCTAGCGCGTGAAACGCCGCGCCACCTCCGCCACTGCCGCCGGCGCCGCTGCTGCTGCCGGCGCCGGCGCCGCGCCCGCCACGCCGCCCCTCCCGCTCCTGCTCGTCCCCGCCACGGCGGTACTGCAACAAAAAGTGGGGAGCATCACCAGAGATGAGCACCACAGAGAAGGTGGTGAGCACAGTAATGCAGCACACCCCTGCCCAGCGGCGTGCCTGGAAGTCCACTTGCAGCGTCAGCGCCGCCCGCTTCTGCATCTTGCTCAGCATCTCGCCGTGCTCCCTGCACCGGGGGGACACATGGCAGGGCTTGCAGGGCGTGGCAGGGGGGACCAAAGGCAGGGCAAGCGGGAGCCGGGGCGGCAAGCGTGGGGCAGGGCGCGCACGGGGCAGCGCGCGACGCGTCAGGCCGCGTGCCGGCTAGACAGCCGGCTGGCTCGTCCCCCAGCCAGCAGCCGGCGTCTGGCCGAGGGGTTTGCAGGGCAGCGGGGGGCGCACCGTGCGGTGTGCGTCTTGAGCTCCTGCTCCGTCGGGAACACCACAAATTTTTTCTCCATGCAGTCGGGGTGCGGGCACAGGTGGTGGTCGCTGGCGAAGTGGTCTGCAAACGTAGGGGTCGGGTGTGGGTGGGTGGGGGGTGGGTGGGGGGTGGGGGGTATGCAGGCAGTAGCAGCAGCGGCGCCGGCGGGCGGCCCCGACGGCGGCGGCGGCAGCTGCTGCCGTGACGGCGCTCGCTCACTCTCCAGGTCGGGGTAGTCCCTGTAGTACACGTATTTGTGGGGGTTGGAGCGGCGGCAGAGGAAGCACTGCTCGTGTGCCGCGTGCATGTGGGTGAACAGCTCGTTCTCTCCGTACCACCGCTTGCGGCAGAAGCTGCGGGGAGGGGACGCGCATGGGAGGGCACGCAGGTCGGGCAGGTGTTCAGCCCGGTCGATGTGGGGGCGGCCAGGCGGCAGGGGAAGAGCACAGCAGCGCTCCCAGCAGCTGAGACGCCGGCACGTGGCGCAGGCAGCACAGCACCCCCGCCCGCCGCCGCTTGCTGGCTTCCACATCTCCCCTCCCCCCTCCCTGCCCACGCACCGGCACTCTGGGTGCCCTTTGAAGCCCGACACAGCCATGGGGCCCTCCTCGTCGCCGCCCCGCAGGTGCCGCTCCAGCTGCTGCCGGCTGTACAACTGCTGCTCACTTACAAACACCTGTGGGGCAGGGGGGGAGGGGCGGTGTGTGTGTGTTAAGCATGTGCGCAACGGGGCGTTCATAAAGCTCGACCGCTATGCCTGCTGCCGTCTCCAGGAACACGTGCGGGAGGGAGCAGGGGGGGCACAGGTCGAGCAGGGGCAGGACGGGACTCGCCGGCGCCCGAGGCAACACCGCTCCTGCAACTGGACGACTCGACGCAAGCAGCTGCCCCTCTGCCGCCGTGCGCCCCTCCAGGCAGGTGTGGCAGGACTGAAACACCCTTTTGTGAGAAAAGAACTGGAACACCCTTCATGCGAAAAGAACTGAAACACCCTTTGTGCGAAAAACAGAACTGGAACCCTCAGCATCCTGTGCGCCCACCTTGCGCCCCTCCAGGCAGATGTCGCAGAACTGCAGCTTCAGCTGCTGCTGGAGGTGCCCCTTGAGGGCCTTGAGCGAGTGGAAGGTCTTGTGGGGGGCGGCGCCTGGCAGGAGCAGCACAGGGTGGGTGGGTGGGTGGGTGTGTACACAGGAGGGTGGGGAGTGCGACAGGGCGCACATGGCCGCGTGCAGGCGGACACTTGCTGGTGTCGCCAGCTCGCTGATGCACTGCGGCACCACCGCGGACGCCTTCCCGGGCAGCTGCGCGCGCCTCCCCGCCTCCTGCCCTCCCAACCCCTGCCGCGCGCGCGCTCACCTGCACCCTCCTCCTCCCACACGCGTGGGTGGGTGTAGGAGCAGAGCGCCGACAACTCCCGAAAGTGTGGCGCATCGTCAAAGTAAGCCTGTTGCAGGAAAGCACGGTGTTGGCCTGTGCACGCCCTTGTCACTGTTGAGCACGACCGTGCTCCTGCCTTGCCGCCCGGCACACCCTCCTCACCCCCCCGCTGCCATGCCCCCTGCTCAACCCACAGCTGCCGGCACTGAACAGGGCCGCTGCCAGCAGGTGCCTGACAGTGCCAGACAGCCAGCAGCAGCAGCGGCGCACCTGGGCGGTGTCCAAGTACTGCAGTTCCCCTCGCTTGGCGCGGCCCTGCACGCCAGGCAACGGTTGCAGGGGGTGGGTGGGGCAGGCCGGATGACAAGGGAGGGCTGGTCAGGCAGTGGCTCGTGCAGGTGGTGCGTGCCTGCACCCCGCCGGCCCCCCTCTGGTGCTCCTCGGCAGCCCCCTGAAAAGGCGCCCGCTTGCAGCTCCAACTGCCTGCAGGCACCCCGCCGACGCTCACCGGCAGCCCTGGGGGCCCTCCCGCACCTGCGCCTGTTTGCCTGCAGACACCCCGCTGGCCACCCACCCACCCACCCACCCACCCACACCCCGCCGGCGCTCACCGGCAGCCCCGGGAAGGCGTCTGGCGGCACCGTGTCTGTGTAGTCCCCCATGAAGCGGGTGACAAACACCGCCTCAGCAGGGACCTGCACGCAGGTGGCGGCACCGGGGGACGAGGCGTGTGGGGCGTGTGATTGGGGGGGGGGGGGGGGCAAGCAACAGATGGGTTCCCCGACCCCCCCCCCCCCCCCTCAAGAGGCGGCGGCGGCGGTGTCCATCACTGCAGTTGCCCCAGCCAGACACAGCAGCAGCAACCAGGGGAGATATGCTGCTCCGGGCATCCATGCCACCGCCCCTGCCTCGCCCACTGCTCCCGCAGCAAGCTGGCGGCCCGGCAGCACCCACCTGGCAGTACAGGCAGCGCGGGTCCTTGAGCACGCTGCGCAGCCGCAGCACGCACTTGGAGCAAGCATCCTTGTGGCCGCACTCGCCGTAAGCAGTGAACTGCAGCGGCTCCGCGCACACAATGCACACGTCCTCCATGGCGGCGGGTGCTGGTCCTGCCCAAGGGACCTGCGACGGTGGCAGGTGGGGGCGGTGCCAGCTTGAACCACCTACTGGTGGGCAGCGGCGGGTGGCGGCAGCGGCGGCGGCCTCAGCCCAGCACGGCGAGCCCCTGCTTCACCGGCGGCATCTCGCTGCGCATGAGCACCGACTGTCGCGGGTGCGAGAGCTGCCCTTGAGCGCTGCGACGTGCAAGTCCCGGACGTGGGGCACGGCGCCACGCGCGCTTCTATGTGCCCTCCCAGCACCTGGTGGTAGCTCTCGCGACTATGTAAGTTGAGCAGCGCCGGCGATGGTGGTCGCCACTGCCCAGACCTGGATGCAGACGCGACCTCTGGCCTCCTGGCGGCCGCTCAAGCTAAGGACAGCTCTGTGGGTGATCACAGATGAACTTGGCAGGCGGCGAGCGGGCGCATTTGGGGCAGAGGCCAACCGCGCCGCTGCGCGCTCAGCGGGCCTGCCACCGCCGCCGCAGCGTAACAAACTTTGCCTTGCGTTTACGATGAAAGCTGCTTTCACATGGCATCATTGTTATATATAAAGCACTGCAATACTAGAGGTGACCTTATCCTCTGTCTGCATCTCGGCCACCACCGCCCGCCTTCACGATCGCACAAAGTGCAGCCAGACGCATGCACGTTACAGGCGTCGCCTTTCAGGCTGGCATGCACAGCAATGCAACCTAAACTCGCAAGTGAGCAGGAGGGCACGCTGCAGCAACCGCGCTGGCCCTGACGCGCATCATCAAGCCGTGTGCATCAAGCCCCACGCCGGCGCTCACTGGCTGGCCGAGCGCCCCCGCTTGCCGCGGTCCTGGCTGCGGCTGCGCTGGTTGCGCTTCCCCTCCTCCTTGTAATACTTCGTGGCTTCAGCGTCGTGCTTTGCCGCTTCGCTGGGCCGCGCGTGCGCCTGCTTCTGGCGGCCCTCGCGGCCGCGGTCGCGCCGCCGCCCCCGGCTGCCGTCCGAACCGCCACTGTCGCTGCCGGAGCCAGAGCCAGAGCCGCTGTCGCTCCCGCTGCTGCTGCTGCTAGAGCTGGAGCTGGAGCTGCCGCTGCCGCTGTTGCTGGTGTCGCTGCCGCTGCTGCTGCTGCCAGAGGAGCCGCTGCCGCTGCTCGAGGTGTCGCTGTCGCTGCCGCTGCTGGAGCTGCCGCTGCTGGTGCTGCTGTCGCTGTCGCTGCTGCTGCTGGACGAGCTGCTGCTGCTGGAGGAGCTGTGCTTGCGCTTTCTCCCCTTCTTGTCCGCCCCCTTGCCCCCCTTGCCCCTCTTCTCCGAGGGGTCCTTGTCGCGCATCTCGGGTGGCAGCTCAGACGCGTCCATGAAGCGGGCACGCACCTGCACCGCATAACACGGGGGGAAGGGGGGAGGAGGAGGCGCATGTGGTTGGTCACAAGCAGGGGGGGAGGGGCTATCAGAAGGGCAGCTCAGGCGGGGGGTCAAGAGTCATGCAGGAAGGCGGTGTGGGCCGAAAGCGCAAGGGAGCACGACGAGCGGCGGCCCAGGCACCACAAGTAAGAGTAAGTTGCGACGGCTTGGCGGCGACAGAGACGGCAGGGCGCACGCTGCTGCCTGAAGCGCGGCTGCCCCAAGCACGCAGCTGCCGCAGGGCTGCAGCCAAGCGAGCCCCGAAGACAGGCCCCCGCCCCGCCGCACCTTCGGGTTCTTCAGCTGCTGCGTGCGTGTGGGCCTGGCCTGGTACGCAGGCTCATTCTTGCACTCGTAGGTCCAGTGCCCCGGCTGCAGGCAGCGCTGGCAGGTGGGTGCGCCGCCCTGCTGCCCGCCGCCGCCGAAGCGGCCCTGCACAAGACGAGGCGGAAGGAGCGGTGGCGGCGGAGGCGGCGGCGGCAGCGGCGGCGGCACCGACGGCAGCGGCCCAGCCCGCGCCGCGGGGGCGGGGGCGTGCTTGTTGAAGCGTTCTGCTGCACGCACAGGGCTCACACCAGCCAGGGCCGCGCTGCAGCCCCGATCGTTTTTGCAGGCTCGCCGCCCAAAGGCTCGCCGCCCATTGTTGCTCACCTGGCCGGACCAGCGGCCCTGCATCTGGTGTGCACCCGAGCCGAGGAGGCTCATAGTGGCCAAGCTTCGGGCGCTGTGCCTAAACCTGCTGCGTCAAGCTTCGGGCGCTGCACTTGAAGTTGCCGCGTGATGTGGAGGAGGAGTGGGAGCACATGCCTCCAAGTCTGGATGCCGGCCTGCATGGGCCGCTTCACTGGCGTGGCCCTGGTGCCTTGACCTGCTCCTCGGAACGCCCTCGTTTCCCGCTCCCAGTCCCTCGCCACTTGCCGATATTTGATGTATGGCCTTGCGACTCACAGCGGGGAGCTTAGGGCCGCTCTTCGCCAAAATGCGCCGCCGAGCCCCCACCAGTCCTGCCGATTTCCGCAGGACCGACCTGCTTGGGCAGGTGCGCAGCGTAGGGAGAGAAAGCCCGCCTCGCCAGTTCGCTGACCGCTGCCGCCGTCGCCGGTGGCGTCCGCCGCCACTGCCGACCGCGTCTGTCTCCCCATTGTGCAGGCCGCCGCGCTGGAAGCCTTTGTCAGCAACAGCAAGCAGGCCACGACAGCGGCGGCGACACGCACCGCCTGGCTGGTCGCTCAGCAGGGCCTCTCGCAAGAAGCGGCAGACGCCTCGGCAGCGCTCGAGGCGACGGTGGCGCCCTCCTCCGCTGCAGCACAGCTGCTGGGCCGCGGCGCGGGTCCAGAAGATGCGCACGACGAGTTCGGCAGCCAGGCAGCTGCACCCAGCAATGGTGAACCCTCTGCTGATGCGCACCAGCAGCAGCTGGAGGCAGCGCTGGAAGCGGCAGACGGCTGCGTGGAGGAGGCGCTTGTGCTGTCCGCCGCGGCGGCGGCGCTGCTGGCGGCGCCAGGCGGCGCTGGCCCCTCCGGTCCCGCAGCTTTGCTTAGACTTCGAGCACGGCTGCAGGCCGCAGAGGCCAAGCTGCTGCAAGCGACGAGCGTCGCCGACGCCGTGGCTCGGGAGATGGTGGGGCACGTGCGGCGTGGCGCGGCGGCGGGCCTGGCCGATGCTGGCGTCGGCCCCCCTGTGGATGGCGGCCTGGCAGAGGCGCTGCGTCAGCTGCTGTCGCTGCACCCGTTGGCAGCCGCCGACTGTGCAGCGCAGCTGCAGGAGCAGGCAGCAGAGCTGGAAGCGCGGCAGGTGCAGCTGCTGCAGCAGCGCCGCGACGCGTACGCCTCCTTCGTGGCACGCTGCCGGCAGCAGCAGGCAGACCGGCGGCCATCTGGCCTGCTCTGTGCAGCGCGAGGGCCCTGCTCTGCTGACAACAGCCACGTCGGCAGCACGGATGTCGACCCCGGTTTGCGGGCTGGCGATGCCAGTTCTGCCAGCGGCGACGACGGCACGCTGCTGCCAGCCAGCAGCACAGCCGACGGCTGGTCGGCCGACGAGCACGCCGTGTTTCTGCACGCCCGCATCGGCTGCCTGGGGGGCGGCGGCGGCGGCGAGGCTGCGCTGCAGCAGCAGCTGGCAGCGCTGCTGCCTGGGCGCAGCGCGCAGGCGGTGCTGGCGCACGAGCGGTGGCACCGGGAGGCGGCACGCCTGGCCACAGCGCTGCGGCAGCAGGAAACAGAGTGGCGCGTCGAGAGCGCTGCTTTCCTGGATGCCACGGCGGCGCTGGTGGCAGATGCAGAGGTCGCAGCGCTGGCCAGGGCTGAAGCGGCGCTCGCTCTGCTGGAGGCGCACGCCGCCTGCCTGGCGAGCGCTGCAGCGGTTGAGCAGGGGCGCGCGGTGCGCGAGGAGCAGCAGGATGTGGAGGGGCTTGTGGCTGCTGCAGCAGCAGCGGCGGCCGCCGCTCAGCGCCTGCAGGCATGGCAGGCTCGGGAGGTCTACCGTGGACGCATGCAGCACCTGCTGGCAGAGCACAAGCAGCGTCGGCAGGAGCAGGCGGCGGCGGCGGCGGCGGCAGGGCGCAAGGCAGCAGAGGAGGCGGCCCGTGAGGCTGCCGCTGAGGCCGCGGTCGCTAAGCAGCGTGTGCAGCAGCGCCGGCGGCTCGACGCCGCAAAGGGGGCGGAGAGGCAAGCGGCGGAGGCGCGGCGGGCGGCGGAGCAGCAGCAGCGCGAGGCGGCACTCGCTGCCCTGCGCCAGAAGGTGGCGCCAGCGCTGGGACGTGACGCCCAGCGGGCCACCGGCTCCACAGCCAGCAGCGCCGCTGTGCCAGACCCTCATGAGGCGCAGCAGCATGGCCTGTTTGCCAAGGCCCTCGTCGGAGCGGGGCTCAGCGACAGGCAGGTGCTTGCCGACCGGCGGTGGCGGGTGTACGAGGCGCTGCGTCAGTTTGGCCTGCATGCAACGCCCGCGGGGCGACAGGCGGTTGCCGCGGCGCTCCCGGCGGGCGCGCAGCGGCTTGACTTGCTGACGTCGGCGCAGCGGCAGGCGATGCCGAGCCGATAGCTGTGGGGTGCGCAGGCGCAGGCGGTTGCCTGGGGAGCTGGGTGTCGGCCACTTCTGTTGCCCTTGCAAGAGCGGGTGGCATCGGGGGTGCAACCAGCTGCAACACTGTGCCACTGTTACCAGCATCCGTTGGAACTGGTGTGTGGTTGACACAACGCGAATCAGGCACGTGAGGATATTGCAGCGGCGAGGAAGAAAGGGCGGGTGCGCGGCGCTGCCAGCGAGGCGCGATCGCTGGGGCAGCGCAGTGAAATGCGCATCAGTGCGTCCAAGATTGCAACTTCAAGGGCTGTCCTCTGCACTTTCTGCCCAGCAGCGGGACGCGCAAGCGAGATAAGAAGTGCAGAAACTTGCGTGCGCCCCGTGTGGAGCACTATGGCCGCCCGGGCCGCCGCATTTAGCGGTTCCGACACCCAAGGGCGCGTGAAGATGCCCGCAGCACGCGTCGCTCGCTGCGCCGTCTCGGCGTGCCCTCCAGCGGCTCCCCGGCTGCAGCGGTGCGCCCGGCAGCTCACCGTCGCGCCAGTGAGGCTCTCGCGAGTGTGCCAGGCCTCCCAGGTGAGGGGGGGGGGGGGCTTGCTGTCCTTGCCGCCGCCGCTGCCGCCGCCGCCGCCGGTGCTACATTCTTGCCTCACGTCGCCGCGCCCTTCCGCTTCCCAGGCAAGCGGCAATGGCAGCGGCGCCGCCATCCCTGCCGGGAGCGTCAGCCTGATGCTGCTGGCAGGCGGCGTGGGCAAGCGCATGGGGGTGAGCGGCTGTCAGCCTGGCCGCCAGCTGCTCGTCCGCTCGCCTGCCTCCTCGCCTGCTGTTCATTCACCCTACAGCCGCATGCCTGCGGGCCTCCCCTGCATGCCTGGAGGCCTCAATGCTAGACCGCAAACCAGCGTGCTCAAGTCACGTGACAGAACTGCGCACGACTGCTTCTGCCAGGTTGCCGGCCCCCCAAGCGGTGCATTGCGGCCGCGCGTCCCCCTGACCCACGCCCGGCTGCTGCCCACCAACACCCTGCCCGCAACCTGCGTCCCCTCATCCCCTTGGTTCCTCCACCGTTCAGGCGTCCATCCCCAAGCAGTACCTTGAGCTGCGCGGGCAGCCCATCGCCATCTTCAGCATGCAGACGTTTGCGGGCATGCCAGAGGTGGGCGTCAGCGTTGCACAGCGTGCCGCCCTGCTGATGTCAGCACCACCTAACGCTGTCCCTGCTGGCTGGCCTGCGTACCCTCTGCGTAACGGCGGCATCCGCCTTCGCTTCCGTCCGTCCCTGGTGTGCAGGTCGGCGAAATCGTGGTGGTGTGCGAGCCTGAGTGGCGGTGAGGCGCGCCCCCCGCCTCCTGCCTGCCTGCCTGCCTGCCATGCCGCCGCCTGTGGTCGCGCCACGGCCGCAGCGCCTGCCTTGCAGCGCGCGTCACCCGCGCCGCGGCGCCGTGGCTGTCCCTGCTGCATGCCCGCGCGGCGGCAGCACGTGCCTGAATGATTCCGACAACAGATGTCGCAGGGAAGGGCCAAGTCGAAAGCGTGCCCGCCCACACCCGCCCTCCCCCCATCTCTCCCCATGCAGCGACGTGTTCGAGGCCTGCTACGCCCGCCTGCCCCGCAAGCTGCCCCTCAAGTTTGCAAAGCCAGGCGCCGAGCGCCAAGATTCTGTTTTGAGCGGCTTGCAGGCGATTCAGAGCAGCGCGCAGGTGAGGGTCAACGCTGTGCGCAGGCTGGGAGCTGGACGGCGGCACGGCGGGCCGCCAGCACATGCCTGCCCTGCCGCTCCTAATGCAACGGCCCCCTCATCTGCCCTGCACCCGCTGCTCGCGCCCTCCCCACACACCCACCCCGCCCCTGGTGCCTCCCCCCCACCCTCCTCCCTTCAAACAGCTGGTCGCGATTCACGACTCTGCGCGGCCGCTGGTCACCGCCGCCGACACGCTACTGTGCCTGCGGGACGCATGGGAGGTGAGGAGCCCCCCCCCGCCTCTCCCCCTGCTTCGCTGCCTGCCTGCCTGCCTGCGCGCTGCCCTGGCCTGCCTGCCGCTGCCTGCCTGCCTGCGCGCTGCCCTGGCCTGCCTGCCGCTGCCTGCCTGCCTTGTGGAGCTGCCACGCTGCCCAACTGCGCTGCTCGTGTCGTCTGCCCAGCTTGCCCGCTGCTCCCCCTGCCTGCCCCGTCTGGCTCCTTCCCTGCCCACCCCCGCCTCCTTTGCTGCTGCAGGTCGGAGCCGCCGTCCTGGGTGTGCCGGTGAAGCCCACCATCAAGGAAGTGGATGGAGATGGAATGGTTGTCAAGACGCTGAAGCGTGCTGCCTTGTGGGAGGTGCAGACGCCGCAGGCGAGCGGGGGGGGGGGGGGGGGGGGGCGGCGGGGGCGGGGGGGGGGGGCCGCGCCGCTGCGCACCTCGCTGGCGTTTTGTCCCGTCCTGCATGCCTGTGCCCGCCACTGCGGCGCTCTGTGGCCGTAGGATCTGCAGAACGCCAGCCACCGCAAACTTTGGTCCGCCAGCTTCTCCAACCCGCCTACCTTTGCTTCTGCAGGTCATCCGGCCGGCGCTGCTGCGGGAAGGCTTTGAGCTGGTGGCACGCGAGGGGCTAGAGGTGGGTGGGCGAGGGGGCGGCGGCGGCGCGCGGCGGGGGGGGGGGGCCAGTGAGCAGCAGTGATGATTCGCAGCCGGAAGGGTGTTGCCTGCAGCGGGTGCTTTGGCTTGTTTCGCTTCCTGGCTCGCTGCCTGGCTGCAGGAGGGCTTGTGAGCTTGACACGTGTGCACGAGCGTCCGGAAGAGAGCTCTGGGCGGCGGCGGGCTGTCGGCGCGTGTGGCGCTGGGCGAGCCGCGGCGTGCCCGCCCCACAGCGTGACTGGTCGCTGTGCTCCACCCACGCGTTGTCATGCAGGTCACAGACGACGTGTCCATCATTGAGGCGCTGGGCAAGCCTGTGCGCATCACCTCCGGCAGCTACACCAACATCAAGGCAAGGAGGGGGGGGGGGGGGGGTCCGTTTGAAGCGTGCTGCTGAAAGGGCGGGCCGCCGCCCCTGGGACCCGACCCTCTTTGGGCGGCGCATACCGCCCCTCCCCCCGAACACGCCGGTGCCTGGCCGTGCGCAACCGCGTGTGCCACTCCCTGCTTCCCTATCCGTACACCCCGGCGCACCTTTTCCCCTGGTCGGTCACCACCCCCGACGACACGAGCGTGAGTGGCGGCATGCCCGACCTTGAGTGAGCGGTTTCTACCCCCTTTGTCCCCACCGTAACCGCCCGCAGGTCACCACCCCCGACGACATGAGCGTGGCGGAGCGCTTCCTGGAGGAGGCGGCAGCGGCGGCGCGGCGCGCGATCATGCCAGGTGGGTGCCTGCGTTGCAGCTGGTGGGGGCGGGTCGGGGGGCAGGTGGGGGCAGCGCTGCGGTCCCTTGCTTGCTGCCGCCGCAGCGTAAGCGTGTGGCACCCGAGCTCGACGCGTCGATGCGCGCTGAGGTGCGTTGTGTTACCAGGAGCGCCCCCTAGTGGCACCGTCGCCTGCGGTATCCCGCCCCCCGAAGCTTGGTCCGCGCCCACGCAGCAGCTCACGGCAGCATATGCCCCCCCCCCCCCTCTTTGTATTGGTTGCTCTGCTCCTGCAGACCCACTGGAGCAGGCGCGGCTGGAGTACTGCGAGGGGGACCCCTCGGCAAAGGAGTGCAAGGTGTTTGACGAGTGAAGGGGGCGCATCTGGCGCATGCGGCTGCGGGCGGCACGCAGGTGCGCGGGTGCGCCGCATGGAGGCGCCCGCGTTTGGCCGACCGCTCCCGCTGCTGCTCGCCGACATGTGTAATATGCGCAGTGTCACAGACGGCGGGACGTGCGGGCTCACAGCACCCTCGGCTCACAACCACAAGGAGGGATTCCTTGCGGGGCTGCGCCGTCGCGACGCGCGCAGCAGGCAGCAGGAGTGCCGTATCGGCGCGACGGCGCCCCGCCCTGCACTACGGTTCTGCACCACCGCCCTTACCGCCTCAGACACCAACACCTCCTGGAGACCAACGGGAGCAGGCATGAACCTGGTGCCGTTGTTGCTGGCCGCCCTGGCGGGCTGCGCGCTGGCTGGCGATGGATAATGCAGCATGTGCGAAGCTTGGGAGGCGGGTTTCGTGGCTGACAGCAAGGGGGGGGCGCGGGCACGCAGCCTTTTTGTTGCGGTCCGCCCGGTCGTGCCCAAGTCGCTCACGAGAAGCTCCGAGAAGCTCACACAGTAAAAGGTTGCGAGCGCTGCCTCTCAGCCCGTTACCGCACACTGCAGCCAGCTGCCAGCCGCCGCTGCCGTCGTCGCCGCCGCCGCCCGCCGTGTTCCACTGCAAGGGTCCGCCGCTTCCCCTCGCACTCTGCTCGCAGACCCTACCGCTACTGGCGGCATCGCCGTGGCAGCTGGAAACGAGACCGCCAGCTGTCTGCTGGCCCCAGAGTGCGACCCTGCACGCTCCCCCCGCATTGAGGCAAGCTTTTGGGAACAGCCACGTGGAAGGGAGGTGGCTTCTGTGGCTCTGCGCAGGCTGAGGGCGAACTTGCGTGTGGTGCGCACATGCGGGCGAAGCGCCGCGGCCGCCGCCACCCGCGCCGCCATGCGCTCGCCAGCTGCCACCCTGCTGCTCAACCAGCCAGTCGTAACTCGCTCCCGTCTTGTGCAGACGCTGCAGGAGGAAGGCCGCATCTTCCTCTACCACAACTTCCTCACCGATGAGGGTCAGTTGATGTTTTTTACAGCGCAGTTATTGCTCTTTCCAACAGCAGTTCCAGAGCACCATGAAAGTCAATTAAGGGGACCCACCTGTGTGCGCGAGGCACTGCACACGCCCGCCTGCCTCTGCGTCCTTCAGCGGCGGCCCCCTGCTTGCCCAGCCAACCCGCCTCCACGGCACCTTTACGACCCCCTCTTTTCAGAGTGCGATCACATCGTCAGGCTGGCAGAGCCCCACCTGGAGCGCCCTGGGTGCGACCGAAGGGGGAACCGGCGTGCATCCGACGCGCCACAGCTGCATGCATGGCCGCACGCTGCGCATGCCCGCCCGTCTCCAGCCTGGCGCCGCTCCTCCAAGGCGCCCAAGTGCGGTTGCCTGCCTGCCTGTCTGCCCGCCCCTGCCACTGTACCTGCCTGCACCTGCCCACCTGCCGGCACGTGCCTGCATCCCATGTGTTTGTTGCAGCGTGGTCGAAACCGAAACCGGCAAGGAGGACATCTCTAACGTCCGCACCTCCAAGGCGAGCCCTGCAGCGTGCATGCGCACGTGGCTCTGCATCCGCAAGGCCATGCGCATGCGCAACTCGGACACAGCCGGCAGAGGAGGGGGTGAAAATCACGGTGGCAGCGCACGCCGCCGCGCGTCACGCCGTCGCCGGGCACAGGCAGGCGTGGACGGCCCGCGCTCTGCCTCCGCGCCTGCCCACACCCCTCCGAACCTTCTCAATGTCTCGCGGCAGGGCATGTTTTTGGAGCGCGGCCAGGACCCCATCATTGCCGGCATCGAGGCCCGCATCGCCAAGTGGACGCTGATGCCCGCCGGCAACGGCGAGGGGCTGCAAGTGCTGGTGAGGAGTCGGCTGGATGCTGGCGGGGCGGCGCCAGACTGCGGGCGCAGCCCTGCCAAACACACCCCGGACGTCCTGCGCTGCAGCTGCTGCCCCCGTAGTTGTTGGTGGCGCTGCTGTTGACGCTGCGCCACCCCTCCCTCCCTCCCCGCAGCGCTACACGCAGGCCAGGAGTACGAGGGTGAGTGAGGGGCTGCAGTGGAAGGGCGCGCTGGGTGGGGCCGCAACGCGTTGGCGTGGGCCTCCCGGCGGCGCTGCTGCTGCTCGGCCTGTTACTCCCACTCCCCAGCCCCGGGGCTTCACCAGGGGGTCGCCTGTGCTCAAAACACGCTCCTTCATTCGTCTGGTCGTGGCGGTTGCGGCGACGGGTGGTGCCGTCGCCTACTTCCTCTCAGACATCCATCCCACCTGTGGATGTGGGTTCCAGAGTGCAGCAGGGTGCCCACCGCACAGCATCCGCGCCACCCGGGCCTCTCGTCCCGTCTGCACCTCTGCCCAGGCCACTACGATTACTTTTTCCACAAGGAAGGCACCGAGAATGGCGGCAACCGCTACCTCACTGTGAGCTGGGGCGGTGGCGGGGGAGGGGCTCGTCGCCTGCTTGGCAGCCGTGGGCTGGGCCAACTAACAATCTCCGGAGGGCCCGCCGCCTACTCGCCAGCTAGGCCAGCTCGCGCCTCACCTTCTGTGCTTGATACGCCCGTCGCTGCCCCTGCCCCGCCCCTTCCCCCCAGGTGCTGATGTACCTGAATGATGTGGAGGAGGGCGGCGAGACCTGTGAGTCGCTCTTGCCAGTATCATTCACTGTAATCGTGTGTGTTGAAGGGCTGGAGAGTGGCTGCCGGGCGCCTGCTGGGGAGGCCGCAGCGTCGCAGCGCAGCTGGTGTGAGCAGGAGCCTTGCAGCTTGCCCCAACGTGTTACCCTTGCCGCTCGTCCCCACCATCCCGGCCCCCAGGCTTCCCGAACATCCCTGCGCCTAACGGCGACAACGGGCCAGAGTTCAGCGACTGCGCGCGCAAGGTGCGGCGGGCCCTCTCGATGCTAGTGTCGACGCCCGCAGGCCTTGCTGCCTTATCGGCAGCGCTGGTGGATGGCGGACCGAGAATGAAAGGCACCCTGTTCTCGCTGGGGGCGTTGCGGAGCTGGTGGTACCATTTACACGTGGCAGCCCGCCGACCGCATGCAGCGCCGCCCACCCCCTGCCAACTCACAAAGGCAACGCCGTGCTGCTGCTTCGCGTCGTCCTCTGCCTTCTGTGCTTCCCCTGGCCCCCAGGTGCTGGCTGGGTGGCAAAAGCCCAAGAAGGGAAACGTGGCGCTCTTCTTCTATCTACCGTGCCCCCCCTCTGCACCGCCTCCTCACGCTGTGCTGCGCTGTGCTGTGCTGTGCTGTGCCCTGCTGCAGGTGCTGGCCGCCAAGCCCAAGAAGGGCAACGCGGCGCTGTTCCACTCGTCACCTCTCCCTATCTCATTGCGTCCCCATTGCTTTGCTTGGCTTCCGGCGACACAAGATGTGCTGTGAGATGCCTCAGATGGCACATCTCAATTCTCCCCATACCTTCCGTCCCCCGGTTCCGCAGGTGCTGGCGGCCAAGCCCAAGAAGGGTAACGCGGTGCTGTTCCACTCCATCAAGCCCAACGGCGAGCTGGAGCGCCTGTCGTTGCACACTGCGTGGTGCGCACGGGGGGAGGGGCGCAAGGGGCCAAGTTGGGGGGGAGGCACTGCAAGTGTGTGTGACCGCGGCGGCGCCACTGGGCTTGCATGCATTGCGCACTGCCTGGCGCGCTGGCTGAGGGGGCGTTGGGAGCAGGGGCAGCAGAGGTAGCAACAGCTGGCAGGAGTGAGCAGCGTCCGCAGCTGCTGGAGTCACGACTGCCTGCACGTCACTCCCTCCACTGCTTCCCCTGCTGTTGTGCTGCAGCCCCGTCACCAAGGGCATCAAGTGGTGAGGCGGTGGCGGGCGCATGTGGGCAGCTGGGGAGAGGCATGGCTGGGCACTACCGCCGATGCCTGCCGCTGCCGCTGCTGCTGCCTCCGCCGCTGCTCCTGCCACTCACCGCCAGCGTCGCCCTGCCTTTCGCTGACCCCCTGCCCTGCTGCCACGCTGTAACGCACAGGAGCACTCCCAAGTGGGTGCATGTGGGGCATTACGCAACAGGTAAGAGCTGAGGACGGCTGGGCAGCTGCGGCGCCCGGCGGGCTGGCACGGCCACAGCAGCGTGCATCCGGCCGCACGCTTCTGCCGCCGCTGCAGCCGCCGCTGCTGCTGCTGCTGCTATCGTCGCCTTCGCTGCCGCTGCCGCTGCTCCGCTCCTGCCGGCGCTGCCCACCCCCTCTTTTTCCGCCGCCATGCACCAAGTGCTGCATGCACCAAGTGCTGGGAAGGGTCATGCGACCACCCTCTCCGTCCTGCAGGAGACGAGCAGCCAGAGCGCATTGAGCAGGTCACAGAGGTGCGAGGGGGGTGGGGACGGAGGCGATGGGTGGAGAGAGAGAGTTTGCGGCGCACATCAGTGCCTGCCGCAACGCCGCCGAATTCCCTCTCCCAGGCCCGCGCCGTGCTGGAGGGATAAAGACACGATGCATGCGGTGGTGTGGGGGGGGAGCGCTGGGTGAGGGTGGACCTTGCTGGGGGCGAGGGCCACCGAGCGCGCAGGCAGGCGTGGGCGTGACCTTGCACGCGCTGCTGCCTGCGCCGCATCGATGGCGTTTGCCCTGTGTTTCTATCTAAGGATACAAACAGGTGTAACACAGCACAGTGCAGTACAGACCGCCGCAAATTTTAACGACCCATTATTCATGCATAACAGACGGACTTGGCTTATCCGGACTGCAAAGATAAGGACTCCGCCTGCGACTCGTGGGCGGGCAGCGGTGCGTCGTCGGGGGCCCCGGGCGGCAGCGCGCCCGGCCAGGGCAGGGGGCAGCACGGCCGCCTGCAGGCCGCGACCGTGGCGTCTTGTCGCACAGCGCCTGCATGCACCCACCCACCCACCCATGCACCCACCCATGCACCTGCCTATGCAGAAAGTGCATGCTCGCCCTCCAATCATTCTTCTTATTGAAATTGAATAGTCGGTTTGGCTGTGTCCCCGCCGCAGGCGAGTGCGAGGGCAACGTCGCCTTCATGATCGGCACCCCCTCCCGCCCCGGCCACTGCATCAAGGCCTGCGGCAAGTGCGCACTGTTTTACGAATACAAGGTGAGAGCGCGGCGCTGCGCCGCCTCGACCTCACGGCGGCAGCACGCCCAGCAGCGGCAGCGGCACCCGGCCCACCCGCCGACGGCACGGGCGGCGACCTCTGCTTCCATGTGCCTGGTTGAGCCACTGTCCGAGCCCCTGCTGCCTGCCCTGCCTGCCCTGCCTGCCGCCTGTCCGTCTCTCCGGCCTGATCGAAGCTGCCGCCCCTGCCCCGCTGGCCTTGTGTCCTTGCACGTGTGCACAAGCAGGGAGAGGAGGAGGCTCTCGAGGAGGCGGCTGCCGACGAGCTGTGACGCGTGTCACGGCTCTTTTTTCCGAAAGACACGACGGCTGGAGCGGCGAGTGCTGCTGCGGTGAGCAGCACAAGGAGGCGAAGCCGTGCGCTCGTGGCGGCTGTGCAGCCGGCGCGGCGGGGCGGCGTGCCCGGCACCTGCTGTCCAGTCCACCCCAACCAACCAACCACCCCAACACAGAAAACCACACAACGATGACACGGCACCCGTCTTGCGCTGCACATTTGTCGCCTGCCCATAATGCCCCTGCTGGCTTTGATAGGTACTGCTTGCTTGCTTTGTTCCCCACACCTCAACACTGCGAACCCCTCCCCTTGTGCCTGTGCCTCTCTGTTTCACTCAATGCTCACACGCTGACCCATCGTCCTCCAACAACCCTTCCTTCTCCCCCCCCCCCCATCATGCACCGCTCCTGTTCTCCCCCCGCCCGCCCCCCCCCCCTTCCCCCCTCACGGACTAATTCACGACCGCAAAAACGAATCACGCAAGAGCACGCAGCTTGGTGCATTGCCTTCCCCGAACTTCTTATGCCCACCAGCACTTCCCGACGCCAGGTCAGCAGCTGCTGCACAGACGGAGTGCTAGGCTTACAGCGGGCGCTGCCCCGTCAGGGTCAGCATGTGGCAGCGAGAAGGGTGCAGCAGGGGAGCAGAAGGGAGGAGGCAAGAGCTGAGCGTCAACCAAAACGAGCGGGAGCAAAGGGGGGAGCTGCGCGTGGCGCCAGGCACAGCAGGCAGGCCCAAGGCACTGCAGCAGGGCGCTGCGCTTCTGCAGGGGAGGGGCGCTGCCCCGCTACACGGTGTACCCGGCGTTGTCCTGCTCCAGGATGGACCTGAACTTGCCCCACACGTAGGGCTTGTTGGGGGTGGGCGGGGTCTGCAGCGCCTGCAGGCAGCAACGGAGAGTTGGGAGCACATGAGCCACGTCGGGGAGGTGCGTTGTGTGGAGGCACGTGGGGGGCAAAGGCCCCCACGCAACCATGGTAGCTGGTGGGGCATGGCCCTCTTTGAGGGCGCCCAGCCCCGCCGGCTTCCTCAATCCACGCCCAAGGGCGTATTTTTTCTTCTTCCCCCCACGCAACCACCCTGGGCCATACGCCCCCCTGCTGCACGGCCGCTCGGCACTTGCCTCGAGCGCCTCATCCTTGGCCGCCACCTCGTACGCCCCCTTCGCAAGCTTGATGCTGCCGCCGGGCAGGTGCGCGCGCCGGTGGTCGCGCACTGCAGGGGGGGAGGAGGGAGTAATCGGGCAGGGGGGCAAGGGGAGCGTCGTGAAGGCCGCCGCCGCCGCCTGCGCGGCAGCCACGTGCCCACCCTCCCTCCAGCACGCGGGTCTCTTCTGCCACTTTCTTCTGCACGACAGCACTAACGGCAGCAAAAGAAAGAAGGCGGCCGCTGCCTTCTGCCCACCATAGTACTTGATGTCGTACACACGGTCGTCCTCAGACTGGGGCACCGCGGGTCGCAGCGGCTGGGAGCTGCAAGGGGGCCGAACGGGGCGGCGCGGCGGTTATGGGAGGGTGTGCTCCGTGTGCCTGCCGCTGTTCGGCAGGCTTTCATGCGTTCTGATGGCCTCCCTCCTCCAGCCTCCGCCGGTGCCTCCCCGCTGCTGTTGCCGACGGCAACAGAGAGCCGCCAGCTCCCGGGCTGCCCGCCGGCGCCGGGGCGCCCCGCCGCAACTCACGCAGGCGCGATGCCGCGGTAGTCCACCGCGCGCGGCAGGTGGCTCAGGTACTCCGGTCCGGAGACGGGTCCGGTGTACTGCGCAGCAGAACCGAGGGCAGGCAAGGAACGTGGGCGAGCGGCGGTCGGCACGGCGAGGGCGGCTGCAGCGGCAGAAGGCACAGGCGGGCCCCACCACCCTGCGCGTACCCTCCACGGCGCCTTGATGCCCACGGCGTTCAAGGCTTTGCTCATCCGGTCCATTAGGCTGCCGCTCTTCCTGCCGAAGGCCGACATCGCTCTGCCTGGCTACGACTGTGCCGACTGGCTACGCCCCTGCGACTGCCCGATGGACCGAGCGACCCTCCGAGCGCACGCGGGGCTTGCGGTATGCCCCGAGGGCGCGGGGTGCGTCGCGCGCGGGAAGAGGAGAGCCTGGAGAGGGCTTCCCTCGCTGCCAGACTGATCGAACGTTACGTCGGTGGCCTGTGCGGCTCGGGAAACCGCGCGAACCACTGTCCGCCACGCAGCACAGGCACTGATCGCTGGTCGCCCGCTTACGCGGCCATCTGACCGCTTTCACATCTCCAGGCCCCGTCTCCCAACAGAGTAACGAGCAGTTAGAGGGACATACACACTATTGCCTGGGGAGTTGGCTGCCGGTGGACTCCAGAGCGGACTGGGCGCGCGCCGAAGCAGCCATGGTGAGCACGGTCGCTGATGCGCTGAGCAAGGGCACGCCCCGCTCACAGATCGCCGAGGGCTCCGTGCTTCACACCCTCCAGGCGCCTCCAGAGCCCACGTCCAGCCTCTTGTTGCAGCAGCACGCCACGAGGCATGCAACCATGCCAGCCCCTTGCCAGCAGCCGGCTGCCACAGGCTTGACGGGCACTTGCCGCCGCCCACCCGCCGCCGCCGCCGCCGCCCACGTTTGCACATACAGGGCCTCTGGTTCTCGAGCCTGCTGAGCCTGTTTGGCGACAAGGAGGCGCGTATCCTGGTGCTGGGGCTGGACAATGCGGGCAAGACCACCATCCTGTGTGAGTGGGAGCAAGGGGAGGGGCGGCGTGCAGCGGTGGGCACGCGGGTGCTGCAGCAGGCATCAGGGACGCTTGCGTGCGTAGCAGCCGGAGTGCAGCGGCTGGAACCTGCAGCATGGCAGGCACGCGGCTTGCAGTGTGGCGACACAGTTGCACGTCAATTTCTGCTGCTTTGCGCCTGCATTCGCTGCCACATGTCGTCACACGGACGCACCGTCGTGCTCCCTCTGCTCCCTGCAGACCGGCTGCACGTGGGCGAGGTGGTGCAGACCATCCCCAGTGAGTGAGGGACCAGGTGTAGAGGAAGCCGATTTTTTGCGGTCGCCACCGCCGCCGCCGCCGTGCTGTGCGTCGACAACTCTGCGCTCCTCCCCCCTGCCTGCCAGCCATTGGCTTCAACGTGGAGACTGTGACGTATAAAAACATAAAGTTTCAAGTGAATGAGGCAGGAGGGGGGACGTGGGGGGATCCCTAGCTTCGAGCTGCCAGCTGGGAGGGGCAGAAGGGCAGGCCGTCTGGGTGACGTAGCCGATGGGCAAATTCTCGGGGCGGGGAGGGGACTGGCAGCCTGCTTGCTTTTTCCGCCCTCTGCCTGTAGCCACCTCCCTGATTGTCCTCACGCCCAGGTGTGGGACCTAGGCGGCCAGACCTCCATCCGGCCGTACTGGCGCTGCTACTACCCGTGAGCGGGGGAGGAGGAGGAAGGGCAGCAGCAGCAGCAGCACAGCTGCGGGACGGCGCGAGCTGAGCAACGGCGGCGGAAAGCGGCAGCGGCGTAGGGCGGGAGGCACGCCGACCTGTGAAGCAGGATCAAGGCGCCAGCAGCTTTGTGCAAGGGTGTGCAGCACGCACCCTCAGCCGTGCCCCTCAGCCGTGCCCCTCAGCCATGCCCGCCTACGTCCCGTCCTTCCCCTGCGTGCATGCAGCAACACACAAGCCATCATTTATGTGGTCGACAGCTGCGACGTGGACCGCCTGCCCACCAGGTTTGGTGGTGGTGGATGGGGGTGGGGGAGGGGGGGGGGGGGCCCGCATGGGGTGCAGGTTAAGCTGCAGCCGGGGGGCGGACGTGGGCGGTGGGACCTGTTGGGTGGCGGCGCATCAAGCCAGATATGCAGGGGCGGGGGCACGCCGCGTGTAAGGGGTGCGCTGGTGCGTGGCTGAAAGCTGGCGCTGAGCCCTCGTCGTCCCCCTCCTCGCTTCCCTGCCCCCCACCCCCCGCCCCGCAGCCGCGACGAGTTCCAGGCCATCCTTGAGGAGGAGGAGCTGCGAGACGCCGCCATCCTGGTGTACGCCAACAAGCAGGTGCTGCGCTGCATGCGGTGCTGGTGTGCGCAAACAAGTAGTTGAGGCGGAGGGCCTGGGGCTGACCCCACACCCCACACCCAGGCCAAACTCACCTCTCGCTTGCCCTTCTCCGTCGTGCTGCAGGACCTGCCGGGGGCGCTGAGCGACGCGCAGGTTGCAGAGGGCCTGGGGCTGACGTCGATCAAGAACCGCGACTGGTCCATCTTCAAGACATCAGGTGGGCGCGGGGGGGGGGGGGGGGGGGGGCGGCTGTGGGCGGGCCACTGCGGGCAGGTGTGGTGGCGGCGGCGTGGCAGGTTGGTTTGGGCGCCTGCGGGCAAAGGCCTGGCCGCTGGTCCCATCTGCCTCCCTCCACCCAAGTGTGCCCCCCGCTTCCCCGCGTGTGCAGCCATTAAGGGCGAGGGCCTTTTCGAGGGATTGGACTGGCTTTCGAACACGTTGAAGACCAAGCGGCGATAGGAGGCGGCTGCTGGCTTGGCACGCCGCCTCCGGCACTGGCTGGCTGCCTGCTGGACGCCGCCAGCGCCCGGTGGCGCCGTACCCAGCCGCGCCTCTTACAGCCCCACCCGTGCTGCCCTGTCTCTCCTAATTGATTCCCTCTGCTTTCCCCCTTCTTCTTTGCGTTCCCCTTTCGTTTACGCTGCAAGCACTGCCCCCTTGGCTCCAATCCACCCCCCGATGCCCGCCATCCGCCCGCCTCTGGTGCCGCCCTGACCCAATCCACACCCATCACTGTGTGACACACCTTCCCGTGCAATTACCGCCTCACACAGAGCACACGGATGTACTCAATCGGGCTGCATCTCAGCAATGGGAGCCGGCAGCGAATGCAACGCGGGCGGTTGGCCATGTTGAGCGGCAGGTCGCAAGGTCGCAACGGTTGGCTGTGGGCGTTGTGCCGCGTGTGTGCGTATACCATCTCTCGCTCTCCAGCTTCCTGGCAGCAGATGGTGCAGAACGCCCCGCCAGACGCTACCGAACTCCGCGAGTTCCTCGCCGCGGCCAGCCTCGAGCAGCTGATAAAGTCGATTGACGGAGGCCTGGTGGCGCGCAAGCTAGAGGAGTGGCTCGCGTTCTGCACTAGGCGCGCGGCCGCCGCCGCCGCCGCCGCCGCCGGTGCCGGCATCGCTGCCGCTGCTGACGTGGACCCACCTGTGTTCGCGGTGGTGAGGGCTCTCTACGACAAGGCAAGGAAGGAACCATATTTGCGTGTCTACCGCACTTGTCAAGATTATGCCGCGTGACTTGAGCACCCGACTGCTCCCTACCTGACGCAGGCTCGTGCACAGGCGGTTGCGGCAGGCGGCGGCTTCGCTGCGCGGGATGCGGAGGCACGCAGCCTGCAGCCCGCACTGGACCTGCTGGCCACGTTGACTTACCCAGCCGCTCGTCTGCCCGTTTCCCAAGCACAGCGGGTGGCATGCTTCCTTGCCTTGGTGCGCTGGGCCACGTGTCGCGCGCCTGGACAGTTGCTGTCATGTGGACGCCGGAGCAGCGCGCAGGTGCGCCGCTTGTGCCCCCCTTCTGCCGTGCGTCCTCACAGCCTGCCAACGCCCCTCTTTCCTGTTCCCTCCAGCCCGAGTGCCCTGGTACGGCAGGCCAGATTCGCATCGACCCTCTGGGTTTGCTGGTGTCGCTGCATGCCCCGCACCACACGCCGATGTGGTTCAACGCCGACCACTGCCTGCTGCCTGTGAAGCACGGCGGCCGCACAGCGCCAGCCAACCTGGTGGCGCTGCAGTGGCATGCCAACGCCACCAAGTCTGACCGGTGCGGTGCTCGGGCAGGCAGCGGAGCGGCGACGCTCGTGGCCTCTGCATGGTGCGCCACGCCGATCCCACCGGGCCGCTTGCTCGCCACCCACCACGCCCTGCGGTGCACCCACCGCAGCCTGCTGGACCCGTGGCTGCACCGCCCACTGCTGCTGGCTGAGCTTGGCCAACAGCCTGGGAAGTATGTTACAGAAGGGCAGCTGGAGCGGCCTGAAGGGTTGCGTGCCGCGCTGACGAAGCAGGTGGGAGGGGTGGCGGCGGCGCGTTCGTGAAGCGGCACCTGCTCACGGGCTGGCCAGCCAGCTATGCTTGCCTGCCTGCCTGCAGCGTGACTGGTTGCGGCTGAGCCTGGTTGCCTGCGCCTGCGCCTGGCTCGATTTCCCATGCCGCCAGCCCGTGCGCCTGCCCGCCTGCCTGCCCGCCGGCTTGTGCGCTGCAACCTGGAGGGCTTCACTGGCGCCACACCTGGCATGCTTCCTGCAGGGTCGAGCGGCCACCTTTGACAACGTGTCACAGCTGATGGCGACCAAGGAGCCCTGGTGCAGCGCCCGCGCGGGCGCCCGCGGCGACGCCGGGCTGGCGCGGCCGGGCGCCGAGCGCACGGCGGTGCGTCGCACCAAGCACATGTGGTATGTGGAGGAGGAGGCGGCGCTTGTGGGCGAGGTGACGGCGCAGGAGCGGGACGCCGTGAGGTGCGCAGGGAGGGCAGGGCGCCCGCTGGCGCTCCGGGGAGCCGCTGGGCCGCCGGCCGCCGCTCGCCGCCTCGCTGCACCGCTCGCCGTCATCCCTTGCCAGGAGCTGCATAAGCAGCGTGTGCTTGCGTGTGCTGCGCCCTGCCCTGACGTGTAGTGCTGGCGAGGGCGCAGAGCTGCGGGTGGACTGGACCAAGGTGGCGCGCCGCGTGTCTGCCCTGGGGGTGCAGCGCGACAACGAGCAGTGCAGGGTGAGGCTCGACGGGCGTGCCCTGGCCGGCTCCCTCAGGGTCGCCCGGCCCGGGCCGGTGACCCTGCCGGTCAGGTCAGGTCAGGTCACCAGGCGGGGGCCCCCGGTCAGGTGACGCCCTGGCCGCGTGCCTTGCACGCCGGCACACCGCTTTGCCCTGCGCTGTACCGACGGCGCAGGCCACGTTGAAGGGTTTCAGTAACTCAACTTGCACATCTGCAGGCGACATGGCGGCGCATGCGCACCGCCAGCCAGAAGCAGCCGGACGACGACGGCAGCAGCAGCGACGACGGCGCGGAACCCGACGGGGCCAGCGCTCACCGGCGGCAGCCACGCGCCTCCCCTGTTTGGTGGTCGGAGGAGGAGCACGAAAAGGGGGCGCGGCTGGTGGGAGCCCTGGGGGCACGTGTGGCCGCCGGCGGGCGGCTGCCGCGTGAGCTGCCTGCACAGCTGGAGTGGGCGGTGAGGCGCATGCAGGGAGGGTTGGGTTGTCGCTGCCTGCCGCCTCCTGCTGGCCTCTGCGTTCCCCTGCCTCGCCTGCCTGGCACCTGCAGGGATTGACCATCACGCTGCCTTCTGCCCCCTGCCCCCCCCGCGTTGCTGTGCCGCAGTGCACGGAGGTCTTTGGGTGCGGCCTGGCGGCGGCGTTCCCGGGACGCTCGACAGCAGGGGTGGTGGACATGTGCCAGACCACGTGCAAGACTGCCATCAATGTGAGGACTGGGAGGGCGCGCAGGCCTGAGCAAAGGTAGTCAGGTCCGCTCGCATTGCCGACCTGCGCAGGCATGCCCGGGTGTTGCCAGCCGCTATCATGTGTGATACAAGGCTTGCACTGCGCCACCTCACCCCCGTGTGCCATCCCCCCCCCTGTTCCTCCCCCTGCAGCTGGCCCGCATCCGCATCAACCACAAGTTTGGCCTCAGAAGGAGGGCAGCCATCGAGCAAAAGCAGCAGGACTGGCGGCGCCGCTGGCCGCACTTTGCGCCCTACCTGGCCGACCTGACCGCCCCAGGCACCGGCGTGCAGCTGCTGCGCGACGAAGAGCTCAGCTGGGCGGCCAGCGAGGAGGGCCAGCAAGCCATTGTCAGTTTTGTGCAGGACCCGCACAAGGCAGGAGTGACGTTTCTGCCGCTTCTGGATGAGTTCTGTCAGGACCTGGCGGCCAGCGACGACGACTACGACGACGCCGCCGGCGCCGGCGACGGCAGCGGTAGCCTGCCACGGGGCGCAGCAGCGGCGGCAGCACAGGCGGCGGCAGCGCTCGCTGGTCTGTCGCTTTCGGGCGAGGAGCAGGGGAGCGCTGCAGCGGCAGCAGAGGCGACTGAAGAGTTTGTGGACTTGGCTAATTCAAACAGCGAGGCTGAGGCTGAGACCGCTGTGGCGCCACGTGCATCGCGGCAGCAGGCGCCACCGCCGGAGGTACGACGGCGGCGGCAGCAGCGGGCGTCGCACCCAGCGCCAGAAGGGAAGCGCCCCTACCGTACAGAGGCAGAGCGGGCGAAGGTGCTGGAGGGGGTGCGCCGCTTCCATGGCAGCAGTACCATCTGGCGCGACATTGAACGCTGGGCTGGCGACGAGCTGGCAGGGCTGGGCGACACAGACAGACACGTGAGCTGGTTGGGCAAGGGACGGCCGGGTGCTTGCCAGCAGGGGGAGGCTTGCATGCTTTCCCGTGCTGCATTTTCGAACATTTGGTGCACACACGCGGCCAGACGTGTGCGCCCTTCATCCACACCCCCACCTCACCCCACCACCCCTCTTGTCACGTCAGCTGAAATTTCGCAACACTGGTCGGGCTCTGGAAAATCGACTGGCAGCAGAAGATGCGCAGGCAGCGCAGCAGCAGGCACAGCTACCGCGGCAGCAGCCACGGGTGCAGGCATCGCAAGCGGCAGCGGCAGCCTTGCTGGCTGGAGCACCAGCCCTGCATGCGGCGGGGCAGTGCAGCCAGGGGGCTGGCTCGCAGGCGCAGCCGACACTGCGCAGGCCGCTTGCCCAGCAGCAGCAGCAGCAGCAGCAGCAGCAGCAGCAGCAGCAGCAGCAGCAGCAGCAGGCATGGAAGCGGCAGCTTACGCAGGTGCATGCACAGCAAGCGCCAGCAGCGGCAGCGACAGCAGCAGCACTGCCACAAGATGTGATTGATTTGACGCAAGACGACTAGGGCAGCCCAGGCAGCAGCGGCAGCCAAGCAGCAGCGGCGGCGGCCCAGCAGCGGCGGCAGTCCAGCAGCAGCGGCACCCCAGCACAGCCCAGCCCATCGGCAGCACCCCATCCAGAAAAAGCGTCGTCTGCAACCCCAGCAGCGGTGCAGCAGACGCGCCGCTGGCAGCAGCAGCGGCAGCAGGAGCAGTACTCCACCGTGTCTGAGCGTGTGGCAGGACAGCGTCGGCTGGGTTTGAAGCAGGCAGCGTGGCGGGCCCCTGCTGTACTGCCAGCGCCGGCAGCAGCGGCAGCGGCTCCTTGCAGGCGGCCCTGCTCCCTCCCACCCCACTGTGCTTCGCCACCCTCCCTGACTTGCCCATTCATTTCTCCCCTTCCATGCTCCCCCCCCCCCTCCCACCGCTGCGTCTCCGCAGCCCCCTTACCCCTCCAGCCTCTTACTCCTTCGCCTGCCTCTCCCCCCCCCTCCTCCTGGCCATCTGTCAATTCGTAGTTCTATTACGCCTCACGAGGGGGTGCGAGACAAAACGGCAGCAGACGGTGGTGTGGCTGGGGGCCCGCTGCATTGGGGGCTACTATAGGTGTGTGTGTGTGGGGGGGGGGGGGGGGGGGGGGCCGCATGCCTTTACGGCGGGCTGAGGAGATGCAGGGGCCGCGGATCGGGGGGAGCTGAGGGGGAGCGAAAAACAGGGGTCGAGGAAAAAAAGCAGGGGCGACATTGAGCGCGTTGATGGGGGGAAGAGGGGCAGTGCGTGGGTGGCTAGTAGCAGTGCTGCGGGGCTCGTGTGTTGTGTTGATTGGGGGCGCAGGCAACGGCCGGGTTGCCGGCGCTCCGTGGGGACATAAGAAAGTAGTAGATAGGTCAGGGCTTAAAGGGGTGGCAGGCAGCAAAAAGCGGGCGGGGAGGCAACACGAAATGGTGGGTAGGGGCGGTTAGTATGGGAGGGGAGGCGCATGCAGGGGAGTGGAGCGGAGGGGTACGGGCCGCAGCAAGCAAGGGGTGACGGTGTGGGATAGTAGGGAGGGTAGCGACGGCTGCTAGGGGCGGTAGGGGCCCGTGCGTGGCGGCACGGCAGGAGAAGGAGGCGGGGAAGGGGGGGGGGGGGGCATGGGGAGAGGTTTTGAGGGGGGGCAGGGAGCGGACGGGGGGCAGCGGGAGAGGGAAGAATGGACAGGCGCATGTGTAGTATGGGTCCGGGTTCGGTTTTCATGGGGCCTGGGTGGTGCAGCAGTCAAGCCACACAGGTAAACGGCTAGTCAGGAAGAAGAGGGGAGGGGAGGGGAGGGCGGCGTGCGCGGCTGCGCGGCGGGCAGGCAGCAGGGGGATACAGGGGGCTGTCGGCGGCGCGCCGGCCGGTACAGGCAGCGGGAAGGCGCAGGCGTGGCCGAGCCACGCTCACTTGGCGGCGCCGCCAAAGACGGCGCAGGCAGCGAGGGTGTAGTGTGGCTCACCGTGCAGGTGCAGGGCCATCGGGTAGGGCAGCTGCTGCTGCATGTGGTAGTAGGGCACGGCGGCGCTGCCGGGCTGCGGCACCATCGCCTGCGCCTCGCCGCGCGCCATGCCGGCCGCGTGCTGCTGCTGGTGCTGCGGCATGCCGCTGGCGTCGGCGCCGCCCAGCGCTCCGGGCGCGGTGGGCACGTGCGGCAGCGTGCGCGCGCGTTTGGGGGAGCACGGCTGCAGGCCCGGCTCCTGCTGCTGCTGCTGCGCCGCCGCCTGCGCTGCCGCCCGCGCCGCTGCCTGCTGGGCCGTTGGCGCAGCGGCGCCGCCGCGCTTGCGGACCCTGCCGCCTCCGCCGCTGCGCCCGGTCTCCATAAGCAGCTGGTTCACCTGCTCCTTCAGGTCCGCCACCTCCAGCGACAGCTGGCACACCTGCTGCATGTTGCTGTCCTGCAGGCCCGCCAGCTGCACCAGGCTGGCCTTTGCCGCCGACGCCTCCTCCTGCGCGGCGCCCGCGCTGCCGGCCGCCGTCCGGCTCTGCTTCTGCAGCGCGCGCAGGCTGGTGGCCACCTGTGCCGCCCAGGCGTGCATCGACTGCACGTACGACAGCTGGCGCTGCTGCTCGTGCGCCTGCACCGCCAGCATCTGCTGAAGGCGGGACACCTGGTCGCCCAGTGCTTCGCCGCCGCTGGGGCCCACCGTCACGCCGCCTGGCGCCGCAACAACCGTTCGCTGCTGCTGCTGCTGGTGCTGGTGCTGGTGGTGCTGGTGGTGCTGGTGGTGCTGGTGGTGCTGCTGCGTGCCTGGCAGCGGCGCCGACACGCCGTTGGGTGGCGGCTGCATGGGCACGCCGCCCGCCAGCATTGCTGCGATCGCAGAGGACAGCAGCGGCACCGACACGGGTGGCGCCGAGCTGCTGGGCGGCGCGGCGGAAGCCGGCGCTGAAGGCAGCGGCGCCGACATGCCGTGCTGCGCTGCGCTGTGCTGCATCCCAGAGGGCAGCGAGGGGGCCACCGCTAGGCCTGGTGCCGACGAGGGCAGGTGCATCCAGGTTGTGCTGCCGGGTGCTGCTGCGCCGGTGATGGCTGCGCTGGTGCCTGCCGTCGCGGGGCCTGGCTGCCACTGCGGCGCCGGCGGCGGCGCGCCGGCGGGGTTGGAGGGTGACGCGGTAGGAGGGTGCGCTGCGGTGGGGGTGCCGCTGCTGAGCTGCGCCGCCGCCTCCGCACTGCCTGCCGTGGCCTCCAGCGCGCCGACGCGCGCTGCTCCTGCTGCGGTGGAGGCTGCTGCGCCGCCGGGGGAGTCGTCCTCTTTGGTTGGAGAGGCTGTGGCGCTCGCGGCGGGCACTGCCAGCACCCGCGCCGGCAGCGCTGCCTGCTGCTGCTCCTGGCGGTGCATGAGGTCGTGCAGCATCGCCTGCACGTCCTGCATGGATGACGGCCGCGGCGGCTCTGCGTCCAGCTCGCCAGGCGTGGGGGAGGCGGGGGAGGCGGAGGCGGGCGGAGCGGCGGGCAATGACGTCGGGTGAGCCTGCAGGGGAGGGTGGGCGGGCGGAGGCGCCATCGGCGTTCGGGAGCGCTCTCACAGAAGTGTGGGAGGGCAGAGCCGGCGGAACAGGGGCGCCGACGGGCCGAGCTGAAGTGGTCTACTACCGCCTCTACTACACTGCCCACGCCCGCGTCCCTGGCCTCCGCTCTGCCGCCCGGCTCACCTGAGCGGCTACTGCATGCATTCTGAGATCGGTGCGGGGGCTCAGCAGGCGGTCCGTTCGCCAGGGCGCATGTGGGAGCGCAGGCAACACGCACAAACGAAGCTCGCTGGCTGAGGGCGGGCAGGGGCTCTGGAGTCGCAAGGCGGCGCAGAAAGGAGCGTGCGAGGAGTGGGCGGGGAGAGATCTGAGGAAGGGCAACAGGCTTGTGCCTCCTCTCCGCTGCGCTGGCGCCGGGCGACGAGGCGCATGGTGTTAGGTTGTGCGCTGCAGGCTTGCGCAAGGGCACGCTCCCGCTGCTGCTCTGGCTCTGGGCTGTGTGCAGCAGGTGATCAGGTGCCTGAGGAGGAGCTGCCTGCGGTGCTTGCCGACCGTCAGGTACTACTCTACCCCTCCAACAGCACCCGTTGAGGATCCTGCCTAGATACATGCCAATATACCTGTGCCGCGGCCTGCGCCTCTGCTCTCCATGCACCTCCCCGCTGCGAACCTCTGCGCCACACTACTACTGACACCATCGTTACAGGCTGCATGGTAGACCTCGGAAGGGGAAGCAGGGGAAGCAGCAGCGCGGTGCGTACGTACGACAAGAGTGGCAGTGCTGGGCAGGCAATGGGATGTGCGACAGCAATTGTGGACAAAGGCGGAGCAAGCCCCTTTGTGCAGGGGGGAAGCAGGGCGGCAGCGTCAGTGGCTGCCCGTAATAAACTGGGGGCTGCTGGCCGCCTCGGGGGCCGCCGTTGTGGTGGCGGGGCGGGAGAGGTACGAAGGGGCGGCCAGGGAGGCGTGCAGGCGGCGCCCGCTGCCACTCGCCGTCCGCGCCAGGCGGCGGCAGGCGGAGCGCACACCAGTGGCCGCGCGGCGCAGCAGCAGGCGTGGAGACGAGGGCTTGGACGTGTCGCCGGCAGTGGCAGCGCAGGGGTTGATTAGGCACTGGGCCTGCAACGTAGCGGATGGAGACGGGGGCGGCGGAGGAAGTCGGAAGATAAGATCATACTGCGGAGGTTGTAGGTGCAGGCAGCAGAGCGTTGCAAGCAAGGGAGTCGATTGGCCACCGTTGCAGGCAGCCATCACACCCACCCGCCCACCCACCCACCCGCCCACCCACCCACCCACCCTCCTTCGACCGCTGCTCACCTCTTCAGCAGTCAGCTCAAGATCGCAGTCTGCTGCCCAGTCGAGGACAACGGTTGAATCATCGTCGGCAGCGGCGGCAGATGCGCTCCCACAGTCGTCGGCGGCCGGCTCTTCAGCCTCGACAGGGGCGGCGGCGGCGGCGGGGGGAGGGCACAGCGTGGGGTGCGCGCGGATGCTCCAGACGCTGTCGGCGGCGGCAGCGGCGGTGGACTTGGTAGGCGGCGCCTGCTGCAGCTTGGCGTCGGCAATGGCGTCAGGTGCTGCAGGGTTGGGAGGGCAATGGTGGGGAAGGCGAGGGTGAGGTGGTGCGGTGCCGGCCAGGCACGTCGCCATCGCTGGCAGCGCAGATGGTGCCCCGCACTGGCATAAGACCCTGTGTTGCTTACCCGTGTTTTTAGGCGCACGGGAGGCGGCGAGGGTTGCCAGGGAGAAGCGCATTGTGCTGAAGGTGGCAGCAGGAACAGGAGGCAGGCGGCGGCAGCGGTGCGGCGGTGGCTGAGGTGGTGGCTGTGGAACAGGAATAACCTTGCTGCACGGTGCAGAGGGTTATATGCGCCACGCCGCGCCGCGTGCGCTCCGGCCCGGCTGAACAAGCTCCGGCCGAACAGCTTGTTCGTGAACAAGCTGCCGCGTTTCGGAGCCTCATTGGTCCGGCTCCCCGAGGCATCCGCCATTAATCCCTGCAAGCGCCGCGCTCCGCCGCTGCCCTCCACCTGCCGCCGACCGCACCTGCCGCCGCCACTCTCGTCTGCGTCATGATGCGCCTCGTCCACGCCTTGTCCCGCACCAGCGCGGCCGCTGCAGCACCTGGTGAGTGGCGAGGGCCGTGTTGAAGGGGTGGCAGGGGCGTGTCGAGGAGAGGCAGGGGAGCGCACGCGACGATGGATCTCCGCCATCCCCGGGCGCACACATCACGCAAGCTTCCTCTCCCTCCCTCTTCTTCAGCCCGCAGCAAGCACGCCTCGCCGTGCGCCGAGCCGCGCGTCAAGATGGTCGCGGGCAGCCGCCCGCTCAGCTTCACCGCCGCGCCGTGGACCCTCGCCGCCGGCGCCGCCGCTGTGTGCCGTGCCGCCAGCGTGTGTACGCCGCCCGAGCACCAGCAGCAGTGCATGGACTGGTCGCTGGCCCCTGCTGCCGATGACATCGCAGCAGCCGAGCCGTGCTTCCACGAGCCGCCTTGCCCTGCCCTCACCACCCCTCCCAGCCTCGACCTGGAGCTGACGGCAGAGGAGGTCAGTTCCGGAGTGGGGGTGGAGTGCTGATTGGGGGTGATTGAGAGGGGCACGGAGTCTGTCTGCCTGTCTGCTTCTGGAACACCCAGCCTTTGCACCTCCCCGCTACCGATGAGGTCCCCCACCCACCCACCCCAACTCCCCCCCCACCACACACACACACACTGCAGGCGCAGTTCCTCGTGCAGCCGCCGACGCTGACTATCGCCCTCGCCCTGGCGCCCGTTGCGGCACGCAAGCGTGCCTCGCCCCGCCCTCTCCTGCGCCGCGCCGCCACCAGCATGTATGTGACCAGCCGCCGCCTGGCGTGGTCTGCCAGCAGCGGCGCTCGCCGCCTGCGTGCCTCTCTGGCTGCCGCCTCTTGCCTCTCCCGCCCCGCCGTCGCCGCCGACGAGCCCTTCACGCCGCGCGGCCCCGCCTGGACCCACACGCACGTCAACTGGAGCTGCTGAGGGGGGGCACCCCCTCCGCTCCCTGCCGTGCACCCGCCACTGCTGGCGCTGCAACGGCACCCCCTGCAACAAGGGGCGCAGCCACTCGACTGGTACCACTGCTTGCCGCACTGCTTCACCTCACCCACCCCCTGTCTACATGCACCCACCCCAAACTGCGCCACTGCCCTGAATGCCACCCATCGATGTGATTGTTGAGCATCGTTGCTCCCTGTCAAGCGCCACTTTCGTTTTTTTCTGACAAATTCCAACAGGAGAGCCAGTCACAAACAGAGGGACACAGAGCGGGGCAGGGGTCGAGCAACGGAGCGGGCAGGTGCCGCGGCGGCGCACACGTGCAGGAGGGGGACGTGAAGGCGTCCGAGCTGCTGTACAGCTGCAACGGGGGCGCTGCACACTTTCCTGGTTACTCTCCTGAGCCGTGCTGTGCTGTGCCTGCGTCGGCCATTAGCTGCCACGGGCGGTTGCTTTCGGAAAAGGAGCTGGCAAGGGCCGCAGGCCGACACTTGTCGCCGCTGCCTACCGCCCGCCACGCTGGCGCCGCCAGTCTGCACCGAGACGCCCTGCTTCCGCCACGCCCTGCTGTATCAGCTGTACACTCGAAGCTGTCTACACGTATGTTCCTGCCGCAGGTGCTCTGCAGCTCTGCATCAATGCAGGACACCTTGCGCGGCTGGCCCCTCAAGCGGCCGCCTCGTCGCCCGCCTCCCGCCGCGCCTCGCGGCGCCGCTCGCGCTCCGCCCCGAGCAGCTTGCACGCCTTCTTGTGCTCCTTCCAGTCGGCCCGGCCGCACTCCACGCTTGCAGTAGCTGTGCACGCGAGGGCCGGGGGTGGAGAGGAGGCAGGGGGCAGGCAGGCGGCGTGTTTCAGGCACGGGGGCTGCCCAACAGATGAGCGGGCACGGCAGCACGGCAGGGCTAATCGCCATGCAACTAACGATCCCCTCGTCACACGTGTGCTTCACGCCTCACCGCGCGGTGCGGCATCGCAACGGCCTCACACTGAGTGAACATGTTGCGCAGCTGCAGCGCCGCCGGGTCGCCGGCACGTGCACCCACGAGCGCCGCGCCGCGGGGCTGCTGCTCCACCTGCGTGAGCGGGCCCTCGAGCGAGGGCAAGGCATCCGCGATTGCCCCGGCGGCAGCGCAGACGGCGGGCAGCGCCTGCACTGCGACGCGGGACGACTGCCTGACCAGCACCGGGCGTGCCACCTGCGGTGGCAGGAACGGCGGGCCGGCTGGCCGGCCGGGCACGTAGAGGAGCAGACAACCCAGCAGCCTGGCCGTGAGCGACTGTGCCTCCCACAGCACGAGCGGCGGCACGCCGGGCGCGCGCGTGGGCAGCTGGCGCAGCACTGCAGCAGTGTCTTGCAGCAGGCGCAGCGCGGCGGCGTTGCCCCCCTCCACTTTGCCGCGCAGCCAGAACAGCAGCGGGCCCGAGTTGAGAGCGGCAACTGTCCATGTGCTCAGGTCCAAATGCCGCCCCTGTCCTTCAGCCGCCGCTGCGCTGTCGCTTGCGTCTCCGTCGCTGCGGCCGCAGCATCCGCCACTAGCTGCAGCGAAGGCGAGGCACTGCAGCAGCAGCGTGCCCAGGCGCCGCACCAACGCGGCATCCGCGGCCACAGCCGCCTGCAGGTGCCCGTAGCTCGAGTGCAACAGCAGCGGCGCCAGCAGGTGTGTTACGACGAAGTATATGAAATCAATGGGCCCTGCAAGCAGCGCAGGCAGGCAGGCAGGCAGGCACGAGGGTTTGCTGGGCAAGCGCACACGCCGGCATCGTGCCAGCGGTGCCGGCACGGTGGCAGCGCGTAGCGCCGGTTGGACTGTTGCAGCCACCCCGCATGCACGCGCGCCCCAGCGCCCATCAATGTACCTAAAGGCTCTTCGTCCACAGCAGCTACCAGCGTCCACAGCAGCACGCAGGAAGGGCAGCATGCGGCGCGGCGCGACCAGCGCGCCCGCGAGCGACGCCCGCGCCGCACTGCTGCCCATCGCGCCGCACGTCGCCTCCTGCTGCCGCGCTGCATCCAGCACGTGCACGACCACATTGTGCAGCGCTGCGCCGTCACCATGGTACATGCGCCGCAAAGCTGCGCGGCTGTCGGGCCGCTCGGCCACGCCAGCCAGCAGCGCGCCACCAGCCTCTGCCACCAGTCTGCCCGCGGCAGCCAGCGCGACCGCAACCTCAGCAGGCAGGCGCGCGTGCACCGCCAGCAAGCCGCCGCCCTGGAGCGCGTTCATTTGTGCCATGAGCTGGCGGACCAGCGCGGGGACGGCGTCCACGGGCCGCCCAGCAGCGGCGCCAGCGAGGCGCTCAGCACGGGCATGGGCCCAACAACCGCCAGCAGGCTCCTGCGCAAATAATAAATAATAATAATACAACCCTGCATCGCTGGCCTCTACGCAGTGTGACGGCGGGGGTGCAGATCCTCTAGAGGAGAGTGTGGGCAGCAGGCGCTGACTGCGCCCCCGTGAGAGAGTGAGCGCCACTGGCGAGGTGCTGCACTATCCCGTTGTACACGCTGTACCTTTGGAGACGGACCTCACCTGCCCAGCGCCTGCCGGGTCACTTCATTCACCACAAGACGTGTTCAAGAGGGGCAACCACCGGCGTGCCTGCCGCTGAGGCGGAGCCTGCAAGCGCGTCATGCTGCTGCTGCCGTTGCGCTGCTGCCGTTCCTCCTGGCAACCATGCGTCGTACATGTCACTCTTACAAGGCAGGATCAGGGGGGCCCTCATTGGGCTACAGAAGGGCAAGGCAGGCATGAAAGAGGAGGGGTTGGGCAGGAAGGCGCTAGGCAGAGGGACGAAATCTGCGCCGGGGCGTTCGGGCGTGCGCTGGTTCAGCGGCGCGCGTAGATTGTCGCTGCCGCCAATGGGTTTGTATAAGGGGTTTCGTAAGGGGTTTGCAGGGGAGGCCCACACTGGGGGCATGTGCGCGAGGGAGGGATTGTGTCTGCGAGCCGCCTGCTGCTCACAGTGACCCAGACAGCCGCGGGTCGCCAGTTGCGCGCGCACCCGCGCCGCTGTCTGGGGCGACAGAAAGCTCATCATCTCATCGGGGCGCAGCACCGGCTGCTGTACTGTGTTACAACTGTTTGTATTCTGAAAAAGAAACACAGGGCCCGGCACGGCTGAGACCAGGGAAGAAGGGGGGAAGGGAGGGGAGAAGCCGCTGCTGAAAAAGGGGGAGAGAGTGCAAAAGGGATGCATGTAACATAGGACAAAGCAAGGGCATCTGCATGGGGGGGACTGACGCTTGGAACAGTGCGAGCACCGGCGAGAGTAGGAGCCCAAAGTGGGGAGTCCTTACCCAAGCAAGGAGGCGGTTCCCCAGGCCATTGTCCCCCCCTTAGCCCTTAGCGCACGCCGGCGCAAGCCCCCATCATGCACGGGGGCCGCTTGAAACGGGGGGAAAGGGAAACGGAAGGGAAACGGATTTGGGTGGAGGGGGGAACCCCGGGTGAGGTTAGGTGGTGGGCAGTCCCGCTGCTCGCTGCCCGGTGCGGCGGCACGCGCCTGTGAAGGCTGCGAGCGCAAGCGCCCGTCTACGTGCCGCTCCGCCGGCCTCGCCCGCCATTGCGCTGTCCTCCTCCCTGGGAAACTCGCATCCCAGCAGAGTGGCAAGCCGGTTAGGCTGCGCAACGTGGCTGCCGGTCTCAGGCGGTAGTGGGGGCTGCCCTGCAGGGAAGATGTCGGGGAACTAGATGGGGCGTAGGTGAGCGTACAACACGCACTCAAACACAATGTGATCTGCATCCTCGGCCCGTCCGTCTAGCCCTGCAGCTGCGCAATGCATACAATAACGCTGGTCGCGAGGGCGCCGGGCAGGACCCAGTAGCCGCTCCCGCTCCTCAGCGCCCCAGTGTACACCGCTGCGCAGCTCTGCCAGGCCAAGGCGCCGGTGCTGCTGCGGCTGCTGCTGCTCGCACTGCACCACGCTGGCGCGCGCCTGGCGCTTGCCGGCGGCGCGCTCCACCGCCTGGCAGGCAGCAAAAGGGCACCGGTGCAGCGCGGCGGGGGCGGCGGCACTCTGCAAGTGGCGGCGGCAGTCGATGCATTCAAGCAGCTGCGCTGCTCGGCGCGATCTTGCGCACCCGGGTTTCCTTACCCTTGACGAGGATGCCAAAGTTCCAGTCCAGCGGCACATGCTTGGGGTCGCCCTCGGGCAGGGCGCTGAGCTTGGCGAGCTCCAGGTGCTGGCCACCCTGCCGCCGCCGGTAAGCGTGGAGACCGCAGTGGAGCCGGTGGTGCGCGGCGGGACGTCTTTGCTGTAGCAGTAGGAGCCCTCGCGTGGCTTGACGCGCATGGCGCTCAGGACCATGGCAGGCATGGCCCCTATAGGGAGGAGGAACATTGCGCAGACAGGAGGGGCGGGGAGCGATCGGGGAGCGATCGGGGAGCGGGGATCGGGGAGCAAGAGGAGGGGAAAGAAGGGCGGCTGAGGAATGAGTGAGCGGAGGTGCACGCGATTCAATTTGCAAAAAAAGAGGGAGCAGAGGTGCAATGCAGCATGCTTTGCCAAAGCGGCGGCGGCGGCGGCGGCGATCCTGCTGTGGCAATGTGTCCTCTTGTGCTCATTCCTTATGTCCCTGCTCGGCATGCTCATCATGTTTCTCTCTGAGCTGTTCGAGTCAATCCGCCTGGTGATGACGCAGCTGCTGCTCACCACAAGGTCGGACAGTGTGGTGAAAACGGCGGCGTTGGGGTCGGCGTCGAGGGCGGGCGCCGCCGCAAAGGCGTGGGCGCGCTGCAGCGCTTCCAGCGCCTCCTGCATGCGATCGACGCGCGACATAGCGGGGCCGGGGGCTGCCTTGGAGGGGCTCGGGAGGTGTGGAGGTTCCTGGTGCTTGAAGGTCGGCGTGTGCGGCCTCCCAAGCGCAACCAGCCGTCTTGGAAGCTCTTTCGACAGGCACAGGTGCGAAGTGATTAGGTGGCCGTTGCGTCTCCACCGCCATGAGGGTGCCCCCGCAGCGCTCGCGGCACCGGGCGCCCGCCAGGCAAATCGCGATGTGGCTGATGACGTGAGGCCTGCACTGGCGCCTCTCCAAACAGGCTTCCAGTTATACCTGTGCACAGACAAGCATGGCAGGTACATCAGTAAGAAGCGCTGCGCCCTTGCCACTCCTGCGCCCGACGGCCCGGGGTTCAATAGCAGCATGCGACGGCAGCAACGGCGACCGTGCAGCTGTGCTCTTAGCTCATCACAAGCCATGGACATATATGCAAGCTGGCAGCTCATATATCTCTCCATGCTTGCCATGAGACGCAGAAAACGAGTGCCTTGGGCAGAGGTGCGAGAAGGGGCCCAGCCGGCGTTCGCTGTCGGGTCCACCGCTGGTGCCCGCCAAGCTGGCGTTGCCGGCGTGTGCCCCAAAGAGGTCGCGCGCGCTCTACGTCGCTCTGAAGACGTTTTCTTCTTTGATACTCATGCAGATCCGGGAGCGGCATGGGGCGGCCCTTGGGCGCTGCCTCGAGGACCGCCCTCAGGCTGCCTCGGGCTTCTGCCTCGACATGCCGCCTACATGTGCCGCAAAGCCTGCCCCTAGCGCCATTTCCTCGGCCCCGCTCCTTCCAGCCGCACCCGCCGGTGAGAGCGCCGCCGCTCCCTTCCCCGCTTGCTTCCTTGCTTGCTTGCTTGCTTGCTTGCCAGCCCTTCCTACATCGCACACCCCGCTCTTGCTCGCCCACCGCGCTTGTTCCCACCAACACTGCAGGGCCCTCCCACCTCCACCTAGCCAGCACCACCACCCACCATGCGTCGCGCCTCTGCCGCCGCAGCAGCGCTGCTCCTGCTGGCCCTGTGCACCGGCGGCGCCTCCGCCGCCCGCCCCTTTGGCCTCGGCAGCGGCCTGCTGGGCGGCACCGCAGGCAGCGGCGTCGCCACGGGGGGCATGCTCGGTGGCAGCATGCTTGGCGGCGGCCTGCTGAGCCGCCTGCGCGGCGGTGCCGCCAGTCAGCCCGTCCTGCCCGCCCCCGTCGTCTGCCCCGCCGGCGCCCCCGCCCCCATCGGCACCGACGGCCTGAAGGTTGTGGGTGCAAACGGCGTGATTGAGCTGGCCTGGGCGCCGGTGCCCTGCGCCACCGGCTACGCGCTGCTGGTGGATCGTGAGGACATCCCCGCCGACCGGGTGGGTTGAAGGGGGCGGGGGCGCTTGGGAGGGGGTGGGGGTGCTGCCTCGGGGTGCTGCGCCCCTGCCTCGAGAGCGCCGCCCTGTGCCTGCCCGCCTCCTGGCCCTAGCTGTCACGCTCACCCACCCACACTCCCCTCCCTCCCTCCCCTCCTGGTCAGGACAACGAGCTGTCCTTCACCGTTGCCCAACCGCTGGCGGTGGTCAAGAACGTGGCAAACGGCAGCCCATACATCGTCGAGGTGGGTGGGCGTGGGTGGCTGCGGGGACGTTGGGCGGCCGCTGTTGCGCCAGCCGTTCTGCGCTGCCTCACTCGCTGCGACTATGGGGCATGCTCTCAAACGGTGTGCTTGCCAACAGCCGCCAAGGCGGCAGCAAACTCAGCTGCCCACCTGCCTCACCTTCTCCCCCCTCCCGCTCCCTCCCCCCCTCCCTCTCCCTCCCCCCCCCTCATAGATCCGTGCCTGCTCCGGCTCCCAGTGCTCCGACAAGGTGGCCCTGCGCGTGACCCCCTCCGGCTCAGTGGCACCCACCATGCCCGTCGCCGGCGCGCAGCCCGCCACCCCCGCCCAGCCCGCCATCCCCGCCCAGCAGCAGCCCGCTGTGCCCGCTCAGCCCGCTCAGCCCGCCCTCGGCATCATGGCGCAGCCCCAGTCCCAGTCCCTGGCTGGCTGGCGTGTGGTGATGAAGAACCCCACCGCCACCGCTTAGGCTCAACGCCCACCTTTCAGGTGAACACGGCTTTCAACGACCACCGCCAAAGCCCAGCGGTGCCTGCAGTTCATGCCACTTCAGCGCACAAATGGTTCCAGCCCTCTGCCACGCCCACTGCGGGCTGGCGCACCGCTGCGCACCCTCGTAGCCCGAGCGCCGGCTGCGGCGTCCTGAGCCGCCGCCTTGCTGCGCCAGCTCTCTCCCCGTCTTTGACAAACCCGCCCTGTCTTCCACAAACCTCCCCTTGACCCCACTGCCTTGCCCTGCTGCCATTGACGCCGCGGCAGCAGCACCGTGCGCCCCCCCCCCCCCCCCCCCCCCCCCCCGGTTAACCCTGCCATTGGCTTGCCTGTGCTGCTCTTGGCGCAGCAGATGCAGCGCTGAATGCTCGTGTGTAACCGTCAGATGGATCATGAGAAGCGTGAGCCGGGCATGGTGCTGGCGGTGGCAGCTCACGCCGCTGCCAGCAGCGCTGCTTCAACTGTCGGTGTGCGCGCGCGGTAGAAGGAGGTTGTTCAAACGGCGACTGCAATGACAACGAGAGTGTGTTGTGCAGAGTGCGTGCAATTAAAGCGCAAGGTTATGGAGCAGGGACGTGCAGCAGCGGGGGGAATGGGGCAGCAGGGCTCAACAAGAGAAGGGGAAGGCAAAAACTTCAGACTCGATACAACAGGGTACAGGGGGCTGCAGGCGGCTGGCACGAGCGTTGTTGCAGCAGCTGGCTGGACTGCGGCTGCCAACAGTGGGCAGCCGGCAGGGAGTGCTGGCAGGGGGCTCCAGCGCGAGCTCTCCATCCGTCCACGCGATCGGCGGCACGCCGCTCACGCCGGCTGGCGGCAAGCTCACACCAGGTAGCGCAGCGCCGCCTGCTTCACCTTGCGCATAAACTCCGCTGCCTGCGGCGGCGGCGGGTGGGTGGGTGGGTGGGTGGGTGCGGTGCGGTGCAACAAGGGTTGACTGCGTTGAGAGCCACCAGAGCCAGCAGGCAGCACACAGGTGAGAGCCAGGGGGGGTCCAGGGGCAGCCGCGCCCCTTCCGTCTCCTGCTGCACAGCTGAGCTGCCTGCTGCCGCATGCCTGTCAAGCCGGCTGGCCATCGGCAGGCGCACGCAGTCGGGCTCCGCCCTGTCGCAGGCCTGCCAAGCAAAGCCGAGCTGAGCGGGACAAGACGAGCACGCCCACCTGGTCCTGCTTGGCGGCGGTGGCGCCCTCGATGTTCTGGTCCAGCAGGTCGATCATCGCGCGGTCGATCTCGTTGGCGGCTGCAGGGCGGGGGGGCGGGAGGAGGGGAAATGACGGGTTGGGGACTGCAACCAGCACAGGGCAAGCCAGGAGCAGGGGCAGCAGGGCATGGAGGTGACGCTTGGGGCGGGTGGGGGCCATGGGCGGGAGGGAGCCGGTTGAGCAACGCGGCGGGCAGGGCGAGCGGCACGGGGGGGCATGCACGGCACGGCAGCGGGGCAGCAGGGCATGGCAGGCTGCGCGCACCTGCCATCTCCAGCAGCACCGCCTTCTTGTCCTTGGCTTCCAGCAGCTTCTTCAGCCGGTCCTGCGGCGCCGCCAGGGTGGCAGCCGCCTTCTCCACAGCTTCCACAGCCTCCTGTGGGGGGTGGGGGGGCCAGCAGGAGGGAGCAAGGGCCAGCGGGTGTCGGTGTGCTGGCCGTGTGCCGGCGCGGCACGGCGGCGCGGCGCACGGGCATGCAGCACACGCCGCCGCCTCTGGCGCTGCCCTTCAGAGCGCCGTGCGACAGCTGGCCTCAGGCGCTGGCCCAGCAGCGCGCTCCGCCCCAGCTGTGGACTGACGTTGAGGTAGTCCCGCAGCGTTTCCAGCTCAGCAAGCTTGTCCTCATCGGGGATGGGAGAGAACCGCTCTAGGCCTGCAGCGACAGCAAGCACACACACCAGAAGGGGGACAAAGCCAGTGAACGGCAGGACAGCTACGCGGGCGTCGGCACAGCGCCCAGCACGCCGCAGGCCCCCAGGGCAGGCACCCATGCCAACGTGCCCCGGCGTGCGGCAGGCACCCCCTCAGGCAGCCGCGCTGCCCCCTCCCCACCCCCCACCACCACACGCACACACTACCACCACCACCACCACCCACCCACCCACCCACCCACCACCACACACACACCACCCACACCCACACCCACACACGCACGCACCCACGCGCTTGTCCAGGTGCGCGAAGAAGTCTGGCGTGAGGCGCGGCCGGCAGCGGGCCACCTCAAACTCCATCTCCGTGGCCTCCGTGTCCAAGAAAAACTCGACCAGGTCCTCAATCGCCTCGGGCACTTGCCGCGCCTGCAGCAGTGGGGGAGGGGGGGGGCCGACGTGTGATGGGATGCAGGTGGGGTGGAGAGAGGCATGTCCTGAGGCACTCGTCGCGCCTGCAGTCACAGAAAGGCGCAGCTGCAGGCAATCGCGTCACGGGATGCAGGCGGGGCGATTGCCTCGGGCACTGGCCGCGCCTGCAGCAGTGGGAGGGGCCACATGCCATCCAGTGCTACACCCTACGCTCGAGGAATGCCTGCAAACAGTGCCCCTTCGCAGCCCTGCTCTCCATGGCAGCGCGGTCGACCCTTGCCCCCCCCCCCCCCCCCCCCAGCAGCACCCACGTCTCGCTTCTTCTGCAGCTCCTCCGCCTCCTTTGCTGCAAACTCTTCCATCTTGATGGCAAACTGCTTGTCGCCTTGCACCTGCGCGGCGGGAATGGGATGAAGCAGCGCGAGGCAGCAGCGCATTGGCGGGTGCAGCGAGGCAGCTGTCGTGGGTCCAAAACTTGGGATGAAGGGCGGGCGTGCGCGCTTCTCGTTGCGTTGAACCTGCAAGCGGTGCGGGGGGTGCCGCTGCCACGCCGCCAGTGGGCAGGCCGGCAGCGCCCTGGCCTGCTGCCCACCTGCTGGAAGAACATCTTGCGTTCGATCAGGCCCTCCTGCGGGCCCCCCTTGAACAGGCCTTCAGGATCCTGCGGTGCAGCAGAGAGGCGGCGGCGGCGGCGGCGGCGGCAGATAAGCGGCGGCGGCGGCGGTGGTGCTCTGGCGTGCGTCGGTGCGGCAGCGCTGCTGCCAGCTGCACCGACTACCCTCCTACCGGCCCTTGTGGCGCCAATGCGCGTACCCAGCTGGTAGCCGCGACTCGGACAGCGCAGCGGCGTCCAGTGCGGCTGCCGCTGCGCCCCGGAGCCCGCCACAGGCTTTGTGATGCTCGTGAAGCAATTGTGCACGCCATGGTGCGGTGTTTGAAGCGCGTTCCTGGAGGTGCGCAAGCGCAAGAAGCAGCGGCTGGGTGCTCTGGACACGCTGGCCGGCTTATCGACTATGTTGGAGTGAGCAGAATGTGAAATGCAAGCGGCCCACAAGCATGCAAGCGACCAACCGCGCATGGTCGCCGCCGCCGCCACGGCACCACCGCGAGCGGTGCCGACACAGCAGCGTGCATATGCATGCGCGCGCGTCGCTGTGTGTCTGCCTCAACTGTGCGTCATCATACCGTGATGCAAGTAAAATGAACTGATTGTTGGGCTGTTGTGCTAGACCTGCGAGCGGTCGCACAGGAGCGAATGCCGCGCGTACAGAACGAGCTGAACTGCTGCACGGCGTGACGTGCCGTGCCGAAGCCTCAAACTTGACCTTCAGTAAGCTAGTATGCAGTGACCCGGACACCAGCAAGAGGACGAGCTAGGGAGGAGTGCTCAGTAGCACACGGTCTGCCGGCGCCAAGCCAACAGGGCCTGCCCAGGCCTGCGCCCGACCACCCGGTGGCTGCAGCATGACCACCCTCCTCATGTTCCGATGCACAAACTAAATCACGCAGGAGCATCTTGGGCGGGCAGCGGCCCGCTGCCCATGCCGAGTACGGCTCTTGGGGCTGCCCCTGCTCAGTCTTCTTGGGGTTCCCGCCCTCTTCGCACCACCATCCACTGCTCACCATCCCCTCTACTCTACAGCGCGCCCCTTTGCCTCGACGAAGCTTGTGCCTCAGTGTCCGCTGCCTCGTCCCCCGGCGCTGCTCCGCCTGCCATTCGCCCCCATCTGCATCCCGATTCATTCGAGCAAGCCGCGGCGTGGCGCTCGCAGCTCCCGCGTTGCCCACCGGAGGGACCGCCCTCGCGCCCTCAAAGACGCCCCGCTCGCCGCGTCTGGAGCCCCTTGCGCCGTCGGCAACGCTTGCTGACGTGCGTGCAAGCACGTTTTGATTCACGAGGCGCCTGTTCGCGACGCCAGAATGGCAGCGGTAGCAGTGTCTTGTCCACCTCTCGCCGGCCAAGGGTGCTCGCTCCACCCATGCGCACCCTCGTTCCGGGGTGCCGATGGCGGCGCTCCAGCGGCTGCGCTTAGCCTGGGTGAGCAGCTGCGCGCGCTCCACCGGCTGAGCGCCGGCGGCGGCGCCGCCCACGCGCCAGCGCCCGCTGCACACGCGCGCTCCGCGCCGCCGGCACCTGCAGCAGCAGCCAACCGGCAGCAGCAGCAGCATGCGGCAGCCCCGCGGCGGAGGCACCCTCGTGGCTGCCTGCACTGCCTGTCGTGCCTCGACGTGCCGACCTATTGCAACAGCGCCGCCGCGGCGGTGGCCGCTCGTCGCAGCGGGTGAGTGCCACGGGGTGCCGCCGACGTCCGTCGCCCACCTCGCTCGTTGTTTGCCCACGCTGGCACACGCCCCGCTGCGCAAGTGCACAGCCAAGCGGCCGCTGCCAGCCCTCGCTGCCGCCACCCACTTGGCTACGGTCCCGCGTACTGCCCCTAACCCGCCGATACCTTCCCCCGCCTGCTTCCCCTGTGCCGCAGCGGCCGCGCGCCCCCCGCCCTGGAGGAGTGGTGGCCCTCTGGCCTCTCCAGCCCCACCCTCTACTTCCAGCTGCGCCGCCGGCAGCTGCACATCCAGTACAAGGCCTCCGCCACCGCTGTGTGAGTGCGGGCGCCAGGCGGGCAGGGGCGGCAGCGGGCTAGGACGCGGCAGCGGGCTAGGCAACGGTGGCGGTGCCCTGCCGATGGTGCTTCGCATCGCTGCGCCATGCCTGTAGGTGGCAGCCTGGCATCTACGATGCCGCAGGACAGCCTGGCGGGGCTGTATTCCGTGTGCCCTCAATCTCAATGAACACGCCTCCCATCTGCCCGCCCCCCACCCCACCCCTGTGCAGCGCCGCCTCAAAGCTGTGGCGCCCCGCGGCCCAGACGCAGGCGCAGCCCTCAGAGCTGCTGGCCCACCGCCGCTGCCGCCCGCTTGGCCTGCTCATCCCTACGACCTACACCAACATCCAGCAGGTGGGTCATGGGGCCTGCGAGCTGCTGGGCCAGGACAGTGGGCAGGGCCTTGCTTTGCGGACTGGGCAGGGCCTGCTTTGCGTGGCTGCCCCCTGCCCAGCGCCTGCAAGCGCAGCGCCAACCATGGGGCTGCACCACCTGGCATCTCTCACCACCGCCACCCCTCCGACCCTTGCTTCTGCAGAACGACTCACGCGTGCAGCTGATCGGAGTGAAAGACGCGCCGTCGTGGCTGCTCGCCGCCCCATGGCCCGCCGCCGCGGCGCCCGCCGCAGCAGCCAACAGCTCGCTCCAGGCGCTGCTGTGCTGCTCCAGCGACGACCCGCCGCTGCGCGCGCGCGACGCGGCACCGGCGGCGCACGTGCCGCAGTCGCAGCGCACCTCCTCTCTGCCCAGCCCCGCCAAGCGCACCCGCTTGTTCAACCCACGATGCGATGTGCACGCTGCGGTCGGGGACGTGCTGCGCCCGTCGCCGTTCGCCTCCGCGCAGCAGCAGCAGCAGCAGCGGCAGGCGCCGCCGCCGGCCCTGCAGCAGCAGCCGCAGCAGCCGGCCGCCCAGCAGCCGCCGTCGTGGTGGGTGCAGCACGCGGCCACCGCGCCGGCTACCTGCCAGCACGCCGCCGTGCCCGCGGCAGCGCAGCCCTGGTGGGTGGCGTCGGCCGCCGCACCGGCGGCGCCCGCGGCGCCCGCGGCGCCCGTGCCGCCCCTGTGCAGCGCCCCGTCCTCCCTGCTGGCCACCCCCGACTGCGCCACCAGCCTGAGCAGCTACAGCAGCGAGGGCACGGTGCACCTGGCCAGCGCGGTGAGTGCGACCAGCGTGCTGCCGCCGGCGCCGGCGCCCACGGTGCAGCAGTACCAGCGCGCGGCGGCCATCAAGGCCGAGCGCGCCTTTCCGGTCGCCATCGACATGCCCTCCTCTGACGAGCTGGAGGCGGCCCCCTCTGTGGCCTCTGCCCTCGCCAGCCTGCTGCGCCTGCTGAAGCGCAAGGCCGACTGAGCCGGCCGGCGCAGCAGCAGGCACCAGCAGCTGGCGGCGCCCCGTGTGCCGGCGCGGCCACGCGAGCGGCGCGCCAACGCTGCGCGCGGCGCGCCAACACTGCGCCACCCAGCAACCAACCCGCCAAACGGCCAGCACAGCAACCACCACGATCATTTTCTGGTGTGAGCGCGATCTACTGCGTCCCTGATTCCTCCCGTCCCGTCACGTGCCAGCACAGCAGAGCCCTCCCGTTCACCGGAGGCCCCACCCTGTCTCCTGCATCTCCCAGCACCCACCCCTTCATCCGTCATTGTTGTACCCCCCCCCCCTTTAGACTGCCGTCCTCCCCATATTATAGTGGGCCTGCCCCTGTCCCTGCACCCCGACCGCACCACTCGAGCGCCATGCCATGCATGCCCCCCCCCCCCTGCCACGCGGCACGCCTCACCTTCGACCATCACGCTGCACATATGCACACGCATCACACTCGGTTCTGTCCCCTTACGTTTGCCTTATTCCTTCACGAATCATCCTGCAACACGGAGAAACCAGAGGTGGCAGCGAGGTCACGGCAGGAGCGCAGCAGGGGACCCGGCTGCTCGGCCAGCATTCAGCACTTGCGCTGTGGCTGCTTTGCCGGCCAAGGGGCGCACTTCCCACTTTTGTGATTCTTTACGCTCACAGCTATGCTTTACGTGCAACGGATTTGCGGGAGGCAAGCTTAGCGTGCTCTGGAATGGCAGCAGTATGTCTCATACAGGACAGTACGGTGGCGGCCGGCCCCGGCGCCCAGCAACAAGCAACATTCCGATAGCGTTCCCATGCGCGTGCAATTTGCTTCACGCTTCCTCTAATCATAACATTCTTCACGTTGCATGCCAGCCGCTCCAGTCGCCGCAGTGCGTCGCCTTGGCGGCGCTCTCGACAGGAGAAGCTCGCCATGGCACATAACGTGGTGCTGCTGCAACTGGTAGCTGCGCTGGTATTGCTGCTCGCAACAGCCGGCGGCAGCGTGCAGGCGAGTGTCCGGCTGTCGGAAGGCCCGTGCGGCTGGCCCGTGTAGCGGCTCGCGGGATGGCTGGTGTGCACACAAAGGGGCCTGGGTGATGTGGGTGCGATGCAGTCTTTGCAGGCGGCAGGCAGCGGTGGCGGCGGGCGGCGGCGCCAGTCGTCGCTCTTGTACACACTCTCAAGACTGACGGCGACGTCCGTCTTGCACGCAGGTTGAGAACCTGCCGTTGGAGCTATCCTCGCACGAGTGCCCAGACAGTGCAGTGCTGCCAGGAACCAGGCCCGACTTCTATCGCACCTGCACCTTTCACAACTTGTACCTGTGGCGGGGCAGGGCGTACTATGTCCACGAGGGTGTGAACGAGGGCAGCGCTAGCGGCAGGTTTCACCGCCCTGAAGTGCGGCTGTGCGGCTCCTCCTCACTGCGCCGCGTGCCGCTGCCTCGCACTCACGATGCGCTGCGCCTTTGGTGCCCCCCAGCAGGCACAGCGCCGCCCGACCTGGCCTCCCTGGGGCTCCGCTTTGAGCCCATCTCTCGCCCGCTGCGGGAGAAGCCTGAAGCTGTGTTGGAGTTCATGGCGACCGTCACAACAGCAGCGTTCAGTGACCTGCTGCAGCGCGGCGCGGCCGGCGCAGGCGGCGGCTCAGCGGCGCCGCGTGGTACCATTCCGCTTGCCTACTTTCAGAAGGGTGCGAAGGGTGGGGGTGGGGGTGGCCACCAAGGGGATTTGGCTGCCCGTTGCTGCGTCAAACGGTCGCAGGATGCGGGGGAAGGGCCCGCCCTGCCGGCAGCGGCGGCGGTGGCCACGCCTGGCGCCCTTCACCATGTCGAGCATGTCGAGCGCTCTCGCCGTTGCCTGTCCACGGCGCAGTGCGCAAGGTCCTGCCCGGCGGCGGCAAAGACAGCTGCGAGACCGGCAACACCCCCGGCAAGGCCAAGTGCGTGGGTGCTCCAAGCCTGCTGCTGCACAGGGAGGCAGCCACAGGCAGCCGCACCCACACCGCCTGCTTGCGCTGACGAGCTGGCCGACGAGCGGCAGCCCGCGCGTGCACTTGCTCCCCCCCTGTCGCCCCCGCCTGCCCTGCACGCGTCCGTCCCACTGTTGCACTTTCGTGTGTCTGTTCACATCTGCCCGACCACTGCCCTCCCTTCCCTCAGCTTCTTCCACCACCTGGGCGAGTGGATGCCCGCCCTCACCTTCACCCTCTGCGAGCAGTTTGGTGCGGGGGGGGGGGCTTCCGGGCGCGAAGGCGGGGGGGGGGGGGGGGGCAGACAGGCGGTCGCCCTGCCGTGGCTGCTGGCATGCAACGCTTCGGCACTGCTGTGCTACTACACCGACCGCGGCCAGCCACCTCGCCATGCCAGCCAACGTTGCGCCCAGCATGGCGTGTCGGAGACCTGCGGCGGCTGCCACCCCGCGCCCCAAACCAACTGCAGGTCACTGCACCTTCGCCGACCGCTCTCGGCTGCAGCTGATAGATGTCAACTCCTTCAGCGCGTGCCACCGCCGCCAGGCGTACCCGCCCTACTACCACGAAACCACAGCGTGCGTTTCGGGCCACCCGCTGCGCCACATCAACGGCACCGAACTGCGCAGGTGCGGGCGGCATGCGAGGGTGGTGCCCAAGCCACGCTGCGTTCTCTCTTTCGCCGCATGAGCCAACTGCTGCCGGTAAGGTGGCACGCGCTGCTGCGGCTGTGCCGGAGGGTAGGACGGGATGTGGGGTTGGAGGTATCGCATGCATCCCCACCCCATCCATCCCACCCCTCCCCTTCCTTTCCGCTGCAGCCGCCTGACGCTCGTGCGCACAGCCTGGCTGGGGCTGGGCCCCCGCTGCCGCAGCTGCATGCTGTACCCCGACCGCCTGCCGCCGACGCCGGAGCTCACCGCCAGCCACCGCAGCCTGCTGGCGCAGTGCCTGGGCACGCGCGCCGAGGCGGCGGCGCCGCTGCAGCCGCTGCGGCTGCTGGTGGTGGACAGGCAGTATGAGAGCGGCAGGTGATGGGAAGATGGGGAGACACTGGCAGAGGAGCGTGGTGCACACGCAAGGCGGCCAGCAGGGCCGCCCTCCCCTGCCGTCGTCGCCCCCTGGATTCCTCGTGGAAGCGCCGCCACAGCACAACAGAGCACAGCAGGACTTAACCTGTATCTCTGGCAGCAGGCGCCGCCCAAAAGCGCCACTACAGTCCCCCCGTCTCCCTCCTCCTCCTACACAGGCACATCGTCAACATCAACTTGGTGGTCCGGGCGCTGCGCGGCCGCTACTCCCGACGCCACGTCAGCGTCCGCCTGGCCTACATGGAGGTGGGTACATCACACTTCAATCACTTCAGGGGTTTGCTTACTTCAGCGTGGCTGGGCGGGGGCTGTTCGGGCTTAGCAGCCACCAGCCACCCCAGGCAAGCATCTGGCTGGCCTTGCATGCACCGAGCCTTGCAGTCGCGCTGCAAGGCCTTGCAGCCGCGCTGCAAGGCCGTGCTGCGAGGCTTGTGCGAGCTGTCGCGCCTCGACGCCTGCGGCGCTGCATCCTCACCCTCCCTGCACGGCTCCCCTGTGCACATACACCCCCGCCCTGCAGGGCTTGACGCTGCGGCAGCAGGCGGCGCTGTGGGGCGACGCCAGCGTGGTGCTGCATGCGCACGGGGCCGCGCTGGCCATCTACCCCTTCCTGCCCAAGCATGTCAGCCTGGCATATGCCTCTTGCCCATGTGCATGCCATCTCCACCGTACATGTGCAGCCCAGTGCCCGGTGGTGCATAGACGCCACCTGCATGCCCGCCGCATGGCCGCCACTGCTTGCAGCATGTGCCCGGCACATGCAGGCACGCTGCGCGCTGCCCCGCTCCCAGCCAACCCCCCCTCATGCGGAATGCGCGCTGTCCTTCCCCTGCAGGCTGTGGCTGTGCAGCTGGCGCCGATGCTGGGGCACTACACCCCAGCGTACTGGGTGGATCTGTACGTGAGTGCGGTACCATGCCTACGCCCCATGCACCTCTTGTACAGCCGCATCTGCCCACCCCAAGCAGACTGCGACAGTGCCCGCACTGCTGCTGACAGGCTCCCAAGCTGCGCCCCTCGTCCTGCCTCACTCTGTGTTGGTCCGCCGCTCCCCTGCAGCAACACGAGCTGCGAGGCATCAGCGACATCGACGTCAGCACTTGGGTGGGCTCCAACCCAGCGCTGGCCCACCTCAACACAGAGAAGGTGCAGGCGCTGCTGCCCAGCAACGGCCGCCTGCAGCGCTTTGTGGCAAACAGGTGCGGCTGCTGAAGGGGCTGGGTTGCTGGATGAGTGGGTGCATGGGCGAATAGGTGGTTGGGGGCCAATGCAGCAGTAGGCACTGAGCGGCAGCTCGCCGCTTGCGTGCACCTTGCGCACGCAATCGCGCGCCTGCAGCCTGCCGCCGCCTGCACAGCGCCAGCCACCACGTGCCGCCTCCTGGGGCGTGCCCCGTTGCAGGACCCTGTTTGGCGAGTTCATGGCCACCTACGCCTGCCCAGCAGCACTGGAGAAGGGCATGCGCCGGGCCTGCAGGGACCTCCAATTATTGCTGAATGTCAACGTGCCTGTTGATGTGGCACTGAACCTGACAGATGCAGCCATCATGCGTGCGTTCGAGAAGCAGGGGCGCACCGTGCCGCCAGGCCTGTTTGCAGGCAGCGGCGGCGGCGATGACGGCAGCGGCGGCGGCGGCAGGAGCGGCAGCGGCGGCGGGACCAGTAGCAGCGGCAGCAGCGGCGGCGGCATGAGCAGCAGCAGCGGCAGTAGTGGCAGCAGCGGCAGTAGTGGCAGCAGCGGCAGCCATACCAGCAGCAGCGGCGCTGGACCAGCGGAGCATCAGCCACGTGCAGCATCGGCCGGGTTGGAGTTAGCGCAGGTGCAGGGCAGCGTGCATCTGCTGCTGGTGGGCGGCGTCGCGGGCTCGTTGCTAGTGTTCACCCTGCAGTCCTTCCGCCGCGCGCGCCAACCCTTGAAGTGATGCATCACTCGATAGTTATTGAACTACTGTAACACGTGCAAGCGTGATGACTAGGCAGGGAGGAGCGGGGAGTCTCCCGGGAAGGAAGGGAGCAAGCGTGGAATGGGAATGGGAAGAGCAGGAGGCACAGCGCCGGCGCGGTGGTCGCGCCTGCGTGTGCGGCGGAGCCTGACCCGCGTTTCTCATAAAACTGCTTGCTGTCTTTCTGAGCGGGTGCGACTCTGTTGGAATTGTCCGTGGTCGTGGCCATGCACGAGCGGGCGGCATTGCTGGGATGTCGTCCCGCCGTCCGAGCTGGCAGCCTGCCGGCTCTCCCGGTGCTGCCCTCTGCCGCCGCCTTCCCGTCGCACACCAAACCCTTGTCCATTCCTCGTAGTCAGTCGATTCTTGTCTGCAGAGAACCCAACACACACAGCCACCCTTTACGATGAGAGGACTGCTTCTTGTTGCGCTGCTCGCGCTCGTCTGCGCGCCGACCGATGCTGGGTAGGCGTGCTGTCTGGCTGTGCTGCCGGAACAGAGCTGCTTCGCGTTTTGTGGCTGGGGTCGAAGGGTCTGAGGCATCGCCTCGCGCCGCCTGCGCGACCTCGCCGTTATTGTCGGGTAACCCAATCCCAATCAGCTTGTTTGGCCACTCAGAGCAGGCGGCGGCGGCTGGGCTTGGGGTGGCGGCGGTGAGCGTCGCCGCTGGCGCCGGCAGCGCTGCTCACCCTCGCCCGCTGCAGCCCCGCACATACCTGCCGACCTCCAACCTGGCTGCACTTGCACTGCCATGCCTGCCCCCGCCCTGCAGGGCGCAGTCCACCACAGGGCAGGAGCAGTCCAACACGGAGCAGGAGCAGCGCAACATTGACAGGGTGACCGAGCGAGCGCCGCCCGCGCCGCGCCCGCTCCCCTTCTGCCGGCGTGCCGCCCGCCGCCGCCGCCGCTGGGAGCTGCTGCAGCTGCGTGTGCTGCGCACAACCGCACCCGCTGGCCGATGTCGCCGCAGCCCGCCTGCCTCCCTCCTCCCTTGGTTTTCAGGCTGGGGAGTGGACGTCCCTCGCGTACGACGCCCAAACCCCACCCTCCGGTGCGGCGGTGGCGCACCTGCTGGCCGACAACTGCACTTTTGTGTCGGGCACCCTGCCGCAGGTTGGCGGTAGGGGTGAGCTTCAGTGCGTGCCGGCCGCGCCTGCTCCTTGCCTGCCTGCCTGCCTGCCCGCCCGCCCGCCCGCCCGCCCGCCTGCCCGCCCGCCCGCCCGCCCGCCCGCCCGCCCGCCCGCCCGCCCGCCCGCCTGCCTGCCTGCCTGCCTGCCTGCCTGCTCTGGTTGGATCCACTGGAGGCGGGGACGACAGGGTGCAAGGGTGCCAGAAGGCAGCTGACTCGGAGGCGGCGGCACCAGCACGGTGCTTCACAGCTGACCGTCGCTGCACCTGGCCCCCGCCTGCAGGTGAAGGACTGCGCTGCTTTCTCCGACCTCTTGGGGAGCCTGCTTGCCAACGGTACGCCCCCCCCCCGCCCCCGGGCACGCGTCGCCGCCCGCTGCTGCGCCGACGCTGGTTTTCACTGCCAACACGCACGCTCGCTCTTCGTGCTGCCCTTGCGTACTGCGACCAACATCTCATGGCTGCAACCACATCTTGTGGCGTGCCACCACCACATGCGCAGCCCCCGACTTCAACCTCACCAAGGTGGACGTCATGTTTGGCAAGGACGACAAGGTGACCGCCCAGTTCACCGTCAGCGGCACCCACACAGTAGGACAGCACGCCGGTGAGCCCGGCCTGATGGGGCACTTGCCTGGGCTTCCCTGGTCGGCACGCCACTGCCGACAATGGCATGCATGCTTCCGAACTTGCCAGCACTGGTTGCCAACTTTTCAATCGGCTGCTGCGGCGTCGGCACGGCGTAGCGCAGCAGCGCAGCATAGCTGAACGACGAGACCATGATGTGCCCACGGAAGCGTGTGCTGGCCAGTCACACGCCCTGCGCCGGGGTCCCTCTTGTGGCGCAGGCATCGCCCCCACCAACAGGAGGGCCACCTTCACCGGCATCCTCATCTTCCAGTTCGATCAGAACGGGAAGATCGAGAAGGTTTGGAACGAGTGAGCGCCCCGCCCTGCGCCGCGCCCCGCCTGCCCCTCCCCGCCGCGCCCCGCCCCGCCCCGCCCCGCCCCGCCTCGCCCTGCCCCACCTCGCACTGCCTCGCAGCACACCGCTCGCGGCCGCGCCTTGACCGACGCCCTGCAGCAGGAGGGTCTGGGGGGTGCCACGGCGGTGCAAGCGGTGCATGGAGCAGGGTCTGCTGGGTCTGCTTTGCTCAATGCCCTTCTGCTGCTTTGTTGATCTCTGCCCTGCCCTGCCCGCAGGTGGGACATGCTGTCCACCTGACGCAAGCTGGGATGGGAGGCGGAGCTGTGCAGCTAACGGCAGCCTCTAATTACCAGGCCGGGCGCCCTCACGATAACCATGCTGTACGCGGGAGACAGCAGCAGCAGCAGCAGTCAGCCACCGGTTGTACTGTACGCCAGAGTGCTGCCTGAGATGTACAGTACCACCTTTCGCAGTAAAAGAGCAGATACTCCTGCCATGTGCACCGAAGCGGTAATAAAGGCACGCTCCTCCAACCCGGGGGCAGTCGGGTCAGGCTCAAGCGAGCACACAGGAGGCTGGTGATGCAGAGGCGGCCCAGAGACAGCTGGGCCTCTCGAGAGGGAATCGACAGGGACAGGGGCAGTGCAAATCGGCTGGCGTAGCGGCGGCAGCGCCAGCCGCTGGCAGAGAGCCATCTCTAGGCCCCTTCGTGTTGCCGGCGTGCGCATTGCGCTTCAACCATTCTCCCCTACCTCTCTGCTGCATGTGAGCCGCCCCAGTAGCTACAGCGTGTCGGCCCGGCGGCGCCCTCAAAAGAGGAGGGGCGCCATGTTGCGGCGTGTGGCGCTACTGCATCTGGCAGCTGCCGCGGTGCTTATGGCTGCATTAGCCAGCGTTGGCGTGCAGGCGAGTTGGCTGTCAAGTGCGGGGAACTGGTTTGCGCTGCCTGCAGGACGGCTGGGAGCACGTGCTGGAATCACGGCAATACCAAAAAAGTCAAGGAATGCTTGTCAGGGCGCTAGGCAGCAGCGGCGGCGGCGGCGGCGGGATAGGCAGCGGCAGTGCCTGCTCCACGCCGCCTGCCCCGATCTGCCCCTGCACTAACTGTTCTCGCGCTGCACTCACATCGACGATGACAAGCACTCCACACATGCTTCTCTACTTTCAGGCGGTGGAGCTGCAGCTGGAGCCATCCTCGCACGAGTGCCCGGCGAGCGCTGTGCTGCCAGGCGCACGGCCCAAGTTTTACAGGACCTGCACCTTCCGCAACCTGTACCTGTGGCAGGGCACGGCGTATTACATTCACGAGGGTGAGGACAGCAGGAAATTCGGGCTCAGGGATGCTGCTACTGCCACCGCCGCCGCCGCCGGCATTGCAGGCCACCCTCGCGGTGCATCCAACATGCCCTGCCCGCCCTGCAGGCGCGGCGCCGGACATCGGATCCCTGGGCATCCGATTCGAGATCTGGTCGCGGCACGAGGACGACGACGCGGTGCTCGAGTTTGTGCAGCCCGTCACCGCCCCGGCCTTCCGCAAGCTGCTGGCAGTTACGGCGCCCAAGGGGCAGGCGGCGCCGGCGGCGGCGGACGCGACGATCCCCCTGGCGGCGTTCTGGAAGCGTGAGCGAGGAGCAGACGGGGCGGCCAGGCAGGCCAGCTTGCTGTGGCACGTGCGGCACGGGTGTTGGATGGAAAGCGTGCAACAGGCTTGCTGCGTCGCCTGCTTGCTGCGGCGTGCTTCCCTTCCACTGTTGTGCCTGCCTGCATGCACCCCTGTGCAGCCCGCAAGATATGGCCGGCCTCCCTGTCGGACCGCTGCGCCACCGGGACGGGACCAGGCAGGGCCAAGTGAGCGTCGCTGGGCCGGCCGCTGCCGGGCGGCCCGAGTTGGTGCTGCTGCAGATGGAGGGGGGGTGGCTGCGTTGCGGGGCAATGCGTGCGGGAGGGTGACCCCAGCCCGCACGCGCCCAAATCCCTCTCCCTCCCCGCAGCTACTACCACTTCTTCGGAGAGTGGCTGCCTGTGCTGGGCTTCACTCTGTGCGAGCAGTTTGGTGAGTGCAGCAGCATGCACAGCCGAGGGGGCTTCTCTATGCAGTCTGGCCAAGTGTGGGGCGTGGAGCTGCACTGCCAGGTGCCGCGCACCGCCTGCCTGCCACCCCGCCTGTGGCCTCGCATTCCACCTCCCCTGCCTACCTGCTGGCAGCCCACTGCAGCTGCGTCAACCGCTGCCAGCTCACCCGTGCATATGCCTTCTGTCCCTCGGTCCCTTATCCCGTGCTGGCCCCGGTCCCTTATCCCGTGCTGGCAGGCCACTGCCATTACGCCAACCGCAGCCAGCTGACCATCATCGATGTGTTCCGGCGGTACCGCTGCCACGAGCGTGAGCGGTACCCGCAGTACTACCAGGTACGGCCGGGCTGATCCGCCGGATTTGGAAAGCTGACAGCGCTGGTGGGCTGTGGCAGTCGCCACGGTGGCAGGGGCGGGGTAAATGCAGCCGCAGGGGTGCCCTGCTGCCGGCCGGCCTCATCCCCCTCCCCCACCGGCACGTCGACCGGCGCGCGTTCTTCCTCGTCCCGTCCCCCTCACCCTTCAGGAAGCCGTCTCCTGCGTCTCCGCCCAGCCCCTGCGCCATCTGCGCGGCCCACTGCTGTCCAGTCAGCTGACCCATGTCAAGGCGGCATGGATGGGGCTGAGCCCCCGCTGCCGCGGCGTGCCGCCAGGGTGCTACAAGGAGGGCAGCGGGCGGCTGCCGCCGACGCCGCGCCTCACCGCCGCCTGGCGCGACCTGCTGGGCCAGTGCTTTGGCACCGACGCAGCCGCGCCCGCTGCGCTGGAGCCGCTGCAGCTGCTGGTGATCGACCGGCTGTACGCCAGCGGCAGGTGGGTGGGGTAGAGAAGGGCGTTGGGGGGCTGCCTGCGTCGGTGCCATCGCAGCTGCTTGCAATTGATTGGGTGCATGCCAGCGGCAACTGGAGGGGCGTTGGCGGGGCGCGGGTCCTGCCTGCTTGCTTGGGGTCGTTCCTGTGCTTCTTTCCACCAGCAGTAGTCGCCAGCCTGCCAGGCAGCCCCGGCAAGTGCAGCCGGCAGCCCATGCGTGCCGCCCACCCGCCCCCCTGCGTGCCTCCCCGCCTGCCTGTCCCACTCCGCAGGCATCTGGTCAACGTCAACACCCTGATGCGGGCGCTGGAGGCGCGGTATTCAGAAGAGCATGTAAAGCTGCGCCTCGTTTACATGGAAGTGAGTGGGTGGGTGGATGGGCATCATGGTGGGTTGTTGCAGCAGCTGCTGCTGCCGCTGCTGCTGGGTGGGTGGGTAGGTGGGCAGGGCGGGGTGGGGAGACGTGCTAGGAAGGGGCGTCGGAAAGTGGAGGGTGCTGTCGTGGTCTTGACTCTTCATTTTGCATCCAGCCAGAAGCCTGCTCACCACCGCCCTCCTGAGCCCGCTGCCTCCCCTGCTCCTCCTGCCCCCCAGGGTCTGTCCCTCAAGCAGCAGGCCGCGCTGTGGTCTAGCGCCAGCGTGGTGGTGCACGTGCACGGGGCCAGCTTGGCAAACTATTACATGCTGCCGGTGAGGGGCGGGGTGGGCGCAACGAAGCAATGAAGCAGAAGCTGCGAGCTTGCCTGATGCGCAGCTGTGGGGCTGCTGTGGGGTGGAGAGGGTGGCAACGGAGCCATGGGGCATGCACGAGCGTGCGTTCATCAAAGCGCATGTGTGCCGCGCCGTCGCGCATCAACCTCCACGCTCCCCCCGTAACGCACTGCTGCAGCGGCATGCCACGGTCGTGCAGCTGGCTCCCATGCTGGGCCACTATAAGCCCCAGTGGTACACAGACTACCTGGTAAGTCTGGCACATACAGGATGTGTGATCCTTGAGGGATGTGTTGTTCTGGTGTTGTACAGGTGGAGGGAAAAAATTGCGATACACAGACTACTTGGTAGGCCGCCCAGGCTGGGGACGGTGGGCAGGGAGGTTTCGGGCAGGCTGTGGGGAGTGGTGGGGAGTGGAGCGGCGCTTGGCGCTGGGATTGGAGCGGCGCGCCTGCCTGCACGAGCTCGCGGCCGGAGCCCTGCCTTGCGGCCCCTCGCCTCCCTGGACTGATTCGTCGCCGCGTCGCTGCCCTCTCGCCTGCAGCAAGAGGAGCTGCGGGGGGTGAGCGACATAGAGGTCGAGACTTGGTTGGTGAGGGACGACCCCTGGTTGGGCCACCTCAGCACCGAGGCGATCGCGCGGCAGGTGCCCTTCAAGCCCCCGCTGGCGGCGCTGGTGGCAAACAGGTGTGTCCCGCGTGTGTGTGGGGGGTGGGCGGGGCCGGCTGCGGGTCGGCTGTGAGCGCGTGTGTGTGGGCTGGGCTGGGCAGCATGGCCAACCCAGGGCAGCGCGCAAGGGCTGGTTGGCGCCATGGCTGGCGGCCTGGCTGTCGGCATGTTGCGCGGCACCAGGGCTGGCGCTTGCAAAGTGTTGTCCTTCCAACCCTTGCGCTCCTTGGTACCGCTCACCATGCATGGCCTCGCTCGCCTGCATGCCACGTTCCCATGCCCTCCGCCGACCCCCCGCGCTGCCCTCAGGACGGCCTTTGGCCACATCGTGCGCACCTACACCTGCCCAAAGTGGCTGGGCAGGCGGGCAGCGTTCGTGTGCGAGGAGGTGCGCGTGGGGGTTGGCGCGCGCTCCCTGGCAGCCTGCCAGGTGGCACTGCAATGGTGGTACAGGCGCGGATCCCCGTCCCCCTCTCGCGCCTGCCCACCCGCCGCCTTTTGCTAGCTCCCCGGCCCCCACCTGCAGGTTCTGCTGCGGAATCTGAATGTCAACATGCCTGTGGATGTGGCACTGAACCTGACGGATGCAGCCATCGTGCGTGCGTATGAGAAGCAGGGGCGCGCCGTGCCGCCAGGCCTGCTGCGGGCCGCCGCTGCCGCGGCGCTCGTGGCCGGCGCCGCCGACGGCAGCAGCGCAGCGGCGGTGGCGCAGAGCAGCAACAGCAGCACTGGCGGTGTTAGTGGCAGCAGCAACAGCAGCAGCAGCAGCAGCCAGCACCTCTCCTCAGTGGCAACCCAGTTACAGCAGCCGGAGGGGGTGGCTGTTGCAGGCAGCAGCCTGGGCGCAGCGCCCCCGTTGCCGCGGCTGCAGCTGCAGGACGGCATGCGGGTGCTGCTGGTAGGGGTGACAGCTGGGGCGGCGGTAGCGCTGGCGGTGGATGCTGTACTGCGACGACGAGAGCGAGCGGGGCACCGTCGCCCCTGGGGATAGCGGCATGCATGTTGCGCTCTCCCCTGCGTTCGAGATTACTACTGTAATGGCTTGGCGCCTCACAGTCATGGGGTAGGGTGGCACACGAGGGGGCAGGACGTGCAGGCAGGCGGTCCCTACTCGGTAGTACGGTCGCTCAACAACCTGCAAACGTCGGGCGGCACTGTCCAGCGGTTGGCTGCCAGCCCTGCCCGCCCCTCAGCATCCCCCTCGCGAGCAGGCCTGCTGGGCGGCGCAGGGGGCATTGGGAAACGGGCAGCCTGCGATTGGGACGAATACCTTTTGAAGTACGCCGGCATTTACGCCGGCACCTCCGTGGGGCTCACAAACCAGTCGCCCTGCCGCCGACCGCTTTACAGTTCTGCTTTCGTGCACGCTCACAGGCCCTCCACCGTGCCCGGCTGCGTGGCAGGGCCAGTCTGGGCGGTTGTTTGCGGTCCTCCCTTGCGCCGCCATGGCGCGGTGGCGCGGGGTGCTAATGTGTCTATTTGCGCTCGTGAACTTTGTGGCAGCCGCCAGGCCTGCGCAGGTGCGTTAGGAAGGGGATTGCGCGCGCAGAAATGTGGAGCCTTGGCCTGTGGTGCTGCAGCGACCTCACTCGCAAATTCGCACTTTCTGTGGTGTCATGAGAGCGGATCACACGGTGCACGCGCCGCGCAGAGCGAGTTGCCGGCGCTGCCGCCGCCCAGCCGCCGCTGGCGCAGCCGCCGACCCCCGCTTCGCGGCGTCAGCACCTGAGCAGGGCCTCCTACTTCTTCAACTCAAAGGGCTGCAAGGCGACCAACGAGCAACCATCACCTCGCTTGCCCGCTGACGCAGGGCCCGCCCGAGCTGCAGCTGGTGCCGTCCTCGTTTGAGTGCAGCCCGCCCCGGCCGCTCGCCCAGCGGGACCCTCGGTTTCGGGCCTACCGGCCGTGCACCTTCCGGCACGTGTACATGTGGCACGGCAGGGCACACTACATACTGAAGGGTGCGCCGCGGCACACCTGCGGCACAGGCAGGACACGCGCGTGCGTGGCCCTCGCAGCTGCCGTGCACGACGGCCGCTGACCAGTCGAACAGGCAGCGATCTCGTAGTCATGCTTGCCCTCCTGGTCCTGCAGAGGGCCAGGCACCGCCGCCGCTGGAGGAGCTGGGCATGCGTTGGGAGCTGCACCACCAGCTGGAAAACGACCAAACCATACACGACCTGATGCTGCCCATCGCTGCCAAGGACTTTGTGGCGCTGCTGGCCGCCAACGCCAGCGGCGGCCGCCCGCAGGCGGCGGTGGACCAAACCATGCAGCGAGCGTTCTTTTGGAAGGGTGGGTGGGTGGGTGGGTGGGTGGGTGGGTGGGTGGGTGGGTGGACATACTTGGAAGTGTGGTCGTGCTAGGGTTGGGGCAGCGAAGCGGATGAGCTGGGGCTAAGAGGGGCGTTCCCTTGAGCTGCTACCCACTTCTTGCCCACACGAGTGGCCACCGTGGTCAGTTCGCCCTGCCTGCCCGCCCTGATCCCCCCTTGCAGCCCGCAAGGTGTTTCCCAAGTCACACGCCGACAGCTGCTCTCGGGGCACCGGCCCTGCGCGGGGCAAGTGAGTGCGCCGCCAGCCCTCCCCCCAGGGCACCGCGCCTGGCAGCGGCAGGGAAGGCACGGGGTGCGCCGCCCAGGCAGCGCTCGGCACCGCCTGGCCACGTGCCTGGCAGTGCCCCCTCCAATGCCTCCACCACCCTCCTTCCCTCCCCCTCCTGCCCGCAGCTACTACCACCAGCTGGCAGAGTGGCTGCCCGCCCTCACCTACACCCTGTGTGAATACTGGGGTGAGTGGGCTTGAAGAGAGGCGGGGGAAGGGAGCGGGCCGGGGGGGGGGGGGGGGATAGATAATATATGCATAGCCCCCCCACCCACCACCACCACCCCACACACACACGCACGCACGCACGCACGCACGCACGCACACAAGGGGGTACCACGGTAAGAAACCAAGCGTCGCTGCCTCGCTAAAAAACCAAGCGTCGCTGCCTGTCTGCCTCCTGTTGCAGGTCACTGCCACTACGCCAACCGCAGCCAGCTGACGGTCATCGACGTCAACCGCCGCTTTGGCTGCCACATGCGCGAGCGCTACCCGACCTTTGTCCTCGAAAGCACAGCGTGCGTGTCGGCGCAGCCCCTGCACCACATCGACGGCGCCACGCTCCACCCCCAGCTGGTGCACATTCGAGAGCTGTGGATGGGTATGGGTGAGCGCGGCCACTGGGGCAAGGGGGTGCCGGGCACACCGCTGTTTGGCCGGCGGGGTGTCGGAGTGACTGCTGCATGCCAGCCAGGTCCCGCCCGCGGCTGCCGCTGCGCTTCACTCGCACCTCGGCCTGCAAACACCACCGCAGCAACACGCATCGCTCTGTGCCTTCCCTGCCCCTCCCCCCTCTGCGCCCCCCAGGCCCGCGCTGCCGCGGAAGCATCCCGGGGTGCTACCGCAAGAAGGCGGGGCGGCTGCCGCCCACGCCGGAGCTCACCCACAACTACCGCCGCCTGGTGAGGCGTGCGCACCCCCGCGCCCCTCCAGCTTCGCGCCCTCAGTTTCGCCTCCCCGCCTTGCCATCGCCCCGATGCTTGGCCCCCTTGCATCCTCTGCCCCTGGTCTGGGTAGAACCCAAAGAGACTGTGACCACAGCAGGCACAGCACATGCCACCACCACCTCTCCCATGTGTGCTGCGCTGCAGGTGGGCGAGTGCTTTGGCACGCCGTACGACCACGCAGCCCCGCTGGATCCGCTGCAGCTGCTGGTGGTCGACCGGCTGTACGACAGCGGCAGGTGGGGGTGGGGGCGCCAGGGATGCAGCGGCGACGACTGCCGTCTAAGCACAGCTCTGTAGCGGCTGTCGCAGCTCGGCGGCAGGGCGGGGCAGCGGGCGCTCTGCCTGCTTTGGTCCCAGCTGTCGCCTTGCCTGCTCTGCCGCTGAGTGCCACCGCCAACCGAATAACCTTTTCCGCTCTGTCTGCCTCCCCGCAGGCACATCCTGAACGTCAACACCATCGTGCGGGCGCTGCAGGCGCGGTACTCGCCCCGGCACGTCCACGTGCGGCTGGCGTACATGGAGGGGCTGACGGTGAAGCAGCAGGCGGAGATGTGGTCGCGAGTCAGCGTGGTGGTGCACATCCACGGCGCCGCGCTAGGCGAGTTGCTGTTGCCTGCCTGCACTCCTTCCCGCGCCTGACGTTGTGCTCACGTTGCCTGCTGTCTGCGCTTCCAGCTGATGCCCTGCCCCTCCCATCCCTGCCCCTCCCCTGACACCCTCGAGGCTGCCAAGGCACTTGCCCCTCCCAACAAGGCTCTGCCGCGTCCCGGCTTGCAGCACTGCCACCGGGCCCCGCCCTCGGCCCCCGTACAACCCGTTCTCTCCCCCTCCCTCCCTGCAGGCAATTATTACTTCCTGCCCAGGGAGGCGGTCACAATACAGCTGGCGCCGATGCTGGGGGCCTACAGCCCGCAGTGGTGGACAGACTTCTTCGTGAGTGGGTGGGCCTGCTTGATGGCAACATGCGTGGGCGGGAGCCCGCCGCGCAGTGCCGTGGGTTGCGGCGGCGGTGGGGCGGCAGCGGCGGCGGCAACAGCAGTAACAGCACGCACTGCCGTTCGAGCACACACGCACTCAAACGCACACACGCACGTCTTTCGACCCACCCACCCACCCACGCCCCCCCCCTGTTAACTGCTGCAGGACCAGGACCTGGGGGAGACCGCGGGGCTGCAGGTGCTGACGTGGATCAACCAGGACGCGCGGCTGGCGCACCTCAACACCGAGACGGTCATGCACGAAATCAGGCCCAAGCCCAAGTGGGTGGAGTACGCTCAAAACAAGTGGGTGGGTGCCTGGTTGGTTTTGGCTGTTTTGTCGGTTGATATGCTGGATTTGGTTGGTTGGTTGATTGGTTGGATTTGGTTGATTGGTTGATTGGTTGGTGCTGGTTGAGCAATTGATAGATTGGTTGGTTTGTTGACCGAGCAAGCGAGCCACACAACCTGCTCGTTTGTGCCCGCTGTCCACCTGCCTGTTGCCCCTCTGTTTCCACCCTCGCTGCGCTCAATACCAACTTGCCGACCCCCTGCTCCTCCCCTGCGCCCACATCACCCGTGCAGGACGCTGTTTGGCGACTTCCTGGCAACCTACAGCTGCGAGGACGTGCCACAGGAATACAAAAAGGTGCGCGCAGGGCAGGGCAGGGCAGGGCAGCGCAGTGCTGCGCGCGAAACCCACTGCGAAACCCACTGCGGGGCTGGCTTGGTGCTCGTGCGCGCTGCCGGCCCCTTCCTTCCCTCCACGCTTCCCCCCCACGGTTCCCCACTCCACCCACCTCCCCCCCACTCGGCAGGCATGCGGTTTTTTGGAGCGCCTGATCAACGTGAACGTGCCCGTCGACGTGGCGCTCAACCTCACGGACACCGCCATCCAGATGGCCTTCAACAAGCAGGGCCGCAGCGTGCCGCCAGACCTGCTGACGACGCCGGGCCGCGGCGGCGACGGCGGCGGCGCGGATGGCGCACAGCTGGGCGGCATTCCGTTCGCTGACCCGTCGGCGGGCACTCAGCAGCAGCAGCAGCAGCAGCAGCAGCAGCAGCGGTGGCAGCAGCCCCTGGCGATGGCATCGTTCGGGGGGCTCAGCACCCAGCTGCTGCTGGGCGGCGTGGCGGGGGCGCTGCTGGCGCTGACGATAAAGTCGTTCCGCCGCACGCACCACCCCTTGAAGTGATCCCCTACTGCTGCTGACGTGCCGTGCTGCAGGCATGCTGCTTATGTTTACAGCCAGCAGCTGCAAACGCCATGCCATGAAATGATCCGTCGGTGTGACAGCCAGGTTGGGGGTGTCGACCACATCGGCAGCGGCAGCTGCTGCAGTATGCATTCTGCAGCATCCCTTCCCCACGCTGCATGGCACGGGGGGGGGGGGGATTGCTGCGCTGCATGACAAAGAATGCAGGCTCGGGTTCACCATGCGTTGCGCCTGTGGCACCTGCAATTCCTCCACCAGCCGCCACGCCGGCACAACTACCCCGCATCTTCATTGATGCATGTGACGGCTGGCGCAAGCTGACGAGGTGCGCGGCACTCCCCAAGCGTCCCCGCGTGTATCCAGGACGCTGTATTGGGCTGCAGGATTCATTACACTTCCCTGCGCGGATGCGAGCCGCCTGTGTCGCAGCAGCGAGTCGGCCCGGCGGAGCCCTCAAAGGAGAAGGCGCAGAATGGCGCGGCGTGCTGCGTCCCTGCATATGGCAGCTGCGATGCTGCTATTCGTTGCGGCAGCGAGCGCTGGCGCGCAGGCAAGTGTGTTGTCAAGACCGGGCTGGCGCTGTGGGGCGCTTGCAGGGCAGCTGGGTATTATTGCTGCAATTCAAGGAAGGCTAGGAAGCGGTGGGTCGCTTCGTGGGCGCAAGCGCCATCAGCGCCATCAGCGGCGGCAGGCGGCGGCGGGACGCTGCGGTGCTCAAGGCACGCATTTGGGCGCTCGCCAAGCCTGCACCTCTGCTGTTTCATCTCCTGCCTCTCGCCACAGTTATTCCTTATTAAAATCACCTGTTTGCTGCTGCTTGCAGGCCCTGCACCTGCTGCCCTCCTCGTACGAATGCGCAGAGAACACGCTGCTCGGCAGCAAGCCGCGCTTTTACCGCCCTTGCACCTTCCGCGGCGTGTACATGTGGCACGGCAAGGCACACTACATACTGAAGGGTGCGCCGCGTGCAGGCGACCCAACAGACACAAGCAGAACAACAACACACGATGCATGGGCGCCATGTGGGATGCATGCCGCGCGCGCCACGTGCATGCGCGACTGTTGCTTTACACAGCACATGCCTGCCGACTGTACCCCCCCTTTGCCCATCTGCAGAGGGCGAGGCGGCGCCGCCATTCGAGCGGCTGGGCGTCAGGTTCGAGATGAACCCAGAGTTGGAGGACGACCGGGTGGGTTGCGCTTTTGCGTGCGCTGCAACCAACGCAGCTTCCGGTGTGGCTCCTGCCCTGGCTTCAGCCAATGCGTTCCGTGTCCGGGCCGCTCACCCGCCAGCTCACCCCCTCCTCGCCCTCCACCCTGTCATCGTGCCCTTCGGCCACCCCTTCTCGCCAGGTCGTGCACGAGGTGCTGCAGGCGGTCACCGCCAAGCAGCTGCTGGCTGCGCTGGCCGCCGCCGCCGCCGACGGCCGCCCGCCGGCGGCGGCGGATGCAGAGATCGAGCGGGCCTTCTTTTGGAAGGGTGGGTGGGTGGGTGGCAGGGTGGGCTGGAGGTGTTGGGTGGGACAGCGGCGCATCACAGGGATGGCCTGGTGAGATGGTTGCGCTGACGCATGCGCTCGGGCACGCAGCAACCCACCCACACTCCCTCCATGGTACCCCCCTCGTGCAGTCCGCAAGGTGTTCCCAAACGGGCCCACAGACAAGTGCTCGCGGGGCACCGGCCCCGCCCGCAGCAAGTGAGCGTGCCCTGCAGCGTGCCGGCTGGGCGTCGGTGCAGACGGCACGCGGCGTGTCCAGCAGAGGGGCGTCTAGGAGAAGCGGGCGTTGGTGCGTGGCATGCGCAGCACGCGTGTGACCGTGCCCTCCACCGGCCTCCCTCCAACCCTTGATGCCCGCAGCTACTACCACCAGCTGGCAGAGTGGCTGCCCACCCTCACCTACACCCTGTGTGAATACTGGAGTGAGTGGGCTTGGAGGGACAGCGTGCATGCTGGGGCGCGTGCCTCCGTGCTGCCTGCTGCACACGCGGCAGCCAGGGTGGGGAGGGGCAAGCAGGCCCAGGTCCGCTGCAAACTCCAGAATCCCATGCCACCTGGCATGCAACGGAGCTCAAGAAACTCACCGAAGCGTGCCTCCTCCCCTCGCCGCAGGCCGCTGCCTCCTGGCCAGCTGAGCGTTGTGCCCCACCATCTCCCCGCCACCCTGCAGGCCACTGCCACTACGCCAACCGCAGCCAGCTGATGGTCATCGACGTCAACTGGCGCTTTGGCTGCCACATGCGTGAACGCTACCCGACCTTTGTCCTTGAAAGCACGGCGTGCGTGTCGGCGCAGCCGCTGCACCACATCGACGGCGCCACGCTCCACCCCCAGCTGGTGCACTTTCGAGAGCTGTGGATCGGGATGGGTGAGCGGGCAGCTTGTGTCTGTTGGGCAAGAGCCGGCAGCGGCCGTCCTGGGCAGTGCCTGAGCACCTGAACGGTGCCGGAGAGCTGCTGCATGGCAAGGCGGCCGGCTGCACTGCCGCCGGTGCCCCTGCCCCCCGCTGCTCCCCGCCTTGCTACCCAGATGTCTTCCCTCTCCCCCACCCCACACTCCCATCGCTCCCTTCCAGGCCCGCGCTGCCGCGGCTGGCTGTGCGACGCCTACAAACAGGGCAGCGGGCGGCTGCTGCCCACCCCAGAACTCACCGCCACCTACCGCCGCCTGGTGGGGAAGTGCTTTGGCACGCCCCACGAGGCGCCTGCACCGCTGGAGCCGCTGCAGCTGCTGGTGGTGGACAGGCTGTACGACAGCGGCAGGTGCAGGGGCGGGTGCAGGGGCGGGGCTCCCTTGCAGCGCATGGGGCGGCAGGCGCTGCTCAGCGGCCTTCGGTGCTCCAGAAGCCCGCCCCGCCTGCTCTGCCGTCGCTGGGCGACGCAGCTCGCCCCTGCAACAACCACCGTTTGCTTGCGCGTCCACCTGTCTGCAGGCACATCCTGAACGTCAACACCATCGTGCGGGCGCTGCAGGCGCGGTACTTGCCACAGCACGTCCACGTGCGGCTGGCGTACATGGAGGGGCTGACCGTGAAGCAGCAGGCGGAAATGTGGTCTCAAGCAAGCGTGGTGGTGCACGTCCACGGCGCTGCGCTGGGTGCGCTGTGGTGGGGGCAGTAAAGGCGTGTGGCTGCGCCGTGCTTGCACGCGTGGTTTGCACCTGCCTGAATAGGAGCGCCTGCGTGCGTCGCCAACCTCCGCCGCTCCCCCGCCCTCCACCCTACCCCCGCCGCAGGCAACTACTACTTCCTGCCCAAGCAGGCGGTGGCTGTGCAGCTGGCGCCCATGCTGGGGTTCTACCACCCGCCAATGTGGACAGAATACTTTGTGAGTGGGGGCAGCCCGGTGGGGCTTGGGACACACAGTCAGGGTTCGCGGTCGGCAGCACAGCCTCGCATTTGAGTGCCCAGCCCGTGTCGTGCCGTGTCCCAGCCCTGCCCACCCCTCCCCAGCCCACCTTGGGATCCTCTGCTTGCTCCCTCCCACCCACCCACCCACGGTTGGCCCCCAGAACCAAGACCTGGGGGCGCTCACCGGGCTGCAAGTGCTGGACTGGGGCAGCGAGGAGCCTTGGCTGGCGCACCTCAACACCGAGGCGCTGCAGCAGGGCGTCAAGCCCAAGATACTTGAGTTCATGCAGAGCAGGTGAGCGTTCAAAGAACAGGTTTGCTTGTATGCAGAGCAGGCGAGCTTGTGCAAGGGTGGTGAGCTTGGGGGGTGCTCAAGCGTGCGACGCATACGTACGTCGGCGCAGGCTTTGCACGTGCTAGTCGGCGGACCTCGTTTCGCTGCCCCTGCCCCTGCCCCTGTTGCTGCTGCTGCTGCTGCTGCTGTTGCCGCCAGTGCTACCACCGTTGCGTCCCTTGCCGCCCCTGCCGCCCCTGCCCCAGCTGCTGTTACTACTGCCTAGGTACGAGGCACACATCTGCTGCGGGCCCACCCCCGCTTTCACACCTCGAGACGCTCGCCCCCTCGGCTGCGCCGTGCAGGGCGGCGTTTGGCGAGTTCATGGCCACCTACAGCTGTGCCAGCATGCCCAGGGAGTGGAAGAAGGCCTGCAGCTTTCTCATGCAGAACTTCAACGTCGTGGTGCCGAAGGAGGTGGCAGTAAACCTCACCGACACCGCTGTCCGCCTTGCTTTCGAGGCGCAAGGCCGCAGCCTGCCCCCCGACCTCCTCGTGCAGCTGGGGGGCGGCGGCAGCATGGCCGGCGCACAGTGGGACGACGGCGGCGTGGCGTTTGCCGACGCGACGCTGGGCCCGCAGCAGCAAGAGGAGGAGAAGCAGGAGCAGCAGCAACAAGAGGAGGAGGAGCAGCAGCAGCAACAAGAGCAGGAGGAGCAGCAGCAGCAGCATTGGGAGCAGCAGCAGCAACAGCAACAACGTCAGCCCCTGGCGGCAGCAGCGGAAGCGTCGGCTGGCGGGTCCAAACCTCAGCCGCTGCTACAGCGAGTGCGAATGCAAGGCAGCGTGCAGCTGCTGCTGCTGGGCGGCGTTGCGGGGGCGCTGCTCGCACTGGTCATACAATCCTTCCGCCGCACGCACCACCCCTTGAGATGACGGTGTGCAGTACGTTGTTCCCCTGCACTTGTGTGTTCTGTACTGATGTGCACTGGCCATTTGATTCACATTCTACTGCTGAGGACAGGGCCCGTTTCGAGGGCAGGCAACTGCCCGCCTGCAGTCAGCTTTCGTGGCGACTTGCGTTGGCAAGCCCTGGGCCAGGTGTGCATCGTCTGCAGGATTGCAACAGCGAGTGCGCAGCAGCTGAGCTCAGAGCCGAGTTGTGATGGCTACTCAACCCGCCGCGCTCGTGCCACGTGGCGGCGGCTGGCGCCAGCGCCAGCGTAGTGCCTTCCCTCTGCGCGCCTGCGCGCCTGCGACGTGTGCATTGCATTCCGCTGCCCATTTCCGCGTCGTGCGCCGCATGTGAGCCACCCCAGTCGCTGCAGCGCGTCGGCTCGGCAGCGCCCTCGAAAAGGGAAGAGCGGCATGGTGCGCCGTGCGGCGCTGCTGCATCTAGCAGCTGTTGCGGTGTTGTTGAATGCAGCAGAGAGCGGCCGCGCGCAGGCGAGCTGGGCTGTTGAGTGCGGGTGCTGGCTTGCGCTGTGTTTAGAGACTGCAGGACAGCTGGATCCGTGTCCTGAAGTTTTGCTGTGGACTGTGAAGCGGTGCGATGCCTCGCAGGCGCGGGCGCTTGGTGGTGGCGGCCAGTGGCGGCAGGCGGCGGCGGCGGGACAGCCGACCGCCCCACGCACCCTCCCCCGTCATCGAAACCCTCTACGCCTCCACAGGCTCGCTGCTGCTGCCGAAAGTCTTGAGCAACCGCCATGTCCCATTTCCTTTGCCCGCAGGCCGCAGAGCTGCAGCTGGAGCTATCTGCGCACGATTGTGCAGAGAACACGCTGGCAGGGACAAAGCCCGACTTCTATCGCACCTGCACCTTCCGCAACCTGTACCTGTGACGGGGCACGGCGTACTACATCCACGAGGGTGCGTGGGTGGGCGTGGATGGGCAGACAAGGGAGCGAGAGCTTGAGCAAACGTGATGCTGGGCAGCAGCGTGCGCCACGTCCTGGGGGCGCTGCCGCTGCCGCCGCGGCGCGCACGCCCTGAACACCCAGCAGCACCGTGCTGACGCGGCGCTGCTGCCGCACTCTCTGCTGGGCTTCAATTCAACGAACAGGTCCCGCCCCGGATTTCACGGCCCTGGGCATGTACTTCGAGCTGTGGTCCACGGTGGAGGGCCCAGAGGGCGTGCTGGGCTTCCTGCAGCCCGTCACCGCCGCTGCGCTGAGCAGGCTGCTGGCAGATACGGCGCCCCCGGGCCAGGCGGCGGCGGCGGCGGCGGAGGCTGAGGTCCCGCTGGCCTTCTTTTGGAAGGGTGGGTGGGTGGCGGGGCTGGGCTGGGCTGGGCGGGCAGGGTTCCTCCTGCCTGGGGGCTGCCGACCTGAGGAGATCTAGACAGGTGTGTTTACAAGGTCGTAGCCGCTGCCTGCTGCCGCGTCGCCTGCGCGTCAGACCGCGTGCGTTGCACGCAGGAACGCGCGGGCCGTCATCGGCGGGCACCCATCCCCCTTGCACCTTGCAGCCCGCAAGGTGGGGCCCTACTCCCACGACTACGGCTGCAAGAACTCGCCAGAGGGCAAGCCCGGCAAGGCAAAGTGCGTATGGCGAGCGTGTTCATTGGTGCATACGTTACCGCTGACGGGCCCCGCACGGGAAGAAAATGAGCTGACATGGCGGCTGAGGCGGGCCAGCCGGGTTGCCCCTCTGCCCCCTCCTACCTCAATAACCCAACCTTGCCATTTCACACCGCTGCTACGTGCCCCCCTCTGCCCCTCCTCCTCGCAGCTACTACCACTTCTTCAGCGAGTGGATGCCGGCGCTGAGCTATACGCTGTGCGAACAGTTTGGTGAGGGCCGACGGTGGGGCAGGAGAGGGGGAGGGGCCGCGCAGGCCGGCAGGTATGCACGGCCAGAAAAGGGCCTGCTGCTGCGCCGCCACACGTGCAGCGGGCCCGCCCCCCGTGCCCCTGGCTTGGCGGCTGGCCGTGCTTGCCCTGCTGCAATCTTGTGCCCCCTGCCTCGTGGTCCCCATGGCGCAGGCCACTGCAGCTTCGCCGACCGCGACAAGCTCACACTCATCGACGTGAACAAGCGGTGGGTGCCGAGAAGAGCCCCCCTCCTGTTGACGGTCCCCCTGCTTTGCTGGTGCCGTGTCAGACCTGCATTGGGGGGGGGGGGGGGGGGGGGGGCCGTCTCGACGGGGGCAGGTGGAGCGCCGGAGCAGCATGTGAGGCACACTGCGGCGCCAAGAACTCGCACCCTGTGCACAGTGACTGATTGACCGATTGGTTGGTCATTGTCCGGTTGAGCGCTGCAGGTTCAAGTGCCACGAGCGCGAGCTGCATCCAACATATTACCACGAAGCCCTGGCCTGCCTGTCGGCGCACCCCTTCCACCACATCAACGGACCCACGCTACGCAGGTGGGCAAGTGCAGTGCACTTCAACGCTGTTGCTGGTACTAGCCCCGCAATGCACGCTGACGCAGTGGCCTGTCGCAGCCGCTTGTGCCCGGCGCTGCCGCAGCTGCGTGCTCCACCGCGACCCACCGCCTGCCGGTTTGCCTTTGCCTCCCCTCTTCTCCCCAAGCCGCAGCCGCCTCACCCTAGTGCGCACCGGCTGGCTGGGGCTGGGCCCCCGCTGCCGCGGCATGCCCCCCGGCTGCTACAAGCAGGGCAGCGGGCGGCTGCCGCCGACGCCGCGCCTCATGGGCGCCTGGCGGTCAACGGTCAGCAAGTGCATGGGTGTCGACCCCGACGTGCCCGCTGCGCTGGAGCCGCTGCAGCTGCTGGTGGTGGACCGGCTGTACGACAGCGGCAGGTGGGTTCGAGTGCTGTGGGTGTGTGCAGGGCAGAGGGGAGATGCAAGCAGGGATACCCCGCAGCTGCTGGTGGTTGGTGGGCTGTATGCCAGCCGCAGGTGCGGGTGCAGGGGGCGGGCGTAGGGCAGGAGGGCCTGCTGAGCCAGGCTGTGAGGATGCATGGCATGGGGCAGGCAGAGCAGCGGGAGTGCAGCCGCACGTGCGATCCTCTCACTGGTTGGTCCCTGCTGGCAGCCCGCTGCCCACCCAGAGTTGCAAAGCAAGTTGTTTCAAACCCGGACTTCCAACCCCGCAGGCACATCCTGAACGTCAACACCATCATGCGCGCGCTGCGCAGCCGCTACTCCCCCCAGCACGTGGCAGTCCAGCTGGCGTACATGGAGGTGGGTGGGTGGCAGGCAGGGGAGGTTGGAGCCAGGCTGCTGCTGCACTTGGGGCAGGGGCGCTGACAGGCAGGGGCAGGCTCGCCGCGCCTCGCATCTCTCCGATCAAACCCCACGGCGAGCTTTCCAACCACCGTCGCCCTGCCTGCCTGCCTTCCAACCCTCCCTCCTGGCAGGACTTGAGCCTGCGGCAGCAGGCTGCCTACTTTGGGCTCGCGTCGGTGGTGCTGCACGTGCACGGCGCCGCCCTGGCAAACTACGTGTTCCTGCCCAAGCAGGTGGGCCTGCTGCTGCTGCTGCTGCATGTGCTGCGTGTGCTGCCTCGTCGCATGTGCTCCCCAAGCCTGAACAACAACGCGCGCCCCTGCACCCCAGCTCATCACCTGTCGCAAGGCCCCCGCCTCGCCGCCTGATTCAGGCGGTCACGATACAGCTGGGCCCCCTCCGGAATTATTACGATCCCACCACGTACACTGGGCTGCTGGTGAGCGAGGGGCCAGGGTGGGCAGGGAGGACAGCAGCTGGAGCATGCGGGCAGGCGCACGCCTTCTGACCAGGCCTGCGCTGCGGCTGCCCTCCCTCCACCACGCCCACCCCACCCTTGTCTCTTTCCCCCTCTGAAGTACTTGTTCATTCCCCCTCTAAACCACTTATTCATGCCCCCTCTATACTGCTTGTTCATCCCCCCTCTAAACTACGTATTCATTCCCCCTCTAAACTGCTTATTCATTCATTTCCCCCGCAACCGCAGGCGCAAGACCTGGCCAACGTGAGCGACATAGAGGTGCTGGAGTGGCAGAACAGCGACCCCACGCGGGCGCACCTCAACACAGAGAAGGTGGAGGCATCCCTCTGGCGCAAGGCCGACACGCGGGCGTTCCTGGACAACAGGTGGGAGTAGGGGAGCCGGGGGACAAGGGGGACGCCCGTCGTGGATGCAGGGGCGGGTGCTCATGGCAGCAGCACGGTGCCGCGCCACGCGTCTCTGACCCCCCACCCCTCCCCTCCCACGCCTCCCCTGCCGCGCTGTGCGCACCGCAGCGAGCTGTACGGCGACTTCATGGCCACCTACACCTGCCCCAAGAGCCTGCCCAAGGCGATGCGCGACGCGTGCCTGGCGCTGCTGCACCACCTGAACCTGCACCTGGACCTGGAGGTGGGTGGCGGTGGGTGGGTGCCGACGTACAGCGGGTGTGGCTGGGCGGAATGTGGGCGGCTTGGTTTCCGCTGCTGCCCTACTTGAGCCTCCAGGGCTGCTGCACGATAATGTGAATGTGGAGGCGGGTGGGTGGGTGGTGGGTCGGTGGCAGGCGCCGTCCCCATGTCGCTGCTGCTGCTGTGCATGCGTTTGCCTGCACGCTTTCGTGGTGCTGCTCCTGCTCCTGCTGGCTTCCTCCGCCTGTCCATGCCCCTGCCTGCCGACTCTCCCCCGGTGTGACCCCCCCACCCTTGGCCTATTTAGGTAGCGTTGAATCTGACAGACGCAGCCATTACGCGAGCGTACCGAAAGCAGGGGCGCTCGCTGCCGCCAGACCTGTTTGCGCCTGCCAATGCCACGGCGGCAGGCAGCTCGGCAGTGGTTGGCTGGGGCGGCAGCAGCGACGACCCTGCACAGGGCAGCAGCGGCGACGGCACAGCAGAAAGCAGCGGCGACCGCCCGGCGGAGGGCAGCAGCAGCAGCAACGGTGGCGGCAGCGGCGGCGGACGGGCGGAGGTCAGCAGCGACGGCCCGGCCGCACAGGGCAGCAGCAGCAGCAGCAGCGACAGCGGCAGCAGCGGCGGCGGTGGCACTGGCACCAGCACGCCCGTCCTAGATGGCACCCTCAGCCAGGAAGCAACGGCAGTCCTGCGGCAGCGGTTGGCTGCCAGCAGAGCTCCGGCGGGGCTGCCCAGCCTGCTGGGACGACCAGGGGGCACGCAGCTGCTGGTGCTGGGCATGTCGGCGGGCGCGGCGGCTGCGGCCGCCATGCTCTCTGTTGTGCGGCGCCGCAAGAAGTGACGGATGGCACCAATAAACGCTGCGCGCGTGAAATGGGGCCTGGGTCTTTGCACTGCGCTGCCCCCCTCCTGTTCGACCAACCCTTTTATCCTTCGTGCTGACAAGTGATTCCTCTCATCTCTACATTGCAAACTGCACGTTCAAGAAAGACTGGTCACGGCACAAGGGGGTCAGGGGGAGGTACCCTACATTGGGGCACGGCACTCCGCCAGCTGTGGCCAGGAGCAGTAGGGGCAGATGAGGCCAAGGGAGGGAGGAAAGGTGAGGGGACGGAGGGCACAGGAAGGGGAGGGGCAGCAGGCACGACGCTGTCGCTGCAGCGCCAAGAGCGGCAGGGGCAGAGAAGGGGGAGGGGGTAAGTGGCACGGCGCTGCCACCGCAGCAGCACACGCAGCGGTGACAGGGCAGTGCAAGGCAGTGGGGAATCGAATCGAATTCGAGGAAGTTCAGACAGAAGTGTCCGTTTAGGAGGGGGAAGGGTTATCGAGGGGGTGTGCAGAAAAGGATCGAGGTGAAGGGAGCAAAGAGGAGCGGACAGCAGGGGGAGTGGAGCTAGGCAGCGGCGGGGGGATTCAAGCGGTGCGTCACCCTGCAATGGGTGTGGCAAAGCGCCGAGCCTCCTCCGCGGCGGGCTACCGATGGAGCAGCAGAACGCGCCCGTGGGGGGTGAGGGTGGGCAGCGGAGCGCCGGCAGAAAAAAACAGGGAGCTCTGCGTGCCGCACTCAACCATAGCCACCTGGCTGTGGGTGTTTAAGCGGTGGCGGTGGGGTTCTTCATCACCACACGCCAGCCAGCCAGGGACTGGGGCTGCGCCATGATGCCGAGGGCGGGCTGAGCGGGCTGAGCGGGCACAGCGGGCTGCTGCTGGGCGGGGATGGCGGGCTGGGCGGGGGTGGCGGGCTGCGCGCCGGCGACGGGCATGGTGGGTGCCACTGAGCCGGAGGGGGTCACGCGCAGGGCCACCTTGTCGGAGCACTGGGAGCCGGAGCAGGCACGGATCTGTGAGGGGGTGGGTGGAGGGAGGGGGGGGGAGGGAGCGGGAGGGGGAGAAGGTGAGGCAGGTGGGCAGCTGAGTTTGGTGCCGCCTCGGCGGCTGTTGGCAAGCACACCGTTGGAGAGAGCATGCCCCATAGTCGCAGCGAGTGAGGCAGCGCAGAACGGCTGGCGCAACAGCGGCCACCCACCCAACAACGTCCCCGCAGCCACCCACCCCTACCCACCTCGACGATGTACGGGCTGCCGTTTGCCACGTTCTTGACCACCGCCAGCGGCTGGGCAACGGTGAAGGACAGCTCGTTGTCCTGACCAGGAGGAATGGGAGGGAGGGGAAGGGTGGGTGGGGGGGTGAGCGTGACAGCTAGGGCCAGGAGGCGGGCAGGCACCGGTCGGCGCTCTCGAGGCAGGGGCGCAGAACCCCGAGGCAGCATGAGCACCCCCTCCCAACCGCCCCCGCCCCCTTCAACCCACCCGGTCGGCGGGGATGTCCTCACGATCCACCAGCAGCGCGTAGCCGGTGGCGCAGGGCACCGGCGCCCAGGCCAGCTCAATCACGCCGTTTGCACCCACAACCTTCAGGCCGTCGGTGCCGATGGGGGCGGGGGCGCCGGCGGGGCAGACGACGGGGGCGGGCAGGACAGGCTGGGCGGCACCGCCGCGCAGCCGGCTCAGCAGGCCGCCGCCAAGCATGCTGCCACCGAGCATGCCCCCCGTGGCGACGCCGCTGCCTGCGGTGCCGCCCAGCAGGCCGCTGCCGAGGCCAAAGGGGCGGGCGGCGGAGGCGCCGCCGGTGCACAGGGCCAGCAGGAGCAGCGCTGCTGCGGCGGCAGAGGCGCGACGCATGGTGGGTGGTGGTGCTGGCTAGGTGGAGGTGGGAGGGGCCTGCAGTGTTGGTGGGAACAAGCGCGGTGGGCGAGCAAGAGCGGGGTGTGCGATGTAGGAAGGGGTGGGCAAGCAAGCAAGCAAGCAAGCAAGGAAGCAAGCGGCGGAAGGGCAGCGGCGGCGCAAGGCGTTCTCACCGGCGGCTGCGGCTGGAGGGAGCAGGACCGAGGAAATGGCGCTGGGAGCGCACTCTGCGGCACATGTAGGCGGCATGTCGAGGCAGAAGCCCGAGGCAGCCTGAGGGCGGTCCTCGAGGCAGCGCCCAAGGGCCGCCCCATGCCGCTCACGGATCTACATGATTATCAAATAAGAAGGCAAGTCTTCAGAGCGACGTAGAGCGCGCGCGACTTCTTTGGGGCACACGCCGTGGCGGGCGGCGAAGCGGCGGCGTGCACTGCCACTTTCACCACCTCTCCTCAAAGGCCTCCTATTTGCTGAAATTTGTGCCATCGCTGCACGCCCGCGCCTGCCGCCTGGCCCACTGGACCTTCGCTGGCGGGCTCGGGGCGGAGCGCGAGCGGCGCCGCGAGGCGCGGCAGGAGGCGGGCGACGAGGCGGGCGCTTGAGAGGCCAGCCACGCCAGGCGTACATGGAAAGCACGTGTGCCTTTGGCTTGACTACTTTTAGAATGCACAGCTTACCCGGCAGGGCGTGGCAGAGACGGGTCTACTCGGCGCAGGCCGGCAGTACCAGCGGGGCGCGCGGCGGTGCGGCGACAAGCGTCGGCCGGTGGCCCCTTGCCAGCTCCTCTGCTGCAGGCAACCTCCCTGGCAGCTGTTGACTGTCCACCTCCTGTCAAGTCTTGTTTACACTCATCCGGTTCCAGCTTGCGTGCCGGCTCGTCGGTGGAGAGCTAAGCTAAGAGCGCGGCGGTTGATGAGCGCTGCCGCCTCTGGCGTCGCTGCACGGCTGCTGCCCCGCCTAGGCCGCTGCAGCTGCTGAATCTTCTCGCAAGGCTGTGCAGCATAACAGGTTAAAACGGAGAAAACAAACTGGCCTGCAGTCAGAAAAACAGGTCGAAAAATGCGGGGGGCGCAAACGCAGTGTGTTCCTTCCTCGGCTGCTGGTTGGTGCATGGGAGGCGTCGCCCCAGTGCAGCCAGTGGCGGATCGGGGCGCACCCCACCGCAGCGTCTGTCAAAAATCTCGCGCGTCAACTGCGTCACGCGCTGCCTGTCAATTCACTCAATTGCTGTCGCCGCCGCCGCCACCATCAGAGCCGCCGCCGCCGCCGGCGTCGGAGCCACCGCCGCCGTCAGAGCCGCCGCCCCGGTCAGACCCGCCCCTGCCACGGCTGCTGGAGCGGGACGAGCGGGAGTGGCGGCTGCCGTCGTGGCGGCTGCCGTCGTGGCAGTGATCGTCATGCATCATGTCGTACATCAGCATGCCGCCGGCCAGGCCCAGGGGCAGAGCAGCAGCGCATCAGGCGTGAAGCAGCACAGGTTGCCGGAGAGCCGATGGTCAACGAGACGCTGGCGAGGGCACCGGCGGGAACAGCGGCTGCAAAGCAGCGGCGGCGACGGCGGCGGCGATGGCAGCGGGCGGGAGCAGTGGCGAGTGGGTGAAAGCAGTCCCCTTCACGCGTGGTGTTAGCGGGGAGAATGGAAGAGGTGGCAGCTCGAGGAGGGGTTCCGAGACAAAAGTTGCAAGCTGCCCCTCACCATCGCAACAGGGCCTGTCGGCGCTTTTTCGAGAAACTGGTCTTGCTACACGTGATATCGGTGCACAGCGCCACTCGTGCGTGCCACTGCGGGCGAAAAACTTTGCTGCCAAGAGCCTCACGAGGCTGGCGAACGCTTGCCGCACCACTTATGAGGCAACTAAGGCAGACTGCGGTGCTGCAAGCGGGCACAACCCCTGCTGGGGAGCTGCTGGGTGCGCATCGTCGCCGCCATCGTACTGCCGCAATTAGCTGCACTGGCGCCAGTGGATTGTTGAAGCGGCTGGCCACCCAGCCATGCCCCTGACACGTGCGGTGATTTCAAGAATTAAGGATGCATCAGTTCAGCGTGGTGCACTTCAGATGGGAGGTTGCTAGTTCATCATGCAACTCAACGGTAGAGAGCAGCGGCCATGGGCCGGGCCCCTTGGTGCAGGGGGTGTTCCCTCGTCATTGGCAGCACCAGCATCAATCAATCAATCAATTAATTTAAAGTCCACGGGGAGCCAGCAGGGATCTCATGGGACTGGGCGGGGGGAGAAGGGTGTGTGAGTAAAGTTCATAGCATTGGGAGAGGTACTGTGCGGTGCGGGCGCAGGCTGGCTGGGCCAGCCAGGCCTGTGGGGTGGAAATTGAGGGCGGGAATAAATAAAAGTGTGCGAAGTAGGTGCGAAGGGTGGTGTAGAGGGGGCATTGAAAGAGGAAGTTTGCCACGTCTTCTTTGGGAGCAGGGCAATGGGGGCAGCGCAGGGCATGTGCCCGTCGGGCAGTGGCTGCCTCGCGGGCGGTGGGGGCGCAGCGATCGAGGGTGGCGCATGCGGGGCAAAACCAGTCACCGGGTGGGGGCTCTGGGAGGGGAGGTCTAAGCTGTGGCAGTGCCATGCCATGTCGCAAGAGTCGCAGAGGAGGAGGGGGTTGCCAATGGGCCATTTGTGGGCGCCGCAGGAGCGGCAGGGTTTGTGGTGGTGGAGTTGGTTTTCGGCAGTTTTTTGGTAGCGGGAGGTGTGCTCAGCCAGCCAATGGTTGCCGCAGCGGATGCGGACAAGGGCGGTGCGGTGTTCGTGGGGGATAGATGGGTCGGAGAGGTAGGGTTGGGGGGATGAGGGGAAGGCAGGGACAAGGGACATGTATGCTGCGCTTTGCGAGCCGCTGCTGCGGCGGCCAGGGGCTGCTGAAGCAGGGGCGGCGGCAGCCGCCAGGGGGGCTCCAGGGAGGCTGGTCAGCGGCCCTGCCAGCAGCCCCAATTGACGTGGGTGCGGTTCCAGGCGGAGCCGCGCGGCGTGAAGGGCTCGTCAGCGGCGACAGCGGGGCGGGAGAGGCACGAGGCGGCCGCCAGCGAGGCACGCCGGTGGCGTGCACCGCTGCCGGCAGACCGCAGCAGGCGGCGGCTGGCGGAGCGCACGCTGGCGACGGCGCGGCGCAGCAGCGGGCGGAGACGACGCAGCAGTTGGTGGTGCCAGAGCGAGGGCGACGGGCAGCGCCGGCGGGCGCACCAGGCACCGTGCCTGCAGGTACGGTGCAAGGGAAGCGAGGGGAGTGGTGGTAAAGGGCAGCAGGACGGCAGAGGCAGGGCTATGGGTGTTCCAATCGTGAGCAGACAGACCGGCAGGCGGGCAGGCACGCCACTCCTCCAACCACCCCCAACCTCCACGGCAGCCCACCCTTGAACTCAGCAATGTCGCGAGCAGCAGGGCCTGCAACAAGTCCACGCAGTGCTGCTGGCGCTTGAGCTCGGGGACGGCGGCGCCGGCGCCAATGGTTTAGAGCCGGTCAATGGCTCTTCTGCGGCCAGCTTGACGCGAAGCTCGAAACTTGGCGCACGCTTATGGGCTGCGGGTTTTAGGAGGGCTCTCGTCTGCCCCAACGTTGGTCTGCTGTGCAATCAATCCCTCCAGCGCCCTTCCCGCGAGGGACTTGGCCACCACAACAATGATTACAATGAAATGAATTGCGGCCTTCAGCGGCACAGCGGACAGCCAAGGGGGGGTGGAAGGGAGCAGCATCGGGGGACGCGTATGGGTCTGCGTCGAGGGCGCCCCTCGAAAAGTGAGACGCCAGCTTGAGGGGAGATGCCACCACCACCACCACCACCACCCGCAAATTGGGTGGGGCGTCTGCGCTGCCAGAGGTAGCTGCTCAGAAGCCGGGCAGGCATGAAATCACTCCAGATACCAGCTCCTACAGGATGCCAGCAGGTCCGCGGAAGCTGCTCTGCAACCGCCCAGAAGCTGCTCAGAAGCCGGGGAGCTCTGCCAGGTCCAGGATGCCAGCTGGCAGCGCTGCCAGGTCGCGCAGCAGCGCCAGCCGGTTGCGCCGCACAGCCTGCGACGGCGGTGGAGGGTGGTGGTGGGGGCGTGCATGGGTGAGATGGTCGGAAGGGCATTTGAAGGGCAGCTGTGCAGCCACTCACGCCGCACAGTCCGCGGCAGCGCAGGGGGAGGGGAGGCGGGCAGTGAGGTGGGGAGGTGTGCAACGGGTGGCAGGCAGCCCCAGAGCGCAGGGGCGAGCCAGCGCGTTGGCGGGCAGGCGCAGCACAGGCGCTCTACACACACACACCAGGGGCACCGCCGGCTGTCCCCCTCACCTCATCCTCGCACATAACGAAGACCTTGTCGAAGTACGAGTCCAGCGGGGCGATGAGGGGCTCAGCCGCCGCCAGGAAGGCGGGCACAGACATGCCGGGGGTGATCTGCGGCGGCGCCAGGAACGGGGCCAAAAGGGGTGTTTAAAGTATTATGTACAGGTATGGATAAGTAATTTGAGTAGCATTGGTACTTTAGCACTTGATTCTGTAAGAGCGATCACTGGAAATTGCAGCTGCGGGTGAGGAGGGACGGCGGGCGTGGGCGTCATCCCACCGCCAGCCCTCGCCGGCTTCGCGCCCCACCTGCGCAGCCGCCGCCTTGAACGCCGCCACCAGCGCCCGCTCCTCGTCCTGCTGCAGCAGCGACTCGTCCAGGCTCCACGCCGCGTCAATCTGCTTGCCGCGCGTGAGGCGCACCGGGCGGGCCATGGCTGCCATGACCTGGTACAGCCGCCCCGCCTCGCCCGACGCCATCTCGTCCTGGAGGGGTGGGCAGAGGGTGGGGCAGAGCCGACGGGTTGAGCTGGAGGTTGGGCACCATGCAACGAGCCACACAACAGGGGGGGAAGTCAATACGCGGGGGTGGGGGGGTGGGGGGGGCATCAATTCCTAGGCACAAATACTGAGGGCCGCCGCACGCCCCGGGGCAGCAGGCGCCTCGACGATGAAGCGGTCGGCCCACCGCAACAAGGACCTCACCGCAATCTCGCGCGCCGTGCGCGCCGCCAGCGCCGCGTCCCGCCCCCGCTCCTTGAGCGCCGCACGCACCGCCTCGACCTGCAGGCGGCGGCGGGGGCGCGGCAGGGAACAACGTGGATATATATCATCGTGGAGGTGAGTGGGGCTCGGTGATGGTTGAAGAGGTTGGGGGGTGGCAAGGGAAGTCGCGCGCGTGCGCGTGCCGGGCACGCCAGCCTGCCAGCGCGCCCCACTGCTTCCGCCCCGCCCTCTCCAAGAGCCCCTCCCTCCCTCCCTCCACTCGGCACCGGCACCCGGAACCCACGCCTGTCACACCCCTCCTCGACGCACCTGCACCCCAGTATCCACCAGCAGCTGCTCCAGTCGGCGTTCAATGAACTCCAGCACCGCTGCCTTGGCCTCCGCTGGCACCCCGATGGGCTGCACCGCCGCCGTCGCCTCCACCGCTGCGCCCAGGTCCAGCCGCGCGTCGCTGCCCATCAGCGCCTGCAGCAGGCCCACCGCTGCACGACGCAGGCCGTAGGGGTCTGCGGTGGCGGTGGGGGCGCACTTGGCAGCAAACAGGCCCACCAGGCTGTCGAGCCTGCGGGGAGACGGACGGACACACGGTGCACCGAAGTGAGGAGAGTGTCGTCCAGGGGCGAGCCGGGAATGGTAAGGGCGATGGGGTACCGCAAACGCTATGGAGATACCAGCGGGGCGCTGGTGCCGGCTGCCCAGGGGGTTCATCCGACCCAGGGGGTCACTCAGCCGGTGGCCCACCCCCGCCTGCTCACTTGTCGGCGACGGACACCAGCAGGCCCGCGGGCGTCTGCGGCAGCAGGTCGCCGGCGTTGCGCGGCAGCACCGACTCGAAGATGGCCTCCGCCACGGCTGCAGGGTGGGGGGCGGGGGCCGGCAGGGCGGGGGCGAGGTCAGATGCAGGGAGCGAAGTGCGACGCGTCGTGCAGGCGGGCGTGCACGACCCCAGGGCGATGAAACAGGCTTGGCTGCTGCACATTCGCTCACCAGGCGGCAGCCCCTCCTTGAGGGCGTAGTGCCGTCCCATGGTGCCGGCCAGGGCGGTCATCTCCGTCACCTAGAGAGGGGGGAGGGGGAGGGCGGGCGGGCGTCAGTCAGGCGGCGCGAGCCAGGCCACCTGCTCGCCACCTGCCGCCGCTGCTGCTGCTCCAGACGCCCTCTCCGTCCGGCCAGCCCGCCGGGTCCACCCTTCACCCATTCCCCCGGCAGCGCTGCAGTGCGTGCGTGGTGCCACACCCGCAGTACCCTCACCATCGAGGTGGCCAGGTCGGCCTTGCAGAGGTGCCCCGCCTGGGCCGCCACGGGCACCGCGTCTCCCAGGCCCGCCGCGTCTCCCAGCGCGGGCACCAACGCTTCCACGCGACTGCTCTTGTCCAGCAGGGAGCCCAGGTCTTTTTGGAACACGGTGCCTGCCAGGCGGGGCCTGCGGACCGGGGCACGGCAGCGGAAAAACGCACGTTGTGGAGTGGGGCGGAGCTGGGAGGTTGCTGCATTCTTTTGTCCCGGCAGAGCCCTGATTCATCAGCACGACGACTAGTTACTTGAAGGGCCCTTTCGGGTGGGAGGTGGGGGAGGGAGGGAGGAGGGCGCTCACCTCGCGTCCCGCAGCGGCGTGGTCAGGTCGTTGGAGTAGAAGAACTGAGCGTCCTCGAAGCGGGCGCGCAGCACCGCCTCGTTGCCGGCCTGCACAAAACAGAGGGGGGCGAGCGTCGGGGGAGGGGGGCTGCGTGCGTCGACGCGCGGCGACGCAGGCACCGGCGGCGCCCGCGCTTGCCAGCTCGACTGCGACTGCCCGCCTCGTCACCCGCCCCATTCCATTCTCGTGCTTGTGCTTCACGCCTGCCTGACCAAGGACATGGACCCTGCTAGACCCCCCTCTGGTCGTGCGTACCTGCACCGTGGGCAGGTCCACTGCCCCATTGGCCACAGTAATGAAATAAGGCAGCAGCTCGTCTGCAGCAGGCGAGAAGGGAGGGGCAGGTGGCAGTCGGTTGCGGGCCGAGCCGCAACGACACGCCCGCCCCCGCCCGCCTGCCGCATGACCAGCGCGCCGGGAGCGCAGACACGGCCAGCGCAGCAGGCGGGTGGCTTGTACCAGCGCACGCGCACAGCAGGCGGGTGGCTCATTTTGAGCCCCCCCCCGCTCACCGGCGCTGGTGCTTGTACACTAGGCAGGTGCCTCCTTTTACCCCCCCCTCCCTGGCTCACCGCTCTGGTGCTTGTACACAGGGAAGTAGCGCTGGTGCTTGCGCATCACCATCACAAGCACCTCCCTGCACGCAGCAAGCAGGGGCCACAGGAGGGGGGGCGGGGTGAGTGTGAGTGTGTGTGTGTGTGTGTGTGTGTGTGTGTGTGTGTGTGTGTGTGTGTGTGTGTGTGTGTGTGTGTGTGTGTGTGTGTGTGTGTGTGTGTGTGTGTGTGTGTGTGTGTGTGGTGTGTGTGTGTGTGTGTGTGTGTGTGTGTGTGTGTGTGTGTGTGTGTGTGTGTGTGTGTGTGTGTGTGTGTGTGTGTGTGTGTGTGTGTGTGTGTGTGTGTGTGTGTGTGTGTGTGTGTGTGTGTGTGTGTGTGTGTGTGTGTGTGTGTGGTGTGTGTGTGTGTGTGTGTGTGTGTGTGTGTGTGTGTGTGTGTGTGTGTGTGTGTGTGTGTGTGTGTGTGTGTGTGTGTGTGTGTGTGTGTGTGTGTGTGTGTGTGTGTGTGTGTGTGTGTGTGTGTGTGTGTGTGTGTGTGTGTGTGTGTGTGTGTGTGTGTGTGTGTGTGTGTGTGGGTGGGTGGGTGGGTGGGGGGGGGGGGGGGGGGGGGGGGGTGTGTGGAGGGGGGGGCTGCTGCGGCTGTGGCTGTGGCTGCGGCACACCACGCACTTGATCCACTCCATACCATGCACTGCCTATACCTCCCGTCCTTCCGTGCCTCAGCCCTGCTCTCACCGAGGCAGCGCCAAGAAAGCAGGGTCGAAGCCTCCAAGCACCACAGTGGGGCTCTCCACGAGGTTTGAAACCTCCTCCAGCAGGCCGCCGCGCGCCGAGTCGGGCACCACGCCGCCCACGCCCGCCGCCGCCGCCGTCACGTGCCCCCAGATGGCCTGTTTCCGTGCGACGAGCCCCAGGCTGCTCAGCAGGGAGGGTTGGGCAGGACACGCAAGTAAGTGGAGGTGATGCCTTCCCAGCTCAACGCCTCCTGCCTCTGCCGCAGCGCCCCTCACCTAATGTGCCCATGCTGCAGCACCGCCAAGTAGGCGTCGGCCGAAGGGACCTGCTGCTCCGGGGCATCGGCATTGCGCAGCAGCCGCGTGGTGGCGCCTGCGGCAGGGCATCGGGCAGCCCGGAGGTGGGAGGGCTGGGGGCCAACAAACCAAGGGGGTGGGGGACGCCCACCCCGCCGAGCGCCAGCTGGCGCCAGCCAGCTGCATGCTGCATGCTGCATGCGCACATGCAGCTCGTGGAAGCAGCCCATGAAGCAGCTGCAGACATGCATAGCCGGAAGGCGCACACACCCGTGCACGCACCTGCTTGCAGACCCGCGTAGCTGAAGGGCAGCACGGTGTCGCCGTGCAGCGCCAGCAGCCAGCGCAGCGGCCGCGAGAAGGCTGCGGGGAGGTGTGCGGCGGGTGCACAGAACTGGAGGACGTCGGCGGGGCTGCCTGGCTGGCTGATAGTCTGTTGCCACAATCTGTGGCTGCTTACCTGGCTGCTTGCCTCGCCACTGCTCGCCACGGCGTGCACCCCAGCTGGCTGCGCACGATGCCCCTCCCTCATGCGACGCGTACGCCACCCCACCACCCCCAACCCCACCCCCACCACCGCTGCTGCCGCCGGCTGGCCCGAGGAGCGACTCGCACACCCACCTGCGTCCGGCCGCCAGCGCATGCTCTTCTTGAAGCTCAGCCCGCCCACCAGCGCCGGCAGCTCGTCTGTGAGCACCTCTGCCGCACAGCGACCGACCTGCTTGACCTCTGCCCACACGTACTCCACGCCCTTGGCATCTGCCTCGTTGAAGCAGTCCTCCACTGCAAATGGGGGGAGCAGCGGAGGGGAGGGCAGGGGAATGAGAGGGGGGAAGGGGTGGCGAGCCAGCAGTGGCAACCGCTCTCTTTCAGCACGCGCGGCCAGTGCCGCCTGAGAGGACCCCGTTGCCCAAAGGAACAACGGGAGGACCACAGGACGGCTCTCCCACCCCTCCCGCCCTCTCTCCCCCCGGTTGAGCCCCGGCTCACCAGTGACCCCGTTCTTCTTGCAGAAGCCCAGCAGCGCGGGGCTGGCCTCACCGGTGGCAGCGTAGGCCACCTGGCAGCGGGGCAGGGTGGGCGGGGGAGGGGGACAGATCAAGGGCGCGTCTGTCGATGCAGGGGGCCACTCTGCGAGGCATGCGGCGGGGGGGCGGGCTGCACGGCACGACCCCACATCTGCTCCTCTGGAACCTGAAGCATCCCCTGCTGCGCAGCGCTTCCCGCCTGTGGCCACCCCTTGCTGTGCACCGTGCACGCACCTTGGCGGGCGGGCCGCGGACGTTCTCTGCGCTGTTGCTCTGCCGCGCCGCCAGCTCGTGCACCATCACCGCCAGTCGCCGCGGGGTGCCCTCCACTGTCAAAGCAAGGTCAGGAGGCAGGCAAACAAGCGGACGGACGGTCGGAGAGCAGGCAAGCAAGACGTGACGGCAGGTCGGGGGCATGGCAGGTGGCCATCTGCTACCCTCTGCATGTGCTGCCCGCCAGCGGCAACCGAGCCTCTGCTGCCCAGCGCCGCTCCTGCGCACCCGTCACGCCGCCGTGGCCTAGCCGCAGGCGGTCGAGCAGCGCAGGCACGCGATCGCTGCAATGAGGCAGGAGCACAGGGACGGGCAGGTTGGGCAACCGAGCACAGGCTGGCGTCCAACACAGCGCAGCACAGCACAGCGCACCCGGCTCCCCGTGGGTGCATGCACGAGAGCAACCACAAGCACGTGCGCCTGCCATGCGCCCCTTGCCTACCGCAGCTGCTCCATAGCTGCCACCACATCATCAGGCGGCAGCTCCTCGCTGCCGATCTCCAGCACAAAGGACGCTGCGGCAGCAGCAGGACAGCCACCAACGGAAGGCGATGAGCGGAGCCTTCTCCGACACAGGGGCCCTGCTGCACGGTGGCGGCCTCAGCAGCACACCCACAGACAGGCCACCTGCGCGATGAGTCTCCGCCAATCCCCGTCTGCATGCAGCCCACGCACCCTCACCTGGCTCCGCAGAGTGGGGCCCCGCCACCGCGGCCGCAGGGGGCTCCACCGCCGGCTGCACCAGGCCCAGGGGGTAGCCCTGCTCCTCCCGCCGCGCCAGCCAGAGCCCGGTGATCTCCCGAGCCAGCGAGCGCATGGTGGCAAAGCAGTTGGCGCGCTCTGTGGACAGAAGAGGAAGGGCAGCGAAGCAGTGTGTGCGTGGTGTTGCAGAGAGGAGGCGCGGGCAGGCAGCGCCGCGAGCGCCAAGCATCTCGCGTCCCACTTTGAGCCTGCCACAAGACAGCCCCAGCAGCTGCAGTCCCAGCCTGGGGTTTGCTCACCTGTCACGCCCACGGCACCGCGGGCGTCGAGCAGGTTGAAGGTGTGGCTCAGCTTGAGGAGGTGGTCGTAGGCAGGCACCGGCAGGCGCTTGGCCAGCATGCGGCGGGCCTCCTGCAGGAGAGGAGCGGCCACGGGGCGATGGCACAGTTGTGAGGGGGGTGTGCAGCAGGAGGGGGGAACGTGCTGCGGGCAGGCACCGGCAGGCGCTTGGTCAGCGTGCGACGGGCCTCCTGTTGGCATGCAGGAGGGGGCCGAGGGGGGAGAGTCACGGATGCCACAGCCGAGGGGCATGCAGTTTGCTGCCCAGGAGGTGAGCAGCCACAGGGCAGCCCACACGTGATGCGCCCCTGACCTCGTTGTACAGCTCAAACCGCTTGCGCTGCCCCTCCACATCCGCCTCGTCCAAGTTGTACACTGCGATGGGCGGCAGAGAAAACGTACTGGTACAATCAACCAACCAATCAGTTGAGCATTCATGTACCAGCGCTGCAGCAGTGGCGGTGTGTGCCGCAGATGCGTTGCCCCAGACAGGCATTTTTCTGGCACAGAAAGGGGCTCACCGCTCATTTCGTACTCGTTCTGCAGAAACATCTCGCCGTACGTCACTCCAGGCGCATACTGAATGTCCTTAAAGTGCTTGGCTCCCTGTGGAAGGTGGGGTGAGGCAGGCATGCGCTTGTCGCAGGCACGTGAGGCTGAGCAGGCAGACAGCGGGCGACGTCGGCGGCCATAACCACGCCGCGCACCGCCTGCTGCGCCACTCCTGCTGCACCGGCGGGCACCACGCCCCCAGCCCAGCTCTGCGCCGCTGTACGCCGTGCCACGCTGTGTGCTGCGCAACGCACCTGCAGCGACATGAGGATGCGCTCCAGCCCGTATGTGATCTCCACAGAGGGCACCTCCAACACCTTGCCGCCCGCCTGCAGCAGCGGGGGCGGCGGCGGCAGCGCAGCAGCAGTCGACGGCGCGGCGCAGGCGTTCGCATTGACGACGGGCGCAGGCGCGAGGTGCGGCAGTGGGCAGCGGCCAGGTAACAGGCTGGCGCATGGCTCCACCGCGCGCGCGCCGGCGCTGCTCGCAGCAAAGCGGGTCCGCTGATGCCTGAATTCACTGCGCCTGCGGCGTGCAGCTGTGCTGCTCCAGCGAGCCTCTGATCACTGGGGATCGACTCTCTAATCACCGAGGATAGACTCCGCTCTGGCCTGTGCTTGCCTGCTGGAAGTAGGTGAACTGCGTGACCTCCATGCCGTCCAGCCACACCTGCGAGAATGCAGGCAGGCAGGTGTGAGGTGAGCACGCGAGCATGCAGGGAGCCTCGGCACGCGGTGAATGCTGTGCAGGGATCACGCAGGCGCGCGAAAGGCACACGGGCTGTCATGCAGAGCTTGCAGCCGCATGCAGCGCCTTCGACAGCTGCGCCGCACATCAGCGCCTTCAGCCACCAGCCACACCCCGACCCCGGCCCCCCTGGAACACCCAGCGCTCACCTCCCAGCCCAGCCCCCAGGCGCCCAGCACCGGGCTCTCCCAGTTGTCCTCCACGAAACGCACGTCGTGCGCGCTGTGGTGCGCGGGGCAGGCAGGACCGTGTGGGGCATGAACCAGCATGGCAGGGTGGCACATGCCGGACGGCCGGCAGCCTGCAGCTGCCGCCCCCAGGCCCCTGCCATCGCAACAGCCTGTGCCTGGCACGCCAGGAGCACCGCACCCACCCACCGCGTGTCGATGCCCAGCGCCTCCAGAGAGCCCAGGTAGAGCTCCTGAGGGTTGCCGGGGTCTGGCTTCAGGATGACCTGCGGCATTGGATACGCATGCACTCGTGTTGGGGCGCCGCAGCAGCGCAAACGTGTGCCGCATGTGCCCTGAATGACCCCATGCATCAGGGCGCAGGCCCACCAGGCTCGCACCAGGCCCGACCGCCCCTCGCCCCTGGAACTGCATGTGTGGCGCTGCAAGCGGTCGGGGTTCCCTGCCTTTAGCGGGGAAGGGGTTTGCCGGCGTGCGCCCACCAAGGAACCACCCCACCCTGCGCCTGCACCCACGTGCACCCACCTGGAACTGTGTGTGGCGCTGCACGCGGTTGGGGTTGTCCCCGTAGCGCGAGTCATCCGGGCGAATGGAGGGCTCCGCATAGGCCACATTCCAGGGCTCTGGGCCCAGCACCCGCAAAAAGGTTGCCGGGTTCATGGTGCCAGCACCCACCTGCGCACGGGAGCACGTATGCGAGCCATGCGTGCATCTCGGCAGGCGGGGGGGTGCACGGACCATCGGGCCAGCGGCAGCGGGTTGCCGACGCGGCGCTGCGCTGAGCACAGCTGTGCACACACTGCGCCCCCAACCTCGTTGCTCGCCCTCCCCCCACCTCAGTGTTGTGTGGCAGCCACATGGCGCAGCCCACAGAGGCCCAGTAGGTCTGCAGGCGCGCAATCGCCTCCTGAAACGTCGGCACGCCGGCGGCGGCGCTGCCGCCGCCGTTGCTGGCCTGCTGCGCTGCCGCACCAGCCGATGGCGCCTCCACGGCTGCGGCTCTGGGAAGCGCCCTGGAGGCGGTGGCCAGCGAGCGAGAGCCTTGGGTGGAGAAAGCCTCACCCCGCCCGGCGCCCGCCCGCCCGGCGCCCGGCAGCTGGCACACCGCCGATGACGAGCGCAGCGCTTTGCATGTCCCGGCGGTGAGCCGATGCAGCGGCAGCTGAGCGCCCAACGCGCGGCGCGCCAAGGCCAGGCTGCTGGAGCGCAGCGTCTGCATGTTGCCGACGCTGCCCGCCTGCATCCGCTGCACGCAATTGGAAAGCAGCGCAGGTAGGGGATCGCGACTGAGCGAGCGGAATGCGCGGTGGGGTTGTTAGCGGCGGCGCCGCCATTGGCGGCAGTGGCGGTGGCGGGCAGCCACAGGCAGTGTGGCACCCAGGAGGCTCTTCCCAGGGCCCCCCTGGCAGTCGAGCCCAGGAAGCAATGTGCTCACAACATCCCAGCAAGTGCGATGCATTGAGCGTTGTACGTTGTACTCAACGACCACTTGCTGTAGCGGGACAGCAGCGGTCCCAATGTGCACATGCGCTGTTTGCGGAGCACGCCTCCGGCATGCAGGCGTGCCAGCGATTGCGTTTCACTAGCACTTGCTTAACGACAGCGCTGACACGAGTGATGCAGGGTTCGGACGCTGCCTCCAGGTGCGCACGGGAGGTAAGCTTGCAAGCAAAATGGCAGCACGTTGCCTCGGTAAACCCGCTCTACTGCTCTTTCCCCCCTTCTTCTTTTCCGCATGATGTTGCCTTCCAAACTATTCATTCGATTTCGGATCCAAGCGACATGCCCAAACTTCCAGGGGCGCCTGGGCAACGGGTTGTGGCGATGCCGCGTGCTGCTGCCGCGCCTCTAGGCCGCGGCCAGCCGCCCACCGACCGCCATGCAGCCCCCGTCATGCCCAGAGCAGATTTGCCGAGCATACCATTCAGTCATCTGTTCTATTATAATCAACAGCTCAAGCAGCCTTGCGCGCCGCACCGGAGCGTGGGAGGTCATGCGCCTCCTCCCGCCTCCAGCTGAAGGCTCCTCTTTCACTCTCGCCTTTCCCGGCTATATCCACTGCCTCCCGGGAGCTTGAAGGGGTGCGATGGCGCGGGCGCGCGGCGCGGGGCCACCACCGCCGGCAATGCCGCACGACGGCCGCTCAGCCCGCCGGCCGGCAGCGCAGCTCGGCTTGCGCCTCGGCCTATAGTTGGCCCTGGTGTTGCTGCTCCCTGTTACTGCTGCTCAGGCACAGGCCGGCCTGGCAGCTGAGCGCGGTGAGTGTAGCCAACGGGGGGTACAAGGGTGCAACAAGTTGCCTGGGCTGGGACAGTTGGGTTCACCTGCGCCTCTTGTGCTTCCACAAGCTGCTCTTCAGTGATGCATTTTGCGGGCGCAAGGGTGGGCTCTGCGTGCGCTGATCGTTTGTTTCCACACGCTGCTCCTGTCGCAGGCTGTCGCTGGCCGGCACGACGCTGGCTGGCCCGCTGCCCGAGCTGCCACCAGGCGTGCTGCCGTCCCTGCGGCGGCTCCACCTGGCGTTCAATGCCTTCACCACCACCCTGCCGCTCAGCTGGGGCGGCGACCCGGCTGTCCTGCCGGCGCTGCAGGCAAGTGTGGCACACCGCCCGGCCTCGCTGCAGCCCGCTGGTGGAGCGGAAGGGTGGCGCACTTCGTCCGCCACACCTGCCTTGCAGCGCAAGTTCCGTCGCACGCTCCCGCATGGCTGGCCTCGCTGCAGCAGCCCGACCAAGGGGGCGGGTGGGTGGGTGGCACATTTCCGTCGTCCACACCCGTTAACCTTTCAGCGCAAAACTCGTCCCCTGAGGGCACCGCTCCCCCACCGCTGTTGGCTGCAGGAGCTGTCGCTGCAGCTGCTGGTGCGGGGTGGCCTGCCCCCCGGCTGAGCGCACGGCCTCCGCACGCTCACCTTTCTAGACATCTGTAACCTGCCGCCGGGGCTGACAGCCGCCGAGTGGTCACCCTGCGCACGCGGCTTCATCTCACCCCTGCACGCGCTGTCCAAGCACGTCGCGAGAGGGAGCAGGCAGCGCGCCGGCGGCGGCGCGCAAGGCCTGCCGGTGGGGTGGGCAGCCACCGGTGTCTTCCCACGGCTCGACACCCTGCAGCTAGTCAACTTGGGCGCCGCCGGCGGCCTGCCAAGCGCCTGGGTGGTTGGCGGTTCCCCCAGCTCACCTCCCTCAACCTGCCCTTCAACGACATCACCGGCACGCTGCCTGCCGAGCTGCTGGCGCGCCACCCCAAGCTTAGAGAACTCCGGGTGAGCGCTGGCGGGGCAGGACGGCGGGGCGGCAACCGCAGGCGGCGCCGACGCGCTGGGTAGGAGGTGGTGGTTAGGAGGCGCGGAAGCACCTGCGGCGGGGTGGGTGGGGGGGTGGGGGGGATGGTTAGGTGCCAGCTGACCGCATGTCCGCTGCTCTCCCCGCATCCACGCAGCTGGATGGCAACCGCTTCACCTCGACGCTCCCCGACGCGTGGCGTCCTCTCAGGCAAGCCTCGGCCCGGCCGGTTTCTAGCGTTGGCAGCAGCACGGCGTGCGGGTGCAGCCCCCCAGCGCGCTTGTGCTGCTGATGCGTTGGCGGGACACCAAGCTTTCGAGCGTTTTGGGGGAAGGGTGAATGTGGGCCCCAAGCGTTCCAAGGCAAGGCGAGGAAGCGGCGCCGCTCTCAGCGGGGCGCTGCCAACAGGCAGCACTGTGGAACGGGCGAGCGCGTCGCTGCGCGTGCCGCACCCACACTCGTGTTGAATGGCCTCCTTGCGTGCGCCGCCTCTCGTGCAGATCGTCCGCCTGCTGCTGGCAGGCAACTCGCTGTCGGGCCCCGCCTTCCCTCCCTCCTGGCTTGCGCCCGGGGCGCTGCCAGGGCTTGCGCAGCTCGAGCTGTCGGGCAACGCGCAGCTGACGGCACGCTGCCGGCCGGTCTCGCCTGGTCCAAGCTCTCCACCCTGTAAGGCCCAGGCCCGCTGGGGGAGGCAGAGGCACTGCCGTCCCCACGGTGAGGCTCAGCTTGACCCGCCCGCCCGCCTGCCTGCCTGCCTGCCCGCGCCCCCCCCCCCCTGCAGCACGTTAGATGGAACGGCGGTGGCCGACAGCGTGCCTGAAGCCTGGTGCCACGCCGTGTTCGGGCAGCACCTGACGACTTTGTGAGCGCTGGGGTGGTGTGGGTGGTGTGGTGGGTGGGTGGGTGGGTGGGAGGTGGGTGGGTGGGTCTGGCTGGCCGCCTGCCTGCTCGCCTCCCATCAGCCCGCACACCCCACCCGGGCAGGCAGGCCAGTGCACATGCCACCCCTTTGCCCGCGTGCACGTGCACTTGCACGCTTTCTTCGCTGCACGCTTGCATGCGTCAGGCGGTCCCTGCCTGCAACGCTCACGTGCCCCTGCGGTCCCCGCTGCGTGCGTGCAGCACGCTGGAAGGCACCCGCGTCGCCCCAACCCTGCCCGGAAGACCCATCCACTGCTTCCCGCTTCTGGACCGCAATGTGTGGGGGGGAGCAGCGGCCCCGCTGGCAGTCAGCGCTGGCCATGGGGCAGCCGTGCTCGCTGGTCTGGCAGCAGCGGCGCTGGTGGGCATGCGGCTGGCGGCGGCGGGCGCAGCGGCGCGTACGATGCGGCGGCGCCTGCGCAGTGCTACAGGAGGCAGCGCTGGCAGCGGCGCGCACCACGAGAGCCACCGCCTGCTTGCCCAGGCCGCGCAGCAGCGCCCTGGCAGCGGCACCGCAGACACCCGCGCGGCGCTGCAGCAGGGTGCTGCACCGTGGGCACTAACCCGGCTGGACCGCCTGGAAGCAGCACTCAACTCGAGCTGTGGCGCCCTTGCGGGGCCGGTGCAGCAGGCGGGTGGCTTTGTGCATGCCCTGGCTGCAAGCCAGCGGCTGCCCACGTGCGACCACCCTGGCAAGCTGCCGCCGGCGCCTGCTGGTAATGCCGGCAGCAGATGAGCTGCCTTGCGGGATGCAGGCAGTAGATATGCTGCCTCGCTCTCTCTGATTATTCGGATCGTCTTCCTGTACATGTTGCATTGACATTTTTGCACCGGCGGCCTTGCCTCTGAATTGAAATCCTTCCTCGTCGCACATGCATAGCCCCTGCCCACCGGCCTCTGCCAGTGTGCAACACCAACACAAATATTCATTAATGCTCCCGATGTTCATCCTTGCCGTGCACGTGCAAGTGCAGCAGTGCCTGCTCACCCGCATGCCCCTTGCGACCAGACTGCTCCCCTCGGCCTGAAGTCTGCACTTTGCGTAGTCGTGATCGCCCCCATTGAAAGAGCTGCGAGGCGGCAGATGGGTTTGAGCTAGCTCTAGACCTCCGCCGCCTCGGGCCACATTTCCATGCAACGTCAGCGGCGCAACGCAACAACATGCCCCGCCTTCCCACCCGGCCCCGTTTGTGTCCGCCATCCCGTGCTGGCCCACCACCATTGCCTTTCACCTCCAGGCGCCATGCTTGCCCCACACTTCGCCTGCGCCGCCCCCGGAACCAATACGTTCTGCCCCTGACCCAACACTCCCTCGTGGTCAGCAGGCAGCATGCGCGGGCGGTGCGTTTACACGCGTGCGCCCTGTGGCATCACATTTTGCCCTTCTGCACCGGCAGTCCTGTAAATGAGAGCGTTTGCTTCAAGATCTGGGGCGCAGGGTTGCCTGGCACAGGAGGAAACGAAGGCAGGCGGCATCCCCGCAACGCGCCGCCGCCGCCGCGCGCCGGCTGGTTGGAGGCGCACTTGGGCACCAGCACGCTTCGCTGGTTTGCGATGCACGTTTTGTGTCGTTTGTAACAAAAAGAGAACGTGGGCGGTCCAGATCATGGCCGCTACACTCAAACCCGCATTGGTATTTGCCCTCCCGCTAAAAGCAGCCAAACGCTTGCTGCCCGTCCACCTACCAGCATAACATCCTCGCAGCGCCCTGTAGACCTCCCTTAATCCCCCCTCAGCGCCTGCAAGCGGGCGTAGGCGAGATGGCTCGCGGGTTTGGGCTGCTTGCCCTTCTGAGGCTGGCCGGCCTCTTCTGTCTGGCTCAGGGCAATGCGGGTGAGCAGTTAGCGGCCGGTGGTGGGGGCTGCAGATTTGATTGGGAGGCCCGTCCCTACCTGCCCGCTCGCAGGGCACGTTCAGAGGAGCCGGTGCGTCCTCCGTGCCCAGAAAGGTCACTGGGTGCTGCAGCCGGCCGGGCCGCTTGCCCTCCGCTGGATCTACTGGCGCCGACGCCGTCGGTGCCCAACCACCAACAGCGGTCCTGCGTGGTATCCCGGTGCACCTCCCCCGCCCTCCCTCCAGTGAACCCACCCCTCCCGACCGAGGAGCACCCTGACGACAACGACGCAGTTGCGGGTCGGGCCCTTCTGGGCGGCGCGGTGGCGCAGGCTGGTGAGCAGGGCGGCACCGCGCTGCCCGCACAGATCTGCACCCTTATCATCTGATCGGGGGGCGGGGGGTCAGAAAGGGCCGTGCGCCACTGCGGGACTCCCGCGCCCCAGCAGCGGCAGTTGGTGCAGCAGCGGCAACCAGGCGGGGCGTGCCTCAGCTCCCGGGGCATCTCAGCTGCACATCGACAGCCAACACTGTAGTCACCACACGCACGTCCCCGTCCTCCCTCCTTGCGCGCGCAGTGGCCAGCGTGCGGATGTCCGACGGCGGGTCCCCTCTAAAAGGGCGGCTGGAGGTGCAGGCGCGTGGCCGTGGGTTGCATGCTGGGACGCAGATGCAGATGCATGCATGCAGACGCACTGCGCAGCGCCAGCTGTGCGGGCGCTGTAGCCTGCTGTGCAGCGGCAGCAATGGTGCGGCGCCGGCGCCACCGGCACCACCGGCGTCTACGCTGCCCAACATTCCCACCCGCCTTCCCCCAGCCAGCCCGCAAGTTTTATGCCCCACCCGTGCTGCAGATCGGCGGCCGGTTTGGTGCCGTCTGCTCCAACGGCTTTCGCTTTGCCGAGGCTCAGGTCGCGTGCCGAAGCATGTCGCTGGCCGGCGGCGCCCCCGCCGCCACCTTCCCCGCCGGCCGCGTGCCCGTTGTGATGGTGGGTGGGTGGCATGCAGCGCATCCTTTTCCTTTCCTTTTTAGTGCTTTACATCTGTCTAAACACAGGAAACCTGTCGACACAGATGCATGCACGGGGAGACGCCTGTGGCGGGTGCGCGCGCCACCAAGCTGCTGCCCGCAGCGCGCTTTGCTACTGCAACAGTTACTGAACGGGGTGACACTGAACAGAGCCCCCTGTGCCCAAGAGGGAGGGCCTCTCCACCCTCACCCACTGCTACCCCGGGCCGCCACTGCCACTGGCCCCTCCTGCATGCCTGCAGGCCTGGCCATGGGTGGGACGCACCGCCCTTCAGCCCCACCTGCCTCCCTCCCCCCACGTCCGCGGGCCTTTCTGTCTGTGTGCCTTCCCCGTCTGCAGGCGCGTGTAGACTGCACCGGCAGCGAGCGTGAGCTTGCTGCCTGCAAGTTTGTGGCCACCAGTGCATGCCCCGGGGGCTCCCGGTGGGCATCGTCTGCAACAGTGAGCGGCGGCGGGCGGGGGGAGCAGGACTAGCACTGGTGTTGCAGCAAGGCGGGTCCCAGCTGTGTGAGAGAACAAACCGCCGACTGCGGCGCAGCACGCCCGTGTTCCTTGCACACGCCGCCTCCCGGGCCCGGGCGCGTGCGCCACGCTTCCGACGCGCGCCGCCGGTGTGCTCGCACCAGCGCTCGCAGTACTGCCCCCCACCATGCGCTCCCCCATGCGCCCCGCATGCGCCCCCCTGCGCTTCCTCCGCCCTGCCGCAGACCCGCCAATCGCCTATGCTCGCCTGGCGGGGTCCGAATACGACAGTTACACCAGGGCGCCTGGGTCCATCGTCCGCGGCCGCTTGGAGGTGGCCGTGCAGGGGCTGTTTGGCACCGTGTGCGCAGACAAGTTCGGAGCAGGTGGGTGCCTGCCCCCCCTGTCCCCTCCCCTCCGCCCGACTCCTGCAACCGAGCTCAAGCCGGGGACCTGCGCGGCCAGCAGGTGTAATGAGTTCAGGCCAGTGCGCAGCAGCACAGCAGCGCCCCCTGCCATCACCCGTTGTGGCGCGGCACTGTAGTGGCATCACCCTCGCCCCTGGGCTGCCGCTCCCGCCTTGCTTCTGCAACGCGCCCCTGCTTGCCCGCAGCCTCACACCCTGCCTCGGCCCTCCCCCTCTTGGCGCTGCTGCAGAGGAGGCACAGGCGGTTTGCAAGATGATGGGATTCTCTGGTGGCTTGGTGCTGCCTAAGGGCAGCTTTGTAGGTGGGCCTGCGGTGGTGCGGTGGGCAGGTTGGTGGGCAGATTGGTGGGCAGGGGACCGGGGGGGGGGGGGGACGGTACGGTACCGATGTGCGCCTGCTCCAACCCTCCAACAGCCTGCCCTGTGAGGGTGCTCCCTGCATGCAGTACCACCCTTGGAGCATCCCCCCTCCCCTCCCCACACACCCCACGCCCCTCGCTTGCCCACCACGTGGGTGCACCACCAACACACAACTCGCCCCACACCCACCCCACCTGCTTCCTTGCAGATCAAACAAAGCCCATCGCCATGAACGGCGTGGCCTGCCGCCCCAGCGCCACCAGCCTGAACTCGTGCAGCTACACCATCCAGCCGCGCTGCCCCCCCAAGAACTCGGTTGCCATCGAGTGCACCAGTGAGTGCATTCCGTACTTCAGTTGTGTCTTAGTGGATGTAGAAGTGATGCAGCGCTGACGCTGGTGCGCTGCAGCACTGCTGGCAGCGTGCTGTTGCGCTGGGCACACGGCGGGCACGCAGGCGAGGGAGTGCCCTCTTGAGGGAAGGGAAGCAGGGGGGTGGAGAGGGCAGGGACCGGCTGTGTCGGCCGCGCAAGCCACAGATGCGCCGGCGCCATGGTTCCCACCTCATCCCGACCTCTCGGCCCCCTGCCCCCCTCCTCCATGTCCCCCCCCTGCCGCAGGGCCCTCTGCCCTGCCTGTGCGCCTCCAGGGTGGGTCAACCCTGGCCGGTCGCGTGGAGGTGGGCGCACGGGGCGGCAGCGCAGCAGCGCTGCAGCCAGCCACGCGCGATGTCACGCAGTCAACGGCTGCTCCGTTGTGTGCGCCTTCCTACGGGCCAGCGCATCGCGCCGCCGTGCTGGGGCCCTGCGAGCACCCCCTGCACCCCCCGCACCCGCCCTTCACATGCTCCCTCCCGCCCGCTTGCTGCAGGTTCAAATAGGGCAGCGCTGGGGCACCATCTGCGGCCCCGTCGGCACGGCGGCCGCGCAAGTCATCTGCGGCTCGCTGGGCCTGCGGGGCGGCGCGCCCATGTATCGCAACACCAAGCCTGCCCCCTGGCTGCCCATCCTCATGTCCGGCCTGAAGTGCTCCGGGGAGGAGTCCACCCTGTCGATGTGCTCTTTCAGCACTTCTGCAAAGGGCTGCAGGCATGAGAGGGACGCCGCCGTGCGCTGCAAGCGTGAGTGGGGCGAGGGCGCCGCCCGGCGGGGCGCGGGACGCGAGCCGGCATGTGGTTGCGGAGCATCCGACCCGCGCGAGAGGCGTTGGCGTGGCGGCGAACCCGGACGAGTGCACGTAGGGAGCAGCGGCGGACGCTGCAGGCGTGCCTGCAGGAACGGCAGCGCAGGGCAGTGGTTTGGCGTCACGTCCCCGAGGGCAGAACACTGTACCCGCTTTCGTCCCATGCCGCGCGTGGCTTGGACTAACTTGGACACCCGGCGACCTGCGTGGCCTGCTCTCCCGCCCCTCCCATGCAGCCCCTGCTGTGCAATCTGTTATGCTCATCAACGAAATGTCACCATATCCCAACGAAGGCTTCGTGTTCGCGGGCAGGTGCGTGGGTTCAGTGTGAGCATGCTGGCCGCGACCGCCGGCGCCGCATAGACCCCCTGGCCAGAGCGGGGCCAGGCTGAACGTCGCTCCGTGCCTACCGGCTTGCCACGTCATCACATGACCAAAACCGACAGACCAAAGAGCAGAGTGCTGCCCGAGACGGAACTGTGCTGAATGCCTTGCCTGCCAACTGCAGCTGGAGAATGGCACCAACGGCTACGTCTGCAGTGCCAACTTTGGCGAGGAGGTAAGCCTGCTGCCCTGCTGCTGCTGGCCTGCTGCTGCCGCTGCTGCTGCTGCTGCTGCTGCTGCTGCTGCTGCTGCTGCCCGTCTGCTGCTGGTCCGACTTAGGTTGCATTGAAGTCGGTCATGGCGGGGCTGCGCTGGGACCGTCGCGGTGCTGCGCTGCTCCACGCCAGCAGCGTTTTGGCCGGGCAGAGGCCGGTCCCTCTGGCATATGCACACATTGGCTGCACCACTGCGCGTGGCGTCAACCCACCCTGCCTGGCAGAGACGCCCATGGTTGCGCTTGCCTTGGCGGGCAGTGTGTATCCTGCAATACACACGCACTTGCCCGCATCACCCTACCTGCACTGCTGTTGTGTGCGCAGGAGGCACGCGTTGTGTGCTCCGAGATGGGCATGGCCGGGGGCGCCGTCATTGGCGCAGACAAGCGGCCTTTTCCGGTCGTTCAGGTACCGTTGCTGAACAGCTTACTATTGTGGTGCCTGGTCAGGGTGGATGGGTGGGCGTGCCACAGCAGGTCAACCAGCGCTTATGGTGTTGGCTACAAAAGGGGGGGACAGTGCAACATGAACCGCACCCGCGTGCAGAGCCCGCTGGTCTCCTGGCAGACGCGCGCTGCCGCAACTGCTGGCAAGCGAGTGGCGGGGGCGCAGGCGTCCCCCCCCCACCATGCAGCGCTTACCCGCCCCCCCCACTCCCGCCTGTCCAAAAAAACAGAATGTGCGCTGCAAGGGCACCGAGAGCCGCCTCTCAGACTGCACTTACGAAGTCACTGGCACGTGCAAGGGCAACAGGGCAGTTGTCGTGGCGTGCGAGGGTGAGCTACCAAGAGCGGGATGGGCGCCGGGGTGGGCGGTTGGATGGGATGGGGGCTGCAAGCCTCGAGGGCTGCAACAAGGCGGCTTTGCGCTTGCGAAAGCAGCAAGCGGGGAAGGCGCGGGGGCATGGCATGCAAGTTCGCGTCTTGCTCAGCGCAAGCAGGTGAGGCTGTGGTGACGGGCTGGGTGGGTGTGCGGGGGGGCAGGAGCGTGGTCGGACACCACCCTCAAATGACAGTGTGTCCTCGCCTCCTGCTCGCTTCACCTGCAGAGTCTACCATCGGCCGTGCCCGGCTGGTGGGAAGCAAGACCCCTGGGCGGGGCCGGCTGGAGGTCCTTGTCGGCGGTACGTGGCGGGTTAGGGTGGCGGGGTGGGGTTGGGTGGACAGAAGGGTTGCTTTGAAGCAGAACCCATGGATTGGGAACTGGAGTGCGGCGCGACGCTGATGTAGCGGAGGCGCTGCCGTCTTGTGCCCACGCCTGTACGCAGGTGCCCGCCCAGGTGCACCCTGCCGCGCCGTGGCGCCCACCTGCCTCTCACGCCGCGCCCTCTGCCAACCCGTCCATGCAGGCAAATGGGGCTCTGTGTGCAACCTGCAGGACATGACTTCCGACGAGGCTCGGGTGGGTGGTGTGGTGTGGTGGGTGGGTGTGGGTGGTGTGTGTGTGTGTGTGTGTGTGGGGGGGTGGGGGGGGGGGGGGGGGGGGGGGGGGGGGGGGGGGGCATCGCCGAGGCTGGGAGAGGACGCATGGGGTGGAGGTCAGCATGTAGTGGGGGCGTACGTCAAATGCAGTGTCGCCAAGGTGCCCTATGCCGCGTGTTGGGGGGGGCGAGGATGTCCCCCCCCCCCACACACACACATACCCACCCCAAAAAACTTCCAGACCACACTATACCACACCACCCCCCACACACCCACACTGCAAGCGCCGCTCCTGCGTTCCGACACACCCGTCGACCACTTTTTTGAAGCCACTTCGCCGGCGCCCCTCCCCTGCAGGTGGCCTGCCGCCAGCTGGGCTTTAAATGGGGGACCATCCTGGGGAGCCGGTTTGGCGGCAAACCTGCGCCCTTCCGCGTCGGCCAGCTGAGCTGCCTCGGCAACGAGACCCGCCTCAGGTCAGTCAGCTGCACAGCGGCATGGGCGAATCAACAACTCGTTCGTTGGTCGTTGTTGCATTTGATGTTTGAACCGCGCTGCAGCAGCACGGCACGGCATGGTTGATGATGACAACGCAACAACCAGTTCGATCATTGTTCGCTGTGTGGCCAGCGCTGCAGCAGCACAATGTGCCGCAGATGCTGCGCGGCTGGTTGCGCCACCCCAATGCCACGCCCCGGCCGTGCTACCTGCAGCGGTGCCCCTTCTTGAGCCCAACAATCTGCCGCAGCTCTTCAGCACCCGTAACGCTTGCCCTGAACCCTTCCTCCCCCATCAGCGCTCCCTCCTGCAACTACAACACTGCCGGCCAGAGCGTGACGGAGTGCCAAGTTGAATGCTATAACTGCCCGGACGCCTACTCGCAGACCGGCGTGCCGCTGGCCCTTGCGTGCCGCAGTGAGTGGAAGGGGGCGAGCGGGTGGCTGCCGGAGATTGCCTGGCGGACCGAGTGCGGCAGGGTGTTGGCGGCGCGCAGTCACGTGTCCGCAGGTGGGCACGCATCGCCTGCCACCAAGCGCGCTCCCCCTGTTCACCCGCCCCCTGCTACGCGTACGTGTATGCCTGCAGAGTGAAGCAGCGGTGCGACCACACGTGTTGGTCCTGGCCAGCCCGATCTGCACACGTGTCGAGCGCACAGACAGGAGGCCCCGCACCCCAGGCAACCAGGCCCGCCAGAGGCGCCTGGTTTCTAGAGTGCGGTGCAGGGGGCTGAGAACTTCGCTGTGAAGACGCTTGCCCTTCGAGCCCCTCCGACCACGCCCCCCCCCCCCACCCCCCCACCCACCCACCCACCACCACCACCACCACCCACACCCCCACACACACACCACCCCCACCCCCCACCCCACCCCCACCCCACGCCCACGCCCACCCACGCGCTCTTTCCCGCCTTGTCACCTGTTCTCACCTTGAGCACTTCCCTGCCTTACAAATGCTCCCCTTACCACCAGAAAGCACCACACCCTCCCACCCACCCACCCACCCGGATGCTGCGGCCACCCACCGGCACTGCACCCACCCTCCCACTCGCCCGATTCGAATTCTGCACCACCACCCACCCACCTATGCCCTCCATCACTGTACCTCTGCTCATCGCACCCCGCCCCACCGCCGCTCACAAACCCGCTCTGCACACTTTGTGCTGCTGTCTCGCACCTCTTCGTTCTCTGAGCGAGAAGCATGGGGCCCTGCTGTCTGCCCCTGCAAACCGACGACCTAGTTCTGTACACGGTTTGAGGGCAGGAGGTGACAGGGGGGACGTGGGCGGGACCTGCTGCGGCGCCGGTGCAAGTGTCTCTTTCCCCTTACCCTTCGGCGGCGCCACCGGTTGCGCCCCCTTCCCCTCCCTTGAAAGCTTAAAATCTGGGGGCACGGCCACGTCGCCGCTACCGGTAGGTACCGCACCGCTTGAAATGCACCCGGCCTGACGTGACCCTGACCCGTGAACTGAGCTGCTGGGCACCGCTGTTCTGCAACTTTGAATCGTGGGCTATTTCAATGGCGAGAAACGGGGCATGTGAGAGGAGGGGGAGGCTGGCGGCACCGCCGTCGTGCACAGCGCACCGTCAACAACCGCATTTCATTGAAGCTGACGGGGCCACCAGCCTCGTCCTCTTTCCGCTCTGCTCGCCTTTGCTCCTAGCAGCAACTTGCGTCCCCTGGTCCCGCTATGGAGGAGTTGGGACGCGGCGCAGCCGAGGGGTCGGGAGAGCGCGGGCCGGCCCCCGAGGGGCGCCAGCGCGCGGGCGAGGTTGAAGACCGTGTCGAGCTCCTGCAGGTTGGTGCCGGGCGCCCTGTCGAGAGAGCTCCCCGCCGCCGCTGGTAGGCGTCGCTGCCGCCGCCGCTGTTGACCCGCCCAAGTGCTGGGACAGACCCAACCACGCAATCCTCCCCTCCTCCACTTGCAGGCGGCTCTCGCCGAGCAGCAAGGGCTCACTGAGCAGGTCGTGCAGGCTGCGGCGGCACGGGAGGCGGAGCTCGCGGCTCGCGTGCGCGGGCTGGAGGCGTCGGTGCTGCAGTCCAAGAAGCCGCACAAGATGCGGGTGCTGTGGCTGGAAAACCAAGACCTGCAGCGCCGCCTGCACGACGCGACAGCAGCTGCACAGGCGGCGCAGCAGCCCCCGAGCGACCGCGAGCGCGCGTCGGAAAAGCGGCTGGCAGCCACGCAGGCGGCGGCGGCGCACGTGGCGGCGGCTGCGCAGCGCGCGGTGCTGCGGCTTGAGCAAGAAAACGGCGAGCTGCGGCGCCAGCTGTCCACGCAGCAAGCAGCAGCGGCGGCAGAGGCAGTGAGCCAGGTGCTGGGTGGCGCCGGCGACCGCGCAGGGGCGCCGGCAGCGCCGGCAGTCGGGCAGGATCTGTCTCGGCTTGCGGCAGAGGTCGACGCAGAGGCAAGCGCCCTGCAGGCTGCGCTGCAGCGCTGGCAGGCCGCCGAGGCGGCGCTGCAGCAGCGGCTGCTGGGGCACACGGCGCCGACGCTGGCGGCGCTGGCGCGTGCGGCAGCCATGTTTAGCGGTGGGCCTGCCTGGCCGGCAGACGACCCGCTAGATGCGTCGCCACCCCAGCCAGCGTCGCCGCGGCAGCAGGAGCAGCTGCAGGGCGGCCAGGAGCGCAGCGCTGCAGCTGCCGTGGCCGCAGTCATAACGGCGCCAGCGCAGCAGCAGCGGGCACGCCGCGCCAAGGCGCAGCAGCAGCAGCAGCAGCAGCAGCAGCAGCAACAGCAGCAGCAGCAGCAGCAGGCCACAGCAGCCGCAACCAAGCTCAGCGTGGCGGCAGCAACCTTCGTGCCCAGCTCCGGCCAGCGCGAGGGCGCTGCCGCCGCCGCCGCCGCTGATGACGCACAAGACATGCACTCTCCCACAGCGTACGTGTCAGACCTCGACCACCTCTTGCCTGCCACCCTGTACTGACACCCGCCCCCTCTTGTGTGGATCTTCTGATCCTCTTGTGTGAACCCCCTGATCCTTGCGCCGCCGCCTTGCGCCCCCCCCCCCCCCCCGCCAGCATCCACTGAACGCCCGATTTTCCCGACACCCCGAGCGCAACTATCACAACCTGATCTCTCAATCCGACCTTCTCTGACTCCTGTGCAAAGATGCTCCATGAGCAAGGGCACACATGGCTGCGTGTTGTCGGTGGCAGGCGCAGTTGCATAGCCCGAACTGCTTGCGAGACGCCGCCGGCAGCAGCACTGTATCAGCAGTGGCAGCGGCAGTTGCTGTCGTCGCTTCCAGACCGGGGGTGTCGGCGGTGCCAGCCTGGCTTCTGGCGTAGTTGCGGAGGTCAGGGTGGCCTGCTGCATGCTGTGGCTGTGGGGGCGTGCTAGGGGGCCACACGTGGGCTCAGCGCCAGTGTCCAACGACTCATGCAGCTACGCTTGCAACCACTCGTTTGCAGCGGTGCGCGCCCGACGAGCGCGTAGGCGTGTGCCCATTCGCCTCCCCGACCCAGCTAAGCGCCAGCACACCCCTTCCTCGTTCAACCACACTCCTGCGCTCCGTTTTATTAAAATGCCATGGCAACGAGGCAGGGGGGAGATGGAGGGGAACAGCTGTGGCGGCGGGCCGTTCCCACAAGCCGCCGCTGTGCGCTGCCTGCCATGGAGGCGGCGGGCCTCGCGCTCGCTCTTCCCGCGGGCACCGCTGCGCGCCTGATCGCTTGCCTCTAGGTTGGCATCAGCTTGCGGACAGGGCAGCAACCAAGCGCGCCCCTGCTTGGTGAATTTCGGTCAGCCCCCGGCAGCGCCCGCACCCGGGCACCCTCGGCCCCTGCCTGCAGGCGCTAGGCAGCTTTGGGAGGCAGCAGACCGCCTCAAGCTCTCACCTTCAAAGCGCCCCTGCCGCCTCACCCAGCCTCCAAACCGCGGCAAACCCGGCTGTCCGCGCGGCCTACGAGTCGGTTGCACCCCAGCAGCGTGATCGGAGCCAAACAAGGTGGCCAGGGAGCGCGCGGGAGGCGCCGCCGCCTCGCCGCCGCTGCCTCTCCCACTCAGCCCCTTTGCCCGCTCCTCTCCGCCCTCTCTCGCAGCAGTCGCTCTAGGCCGCGGCCTCGGCAGCCATGAGCTACGCAGTGCAAGTCAAGGATCCACGCCCCGGCCACCTGGTGAAGCGGAGCGACCTGCTCGCGCCGGGCGCCGCCATCACCCTCGCCGCGTTCTCCCCCGAGAACGGAGCAAGCATGGCTGTGCTCAGGCAAGCGGTCAGCAGGGCTTGTGCAGCGCAGCTGGTCAGTGGTGGAGACGGAGAGAGCGGAGTGGAGGCGCATTGAAAGAGGCGCAAGAGCGGTGCCTGCGGCTTGCCGCCGCCGCCTGCCAGCCGCTCGCTGCCGCCGCACCGACTGGCCGCTCGTCTCCTGCCTTTGCACCCCACGTGCTGCCCCAGGTGGACCAACCCGGGCGACAGAATTCGGCTTCTGTCGCCGGCCAGCATGGAGGTGACGGCTGTGCAGGAGCTGCCACTGAAGGAGGAGAAGGACGGGCTCAGGCAAGAGGCGCTTGCAGGGGGGATGGCGGGAGGCGCCATGTGGCGGGCGGGAGGTTGCCGGAGGCCAGCGGCTGCGCATGCGCGCTTGCCGCGCCGTCGGCCGCCGCGCGTGCCAGCTCCCCTGCGCCCGCTGCCTGCCCCGCTGCAACCCTGTGTTTGAGTGCACCATGGCTCCGCCACCCCTGCGGTGCAGCGCCGTGGACGTGCCTGCCGCGCGCGCCGCCATCGCTGCCGCGCTGCCGCTGCCTGCCGACGAAAGCCACCCCGTGTACCTCTTCATAAAAGTGGGTGCACAGGAGAGGGCTGGGCTGGGCTGGGCTGATCAAACCGGGTGGATCTGTCGCGGGGATGGTGCACTGCAGGAGGGGGTTCAGGCGCAGGGAAACATGGAGGCGAGTCGGCGTGCCGCGAGCGTGGGTGGCGCGGCAGCCCCGGGCTGTGAACTGTGCTGCATTTCAGTCGTCAGCGCTGCCTCTGCTGTTCGCTGCGCAGGACACCACCGGCGCGTCTGGATTTGCGGACGAAGCGGGGCAGCACCAGCTGCAGCTGTGGCACGACGGCGTTGAACAGGCAAGCGCACACTGGCCAGGCCTGCGGGAGAGTTACGCCGCTGGCTGAGAACTTCTTCAGGGCTGAGAAGCCATGCCGTCAGCAGGCACACGGCCTGGCATCCTGGTCCCTGCCAGCCAGCAGCTGAACTGAACTGAACTGTACTGATTACACCTGCAAATGAGTGCGCAGGGCCCCGGCTTGATGCGGGAGGCGGGGGGAGCCTTCCCGAGGAGAGAGGCAACTCCTCCTTGATGCGACCGCACGCAGGCAGCATGCAGCCCAGCCCACGGCATGCCGACCCCTGCCTCTCGCGCGTGCCCTCGTCCCCCGCCTTTGTGTCGCAGGCAGTGGAGGACCTGGAGGCGACTGGGGTGGCTTCTGTGAGCTCCAATGTGCTGAGCCGGTGAGGCAGGCAGCGGGGTGTGCCAAACACACGGCGGGGGCAGAGGGGCGTCGCGCAGCTAGCCGCCGCGTGCGGCGCTGGCACGCTGGCACCGCTGATTGGTGTGCGTGGCTGCCCCCCCCCCCCCCCCCCCCGCGCCCTCCCTGCACCTCCCCGCAGCTCCCTGCACCTCAATTACAAGGCACGGGCCACCTCTGCCGCCGTCGACGTGGCGCGGCTGGCCTTCCCGCAAGCCGCCGAACACTTAAAGTGCGCAGGAGCGGGGCGTGCAGGCGTCAAAGGAGCTCAGCTGCCGGTGGCCGGGCTGATCAGCTGCTGCCTGCCGTGCTGCCCTTGCTGGGCTTGCTGCGGGCACGGAGCAAGTGCGGCGCTCTAGTGAGACTGCTGGCACGTGCTGGCACGTGCACTTCCCTGGCCGTCAGCACCCTGCTGCAGCCTTGTGCAGTTTGCTTCTAAGGGAACTCCACCCTGCTTCAGCTAGCCCTTCAGCCCATCGCTGCCGCCCTGTGCAGGGACAAGGAGGCCCAGCTGAGCCTGGCCAATGCGCTGCTCGTGGCGGCACACGTGGTGGGGGTGTATTGCACAGAGAGGGGCACAGAGGACGTGGCGACGCCTGCTGCGGCCAGCGCTGGCACCCCCACTGCGGGGCGCAGCAAGCGCAAGGCCGCAGAGGCGGTGGGCGAGGGCGGCGGCGGCGGCCGTGCCCGCAACACGCGCGTCGCCACCGCCGCGCCGGCTGCCGCTGGGGCGGCCAGCCTGGCCACTCAGCCCCTCATGTCTCAATTTGCCATGCTGACCCCGGCGCAGCAGCAGCTGCTGCAGATGCAGCAGCCCCAGCAGCTGCCCCAGCAGCAGCAGCAGCAGGCGGCGCCCTCGCCCACGGCGGCCGCCGCGGCGCAGCAGCAGCTGCAGTACGCGGGGCTTGGGGGCCTAGGCCTGGGCGCCATGGGCACCTGGGGGCAGCAGGCCTATCAAGGGGGATCAGCTGCCCTGCCTGCCAGCCCACAGGCCTACGGCGGCTACGCAGCAGGGCTGCAGGGCCTCGGCCAGCAGTACGCGGGCGTCGGCGTGGGCGCCGGGCAGCAGCAGTACCTGGGTGCCGGCCTGGGTCTGCCGGGCATGAGCCAGGAGGTGAGGGGGCAAAGGATGGTACTGCAGAAACGGCAAGGGGTGGTACTGCAAAAGCCCCGCTCTCTCCCGCCCACAGGCGGACCACTCCTCGCTGAAGCCCCACTGCCACACCCCCTCCGCGCTGCGTGCAGGACTGGCAGCTCTACCTGGCCAACTACGAGAACACGTTTGCGCAGGCTGCCGCGCAGCAGTTCGGGCAGGCGCCGCAGGCTGGCGGCGCCGCCGCCGCCACCGCCGGTGCGCCTGGCGGGGCCCCGGAGGCGCCGCAGTTCCAGGAGACTCTGCCGTCGGCGCCGCAAGCCACCCCCGCCCCGACCCCGGCAGCCCCGGTGGCAGCAGCCCCACCCCCAGCAGAGCCGCTCGATGTTTCCGACTTCCTTGCCTCTCCAGGTGTGATCGGCATGGTGGGGGTGGGTGGGTGGGTGGGTGGGTAGCAGGGTGGGGGGTGGGGAGGGGTGGTAAAGGTGGGGCCCAGCCTGCAACCCTACTCGACTCCCTCCGGCCGACGCCCACATACATGTTCCTCCGGTCTTTCTTCCTTCTGGCTTCCCAGGCGGCAGCCCCGCCGAGGCCGGCGCAGCCGCAGCCGCGGCGCCGCCTTCCGCTGCGGGCGCGGAGGGTGCCGGCGGGGATGCGGCGGGTGAGCTGGCAGGCCCGACGGGCGAAGCGCCCTCACCTGACTCTGAGTCTCAGGTGTGGTGGTGGCGGGAGAGGGGCACGCAGTGGTTAGGGGCAAGCGAGGCATCCGCAAGTGTGCTTGCCTGCCTGCCTGCCTTGACGTCAGCAGCAGCAGTACGTCAGCATGCCGCGCCAGAGCGGGAACCCGCTGCTGAATAGCGCTCGTGCACGGCAAGTTGTGTGCCGCTGCCACCGCATGTTGCAGGCCCCGTCGTCCGCCGGCGCGCTGGCGTGAACGCGTCTGGGGAAGTTGAGAGCTTTGCACAGCACAGCACGACACAACACAGCACAACACAGCCCGACGCAACGTAGCCTGGGTGCCCTGCGCCGGGTGCCCCGGGCCCTCCCTGCACATACACCCTGCTCGCACGACCTCCCCACCCCCCCTTGCGCCCCGTCGGCTGACCCAACTGCATAGCACGCATGATACGAGTGCAGCGTGTAACACTACACAGAAGCGAGAGAGAGGCAGGGCTGCTTGGCCCCAATCCCTCCTGCCCGGCCCGCTGCCCGCCTGTGAATGACGTTGTTGCGGGGAGAAACATACCAGGCACGCTTGCGGTGCGTATCAAAAGGCAAGGGGCGCGGCCATGAAACAAGTACAGGAGCAGGCGGGGGGGCAGGGGCGCGCCAACAGGCCCTGCTGCCGGGGCCCGCCTGCTGCCACGATGAAAAACAAGTACAGGGCCGCAATGGAGGCGGCCTAAGGAGTCATGTTGGAACAGGAGGAGGGGGAGGGAATCCACAAACGCAGCTGCAGCTGGGACGGAGGAGCGTCAGAGGTTGACAGGGGGGTGCGACGAGCCTGGGAGGGGGGAACGGGAAGAGGAAGCAAGCAGCAGAGTGTGGGTGCGCGGCGCCTGCACGCCTGTGTGCGCCCTAGCCAGCAGCGTTGCATGCAGGGAGGAACCGACGGAGGCGGGCCGACCGAGCGGCCAGCAGGCTGCCAGCCGCGGCGGCGCGGCACTGGCGCGGCGCCGTCGGACAGGGAAAACAAGAGGGGCAGCCCCGGCGCCAGACGGCGCCACGTCAACCTGTGCGCTGGCGTTTGGGTTCCGCGCTCTCGCCGAGCGCCGCTGCCAGGGCCGCGGCGGCGTTGCCGCCGTGCAGGCTGCCGCCTGCCGCCGCCGCCGCTGCTGCGTCCCACTGAGCCGCCGCCTCGTTGGGATCTCGAGGGGCAGTGACCGAGGGTGCGGTTGTGCTGGTGGCGCGGAAGGCTGTGAACGTGCCAGCGCTGCCGCCTGCAGGCGCAGTGCCGCTACCCATGGCCGCCTGCAGCAACTGCACTTCAACGCGGGACGGCGGCGATGCCGACTGCAGCTGGTGGGGCGATAGCGCCGCCGGCTCCTGCTGCTGCTGCTGCTGCTGCTGCTGCTGCTGCTGCTGCGACGGTGCCTGCTGCCGCTGCTGCTGCTGCTGCTGCTGCTGCGACGGTGCCTGCTGCCGCTGAAGGTCGCAGGGCGGTGACACGCCTGCCGGCTCCGACGCCGGCGGCGGCGGCGGCGCGCCGCCGCTGCCGCCCGCCGGCGACTCGCTGGGCTGCTGCTGCAGCGCCTGCAGCGCGCGCTGCGCGTCGCCGCTGCTGCCGGTGGTCACGCCAGCCGGCAGCTGGCCCTTGAGATCAGACTGCTCGAGCAAGCTGGTGATGTAGCGGCTGTGGGCTTCCAAGCTGACCTGGAGCTGACGCTGCGCCTGCAGGATGCAGCAGAGGGGCCAGCAAGAACCAAACAGTTCAGTTGACGCTGCGTCACGCCCCCCGAGGCAGGCAGGCAGGCATGCAGGCGGCCACGGACGGCGCTGCAGCATCCAGCGCCGCCGCTGCCGCTGCTGCTGGGTCTCAATTCGGGTCCTCGGGCGAGCGGGCTCTTTCCACTGCTGCTGCTGCCACCCCGCTCCGCACCTCTAGCTGCTCGTGCAGCTTCTTCTGCATGTCCATCTGCAGCAGCAGCGCCTCCTCCAGCTGCCGTCGCCGGCTGCGCTTGGCATCCTTGCCGCTGCCAGCGCGCGCCAAGCCGCCCGCGACGGACCCCCCGGCGGCGGCGCCGCTGCCGCCGGCGCTGCTGGCTGGCTGGCTGTCCGGGGCGCCTGCTGGGGGTGAGCAGCGCAGGAGATAAGTTTCGTTGTTTGGCAGGGGTTAGGCGCGATGGGCCGTAGAGACACAGCGGCAGGGCACCAGACAAGACCATGCAGCTGCGCCTTGCAAGGGACGATGTGCCTGCACGCAGCCGCCCCTGCATCCCACCCACCCAGCTGGCCCCCCCGGCGGCGCGCACCCGAGCGCTCCGGCTTCAGCGCCGCTGCCGCCGCTGCTTCCGTGGCGGGCCCCTCCTCCTCCTCATCGTCCTCTTCCGAACCCTCGCTACCATCATCGTCATCATACTCGTCCGTCCCTAGGGTGCCCTGGCCTGCAATGGCGTCAGAGCAAGAAAAGAACGAGGGGATGGTCGTGGGCAGGAGGCTGCAGACAGTCGGCTCCAGTGCAGGCCGGACCAGCGCAGCCTGCTGGACAGGCATGACAGTGGGACTGGCCAGGCTGCTGCCCATTGCCCACTTGCCCGTGGGGAGAGAAAGTGGGCAAGACACTTTCCCAAACAGATAAAACGTAACAGGCAGCCCCCAAACCCCCACTCAGCGCTCACTCTTGCTGCGCTGCATGCGGCGGCGGCCGCGGCGGATGCCCTCCTGCTGGTCTGCGGGCAGCTTGATGTTGAGGCGGTACTTTTGCAGGTGGCTGCACCAGCGGCAGGGGAAGGGAGAGGAGAGGGTGTGAGCAGAGGAGACAACAGGGAGGGGAGGGCAGGCAGCAGGGTGAGAGCGGCCCGGGGGCAGCTGTCATGGCGAGGCAGTGCCGTTGTCAGGCGGCTGCAGGGTTGCTATTGAAACATGGGAATTGAGACAGCCAGCGTGCGTGCGCAGCTGCTCGACAGCTGCTCGACAGCAGTCCCCCGCCCCCTCCCCTGCCCCTCCCGCTCCCTCCTCCCACCTCTTGATGTGGTAGATGGTCAGCCCATCCATGCCCATCAGCTTGAGGATTCCCTTGGGAGTGGCCTTTTCGGGGCCGCCCAGCTGGTTCACCGCCGCCACAAAGCGGCCGTGCAGCTCAGGAGTCCATCGCAGGCGCTGCTTCTGCGCTTGCGCCGCCGCCGAGGGGCCGCCGGGGCCTGGCCGCAGGGGAGTGGGAGCAGGGGCGGCAGAGGGGACGTCGGCGAGGAAGGGGGGGGGGGGGGGCCGGCGAGGCAGCGCAACGCGCAGGGGAAGCAGCAGGCGGCGGCGGCATGCGTGCAGGCGGACACACTGGTCTGCCGATGCCCTGCCGGCGCCCTGCCACCACCCGACCGCACCTCCGCCGTAGGGGCCCATCGCGTAAGGGTGCTGCGGGTGCATCATCGCCGGCGGCTGCTGGTAGTAATGCTGCTGAGGGTGCGGGGGGTGCTGCAGGTCGAAGGGCAGCACGCCACCCGGCATGCCGCCGCCGGTCCCTGCCGCTGCGGCCGCGACAGCTGCCGCTGCGGCGGCCGCGTGGTCGAGCTGCATGTTGGGCAGGCCAGCCTGCATGTGGTGCTGCAGCAGGTGCATGCCCTCGCCGCCGCCGGAACCAGCAAACGGGTCGCCGTTGCTTCCGCCGCCCAGCAGCTGCGCAGGGGAACGGGGAGCACACGCAGCACACGGGGGTGAGAGCAGGCGAGCAGCACGGCTCCCATTATCCGTAGGCTCCTCCAAGGCAGCTGGCAAACCCGCTGCGCATGCAGGGCCAGCAAAAGCCCCCCGCCCTCGGCTCGCTCGAGCCCGCCATGCCACGCACCACTTCGCCGCCGTGCTGCGGCGCCAAGCCCATCAGTTGCTGCGGGTGCGGCGACGCGTGCATGAGCTGCGGCTGGGCCAGCTGCAGCTCCTGATGCGCGAGCGCGTGTGCGTGCAGCAGCTGCTGCTGGTGGTGCAGCTGGTCGCCGTTGCCGTGTGGGAGTGGCGGCGGCGCGTCGCCGGCCGCCTGCGCCAGCCACTCTGGCAACCCAGCGCCGCCGCCCGGCCCTCCGCTCTGCATGGCGTGCAATGGATCCAACAGCTCCAGGCTGAGGGGCTGTTCCGTCCAAAACTCTAAAGTAGGGACAGTCGGGCTCTCTCCAGCGCCCGGCTCGGCGGACATCGGGCAGCCCGCGCCGTCAGCCTCTGCAGGGGCACAGGTTCATGCACTCCTGGGCCCTAGTGGCGCGCTGGAGGCGTGCACGGGAGAGTGCCGCAGGGGGAGGAGCACCCTGAGACCTAGGCGGCCGCTGCCGGCGCTCGGAGGAGCTCCAGGTGTGGCCGACCAAAGATGGAGGGGCGAGCCGGGCTCTTTCGCATGCCCGCCCAAAGTAGGGCGCAGCACAGCAGCGAATTTGCACTGTGCAGCACCTCCATGGCTCATTTGTCTATGACCGAGGCTAGATGAGGACTCTTGCAGCGCTGCCAGGGGCCCCCTGCCGTCCCACCCAGCAGCCGAGCAGCGCTGGCGGCGGCGAGCGTGGCGGCGCCGCGAACAGCGAGTTGTGACTGCTGGCGCCGCAGCCCGGCTGCAATGCATGTATGCATCTAGCTCTGCTGCTGGCGGCTGAGGGCGGTCATGGATGCAGCTTGACAAAGGGGTGTTAGCGTCCACAGGGTTGGTCAGCAGCACGACGCAGCTCCGCTCGTCGACGTCGGTCGGGAGTGTCTGCGCGGCATCCGTGCTGTGCTGGCAGGCCTGCCACTTGCACGGACTTGCTACTCTGCCAATGAGCCGTGCCACTTCGATCCACTGTGCAAATCGGACGGCGCAGCTGGTTGTGCCCCGCCAAGTGGTGTGCGCCTGCAGGCGCCGCCCCGCCGCCCCGCCTGCGGCCTGGTGCAGTGCAGGGCTTGGGCGCGACGCCCAACATGCATGCTGCCGTGCGCAAGCGATCTAGCGGGGTAAAGTGGCAAAGGGAGAGCCTTCAGAGGGGGCATGCCATCCCACCCCCGGGCCGGGCAGCATGGGCGAAGGGCGTGCCACAGACAGGGCCGCCCAGGCCGCACATTTCCCGCTTTCCGCGTCAGGAGCAGCAAGGAGCAGCGCAGGCGCGTTCGGCCGGCTCGCAAGCAAGCAGCTCTCGCCATGGCCTCCTCCCTGTGCGGCGCGTTCTCCGCGCTCACCCTGCAGCGGCCTCGCGCTCTGCAGACGCAGAAGGCGGCGATGGGCGGCCAGCGGCTGGTGGCTGGTGAGCGCGGGGCGCCTTGTGGGCGAGGGGAGGCCTGCGGCGCGCCGCCGCTCCCAGCTCGCTTGAAGGACACAGTCGGCGGTCTGGGCCCGTCAGCTGCTCGGCGGCGCTGGCCAGCAAGTTCCTGCGGGGGGGCAGCGGTGGCGGCGGCTTGCCCTGCCGGCGGCCTGCGCCGTGTGCCTGCGTCCCCCCCCAGCAGGCTGCGCTCGCCCGCCGACCTCCCCCTCCCTCCTGCACACCCTGTCATCTGCAGCCGCGCCGCAGCGCAGCGTGGCGGTGTCCGCCTTTGTGGTGGAGGCCAAGCAGAACAGCCTGAAGCGGCAGCGCACCTCCGAGAAGTCGCGCATGCAGAACAAGAGCCGCAAGAGCGAGGTCGCGACCCGCATGAAGAAGGTGGGTGCCGGAGAAACATACCAAGAAGCCGACAGGCAGCTGAGAGGGGCCGACGGGTCGATGAACGCGCGTGCGGCAGGCGGCGGCGGGCAGGCGTGGGCCGGCGGGTCGCAGGGCAGCCGTCCGACGTGCGGCGCGCAGCAAGGCCGTGGCAGCAGAGGCAGCGTGCTGCGTGGATCCCACGTCAGACCGCAACAAGCAACCAGCGGCGACGCCTGCTTCCTGCCAACGTGTTGGCAGCACAGCCCTGCCACGCGCAAAGCTCGCTGCCCTCCCAGCGCCGGTTTGCACAGCCCCGCAGCGCCCAGCAGCGGCAGGCTTGCTTTCCTCTTCGGTGACCCACCGCTTCCGCGCCTGTGTGCAGTCGAGGAGTGTGTGTGCGCCCAGCAGCGAGGCTTGCTTTCGCGTTGCGTCACACCCTTCCGCGCTCATTCACTCGCATGCCTCCTCCGCTGCGCACAATCGCGTGCTTGTGGCGCCTTGTGCTGCGTCTCCACGCTTTGCATGTGCTTCCCGTTCTCGTGCGCCGCCGCCTCAAGTCGAGTCTCTCCCTGCGCCCACCCACCCCGCACACACGCAGGTGTTTGTGGCGCTCGACGGCTTTAAGGCGGCGCCGCCTGCGGCTGAGGCTGACCTGGCGCCTGTGCAGACCCTGATCAACCAGGCCTACCAGGGTGCGTGGTGCACACCTGCGCTGGCCACCTCTATGCTTGCCGTCTGTGCTGGCCACATGTGCTGGCTATTGCTTTTGCCTTGTCTTGCCACCTGCCCTCGCCGCCCGTGCTTGCTGCCGCCGTGTGCGCGGTGCCTGGCTGCTCGCTGCTGCCTCGCTTGCCACCGTCCCGCTGCCAGCTGTCGCTGGGAACGGCAGCGTGTGATGAGCGCACGATGGCCCAGGCTGATGCGCCAACCCGCAAGCAGCGCGCTGGCTGTCCCCCCGCCCTGGCGGTTTCCCTTGCATCCTCCCGCCCACCCTCTCTCTTGCCCTCCCCCCTCCCCCCCCCTCCGGACCCTGCAGTGATCGACAAGGCGGTCAACAAGGGCGTGCTGCACAAGAACACTGCTGCGCGGCGCAAGGCCCGCATGGCGGTGGCTCGCCAGAACGTGCTGATCGCGGCGGGCCTCTACACCCCCGCGCAGTAAAGCGCCGCGCTGCTTGCAACGGCGGTCCCCTCAGCGATCTCGCGCGTGCACGCGTGTTGCGTGAAGGGCCCCGCAGCCGTGCACCCCTCCCCCCCTGCTTGCCTGCTCCCCTCTGCTCCGCCACTATTTGGTTTGCTCGTCGTTTCCGTCACCCCCCCGGCCCGCGCCCTGCCGGCCCGCCCTCTGCAACACACACCCTCTGCGCGCATTTCAAACGAGGAGGGGCACGAGCAGCAGCCGGCAGCAGCAGCTGGGCGCACCATGCGCACCATGCGCACACACAGGGGAGGCGTTCCAGCAAGTGTGCGGACTGCCTCCTGCGGGTTGGTGGGGCACACCGTGTCAACCACTAGGTTCTGTGGGAGGAGCCACGTGCAAGCAGCAGCCGTGCTGTGGCAGGCGTCCAGGCCATGGTTGCCCAGAGCCCCCACTTGCCCAGCCTCCGCCCTTGCCCAGGCCACCCGCATCCCGAAGCATGTGGGATGGTCTGCTGCCTGGAGCACGCTCATCCCCTCCAGCAACCCCCCACATCCGCCCGTGTCACGCGCCGCTACCCCACCTCTGGAAAGCCAGGGTTACACATGAAGCTGTCATCGAGGGGCAACGCCAGGCAGTCGAGGTGCGCAGCGGAGAGGCACGAGTGGTGGCACAGGTGTGTCTGGGGCAGATGTTTTAGGTGGCCTTACCGGCCTCACCACCGAATGTAAAACACTGGAATCAAACAAACAAAAACCGCTGTGTGTGGCTGGCAGCACTGCAATCCCGACTGCAGCGGCGCCTCTGGCGGTGCTGCGCTCTCAGGGACGTGGTCGCGCGCTGCTGCGACGCGCGCTGGCATCAAAGGAATGTGCGCCTGACAACGACCTTGACCTTCGGCATCCCCTTGATCTGCAAGAAGCGGAAGGGAAGGGAGGGGGAGAAAGCACTGTCGTCAGCGCTGGGAGGCGCTGGGCAGCCCCAGCGAAGCACCACTGGGTGGGTTGGTGTGTTCAATACCCCAACTAGTCAGCCAGCCGTCATCCCGTCGACAGGAGCACCACGCCCCCCACCAGCTTGGCTGCCTCTTCTGAGAGGGGCATCGTGCTGGCGATGCTCTCCAGGGCCGTCAGCGCGGTGAACGCGGGGGGCAGGTGGAGGTGCAGGTCATACGGGCGGCCGCCGCCGGCCCACCTGCGCCGCACCACGTGGATGCTGCGCAGCGCCGGCAGGCTGCACAGCTCTCCCGGGTACTCCTGTTCGTTGCGCAGCGCGCCAGAGTAGAGGCTGAGCTCGGTGAGCTGGCTCAGCGCCGGCGCCGCGCCGCCGCCCCACTCCACCTCGCGACAGCACATGACGCCGAGGCGGCGCAGCTGCAACAGCTGGCGCCAGTCGGGCGGCAGCCACGCGCCTGCGCCCGCACCTCCACGCCCCGCAGGCTGGCCAAGCCTGCCAACGGGGGCAGCGCCCAGCGCGCAGCGCGCGCAGCGGCGGCGGCAGCAGCGGCGGCAGAGGCGGCACCGCCGCCCTCCTCCTCCTCCTCCTCCTCCTCGCCGTCCTCCTCCCCCTCCTCCTCCCCCTCCCCCTCCTCCTCCTCCTCCCAGTACTCATCGTCATCATCGCCACCCATGGTGGGGTCTGTCATCAGGCCCCGCCATGCTGTCCACAGCCAGGGTCACCTCGTGCAGCTGCAGGCACGGCACGGCGGCAACGCGGAATGAGCTTACAGTTAGGCTAGCATGAGCCTCTGGGGGCGCCAAGTTGCCCACATCATCAACTTGCCCGCCGCGGCACACACGCACGCCCGCGCAACTTGCCCACGCACAGCATGGCGTCAAAACCCACGTGCAGCTGTGCAGCCCCTGCGGCAGCTTGACGCCAGGTGGCGCCGGCCCCTCGTGCGGCTGACGCCGGCTACCCGCCCCGGCCCCGACCATCAAAGCCCCGACCCGTGCTGCCTCTGGCATACGCTGGAGCCCCGTGATGTAGCCTCCCAGCACCTGCTGCGGTGCAGTGGTCACCATAGTTCATCAAATCAACTCGTCTGCCCGCCCCCCGCACACCTGCCCCAGCTCTTGCAGCAGCGCCACTGCGTCCTGCGCCAGCGGGCCGCCGCCCTGCGGCCACTCAGACATGACCTCTAGCCTGCGGGGGAAGAAAGGAAGGGGGCGCACGCCCCTGGGAGTGGGCAAAGGAAGCCGGATGGGGTCCAAGGCCGAGCCCGCCACCCCGACATGATCTGTAGCCTGCGCAGCGGCGCAGCAATGGTGCAGGTGGGCCAAGGGTGAGCGGAGGAGGGCCGAGGGTGCGGCAGCCGCAGCCAGCGCAGTGAAGCGTGCCCACCCTCGAGCCAACCAGCCGCCAGCCAGCCTGCCCGCCACCCTGCACTCGCCCCCCACCGGCGACAGCACCCGACCTGAGCGTTCGCAGCGCGGGGAGGCAGCGGCAGAGGCGCGGCAGGTCGCCGCCCGTCCAGGCGGCCGCTACGTCCAGGGAGAGCAGGCGGGGGGCGTGCGCAGCCAGGAAATCCGCCGTGGCTGCCGGCACCGGCAGAGCGGCCCGAGATTCTCCCATGTCCGCCCCGGGGCGGTCGTAGCGCAGCACCAGGTGGCGCAGCTTGGCGCCGAGCGCGGCGCCGCCGTGGCAGGCCCACCCCACGCGCGAGGCGTCGCCGTCGAGGCGCAGGTCGTGCAGGCGAGCAAAGCGTGCCAGCGCAGCGGGCAGGGGGCCTGCCACGGGGCTGGAGATGTGGATGGAGGACAGCCCCTTGGGCAGCACCGCCAGGGAGCCCATGATGAGGTCGGGCTGCACGGTGGGGCGGGGCAGGGCAGGGTGGGCAGCTTGGTTGAGCGAATGTGATGCCTGCCTGGTGGCTAACCGCTGACCTGTCACCGACAGCACTCACAGCACGCGCAGCGCAGGCAGCGCAGGACTGAGCGGCAGGGCCTTGGCAGCCGAGTCTGCATGACGTGTGCTGTGTGGCTGCCCGGGTGGTGCAGCGTCCAGGCCGGCGCATCCCCATGCCTGCCCTCCGCCAGCTGGCCCACACCGCCCGCACACCCACCGCGCTAGCAAAGCTCTTGAAGCGCACGCGCTGCGTGCGCCGGTGCACCGCCGCCGCAGCCGACAGCGCCTGCAGGGAAGCAGCAGCAGCAGCAGGCTCAGCCCACGCTTGTTCCGCCGGCTCTCGCCAGCCAGATTTCACGGCACACCGTTCGTGCAGGCAAACAACGCAGGCGGGTGCTGCTGCTGTGACACCCGGCTGTCACATGTGCTTGCACCCGCATGCACGTCAAGCTCCTTAAGATAGGTTCCCCCAGTGCCGGAAAAGCGAGCACAGCATGGTGCACCATCACGCGCGCATCGGTGTCCTCCTCCCCACCGTCGGGCGCGACGGCGGCTGCGAGCCAAGCCTCCCTTTCCCCCAGAATCAGGAAAGGCAGCACAGCACAGCGCACCGTCACGCGCGCGTCGGTGTCCTCCTCCACCGCCCCTTGGGCCGTACACTTCATGCGCTCTCTGTCGTACACAACCAGCCCGCGAGGGCCGTGCACCACCGCCGCGGGCCACAGGCCGGGGTCGGCGGCCATGGCGGCATGCCAGGCCTTGCAGACGGCCAGAGCGCTCTTCCTGGGTGGGGTGGGGCGGGGCGGGGCGGGGCGGGGCGGGGTAGGGTGGGGTGGGGAAGCAGCCGGCATGCAGCGCCGACGGTGGTGGGCAAGCGGCGCGTTGAGGCGGCTCGTCATCGCCGGCACGCAGTGTTGGCTGGCGCTGCCCTGCACCGTGGCTGCGCTGTCGCACCAGCAACGGCAGGCAGCAGGCGGCCCTGGCAGCGCCTCTGGCTCGAGAGAGCGGCAGCCAACGCCGTCCCCTCCTCGGCAGGCCTGCGGCAGCAGGCGCTGCGCAGACCAGCCCCATGCAGCAAGTGCCTGGCCATCCCCACCTGTCGAGGTCTGTCTTCAGGTGCTGGAACAGGGCTCGCAGCTCGTCAGCGTGCAAAAGGAAGGGCGCCGGCGCTGGCGCGTGCGCCGCGGCGGCGGCGGCGGCACCTGGGCGCGCCCCGCCGCGCATCTGGAGCAGCCTTGGATTGGAGGCTGGCGCTCTGGGGAGGCAGGGGTGGCTCCATCATGGGGGTTGAGAGCCCGTGGGTGCGGCACAGCGGAGGCGGCGGGGCGTGCTCGGGAAGGGCGGCCTTGGAGCAGGCCCCTGCCTCGCCCCAGTGTCTAGGGGCAGCCGTGAGCTTCTGCCGGGGCGGCTTAAATGCAGCTGAACGCAGCTGTCGCAGCCCCACCTGCGTCAGAGAGGTGACAGGGACAGCAGGCAGAGCGCTTGGAGTGACCTGCACGTCTCAGCAGCCAGGCGGAGGCAGGGGAGCAGGAGAGAAGGGGGCCGCAGGCGCCAGCCGCCAGCGCTGGCCCATGGGAGCATGCCGCTCGTGCGCGTGCATGCGGGCCGGCGGGCGCTGCCGCAGTCGCGAGTGATGCACACACGTGGATTCTAAACCAAGGGAACACTGCCACACGCCACTCCCCCAAGGTGCAACCCGCCTGCCCGTGCCTCCCACCCTTGCTCCTTTTCATTCCCCTCGGCTGATGCACAACCACCGTTCCCCCAGCGGCTGCTCAGGCAGCACCGCCCCCCCGCTCTGCTGCGCTGATAAAGCCTGCTGTTGGGTAAAAAAAACGTTACACAGCCTGGGGGGAGCCAGAAAAGAAGCCCAAAACAGAGCGGGGGTGGAAAGAGGCGGGTGTGGAGGGGCAAAACCGCAGTGCAGAGCAGGCCCCTTCATGCAGGGGGGAGGGAGGGGAGGAGGGGGGCCAGGCTCATGGGTGTGTGGCTGGATGGGCGCCGCACGTGGCGGCTGCCAAGGAGGCGCGCAGGTGGCGACCGCTGCCGCTGGCCGACCGTACAAAGCGGCGGCAGGCGGAGCGCACGCCCGAGGAGACGCGGCGCAGCAGCAGGCGCGGAGACGATTGCCGCGAGGGCAGAAAGGCGGCGGCGTAGATGGGCGCAAAGGGGTTGACAAGGCACTGGACCTGTAGCAGAGGGGTGGAGAACCGGGGGGTGTCGGGTGCTGGGAGGACATGCGCGGGGAGGGTGCGGGTGCAGTGCAAGCAGCCACGCCCGACGGCAAGGGAGGCGACGCGCCATCGCACTGATGGCATCGCCCACCCGCCCCCCATGCGCCACCCACCCACCCCCTCTGCCCCACCTCTTTCACCCCCCTGCTCACCTCTTCGGCGGTCAGTTCAAGGTCGCAGTCTGCTGCCCAGTCAATCACGATGGCGCAGCAGTTGTTGTCGGCAGCAGCCAGGCTCGCGCTGGTGGCGGAGGTCGGCGCTTCAGCGGCGGCAGGGGCTGGCACGGGGCGCGTGCGGATGCTCCACCCGCGGTCGGCGGTGGCAGCGGCGGCCGACTTGACGGGCAGCGCCTGGTGCATCTTGTCCTCAGCTGCGGCATTGGAGGCTGCAGGGAGGGTAGCAAGGAGGGGAGGGAGTGAGGAGCGCGCCGTCGCCATCTGATCTACGCTCGTCGGCGCAGATGGTGCGCCCCAAGATGGCGCGCCGCTCCGCAGTGCCCTGCCCCCGCCTTGGCCCCCGCGGCTTGCTTACCAGCGATGGAGGGTTCGCGAGACGCGGTCGGGGCGGACAGGTTGGACAGGAAGCGCATCGTGGACGAGTTTGGGGGACGTTGTCTAAGGGCGGCGGCGGCGGCGGCGGGGAGGTGGTGGCCGGGGAGGTCGCTGCGGAACAGGAATGCCCTTGCTGCGCGCTGCAGAGGGTTTTATGGGCCACGCCGCGCCGCGCCGCGTGCGGTCCGGCCCGGCTGATCAAGCTCCGGCCGAACAAGCCTGTTCGTGAACAAGCTGTGCTTGCATGCCGCGTTTCGAAGCCCCTGGTGCCCTGCTGCCGTCGCCATTCCACCCTGCAAGCGCCACCGCATCCCGCCGCCGCCTCTTCCTAGCCCACCGTCGCCCACCTCGCCGCCCGTCCGTCAACGCAGCAACATGGTGCACCTTGCCCACACTGTCTCCCGCCCCGGAGCTGCGGCTGCCCTACCTGGTGAGTTGTGGGCGAGGGGAGGGGGAGGAAGCTTCAAGAGGCGCGAGGAGGGAGGGGGTGGAGGGCGGGCGGCGCAATCTGCGGGCGCACCGCCTTCCCAACCCTCACCCTCCCCCCTTCCCCCGCAGCCCGCCAGCGTGCGGCAAGCTCCGAGCTGCGCGACAAGCTGTCCGCAGCAGAGCCCTTCACCGGCTCGGCGGACTGGACCATTAGCGCCGGCGCCGCCGGCCCCGCCGCCGCCAGCGCGTGTTCGCCGCCCAAGCTCGAGCACCAGCAGGACTGCGTGGACTTGTTGCAGGGCCCCGCTGCTCCCGACCTTGCTGCTGAAGCCACGGCTATTGCCATCAAACCTTCCTGCCCCGCCCTCACCACCGCCCCCAGCCTCGACCTGGCGCTGACGGCAGAGGAGGTGAGTTCGGGGGTGTGGGTGGAGTGGAGTGGTGGTTGGGGGTGGGAGGGGGTGGGGCGGGGGTGCCTGCCTGCCGGTCGGTCTGCCTGCGCATGATTGGAACACCTACAGCCCTGCCTTGCATGTCCTTTAAATGCTACCGCTGCCCCCCCCCCACCCCCCACTCCCAATTGCAGGCGCATTGCCTGGTGCACCCGCCGGCGCTGCCCGTCGCCCTCGCCCTGGCACCCTCATCTGCTGCGTTGGCTCCGCACCTGCTGCTGCGCCGCGCAGCCGTTAGCGTGGGCGCCGCCAGCCGCCGCCTGCTGCGGTCTGCCGGCAGCGGCGCTTGCCGCCTGCGTGCCTCTCTGGCTGCCGCCTCTTGCCTCCCCCGCCCCGCCGTCGCGCGGTCCTGCCTGGACCCGCACCCACGTCAACTGGGGCTGCTGGCAGGGCATGTGACACACCAATTGAGCGCTCGACAGCAGCTGCCCCTGCACCAAGGGTCGTGACCGCACTGCGCCGCACTGCGTGATATATGATGATCAATTCCTATCTTGCTTGTTCACATGAACCATTCAATTGTGACCCACCCAGGGTAAACCTTGCCCACTATTCTGCTCACCCACGGGGCTTGGGCAGCGCACTGCACAAGCGACGGGTCACGGGGAGACGGTGTTGCAGCACACACACGACTACACACGGTGGATGCGCACAATCAGGAGAGCTTTCAATTGAATTGCAAGAGCACCCACTTTCGTCGCGCCGCACGTTCATTTGAACGGTTGTTGCGGGCGGGTGGCGGTGGCCGGCGAGAGCCAGGAGATGGCGCGTCTGCAGCGTGGCCAGCGTCGGTGATCTCAATTCCACCAATTGGCGCAGCTGGATCGCGTGAGAAGCCCCAGGGGGGCGATCGGCAGCCTTGTTCCCCCCGGCCCTGCTGGCGACCACATGGGCGCTTCAGCGTGCAGAGCTCACAGAGCCGCCTGCCCTCGCGCCCACTTGCTCTTCCGATTGCGCTCCGCACTTGAGGTAGCTGGAGGCGGCGGCAGCCAGCAGGCAGCGCGCCTGGACAAAGTTGGTTCGGGCAGGCCCCGCGGAGGCAGGCCAGCCCCATCGCCTGCTGCTCAATCAAGCTAGCTATCGCGGTGGGCACGCCGGCAGCAGCAGCGCAACGCGCCCAGCTGCCAACCACTTCTCAGCCTCCTGCGCGGGCCATGCGCAGCTCTGACGTTGCGCACACTTCCCTCTGTTAGAAGGACAATGCGTCCCAAGGTGCGTGTCGACCGCCAGGGCGCTCCCGCCAGCTGCCGCCGCCGGCGGCGGCTAACAACCTTGCCGCCGCCGCCTGCGGCTCTGTGTGGCCAACCTCACGTGGGCACCACGCTGGTGCAGCCGGTATCACCTGCCGGCCTTGCCAGGCGAATGAGCGGCCCCTTGCTGCTGTGCCATCACTCTGCTCACCGCCGCCTGCCTGCGCAGGTGTACAACCAAAAGCCGTGGCAGCGGCGCGCGGTGCAGTATGGCCTGTACGCAATCTGGCCCCTGCTGCTGCTCTGGCTCATTTCTTCGTACCCCAGCGGCAGCGACAGCGGCGGCGTGACACGTCACACCACAACAGGTGCGAAGGGTGGCAGGGGGGGTGGAGTGGACCAGACGGCGCGTGCATTGCCGGCTGGTGGCGTCCGCCTGCGTGTATTCCCTCGCTCCTTGCCTGCCCTGCCAGCCTGCCAGCCAGCTGCTTGCATGCGTTGCCTCCCTGCGCATGCCACCTGCCGACGTGCGGCTGTGCTTCCTCACTTGACCCCCTGCACCCACCCACTGTCGCACGCAGCAGCGGACGTGGCGGGCAGCGATGCGCACGGCGCAGCAGCAGGTGACATCTCATCGCCGGCGCCACCTGGCGAGGAGCTGTCAGACACCGAGCTGCATGACTGGGAGCTGCCCAAGGGCGGCGCTGGCGCAGCATTGGGGCAGCAGCTAGAGCTGGTCACCACAGCGGGTGCTGGCAGCGGCGGCGCAGCCGGCGGCGGCACTGCCGACGCAGGCCGGCTCTACTCCTCGGCCGCGATCTATGTCGTGCGCAACGGCAACGGCCAGTTGGCCAAGTTTTACTACAAATTCAAAAACGTTCGGCTCACCAAAAAGTTCCTCTACTTTCACATGCCGCCAGGTGGGTGCTGGGTGGGACGGGGCGTTGCCTCGACTTGCGCGCTGGGTTCGTGCGGCACGCGTGCCATGCGCTGCCAGGCGGGCGCTGAGCGAGGGTGCCTCTGCTGCCTTCCCTCACTTTCCATCGCCCCCTGTGCCTCTGCCTCTTCCTCTTTCTTGCCTGTACAGGCATGAAGCGTCCCGAGGAGCACTGGGTGGACTTTATTTCCGGCAATGCCACGGCGCCCCGCCTGCCCACCATGATTGTTATCAAGGGCGAGGTGCAGCGGCAGAAGTGGTACTACCTGCCGGTCAAGTGCGTGGGGTGGGGTGCGGTGCTGCGCTGCGCTGCGCTGCGCTGTGTGCGCTGAGCTGTCGTGTCCCAGAGAGCGCCCGCTGCGTTGGTGTCGCAGAACCTGCCCGCCGTGCTGTGCTGTCGCAGAGGCTGCGTGGCGCGGCGGGCAAGAGCACCGCACCGCAGCCGGGCGGCACGCCCCTCACTTTCCTGCCCACCCCCGTCCTCCCTGCCAGGTACACCACCGCCCCGTTGGCCTGCTCCGCGTGGACCAAGAAGCCCACCTACTTCCTGCAAGTACGGTACAGGTGCGGCTCAGGCAGTGGGGGGACGAGCAGGCGCAGGCGCAGGGGCTGCAGGGGGGGTGCAGGCGGGGGGGGGCGCAGGGCCTGCAGAGGTGCTGCCGCAGGCGTTGCAGGGCTATTGTGGGTGCGTGTGTGGTGGTCCAGGTTGCAGCTGCAGCGGCGCACAGGCACGCACCCTCCCCGCCTCACCGGTCGCCGACCGCCGCCAACCTGCGCCCCGCAGCTACAACATTTGGCACACCTGGAACGAGGGCCTCATGGGCGCCTTCCAGACCCTGCGTGAGCAGGGCATGCTGCCGCTGGCGCAGGTGGATGCAGCAGGCAACATGCGGTGAGCTTCACAGGGGGGTGAAGTAGGGCGGCAGGCAGGGGCGGAGGTGCAGGGCATGCTGCCGCTGGCGCAGGTGGATGTGGCGGGCAACATGCGGTGAGATTTAACAGTACATACACAGCGGTGCGATGGCCGGGGGCAGGGGGGCGAATGCATGTTGTGGAGTTCGAAAATGCTGAGCGTGCACGCGCACGCATCTGCCTGGTGCTCGCTTACCTGCCCCGCACTCCCCGCCGCCGCTGCTGCGTGCAGCGAGGTGACGGAGGGCCTGTCGCCAGAGTGTCCCACGATTTGGGACGAGGCGTTGAACGCCACGCGAGAGGAGGACGAGTGCGCGCAGCGGCATGGCGTCGTCAAGGGCAGTCATTGCGACCCGAAGAACCAGGTGCGGGCTGGGGGCGGGAGGGAGTTCACGAGGAAGAGGCGCACCAGCGCTTGCGTACGTGCAGCGGCCCACACTCACCCCTCCCGAGTCCCCTCTCCCCTTGCCTTCCTTGCCTCCCGACTCCCCACCCCCTGGCCTCCCCCTCCCCCCTGCGCAGCGCTGGTGCCGCCCGGGCGTGGTGTCCTACCGGCGCTACGACGGCCCCATCATCCTGCCATTCACCGCCGCCAGCGTGATGAACCGCTGGGCACAGGTGTACGATGCAATGACCAGCGACATCAGGTGAGTGCCGCCGCCGCCTGCATGCTTCCTCAGCTCTGGCATGTCGGCGCGTGTGCCTGTCCATGTCGGCTTGCATGCGTAGCTGCGCCGGCCACGGCAGCGAGACGGACCAGTGGGCGCAAGCGCCTCCCTTTTCAGACGACGCCCCCCCACCCCACCCCACCACACCCCACCCACACCCACCCACCCCCACCCCCACCCACCTTGCACCCGCACTCGCAGGGACCTGTCTCTGGTGGACGGCCACTGCTTCAAGGGGCTGATCGTGGGCAAGACCAACACCCTCAACTACTACCAGTCTGCAAACATGACCGCCAATGTCACGGTGCGCACCGCGTGCTCGTGTGCTGCGCTGCTGTGCGAGACAGCCACGTCTTGATGGTGGCAGGCAGCTGATGGCGCGGTTGCTTCGCGGGCACGCGCGCCTCCGCAGGCGCAGCGAGGCCATTGCCTGCCTGCCTGCCTGCCTCCCTGTCTGCCTTCTCATATGCCCAGCCTCCGTTGGTCACTGCAGGAGCACATCCGGGAGCGGGTGGAGGCAATGGCGGTGTTCAAGGCCTTTGTGGCCACGGCGCAGCGCGAGTTTGTGGCAGCAGAAAAGCGCAAAAACCCTGCGGCGGTGGAGTTCAGGGTAGGTGCAAGGGAGAAGGGGGGGCGGCAGGGGGGCGGGGGGGGGCGGCGGGGGGGCGGCGGGGGGGGGGGGGGGGGGCCGCGGGGGGGGGGGGGCGCGGGCGGGCGGGCGACACGGCACAGCAGATGGCTGATGCCGGTGCTCCCAGCAGCGGCATCTGGAGCGCTGCACATCAGTCCCATGGCGGCGACGCGCCCTGCCCCTCTTAGCCGACTCAGAGGCCAGCCAACCTTCATGCTGATCCCACGACTGTGCCTGCCTTGCCTGCAGGGGTACGCCAACCCCAAGATGGAGCGGCTGCGGAAGGGCGTCGGCCCAGAACACATCAACCTTGTGGAGTACATTGCGCCAGCAGAAGTGCCCGGCCTGCTGCGCGAGGAGCTGCCGCAGCTGAAAGAGTGCGTGGGGGCATGGGGCTCGTGAGGAGGCTGGGAGCAAGCTGCAGGGCTGCAAGGGCTGGTCGGGTGAAGTGAAGCACAAAACGGGTTGAGGAGAGGTGCCCCTCGGCCTGCCTCGACCGCGAGGAGCCGCCGCAGGTCAGGGAGCGAGCATTGAGGGGGGGGCTGGAAGGGCTGCAGGCTTGTTGAGCTGGCTGGTGGCTATGACGTGCTCTGCAGCATACCCCGTCTGCACCTGTGCCCACGCCTGACGCCTCCTGCACGTCGCCTCCCGACCCCCCTGCCACCCCTCAGGATGTGGGCCAAGCGTCGCAAAGAGATTGCGCGCATTGAGAAGGCCTGGAAGGCGGGGCACATTGTGGTGGGGGACGAGGGGGAGGCAGAGCAGAAGGACAGCGGCAGCAGCAGCGAGGAAGACGGCGAGGTGCAGCACCGCCGCTCGTTGAGGCAGCCGGGGCCGGGCGAGCCCGGCGGCAGCAGCGGCGGCGATGGCGGCCTGGCGGCGCCCAGGGGGGAGGGCACGACGCGACGGCTGCCGCGCCGCGAGGGCCGTGCGCTGTTGCAGGACGACGACAGCAGCGTCTCGGAGGCAGAAGCGGCAGAGGCGGCGGAGGAAGGGGACGAGCGCGAGGCTGCGCTGCGTGCCATGCCGCCCATCCTGCAGCGGGTGAGGCGGGGGCGGGGTGGCTGGCAAGGGGGGTGCTGGGAGCCGCAGCAGGGCGGCGCGCTGCACGGGGACACACACGTATGCAGGGGACACACACCTATGCAGGGGACACATATTTATGCAGATATTTATGCAGGGGACACATACCTGCCAGCTGCAAGCGTGCCTGTCGTCTCTCTTGCCCCCTCCCAACATCCCATGCTGACCTGCGCTGCAGAGCGACGAGTTTGTGCTGGAGGGCCCCCGCCCCGTAGTCACCTACATGTCCCGCAACTTCTTCTCCCGCGGCGTGCTCAACGAGCACGACATTCTGCGCTACATCCTGGCAAAGTACAACGTCACGCTGAGGGTGACCACGTTTGAGGTGCGCGGGGCAGGGCATGTGTGGGGGGTGGGGGGTGGAAGCTTTGTTGAGGGTCAAGCCCTGCAGGGGGGTGGCAGTCCCGGGCTGCAGCGCGCACCGGGTGGCCCGGTCGTCTCCCTGCCGCCACGCCGGCGCCTGTTCTCATCTGCTCCATCACCCATCCCACCCCGTCTGTCAACGCGCAGGAGCCTCTGCTGGAGGCGATGGAGATGCTGCAGCACACGGATGTGCTCATCGGCATGCACGGCGCAGGTGGGCAGCAGGAGGGGGCTGCCCGTGCGCAGCTGCAGGAGCAGCGCGTGCAGGAGTTGCCGTTCGCCCAGCCGTGGGCCTGCGTCTGCGTGCCTGGTTGGCATGTCTGGCCTGCACAGTGGCCGCCCGCCGCTGCCTCTCTGCCCGCACAGCATGCTCTGCCTGCTCGCTAGCTTCCTAACCCGCCGTCGCCATGGTTCCCATGCGCCGTGCCTGCAGGCTGGACCAATGGCATGTTCATCAAGCACGGCGCCGTGTCCATGCAGATGTTCCCCTACGGCTGGCGCCTGCCAGACCAGTCCACCATCCGCGGGTGTGCTCACTCTGTGTGTGGCGTTTGCTGGGCCCTCCGCACCTGGCGCGCACCTCCCAGCTACCTGCCGCACCGCTCACATGCCTTCCCTGTGCATGCTGCCGCATCTCCTATTGGACCCTACACTCATTCTCTGTTTCCCGTGCCTCGCCACCCACGCGCAGCTACAACTACCGCGAGATCGTGCTGGCGTCGGAGTGCCGGTACAGCGAGTGGGTGAGCCAGCGCTGGGACTACGCCTTCTTTCGGCGCATCGACTTCAACCGCAGAGTCAAGTGAGCGTTCGTTTGAGCAGGCTATGGTGCCAAACTCCCTCTGTTGTGTTGCCTGGCGTGCACCGCTGCCTTGCTGGAAGTCGCGGTCGTGGCTGGGGCAAAGAGGGAGGCCGGCAGCCCGCTGGGTCTGAGCCTGCTTCCGATGCCTCGATTGCAAACGGCAAGACGAGCGATCTGCGGCAAGAGTGGACTTGGGTGGTTGGCTGTACTCAGGGGGCAGCCGCTGAGTGAACGACCTGCTCACATTCACACTTCTTGCTGCCTTCCCACCCCCTCCTTGTGCAGGATGGAGTATGTGCTGCACCCCGACCCCAACGGGCCCCACCCGGTGGACGGCTGGCCGGGCAACCCATGGGTCTACCAGGTGTGTGCGCGTGCGTGTGCGTGCTGCTCGGCTGCTGCTGTTCTTTCTGCTGGCACCGCCGCTGTCGCTGCTGCTGCTGCTTGGTGGTACAGCTGGGCGCGGCGCTTGCAGCTGCCCTACGCGCCTCCACGCCCGTCCATCGCTGACGCATCTCACCACCCCTTGCTCCCCCCTCCCCTGCAACAACAGAATACGTATGTGGACATGGCTCACTTCGGGCCCTACCTCGATGCAGCAATGGCAAAGGCAGGCATCGAGCCGGTGCCCAACCCCATCCCCGTCACGCTCAACCGATGATGATGAGCTCGGCGGGCAGCGCTGGCGGCGGCAGCAGCAACGCCTTGGCAGCGTCGGCGGCATGCAGCGCGCTCGCTCCCCGCCGCCGGCGCATGCGATGTCTCAATAGCTCCTCCTTTTAGTTCTCAGTACTCCCTGCCGTCCTTTGTTTTTTCCTTGTTCCCCCCCCCCCCCCCCCCTCCTCATCTCATCCCTCCTAGGCAGCAGTCCTAGGGTTCCCTGCTTCACCCTCAGTCCAGCTCGCTCCCTCCCCTCCCTGCTCTTTCTGACTTGCTGCTGCGCTGACGGCCTCAATTCTTCTGCTCTGCCGCTTGCTCCCTCTTGCTCCTGAAACCGGCGTCACTTCTCTCTGTGCTGCGCCCGACAAGTGCTGCGTGGGCAGCAAATGATGGCACTCCGCTTCCCCTGCTGGCGCTGCTGGAAGGCACGTGCCTGCAGCAGCGTGGGGTTACATCAGTAACTGAGCAATTGAAGCGGCGTGGCGACGCAAACCAGGGGATGGCCTAATTAGTGGAAACTGGGAACATAGATTGATTTCTCAGGAAGAACAAAACGAAACAAAGAAACAACAGTCGGCCCATGAGCGGCCGAGCCGCTGTCATCCTGGTGCCGTCCAAACGCCGTGCAGCTAGCAACGCTGCTGCCGCCGCCAGCACGCGGCAGCCCAAGTCCTTCCACCCCAGGCTCGGGTGGTCCGTCACGCCTCCCAAGGTCAGGACAGCAGCAGCAGCAGGAGCAGCAGCACTGACGGTCATCCAGCTTGTACCACAGACTTCCTGCTCCCACCCCTGCACTGAACCTCCGCTGCCTCCTTCATGCGTGCCTCCCTCATGCTCAGGCTCGCACCCCCTCTTTGACACTGGCACACATCTCTCACCAACGCGGATGCTACCCATTTGACGGAAGCGCTCCAGACGACTCTCTGCTGCCTCCTCTGGTGCTTGGCTTTCCCGTCCCCTCGTGCATGCGCCTCCGCTCGACGTCGTCTCCTGCCCCCGATGGAGGTACTGCAGTCGTCCCTTGCTACCTGTCTAGCGCACACTCCCCATCATACGACTCACAGCCTGCGATCAGTGGTTGGCACACCAGCGGAGGGCAATCTTTGAAGACACACAGGCGACAGGCGGACGCAGGAGCTGCGGGGCCGGCGGCAGCGGAGGGCGTGCAGCAGCTGCGGTCGCGGAGGCGCTTGCTGCGCCCGATCGCACTTCTCTTAGCTTTGTGATCGTTCCGCCGGCGTCAATGCAACCTTTGGGACGCGCTGGGAGTGCTGCCTGGTCGCGATGAGAGCGGCCCAGGCTCGCTTGGTGTCCGCCCTGGCGATTGCTAAGCGCCCCTCTGCTGCTCCTCAACCTTCCTCAGTGTTGACATGGCGACCACCCTTGCCCCCCAGCGTGTGGCTGCTGCCTTTGGCCGCGCTACAGCCGCTCGCCCCCAGCGCCGCATCGTCGCAGTGCGCGCCATGGCAGCGCTCAGCCAGGACGAGCTGAAGAAGCAGGTGGGGCCAGAGCGGGCAATGGGCGTGGTGGCGGCCCACGGCGCGTGGCGGCGGCGGCGAGAACGGCGGCGGCGGCGGCAGCACTTCCTCCCGCCCGGCACCCACCTCCCCACTCCGCCGTGCCGATTCCGCGCCGCAGGCTGCCTGGAAGGCGGTTGAGTATGTGAAGAGCGGCATGGTGGTGGGCCTGGGCACCGGCTCCACCGCCGCCTTTGCCGTAGACCGCATCGGCGAGCTGCTCAAGGTGCGCTGGGCATACTCAATCACTCCATCCAGTCAGTCAGTCAGTCAGTCAGTCAGTCAGTCAGTCAGTCATGGGAGCACAGCAGCAGTGCTGCTGTGTGCTGCAGATGCTGGCGCGTCACACGGCAACCCCTGCACAGCTGGCCTGTGTGAGAGACCTGGTGCGCTGGGTTTCCTGACACACTTCCCCTGGTCGCCGCGCGTGTGTAGCCACGTTTTGTTTCCATTTCTTTTTTGAGGCAACGCAACGTCCACCAAGCTCCGCCCTGCCTCGACGCCCTCCCCTGCCCTGCCCCCGCCCCTGCCCTGCCTGCAGAGCGGCGAGCTCAAGGACATTGTGGGCGTCCCCACCTCCATCCGCACTTATGAGCAGGCCAAGAGTGAGCGCAGAGCTGCGTGCCGGCTGGCCGACCAGAACGGGGGCGTGCAGCGGCAGGCAGGGAGGCGGGGCTCACTCGACAGGCGCGAGCAGCGCCGCGTCGCTGCCTGCCTGCCACTCACTGCCTGCGCCTGGTGCGCCTCTGACGGTGCACCCTGCTCTGTGTGTGCTTCCCGCCTGCGCCACAGGCCTGGGCATCCCCCTGGCCACCCTGGATGAGCAGCCCAAGCTGGATGTGGCCATCGACGGCGCCGACGAGGTGGACGCTGCGGTCGTGCTGTGGTCATGCTGCGGCCATGCTGCGGTCGTGCTGCGTGCACCGCCCAAGCGGCACCCATGCTGCCTGCAGCTGCTGTGCCTGGGCACAGTGCCAGCGTGCGCGGCAGCACGTGCAGATTCAGCGGCAGCACGTGCAGATTCAGCGGCAGGTACGTGTGTTGGCAGCGCGGTCGCCTGCAGCGGGTGTCACATTGCTGCGCTGCGCCTGCTCACATGTGTGCACCACAGGTGGACCCCAAGCTTGACGTGGTGAAGGGCCGCGGCGGCGCGCTGCTGCGCGAGAAGGTGCGCCTGCCCCACGCGCCTGATCCCAGCTTGCGGCCGAGCCAGGGGGGCGCAGCCCGTGCTGATGAGGCTGGGCGGGAAACGGCGAGAGTGCCCCGCACACAGCACTTGCGCGCACCTGCCACGCTGGCCTTCTAGTCAACCACGCCTTCGTCTGTGTTGGCATGCATGCAGATGGTGGAGATGGCGTCCGCCAAGTTTGTGTGCATCGTCGACGACAGCAAGCTGGTGAGTTTTGCAAAGTGATGGCACGCCGGCTCGCCGCAGCAGCCCAGCTGCGTACGCAACGCTGGCAGCTGGTGCGTTGCTGCGTATGCTGCATGCCCAGTAGCACAGCAGCGTGCGGCACCACGGCACGCCGCCCTCGACATCTTCGGCCCGCAGGTTTTCTGGCAGGTGTGGACGGCTCCATTCCGGCGTTCACCCAGTGTGCCAGTGCGAACAAGGGCCGTGCTTCGTCCTGCATGGCTAACCGAGCAGGGCTCCGTCGTACCTGTGCCTGCAGGTGTCTGGCCTGGGGGGCTCCAAGCTGGCCATGCCCGTGGAGATTGTGCAGTTCTGCCACAAGTACACGCTGCAGCGGCTGCAGGTACGGCGGCGGCGGGCCGGGCCCGGCCCGGGGTGCAGCCAACGACACGTGGAGCACGGCCATGCCTAGCTGCGACGTGCCAGCCATGCAGAGCGCTGCGGCATGCTGCGCTGGCAGGCCATCGGCTGGAACGGCGTGTACATGTCGGACCTCCATTCACAGCGAGTTGTAACCCTACAACCCAACGCTGGTTTCTCGGCTGCCTGCCCTTCTCAACTGCCCGCAGGACCTGCCCGAGGTCAAGGGCTGCGTCGCCAAGCTGCGCATGGAGGGTGAGCGGGGTGCGCATGCAGAGGGGCTGCTACGGAGTCGCAGATGCATGGCTCGTGGCTGCTGCACAGCTGCACGCTCTGACTAGCTGGTATGCTGCTGCTGTGCAGGCGACAAGGTGTATGTGACCGACAATTCCAACTACATTGTGGACCTGTACTTCGAGACCCCCATCGTCGACTCCCACGCCGGTGAGCCCGCCTGACGTGCAGCTGCGGGGGAGGCGGCAGCGGCAGCGCCGGCGCCGGCGACGGCGACAGCTGCATGAAGGCAGGAAGGCGGTGGCGGCTGGCAGCGCCAGCGGCGGCGGCGGAAACATCCCTCCTCATCCGCCCGACCCTCCCTGCTTTCACGCCGCAGCCATCAAGGCCATCATCCTTGCCCTGAGGGCGCAGCGGTCGACCACGGCCTGCTCCAGCTCCAGCCCCACCTGCCCTCCACCCTGCCTGATTTGCCACCTCTGCTGCTGCCCCCCTCGCCGCCGCAGCCTCCAAGGCCATCCTTGCCCTGGAGGGCGTGGTGGACCACGGCCTGTTCCTGGACATGGTGGACGTGTGCATCATCGCCGGCAAGGAGGGCGTGGAGGTGAGGCGCCTGTACGCACAGCAGGCATGCGTGTGCGTGCGCGCACGCGGTGGCACGAACAAGAAGCAGGCGCCGGACAGCCTGTTGACGCAGCGCTTGTTCTTGCATCCATTCCTCATGCCTCATTTCACCCGCCATCCGTCCACCGCAGGTCCAAGAGCGCAAGTGAAGCCGGGCTGATGCCGCTGCAGGCGCCCCGCACGCTCGCCTTTGAGCCCCACCCTCGGCTGGGATGGTGCGCTTCAAAGGGAGGCTGTAGTGCTACCGCGCGCACGCGCTTGCTGCCTCCCACACACCCTCGGGCGCCCCCAAAACCATTTCGTTCCCACCCCTCATCTTCATTGACTCATTGTTTTTGCCGCCGCCTCCCCTGCCGCCCCTCCTCTGTTTCGCGCGGGATCTTCCTTTGAGCACTGTGCCCGTGCCGTAACTCATAAAGCCACATGGGATCATGCTTGCTGTTGAGAGCAGAGCACGCAGAGAGTGGCGGGGAGCGGCGAGCTGCGAGCGCTTGCGCTGGCCGGCCGGCAATTCACCGCCCAGCCAGCAGGCTGCGAGCCGCGGCGCTGCCGATCCGTGACACGTCCCTGCTACTCGTATGGCATGTTTAGCGAGGAGGCAGCCGGGATTGGAGCGAGAGGAGCCAAGGCATGTGCGGCTTGACCGAGGCACACGGTGAGCGGCTTGCAGTGCATGCAGTATAGCCAGCAGTGGGCGCAGGCAGCCCAAGAACAAGGGCGGGGCAGGAACCAGGAAGGCGAGGCCATGTCGGCGCGGCGCAGCACGCCAGCAGGCTCCCTGGTGGGCGCGCCCTGCGCCTGCACCGCCCTCTGTTACTGACCACTCAGCACGATGGCGATTGCGGTGGGCCTGCAGAAGGGCTTCGCCGTCACCAAGCGGGAGAAGGCCGTGCGGCCTGCTTTCCGCAAGGGGGTGAGCTGAGGGCGGGGATGGGGCAGCCTGGGGCTAGGGCAGCAGGCGGCCGGGAGCAGAGCGGCGTGGATGCTGCCCGGGGAGGCGGCGCGGGCAGGAGCGACTCCTGAGCGGGCCGACGGCCCCTGCTGGCGCGTCCTTTGGCGATGCCGTTGCTTCTGGAGGCCCCGCCTCCTCCAGTGGGCCCCAGGCGGCCTGCGGCGCCATGCAGCCGATGCTCGCTGTGCGGCCTGTCGGCTAGCCGTGAGGGCCAACGGCAGCAACGGCATGCGCTGGCAGCAGCTGCGACGGCTTCGCAGCGCCGCCTGGGCAGCCGCGCGCCGGGCGGTGGAGCCAGCGGCGGCGGGGCGGGCGGCAGCCAGCGGCACCACCAGCCTCCTCTGGCTGCGGCTGCACAGCCACCCCTGCAGCGCTGCTGACCAGCACATGCCCGCGCCCCCCCCCCCCCCCCCCCCCCCCCCCCCCCCCTCCCCCCCTTCAGCGCTGCTCCAAGCGCGTGAAGATGGTGCGAGACATTGTGCGCGAGGTGGCGGGCCAGGCGCCCTACGAGAAGCGCCTCATGGAGCTGCTGAAGGTTGGCAAGGACAAGCGCGCACTCAAGGTGGCCAAGCGGAAGGTGAGCAGAACAGCTGGTGCAGTGGCGGCAGCAGGCAAAGTCCAGCAGAGGCGGGAGCAGCGCAGCAGCGGCAGCAGCCGCAGAGGAGGCTGGAGCGGAGGCGGCGGCAGCCAGACGGCAGCGGCGAGCGGGGGCAGGCGTTGCATAGGCACGGCCATGCTGTAGCTAAGCAGCCTGGCTGGCACTCCTGGAGGTCGATCCTGCCACGGCAGCAACCCTGAGCTGCTGTGCATGACTGCCAGCATCGAGCGCCGCACCTCGGGGCGCACGCTTGAGAGGCGCTGCCGCAATGCCGCAATCAGCTTTGTGCAGCGACAGCTCGGTCGCAGGCTCCCAGCTGCGGAGCTCACATCCATGCAGCCCTCCTGAACCGCACACACCTCATCACCTCCCCCCTGCCTGCGCCGCAGCTTGGCACCCACAAGCGCGGCAAGGCCAAGCGTGAGGAGATGGCGGCGCTGCTGCGCAAGATGGCGGCCAAGAAGTAAATGTGCGGCGGCCCCCCTTGGGGTGCGCCACGAGCCGGTCGTCGTGAAGCCGCCGCCGCGTGCCGCGTCACCAGCAGCAGCAGCAGACGCGTCGCCCTCACCCCTGTGCGCACCCTGCTGGGGCTCACAGGTCGATGTAATGCAAACCCTCAGCACGGTGGCAGGGCAGCGAAAAGGGAGGGTGACAGCAGTGCTCGAGGCAGGGAAGAGGCAGCTGAAGCAGTGGTCGCGGGCAGGGAGAGGCAGCTGATTCAGTGGTCCGGGCAGGGTAGAGGCACTGAAGGAGCGGTGACAGCGGGCTGACGTGCGCGCGACAGCAGCAGAGCCCTGGCCTGCCTGCCAGCTGACGAGACGTGCATGCTGCCAGCGCCGCTGCTACCTTTCGCCCCTGCTGTCCTCGATCAGTTGTTCGTCAGCAGCTGGGAGAGTGACAGTTATTTTGACAGGGATTGTCGGGTCCGGCTCTGAAAGAATGAGAGGGGGTCGTGACAGCAAGGGGGCAAAGAAGACGGGGCCGCGGCACAGGCGCGCGGCACGTCACGAGTCCGCGAAGGGCCGCATTGCAGTCTTTAAAAACGGTGCAGCAGGCAGCATGGGGCCAAGTCTGGGTTCAGGGGTCGGCGCCTGGCGGCGCTGCCAAACAGGCGAACGCACAGCTGCTGCCTGCGCCTGCCAGCACAACAAAGCTCATTCCAGCAGGTCCGAGATCAGGCCCATGTGCTGGAAGTCGTCGAAACCTGGGGACTCCAGCGCAGCAGGCGGCTTGCCGCTGCCACCTGGCAGCGGCGTGGAGAAGGCCCGCCCGGGCGGCGCCTGCTGCTCGCCGGGCAGGACCACCGTGGGACGGGATGAATAGAGGCCCTCTGGCGCCGCGCCGCCGCCGCCGCTGCCGCCGCTGGGCAGCAGGTGGCCGTCGGCGCTGCTGCGCCCGCTGCCGGCTTCGCGGCCGCCGGGCTGCGCCGGTGCGGCGCCCATGCTCAGGCTCGACATGGCGGCCGCAAGGTTGGCATTCATGACTGCGTTCCGGTAGCCGCCGGCGCCGCCGTTGGCCGCCGCCGCGGCGCTGCCTGCAGGCTCGCCCGCTGCTGCTGCCGCGTACCCGCCGCGCTTCAGGCCATAGCTGCTGCTGGGCGCTCCCGCAGAGGCAGCGGCGCCCGCTGGGTTGAACTGCTGGGCTGCAGGGTTCATGCTTTGCAGGCTGGCCACCTGCCGCACAGGCGGCGCAGCGCCTGCTGAGCCTGCGCGGCCTAGCGACGGGGTGCTCTGCTGCCGCAGCATGTTGGCCCCAGACAGCTGCTGCTGCTGCTGCTGCTGCCGGCCAGATGCAGAGGCACCGCCAGACACGCCCAAGTGCTGCAGCTGCTGTGGCACGCCGGGGCGGCGCGCCGCGCCGGCGGCCCCCGAAGGGTCGTGCTGCTGCTGCATGCCGCCAGGCGCCGACAGGGACGCACTGGCGAGGATGGCACCTGCAGGGCTGTGCGCGGGCAGGCTGCCAAGCTGTCGCGGGTGCAGCCCGCCCAAGCCGTTTCCCATGTGGCTGGCCGCCGCTGCCGCCGCCGCCGCCGCTGCCGCCGCCGCCGCGCTGGCACGCCGGCCGCTGCCGCCAGGCAGGTCTGCAGCCTCGGGGTTGGGCGGTGACACCGCTCGCTCCCCTGACATGCTGCGCCGGTGCTGCGAAGCAGCGGACGAGGCTGCCGAGGCGGGCCGCGAGCTGGACAGGCCGGCAGCCGCTGCCGCCGCCGCCGCAGCTGCCGCAGCTGCTGCCGCCGCCGCTGCCGCAGAGGATGGGCGGGAGCCTGGCGCAGAGCCGGGCGCCGACGGGCCGCCGCTGGTGGAGGCGGCTGCCGCCAGCTGTCCCTCCAGCTCTGCCACCCGTGCCTTGAGTGCCGCTATCTGCACAGCACACACAGCGCACACAGAGTCAGGACGAGGCAGCGACGGGCTGAAGAGGAGCAGGCGCCAGTGCACCAGACCAGGCCGCCCGCGCCTCTCGCCGCCGCAGCGCCACGCCCCCGGTCCCCTCCCCTTGCCTGCGCGTCTCGCGCAGCGAGCTGCGCTTCCAGCCACGCCGTGTGCCCCTGCAACGCCTCTGCTTCATCGTCTGCCGACAGCTCGCTGCCGCCATCAGAAGCACTGGCCAAACTGGAGCCATGGCCATGCAGGGAGCCTGGCGGAGCGAGCGTGTCGCCGCTGCCGCAGCCGCTGCCTGCCGCCGCCGCCGCCAGGCTGCCGACCGTCTCTGGCGTGGCAGCGCGCGACGGCAGGGTGCTGGGACCAAGGCTGCTGGTGCCGGTGCTGGGCACGCAGCGGGAGGAGGGCCCTGCTGCAGCTGCGGCGCCGTCGGAGGCCTCTGACAGTGCGCGGCTCAGCGTGTCTGCTCCCTCGTCGCTGCCGCTGCTGCTGCTGCTGCTGAGCTCTGCTGCCGGCGGCGACGCGCTGGCCGCGGCCGCCACTGCACTCGCTGCTGCCGCTTCGGCGGCCTCCTGCTGCCGCAACGCCGTCGCTTCTGCCTCTTGCTGCTGCTGCTGCTGCTGCCGCGTCGCAGCGGCAGCGGCCTCAGCCTCAGCTGCTTGCTTGGCACGGCGAGCCTCCTGCTGCTGCCGCTTGGCTTCCGCAGCCTGCTTGGCGACGGCACGGTGCCGCGCCGCCTCCTGCTCGCGCTCCTCCCGTTCCGCGTCCTCCCGCCGCCGCCGCTCATCCGCTTCCTGCTGCCTGCGCTGCTGCTCCTGCCGCCGCTTCTCCTCCGCTGCCGCGCGCTCCGCCTCCTCTGCCTCGCGCCTTACCTGCGAGAGGAAAGACAGAAACGGAGGAAAGCGAGTGGATCGAGCCAGCGCACAGAGCAGACCGACCAGCAGAGAGGGCAGCCAGGCGTGCAGAGCGAAGCGAATCTGCACGCCGCGAACCTGCACGCCTATGGCCCATGCCACAGCACACGCCTGCATGCTGCCTGCAGCAGGCCCGCCTGCCATTGCTCACTCGCTCTGCCTCCTTCTTCTTCTTGGCCCGCTCCTTCTTCTTGGCACGGCGCTCGCGCTCAGCCTGCAGGCAAGACAGGGGGCCAGAGAGGCGCGGCGGCGGGTCGACGATGAGCAGCTGTCCGGGCGGCTGTGCTTGCTGCACGTACGGCTGCAGCAGCACCATAACTTTGCTGCATGGCTGAAGGCGCCGCTGCAGGCACAGGTGCGACGCACAGACGGCAGCACGCTCCAACTGCCGCCAGGTGGTGTGCCTCCTCCCCCAGCTGCCTGCCCCCTCTCACCTCTGCTCGTGCCGCCTGCCGCTCCTCAGCCTCCCGCTCCTGCTCCTCCTCCTCCTCGAGCAACGCCTCCTGCCGCTTTATCGTCTCTGCCTCGATGAATGCCGCCTGAATGTAGATAGAACAAAGGCAACAAGTGGGTTTAACAGCCGGCGGGGAGGCAGGCGAGGGAAGGGATCGGCGCAGCGCTAGCAGAGCCTCCTGCCGCTGCATTGGTTCCAACGTCCACGACACGGCCGCTGCGCAGGCAGTCCCCGCAGGGAATAGGGTGCACTGCCTGCCTGCCTGTCTGATTCGCTGGCGGAGCTGTTGCATACCCCAGCCCCCCCAGCGGCAGCTCTAGTCTCTCCAGTATCCACAAGACCTTCGTCCGCCCAGCACCCACCTCCAGGTGCGTCGAGGCAATGTGCGCGGCGGCCAGCATCTCCACACAGCGCCGCCCAATGTCTGCCAGCCGCCGTTCGTCGCGCTCTATGCTGTCGCGGCTGCCCTCGTCCGTTTCCTGGTGCAGGGAGTGTGGGGGCAGGGCGTGGAGTGTGAGCAGGGGAGGGGCACCGCCGCACACAGGCATGCCATGGCAGGCAGCACACGCTGCTGCGCTGGCAGCACCGCCACGCACACATGCAAGCATGCACGCCTGCCCTGCAACGCACATGCGCGGTGCGCAGCGGCAGCTCGCCCGCTTGCTTGTCTGAAGTGAAGGGGGGGATCACGTCGGCAAGTGCACGCTCCAGCACGCTGCAGCAATGATAGAGGGGGCATGAAGGTTGGGCAATGGGCAGCGAGGCGATGCAGGCTGCCTGCAGCAGACGCAGCCCACCTGCCATTTGCCTGCTGGCGCAGATGCAGGGTGCCACCAGCCCACCTCACCCAATGCATGCACCCACACGCCCACACAACACAAATCTAGGTGCAGGCATCCGGGCAGCGCACCTCACTGCATCTCCGGCAAAGAAAAAGGAGCCGCGCCTCGCGTCTATGAGAACTCCAGCAGGCTCGCCTGGCTGCTGCTGCTCCGCTGCTGCAGCCGGCTCCTGCGCCGGCGCGCCCTCTGCAGGCTGCTGCTCCTGCGAGCTGCCGTCGGCTGGCTGCTGCTCCTGCTGCTGCGCCGCGCCACCGTTGGGTAGCGCCGGCGCGGCGTCGCCGCCGCAGCTGCCGCAGCTCGCTGCACCAGCACCATCCAGGAAGCGCCGCCCCGCCTGCTCCAGCAGCTTGCAGCCACAGTAGAGAGCGTCCATAACCAGGGTGGACGTCACTTCCTTCTCGTTGAAGAACCGCTTCACAACGCCCTGGAGGCAAGCGAAGCGGGAGGGCGGGAGGGCGGCAGGAGGCGTCGGCAGCCCTGCTGACGCCTGCGCAGGCAGATAGTGCACGCGGCCCCAAACCAGGGAAGTTGCCCCGGCACATGCATGCCAGCTGCAGGCAGCTTCCTCGGACCCAGCAGCGCCTCCAGGCTGCCCCGCCAGCGCACACACCTTGAGCACCGCCGCAGCAGGCTCGCGCGCCAGCTCCGCCTTGCGCGCCGGCTCCAGCTGCCGCCAAAACTCTCGGAAGCCGCGGCCCTCGTCCAGCAGGCGCTGCAGGCAGGCAGGCAGGGCGTGTGTGGGGTGAGCACGTGAGGTCGGAGGTTTGGTCCCGTGCTGACGCACGCACACCCCACGCCTTGCACCGAGCAGGGGGTGCAGCGTGGCACACACCGGCAGCACAGGGCGCCCACGGCACCAGCAGCACACCGCCAGCACAGCACAGGGCAGGCCAACCACAGCGCAGCGCCGCGCCCCCACCTGCAGGTACTCGCGCTTCTCCTCCACAAAGCGGCGAGCGATGCCCTCCACGTTTGTGAGGTACACCCGCAGCAGCTCGCGACGGTACTGCCCATCCAGGCAGTGGAAGGGGCGCGTGGGGCGGTCCCTGCGGGCAAGCACAGCGCGCGGCGGGGCAGCGCACGGTGGATAGGGAGACCAGAGCCAGAGCAGCGGCAGCGCAGCAAAGCCCTGCTGGGCTCTGCTGCAGGCCACGCCGGCAGGGCTACTCGGTGACCTCCATCAGCGCTGCGCCTGTGGGCAGAAGCAGAAGCAGCAGGCCAGCATTGCGTCACTCACCGAATGACCTGCACCTGCGCCTTGATTACTAGAGTGTCTGCCACGGTGAAGCCATCCAGCACCTGCAGTCGAGTAGAGGAGGTGGAGGATTGCGGCAGGGCCGGGTGGGCGGAGCGCAGGCAGGCAGCAGCAGGGCACGCGCCGTCGCCCGCACCGCCTCTGTCCGTGCCGTGGCCGGCTCCCTGCCGCCGTCCTCGGCTCCGTTCCCATTTCCAGCAACCCACAACGCCTGCCCCTGCCGGCGCCGGCCCCCCGTCGCCTGACCTTGCTCAGCTCAATGAACTTCTTCCACCCCCAGTCGTGCTCCTTCTTGCAGAAGCGGTGCAGCGTGTCGCTGTACTTGCTCTTCTTGGGGTCGGCGTTCACCACCGCAATGGTGAACTGCACCGGGGAAGAGGGACGACCAGACAGGCACACGCCGCTGAGCGGGCACGGAGCCGCGGAGCCGCGGCCCGCGGCCCAGCGCCAACGGCGATGCAGCGTGCACCTCCGGCTCCGCGGCTGCACCCGTCACGCTCCTCCCAATTGCTACGCTGGCGCCGCCGCTGCGCACAGACCTGCGCAAAGTGGCTCCACCCCGGCAGCAGCTTGTCGTAGTCGGCCACGCAGAGGAAGAGGGAGAGGTGGTGCGCGACGTCACAGCCGTGGGGGTAGACCAGCAGGTACCTGTGGGGCACGCCGAGGGGAGGCGGCGGGCATGACGGGCAGGCACGTGAACCCGCCTCTGCTGCTCCTACCGCGCGCACATCGCAGCACTGCTGCCGAGTCTGCACCGCATGTGCTGCGACAGATGGTGCCCGCTCCGCCTCCCGCCTGGCACTGCAGGCACGCACCACTTGAAGCCGCCCACTTCAAACACGTTGCTGCGCAGCTCGCGCTTGCCGCTCTCTCCAAACTTCTCCAGCTTCCACGTGAACTTGCCATACAGCTCACACGTGTGCACGCCTGCACAGCAGGCAGCAGCAGCAGCGGCCAGCAGAGCAGCAGCGAGGCGAGTGGAGCGCGTGGCAGCGTGGACGTGGCAGCAATGCACTGTACGGAACAGCAGCTCTGGCAGTTTGCATGCCCTTGTGCGCTGCACCCCCACGGATCCGCCAATAGCCAGCGACGCAGCGCGCGAGGCAGCACCCAGCGCCCAGCTGCAGCACACACCACCGCCCGCCGCCGCCGCCGCCACCGCACCTTCGTCGTCGTCGTCAAGGACGGGCGAGCAGGCCGCAATGGAGTCCACCACCGACCGCCTGCTGCGCCACTCGATGGCCTCGGCCGTGTCTGGAGTGACAGAGAGCACGCCGTCTGCCACCGGCGGCCCGCGCTCCTTGTTGGAGGCGCCTCCTGCCGTCAGCGCCTCCCGCAGCCGTGCCTGGCTGGTCTTGGAGGACGATGAAGACATGGCGGAGCCCAGGCGCCCTGATGGGGCCTCAGCCCAGCACCAGCGGCTGACGGCTGTGCGACTGTCCAGCCGTGCGGGAGCCGATGGTAGACTGGCTCTGTATTGTGGACTCGGCGAGCAGCAGCGCCGCGGGGCTGCACGCCGCCGGGCAAAGCACAGTGGGGAGAGCGAGGAGCGAGGCGCTGGGCCGATGGGCGCTAGCAGGGCGCGATGCAGGTTGCTCGTTGTTGCATCGAATTGTGAGCAATGGTGCCAGGCGGGGCACTGTGCTGCGCGCGCTGCCATGGCGCGGAGTTTGCTGCTGCAGCTGCAACCAGGTGGGAAATCCCATTTCGTCGGCAGGTACAGCGTGGAAGCAGCAGGGCAGCGGCAGGGTAGCGGCGACTCCTTCCTCGACGCCCAACAGCCCCCAACAGCAATGGCGACCGGCGCGCTTGGCGCGGCGCTGCTGGACAAGGTGAGGACGGTGGGGCGCCAGGCAGCCGGCCAGGCCTGCCCACCGGGCCCCGGCTGCGCAGTGTTGGCCGCAGATGGCACCAGGCAGGTGGGCCTGCCTTCACTCCTCCCCCCGCTCCCCCTCCCCAATCGACCGCAGGAGAATGTGGGGCTGGCCAAGCCGCTCGACGGCAAGGCGGGCCTGGGCGCCAAGCGCCCGCTAGACGGCGGCGTTGCCGGCGGCGACGCCAAGCAGCGCAAGAGCGCGCTGCAGCCACTGAGCGCCAACGTAGTGGCCGGCGGCAGCGCGGGCGCGGCCTCCGCAGGCCCCCTCTCAGCCCCGTGCCAACCCGTCGCCATGGGCCCGCCGCCGCCGCGTGCAGCCGCGTCGGGGCGCGCGCCCAGCGGCGTCGAGGCGGCGCCCGCGGCGCGCGAGCGCAGCACGAGCGGCGCCGCCGCCGCGCCGCGCCGCTGGCAGCTCACAGACTTTGACATTGGCAAGCCGCTGGGACGGGGCAAGTTTGGCAACGTGTACCTGGCGCGCGAGCGCAAGTCCAAGTACATTGTGGCCCTCAAGGTGGGTGCGCGGCCGCGACCGTGTGGGTGGGGAGGGGCGGACGCTGGGTTCCTTGCGACGACCAAGGTGCAGCTCTGGGGTGCGGCTGTTGCAGCCCTGGTGCGGCGCTCGCACAGTGACGTTGAATCATGGCCATAATGTGGAGGCGGGTCGATCTTGCGGGCGTGCGCCGCAGCCTGCACCTGCCGCCGCGTGCCCACCTCTTCGCTCCCCTGCCGGCTCGCTGCCCAGCTCGCCCTCAGCCTTGCTTGTTGTTGTCGCAAACTCACACGCGCTTCCGCTGCCCCCCCTGCGCACCAGGTGCTGTTCAAGAACCAGCTGCAGCAGTCCAACGTGGAGCACCAGCTGCGCCGCGAGATCGAGATCCAGTCTCACCTGCGCCACCCCAACATCCTGCGCCTCTACGGTACGAGGGCTGGGCGCAGAGTGGGGTGGCCAGCACGCCAGCCCGCGCTTTGGAACCCTCGTGCAGCGTGCTTGGCGGCTGCTTTCAAACGTGAATACCTCAATATTTGATTTTTCGCCACATTGATTCACCCATTGATTCAAGCTGATTTGTCGACCCCTCGTTGTGCAGGCTACTTTTACGACGCCACCCGCGTTTACCTCATCCTGGAGTATGCTGCCCGCGGCGAGCTGTACAAGGAGCTGCAGGTGGGTGCTTGGCTCTCTTGCAGGCGTTGCACGGGGGGGCTCGGCAGGAGGGTTCCATTTGCTGGGGTGCTGAGGCAGGCAGTGCTCCACGTGGCTGAACGCGCTGACATCCCATCTCTGTCTGGATGCTGCTCTGCTACCCTTGCAGCGCCTACCTACCTGGTCCCTCCCCTGACCCTCGCCACCTCCCCGCGCCCTTCCCCCACCTGCTGCCCTGCCGCAGCGCGCCGGGAGCTTTGACGAGGGCCGCACCGCCACCTACATCGCCTCCCTGGCCAAGGCCCTCATCTACTGCCACTCCAAGCACGTCATCCACCGGGGTGAGCAACAGGGCAGGGCGGGGTCGTTGTTGTGGTGGCAGGGGAAGGCAACAAGCCAGGCGTGGCTGCCCTCAAAGCGGCGCCCGGTGCAGGGCCCTCAACCTCCCACGCCTCCTCCCGCCTCCGCCCGCGCCCAACCCCAACCCCAACCCCAACCCCCCAACCCCAACCCCAACCCCCACACACAGACATCAAGCCGGAGAACCTGCTGCTGGGCCTGAACGGAGAGCTGAAGATTGCCGACTTTGGATGGTGAGCCTGGGGGGGACTCTCGCATGGGTGTGGTGTCAGTGGCAGGCCGGCAGGCCGTGGGTGGCAGGCGCGACGGCGAGGGCGTGCTGCCTGCGCTGCACCGCCTCCCGCGGCACGCCTCCTGCCGCACTCACGCTCACTCCTCACCCCCTTGCCCCCACTCTCCCCAGGTCTGTGCACGCGCCCAACAGCCGGCGCAAGACCCTGTGCGGCACGCTGGACTACCTGCCGCCGGAGATGGTGGAGGGCAGCTACCACGACGCGGCGGTGGATGTGTGGAGCCTGGTGAGTGTGGATGGGGGGGCGACAAAGGAGGGAGGCGGGCAGGGCGGACCTGAACCTGCGAGGCGGCTTACGCGCGGCAGGAACGAGGCAAGTAAGCGGCCGCAGTGGTCAGCCAGCCTCTGCTCAAGGAGGAAATGCCGGTCCCCCCCCCCCCCCCCCCCACCCCCCCACCCCACCCCCCCCCCCCACCCCCCCCCACACACACACACACACGCACACGCACACGCACACGCACACGCACACGCACACGCACTCCACTCCACTCCACTCCACTCCACTCCACTCCATCTACGCACTTACTACCGTCCCCTTCTCATCTTCTCATCTTCTCGTTCTCTGCAGGGCGTGCTGTGCTACGAGTTCCTGTACGGCCAGCCGCCCTTCGAGGCAGCAGGGCACAGCGAGACCTACAAGCGCATCCTGCGGGTGGGTGCCGGGGGAGGGAGCAGAGGCAGCAGGCGGCAGCAAAGAGTTCCCAAGGGCGGCAGGCAGGGCGCTGCAGGGGACGGGGAACGGGGTTGCTGCCTGCCCCCGCATCCCCTCGACTATCCACAACCTGCGCCCTCCCTCCCCTGCTGCAGGTGGACCTCAAGTTTCCCGCCAGCCCCGAGCGCTCCGACGGCGTCAAGCACCTCATCCGCAAGGTGTGTACAGCGCGGACGCCTCCCTTGGCGGTGTGATTGCGTGGGGAGACGGGGCAGGCAGATGGCAGGTCTCGCTTTACGCCGCATACGGCGCCACGCTGTCGGATGGCCACGCATCTCCATGCCCACCCCCTCCAGTCACCTCCTCCACCCACCTCCCCTCCCCACCGCCTGCCGCAGCTGCTTGTGAAGAACCCCAAGGAGCGCATGCCGCTGGAGCAGGTGCTGCAGCACCCCTGGATCCTGGCCAACGCCGATCCCGCAGTCCTGCAGCGTGCCACGTAGCCCTGCCAGCACGCCCAGCAGAGGCAGCTGCAGCCGGCCATGCAGCTGCGGCAGCGCTGCCAGCACTCTGCCAAGCCCGGCAGTCAGTTTGCTGCCAGCGGTGTCCCGCTGTAGGCGGGCGGCTACTGCCAACTCCACCCTAGGCAGGCAATCCCCTCTTACTCCGCGCCCGCCGCCCCCCCCACGGCGGGCCAGTAGGCAGCTTCTCCAGGACCCCTGATGTATCAGCAACCCAATAGCATAGCGATGCAAGGAGCGCCCCCGCGGCCCTTGCCGAAATGGCCCTTCTAATCCCCTGCCGACCCACCCGTGCCACCCGACCCATTGCTCTCCCTCCGTCCCCCCTTTCCAGTTTTGCTCCGCTTTTGTGCCCCCCTCCCCCCGCTGCGCGACGCTCACGCGCCCTACGTTTGACACTGTTTCCCCCCGCCCTCCCCGCTGCGGAGCTGCCGGGCCATGGGCGTTGCCCACTGCAGTAAGTGGCGCCCCCGGTCTCCCCCCACTGGCTGCCTCCCCTCCTGCGTGCCCCTGACACTCCCCCCCTCCTCCCTGACCCCTCTCCTCTGTGCGCCAGCTAGCCCTCTGATTTAAACACAAACAGACACAACAGCAGGGGGTGGCTGCGAGGCGTGCTGCAGCACCAGCGCCGGGGCGGCACACCGGTCACAGCAGCGTGCGGTTTCTGAAGTTGGCGAACTTGGAGGTGGCCGAGTGGCTGTGCGCCACGCCCAGCCGGGTGAGGTAAGCCTCCAGCTCGCCGCGCAGCTTCTCGGGTTCCGCCTGGGAGGGCCAGGAGGGGGACGGGGGGCATGCACGGGGTGGGTGAATGCGTGGGGTGACCGGTGCGTGGGGTAGGCGGGCTGGGCTCCCCTCGAGCTGCTCAGGCTCACCGTCTCGCACTCCAGCTCGTACAGAGTGCCCCAATCAAACTTGGTTTCGTCTAACTCCAGCAGGTGGCCGTGCCACTGCAGGCAGGCAGCGGGTTGTGAAGGGGGAAGGCGTGTGCTGCTGGGCAAGGCAGGCTTCAGGCCTGCGAGGGACCGGGGTCGGGCGCTGCCGCAGGCAGGTGCAACGCTGGTGCGCCGTCCGCAGGGGGAGCACGCTGTGGCTGCCATTCCGCTTCGCCCAGCCCCCCCTACCACCCACCACCGACCCTCGCCCACCCACCCACCCACCCACCTCGAACTCTTGCCGCGTGTTGTTGAATCCCCCCAAGCACACCAGCTCGCTGACGCCAGTGGAGCTGCACACACAGGGGTGGAGGGAGTTGCAGGGCGAGGCACCAGAGTGGGCAGGGCGAGCAGCGGGCAGGCAGGCGCATCCAAGACCCCCACCCACGCTGGCTGCACGACGCCAGCGGAGCTGCTGCATGGGAGAAGCGTGCACAGGGCGCACAGGGAGGCGGCTGTTTCCCACCCCGGCCTCCCACCCCCTCCGCCGCACGCAGCCCCGGTTGGTGCCCACCCACCCACCCACCCACCTCTTGAGTGACTCGACGACGGGGATGCCCAGCGCCAGAAGCTTTGCGGGGTCTGTGAGGAAGGCGCGGGCGGCGGCGGGGTCCACCGCCTCCTCCTCCTCGGGGGACCGCCCAATGCCGTCCTGCAGCACCTGCTTGCCCTGCAGGCAGCGCCGCCGTTGCAACGAGAGGCGGGCGGGCAGAGGTTTGGGGGCAGGCAGGCAGGCATGCAGGCAGGCAGCCCCTGGGCTGCAAGCAGCTGCACGCTGTGTCCCAGGGCATCGCCCCAAGCTCGTAAGCTTTCTGTCCAGCAAGCACAGAGCTGCCCGGCATGCACCTTGGCACCCACAGCACAGAGCTTGCCTTGACAGTGACGAGCGCCTTTTTGTCGACGTCGTAAAACCGCACGCGCAGCACCACGCGCCGGCTGCTCAGCTCGCCGCCTGCACGGGTGGGGCGGCCAGCCCGAGTGGGCGGGGCAGGCTCAGGGGGCGTGGCGTGGCACCTTCGCCGCTCCTTGAAGGCAGACGCGCCAGCAGCCATGTGTGGACAGGTGGCAGCCGGTCCTGCCCAGGCTTCCCGTTAGCGGAGCCTGCACAGGCTCAACACGGTAGGGCATGCGATGGCACACCTACGCCGTCGAAAAAGTAGTTCTCCTGCTGGTGGGTGGTGCGGTAGCTGGGCTGCAGCGCAGCCGCCAGCGCAGCATGCGCAGCAGCGTCCGCCAGCCGCAGCTTCACCTCCACCTCCATGGCGCCGGGCGCGGCTGCCGACGCGGGTGCAGAGCTGTCGCCGCCTGCCGCCGCAGCCGTCACTGCGGCACGAGGCCGATGCGCTGCGCTGCGGTGGGCTTCTTGGTGGGAGCCTGCGAGTTGTCAGCACAAGATATCGTGCAAGTTGATGCTACAGGCATGCAAACGAGGGAAAGCTCACAGGCAAATGCAGGCAGGCAAGCAGGCGGGCGCGAGCGAGCAGGCCGTAGCGCACCGCGAAGAGCGGCGACAGCGGCGCCTTGCCAGCCGCTGCTGCTGCCGCCTGAATCTGTGCCTGCCGGCGCTCCTGTCGCACAGCTTCGTACTGCTCACATGTCCGAGGGGTGAGTGGAGCGAGTCTATTTAGGGCAGAGCAGCGGAAGAGCGCGATCGGCCCGTGCGCTTGGAGCCGTTCCGCCAGATCGCCTCCTGGACAGCACACCCACCTCCTCCTTGTCTTCCGCCTTGAGCTCGATGCGCGTGGGCTTGCGCTGCAGCATAGGCACTGCGTGACAGCCCCAAACGAGCTGCCTGGCGCGCTCCAAGCATGCGCGTGATGGCGAGAAGTGGGAAGAGCGCGTGAGACTGCGCCGACAGATCATGGGCACCCCCCGCCCTGCCAAGCCGGCGGCAGCAGCGCCGCGTCACATGCAATGCGCCGCCCAGCTCTCCCCAGATTGATGCATTGCAGAAGCCCTGGCACTTGCAGGCAGCTGAATTCTCGTTACAAATCCAAAAGTTGTTAATAATCAAAGTATCTAGGCATACAAGTCGAGTTGAGGTTGGGCAGGCAAGCAGTGGGAAATGCCCCTTGGTGCAGGAGACGGGAATTGTTACGTCAGCAACTCTGGTGATGCTTGAAGGGCTAGCTATGGCCCTGCCAGCAGCCCCAGTTGACGTGGGTGCGGGTCCAGGCGGGGACGCGCGGCGTGAAGGGTTCGTCGCCGGCGACGGCGGGGCGGGAGAGGCACGAGGCGGCAGCCAGAGAGGCACGCAGGCGGCGAGCGCCGCTGCTGGCAGACCGCAGCAGGCGGCGGCTGGCGGCGCCCACGCTAACGGCGGCGCTGCGCAGCAGCAGGCGCGGAGCCAACGCAGCAGATGAGGGTGCCAGGGCGAGGGCGACGGGCAGCGCCGGCGGGTGCACCAGGCAATGCGCCTGCAATTGGGAGTGGGGGGGGGGGGGGGGGGCAGCGGTAGCATTTAAAGGACATGCAAGGCAGGGCTGTAGGTGTTCCAATCATGCGCAGGCAGACCGACCGGCAGGCAGGCACCACCACTCCACTCCACACCCCCAAGCTCGCCTCCTCTGCCGTCAGCTCCAGGTCGAGGCTGGGGGCGGTGGTGAGGGCGGGGCAGGAAGGTTTGATGGCAATAGCCGTGGCTTCAGCAGCAAGTTCGGGAGCAGCGGGGCCCTGCAACAAGTCCACGCAGTCCCTGGTGCTCGAGCTTGGCCGGCGAACACGCGCTGGCGGCGGCGGGGCCGGCGCCAATGGTCCAATCCGCCAAGCCGGTGAAGGGCTCAGCTGCGGACAGCTTGGCGCGCAGCTCGGAGCTTGCCGCACGCGTGTGTGCTGCGGGGGAAGGGGGGAGGGGGAGGGTTGGGAAGGCGGTGCGCCCGCAGATGGCGGCGCCCGCCCTTCGCCCCTTCCCTCCTTGCGCCTCTTGAAGCATCCTCCCCCTTCCCTCCCCCATAATTCACCAGGTAGGGCAGCAACAGCTCCAGGGCGGGAGACAGTGTGGGCAAGGTGCACCATGTTGCTGGGTTGATGGACGGGCGGCGAGGTCGGCGACGGTGGGCTAGGAAGAGGCGGCGGCGGGATGCGGTGGCGCTTGCAGGGTGGAATGGCGACGGCAGCAGGGCACCAGGGGCTTCGAAACGCGGCTTGCAAGCACAGCTTGTTCACGAACAGGCTTGTTCGGCCGGAGCTTGTTCAGCCGGGCCGGACCGCACGCGGCGCGGCGCGGCGTGGCCCATAAAATCTTCTGCAGCGCGCAGCAAGGGCATTCCTATTCCGCAGCGACCTCCCCGGCCACCACCTCCCCGCCGCCGCCGCCGCCGCCGCCGCCCTTCGACAACGTCCCCCAAACTCGTCCACGATGCGCTTCCTGTCCAATCTGTCCACCCCGACCGCATCTCGCGAGCCCTCCAGCGCTGGTAAGCAAGCCGCGGGGGCCAAGGCGGGGGCAGGGCACTGCGGAGCGGCGCGCCATCTTGCGGCGCACCATCTGCGCCGACGAGCGTAGATCAGATGGCGACGGCGCGCTCCTCACTCCCTCTCCTCCTTGCTCCCCTCCCTGCAGCCTCCAATGCCGCCGCTGAGGACAAGATAAACCAGGCGCTGCCCGTGAAGTCGGCCGCCGCTGCCGCCGCCGACCGCGGGTGGAGCATCCGCACGCACCCTGTGCCAGCCCGTGCCGCCGCTGAAGCGCCGACCTCCGCCACCAGTGCGAGCCTGGCTGCTGCTGACAACAACTGCTACGCCATCGTGCTTGACTGGGCAGCAGACTGCGACCTTGAACTGACCGCCGAAGAGGTGAGCAGGGGGGTGAAGGAGGTGGGGCGGAGGGGGTGGGTGGGTGGCACATGGGGGGGTGGGGGGGCGATGCCATCAGTGCGATGGCGCGTCGCCTCCCTTGCCGTCGGGCGCGGCTGCCTGCACTGCACCCGCACCCTCCCCGCGCGTGTCCTCCCAGCACCCGACACCCCCCGGTTCTCCACCCCTCTGCTACAGGTCCAGTGCCTGGTCAACCCCTGCGCTGCCAAGGCCGCCGACACCTCCAAGCCCTCGTCTCCACGCGTGCTGCTGCGCCGCGCCGCCACCGGCGTGCGCTCGGCCTGCCGCCGCCTGGCGCGGACGGAGAGTCGTGCGCTGCGCCTGCCCGCACGCCGCCTGGCTGCAGCGTCTTGCCTCTCCCGCCCCGCCACCACGACAGAGGGCCCTGAGGCAGCCGGCAGCCCCCAGTTTATCAAGAGCAGCCACTGAGCATGCCCCCCCCCCCTCCCCCCCCTGCACAAAGGGGCCTGCTCTGCACTTCCACCACCCTCTTGTCACTGCTCCTTACCCTTTTTCTGGTTCCTGACTTTCGCCCACGCTTGATTTTGCTGCCTCCGAAGCCTTTAACGAGCTGAACTGCTACTGAGCAGCGCAGGGGGCAGTCGGCAGGGGGAGGTTGCAGGGCAGCGGCAGCTGGCACGCTCGGGGTGTAGCGCCCCCCTCTGATCGGCCTGCGTCGAGGGTGCTGCAGTGACTCGCCTGTCCTGGGCAATCGGAGCTAGTTGCATGTCCAAAACGGCAAAGAATGTAGCGCAACGCGGGGGTCGGGAGCCAGAGGAGCAAGAAACGTATTCGGTTTGGGTCACGGTGTGCGGGTAATTGAAAGTAGTACTCGGCGGCAGGTAATCAAAGATCAATGGGAAGAAGGAACGAGGGAAGGAAGGCAGTGTGTGGGCGCAGCAAAACTGAGGGGGAGGTGCGAGGGTGCGCCCAGGCTCGTGTGTTGGTGCTGGCAGCTGAGCGCAGCACTCGGCGAGTCAATGCGCCGCATGCTGCAGGCTGCTGCGCAGGGGCTGCAGCCCCTTGGCAATGCCGCTGCTGCCGTGGCTGCGCCCCTGCCCCTGCTCAACACCTGGCCGAGGGCCGCCCTTGACAGCCGGGCCAGGTGAGGACATGCGCAGCGCCGCTTTCACCTTGGACTCTAGCTGCCCCACGTCGGCTGCTGCGCTGTGCACGCTCTGCGGAGCAGCCGGCGTGCTGTCGCTGCCTGCGCCAGCAGCCGCCGCTGCCGGCAGCAGCCGGTCCTGAAGCTGCAGAGCAGTGCTGGCAGTCGCCGGGGCGGCATGCGGCGAGCCAGGTGCTGACAGATCCGGTGGCGTCGCAAGCGAGGAGCGCTTGCTGGGCGGTGCTGCCGAGGGCGAGGGGCGGCTCAGGCGCGACGCGGGCGCTGCCGGCACTGCCTTGCCCATGCCTGCAGCGCCCGGCCGGCTGGCATGTCCGGCCGGGGGCTGCCGGAGCGCTGCAGGTGCTGCGTGGCTGGCGGGCGGTGCATCGCCAGCGCCTGAGCCGCGGCCTGCGCTGCCGGGGAGGTGCCCCGCTGCGGCTGCTGTGGTCTTCAGCCGTGCCGCCGCCCGAGCAGCAGCGCTGCTTGCCACCGCGCTCTTGCTGCCAGGGCTGGTGCCCACAGTGCCTGCCGACGATGAACGGGTATGGGCATTGGCCGCTGCAGCCTTGTCGCGCCGTGCCTCTGGGGTGTCGGAGGCGCTGCGGTGGTGGCCGCCCGGTGCTGCTGCCCCCACTATGGCACGTGCCCTCGCCACCGCGCCGACAGGCGGCGCCGGCGTGCGCACGGCCGCGGTGCGGCCGCTGTCTGCACGGCTGCTGGCGCCCCCAGAGCCGCTGGTGCCGCCGCGCATGGCAGGCAGTGCCAGCGCCAGGCGGCTGTTGGCAGGCCGCAGCCCCTCATCGTACGCGACGATGTCGGCGTGAATCCTGCAGAGGGCGGGAGAGGAGTGGTCAAGGTGGGCAGGGGGCTTGCGTGGACTGGTGGTCACAGCTGTTGCTCTCTGTTTGCCAAGCCTCGGCGCAGGCAGCCTGAGGGTTGCAGCACTGTCATACCGCATGCACCCACCCCTGTGCCCACTCACTTGTCCAGCGCATCTGGCTCGAACAGATAGTCGCGCTCGTTTTCCACGCGCGCCGCGTCGGCAGCCTCGAACGCCTTGACCTGCAGGGCGAGCAACACAGACGTGCGGTGTTGGCCTGATGCCGCGGTGGAGCAGGGTAAGGGTGTCCCGTGCCAAGCTCGAGCGGGAGGTTGTTGCAGCTGAAGCCACTGCTGCAGCCGCTGCTGTCGGAGCGCGCGTGGTACCCCTGCTGGCCTCACCTCAGCCGGGCTGCTCTCCAGTGCGCCGCAGGACATGCGCACAGGCAAGCGCTTGAACTCCTCGTTGGCCTGTGGCAGGACAGGTTGGCGGGACAGGTTGGCGGGACGCAGGGCAAGCAGGGTTTGCTGCACCGGCTGCTGGCTAGGGACGGTGCACCAGACGCAGCCACAGCCCCCAGGCCACAGCCGCGGCGCTCGTCACGCCGACGGGTCGCTGCCTGCCCCAACGTCTGCCTTCCCCCACTTTGGCGAACACCACCCCACCGCTCCGCACCTTTCGCGCCGCCTGGCACACGTCCGCATCCCCGTCGGTAATGAGGTGGCTCATGCCGCTGTTCAGCCGCTCCAGCAGGTGCACGTCGTCGGGCAGCGCCACTGCAGGAGGAGGGGGGGGGGGGGGGGTCACACCAGGAAGCGCAGTTGAGCGAGGGCAAGCGTGCTGGCAAGCCACCACATGCCGCTTGATTCGAAAATTTCAAAGCCTGCTGGTCAGTGCCGCATGTGCATTTTTCAGTTCGTTGTGTAGCGCAAGCGCAGCGGTGTGCCGCTCAGTCCACCCTGCGAACGCCTCCTGACCTGCTGCTGCCCACCCACGCCCCCATGCCAATGCCTGCCGCCCGCCCGCCCACCCACCTGCTGTTTTCAACGAGGGCATGGCGCCCGCCAGGTGCAGCCGCACGTTGGCCACTGGGTCGTAGGCCAGGCTGAGGGCGGGCTCCAGCAGGTGCACCTGGGGGGGCGGGGGGGGCCGAGGGCGCGGCATGTGTGTCGCAAGGTCGTGACGCAGGGGTCGGGTGGGCGGCATGTGTGTCGCAAGTGCGGGGACATGTTTGGTGGTGGTGGACGTGCACCACACACGTGTGCAACCACGCACGCGACGGGCTGGAGGAAGCTGACGAGGGCGGAGCAGAGAGGCTAGTGTTACAGTGGCCATGCAGGCTGCACTATCGCTCTCCCACATGGGCACACACATGCACACCCACCTTGACAAACTTGCTGCTGAAGTGCTGCTGCGCCGCGCTGCAGAAGTCGATGAAGACGATGCGGTGGCGGAAGCACTTGGACTGCAGCGGGGGGCGAGGTGGCAGTGGGTGGCGGAGAGGCAGCTTGAGGCATGAGCAGGCGGGCCGGCAGGCGACCACAACATGCAATCAATTTGAATAATATTCAAACTGAAATCAGCTTCAGCAGGACATGGGCAGGAGCGTGTGTAAGCCCCACAACCCCCTCATCTGCACCTGCGCAAAGTCATGGATGAGGCGAGAGTACAGCGCTGTCCGCGCTGGCGGGCGGCGGAGCGCTCGCCAGATGGCCGCGGCGGCTCCCGCGGCCACGGGCCGCACCGCTGCCGCGCCGTCGGCCATATACTTGAGGGCCAAGGGGAGGAAGCGGTCGTGCAGCTGGTCGGGCGTGAAGAAGGCGGGGAAGGCCGCCATGGCCTGCAGCAGCGCCGCCTGCAACCGCCAGCTGTAGCCGCTCACCGCCTCCAGGCGCAGCAGCGGCTCGACAAACGGCGCAAAGGTCTTGCCGCGCTGCTCCTCTGCCGCCGCCGCCGCCGCCGCCAGGGCTGCCGCAGATGCAGAGCCAGGCGCAGGCGCCCGCGGCGGCGGCGCTGCTGCTGCGCCAGGCGCCCCGCCCATGAATTGCTGCAGCACTTGTGGCAGGCGCGCCAGCAGCGCAGCCTGCACCTCCTGGCGCTCGTCCTGCAGCAGCGCCGCCACCGGCTGGCGCAGGTACTGGCAGCACTTGTCCTTGCCCAGCAGCGCAGCCACCTCGGCCAGGGAGCACGCCACCGCCAGCCGCACGTCCACGTCAGCATCCGACGCCAGCCGCAGCAGCGTGTCGTGCAGGTGCGAGCCGTAGCGGCGTGCGGTGCCGGCGCGCAGCACCGCGGGGAAGGTGGCCGCGCAGGCCAGCCGTACTGCGTGGTCGTGCCGCCACGCCAGCTGGCGGTATCCGGCCAGGCAGACGTTCACCTCTGCGTCCCCCTCCATGTCTGCTACCAGCCTGCACAGCAGGGCGCCCAGCCCCGCCGCCAGCGCGCGCTGCACCTCTGCGTGGTGGTCCAGCTCCTTGCACTGGCTGAGCAGCAGCGGCAGCACGCGCCCCCGCCGCGCGTCCTGCGCCACCAAGTCTAGCACCGCCGTCAGCGCCCGCCAGGCTGCAGCGCGCACCAGCGCCTGCAACGGAAGCATGAGCAAGCGGGGGGGACTGGGCGTGCGCGCATGTGCGCTGCTGCACAGCAGCACCTGCTGTGAACTAAACGCCAAGCAGCTTGGCACCCAGCCTAAACACCACCTAGCCAGCACCCACCTCTTCATCCTCCAGCAGCGCATAAATATCGTCCAGCACTGCCGCCGGCTGCGGCGGGTCCAGCTTGGCTGCTGCTGCCGTCGCCAGCGCGGGAAGCTGATGGCAGGCGGCGTGCCGCACCTGCCATTCGGTGTCGCCGCACAGCGTGGCCGCCAGACGCAGCAGCGTGCGCTGCAGGTCCTCGGGAGCGGCGTGCAGCGCCACCGCCCCCAGCAGCTCGCAGCCGAGGCAGCGCTCGCGCGGTGTGCGTCCTGCCCCGCCGCACCGCGCCGACACCAGCGGCAGCACGCGGCTGTGCAGGGTGCCTGGCTCTACGGCGGCACACACCTCTGCCAGGCAGGCCAGCCAGGCAGCCTGCGTGCTGCCCGCCGGGGCGCCGCCCTCGCCCACGCCCGCCAGCGCCAGCGGCAGGATCACGTCGGTGATGTCTACCGCAGGCAGCAGCCGCTCGCGGGCTAACGTGGCGAACGCTGCCGCCGCTGTCGCCTGGCCATCTGGGTCCAGCCCGCGGGCGACCTCTGCCAGGCCGCGGGAGATGGCTGTCCAGGCGCCGCGGCCCGCCGCCCGCACAAGCCCGGGCAGGTTGGTGATCACCGCCATCTCCTGCACCGCCTGCCCGCCGCTGATGTACAGCTGCGCGCGCTCCACGTCGCTCAGCCCCTCGGCCACCTGCAAGCGTGAAGGGGAGGCGATGGTAGGGGGGTGGGGAAGAAGACTACGGTTGCGGGGAGTGGGGCGGGCGCTGGCGGCGGCGGAAGAGCGGCACCACCAAAGCTGGCGACATAGAGCTGCACCCAGCGGCAGTCCAACCACCACTGTGGTGCAGGGCAGCCCGTCGTCTTGGCCTCACGGGAGGTCAACCGCGCCGCCCCCAACTCGGGCGCACCGTCAGTCGCTCAATTTCCTCCTGCGTCACCGCCGTCTCATTGAACACGCGCTCCGCTTCGCCAGCCTCCGCCACCACCTGCAGCGGCGCGGGCGAAGGCGCGGGAGGCGCAGCCATGGCGCCCCGCCGCCTAGAAAACGTATGAACGACGACGGAAGAGACGAAAAGCGAGGAGGGAGGCTGGGAGGGCAGTCGGAGGGCAAAGCAGCATGGGCGCGCCCACGCGGGCGACCAACGCCGCGCGCCGCTCCAGCACACAGCTGCCACAGTACTGCAGGCAGGCGTAGCTGCCCCTTTGGCTGCCTGGCTAGCTCATTTACAAGGGTGTTCTGCCTAGGATGATTGGGGCTGGCAAGAGCAGCAAGGGAGGCACGCGCTGCGGCAGCGTGCACGCTGCAGCGCCTCATGCCGACGTGGCCGCCAGCAGCTTGCGCATGTCCTCCATGTGGTGCTTGATGCTCTCCAGCTCAGCCTCCAGCTTCACCAGGCGCTCCAGGTCTGCACGCAGCGGGGACCAGACGGGTGTGGCGGGGCGAGTGGGTGCAAAGGGGAGGGCGCGGCTGCAAGGCAGCGGGCCGCCGCCTGCTTGGCAGCCCCACGGCGCTGCCCCCCGCCTGCCCTAAGCACATGCACCCCTCCCACGCTCCACCACCCGGCCCTGCACCCACCCGACGCCTTGATGTCCTCTGGCGTCTTCTCCTGGTACGTGGTCATGCCCATCTTGCGCTGCAGCTGCTCTGCGCGTCCCTCCGCCTCCGCCTGCCGCTTGCCCAGCTTCTCCAGCTCCTTTGCCGCGTCGAGCACGCCGCTGCGGGAGCGGGGGGGGGAAGGGAGCGGGTGGGTGGGGGCCAACTCAAGGCGTGGGAGGCAACGGTGAAGCAACCAGAGGGCTACGGGCGCACAGCCAGGACCCTGTAAAGCGCAGGGAACCTGCAGCCGCAGGGCCCCGGCACGCCGGCCCCCACCTGAGGGAGAGGTAGACGGTGGTCACGTCGTCGACGATGGCCACGCCGCAGCCAGCTGGCGCCGCCTGGCCCTCCTGTTAGTAAAGAAGGGGGGGGGGGGGGGAGGGGGGGCATTCGGAGCAGAGTGGGGAGGTCAGAGGAAGAATGGTGCTCGAGAGAGGGCCGCCCACCAGGGCGACGCGCGTGGACCGGCAGGCACCTGAAATGGCAACTAGGCAGCCAGACAAACCGCACGCAAAACCAAACACACACGTCCGGCCGTACGCAGCACAGCGCTTGTAGCCAGGTTTCACAGCAGGCAGGCTACAGGCAGCACGCGGCAGGCACACAAGGCAGTGCACAGACTCGCGATACTCACCGGCAGCACCTCGCAGGAGGCGCTTGTTGTGAGGGTCATGATTTCCACGGCGCAGCTCGCAAGCAGCGCCGCCTTGGCTGCAAGGGGAGGGCAGCCGGGGGCGGCAGGCGACGGGTGGGCGGGGCGCGGGCGGAGGAGGGGGCATGCGTGGAGTGAGGCAGGGCCTGGTAGGGCCTGGCATGGCACGCAGGGCGGCCCGCACAGCAACCAGCGCCACGCAGCATCCACACTAGTAGATTGTACACAGAGCGCCGCGCACCACCCCGGCGCACCTGCGTCCTTGCAGCCCAGCAGCATGGGCGGTCGCTGCCGCGCGTTGGTCAGGTCGTAGTCTACTCGCAGCGAGCGTGTCCTGCAAAACGTGGCGGGCAAAAAATGTCAGGATTATTCAGAACGAAGACCCTGGGTGTGAAGGTGGGGGGGGGCAGGGGTGAACTTGCAGCCTGCCTGCGTGCGCCCCGAGGTGAGGAGGACATTCGTGAGGGTCGGGGAGCAACGGGGCGGCAACACTTGCCAGTGCGGCAGCGGCCTGCTCCACCAGCACATCTGCAGCGCCCTCCCCGAGCCAGACAACCTTTTGCAGCGGCACCGCCTGTAGGCGCTCTGGTGGCAGTACAACGCAAGCCACGGCGGTACCGTCAGCTCACCGGTTGACCACGGTCAGCACGTATGCCATGTCAGCCTCCGTCTGCTCGCTGGACAAGCGCTCCACGGGGGTGGGGTAGTCGGCAACCATGATGGAGGCTGCCTGCCCCAGGAGAGGAGATGGATGGACACGGGGTCGCATTTGGGGGGTGCGGTCTGCTTGGAGTGAACTGACACAGCCGTCTGCAATGCTGCCGCCGCCCCGCCCGTCCGCCCTCCCTTCTGCCACGCCGCTCCCACCCTGCGTTCCCCCACCCCACCTGCTGCTGCCCCGGCCGCCGCGGCAGCCGCTGCCAGAGCTCCTCTGTGACGAAAGGCATGAAGGGGTGCAGCAGGCGCAGGCCGGTCTCGAGGCAGATCCACAGGGCGTCCCGCGTCGCCTGCTTGGCCTCCGCCGCGCCGGGCGCTGCACGGCCGGGCAGAAGAGGAGGCGGGAGGAGGCGTGGCGGTCGGGAGAGGCAGGGCGAGGGCGGGATGCCACGCACGGCACGCAGCAGGAATGCATTCAGCCTAGCTTGGGTGCGCTTGAGGGGCACGCAAGCAGCAGCAGCCGCAACCCGGTTCTGATCCAAGGCCCCCCAACCCAGCTGCATCCCATGATGTCACAGGGAGGCCCAGATGGACCGATTGCGCGTGCAGACAGCAGCCCCCATGAACAGCTACAGGGTCAAAAGGTCTGTGTCGACAGGTTTCCTGTGGTTAGACAGATGTAAAGCACGTAAAGGGAAAAGGAAAGGTCGCCCGAACGCACCCGCGTCGTCCAGCGCCATGACTGGCTTCGTCAGCTCGATGAACACGTCGCACAGCTCGTACTGCCAGAAGCTGTACACGGCCTGCATTGCGGTGCAGCACGCACGCGGGGGAGGGCTCAACTCATGATGTGTCGACTCAACACTTGAAAGGATGGACGGATGTGTGAGAAGGGCGGAGGGGCGGCGGCGACGAGCCAGCGTGCACGCATGCCTCCCAGGCGGCGCGCACGCTGCACCCCGCAGCAGCGCAGGCGCCTGCCCCCCACAAACGAACGCAGGGGGGACGCACCGAGGTGGCAGAGGAGAACTCGTAGGCCTCCATCCCCTTGACGGTTGTCGCGACGGCGGCGTTGAGCTTGGACAGGATCCAGCGGCAGGCGAAGGGCAGCGAGGGGGCGTCCAGGGCCTCGGAGGGCTGGAACTGCACGCGAGGAGGGGGGTGGGGTGGGGTGGGGTGGGGGTGGGGTGGGGGGTGGGGGGGGATGTGTTGGTCAGGGTGTAGGGCCGGTGTGGATGGATGTGGGCGGTGCATTCCACACTTGTTGGGGCGCGATGCGACAGCGAGAGCAACAGCACGGGGCCTCCAAAGGCCCCATGCTGCGCCATCCGTAACTTTCACAACCCGCCACCTGCGCCCCCCTCCACACCTGGTCTCCCAGGTTGAGCATGGCAAAGCGGATGGCGTTCCACAGCTTGTTGCACCAGTGGCGGTAGGCCACCACGCGCTTGATGTCCAGGTTGATGTCGCGGCCCTGCAGGCAGCAAAACAGGGAAAGGACTGCAAGTCGATGTACCAATCAACGCACACGAACACAGAATTGATAGTATGGCCGTGCGGGCGGGTGGGAGGCGGGCAAGCCGTGAAGCTAGACGAGCTGTGGCGACGCGTGGCAGCAGCGGCGGCGGCGGCGACGCCCGCGGCAGCCTGCGCGCCGCCGCACCCGCGCCACGTGCCTGCCAGCGCAAAGCGCAAGCACAGCGACGCCGGTGCCTGGCAACCAACCAACCAACCGATCCCGGACAACCCTGAAGCAACAGCAGCAGCCCACCAGCCTTGCCTGCGAGGTGTACGCCACCAGCGCAAAGCGCAGCGCGTCGGTGCCGCACTCCTCGATGCCCTCGGGGAAGTCGGCGCGCTGGCCCGACGCCGCCTTCTCAACCTGGCAGCGACACGGGTAGGGGACAGGTTGAGAACGGCGGCATTCCCGGGGCGTGCCAGCTGAGCGCAGGAGGGGCTGCTACGCACGCAGCACACCCTGGCAGCACAGACAGCACGCCCTGGCAGCGCCACGCCTCCGCCCTAGGCACCGCGCACCTCCTTGGGGTCCAGGTTGCCTCCCAGCAGCGTCTTGTGCAGCCCGTCTAGCGTGATGCCCTCGATCACGTTGATGGGGTCTGCGGGAAGAAGGGGCAGTGGAAAGGGTGGCGGTGGTAGGCAGCAGAGAGAAGGCCGCCAGGCTGTAGAGTCAGCAGTGAGGCAAGGAGGGGCGGGAGACACCAGCCAGCGTGATGCCCTCGATCACATTGGTGGGGCCTGAGAACAAACAGCGTGGGGACAGGGCGGTGAGGGTTTGTGAAGCCAACAGCGGGGTTGAAGGCTGGCGAGTTGGCAGCGAGGCCTAGGCCGATGAGTGAGGGATGCCCCTGCATGACATTGTTCTGCACGCTTGTTTCGGTCACATAACAATGCCGAAATCTCCTTGCGGGCACCAGTTTAAAAAACTGGTGCCCGCGAGAACGCACCGATCATTGCCAAGCGACTTGCCCGCATCGATGCAACCAGCAAACGAAACCTTTCAAGCACACAGCAGGCGCCCAACCGAGGGGACGCACCGATGACGTTGCCCAGCGACTTGCTCATCTTGCGACCGTGCGCGTCGCGCACCAGCGAGTGCAGGAAGACCTGCTTGAAGGGCACCTCCCCCGTCAGCTTCATCCCCATCATCACCATGCGCGCCACCTGGGAGGAAGCACGGGGGGAGGACAGAGGGAATGTCAGCAGCAGCTTGCGCGACAGACAGGCGGTGGCACGCTGCAGCCCGCCGCACGCACGCTTCAAGCAGGCGGATGCAGCAGCGAGCGGGGCACGGCGCATGCAGCAGGGGACCCACCCAGAAGAAGAGAATGTCGTGCCCCGTCTCCAGCAGGGCGGTGGGGTAGAACTTGGCCAGGTCGGGGGTCTGCTGCGGCCACTGGAACACTGCACAGCAGGCACAGCAGGCGGCAGCGCGCAGGGGACGGGGTGCGGTGAGCGGTGAGCTCATGCACGCTTCAGGGCGCAGGCGGGGGCGGAGCGCCCGGCGCTGCGGCCACTGGCACACTGCAGGAGGAAACCACGCGGAGCTGAGAGGGTGCGTGGGGGGCCAAGGGGGCACAGGTGCGCGGCAGCGGCACGCCGGCCCGCGAGCGGCCGGCTCGGCTGCGGCCGCAAGCTGCCCCGGGCGCGTTCAGCCCGCGCGCTTCCTTCCTTTCCTTTCAAGTGCTTTACATCTGTCTAACCACAGGAAACCTGTCGACACAGATGGGCGCACACCTGAGAAGGGGAAGAGGCCCGAAGAGAACCACGTGTCCAGGACGTCCTCGTCCTACAATAGGAACCCGAAAGAGGAGCAATGCTGATTTTGATATATTCACGACCAGCCAGGGGGAAACAGGCAGCCTCTGGGCGGGCAGGCGGGCAGGCAACGCAGCATTTGTAGCAGGGTTGGTAGCAGCATTGGTATGCAGGTGGCGCGGGAAGGCATGCAGGTGTGCAGCATTGGGTGTGCCGTGAGTGCAAAAGGCAGCCGATCATCGCGCCCCCCAAGAGGGGACGTCGTGCCGCCCGCTTAGTCAGGGCTGGGGGTCGATGTGCACCCAGCGCGGCCCGTGGGCAGCGCCGGCGCGGGGTCAAGGCGGCGGCCCGGAGGCCAGCCGCTCACCCGCTTCCGCCCCGAAGGGTCAGGTGCATGTAGTTATTTATGAGCGCATGCATGCGAGGAGCAGGTGTGCATTGCTGGCCGGCGGCCCAAACCGCCCGCTGCCTGCACCCCAAGCCACCTACAGCAGTCCAGCGAATAAAACCAACCTGCGCGATCTTCACCGGCCGCCCGGGGAAGCGCGCCTGCGCCGCCGCCAGCGCCTCCTCCTCGCTGCGCCCCACCACCCAGCGGTCCATGTGCTCGCTGGGGGCGCCGGGGCTGCCACGCGCTGCCTGCTCCTCGTCTGTGAATCGTGGGGAAGAAAGACCCGGGGAGCAGGGGTGCACGTGAGGTCCGTGGGATTGTGACAGGCAGGCAGGACGGAGCATGGTTTGGGGGCGCCGGGGCTGTCCCGGGCGCCGGGGGCGCGCTGCCTGCCCCTCGTCTGTTGTTGCAAGGGCACAGCATGTGCGCGGTGCGGCGTGAGAGCACCCGGTGCTCAGCATGCAGGGAGCACAGCAGGACAGCAAGAGGCGCCGGCCCTGCCGCGTTACAGGCAAGCAGCACAGCAGGAGTCACCCCCCGCGCGCGCGCGCGCGCCCCCCCCCCCGCCCCCCCCCCCCCCCTCGACACCGCTCACCCTCCAGCTGGATGTAGAAGGCGGGGATGCGGTGGCCCCACCACAGCTGCCGCGACACGCACCAGTCCCTGATGTTCTCCATCCACCTGCAGGACAGGCAGGGCAGGCAGGGCAGGCATCAGAGGGGCGGGCAGGGCAGGCAGGGGGGCAGGGCAGGGCACCAGAGGGGCCGGCGTGTGAGCGCATGCTGCACAGGCCCCCAGCGCACGTGCATGCTCAGCACGTGTGTCGCCGGGAGGCATGCGGCATGGGGTTGCACTGTTTCGCCGCTAGGTTGATCCGAAACGTGAAAAATATGGCATGAGGTGTGGGAGCTAACTCTCGAGGCTCGGCTGCAGCTGGACCACGGTGGTCTCACCGGAACCAGGTGGTCTCAAACTCTTTCGGGATGATCTCCAGGCGGCCGTCGCGCACCGCCGCGCAGCCGTCCGCCGCCATCTGCTGGCAGTCCACCCACCACTGCGGCTTCAGCACAGGCTCGATCACGTCCTTGGAGCTGTCGACACACAGGGGGTAACACGGCGGGCAGGAGGCGTCAGCAGCAGCGGGGGCAGCAACGGGGGCGGCAGCAGCAGCAGCGGCGGCGGCGGTGGCAGCATCGGCGGCGGGACAGCAGCAGCACGGCCGCACCGTGAGCAGAGGCCCAGGCGCATGGGGTTGTCGAGCGTTCCTCGGAACAGTCCCTTCTCCTTAAGGATGTCGACCACGGTCACACGTGCCTGTGTATGCGAGGGATGACGAGGCAGAGGTTAGGGCATAGCATCCCAGCCCGCAGCATCCGCGGTCTGCTTCAAGAGGGCGCTCCATTAAGCAGCGCACGCACGCACGCACGCACGCACGCACGCACCACGCACGCACGCACGCACGCACGCACGCACGCACGCACGCACGCACGCACGCACGCCCTCGACCCACTTTGAAGCGCGGCTGGCCGGCAAACTGGCCAGTGCCGTTGCCGTTGATGTTGCCGGTGTCGTCCAGCACGTTGACGAACTGTGGGTGGGTGGGTGGGTGGGAGGGCGGGTGGGTGGGTGGGAGGCATGGCGTGAGTGTTACGTGTTGAAACAATACGTTGGCGAACTGGCAGCAAGTGGGAGGAGGCAGCGCATGCTGCGCATCGGCACACCTGCCCAGGCGCCCAGCGGGGCGCGCAACCGCCGCCGCAGCCCTGCATTACGACGTTCGGCAGCGCACAACCCTTGGGTTGAACGCCCAGCAGGGCGTCGCACCCCTTCCCCCCGCGGTGCCCCCTCTGGGCCGTGGCGCTTGCCGGTGGCACTGCAAATGCCGCCCCAGATCCCCCGCGGTACAACGTAGGACCCTTTTTGACTCGGCATGGGATGGGTGACCCTCCTCCCCTGCACGTCACCACGTCTCCCTTCCTCCCCGGCTGCACCCGCCCACCTCGAGGCCGTGGCGTTTGCCGGTGGCGAAATCGTTGGGGTCGTGCGCGGGGGTGATCTTGACGGCGCCTGCATGGAGGCACGTGCAGCAGGGATACTGAGATGCACGTGGCTGCTGCCGCGCGCCCCCCTGCAGCAGCCAGTCTGCTTGCACCACTGCACAGCAGGCGTAGCGTGCAAGCCGTGGAGCTGGCACCGACAAGGCGCACCGGTACCAAAGCTCATGTCCACCAGCTCGGCGTCGCAGATGATGGGGATGCGGCGGCCGTTGACCGGGTGCACCACGTGCTTGCCGTGCAGGTGGGCGTAGCTGCAGGCACGGGGCAGGGCAGATGGGGAGGGTCCGTAACGGTGAGACGCTGGCAAGGACGTGCAGCAAGAGGCAAGCGGTGCACCACGCGCTTGCCGCGCAGGTGGGCGTAGCTGCGGCGGCAGGGATGGGGATGGGACAAGGTTGCCAGCGAGGGTGGTGAGAGGCGGGGTGGGTGTGGGGGTGATGGCCTGCCGAGGCAGCGGTGGGCCCTTGGGCACTGTGCGCATGCATGCGCGCCGCCAGCGTGTCCAATGCAGGCCAGCCTATCCAATACAGGCCAGCCTGTCCAATACATGCCAGCGTGTCCAATACAGGCCAGCGTGTCCAATACAGGGGCAGCAGCAGCGCACCGCTTGTCCTCGGGGTGCACGGCCACCGCGGTATCTCCCAGCATCGTCTCCACGCGGGTGGTGGCCACCACGACTTCGCCTGCACACACAGACTTGCAGAGTTGGACGTGTGTGGCTAGTGTCTGCACGCGTGTGCAGCGTGCCTGCGCTACAGGGCGATGCCGCACGTGCAACCGAGGGTGTGGGGATGTGGCGTCGTGGGATGTGCCGGCGGGGCGCGCCGGGCGGGCGCGGCGATGGGCACGCCGCGCCGCCGCAGCGAGGGCGCGCCCCGCCGCCTGGCTTCCTCTCTCTGCACCTCCTTGCCCCGCTGGGTACTGACGCAGACCGCAGCGTGGTGGTTGGGGTGCATTGCTGTTGCACAACACGGCATGCATGCATGCATGCACGCGGGAAGGGCGCCCGCATGTGCAGGGCACGCGGTGGAAGGCAGCACAGGCACACACGCACGCACCAGAGCATCCCCGCCAGAGGTATTTTTGAAAGAGGTCAGCACCCCAAGCTCGACCAGCCACCCATCCCATTCGCTCACCCTCCCACCCGCACCTGACCCATCCTCCAAGGGGTAAGCAAACGACGTCAGCACCCCAAACTCGACCAGCTCGCTGTAGCCGGGCACCGACATCATGGTGCGCTTGGGGATGTCGATGTAGTCCACCTGGGCGGCGTGAAAAGTGGTGCGAAGCAGTGCGCGGCGTCTTTGAGGGCCGAGATGCAGAGGAAGGAGCTGCTCCGGCGACGGCGGCGGCGGCGCCGCCGCCGCCGTCGCCTCCTTGCTGCCACTGCGACTGCCACTGGACCAGAGCCTGCCCGTGCCCACCTCGATGTCAGACACAGCGGTGCGCAGCTTGCAGCACCAGTTCACAAGGCGGTTGTCGCTGCAAACAGCGAGGATGGGTTGTTCTTGCACGGGTGGGCGTCGGGCAGGCAGGCGGCTGGCCTGCGGACATCGACAGGCACGACGCATGCAGCCTGTCAGCAGCCGGCTGCCCAGCCCCCAGCCACCGGCACGCGGCCCGGGCACCCCGTAGCAGCGGCGGCAGGAGCGGCGGCTGCAATGGCGCCGGCGGCAGCAGCCGTAGCAGCCGCCGCCCCTGCAAGCGCTCACCGGTAGATGAGGCCCTCGTGGTGCAGCCGCACAAACGCCTCCTTCACCGCGGCGCTCAGGTTCTCGTCCATCGTGAAGGCCTGCAGTCAGGGGCAGCATGACGAAAGACAGCCAGCAGATGGCGCGTGATCAAGAGTGCGCCAGCGTTGCGCGGAGTTGGAGAGGCACATGTGCAGAGGACAGCAGCAGCAGCAGCAGCAGCAGCAGCAGCGGGCAGCAGCAGCAGCGGGCAGCAGCAGCAGCAGCAGCAGCAGCAGCAGCAGCAGCAGCAGCAGCAGCAGCAGCAGCAGCAGCAGCAGCAGCAGCAGCAGCAGCAGCAGCAGCAGCAGCAGCAGCAGCAGCCGCCGCAGCAGCAGCAGCAGCGTCGCACCTTGCGGTCCCAGTCGACAGAGGAGCCCAGGCGGCGCAGCTGGTAGGTGATGCTGTCGCCGTACTCGCCCACCCACTTCCACACCTCCTCAAGGAAGGCCTCGCGGCCTGAGGGGGGGGGGGCGAGAGGGGGGGCCAGACGTGTCGCACGCGCGGGCAGGAGGGTGGGGTGGGGGTTGCACACGTGCTGCGCCTCTGCCAAGAAGGCCTGCCAGCCGGTTATGCAGCCCTTGCCCCACACCCACCCACCCACCCAAGTGACTAGCACGTTGCCCTGCTCGCGCGCACCCGCCGCCACCGCCCGCCCATCTCCAACACCCTCACCAACCGCCCCCTCCTGCTGCAGAGCCCCACCCAGGTCACGCGGCCCCGCCCGGCAACCCTCCCCCCTCCTGCCCGGCTCACCCAGGTCGTGACGCGTCTTGCCCTGCTCCCTCGCAATCTTCTTCTCCACAACGCTCTGCATTGCGAAAGCAGACCAGGCAGGAGCAGCGGGCAGCTTGCAAGGTCGGCATGCAGCGGTGACGAACCGGAGGGCAGCACGCCCGGCAGCCATGCCTGTACCTGCGGCAAGCTCGACAGCAAACCCCACCCGCTGTTTAAGCGCACGACGGGGAGCCCTGCTGCTGCTGGGCGTGCAGCCTGAGTGACCACCTGCGTGGCGATGCCTGCGTGGTCGGTGCCGGGCACCCACAGGGTGTTGTACCCGCTCATGCGGCGCCACCGCACGATTGTGTCCTGCAGCAAGCCACCGTGGGGGTGCGTACAGGGAGCAGGTCAACGCATGGGTGGGTGGGAGGGAGGGTGGGTGGGTGGGTGGGTGGGCATGAGCAGAGGAAGCAGGCGCGGGGGAACCCACAGCCGCACGCTGTCACTAACCTCGATGGCCTTGGCCAGCACAAGGCTTGATGAGCAGTGTTGCTGCAGGTCCTCGCTGTGCGCCCGCTGCCGCCTGGCAGCCCTTCCAGTGCACAACCACGCACACGCCCGCCCACCCACCTCGATGGCGTTTGTCAACGCGTGCCCGATGTGCAGGCTGCCGGTGACGTTGGGCGGCGGGATGACAATCACAAAGGGCGGCTTGTCGCTGTTGAGGTCGGCCTTGAAGAAGCCACGCTCCTGCCACCACTCGTACCTGGTGTAGGGTGGGTGGAGGCAGCATGGGAAGGCTTGGGTTGCGAGGCAGCGGCATGGGGGCTTGGTGGGCAGGAAGCAGGACGGGAGCTGTGCATAGCAGATAGCACAATGGGAGCTGTGCACAGCAGATGGCGAGCTTGATTCTATGGCAGATGAGGAGGGCGAGGGCTGGGGGACAGCAAGAACGCGCAAGCACAGCAAGCAGGCAGTGGTGGGATAATGAGCGACAAGATGTGCCGGCGGGGCGCGCCGGGCGGGCGCGGCGATGGGCACGCCGCGCCGCCGCAGCGAGGGCGCGCCCCGCCGCCTGGCTTCCTCTCTCTGCACCTCCTTGCCCCGCTGGGTACTGACGCAGACCGCAGCGTGGTGGTTGGGGTGCATTGCAAGACATGGCAGGTGCAGGCACAGGCAGAGCGCTACCGTGTGGCACTCCAATCCCCCAGGTCACCCCGGCCTGTTACCGCCCCCCCGCGGCGCCCGCCGACGGTTCCCTGTGCAGCAGCCATGCAGCCAGCGGGGGGAGTGCGGGCGGCGCACTGACCCACGCTTTTGGGTGACGCACGCTGCGCGCGCTGCGCAACCGGCGGGTGTTGCGCACCAGGAGCCAGGAGCTCGCTCTCACCAGGAGGCCTCTACAGCCTTGGGGACGTAGCCCTTGGGCATCTCCGCCGGCAGTGTCTTCTTCTCTCCCGAGGGCGTGGCGCGCGCGGCGTCCACCCACGCCTGCGCCTCTGCCGCCTCTGCTGCCTGCGCGGGGAAGCAGCAGGGGGAGGCGTCGCGTCGCGTCGGTCGAGTGTGCCAACCAACATGGTGCCCACTGCCGTGCCGCCATCCCGGCACGCCAGGCCCCCCCCCCCAGGGGCCTCCGCCGCCCCGCTGGCACCCCAGCCCGCACCTTCTTTGCGTCCGCCTCTGCTTTCTTGCCGGCCTTCTTCCCCGCGTCGCCGCTGCCAGCCTTGGCCGCCGCCGCCGCCGCCGCCTTTGCTGCCTTCTCTTCAGCCTGTCGCAAATGTGAAAGCTCAAGGCCAGGCACTTCGAATGATTGGAAGCGTGGGAGGATCCGCGCCGAGCAGCAGCACCGTGATGGCAGCAGCGGCACAGGAGCATGTGGTGACACGGCAGCGGCAGCGGCGGCGGCGCACCTTTGCCTTCCTGGCCAGCTTTTCAGCCATCTTGGCCGCCTTGCGAGCGGCCTTCTCGGGGTCCAACTCCTCCAGGTTGGCTGAGGAGGCCTGCGTTGGTGGGGGCAACAGGGGCGGACCGCCGGCGCGTGGATGCGCGCTCACGGCGTGGGAGATGCGAGGTGTGGTGTTGCAGAGGGGTGGGTGGCAGCAGGCGTCTGAGGGTCGAGTTCCCCTGGGTTGCCTGGGGAGGCCTGCAGACGAGCAGGGGTGTGGCAGGACACTGCGTGCACCTGCACGAGCACCTGACCTGACCTGCCACAGGCCGCTTGCCTCTCCTCCCTCCCTCCCGCCCGCCACCCGCCACCCTGCGCCCCGCCCCCGCCGTCGCCCCCCCCCCCCCCCCTCCCCCCACCCCACCCACACCCACACCCACACACCACCACCACCACCCACCCACCCACCCACCCACCCACCCACCCACCCACCTGCGCGCTGGGTGCCGCCTCGCTGCCGCCGTCGCCGCCGCCATCGCCGCCGCCCCCCTTCTTCTTTTTCTTCTTCTTGCCGCCTTCCGCCGCGCCGCCGGCAGCGGGCTCTGCCCAGCTGGTGGGCTGCTGGCTGAGGCTCGCGGCGCCTGGTGACCAAGATGAAGGGAAAAGGAAGGGACGGCGAAAATGAATGCCCAGCCAGGCGCGTGCATACGGTCATATGGGGAGGAGAGCGGGCAGGGGCAGACGTGCACGGGAATGGGAGAACCATGGGGGGCAGGAGGGTGTGGCCCCCGCGTATAACTCCGTCGCCGAGGGGCAGCGGCGCGGGCTTGTAAGGAGGCCTGGCAGTGTGCTCTGGCACCGCGTTACGTCTGCCGGGCACGTGGGGCAGCGTGACCGGCAGGAGTATAGCAGATGCGTGGAGGGGCGGCGGGCGGGCGGGCAGGCGGGCGGGCAGGCAGGCGACAGCGTAGACATCCATCCGCCAGCAGGCAGCAGCTGCAGCACAGCCTGTGCACCAACCAGCCTGCTGCTAGTCAACCGCACACCGGCAGATGACACAGCGTATGACCACCTCGAGCAACTCGAAGAGGCTCACCCAGCACCGCGGCAAACTGCGGCAGCGCGGCGCAGGCGGCCAGCCAGCGGGCGACGCCGGCGTGCTGCTGCTGCGCGTCGGCACCCAGCGCCTCCTGGAACAGCGGCAGCACCGCCGCCAGCACCGCCACGTCGGCGATGGTGGGTGCTGCGCCGCCCGCGAGGTGGGTGCCGCCCGCGAGCGCCGCATCCAGCTGCGCGAGCGCCGGCTCCAGCACGGCGCGCGCGGCGGCGCGGTCCTCGGCGCTGGCGGCTGCCGCGGTGGGCTGGCACCAGGCGGCGGCGGCTGCCTCGATGCTGCGTGCCGTGGCCAGCCAGCTGTCGATGGCTGCCGCGCAGTTTGCGGGGTAGAGCCCGCTCTCGGCGGTGGCCACTGCAGGTGGGTGGATTGTGAAGAGGAGGATGTGGAGGCAGCCGGTGGTGGGTGACTGGATTGCATGGGACCAGGGTGAGAGCTGTAGCTGAAGCAGAAGCGACGGTTGCACGACTGCATGCTTGTTGTGACCAACTGATATGCTGCAGGCGCTCGTGCGTGGGGTGGGAATGTGGGCAGGAGCGCAGCGCAAGGCTGCCGCCGGTCGCCGCCGCCACCCCCCGTCGGCCCGTCGCTGCTCCCTGCCTGCTCACCGTAACGCGCGATGGCGTCGCTCTGTGCAATCTTCTGACCCTCGGGGGTGGTCAGCACGGGCTCCTGGAGGGCGGGAGGGGCTGGGGTGAGCGTGCGGCTGCCTGCATGGCCGGCCAACGTGGTGCCCGGCCCTCTCGGCAGTGCTCACTTGCACTCACATTGCAATCGGCGTCGGGAGGCTGCACCGTGAGCTTCAGGTTGGCGAACTGAGCGGCGATGAGCGCGCACGCCGTGGCCGGGTGGCCAGGCGGCGCCAGCAGGGAGCTCATCGCTCCAGGCTGCCGCTGATGTTAGTGACAAGCGAATGCAGTGTCGGATGCCGGTGCAGGAAGCCGGAATGGCCTGCCCACACCGCCGTGCTGCGCTTGGGCCGCAGCAGGTGAGCCGGCAACTCGTTTCGCCATGGCGCTGGCCTCAACGCCCGTCTGCCAGCCCTCTAGCTGTGTTCGGTGAACGCCAGGAGCAAGCGAGGCAGCAGCAGCGAGCATGGCGGCCCTGGGCAGCGCCTTCGCGGCGCCGCGCGTCTTTGGCGCGAAGACCGCCATGCGCGGTACCGCTCTGCAGTGCAGCACCGCCCGGGTGGTGGCGCCCGTGGCCTGCAGCAGCCTGGTCGTGGAGGGTGAGGCGGGCTTGGGAGCGTTTTGGGTCGCCGCTTCAGCCTTCTGGCTGACGCATTGTGGCTGCAGAAGCGGGGGGCACGCTTGTGGAACACCATGCGTGGTGCACGGGGTGGATGGGCGAGGCGGCGGCGAGGCGGCGGCACCAAACAGGCAAGCTTGCGGCTGCGGCCCTGCGGGCGCAGCGTGTTCAGCTCTGCTGAAGCCATGCTGGAAGTTCCAGCTGCCAATAGCCTTGGAACGCGTGCGCATTGGGCCAGCTAGCCGCCGCTGCCACCCAGCCGCCGCTCCCGCGGCTCCACTCCCCGCACACCGGCTGTTCGGCGTCGCAGCCAGCCGCGCGCGCGGCTCGGCCACCACCACGTGCAGCAGCGGTCTCCAACAACAGACCTAGAGCAGCGTGCCGGCTCCGCTGACCGCCGCGCGCGCCGCCGCTCCTCCCCTCCCTCGCCGCGCCCCTCCCTGCCCGCAGCCAGCCGCGTGTGCGACTTGACCGGCAAGAAGGCCAACAACGGGTACAATGTCACCTTCTCCCACAAGCGCAACAAGAAGCTGCAGCAGGTCAACCTGCAGTACAAGAAGGTGTACTGGCCCGAGGGACAGCGGTGAGCGCTGGCTGCTGCCGCCGCCGGGGGGCGCCGACGAGGGGCGGGGCGCCGTCGGGAGGCGCGCTGTGGGAGGCGTTTGTGTTGCTGGGGCGGCGCCTTGCCTGCCGGGGTGGCCGGAGCGTTGCGCCGGCCAGTTACGGGCAGCTTGGCAGACGGCACGCCTCCTGGCTGCTGTCACGCCCCGCCACACGTGCCGCCCCTGCATGCGATGCTCGACCCCCCACCCTTTGTTCCCCTGCTGCCTCCCCCCTCACGTCTCCCTTGCCGCTTGTTGTTCCTTGCAGCTGGGTGAAGCTGCGCATCTCCACCAAGGCCATCAAGACTGTGGAGAAGAAGGGGCTGCAGACCATGGCCGACGAGGCGGGCATCGACCTGTGGAAGGTGCGCGGGGCGGCCCAAGCAGCTCAGGAGCTACCAGGAGCAGGAACAGGCATACATGTAGCGGCACGGTCTGGTGCATGCAGCACGTGAAGCGGAGCGGAAGGTGGGGGGAGCAGGAGCAGGAGCTCGGACGTGCACATGCGCCTGAAAGCGACTCCATTGCGACTGCTCAACGCGTCCGCCGTGCCCCCCCCGCCCCCCTCTGCGCAGCTGCCCTACGAGGACGCGCGGCCCCAGCGCAAGGAGTGGCTGGCGCAGCAGCCCATGCAGCCGCCCATGGCCAAGAACCCTCGCGCCATGAAGGTGCGCGCTGTGCTGTGCTGTGGTGTGCTGCGCTGTGGGATGCTGTCCCGCGAGTTGTGCTGGGCATGCGTTTGGTGGCCGCGCTGGAGCCCTGTTGCACTGCCTCCCCGGCGCTGCGGCGGCAGCGGTGCTGTCGCTGCTGCGTCAACTGCCACAGCTGCCGCCGCTGACCTGGCCTCCTGCTGCTCGCCCTGGCCCATGCAGAACGCCGAGAAGCTGGCCGCCAGCCGCAAGACGCCGCTGGTCGCCCGCTACGTGCACAGCAAGATTGCCTACGTGCGCGCCGAGGCGCAGTGAGGCGGCGGCGCGTGCGCCCGCGAGGGGCCTTCCCGGCGCCGGGCGCTTGAAGTAGCCACGCGTTGTTTGGGACCCTCTGTCGGCCCCGCCCCCCCCCCCTCTCCTGCCAGTTTTTTCGTTTCCGCTACTCCTTTGCCTCCCTCTCCCCTCGCTCTCTGCCGTACCCCACCCTATCGTCCCCGCGGCAGTGCCCGCTTACTGGCCGCGCGCGGCTGCTTGCCCGCATGGCATTCATGCGCGGCGGCGATGCCGTGTAAACGCCCCAACACAGCAGGGTGGTGCAGATCAAGAGCTTGGGGGACCAAAGGAGAGCTTGGGGGGGCAGGATGAGGCTTTGAGGGCAGCCAGTGAGTCGGGGCAGCACGAGGGCTGGTGCTCTCCCGCGCGCGAGCGCCAGTCACGGGTGTGCTGCACGCAGAGTCTGGCATCCGAGCCGATACGCGAGTCCACCGTAAATGCCTCGTGCTGCAAGGGGCTTGAAGTGCCTGCATGAGTCGGCGCAACTGAAGGCGCACGCACGGCGGCCCGCAGACGCTCTGCACGACGTGAATGCGGCATGACGAGCCGGCGCCCTAACATCGCGACCCTCGTCTTCCATTTCAATCCACGCCTCTTGCAGCACATCACAGCATCCTGGACGGCCTGCCACCCCTCTGGCAGCCAGCCCCCCTTCACCGCCCCGCCGAGCACCATGGGCGAGCGCTACGTGCAGCTGGCGCCGCCTCGTGGTGATGGCCACCACCCTGGCCCCTTCAGTGAGTGTCGCGCGGCGCTGCAGCCTCTTGGCGGCCGCTTGGTCTCCCTGCATGTCCGCTTCACGCGCTCCGCTCGTTTTGCAGCCCGCCGCGCATCAGTGCAGCGCTCTGGCAGGCACGCCGACTGCGTGGCAGCACGGGCGAGACTGCCCGACCTTCCTCGCCGCCGCCGTCGTCGTGCTCGCCACACTGCACCCCTTCGCCTTCCCACCCTCTGCAGACCACCGCCCGGCCAACGACATCGCTCGCACGCTCTACGTGGGAAACCTGCGCTACGGTGGGTGTGTGATGGCACCACCTGGCACGCGGCACCACTTGTGCTGGGCGTTGGGCGCCTCCGCCGCTGCGCGGCTGGCTGTCGCCGGCGGTGCCGTTGCATTTGCGGCCGCTGCGTTCGAACCCCGGCTGCCTCCCTGGCGCCCTCCCTCCCGCCCTCGTACCTCCCAAAGTTCAGCACCAACCCTTCCGCCCGTCCACCCACCGCTGTGCAGACACGGAGGAAGTGGTGGTGCGGCGCTGGTTTGAGGTCTACGGGGACGTGCTGGCTGTCAAGGTGAGGCGCGCTGGCGGCAGCGCACCTGGAGGCGCGCTGGCGGCAGCGCACCTGTGCAACCCAACATGCGCGTGTGCTGCCCTGGCGTGCACACCGCCATGCATGGCCCTGCCGACGCGCTCCCCCCGTCCCTAAGAGTGTGCCCCATCCCCTCGCCCTCCCTCCCCCGCAGCTCATTCGTGATCCAAACAGCAAGCGCTCTAAGGGCTTTGGGTTTGTGACTTTCACGTCAGAGCGCGACGCGCGCGACGCGGTGAGCACGGGCTCCTGATTTGTTGGTGGGGGGGGGACGGGGGGGGGGGCATGCTGCATGGAAGGCCCGCCGTGCAGCAGCAGAAGTCGCCTGCAAGCCTTGCTGCTGCCGCCCTGCCACCTCTGCTTCTCACCGCTCCACTGTCCCACCGTCCGCACTGCAGCTCAACGACGCCGCCGGGCGTGAGCTGGACGGCGCCCTCATTAAGGTCAATGTGGCTCGCTTTGATGTGCATCCGCCATACAACAATAACAGCGGCAATGGCGGGCCAGGCGGGCCAGGCCGCATGCGCGGCAGGTGCGTCGGGGGTGGGTGGGGGGGCGGACGGCAGTGGATGGGAGTTCTTGGGAATGAGCGCGCCAGGGGGATGAACGGCTCAGCACGCTAGCGGCTCAGCGCTGCGCCGATGGCCCTCCCCCCCTTTCCTGCAGGTGCGACGGCTGTCTTGATAAAACCCCTTCAGCTTTCCATGCCTCGTCAATTTGTTTTGATCTGTTTGTATTCAGCAGCACACTTTGTGCCAGAACCTCGTCTGCACGGCGCTGCACTGCACGCTGCAGCCGTTGCCCTCGCTCGCTGCAGCAGCGAGATGGCTTGCTGCTGATACGTCGGCGCCACTCACACAACAGCACAGCCTAATTTTGAACAGCCAGCATCGGGGGCCGGCTGTTCTGCTTCCATGCTGCATGGGCCACAGCTGCCTTTGGTGCCTGGGGCATGCAGCACGCACAGCTGATGCGGGGCACTTGCCCGGTGCTGCACAGTGTTCCCTCAACAGCTCTCTGCTTCGGGCCCAGTGGCGAGGCTTGGCTCGTGTGTTGCATTCTTGCCCGGGCTGCCCAGCAGCCCAACCTGGCGCACCACTGGCGGTGCCTCAACTATCTTTAAGAGAGCCCCCTTGCTGCGGCACGCTGTGCGCTGCTGGCAGCTGACCTTCCACACAGCATGGTGCCTCCCGCAGGCCCGGCTTTTTTCCCGGCCGTGGCGCCCCCTTCCGCCCGCCTCCCCCCGGGCCCGGCCGCGGCAACGGCTGCATCGACCGGCGCGGCAGCGACCCGGCGGCGCCCGACCGCTACTCCCCTGGACGCTACTCGCCGCGCAGCCGCAGCCTGAGCCCCGACAGGTGACTCGCGGTTTGTGGTGGGTGGGTGTGGGGGTGTGTGGGTGGGAGGGGGTGGGGCAGGGAACGCAAGGGGAATGAAACGCGTTCGCAGTCGCTCTCTGTGCACAGACGCCTTGTGCTGCCGGCAGCCCCTGCCCGCTGCCCGCCCCTGCACTGCCTGCTCATCTCCTCCCCCCCTCCCCTTGCTGCCCCTTGCAGGCGGGGCCGCAAGCGGCGCCACGCGTCCCTCTCCAAGTGAGCCACGGGGGCAGCGGGGCAGTGAGCGCTGGTCTGCTGGAGAGGGCCAATTCTCAGGGAGCAATGCAGGTTTCTCTCGGTCTGGTGCAAGCCCGGGTATCTCCACTCGCTGATCCACTCGCTGATCCACTCGCTGAGCTCCTCCCGTTGCTTGCCCCTCTGTCCACCTGCCCCTGCGCAGGTCCCCCTCCCGCTCGCGCAGCCGCACCCGCAGCCCGACTGCTTCCCGCAGCCGCAGTCCGCGCCGGCGCAGCCCCAGCAGCAGCCCCTCCCCCTCTCGCAGCCGCACGCGCAGCCCCAGCCAGCAGCGCTACTTTGCCTCCCCCGCGCCCGCCTCAGACCCGCCCCGCGCTGAGGCGGCGGGTGGCAGCGCTGCCGCAGCCACCACCACCTCTGCACCACCCCCGGTCTCCTCTGCCGCGCAGCAGCAGCCCTCGGTGCCCTCGACGGCGGCCCCTCCTGCACCGCCGCCATCCACTGCATCGCCCCCTGCTGCGCCCGCCACCGGGGGCGCTGCACCCGCCAGCGGCGGCGGCGGCGCGTCGGCGGACCACACGCCCCCCGCCGCCGTCCCCACCCGGGCGCCCCTGACCGCCGGCGCGCCCGCGCCCGCCGCCGTACCCGCCGCCCCTGCTTCTGGCGGCACCCTGCCGGCGGTGCCCGGCGCCAAGCCGACGCCCTCCGCTGAGGCAGTCAAGAAGGAGTTGCTGCGCCTGCGCAAGCGCGAGCAGGAGTTGGGCGGGCGCGTGCGCAGCCTGCAGGGTGGGTGCCTGGGGCGACGACGTCGGCGTGGGCGCGGTGCAGGTCCGCAGGCGTTGGCTGTGCAGCCCAGCAAACTGGTCACCTCGCCCTCCCCGCCCGCCTCCCGTGCACCATCCCCCTGCAGGTGAGCTGGCGCCAGCCCCGCTCCATCCTCACGCTTCTCCTCCGATTCTGCCGTGTCTGACGCACTCCGAGTCTGCTCTGGCATGCAGATGAGCTGGCGCGCCGCGAGCGCCAGCTGGCGCAGCGCGACCGAGACCTGGCGGAGGCGCAGCTGCAGCTGCGCTCGCTGCAGCCGCAGGTGGACCGCTACCGGCAGTGGGTGGCAGGTGAGGCGGGGGCAAACCACGGGAAGGGGCGTGCTGCGGAGGAAGCGGCCGCAATGAGTGCAGGAGGCAGGTTTGCCCGTGGGCATGGGGCGGGGGTTGGGCGGGGGTGCGGGCAACGGGAGGTGGGGTGGATGCCACACACTGTCGGCATGGCAGCCTGTTCCATCCACATCATCAGCCTGTTGCATTCACACATCCCATTACTCAAGAACACCTGCTCCCGTCCCCCTCTTCCGCTTCCCCAGACCTGCTCGAGGGCACCACCAAGCTGGCGGCCAGCCGCGGCGCCGTGGCGGCCGCAGAGGCGGAGGCAGCGCGGCGGGAGGGCGCGCTGGCGGCGCTGCAGCAGGACATTCTGGCCGACGCGCAGCGCAGCGGGCTGGAGCTGCCTACCCTGGGCGACCCGGGCCTGCAGGTGTGTGTGTGGGTTGGGGGGGGGGGGGGGGGGGGGGGGGCCTGCACGTGTGCTCTAGCTCTGGAGCCAGTATGATCACGTCCTGGGGGGCGGGGGCTACGGGGGCGGGGGCCAGGGTGCTGCATGTCGCTGCAGCTCGGCACACACCCCTTCGGTATGTGGTGCACCCAGTTGATGCACGTCCTACGGCGAGGGTCGCTCGCCGCTCACTGTACGACTGTGATGCTGCCACCGCAGGAGTATGACGATGCCGCCTGGGCGCAGCTGGCGGCCACGATCCAGGAGACTGAGCGGGCGGCGGAGGAGGCCGCCGGCGAGCGTGGCGGCGAGCACGGCGCGCCTCGGGCAAGCCTGGGGGCTCGCAGCATAGGCAGTGCATGCGCTTGCAATGCAGCATTGCTTGCCTTCTGCCGTGCCGCCTTGCCGGTGCGGCTGCTGCTTCTCTGCTGCTCTTATGCCCTTTTACGCTCCCACTCACGCGTTTGCAACTGTTCTCCTCCAACTCCTGCAGGCAGCGGGGCAGGGGCGGGAGCCAACCCCCGAAGAGCAGCTGCAGGTGGCGATGCAGGAGGCGGCAATGGAGGGTGAGAGCGCTGCGGGTGGTATGCGGTGCTGCTGGCTGGCTTGGCTGGGAGGCCCCCCCCAGGGGGCTTATTGGCCTGTCGGTTGCCTGTCGGCCTGCCTGCTGGCCAGCAGCATGCCCTTGCCTGCCCGGAGCGCAACACACTCGCAGACGCGTCCCTGCCTGGCCTGCCCCCTGCCGCCTGCAGAGGATGCCTGACTTGGCTGCAAAGCACATGCGGCGCTGCTCACATACGCCGCCTTCCACGGCAGCTGGGCCACTGGCGGCCACGACGACGACTGCACCGCTGGCAGCCGCGCTGTCGGCGCCGCTTGCAGCGTCAGCCCGGCCGGGCCACGGTCGGGTGCATGCGTCGCACCTCTCATTGGAAACACACACATGCTCATTCAAAATCTGAACCTGCTAGCTAACACTCTCACTTGCGTCACATGCGCACCGCCGCCACCCACATTCGCCGGCAGACGGCGCACCTGTGTAGAACCACCCACCCACCGACCCGCGGCCGTTTGTTGGGCCTCGATCGCTCAGCCGCTAGTGCTGCTGCATCCGTGCTGCCTGGGCCCCTCACGCTGCAGCCCTCGCGCTGCAGCCCTGGACCCTCTCTTCCTTCGCTCGCTTTCGATATGAACGCCGTGGCCTTGAAATGCAGCCGCGCGCAAAGATGCCCATGCGTGCCGCTCTCCCATCCTGCCCTGCTCCGCTTCCGCACCAAAGCAGACACACTGACGCACCTGCTTTGGCTGCGCGCTTTGCCGGTCACAGTAGGCGCAGTAAGCAGGATTTAGACCACACATATCATGCGTACAGGCTCCAGAGATGGACACCGTCTGTCAGCGAGCGGACCGCCTTCAGCGGTCGCAGGCGTGGCGCTGGGCCGTCGCTGCCACCATCGCGCCGCTGCAACGCAAGAGTGAGGGACAGCGCCTGCTGTAAGTGAAGGGTTTTGTATGGTGCGGATGGTGGCATATTTCTAAGGCTGTGCATATGATGGCGGGTGGCGGGCACCAGGCGGGCAGCAAGGGGCCTAGGTAGCCAGCGACGGAAGTCCGCATGGACGGGCCGGCGGCGGCGGCGGCGGTGCTGGTGGCAGGCCCCTGGAGGGAGCGGCGGCGGCGACTACAGCGCGTTGCGTGACGCGTGAACGCGCTGGACCAAGCATGAATGCACGTGAACAAGGCTAGGCCGCTCCCAACAGCAAGTCATCTCGCGATTGGGGGACCGCGTTTCTAAGACAGCTATAAAACCTGCTGGAGCCCTGCAAAGCAGCTTTTCTTGCGCCATAGCCTCCCCGGCCACCCGCCCGCACCACTGCCCCCTGCCGTCCCCCGCCGCCCCCAGGCCACCACCCACCCACCCTCCACCATGCGTTTCTCCCTGGCCAAACTCGCCACCTCCAGCGCGCCAGCACGCGACGGTAAGCAAGGGGAAGGTCTTTGCGAGGCCAGGGGGGAGGGTAAGGCCAGCCTGCGCGCCATCTGTGCCGCCGGCGATGGCAGCGTGGATCAGATGGTGATGGCGAGCCCTGCCCCCTCCCTGCAGCCCCCACCGCCGTCGAGGCAGCGAAGTTGCAGGCGCTGCCCGTCAAGTCGGCCGCCGCTGCTGCCGCCGACCGCGGGTGGAGCATCCGCACGTACCCCGCCGCCGCCACCGCCGCGCCGCCTGCTCAGCAGGCTGCGGCCACCCCAGCTGGCGAGCCAACCACCGCAGCGGCACCAGCTGGCCCCTGCACGTGCCCCCCTGCCACCAGTGCCGAGTGCTCCATCATCGTGATCCCCTGGGTTACCGACTGCACGCTCGAGGTCAACGCCGAAGAGGTGAGAGGGTGGGCTGGGTACATGCGCGTGGTGCTACCTCTCCCCTGCTGCCTCCACCCGCAGCCCGTGTCTTTGCCTGCTGCCACCCACTGAACAATCGCCCCCCCCCCCCCCCGACCCACTCCCTTGGTACAGGCCCAGTGGCTCGCCAACCCCTTTGCTGCCATACCCACCGACACCGCCATACCCGCCGCCGCTGCCAAGCGTTCGTCTGCACGCCTGGTGCTGCGCCGCGCGGCCGCCGGTGTGCGCTCCGCCTGCCACCGCCTGCGCACCTGCCTGGCTGCCGCACCGTGCTTTTCCCGCCCTGCCGTCGCTCCCTGACCCTGGCCCCCCTCCTGCCCCTGCGCCAAGGGGCTTGCTTTTGATCTGCCACCATTCTGCTCTTTCCCCCTCGCGAATGCACTGCTGCCCATTCCTGCTGCTTGGCAAAGCTGCCAACCCTTTACAGGACTGACTCGCTGCCGTGACAGTGCACAGGGAGAGCTGGCGGGTTACACTTCGTTAGTTGCTTGCCAGCCAGCGTCTGCCCACCCAAAAGTGTGGCCGGGCGTGCGAGAGGACAACGGGGGTGGTTGCAGGTCCCTCGGCACTCCCTCCACAGACAACCCCGGGGCGGCGGTTCATTGCGAGAGAGAGCTCAGTGTGCGCAGAGCGAGAGAGCAAGGGCATTGGGAAGCACTTGGCAGTTAGCACAGAGCGCGGGCGGCAGGGAGGGGGACACGGGGCGGGGCACACAGCGCGGAGATACTTAGTAATTAAAGAGGGATTGGGGGGAGGGCGGGGTGCAAGCCGCCCCGCAGGCAGCAGGCGGGCGAGCTGCAAAACCTGAAAATTCCCGGCCAGCGGCCGCGCCGCCCCCTCGCAGGGCGTGCCGCTCGCTTGGGGGGAGGCCTTGGCAAGAGAGGTAAAGGGGGGAGAGCGGGAGGTGAAGAGGACTGGGCTGGTAAGGGAAAGGAGCAGCCTGGCTTGTGCTGCCCAGCCTAATGCAAGGCAGGTGCGCCGGCGAGACGCGGAAGGGCCTGCAGCCTTCGGCACGCACGGCGCTGCCTCGCTGGGCACCAAAGCAGGCTAGCCGCGCCAGCGAGGGGTGACGTGCAGGGCTGAGCGTCGCGGCCTTACTCGGCGCCAAAGCAGGCCAGGTGCTCCAGGGAGGCCAGGCAGTCGTCTGCCAGGCGCTTGCCGCAGCCCACCGCCAGGCGCACCCACTCGCGCAGCTCAGACAGGGGGTACTTGAGGTTCAGGTCGTCTTCTGGTGGGGGAGGAGGGGGGGGGGTCCAGGAGTGGAGGGGTGAGCGGCGAGAGGATACAGAGAGGGTGGTGAGGGCATGGCAGGGCAAGGGTACAGAGAGGGCAGGCAGCCAGCAGGCCCAAGGCCGCCAGGCTCAGCGTCACCGCCAGCTCCCCCAGCTGCCGTACCTGACACGCGCTCGCCTTTGGCTCCAAAAGTGTGGGTCGCGTGCTGCGCGGTCTCTGCACGGTTGGCCTCGTGCCAGACTGCAGCGCAGAAGGGGTAGGGTGGAGGGCGGGTTGTGGTTGCCCCCTGAGAGGTGCAGCGTGCAAAGACCGGGACAGGAGTGCCACTTGAGCTTGCTGCAGTGCAGGTCGCGCAAAGCGCAACCGTGCTGGCCTTGACAAACCACAGGCATGCATGTCAACCACCCCAGTGCAGCGCACCGCAGGAGAGGAAGAGCGCCACTGTCTGCGGCGGGGCGGCGCGCAGGCTGATGGGCATCGCCATCTGGCGGCCGCCCGCCAGCATCTGCCAGCCGCCGCCGGGCGCGGGCACGCCCCAGACGCCGTAGCTGAAGACGCCGCACTCCACCGCCGCCGCGTGCAGCTCCGGACTGCCCTGCACGTGCACAAGGCGGACAAAGCAGAGCGGTTGGCGGGCGGAAGATGGGGTGCGCGCCAGCCGTGCCGCCACTGCCTCCCGACTGCGCCCGTGTGCCGGTGCATGGCACAGCCCGGCCCTTGCGTGCCTGCAGGATGTCTTGGAAGCGCGCCGTGCCGGCAATCACGTGCTCCGGCATGACGGACGTGCGCCCCATGAAGAGCTGCAGCAGAGAAGAAGGGGTCAGGTGTCGGTCGAGGACGCGAGGGTGGACGGGCGCACGGACGCGGGGGGCAGCGGGACCAGGGGCGCGCAGGCAGCCTGCGGCAGCAGCAGGCGGCAGGCAGGGCGGCGGACAAGCGCTGGCGGGCGATGCGCCACGGTAGGCCTGGCCGCTCGAAGGACAACAGAGGGCATGCTCCACCCGTGCCCACCCCCCCCTCCCTCCCTGCCCCCACCTCCAGCAGAGGCTCGTTGGCATCCAGGGGGACGAAGGGAAAGGGGGAGCCTGCCTTGGTGGGGTGCCCCGCGCGGCAGGCGTTGTGCCACTGCAGGCCAGCCAGCCACATGGCGCGCCACTGCGCCACGGCGTGCTGGGTGTGCACGGGCGGTGGGCACTGCTCCACGCGCACGCCCTGCAGTTTGAAGGGGGTGGGTGGTTTCGGTGTTGGGGACTCGGCAGATGCCGAGCGTGGCAAGCAAGCATGCATTCCAATGCAGGGCATGCACATCTTTTCCTCTTTAAAAAAAAAAACATCTTGGGTCACCTTCTTGTGCTGCCCCAGGTGCGTCGCCTGCTCCCCACGCTCACCGGCTCGTTGCGGCAGGCGCCTTGCTGCTGCAGCCACGCAGGCGGACCGGGCGGCCGCAGCGCCGCCGCTTCGTCCTCTGCACTAACCCCGCTGTAGATGGCCGCTGCGGGATGCGCTGGAGGTGACGCCTGCTCGCTGCTGCTGCCTGTGGCAGGCGCGTCCGGCGCCGCCGCCTCCTGTGCCGTGCTAGACGCCTCGTCACCGCTGCCGGCGGCTGCAGCAGCCGCCAGCTCCGCCGCTGCCTCCTGCTCCTGCGCACCGCAGCCGCTGCTGGCAGAGGACGCTGCGCCAGCCTCCTCTGTCAGCGGCTGCGGCGGCGTGACGGCGCTGGCGCCAGGCAGCGGCTGCACAGCTGGCGCAGCCTCGCTGCTGCTGGTTGCCACTGCCGCTGCAACCGGTCGCTCGCCGGTTGGCTCCGCTGCAGCGGCCTTGCCAGCCTTGTCTGCTGTAGCCTTGCCGGTGCGCTCTGCTTCTGCCTGTGGGCTGCTGGCTTGCTTGGGGCCCTGCTGCTGGCGCAGCGGCATGGTGCGCGCGCGCTGGTTTAGGCGCACCAGCGGCGGCATGAGCGACAGGCGCTGCCCCTCCTCGCTGTCAGGCTGCACAACAAAGCGCAGCTGCGACTGGAGGCGGGCGGTGTGTTTGCGCGTGATGCTGGTCACCCTGCAGAACAGAGGGGAGGCGAGGAGAGTGAGGAGGGTGGTCCTGGCGGCAGGTTGAAACACGCAGCTGCTCGGTGGGTGCTGCACCCAACGCACCGCAGGCTGTCGGCCAGAGCGCTGCCGTAGCTAGCCGCCTCGCCAGCATTGCCCTCCAGAGGCAGGTGGCAGTTGGGGCTGGTAGGCGGCGTGTCGTCGTCCAGGCCAGGCAGCGCCGCGGCGGCGGCAGGAAGCTGCGGCGGCGAGCTGCGGCGGCGGGGAGGCGGCCGAGCGGGCGGCGCTGCCGCCGCCTCTGCGGGCTTGGCCGCCCCGGGCTTCCCGGCGGCATGCGGAGCGGTTGCGCCTCGGTTGCTGGTCCCAAGCGGCGCGCGCTCCCCCGCCTCGCTCAAATTTCTCGCCGCTCTGCTGCGCCCGCCTCGTGCCATGGTGGTGTCAAATTGGTTGCAGCGCGCGAAGCGGGTGTCTAGAGTGCGGCTCGAGGTACAGGAGCGCAGGAGGGCCACAAAACAAGTGAGGCGACAGGCGGCGCAGGACGAGCACAGCGGCAGCAGGCTTTGAATGGGCTGCCCTCGTCTGGCGGGTCACCAATCCAAGGGGGCAGGGAAGGACGATGCAAGTCGAGAGAACATCAATTGGCACAGTGAGCACCCAGCAGAAGCAAGCGGGACTCGCACGGTCGGCAGCGCCCCGCTTCGTCGCCTTGTTTCCCGCCACATTTCCGTCACGCACCAGCGCTGCGCTGCCTCACTCGTCTCAACTCGGCACGCCGCCCACGCCTGCCAACCCAGACACTGCCCCAGCGCAGCGGTGAACGCGTACACCAGCACCGGGCTCAGCCCCGCTGGCAGCCCCACATGCATGGAAAGCATGCACCCGCCTTGCTCAAGGCGTTCGACAGCCCACTCTCTGGGCTGTCGCCGTCTTTTGCATCACGGCCCATTCTTATTGCATGGGTGTCGACATCAAGCGGGCAGACAGCAGCGGGTGGCACCGGTTGCGCAGCCGCCGCGGCCGTGCGCCCGCCCGCAGCTGCCGCCGCCGTGCCGTGCCGCGCTCCACCCGCCCGCAGCTGCTCCCAGAGACCTCCCCTCATCCTGGACCTTCTGGCCTCGCTGTTTCGGGTGAGCCAGCTGGCATTCCCGCCGCTCTGCGGCCCAGCCACGCCCTCAGCCCTCAGCCCAGCACCGCGTCGGTGTAGACGGAGAACATCTGGGTCTCGGCAAACTGGCGCATGAAGGGGCGGTCGCGCGGCGGGAAGGAGTCGACGAACGAGTCCTTGAGCAGGACGCTGCGGATCGGCGGGAGGGGAGGGGGCAGGCAGCAGGGGTTACACACACAGGGAGGGTGGGCACAACGCACAGTTGGTGAAATCCTGGTCGTTGCAGGGTGCAGGCGACGGCTGCCCTCCACAACGGGGCCCAGACCCCAGCCTGCCGACACTTGCGCAGCGACGCCCGTCACCAAAGCACCCCACCTGGTTCGCTCCATGGCTGGCGACACTTAAGCAGCGACGCTCGTCACCAAAGCACCCCACCTGGTTCGCTCCATGGCTGGCGACACGTCGGTGATGCAGTAGGCGCGCAGGTCGGCCATCGTGCCCTTCAAATAGGCTTGCAGCGTGGCCAGGAAGGCCTGGGCGGCCCGCTGCTGCGTTTCTGCGGTGCGGGCGGCGTTGGCAGGGAGTAGAGAGGGGCGGTGGTGGTGGCAGCAACAACATCAGCACGTGTTGATCAGGCAGCAAGACCGCCGGCCGCGTGCTGCAGTGCACAGTCCACGCCAAAGGCATGTACAGCGCTGCAGGCAGGAGTCTCGACCCCGTGCGCACCTGTGACCATGTGCACAGGGCGAGTCATGGCGGTGCGGGTGAGCCCAATCTCGCTGCAGGGCGGGCAGGAGGTGCGGGGCAGGGTGTCGGAGTTGAGGGTCAGGCAGGGAGAGCAGCCACGTGCGTGCAGGCATGCTGCACAACTTGATCCCCTCGCCATCCCTCCCTCCTCCACGCTTGTGCACCAACTCCGCCCGTGCCCTGCGGCCTCGCCGTGGCGTGCTGCGGCTGGCCACCGGCCAGCCTGACTGCCCGCAGCTCCCTGGCTGTCCCCTCTCTCATACCAGGCCCCTGCCCTGCCCCACAGCTAGAGCTGCCGCCCTGCGGCCTTACCGCAGCGTGCTGTAGCTGCCCGACAGCGCCGTCTTAATCGCATCGTGCTGCGGCAGCGGCGGCAGGCCTCCGTGGTTCTTTACTTTGTCCTTGTACACGTTGACTCTGGGTGGAGAGGGGGTGGGGGAGGGAAGGGAGAAGTCGAGTGCACGCGCATGCGCGTGAGCATGCACATGCGCGTGCGCATGCGCACACACCCACACACCTGTACGCAGCATGCCGTCCGTCCAGCAAACTGTTTTGCGGGACGAACGTGAGCAGGTGGCGCCCCCCCCCCCCAGCGCACCGCGCGACCACCTGCCCCGCCCGCTCAGCGCCGTACCCCCAGCGCAGCGCACCCATTCCCGTCCTGCCGGCACGAGCCTGCAGCGCGGCGCGACGACCCCAAAGCACACATGCACCTCACTACACAACGCACCTCACTAGGCTGCCGCACTTGGCTCGAACTTCTGGCGTTTTGTAAAGGATGCCCAGCACGAAGGGGACGGGCGCCTGAGGGGCCACCAGGGGGCGGACCGACAGGAGGGACGGTGAGGAGGGACGCTGTGCGCATGCACATGAACCTGGCGAGCACCGCAGGCAGTCAATCAAGCAGCAGCAGCAGCAGCACCCGCCGCCCCCCCACACCTCCAGCAGCTCCAGCCGGCCCTCCCCCGCGGGCAGCACCGGCAGCAGCAGGCATTGCCAGTGGAAGGGCAGCAGCAGCGGGACCAGCGACAGCACGATGCCGCTCAGCAGGCCGGCGTTGGGGCAGAACACGACCATCTGAGGAGGAAAGGGGAAAGGAGGACAGGAGCGTGGGTGGCGATGGGGATAGGAGGTGCGGGCATGGATGCCTGCCACCCCTCCCTGCCCACCACTGCTCCTTCACACCAGCCCTGCCGCAGCCAGCCCCCTCACCTGGCGTTCCAGCAGCGCACCTGCTCACCTGCCAACCCTCCCTGCCTGCCACTGCTCTTTGACTCTGTCCTCCCTGTCCCGCCACGCCACTAGCCACCCTCCCGCCACGCCACTAGTCACCCTCCCGCACCTGGCGTTCGAGCAGCGCGGCGGTCAGGAAGGAGAGGATGCTGTCCAGGCTCATGCTGCGGCACAGCGCCGCCACCGCCCAGCCGCCCAAGTTCTGTGGTGGTGGTGTGGGTGGGTGGGTGGGAGTGGTGGTGGTGGTGGTGGTGGTGGTGTGGTGGTGTGTGTGTGGTGTGGTGTGTGGTGTGTGTGTGTGTGTGTGGGTGTGGTGTGTGGTGTGTGTGTGTGTGTGTGTGTGTGGTGTGTGTGTGTGTGTGTGTGTGTGTGTGTGTGTGTGTGTGTGTGTGTGTGTGTGTGTGTGTGTGTGTGTGTGTGTGTGTGTGTGTGTGTGTGTGTGTGTGTGTGTGTGTGTGTGTGGTGTGTGTGTGTGTGTGTGTGTGTGTGGTGTGTGTGTGTGTGTGTGTGTGTGGTGTGTGTGTGTGGTGGTGTGTGTGTGTGTGTGTGTGTGTGTGTGGGGGGGGGGGGGGGGGGGGGGTGTGTGGGGGTGGGGGGGGGGGGGGGGGGGGGGGGGGGGGGGGGGGGGGGGGGGGGGGGGGGGGGGGGGCTGCAGGCGTGGGTGGGGGCACTGGCGTGCATGGCAGCTGAGCGTTTTGCTGGAATGCAGGTGAGGAGCGGTTGATTACCAGCAGCAGCAGCAGCAACAGGAGAAGCAGCAGCAGCGGCGGCGGCGGCAGCGGCAGCAGGAACAGCAGCGGCGACAGCAGTGGCGCACCTGCGCAGCGTCGATGTCCGGCAGGCTGGCAGCGTTGGGGCGCAGGCCTGCGAGGCACGGATGGAGAGCGGTGGCAGCGCAGCGGTGGATGCACGGCAACTCTGAGGGCAGCCCATCGCACCAGCTTCTGCTGCTGCGCTGCTGCTGCTGCTGCCTGCACTTTGCTCGTAGCGCAGCGATCACCGCGACGACGCCCTGCAGCGCTAGCAAACGTGCAACCCTTGCTCACCCAGGCCGCGTATTGCGTCTTCCAGGTTTGGCCGCTGGAAACAGATGGTCTGCAGGCCCGGGTCGGGCTGAAACTCAAACACCTGGCAGAAATGTAGACAAGGAGGGGGAGGAGGGGGGTGAGGAGGGGTAAAAAGGGGTGATGAACCCAAGGGCTTGAAGAGAGGGAGGGCCTGCGGTCTGCCCAGCAGTGCACACCGAGCAGAAGCAGGGCGGGCGCAGCGTTCTTGCTGGCACCAGCTCCGCAGCACCCGCGGGATGCGCTCTGCAAGCACTGCACGCGAGCGCGGCTCCCCGGCGCGCACCTGCCCGGGAGCAGGCACCACACTGGCCCGGTACACGTGCAGCAGGTCCGACGACCGCAGCGGGCGCGACATGTCCAGGTTGGTGGCAGTCACACGGACCACCTCGTGCCTAGCGCCGCCGCCGCCGCCGCCCCCCCCCTCGACCTCCTGCCCCGCCACCGCTGCAGGCTCGGTGGCATCTTCTACGCCAGCGTCAGGCCCCGCCGCCGCCTGCTGCGCCTGCTGCGCCTGCTCCTCGCCTGGAGAGGGACAGAGAGACCCCCCCGCCGTGCCCAGGACGGGCCACGGGCTGCTGCTGCTGACGCTGCGCAGCACGACGCGCACGCCGACGGGCCCCGAGCCCCGCTGCTCTGGCGCCTCCAACTCCTGCTCTGCTGGCAGCTGCGTCTGCTCTGCTCGCTGCTGCTGCTCTGCTGCCTGCTGCGGATGCTGCTCTGCCGCCAGCAGTGTCTCAAGCTGCAGCAGCGGCACCTGCGGTGGTGGGGTTGCCGCTGGCGAGTCGTCCAGCTGCAGCAGCGGCTCGGGTGCTGCCTGCCGCACCTCGTGCGCTACCAGCGCCTCATCATCGAGCTGCAGCAGCGGCGGCAGCTGCTCCTGCTGCTGCTCCTCCTGCTGCTGCTGCACCACATCCGCTTCAGCTGCTGCAGTGCTCTCGAGCCTGCTCCCAGGCGCGGGCCCAGGTCCGGCAAGGGCGGTGCCGCTGGCGCTGCGTGCACGCGCCGACTGCGGCGCTGCCGCACACAGCGTCGGCGACTCTAGGAGGGGCAGCGGCAGCAGCGCTGCGCTGCTGCTGGCGCTGAGGTAGCTCTCGGTGTCGCTAGAGTAGCCGCCGGGCGTCTGCCGCTGCACCCGGCTGGCTGAGCGGCTGCCGCTGCGGCTGCCTGCGGCGCTGCGTGGCGGCAGTTGTGCGGCCTCAGGTGACGCGGCTGCTTCTGCTGCGGGGGCGTCTGCTGCTGCTGCCGGACCGCCGGGCGCGTCTGCTGCCTCCAGGCTGCCCTCCAGGGCGCGGCAGATGCCGCCGCCGTCTTGCTGAGTGGCCTGTGCCCCCTCCTCCCACGCCTGTGTGCGGCTGTGAGTGGCGGGGGTGCCGACGGCGCTGCTGAGTCCTGCAGGAGTGAAGAAGGGCGTTGGTTCCGCTGCCGCTGCCGCTGCCGCCGAGGCGGACACTAGCTGTTCTGGCGGGGTGGCGGCGCCCGAGTGTTCCGCTGCTTCAAGCGCCGGCGGGCAGTGCGGCGACACTTGGGCGCGCCGGCTGGGCCGCCGCTGCTGCTGCTGCTGATGATCCTCACTCGACAGCGAGAGCGCCTGCAGCGCCGCCGCCAGGTCAGTTCCCCCCCCCACCAGCTGCTGCTGCTCGTCTGCCGCGGTGCTGGCGCTGCCCTCTGTCCACCGCCGGCTCCTGCCCTCCTCGCTGCCCTCCGCCTCCGCGTCCGCCGCCGCCGCTGCTGCTGCACGTGCTGCTGCTCCTGCCGCAGGCTGGCCCGTGCCAGGGGAAGAGCCCTGAGATGGAGCACCCACAGACCCGCCCAGCGCTGCCGCCGAGCCGTCCAGCTGAGAGGAGGTCGCAGAGGAGGCGCCCGACCGGCCCGCCGGCACCCCCTCCAGCTGCAGCGCCGCCAGCTCAGCGGCAAAGTTGGTCATGCGCTCGAGCCGCTCCAGCCCCAGGATGGTTTGCAGCACCTAAGGCAGGGGATGTGCGGTTGGTTGCAGGGTGCAGGGGAGCCATGGTGCTGGGCTCGGTGGGAGGGCGGGGGCAGGCGGGCCGCGGCGCGAGCGCAGCGGCGTGCACCGGGCAGCGACGGCGGCAGCTTCCGTCCCGGCCGCAACGCTCCCACGCCCGCCCACAAGCAAAGCCTTTACAAGTTTTGGATCAGTTGGTGTAAAAGTATGGATTTGTTACAATTGATTATTTACGCAAGCACCCCCCCCCCGTGGCGCACCCGGAAGTGCAGAGCGAAAAAGGGGTGGTGCGTGAGCAGGCAGTAGCAGCGGGGGGCCACCACCAGGTAGCGAGACAGCGGCGCGTTGCAGGCGGGGTAGGCCTGCACAGGGAGCGGCGGGGGAGCGCGTGGGGGCATCGTTGGGAGCGAGCCGGCAGCCTGCCTCTCCCTGTCGCCGCTCCTCCCCCTGTGCACCACCCGCCGCCCCCCCCCCCCCCCGCCGCTCCCCCTGCGCACGCCCTGCGCCCACCCACCCACCTCTCGTGCCATAGAGGGCGGGCGGTGCACCAGCTCCCGCACGTGGCAGCACACGCCGTACAGCGTGCGGGGCGCGACGCTGCGGGGGTCCGCCACCTGGAGTGACGGCAGTGGAGGGTGGGCAGCGGGCAAAGGGCCGGGATGAGGGGGGAAAGGGAGGGTCCTGGAGGGGCTGATGTGGACGTCATGCTGATGTGGTCGTCATGCTGATGTGGTCGTCATGCCAGCAGCAGCGGGCCCCCAGCGGCTCCCAGCGGCTGCCACCCACCTACCCGCCCGCCCCACCCGCCTTCATCAAGAACACAAAGCTGTGGTCGTCATGCGTCTGGTAAGGCTGGCTGTAGATGACCTCGTTCAGGGCTGCAGGCACAAAAGGGGGGGGGGGGGATTTTGTGGTTAACCAGCAGCCCGACCCAACCCCGCATTTGCATGAAACAACGCATGCGAATACAACGCATGCGAATACAACGCATGCGAATACACCGCATGTGAATACAACGCATGTGAACACAACACACGGCGCCCACCCGACATGGAGGGCGTGCGCTCCAGCAGCTCCGGCCGGACGCCGTGGGGGAAGCAGAAGGCTGCCAGGCTGTGGGCGAGGTCGGCGGGCATGGAGGTGCCGCCCGGGAAGGTGTACAGCACCTGCAGCGGTACAAGGGGGCAGCCGGGAGGGTGTGCCAACGCCAGCAGGCATGGAAGGTGTGCAGCACCTGCAGGGAGAGGCACGGGCAGCCGCACGCCCATGCCAGGGTCCCGACCTGCCTGCCTGCCTGCTACTCCTCGCAGGCCCCCAGCATGCACTGAACCCACACCCCACCCCTGCACACGTGGGACCCCACCACCGCCAGCCCCACTTCCGCTGGCCCCTTCACCTCTGCCTGCAGCGTGGGTCCCTTGATGCCGTACTGCCGCTTGGCCTCTTCCCCCGGCGCATCCGCGGTGACCTGCAGGCCGCCCGCCGGCGTGCCGTCGCGCCCCGCCTCCCGGTTGTGGTAGCGCTGCGAGGTCCTGATGTCGGCTGCCACCGCCCGCACGTTTGTGGTGGGGGGCAGGCCCTGGGGGGCGGGGGGGGCGGGGGGGGGGGGGGGGGGGGGGGGGGGGCGAGGGGCGGTGGACAGGGCCGACGCCTGGGCGGGGGCGGACGCGCGCGGCTGGTGCACTCTGCACATGCATTTTTGCAGCAGACGAAAACTTTAATTTTTTTTATTGAACCGCAGAAACGACCAGCAGGAGGGAGCCTCACCACCACAGCAAAGTGCTCAAACAGGCGGTCTGGCTGGGGCGCGCCGACGTCGGCGGCGGCGCCCCTGGCGCTGTAGCTCCCGCCGCTGCCCTCCTGCTGCGTGTACCGCCGCGACCACTCCCGTTTCTGGCTGATGTGCTCCTCGGGGTTGAAGTAAGGTCGGTCGGTCGAGACCCTGCGGTCGCGCTGCAGCAGGGGTGGAGGCAAGGGGGCGCCGCCGGTGCGGGGCGGCCAGCGGCGGTTGAGAGCGGCGGCCGGGGGGTGCTGGGCAGCGAGGGCGGCATGGAATGCCGTCGATGCTGGTCAGGCTACAGGCAGAGCTGGGAGTTCCGGAGGTGCAGAGCTATGGCAAGTGGGTGCAGTCGATGCGTCCGGTTGGCGCAACTGCAGGCGGCAGCGCAAGCGCCGGCCGCACGGATGTCCCATCAACCGACTCGTGCCCATACCCACCCATCCCTGCCCACCTTGCCGCCGTTGGGCAGCAGCGCGCGCGTCATCTTGCCCACAAAGCTCCGCTCCTGCCGCGCGCCGCCAGGCAGGCTCTCGCGGCGCCCACCGCCGTGGCTGCTGCCGCCCTCGCTGCCGCCGCTGTCGCGGTCGGCGCCGCCGCGAAACAGCCCCTTGAGCGGCATGCCAACGGTCGCTCAGTGAGCGCGTCTCTGAGTCCAGCACGACTGGCAGAAGGAGCTCAGGGGGCCAGGGAGGTGTTCATACCGCTCCGCAGAGACCGGTGGACGCCCGGCTGCTCCCTGTGGCCACCTGGAGGCCAAGTGGGTGCTCGGTGATGAAGGGAGCGTCCCGAATCAGTAGGCGGTGAGAAGAGCTTGTCGAAGTTGCTTCCGCGAAATGGCGCAGGCTGCCGCATTCGCCCCCCTTACCCCGTCTCCCTGTCGCAACAAGCTCGTGATCATTGCATGCAGTAGCTCAGCGTCTGCCAACGTCGCGTCGCTGTCGCCGACAACACCGACTGTGCTCAGGCAGTCCAAGCGCCTCCTCGGCTTGCAACGGCGGTCTGGGATTGGGTGTCCTGACAATCTGATCGGCGCTGCATCCACAAGCAGCCCCGACCTTGCGACCGCCGCCCCGCCGCCGCCGCCGCCGCTCCCACGTCGCCGCCGCCGCCCCGCAGCGATGCCGCCGCGGCCGCCCGGCGGAGGCCGGAGGACCTTTGAGGAGAAGGTGGCCGAGGACTATGCATACATGCGACGCCGGATGGGCGTGCTGGCGCAGCGCTCTGTGGCACGCCAGGAGCTGCTAGGTGCGGAGGGGAGCAGCGGGCAAGGCATGCAGTGCAACCTGCTGGAGGGCAGGCAGGGGATGCCTGTGCATCGTCTTGCGCCTGCCTCTGCCAGCAGCTCCGCAAGCTGTGCACCTTAACCAGCCCATGCTTCCACTCCCACGCAGACGCTGCGGAGCGTGACTTGCAGGCAGCGGCGGAGCAGGCGGCGAAGCAGCTGGCAGAGGCGGAGCAGCGCAGCCAGCAGCGGCAGCAAGGCGAGCAGCAGCAGCCAGGAGGGGAGCAGCAGCAGCGGCGGCATGACAAGGCCCCTGGTTGACGCGCGCCTGCCCGCCCCCATCCTCCCTGCTGCTCCTTGGCACCTGTCGCTACCCTTCGCTCTCCCCTGCTCTCCTCCCAGCTCTGTTCTCCCCTGTCGCCCCCGTTCTCGCACATGTGAGCTGTTGCATCTGGTCAGCGGCGCGGGGCAGGGCTGCAGGGGCAGCCAGGAGGGGCGGGGCGCCGGCAAACAGGTGCGCAGGGTGGGGATGAGTGGGGGTGGCGCAGTGGGGTCGAGCGAGGGTACCAGGGGCGGTGCGACGCAGCAAGGGTTTAGGTTTAGAGTTCGGGGTGCACAGCGGGCAGGGAGTGCAGGCGGGGGTGATCAGGAGACCCAGGGGCGGCCCAGCGAGAGATACAGCGTGGGGAAGGGAACATGGGGGCATGCGACATTGGGCAGGCAGACGGCTCTCAAGCAGTCGGGAAAAAGGGGGCGGGCCGCCGCGGATGAAAGTCAGAGGCAAAAGCGGGCGCGGGTATTAAGCGCTGGTTGGCCCCTATGGGTGCTGCAGTGTGCGTACAGGGCGCGTGGCGCGTCTGCCGGTCGATGTCGGGCGTGCAGCAAAATGGGGGCAGGCAGGGACTGGGGGCGAGCAGGCCCGAGGCCGCCGCTGCTGGGCCAATGACGGCGGGCCAGCGACAGCCACCAGCGCTGCCCTGCGCCGCTGCTGGTGCAGTTGGTGGGTGCCCACCAGTGCCGCCTGTCGGCGCTGGAAAGGAGGGGGCTGTACGTGCGCTGGCGGGGTTGGGTTTGGGGGTTGTAGGAGCGGTGAGGGAAGGGGCGGTGAGCTGGTCGGCCAGGGAAAAATGGGTGCAGCCGTGGGCCGCGTCGCTGGCCGGCCAGGGGCATGCCGAGGTAAATGTGTGGGTGTGCATGCGGTGCAGGAGCTCTCAGAGTCGTAGACGCTACTGCAGCGGCGGGTCAGAACGCCCAGCCGCCCTGCGGCGCGTGCTGCGTCGCCGCCTGCCACGCCGCGCCGCCCACCAGCTGCTGCTGCTACTGCGCGGCCGCCGCCGCCTGCCGCTCCAGCTGAGCCTGCTGGTCACGCCACTCTGCAGACTGCGGGCGCTTCATGGGGCCCGGCATGCTCCTGTCCTCTCCGCTGCGCTTGCTGCAATCAGGAGAGCAGACGGGGGGAGGGGCGGGGGCAAGCACTCTGCAGTCAGCGCACCGCCAGACGAGCCAGGGGCGGCACGGCAGCGGGCGCAGAGGCGGTGCGCTGCTGGCCGCCGGCGCTAGCGTCCCTGCCTGCCGCCCGCGCCGCTGCCTGCTCACCGTGCCCCCTCGTCGCCCATGCTGGCGTCGGCCTGGCGGGGGAAGAGCTTGCGTGACAGGCGGCAGATGTCGTTGTGGTTGTCGAAAAATATGCCTGCAAACAAGGAGGAGCTGACAGGTGATCCTTGGCAGGGTGGGACAGGCGCCGACCGGCGGGCCACGCCCTGCCTTCCACGCGTCCCCTGCAACCTCCCCTGCCACCCACACGCCCCCTCCCCCGCCGGCCGGCCCGCCCGCCGCTCACGCTGATTGCAGTTCTGGTCGCACACGTGCGCCTGGCCGCTGCTCGTGCACAAAAACATGTTGCCAAACACCTGCTTGAACTCGCACTGTTGGTTGTTGTGCGGGGGTGGCAGGGGGGGAGGTGGAGGGCGATCAGCGGAACGGTGCCGGCGTGTGCGACGGCAGCCGCGAGCAGGCAGATAGTCTCAGGGCAGCGGCACGCAGGTCGGGTGGGTGCAGAAGGGCGGCGGCAAGAAGTAGAGTGGGAGGAGCAGAGGCATTGCAAGCAGGTCGGGTGGGTGCGGCAGGCGTAGCAGGGTGGATGGAGCAGGGCCTCGGCAAGCCGTCTTGGGGTGGGGTCAGCTGCCTGCCGGGCCGCAAGGCGACGCTCCCGCCTGCCTTGCTCACCCCACACCGTTGCCTCCGCACCTGGCGCGTGCACACATGGCTCTCCTGCTGCTGCAGACTGCCCCAGAGGCGGTGATACTCGGAGTCAGACAGTGAGCTGGGTTGGCCGGCCATCGGCACCAGGAAGGCACGCACGGGGGAGCCGCCGCTGCTCGAGCGCCGGGTGGAGAGGCAGAGGCGCAGTGGCGCCTCCAGAGTGACGGCGAGGCGGGGGACGGGAAGTTGTGGCGGTCGGTGTGCAGAGCACGGTGGGGGAGCTGGAGGGCGCCAGGGGGGACGCTGCAAGCTTGGAAACGAGCGATGCCGAGCAGGCGAGCAGCACTGGTCCCGCACGGGCGCTCAGCAGAGCGCAGCAGCTGCCGCCATCGGCCAGCCAGGGCTCGTCTGCCTTCCCAGTCGTTGCTGTAGCCCGTCCAAGGTCGGCCTTGATTGCCAGCACACCAGCCACAGCCCACCGCGCGTCAAGGCAGCGACCGGCAGTGCTTGCGGCTTGTAGGGAGGCGCTCGACGCCGCCGGGCGGCCAGGATGTCGGATCCCCTGGAGAAGGATGAGAAGATCAAGACGCTGAGCGCGGCGGACATCCACCTGCTGAAAACGGTGAGGCAGCGATCGATCGGGACCCCTGGACCGCTCGTCAGCCCAATGGCTGCACTCTCAATGCTACCTGAGGCTATCGGCGTGCCGCCACGACCGGCAGGGCCGCTCCTGAGCGATTCACACAGCTCCGCCGCCCGCCGCTGCTGCTTGCCGCCCGCCCACCCGCCACCACCCTTGCCGCCTGCCCCGCCCTCTTCCCGCCGCAGTATGGCGCCGGCCCCTACTCCTCCAAGATCAAGAAGCTGGAGGGCGACATCAAGGAGATTGCCAAGAAGGTCAACGAGGTGTCGGGGGTCAAAGAGAGCGACACCGGCCTGGCGCACCCCTCCCGCTGGGACTTGGTGTCGGACAAGCAGGCGCAGCAGGAGGAGCACCCGCTGCAGGTGGGTGCTGCTGCGTGGGCGGCTACCTGGCTGCCGTGGGGACGCTGACCGGTGTTTAGAGGACGTAGGGCGCCCGGCCGTGTTTTGCTGGCGGGCAGGCGCACATCGGACGTCGCCATCGACCGCCGACGGCTGCCCCGCATCACGCCGCGCCCGCCTCCCTCCCCTCCCTCCCGCGCCAGGTGGCTCGCTGCACCAAGATCATCAACCCTAACACAGGTGACCAGGGTGGTATGCCAGCACGGGGGCGGAGGCACGCGCTGGCGATGCACCATGAGGCAGCAGGGGCCCAGGGGCCGCCGGCGCCCACAAGCGCTGTGCTGCTGCTGCCACTGCCTGGCTGCTGGTCAACAGCAGCTGCACGCTGCCTCACGCCCCCACTGCAGACGAGGCAAAGTACGTGATCAACATCAAGCAGATTGCCAAGTTTGTGGTTGGGCTGGGAGAGAAGGTGCGCAGAGGACGCCCCCGTTGCAATCCGTGGGGCGCCACAGACAAGCAGGGGTGGCAAGGGGGGGCTCCGTGATTCGGGATGAGGGGCGCTGTGCCGCGCCGGCCGCGCGTTGCCCTGGCCAGCATTCACGCCGCTGCAGGTGTGTGGGGGGGGGGCGCCGGCAGGGCCCCTGCGTCGTGCAGCAGCGGCCCGAAGCGGTGCCCCTCGTACCTCTCGCCCCTCGCACCTACTCGCCCCTCGTGCCTCTCTCGCAGGTTGCGCCGACGGACATCGAGGAGGGCATGCGGGTGGGGGTGGACCGCCAAAAGTACCAGGCAAGCAGCGGCGGTGCCGGTGCTGCAGAGTGGCTGCATGCGCGCACGCTGGTGCCCGGGGGGCATCTGCGCGCGTCGGTGGCTGGGCTGGGCGCGGTGCGCGTCGCAGCGCCGTGCCGCTCGGCCGCGGCGGCAGGCTGCGCTCATGCTCGTGCGATGTCCGCCCCCGGCGGATCCAGGCCCCACTGCCCCTGAAGAGCAATGCTTCGCCCTTGCAGCTGCCTGCTTTGCATGCCGTGCCGTGCCCCAACTGCCTGCTCCCCTGCGCCCCTGCAGATCCAGATCCCGCTGCCCCCCAAGATTGACGCGAGCGTGACGATGATGACCGTGGAGGAGAAGCCCGACGTGACCTACAGGTGGCTGCCGCTGCTGCTGCTGCTGCTGCTGCTGCCGGATGGTCGTCCCAGGAGGGCAGCAGACACACGGAAAAGCAAAGCGCTGGGCTGTGCACCGTCGCGCCGCGGACGGCACGGCTCGGCGCACGGCACACCGCGGTACGGCAGTCTCTCGTTGCAGCTCGCCCACCTGCCTGCGCTCGTCTCCACCCTCTCCTCCCCCCACGCAGCGACATCGGCGGCTGCAAGGAGCAGATCGACAAGATGCGGGAGGTGGGTGGGCGCTGGGTGGGGTGCCTGTCCGGCTGCCATCACCAACTGCCAGTGCAGCGGTCGAGCTGCCCTGGGGGCAGTCACCTTGCAACAGCCTTCGTCCAGTGCACGCAACTGCCTGCTGCCACCCTGCTGCCACCCGGCATGCTCCGCTGAATAAAGCAACGCCCGCTAACAGTCGCATGAAATTCCCCGACCCCCGCTGCAGGTGGTGGAGCTGCCCATGCTGCACCCAGAAAAGTTTGTGACGCTAGGCATCGACCCGCCCAAGGGCGTGCTGCTCTACGGACCGCCCGGCACGGGTGGGTGGGCGCTGCTGGGGGGCAGAGGGAGAGGACAGGGGTGCAGCGCCGAAGGCGCCTGCAGCAGGGATGCATGGGAGCGGCGCTAGGGGGCAGGGGGGCAGCTCTGAAGGCCCTGCTGCCTGCTGTGTTCACTGGAGGCCCGGTTTTTGACACCCACCGTCGCACCCACTGCTTGCCTTGCGAGCCGAACGCGCTGGCGCGCGCTGGCGCAAGCGCGTGTCGGCGCTCTCCCTCGGTTCCCTTACAGCTGCCCTGTCCGCGCTTGCAATGCGCAGGCAAGACGCTGCTGGCGCGAGCGGTGGCCAACCGCACCGACGCCTGCTTCATCCGCGTCATTGGCAGCGAGCTGGTGCAGAAGTATGTGGGAGAAGGAGCGCGCATGGTGAGTCGCGCCCTGCTGCCGCCGGCTGGTGTTGCCGCCCGCCCGGTTGGGAGAAGCAGCGCGCATGGCGAGCACGTTGATCTCCCCCCTCTGTCGCTGTGTTGTCATGCCGCTGCTGTGCGGTTGCCCGTTGGTTGCCGGGCATGGCGCGTCCGCTCTGTCGCATTGCTGTTGAATGCAAGTATTTTGCCTGGGCTGCTATCGCACTGTCGCAGCGCTGTTGAATGCAAGTATTATGCCTGGGCTGCCATCGCTCTGTCGCGCGCAGCCATTTTTGGCCGACCGCCCTGCCGCCCTCCCTCCCCCGCTCTCGCTGGCCTGCAGGTGCGCGAGCTGTTTCAGATGGCTCGATCCAAGAAGGCGTGCATCATCTTCTTTGATGAGGTGAGGCCGAGGGCCAGCACTCGCTTGCTGCCGCTCACCACTGTGCAGGCTGCCCTCCGCATGACGCACGGCTGTGCCCTGCCCCCCCCTGCCCCCCCCCTGCCCCCCCCCTCCCCTGTTCAACTACCGATGCGCCCTGCCGCTCCCCTGCCTCGCTCCCCTGTGCCCTGCCGCCCCCTGCTCAGCCCACCATGCGCCCTGTGCCAGTCAATACGGTGCCCTCTGTCGCCCGTGTCACCTCCAGGTGGATGCCATCGGCGGCGCGCGGCACGACGACGCGAGCGGCGACAGCGAGGTGCAGCGCACGATGCTTGAGATAGTCAACCAGCTGGATGGTTTTGATGCGCGCGGAAACATCAAGGTGGGCGTTGAGGAGGCGCGGGCGCCAGGCTGCTGCCGCCGTGGTTGCGCTGCTGCCGGTGCTGCGGTCGTGCGGCTGCGCGGGAAAACACAAAGGTGGGTGGTCTGCGCTGTGGCGCCCGCTCTGGAGGTGCTCCGCCGCTGCTGCGGGTGTGCGGCCATCGTTGCGCCGGTGCCGCCGCCGCTCCTGCGAACGTGCAGTTGCCGTTGTGTTGGAGCTGCTGAGCCTGTGCTCTCCCGCTCAATGACATCTCCTCCCTGCCTCGCACACTCGCCACGCTGCTCTCCTGCTGCCTGGCCAACCTTCCCTCGCCCGCGTCCCACCCCTGCCCACCATCCACCACCCTCCTTCACCGCAGGTGCTCATGGCCACCAACCGGCCCGACACGCTCGACCCTGCGCTGCTGCGCCCCGGCCGCCTGGACCGCAAGGTGGAGTTTGGGCTGCCTGACCTGGAGTCGCGCACGCAGGCGAGTCCCAGCGCCCTGTGTGTGCCTGCCCGTGCCCTAGTTGTGCGTGCACACGCATTCGGGAAGTGAGGTGGAGCATCGCATGGGGCATCGCATGCATGCATGTGACGCGTGCCTGCGGCTGTGCGCGCAGCAGGTCGAGTGGCTCAGACGAGGGGTGAGTGCACAGCAGTCAGCAGCGCACGCTGCTCTCTTGCTGCACCCACGTGCGCCGCCCGCAGATCTTCAAGATCCACACACGTGCCATGAACATTGAGCGCGACATCCGGTAAGCGCCGCTGCTGCCTGTTGCCGTCGCTTCTCCTGCCGTCGCGGCAGCGGCGGGTGCAGCTTTCACCCCTCTCAACCTCCCCGCGAAGGATGCTGCGCTGTGCTGCCTGCCCTCCGACCGGCGCTGCGCGGAGGGCCGTCAGCGGAGGCAGGGGGGGGCACACAGTACGACGTAATGCAGCGGCCAGCCAACGGCGCAGCGTTGCATGTCGACTGGCGGCGCTGCCGGGGGGCTCTCAAGAGTCACGGAATGGTCTGCCGCCGTCCTGCTCTGCTTTGCTCACAATTCGTGACTGCTCTGCCCACGCCCACCCCACTTGTCACGTCGCGTGCCCGACCGCTCACCCCCCTTCTCACCACAGCTTGAGCGGTTCGCTTCTGCCTGCGCGCAGGTTGTGCAACAGGCCGCCGCTCAGCCTGCCCTGCCACCCCTCTCCTGCCCATTCACCTCGTGGCTCCGCTCCCTGCCCCCCTCTCCCAGCTTTGAGCTGCTGGCGCGGCTGTGCCCGAACTCCACCGGCGCTGACATCCGCTCGGTGGCAACCGAGGTACGCACCCTGCCGGCAGCCGCGGCGGCAGTGCAGCAGCGGCGGCACTAGCGGTGGCAGTGCCGTGCAGTGCTAGCCCAGCTGGCGGCCGCATGGGAACAGCGAGGGCAGCACCAGCGACGGGCTGTCAGCTTGACGGCGGTGGCAGCAGGGAAGTAGCAGCGCTGCCGCCGGCGTCCCATGCCAGCAGGTCCCCGGTGCCTGCCGCGCCGACGCCCCTTCTCGCCCCCACGCCCGCTCCCTGCCAGGCTGGCATGTACGCCATCCGCGCGCGGCGCAAGACCGTCACAGAGAAGGACTTTCTGGATGCCGTCAACAAGGTGGGTGGATGCCTGGTAGTGTAAAAAGTGTAGGACTGAAAGGGGAGCCAAAGGAGGGGCGGCATCTGTGCCCTCGGTGGCAGGCGGTGGGCGCCGGCGTGTGGCGCGTCCGACCTGCGCCACCACAGCGCGTACGGCGGGGACGCGCAGGCCAGGCTTAGGGCAGGCAGCTTGGCAGCGGCACTGCGCGTGCGCTGCGGCCCTGCGAGTGCGCTGCTCCTCGTGCGCACCGGCACAAGCAAGCCCTCCTGCCACCCACCCCACCGACACCCACATCCACGCCGCACCTCACCCCTCACCCGCCCACCCACCTAGCGCAGGTCATCAAGGGCTATCAGAAATTCAGCGCCACGCCCAAATACATGGTGAGAGCCAGGGTGGCAGGTTGCGGCATGCCGCCTCTGCCTCTGCAGATGCTGCTGTTGGTGGTGTTGCTGCTTGCCGCCCTGCTGCCTGCACCTGCTGCCGCCGCCGCCGCTGTCGTCGCATCTCTGCAGTTGCAAGGGCAGCATGTGTAGCCACTACCTCCTAGCTCATCCCACCTTCCGTTTCCCTCTGTCCTTCCACCACACAACAGGTGTACAACTAGCAGCAGCAGCAGCAGCCACATTGGCGGCGGCGCAGCCAGCGAATGGCGTTGCGCGCTTGCCGTGCTGCCGCCCGGTGGCCCCGTGCACCGCCGGCGCCCCTAGGTGCCTCTGTAACAAAAGTGCGCCCTTTTGTGTGCGTAGAGAAGTGCAGAGCGGCAGAGCGGCGGGAAGGTGGGGCGCCGGGGAGTGCCAAGCGAGTGCCGAGCAGGGCATTAGTGTGGCCGCACGGCAGCTGCCAACCATAGCATGCCAGCACAGCGCATGTCCCATGCCGAACCACACTCATGCTCATCAAGATACTTGCACTGATTGCGGCCAGCAGGGGCTTTGCTCTTCAGGAGCCTGCGAGCGACCCTCCCAAGAGAGCGGACCACAAACGGCGCTTGAGGTCGGGGCTACACAGTGTAGGAGGTCCCACAGCTCGTCTCAGCGAGTCCAAGCGCACAACCCAGGCTGCATGTGGGTGTGTTGCTGCCACGGGTACGGCACTGCCGCTGCGGGGGTGGCCCGCTACACCACAGGCATGATGGTTGCACTAAGGTTGTCGCCACCCCAAGCTGGGCCTCAGCAGGGGCCCTGCAGAGGCCCAGACCCAGCGTCCCAACCAGAAGGCCACGCCCCTATCATCTCAGGTGGGAGTCGGTTTGTGCAACTGTTGTAAGGGTGCTGTGTTGTCCTGTGAGTGCACCGGCGCACCGACTCCAGGAGGGCGGGAATAGGAGGGGCAGGGGGAAGCGCAGGTGCGCGCATCAAGCAGGGGGCAGGAGGCAAGGCATAGGGCAATGCAGCGGCAAGGCAGGGTGAGGCTCACAGACCAGCCGCTGCCCGCTGCTGCCGGCCAGGGCAGAGCGAGCGCAAGAGAAGCGGAAGGGGGGGCGCTGCAGGGCAGCACTAGAAGGCTCAACGCGGCGAGCACGCGGCCGCTGGCAGCCCCCTAAGCACAAACGGGGGGCAAGGTCTGCGCGGAGATGCCGTGCGCGCGCCAAGCGCCATGGCGCGGCGACGGATCCGCAAGCGGAGAGAGATGCGGCTGCCGCTGCTGCCGCCACTGCTGCTGCTGCTTGCTGCTGCTGCTGCTGCTGCGCGGCGCCGGCGGCGGCGGGCGGAGCAGCAACAGAGCAGCGGCCTCAAACAAATACATCCAGCTCGTGGCGGTGGTACGTGTTGACGCCGTCGTCCTCCATGCGGGGCAAGCAGGCCACAAACGCATCCTGCGAGGAGGCGAGGAGGTTGGGCGGTGGGGTGCGGGTCAGTGGTGCATGGGCAGGACGGGCGGGGTGTGGGCGGAGGATGCACGTCCAGGGCACAGTCAGCGGCAGGGAGGCACACGATCAACACGTCTCGCCGCCCGCCAGCCGTACTCCCTCCCTCAGTTGTACAGCCGCCATTTTCAGTAAGACCACCCGCACCTGGAGGGCACCTTCCCGGCACCTTCCCCACTGCTGCCCACCTGTGACCCGAGGTACACGTTGTTGTACAGCCGCCAGTAGACCTCCCGCACCTTGCGGGCGGGGTGGAACAGGCCCTGCAGGACGCAGCAGGCGGGGGGGGGGGGGGGGGGACGCAGCGGTCAGGGGTGGGGGGAGGCGGGGCGCGCGGGGGTGCCCGGCATGTGTGCAGGCAGTGGCGGCGACGGCGCGCGTGCTCGTGCCGCCAGGCTGCAGGCTCTCGCGGCGCCCCCCCCCCCCCCCCCCCCCGCTTCCTTGCCTGTAGGAGATAGTTGAGCACGACAGCGGGTCCCAGCGCCACGCGGCAGCCATCAATCGCGCCGGTGGTGGACTGCGGGGAAAAGGAGCGCGAGGGCGGGGCAGGGGTCGGCGCACACGCAGGTGGGGATTGGCGCCGAACGGCTTGCCGCGCACCTCCTGCACGGTCGCTGCAAGCAAGCACGCGCCCTCCGGGCACGCCCCATTGACTGCCGGCCCACCCCAGTTGCCCGCCTACCCACCCACCCACCCCCGCCCACGCACGCACCTGTATGATGTGCGGCGACACCTCGAAGATGTTTGGGAACACGTAATTGAGCAGGTGGGTCAGCGCGTCCTCGCACCCCAGCCCCGCCACGCCCAGGCTCATGTGCTGCACCACCGAGCACGCCGTTTGCCGGTGCACCAGGTCGCGGTCCATCAGGGCATCCTCCAGCAGCGGGCAGACTGCAGCGGCGGGAGGGCGGGCAGCGGCAGTGGGCAGCGATTCCCACCTCTCAATGCACTCGCACAAAAAACCATGTCTTGCTCGATCCTCATCGTTGTTTGCGCAACCTGCGCTGCCCACCTGCGTAGATGTAGTCCTTGCCCATCTCCCCAATGTACTCGAACACGAAGGACAGCGCCTTGAGCACGCCATTCTGCACGTTGAGCTCGGGAACCTGCGGGGGGGAGGGGGCGGGGGAGCAAGAGGGTTGTTACAGGGGGCGGGAGAGCAAGAGGGTTGTGGTAGTGGAGCCACGGGTGATTGGGAGGCGACGCCTTCCAGCTCGGGGGGAGGCAGGCGAAGCGTACGATCGGGAGCGGTTTGCACCACCACCAGTGCCACACGCCGCGAGGACGCAGCGTCGGCGACGGCGGCAGGAGCAGCGGGCAGCAGGCAGCAGGCAGCAGGCAGCACCGGCCAGGGGCACCCACCTTGTACTCATTCATCAGCGCCGGCAGCACGGTGAAGGGCGCGCAGGTCTCTGCCACGATGGCGATCGCCACAGTGGTGCACACGCGGTTCTGACGCTCTTGCACCTGCGGGCCAGCAGCAAGGGTGAGGGGGGTGAGACTGCTGCGCTGCAGGCGTGCAGAAGGGACGCGCGAGCGGGCACACACGCGGTCCTGGCGCGCTTGCACCTGCAGCGCGGCGCAAGAGCGGTGGGGTAGGTGAGGGGGAGCCGGCAAGCACGCAGCCTGGTGGCACACCCCGGGGCGCGCTGCAGCTGCGCCGCTGCCGGCGGTGCTGCTGCCGCCGCGCCGTTTAACCGACTCATCACACCAAACCCAGCTTGCCACAAAACCCACGGGCCTTGCCTTCAGGTTGTTGAGCAGCGTGACCAGCACATCCTGCGGGCCGATGGCCTTTGCGATGTAGCCAAAGGTGTTGACCGTTGCGCGGCGGATGGCCTTCTTGTGCGCCTGCAGATGAGAGGGGGGGGATGGAGGCAAGAAGGGAGATGGTTAGGCAACCGCAGCGGCAATGCCAGTCGGGGCCCAGGGGAGCGAGCGCACGCGGGCGTGGTGCAGCCTGCCCTCCCAGGCATGATCTGCAGACACGCCAGCACACCCAGCCACTGGCGCACACCACCTCCCACCCACGTTGAGCATGTCGAGCAGCTCGAAGCAGATGCGCATCCACTCGCGCGCCGGCACAAACTCAGCGCCGCGGTCGGCGATGCGCCCCACCAGGTCGATGCAGTTCTCCTGCACCTTCTCGTGCCTGCGGGTGGCGGCCGGGGAGGAGGGGTAAGGAACGCGAAACGGCGTGAAACAGCAGCACAAGGGCACTCCTCCCTGCCTGCCTGCCTGCCCGCCTGCCGACCCACCCTGTGCAACCCCAGCTGCCGTGCGCTGCCCGCACCTGTTCTTCAGGATGGGCGTGAGGCGCGGCAGCAGGTCCTTGATGGGCGGCGTCATGCGGGTCATGCCGATGACAGCCACAATCGACTTGAGCGCGCCAAGGATGGAGCCCAGCACGTCTGCGCACACAGGAGGCAGGCAGGGTGGAGGAGAGGCAGAGGTGGGACGCAGGCGCGGGCGCGAGGAGGCCACGGCAGCGGCAGCATGAGGCGGGATGGAGCCCGGCACCTGTGCACACACAGGAGACGGGGGGCAGGAGGAGCGCGAGGAGCAGGGACCAGGCGCAGGTGCAGGCACGACGAGACAGGAGGCAGTGGCAGCCGCCACGCTGTAAGGCGCGCAAGCAGCAGCAAACTGCGGTAGACTGGGCAGGCGGCGGCAGCGCCGTTGACGGACAGCGCTGCCGCCGCCGCCGCTGCAGCGGCAGCAGCGGCGGTGGGGACCGCAGCGCACGCAGCGCACCTGGGTACTCCTCTCCCAGGTTCTCGTACAGCACCACGCCAAGGTGCGCCAGCAGCTTCTCCTCGTCGCACTTCTTCATCACCGGGGCGATGCGGGAAATGAGGTCGGCAGCCTGAGACCATGGAGGGCGGCAGGGATGTGTTGGGACGGCCAATGGCGGCGAGTCGGCAGTGGCGGGCAGCAGCAGCAGCAGAGCAGCAACAGGCATTGGCGCTGCTCGCCCTTCAATCCTCTTGTGCCCCTGCGCATGCCCGCCCTGGCCCGCCTGCCACGACGCGCAACAGCAAATCAGCGCGGTGCAGCAGCTGGCAGGGGGCAAGGCGTGAGGACAAGAGTGCGCGACGACTCTGCCAGCCTGCATGCCACCGGCGGGTGGTCGGCGGCGACCGCCGACCACCCGCCGACCACCCGCCGCCGCCGCCGCCAGTGCCCGCCCCTCACCTGCTGGCGAATCTTGGCGCTCTTGTTGTTCAGCCGCCACTTGATGGTGCCGCAGATCTGGGGGAGATAGGGCTTGGCGCGCTGGCCCAGGCTGTTGATGATGGTGCCGAAGCCGTTGAGCACCACAGGCGACTCATCGGCTAGCTGCAGGCAGGGCAGAGTAGGGGCTGGGATGCGCGGCGGTCAGGAGGGGTGCCAGGTTCAGCGCGCCGCGGCAGCACGTGGCAGCATCACCGGGAGCGCAGGCAGCGGCGCCATGAAGCATTCACGGCAGCGGCAGCAGCAGCAGCAGACACAACCCCCGCCACCCCGCGCAGGCAGCAAAAGCGGCACGTGCCTGCTCCTGGTAGGCGTACAGGATGCCGTCAATCAGCAGCTCCTCCAGGCGGGCGTCGATGTCTGCCGTGCCCAGCGCGCGCACCACGCGGTCGCACGTCTCCATCACCATCTTCCTGCAGGGCAGGGCAGGGAGGAGGGGGGGGGCAGCAAGACAGGGATGAGCAGCAAGCCAGGCAATCAATTAATTGCAGGCCGGAAGGGTGGGTTTGTGAAGCCACGCTGCCCGTGATGGCAACGACGAGTGGTCCTGCACCAGGCAGACGCGGGGCGGCACCGGTGGCGCGGCGGCAGCAGCGGCGGCCAAGCAGGTGAAGCAGCAGGCGCGGCGGCGCCCAGGCGCGGCGGCGCCGACGGCAGCGACAGTGCTTGCCTGTAGGGCTCCGACTCGTCCTTCAGGTCCTCCACAATTCGTCCCACAATCTCAGAGCAGCCCACCTGCGCCGGGGGGAGCCAAAGGAACAGACGTCGGTAACGCAAATGAGACGAGCCCACCCCGCCAATGCAGGCTGAGCAGGCAGGAGAGCGCGCGGCCCGACGAGGCAGTGCGCGCGCGTGCCAGCTGGCCTCCTACCCCCCGCCCCCAGGTCCCCCGCCGGGGCCGCACCTTTCCGGCAACCTCCACCGTCGTCTCCACCAGGGCGCGGTAGTTGCGGCGGTCCAGAGCCATGCGCCGCACCCAGAAGTGCTTGAAGAACTCGGGCAGGATCTGGGCAAGAGGGGGCAGGGCAGGGCAGCGTTGCAGCCAGGGTTGGGCGCCGGTTCCCGGGCAGGTCGGGCGGTTGTGGCTGCAAACAGCTCGCCCCGCTGCCCCTGCCCCCGGCACAATCGAACACAGCACAGCAACACGAAATGGTGCGGGTGCGGGTGCGCCTGCGTGTACCTGTGCACGTGTGCCTGCCCACCCGCTCGTGCTCCCACTCGTGATGTTGGCGGCGGCGGCATCAGCAGCCAGCGGGCCACCCACGCCCACCCACCCACCTCTGTGCGGATGTAGTCTGGCTCCACGCCGTCAGTGCCCACGCACTGCTTCACCACCTTGAGCACAATCTTCTTCATCTCCTCATCAGGGGTCTGGAACTCGCTAAAACAGTCAGGGGCAGGGGTGAGCGGGTAGTGGGTGAGCGGTGCTACGATGTGGCGCAGGAGGTGGTTGCATCGAGGCCCACTCCTCAGGCAGGCGCGCTGCCCCGTCCAGCACTCCCCACCCGCAGCGCAACGCTTGCCGTCCTCTCAGCTCCAACTTTTCTTTCAAGACTACACTTTACTTCAGTTGAAGCCGAGCCAAGTCTGAACGAACGCATACACCCCACACCCTGTGTTCAAAGGCTCACCGGATGAGGATGATCATGACCTCCCGTGTGTAGTAGTTGGCATACATGGCGTCCATTAGGGGGATGATGAAGCCGATGGCCTTGAGGAAGGCGGCCAGCACCTGCAGGCAACGGTGCACGCATGACGGGGCGGTGAAAGGGGGCGTGGCTGGTGCCACTCCGGCAAGCGCTTGCACCCTCCCTGCCGCCCTGGCTCTCGAGCAGCACCTCCAGCACGCACGTCTCCTTGCAAGCGCCCGTCCTGCTGCCACGCGCCCTGCTGCCACGCGCAGCGCTGCCAAGCCCCCCTGCCGCCACGCGCACCTTGCCGCGCAGCAGGCGGATGCCCTTCCACAGGGGTTCCAGCACGTCATCAAAGGACTCGATGCCGTAGGGGGCTGCACAGCACAGGGTGGGAGGGGAGCAAGGTCGAGTTGATTGAGAGGGAGGGGAGAGGCACGGAGGATGATGCCACAGGGGCTGTTGCAGCAGCAGCCGGCGCCGGCGCCGCACAGAGCCCGCGTCACTGGCATCCCAACGCCGCTGCGTCCAGCGCCGCCCCTGCGTCGCGCACCCGATGCCTCTGCCAGCGCCGCGATGGTGAGGGCCGTGATGGTCTTCACCTTCTGGTTCTCGTCATTGAGGCCTGCAGAGGAAAGGCGGGGGTGCGGCAGGGTTGATAGAGGTGAGTGCGGGGCCGGCGCGGGGACGACGCTGCGCCGTCGCCGACAGCAGGCAGCCGGTGCATGCGACGCGCTCCCGCGAACGCGCACCCACGCCGCGCCCCCGCCGTCCGCACACCTCTGCGTGGCACCCACCGTGCTTGACAATGTCCACCAGGCTCTTCAGGTGCGGCAGCACCGCGCAGCCCATCAGGATGGCAATCTGCTGCACGATCTTGATGCCCGTGTGCCGCGCCTGCGGCGGGGACGGGTGAGATGAGCAGGAGACGAGATGAGCGTGCGGGCAAAAAGCGCGGAGATGAGTGTGCACAGCCAGACAGCACAGAGAGCAGGAGGGAACAACACAGATGTTGGCACGGCATGGCATCGGCGGGAAGCCCCTCCCGCTCCCCGGCCACGCACGCCTGCCCTGCCGGCACCAGCAGCCCCTGCGCGCACCTGCCAGCTCTTCTTGGACTGGCACACAGCCTTGAGGAAGGGCAGCAGAGCGGGGATGCCCAGGGCGGATGCCACCACTGCAGGCAGCAGGCGGGAGCGGCACGAGGTGGCGGGTTAAAGGAGGGGAGCGGGCACTGTCGCGCGCGCACCCGCTGCGCTTCCCCGACCAAGCCCCCCCTGCACATGCCGCAACAGACGTGTGTGGCTGCGCATATCCAGCTCCGCCGCAACTGCTGCAGGCGCGCGCACCCGCTGAGCTTTCCCGACTAGGCCCCCCTGCACATGCCGCCACAGACGTGTGTGGCTGCGCACATCCAGCTCCGCCGCTAATTGCCGCAGGCGCGCACTGCCGCGGGCAGCGCACCTGAGAACGCGCGGGCGGTGGTGTTGCGCACATACTCGTCCACGTTGTCAATGTCGGGGCGCATGGCGGCAATCATGGTGGCCAGGCCGGCAGCCTTGGCCAGGTTGGCGATGATCTCCCTGTAGGCAAGGAGTGCAGGGCAGGGCAGGCGAGCAGGGGGCACCGGTTTGCAGAGGCAGGGCACGGGCGGGGCAGAGGCAGTGGCGGCATCGCCGCCGTTGGCAGCCGCCGCGGCAGCCGCCGCGGCAGCAGCAGAATGCAGCGGAAGCAGCTCGGCTGCTGCCCTGGCGGCGTGCGCACCTGCCCTCCACACGGGCGTAGTAGTCCTCGTCAATCAGCAGCGGCTCGATGACCACCAGAATCTTGTGCACGTAGGGGCGCACCAGCTCGTCCAGTTTGAACAGCACGCGGTCGATGACCTGGCAAGGGCACGTCGGCGGGCGCATGATGGGCGGGAAAAGAAAGGAGGGGCCAGCACGCGTGCGGACACCGCCATGTCCTCGGGCTGGCCGACCAGATACCACCAGTATGCCAACCCCCCTCCACCCCGCCTTAGCGGGCTGGCGAGACGCCAGTTACCAGCCAGACGCAGTCAGCACCCCACGCCTGGCAGCGCCGCCAAACGAATGAGCCCCCCCTCACACCTTGACAAGCAGGTGGCGCTCCTGGTCCTCCAGCGTGGGGCTCATCAGCAGCGGCAGGATCTGGTTGAACAGCGGGCCGGCGCCAAAGTCGCGCGCCTTGTCTGCAGGAGGAAAAGCATGGAGTGGGTTGCTGCCGGGCTCCTCGGGGGCGGAACGGTGGGTTTCAAACCCCTGCCTGCCAAGCAAAGAGCTCATCCCCAACCGCTGCCTGGCGCGGCGCGGCCTTGCCCTGCAACGTCATGCCTTCCTTGCACTCCTTCACAGGCAGACAGCCAGCCATAGCTCAGTGCCATGCCACAAACCAGCGCACGCACCCGTCAGCTGGCGCAGCGCGGACTTGCGCTGCGGCGGCGTGCCATTCTTGACCTTGAGCAGCAGCTTCATAATTTTGCGCTCCTTGGCCTCCTCCACGCTCAGCTCCTCCTCATCGACGTCCTGCGGCAGGAACGGCGTTGGGGATGCGTGAGCAAGGGGGCAGGTAGGCAGGTCTTAGCGCAGGCATTGGCAGAAAACGGGCAGGCAGGCAGGCAGGCGGGGGTCCCACCTTTGTCAAACCCACACTCTAACCGGCCCCCGCCGCCCCCCACGCTGCCGCGGCCAGCCCCCCCCCCCCCCCTCTGGTGCACATGTGCGGTCGGCTGTGAGGCATGCGGGCGGGCAGCACACTGAACAACGCTGCGCGAGTGGGGGAGGAGCACGGCGTGCTGCGCATGCTGCGCACCTTGAGCAGCTTGCCAAAGTACTGCTGGTCCTCTGGCTTCATCTCAGGCAGGCCCTCCAGCTGCTTGGGCACATCGTACGCCTGATTGCTGCAGGGGAGCAGAACGACAGGTGGGCGGAAACACAATGGTGAGAGCAGCCGGAGACGAGAGCTGATAGGGGCAAGGCACGCGGCGACGGGGCAGAGGGGTGAGGGCGAGCGCCGGCGACAGCGGAGCAGTGAGCGACGCGTGCGGCAGCGCCAGGGGCAGGCGGCGCGACGGCAACCGAGGATGAGCAACCACCGCTGCGCTCTGCAGCACCTTTTCCCGCCGCTCACCGACACCCACCAGGCTTACCAGGCTTCCTCGGGGATCAAACACAGCTACTTCTCCTCTGCCTCTGCCGCCTGCTCACACGCCCACGCAACAACAACAACAACCCCCATCTGCGCCGCAGGGGGTCTCACCGGTCCTCCTCTGGGATCTGGTACAGCGGCGTGCCGCCAAAGGGGGTGGGCGTGGCCATGAGCTTGCGGCCGGGCGTGCGGATGGGCTCGTAGCCGGGCGGCTCGTTCAGGATTTTGTAGCCCTCTGCCGTGCCGGGCAGCATGGCGTCCAGCTCCTCGTCCGACAGGGGCCTGCAGCAGGGGGGAGCCGTGGCAGCGGCGGTGAGGCAGGCGAGTTAGCAGCGTGAAGCGCTTGGGAGCGCAGGGCGTGTGCCTCCTGCTCTCCTGCAGCACCCCGCGGCGAGCCCTGCCCTTCCTGCTCTCCAGCTGCACTCCTGCTGCTGCCTGTGGCCGCCAGCCTGCCACATGCAGCCGCCGCACCATGGCACCCCACGGGATGCACACATGTCAGCTCAGCGCCCTTGCCATGTCTCACCAGTTGCGCTCGCTCGTCCCGCGGCCCACCTTCCGGCTGCTGGCACGCATCGGCACGACCCAATGTTCCCCACCAACAAAGGGCACTGCAATACATCAACAACACTGATCAACAAATCCAAATGCGGGCCATCGTCCTCACCGGTTGCGCTCGTCCATCTCGCGGTCCACCTTCATCTGCTGGTAGGCCTCGGGGGTCATGGGCACCCCCTGCTGCGCCGCCATCTGCGCCGCCAGCATGCCGGGGGTGGGGGTCTCCATGCCCAGCCCGCCAGCTGGCGTGGCTCCCATGCCGTAGGCCGGCGTCGCGCCCATTCCGTACGCGGGCGTCGCCCCCACCGCGGCAGCGCCCATCATGGCCGGCGTGGCGTCCCACCGGCTGCGCTTGCCGCCGGCCGGCGTCTCGCCGGCGCCGCCCGCGCCGTGGCCGGGCGTGGGCGAGGCGTCCCAGCGGTTGCGCTTGGGCTGCGCGGCGTCGTCGGCCGCGCCCCAGCCGCCGCGGCCGGGCGTCTCTGTGGGCGCCTGCCCAGGCGTGGCATCCCAGCGGTTCACAGCTGGCGTCGCCTCCACCGAGTCCCACTCAGAGGCGACCTTGGCCTTCTTGCTGCAGCAGCGGGGCAGGAGGCATGGGCGTGCACGAGGAGACGTCAGACGGCCCTCACGTGGCACGCAGCACGCAGCGACAACAGTGGCAGCGGCAGCAGCAGCAGGCAGCGACCATGGCTCCGCCCACGCGCCACGGCCGGCCTTCCCTCCCTCACTCACGCGTCGACAGGCGCCGCGCTGTCCCAGCGGCTGCGCTTGCCGCTGGGCGCCGCCGCCGCCGGCGCTGCCGCCGCCGCCGCTGCCGCCGCCATGCCCGACGCCTTTGTGGGCACAGCATCCAGGGCCGCAAGCTCCTCTGCCTCCCGCCGCTGCTTCTCCTGAATGTTGCGCATCGTGTTGTCCCGCTCGCGCTGCAGCTGCGCCTCACGCATGACGTCGGCGTACGTGCGCACGCGCGCGTCGGGGGTCTGCAGCCCGTGGGGCAGGGCAAGCGGTAGGACGGGGTCGAGGCGGGCGGCGGGCGAGCGGCGCAGCGCCCAGCACGCAGGACGCTGCTGGTGCCAGCCCGTCGTTCCAGCACGTGCTCCATGTTGCAGCAACAAAATTGCGCATGCGCCGCTGCACCCGGCAGCCAGGGCCGGCACAGCACCCGTCCTTTCCCCGCCTTACCTTGTCCCCCATCTGGAAGGCGTCGTTGCGGTCGGGCGAGATGATGCGGTTGAGGCGGCGCTTGGAGTAGTCGCTTTCGCGATCTACGATGCGCTTCGACTGAAGCAGGCTCGGGTCCTGCGGTGCCGCAAACAAGAGGCAACATAGGAGCATGTAAGCAGGTGTGGCGACGGTGCGCCGCGACTGCCGCGAGAGTGGGCGCTGAAGGCACGGCAGCAGGCGGGCAGGGGGGAAGCAGGGCGGTAAGGACCAGGGCAGCAAGACAGCAGCCGCAGAGGCAGGTGGGTGGGTGCAGCACAGCAGCTCAGCAACATCGCGTCGGCAAAACAGCAGCTTGGAGCGTCCAAACTGCTTTGAGATGGCTGGCCCCAGCTGCAGCTGGCCTGCTTGCCGGCCGGCACGCAGCCGCCGGCTGCCGCCGCCGCCCCGCGCCGCCTCGACCGCTCGGCCCCAGCAGCGCACGCACCTCGTCGCCATCCTCCTGCACCGGCAGGTCGTTCATCAACGACTTGGGCGCTGTGTAGGAGGCCAGCTTGCTGCAGAATGGGCAAGGAGGAAGAGGGGAGCACGATGCGGTGAGCCGCCGCCACGACGGCAGGCAGCGGCGGCGGCGGCGGTGGCAGGCGGTGGACGGCCCGTGCGCGCCGTCCCGCTCGTCCAGCGCCTGCATCAGACGTGCCGACCATCTGATGAGGGCGGCAGCCTCTGCAGCAGCGCCCAGGCCCCATGCCCGCCCCGCCTGCTCGCCCCACGCACCTGGCCACGGCCGCCTCGCGCTCATCGACATCATCCTCCTCCAGGTCGGCCGCCACAGCGGCGTAGCCGGTCACATCGGCGCCTCCGTAGAGCTCCTTGTCGAAGACCGCGCCTCCTGTGAGGGGCACGCCCCCCTCGCCGTTTCCCTCCATGGCGCCAGCGGCGCCGCGTTTACACGGCTTGCTGGGCGGGCCGAGGAGCTGCTGAGCTGCCGGTGGCACGATGATCGGACGGCAGAGGAACTGGGAGCGCTCTGGCGCGCTGCTGGTGAGCGATGAGACGCTGCCGAGTGTTGCGAGCGCGCCAGGCTGCGAGAATTGGCGCGGTGAACGGCCCAGCACAGCACGCCACATCGACAGCGGCCGTGCTCCCTCCACCGCCATGCTTCCCCGCCAGCAAGCCCCCCAACAAGCGTGCAGACGTGTGGAGGGCAGTCTGGCGCCGCAGCAGCCCCGCAGCAAGCCTCAGCGCGCCACGCAGAATGACTACTGCCCGCGCCGCCACCGCCTCGCGGGCTATTGCCGCCCGCGCCGCGCCCCAGCGTTTGGCAGTGCCTCGTGCTTCTGCTGTGCGGCTGGCAGCCCCGCCCGCGAACCGCCGTAAGGACAGGAGCTCGCTGCAGGTGGCGTGCGTGGCGGAGGCCCAGCGCTCTATGGACCGTTCGTATGAGGCCAAGCTGAAGTACAGGTGAGGCGGCGAGGCGTGGGGGGAGCTGGGCGGGCGGGCGGCACCGCTAGGGCTTGCGCGGCAGCGGCGGCGGCGGCGGCGGCGGCAGCGGCGGCGGGCTGCGCCTGCGTAGTGAGGCGCTGCAGTTCAATGGTTGCGGCCGCATCAGCTGCGCCACCTTGCACCCGACGTGTCGCCTACCTCGTCGCCGCCACTTCTCTCCGCCCGTTTGTGCACAGCCGCGTGATGCTGAAGGTCAGCGGCGAAGCGCTTGAAGGTGCCCAGGGTTTTGGCATCGACCCGTCGGTGCTGCAGGTGGGTGCAGGGGGAGAGGGGGGGGATTGCAGGGTTGGGGTCGGCAGATGCAGCACTGACGGAAGTGGCAAAGGGGCAGGGATGCGTGGGAGGCAGGGGAGGGTGTCACCCGCCGGGGGGCGGGATCAACCCACGCAACTGAGGTATGTGTTCAAAACAAAAATCCTTGCCCCACGATGCTGCAGACGATCGCAAGCGAGGTGGCAGCGGCGGCCAGCGAGGGCGTGCAGATTGCGATTGTGGTGGGCGGCGGCAAGTGAGTTTGTTTTATTCGAGCCAACACCCGGGCAGGCGCGCGGTGGTTTGGCTCGGCGGCACGACCTGGTACAGCAGGCACCTCATCTGCCGTTGCTGAGCGGGCGGTGCGGCAGGCAGGCAGGCAGGCAGCCCGGCTGCTGCTTCCCCAGCCACCCCTCACCACAGCACCCTCGCTCCCCTCTGCCCTGCCCCCAGCTTCTTCCGGGGTGTGGACCGCTGGGACGGGCTGGACCGCGCCACCGCTGATTACGTGAGTGGGGGAGCGGGGGGGGGGAGAGGGGGAAGCTGCAGAGGAACCATTCGGGGAGAGGGGAGTTGCAGGCAGAGGGGAGGAGTCAGGGAGAGCGGGCAGGGCTCGGCAGCTACCCGTAACCAAGCGCCACGGCGCACCGCCCGCTCCAGCCAGCAACTCTACTGGCCCTGGCCGACCTGGCTCTCACCGCGCGTCCGTGGCCCCCCTTTGCTGCCTGCGCAGGTGGGCATGCTGGCGACTGTCATGAACGCCATCTGCCTGCAGTCGGCGCTGGAGGCGCTGGGGGTGCAGACGCGCGTGCAGACGGCCATCGAAATGCAGGAGGTGCGCCGAGCTGGGCTGCTGCTGAAGGGTAGGGGCTGCGGCACGTGGAAGAAGGGGCTGTATTGGGGCCTGGGGGCCAGGCATGTCCCTGCGTCACGCGCCCACGCCCCGCGCCTCCATGCCCGCCCGCCTGCCCTCATTTGTTGCTGCTCTCGTTCGATGCTGCTCTCATTCGGTCCTGCCTCGTGTGTTGCTGCTGCCAGATCGCGGAGCCGTACATCCGTCGGCGCGCCATGCGCCACCTGGAGCACGGCCGGGTGGTCATCTTTGGGGCAGGCACCGGCAACCCCTTCTTCACCACAGACACCGCCGCCGCGCTGCGCGCCGCCGAGATCGGCGCCGACGCCTTCTTCAAGGCCACCAAGGTGGGTGCCTCAGCCGTCCAGCAGCGCTGCGGGAGGAGCAGCAGCAGCAGTAGGCGCTGCACGCAACGCCCCCCTGCGGGGGGGGCAGCGGTGTACACGAGCCCCGACCCGGCGATGGGCCTGTGCCGGCTGCTCCCGTCACCACTGCGCCACATGAGCACACCGCTTACGCCTCTGGTTATGCCCGCCGCAGGTGGATGGCGTGTACGACAGCGACCCGGTGAAGAACCCTGCCGCCAAGCTGCACCGCCAGCTGTCGTACCGGTGCGGCGGCGGGCGGGGGCCGGGGTCGGGGTTGGGGCGGGGGGCGGGGCAGGCGTGGGCAGGCGGCGGTGCCCAGCGGGCTGTCGGGTGGGCAAGGGGGGCGGCGGGCGCGCGCGCTTCCCTGCGTCGCGTGCAATCCCTGCCCTTCCTGCCGACGAACCAGCTGTTCTGATCCCACTGCCTGCCCGTACACGCAACTGATCTACCCCCTCGTCTGCCTGCCTGCATGCCCGCCTGCCTGCCTGCATGCCTGCCCATAACATCTGTTCCCCTCCATTGCCTGCTGCAGGGAGGTGCAGGACCGCGGGCTGCACGTCATGGACGAGACGGCAATCACGCTGTGCAAGGAAAACGACATCCCTGGTGCGTCGGGCGGCGCAGCGCCCGCTCTGCAGAGCCTCCCGCTGAAACAAGGGGGCCGCAGGTCCTTCGCCGTGCTTCCCCTGCTGAAAACGCGTGCATTATGAACCGCACGGCCGGCAGATGCGGCGCCAAGGCGGCACGGGCGGTCGAAAGGCTCGGACGGACCCCCACCCACCCCCCCCCCCACACACACAGACACCTTTGGTCCCCCCTGCCCCCCCCCCGCCCCCGCCCCTTCCCTGCCTGCAGTGGTGGTCTTCAACCTGACCAAGCAGGGCAACGTGCTGCGCGCCATCCTGGGCGACCCCGAAATCGGGACCTCCATCGGTGTCTCCGTGGACGGCGCCCAGCAGCAGCACGAGCAGCAGCACGAGCAGCAGCAGCACAGCCTGGACTACGAGGCCGAGTTCTCTTCGTGAGGAGGCTGCCGCGGCGGCGGCGGCAGCAGACTTTTCTGTCTTGCCGGGCCGCTCAGCTGCGCTGCCTGCAGCATGGGGCTGACACACCCTGCGTTGGCGCAGCCAAACCCCCGCCCTGCCGGCCCCCTCCGCCGGCCCCCACCCGTCCCAATCAGACCCGTTTGATTCGGAGAACAACACCTTCATGTCTGCAGCAGCGCTCGGCAGCCGCGGCGCCTCCTGTAGCGCCACCTGCGCCCTCGCGCTCTGGTCGCGAGCCTTTGCCGCCTTCTGCCCCTCCTGCCGCCACCCCAGTCCCTCACCCTTTTCAAAACTTATTGCGACATAACAAATGATGCTTGCTATACACCGCCCGGCCCATCCGTTTGCGCTCCCTGCCGTGCATGCTCCCCTGCAGGCTGCACGGCGATTTTCGGCGCCAACTCTGCCTCTCCCAGCTCCCTGCTCCCTCCCCCCCGCTCCCTGCTCCCTTCCCCCCTACCGTCCCTTCCCCTATCCTTTCCTTGCTCCCCGGCTCCCCTACTTACTTCTCAGCCGCTTCTCACGGCGTGCCTGCCCAGCGTGTGGCCACCCGACCCCCAACCCTGACTCTGCACCTCAACAGTCCTCTAAAAAGCTCTGTGAGCGCCGCATCTGGCATCTGACACAGAAGAGAATGGGGGAAACGTGTGGCGGACAGCGACTGGTCGCCGCGCCAGCTGGCGGCAAACAAAAGTGTCGGAGGTTTGCGGTTGCGACCTGGCACGCGCTGTCGCGCGCTGCTTCACAGCTATCACTGCAAGCCGCCACGAGCCTCAGCCCGTCGTCTCGCTTGCGAGTTTTGCCCCCAGCCTTCTGCAGCGCTTGCAATACCTGCGCGTTGACTGATAGCGAGGATCGTTTCTTGAAGCGATCACTGGGGTGCACGTGCGCTGGCAGGCCAAGCGGTCGAACTTGAGAGGCTCCTGGCAGCGAGCCCAACTGCTACCTGCCTCGATAGGTGAGAGATGCGTGACTGCATCGGCAAGCTCCATCCAGTCGGCTGGGAGAGCTGCGTTCGCGGACCAGCGGGGGGACAGAGTGCGCCAGCCTGGGGTGCGCAAGCGCCGGGCGGCGCCATGGCAAGCCAGCAGCTTGCGACAGCTGCCGCCCCGCGCACACCCTCACCTCCCTTGCAGCGCGTCCACTACCGCGCATGCCCATTGTCGCGCGGCTGCGGTGGGTCATGCAGCCTGCCGGCAAGGGGCAGGAGAGCGGCAGCCCCATGGCGCGCCTAGAGCTGGCGGGGGCGTGCCTGGCCGGAGCGCTGCTCACCTGCCTGGCGCTGCTGGCAAGCCGAGGCTCCGCATTCGACGCCGCCGGGGTGAGGCGGCTGTGGTGCTGGCCAGCTGTCCGCATGCTTCCCTGTACGCCGCCGCGCAGCGCCAGCTCAGCTCGAGCACTGCCTCTGGTTCTGCCCTGTGCAGGACCTCCCTCTCTTTCTGCGTGGCGGCTCGTCGGTGGCGCACGTGCTGCCGCTGAGCGGCCCTTTCTCCCTTGTGCTTGGCGCCTCTCATCACAAGACAGGTGTTGCTTTGGTGGGGCAAAGGGGAGGCGCACGCAGCAGCACGGCATCTGCAAGCAAGTAGCAAACGCAGGTCCTGCTGTTCCAACGCTACCCTTCATGTCCCTCTCCTCCCCCCTCCCCGCCGCCACAACAGGCACGGTGCAGCTGTTCTGCCTGGGCCGCGTCATTGAAGCTGCCACGGGCGCTGCCAGGCTTGCGAGGGTAAGGCGGCAGCGCTTTGCTCCAGCCAGATGTGGCTGGCTGTTTTGTGTTGTGCCGACGGGTGATGGGGTGATGGCGAGCGTGACCCTCGCACTGCTGCGCCAGGCGGCACGTGAATGTACTGCTAAGGAACCATCCATTGATGTTACGTGACAGGTGGGCAACGTCAGCGCCTCTGACGTGGTGGCGGCGGCGGCAGCGGCAGCGGCAGCAGCCGCCGCAAGCGACGGTGGCTTGCCGGCTGGCGGCCCCGGCCTGCTGCTCACCACGCTGCCGCTGGCGCAGCAATGCTACGGGCGCCGCAAGGACGGCCGCGCCTTCCGCTGCCCGGTGCAAGAGGTGCGTGGGGGTGGGTCCAGGCGTGTGAAGGCATGCATGGGGAGTGGCCCCTGCTCTTGCCCCTTCCAGCCGGTCACACTCCAGCGGCACTGAGTTGCCACCGCTCGCCGCCCCTGCCTTGCAACGCAGGCGCCCTGCACAGCCGCCGGCGCCCCGGCTCTGGGCCTGGAGGGCTGCTTCGTGTCGCTGCCGCTTGCTGAGGTGGCGGTGTGGCACTACGTCAGGCGGCCCCTGGATGTTGTGGTGTCGGCGCTATGGTACCACATGCAGCTGCCTGCCCCCGAGACGTGGATTGAAAAAGAGGCGAGCGTGGGAAGGGGGGGTCGCAGCAAGGGGGAGGCGTGCGCGACGTCACGCTGTGTGCGCTGTGCTCCCGACGGCGGCGAGCTGCGCAGCAGCGCTGCGCGGCACGCGCGCCTCTTTGGTTGATGGCCCACCACTGCCGCCGTTCCTTCGCTCCCGCTGATCACTGCTCGCAGTTCAGCACCCGGCGGCATTTCATGCAGAGCGGCGGCGTGCCCCCTGACGTTCTGGCCGACCTGGGTCTGCAGCGGCGGCACGAGCGCATGCCCTACGGCGACCTGCTGCGCTCGCTGCCAGAGGAAGCCGCGGTGCAGCTGGAGTTTTGGCGGTCGGCGCCAGGTGAGGCCTGCGTTTGTTGGTAGTGTAGCGCTGGCAACAGCAGCCAGCAGCAGCACCACACCCTGCCCACTGTACTGGTCCCAAGGCCCCCCACCTCCTCAACCCCGCCGCCCCGCCATCCCCCACCCTCCCAGGGCTCTACGCCATGACGCGGCAGTATGCGGCGCTGGCGCGCCACCCCGCAGCGCTGCAGCTGCACTACGAGGTCGCGCAGCGGGACTTCAACGGCACGCTGCTGCGCATGGTGGGGGGGCTGTACCCTCAGGTGGGCCCACTCTCCTCCCTTCCCCCCGCCTGTTGTCTTTGTGGCGGAACGGAAGTGTGGGGCACGTGGGTTGGGAGTTGGGGACGCATGCGGGGGGGGGGGTGCTCCAGGTGCGGGCACAGGGAGTTTGGGGTTCGTTTCGGCAGCGCACGATGTGCTGTTGCTTCGTTGTTGAATGAATGAATGAACGGTTGATCGCAAAGGAAGCTGAGGGGTGCACAATGCAGCAGCTGCTGCAGGCACATCGATGCGGGCACTATGCAGCAGGGACGACACGCCGCCACGCCTCCTCGCCCTTCTAATCCCTGCTCCTCCACTCGACCCTTTACCTGCTTCCTCTTCTTGTGTTCTGTGCAGCACGCCGCCGCCATCCTGCAGCGGGCGCAGGAGTGCAACCCTTTGACGTGGAGCCCCAGCGCCGCCGCTGCCAGCAACCATGTCACCGCCGGCAAGCACTCGCCCGCCGACCGACAGCGGCTGCAGGCGGCGCTGCTGGCGGATCCGCGGATCAGGGCCCACCTGTGCGCCCTCACACAGGTGCTGGGTTACGAGGAGTCACGCTGCGGGGTGGTAGCCGCGCGGCGCCTGCTGGCGTCGGCGGCGTGACAGCGGCGGTGCTGCGACCGCCTGCCTGAACTCCCTGCACGTATATCATGACACTTATACTGCCCTTGTAACGCTGGTACCTCATGGGACAGTCGCTGCGTTGGAGGTGCAACGGGTGCGGTGCAGGTCAGGGTGCGGCATTTCGTCCGTGCTGCGCTGAGAGGCAGTGCGGGTTCCAGGGCTTGATGTAGAGCGCGCCCACTCCAAATTCAGCATCCACATCCTCGTCTAAGTTTCTGAGCAAGAGCGAGAGCCGGCAGGGCAGCGGGAGCTCACAGCGCGTAGACGGGCGGTGGCGACGAGGGAGGCCCACGCGTCGGCACCAATCCCATAGGACACAGATCTTCCAAGAGTCGTCACAGCAGAGGTGCTTTGGGCAGCGTGCACACATCGCGCCGGCATCTCCGCTAGATTCGGAGGGCACACAAACGGGCCTGCGCTTGGGCTGCTCCACGGCGTCGCATGAGATTGCTGATCGCTGCACGACGAGGCGCCCAGGCCCCAGGCGCCAGGCGCGCGAGTAGCCGCCGTCGCCCTCGTCGCCACCCTCGCCGCCGGGACACGCCTCTCCGCCCAATGGACCACCGGCAGTCAACCCTCCCATGCCCTCTCCCACCCTTGCAGGCCGACGCTCGGCCATGCGAGCTAGGTGCTGCAGCGGGCAGCTGCTCCTGCTGGGCGCCCTGCTTGCCGCGGCGCTGGGCATCAGCCCGGCTCGGGGCGCGGCTGCCGCCGCCGAGGGTGAGCACGCACGCTAATGCAGTTGCCGCTGAGCGCACAGCGCTCGCCAAAGCGCTGCTTCATGGCGCGTGCGCCAGCAGCATCAAGTGCGCTGTGTCGGCTGTGTCGCCCTGAGGGCTCGTGCATTGTAGCGCCACCTCAGCACGCCACTTCCCCCGCATTCCTTCCGCCTGCCTGCAGCCGAGCGGACAGTCTATTTTTCCCAGCTGAAGCCCATCACCGCTGAGAGGGGCAAGCACACGTATTACTACCAGGCACGTGGAGAGGGGGGGGGGGGGGGGTATAAGCAGGGTGCCGAAAGGAAAAAGGGATGGCAAATGAACGACCGAGCGGCGCCCACCTGCGACACGCCTCCCCCCCCCCTCAAAACCCGCGCCCCCCCCCCCCCCCCCCCCCCCCCCCCCGATCGCCTGCAGGTGCCCGCAAACCCACGCGGCGTGGTGGCGTTCTTCCACGGCTGCGTGCACGCCGGCTACAACTACTTTCCCTTTTCAAAAGACTGCCCCAACTGCCGGGGGCTCCCCGAGGAGCTGAGCCACACGCTGCAGGCGCTGCGGCGAGGCTACGCAGGTGGGGGGTGCGGCACGTGCTGCCTGGCACGCAAAGGCAGGCAGGCAGCGCGAGGAGAAGTGTGGGGCAGCAGGCGGTCCCTGACCAACCGCCGCTTTGCTTTCCCTCGTGCTCTCCCCTTGCTTCTGCAGTCATCGCCATCTCCGCCTCCGACACCCAGACTGGCTGCTGGAGCTGGTACGAAGACAGCGACGGCGCTGCAGCGGTACTGCGCTCGTGGATTAAAGAGTGGGGCCTGGATGGGCTGCCACTCTACGTTGCCGGCGCCTCCTCGGGGGCCTCCTTCGCCCTCAAGATGCCCCGGCTGATCAAGGTGGGTGGGTGGGGGGCTGCCGGCCAGTCAGTTTTCGTGGGTGGAGGGACACTTGCTGTTGCGGTGGTAAAAACGGGGAACGTGCCAGGGGCGGCGCCAGTGGCCGTGGCCTGCTGCTGGCGGCACCTCTAGCACCCCCACCCCCCATCTGCACGCCGCGCTGTCCCCCGGCGCCTGATCCCGCCTACCTTACCTTACGGTGCTTCACCCCCCACCCCCTTGGAATATGCGTGTGCAGGTGGCGGGGGTGATGTCGGAGGCGCTGGGGATCGATCCCAACGCTTGGGGGCTGGACGAAGTGGCGGGCGGTGAGTGCCGCTGCAGGTACCACTTGTCATTTAGCACGGATGGTTGATGGTCGGGGCAGAGGAATTCGGTGCCTCGGTGCCTCAGACCAGGGAGCTGGCGGTGTGGCCGCAGAGGCTTCAGAGCGGGACGGGTGCAAGGGGGGACTGCGCGGCGCGGCGCGGAAGCCCTCCCGCCACGTCAACAAACCCGCCATCCTGGCTCGTGCGCCCGCTGCCCGCTGCCCCTCAACCTCCGCCCTGCGATGCACCTCCGCGCCGCAGACTTCCCGCCCACTGTCTACGTGTCGATGGAGCGGGACGTCGACACAAAGGAACGCATTCGTTTGAATCAAGAGGAGCTGGAGGCCCGGGGGGTGCCTGTGGAGGTCGTCAAGGTGGGTGCCGCGCAGTTTGGAAGGCTGCGTCCATTGCCGCCCAGCGCCGTGGCCACGTCAGACAGCAGTATGAGGGCTTGCTGCTGGTGTTGCCATCAGCAGAGGGGGTGAACGTGGGAGCATGGAAGGTGCGGGAATAGGCCCTTCTCTGCTCGCCCACAGGTCCACCCCGGGCCCGGTCATCTGCCCAACCGACTTGTCCCTGCCCCAGCCCCTGCCCCAGTCCCTTTCCCAGATCCTATTCCACCCCTGCCCTGCTCCACCCCTGCCCTGCTCCACCCGTCCCGTGCGCTGCGCTGCGCTGCGCTGCGCTGTGCTGCGCAGGTGTACCCCCGCGTCGTCTACCCCACCCTCTTGTCTCCATCCACCCCTTGTCACTTCTGCCCCTCGCGTCCACCCCTGTGCGCTGCGCTGCCCTGGTGCAGGTGTACCCTCGCGTCATCTACCCCACCTACTTTTCCGACCGCTTCCCCTGGTACATCAACACGAGTGAGTTGATGGCGGGGCAGCTCGGGGAGGGGGCGGCAGTCCAGGCCAGCTGGGGAGGGCGGGAGGTGGGAGCCCAGCAGCAGCAGCAGCAGCGGCAGCAGCAGGAGCAGCAGCAGCAGCAGCGGCGGCGGCAGCAGCAGCAGCAGCAGCGGCGGCGGCGGCGGCGGCGGCGGCAGCAGCAGCAGCAGCAGCAGCAGCAGCAGCAGCAGCAGCAGCAGCAGCAGCAGCAGGTGGCCACCCGCGGCACGCGCGCTTGTGCGCCACGCTCTCACCACCGCCCTGCCCCTGGCCCCCATCCCTGCGCAGCTCTCAGCCAGCAGATTGCGCAGGCGCTGTTCGAAAACAAGATGATCGACAGCGCTGGAAACGTGGCGGAGGATCCACGGTGGGTGGATAGAAAGATGTGGGCTGGTGTGTGGTGGCGTGGGGTGGCTGGCGTGGGGTGTGGGTGTGGGTGTGGGGTGGTGGGGGTGGTGGTGTGCGTGCGTGCGTGCGTGCGTGCGTGCGTGCGTGCGTGCGTGCGTGCGTGCGTGCGTGTGGGTGGGGCCTGGGCTGGGCTGGCGTGGGCTGGTTGGGCTGGCGTGCCTGGCTGGCTGGCTGGCTGGGTGCGGGTGGTTTGTGGGTGGTCGGGTGTTGCCGCTCCCCCTCCCTCTCCTGGTGCCCGCTGCCACCCTCGCTGACGCCTCTCCCACCATCCCACCCCCAGCTGCGCCCCCCCTTTGCCCGCTGCCCCCTTTGCCTTCCTGCAGCTACACTGAGACCCCTTGGATGGCGCAGCTGCAGAACAAGGTGCCAGCTCTCAAGGCAGGCGGCACCGTCGGCGCCATCCCCCGCTTCCCAGACCAGCCGCCCAACGACGTGATGGGGGCGGTGAGTGGGAAACGAATGGGGCCAGAGGGGATGCTGCCGGTAGCAGGGAGAGGGGGGGCGCGGGGGGGAGGCAGAGGAGAAGCATGCGGTAGAAGCAAGGGGTGTGAGAGTGGGACAGGCAGGCCCCGGCTTTCCAGACCAACCACCGCGAGGTGGGATGGGAGTGGTGAGAGGCAGGGAAGCACGGGGTGTGGAGGAGAATGGCACAGCAGCGTGCACGCCAGGTGGCGCCACCGCGCAGGATCGCTTAAAGCAGGCGCGGCTCCCAACCCGCCTGCCCCCGCCTGCCGCTGCCCTGCCCCTCCTAATCGTGCCGTGGTGTGGCCGCAGCCTGCCTGCGCACCCGGGCTGATGTGCCGGCTGTTCCCCCTCCGGCCTCTTGCCACTCCTGCACACCCCCACCCCCACCACCTCCCACCCACCGGCCACCCCACCCACCCCGCCGCCACCCACCCCACACCCGCACAGATTTGGTCCCTCATGAACCTGGCCTACGCCTCACACGAGATCATTTCAGACTACTTCACCGCCGGGCTCATGTGGATGGAGAGCGGGTGGGTTGACCGCACCCAGCCTGCCCGTCTTGACCAACCCTGCCTGACTTGACCAACCCTGCCCACCCATCGGCCGCCCTGCCGTCCGCCTGCCCGCCTGCCTGCCCATGTGCCTGCCTGCCTGCGACGCAACCCTCCCCTCTTCTACCGTGCTGCAGCGGCCAGGCCAACATGAAGCAGCTGCTTGACGGGTACACCTACGGCTGGCCCCCTGCCGGCCAGTTCACATACTCCCTGGCCGGCGGCAACGGCAGCGCGGTTGTGATCGTCACCCCCCCAGCAATCACAAACTCGTCCGTCACAGCCTCGAAACTACCCGGCTGCGCTAAGCAGGTACGCCGCACGAAGCTATGCTGGGGAGGGAGGGCTCGGGGTGGTGGCAGCGCACCTAAACTGGGCCAATGCCTGCTTGCCTGCCTGCCTGCCTGCCTGCCTGCCTGCGATCGCACACCCCTCGGTGGCGCCCTCCACCCTGCCGCCGTGGCTTGCTTTCCTCACACACCCAAACAACCAAATGGCCCCCTGCCGGTGCTCCCCTTCACATTTGCAGTACTCTGTACGGCCTGGCGACTTCTGCTTCTTCATTGCCGGCAGCCTTGGGATGGAGCTGGATGCCCTGCAGGTTTGTACAATACTGTACGAGTGCCTCCCAGCTGCTGCTGCTGCCGCTGCTGCGGGGCCACGGAGCCGTAGGTGCAGCGCTTGCATGCGCAGCCCAGGGCAGGCTGCCTGATCGAGACGGAACCATGCACCTCTACCTCCCGTCCCCATGTATCGCAGGCCCTCAATCCCACAGTCAATTGCACGCTGCTCCAGCCAGGCGACCTGCTGTGCGTCGCCAAGGCGGCAGCTGGCCCCCCACCTCTCAAGCCGCCCCCCCCCCCGCCAATGCCCACTCCCAAGCCCTTGCTCTCGCCCTCGCCTCCACCGCGACCGGCGCCGGCGCCGGCGCCGTCCCCGTCACCCTTCCCCTCGCCTACTCCTCAACCCAAGTGAGGGTACACTGTGGAGAATGAGGGGGGTGGGACGTTGTGTTAGGATGCTTGTGGTTCGGCGCTGGAGGCATGTGCCTGGTACACCCGCCTGCTGTAGGTGTGCCTTCTCACCTCCCGTCCCATTTTTCACTGCAGCATCGACACCACCAGCGGCGCAGCAGTGCCGCCCGGCCCTGCGCCGCCGCCCAGCCCTACAAGCAGCAGCTCCAGCAGCAACGTTGGGGTTATTGCCGGTGCGCACGCGGGGCGCAACTAATGCAGCGAGGACGTGTGCAGCTGCTTAAACGTCGGATGCGCTTATCTGTAGCACGTTCCCAACCTGCTGAGCCTCCTCGTCTCCTCCCGGCATCCCTCTATGCAGGTGCCTGCGCGGGCGGCGCCGTTCTTGCGGTGCTAGTCTGCCTGCTGGCCTGGCAGCTGTACCGCCGGCGCCGCGCCGGCGGCGGCGCCGCCAAGGCAGCTGGGGAGCCAGAGGCTTTCGGCCCCGACCCAGCCACAGCCAAGGCGCGCCTGTCAATCGTCCCAGGTGCGTGCCATTTAGGCAGGGTTCCACCCCAGTGGGCTGGCGCCAGCGGAGGAACAACTCACCTCCTGCAGCAGCGGAAGCTCGTCTGTGGCCCGCCTACCTGGGCCCACCCAGGCGCCAAGGGCTGGGGGCACCGTGCCCTTCGGTGGTTGCATCCACCCCGGCCCGAGTGGCAAAAAAGCCTGTTGACCACCTGGCGGAAGGGATGTCTGCCCAGGCATCACCCATTCACCCATTCACCCATTCATCCACCCACCGACCCACCCAGCCACCCACCCACTCACCCTTCCCATGTCGTGAATTGCAGCTGTCAAGGGCCCCCATGATGACCTGGCCGAGGTACTGTCAGGCAGCCCGCAGCGCAGCCCCACCAAGCGGCGCGATGCCGCCAGCGGCAGTATGCTTTAGGCGGCGCAAGAAGGCGGCACGCCCCATCATGTGTCAACCAATCAAAAGCAATGTCTCGCGCCCTTAGCGCAGCGCAGCAGGCGGCATGTGCCCCTGGGGGGCGTGAAGCACCGCTGAGCGTCCCTCCCCCTCCCCTCCTATTTAAACAGTTGTATGATTAGTTCACACCCCCGTTCACTCGCACATATGCATGACTCTATCAGTGATTGCTCCCCGATGCCCTGACCCCGATTGCTCAGTCCCCGATGCCCTGCCCACGGCCTGGCGCCAGCTGGCGCCGGCGCCACCCGAGCGCCGCCCGCGACCGCTACCCCCGACGCCCTGCCTACCGCTGCCTCCCTCCGTGACACGTTCTATGTCGACCATTCAGTCCGATCCAGCGTCATTTCAGCGTGATTCCATCCCGGTGGGTTGCCTGCCCTGCTGTGTCCCGGATTCCGCGGGCCGCAGCGCAGGCGATAGTACGTTGCGGGGCAACACTCAGCGAGGAGAGAGAAAAGAGAAAGTTCTGGAGCCAGTTTTAATGTTTGAGCGGTGGGCAATGCAGGTGGGGAGTGGGCGCAGCGGAGAGGGCAGCCAAGGGGAGGGGGTGAGGTGTGAGGTGTGCTAGGCTTCTGCAAGCATGCATGGAGCTGGCGCCGCCTACGCTGGGACAGGGAGCACACGGTGCTGGTCATGCTTGCAGGCTTCCGCCATCCGTCCCTCTCAAAACTGCTTCCTCACCTCTGACTGCGATATGTTGGTAACGGCAGACATGCCAGATCGTGACGCTGCGTTGGTTGCAGGGGAGGTGGGCGAGAGCAGCTGCAGTGCGCACTGCGCGCCGTCGCCAGGTGGCAGAGCAGATGCAGATGATCTGTCGCTGTTCCCTAGCTTTGTCGTCTTTCTCGCAGCTGACACGCGTTACCCCACGCGAACAGCTCACGAGACGCTGCGGCAGCAGCGGCCGCCAGGGCTCCCGGGCCGACCGCGCGGAGTGTGGCGCTCTCGGCTGGCCTTTACGCGGCGGACAGTGACACTGACAAGTTCCGAGCACTGCAGGAGAGGTGGACAGCCCAGTTCGTGCTCTACTGAGCCTGCAGATCCCTTGGCACTCAACCACCCTGCGACGTTCGTGCCGGTGCGCGGCGCCTTGAAGCGAACCGAACATGCATGTGATGCGCGCGGCGGGAGGCTGGCGCGCTGGGCTGAGGGGCGGCGTCAGCTCTGTCGCCGAGACTGTCGCCGCCGGGCGCGCCCGCCTGCCTGTCGCACCTCACCAGCGCCTCACCCCGCTGACACCCGACTGCAATCCTGCTGCAGCCCCGCTGAGCCATGTCGAGACAAGGCGTGTTCGTGCTGGCTGCAGCCCTGGCGCTGGCCTGCCTGGCCGGCAGCGCTCGTGCGGCTGTCAACGTCGGTGAGCGTTGGCCAGGCGCCGCGTGGGTGGCTGCGCTTGGCCGCGGGAATGCTGCACGGCCGCGCTCATACCAGAAAACATTCTTCTGAGCTTGTTACTTTCTGCCTGTTCGCAGCTTCTGGCGAACCCGAACTGCCTGTGGAGCAGCCTGCCGGCCTGGGAAGGCAGCGCGGCGGCAGGATGCGCGGCGCAGGCCACCTGCCAGGCCTGACTCTGCCTGACGACGAAGAAGCACTCTCAGGGCGTGACGCAGGCCGTGCAGTCGTTGTGGGCCAAGTGGAGCCCTTCGCAGTTGGCGACGGAGGGCTGCCGCCCGGGGGGTGGGAGGCAGAGGCGCCCGCTGCGTCCGCTGCGTCGCCGGAACCGCGCGTGCAGGCCACGGCAGCACGCAAGGGCGCCGCCCGCGCCCCTCCTGCGGCGGCTCGCAGCCCTGCAGCGCCGCCGGGCGGCAAGGTGGACGCGCTGGGCCGGAAAAAGGCGGAAGCCAAGGCGGCCAAAGCCGCTAAGCCGCCGCCGCCGCGTCGCCCACCACCCTCCCCGCCCTACATCAATTACAAGCTGCCAGGCAAGTGGGGCCGGCGTACACCGCCACAACTTGCATCGTGGGCTGGTTTCGATCCCTTCAACACCCAGCAGTGTACCCAACACTCCTTGAGGCGCATTATGGTTCCCCGCTGAATCCCTCCCACCCACCCATCCACCCACCCACCCCACACACACTGCTCTGCAGGCAAGGGCAATGCCAACCGCAAGATTTCTGTGGACGATCTGCGGCCTAAGAAGGCTCGTGCCTTTCGCCGCGACTACTACTACCAGGCAAGGGCCGCCGGCTTGTGCAGCTCGCTGGCAGGTGCAGCATGCTTGCATCGCTGCAAGCTGCAGGGCCGTAGAAGCGTACACGCTGTCATCACTTGCTGGCGGCCCTGCACTGGTTGCTGGCGTGTGCATGCCTGGTGGACAGTCCATTCGCCTCCAGCCCCACATCCTGCTCCCCCCCCCCGTCTGTCGCTGCGCAGATTCCGCCTTCTCCCCGCGCGGTGGTGCTGCTGATCCACGGCTGCGCGCACTCTGCCCGCAACTTTTGGCCCGAGAGCGAGGCGTGCCGCGAGTGCCGCGGGCTGCCGGAGCAGCTCAGCCACACGCTGCAGGCTATGCGGCGGGGGTACGCAGGTGCGGGCGGGCAGGTGCTGGTGCTGGTGGGTCAGGGGTTGAGCAACATGCCGGTGCTGCCATCCCCCTTCAGTTGCCAGCTGTGGCTCGCTGCCGTTGCTGCTCCTGCTCCTGCTACTGCTACTGCCGGGGCTGGTGCTCCTTCCCCGATGCCCGGTGCTCGGCCAACCAAACACACTTGCTTTCACTCGTTCCCTGCAGTCATCAGCGTGAACAGTGTTGACACCAAGACCGGCTGCTGGGGCTTCTGGGAGGACTGCTACGACGTCCGGGACCTGATGCTCCAGTTCCTGAAGCAGCACAAGTGAGTTTGCGCCTGCACCGCTGCCATCGCTCCCCAGCAAGGGCTACCTTGCCGTGCCGCCTTTGTCTCTCTCTTGCACGAACGGTGGCGTGCCTTGGGCGGCAGCATTGGGAGGGGTGAGGGCTGTTTCGTGGCGAATGCGGGCCGAGGTGGGCGCCTGGTCCTTCTGCCCTTCCCGTGGAGAGCTGCTGCGGTGCGACAAACCGCGCGTCCCGCCCAGCCCACCCGCTGCGCTGCCCCTCCCTCTCCCTCCCCCCTCCCCCCTCCCTCCCTTCCCGCATCTTCCAGGCTGGAGCAGCTCCCCCTGTACGGCATGGGTGTCTCCTCTGGCGCTTCTTTCCTCCTCAAGATGCCCCGCTTCCTGCCGGTGGGTGGGGGGCGGTGCCACTGCGGGCGCTTCCAGTGGCAGGCAGAGTGGGGAGGCAGGGTGTGGCAGGGAACTGTGAGCAGAGGTAGGGAGTCTCATGTGGTGCTCCCCCTTCATCCACACCATGCCCTGCTTGTAATCGGCGCGTGGGTGCGGTGGGGGCAGCGGCCGCTGCGGCGGCGGCAGCGGGTTCACCACCAGGGTGCAGCTTGGGGCTCTGCCGAGCGGCGCTGCCTGACGACCACTGCTGCCCTGTGCCAACCCCACGCCTGCCTCCCTGCTGCAGTTCAGCGGCGTCGTCGCCGAGGCGCTGGCGGTGGTGCTGGATGCCTGGGGGCTGGAGAAGGTCCACGGGGGTGAGCGGCACGCTGCGCCTTCAGAAAACGCACGCCTGCTCCTGTGCTGCGACGCCTGGTTCCAGCGGCCCGCGCCTCTGCGCCTGCTGCGGACCTCATCCCTTTGCCTGCTGCACGCCCATGTGGCCCCCCGTTCCCCTGCAGCATACCCTCCCACTGTTTTCGTGGACATGGTGAGGGACGAAGACATGCAGTCGAAGATGAATGCGGCGGTGGCGGAGCTGCGCCGCCGAGACTCGCCTGTTGGGTTGATCAAGGTGGGGACGATTAATTGACTGATCGATCGATCGACTAATTGCGTTTGCGTCTGTCTATGGTCAATCATTAGACCGAGTATGCATGGGGGGCAATGGTGGCATGAAGGGGGAACGGGGCACCACCTTCTGCTGCCACTACTATTCTTCCTGGGAGCGCTCGGCAGCTGCATGCGTACTGCGGCATGCCCGCGCTGCACGTGGAATGCAACACCCATCAGGGCAGCCCGCCCGCCTGACTCCTGTCTAACCTTCTCCCACCCTTGTGCTGTGCTGCGCTTTGCCGTGCTGTGCAGGTGTACGACCGCCAGGTGTATCCCACCTATTTCTCAGATCGCTTCCCCTCGGAGATTTCCCCTGGTAAGGGGCTGCCGCTGCTGCTGCCGCTGCCGCTGCTGCTGCTGTGTCACACCTATTTTTGGTTTTGTGAGGCAGCCAGACACCTGCATGCCGACTCTCTGCGACTTCTTGTGATGTGCCGCTGCCTGTCTGTGACGACCGACCTGGCAACAAGTATGCTGCAGCCATTTCTTTTTGCAGCCAACTTGTGCCACCATCGCACACTCCCCCACCTTGAAATTACCTTTTCCCCCTGCTCCTCCTCCCTTTGTATCTGGCAGCCCTCAGCGCGCGCCTGGCAAAGGGGCTGCTCAAGATCGGGATGATCAGCAGCAACGGCACGGTCCTGCAAGACCCACGGTGGGTTGCGCAAGTAACCCTTTCACACCCTTTGGGACTATTAGCACTCAATCAATAAGTTGTTGTGTGCAGCAGCTTGCAACAAGTGGAAGGGCAGCGTACGGGCAGCGGCACAGCCCGGCTGGCAGCAGCGGCGGCGCTGCCTTGCCACGGCCGCCTCTACCCCTCCGTCAATTCCCTGTTTCCTGCCCTGCTCTGCCCCCTCCTCTGCAGCTACACCGACCTGGCTGGCGTAGCTGCCTGCAGCGTTGCAGGTTGTGGCCTCTGCCCCTCCGTCCACTTACCTGCCTCCCCGCCCCCTCCTCTGCAGCTACACCGACCAGCCCTGGCTGTCGCAGCTGCAGGCCCGGGTGCCAGACCTGATGGGAGGCATTCAAAAGGACGGCAGCAAGGCCCTGCCCTCTTGGCCAGCCTCTGAGAACGCCCGGCAGCGCGGGGTGAGCGGGCCGGTGGGGGTTGGCAGGGGCAGTTGCGGGGCAGCGGCATGTTTGGGAGGTGTGTGTCGCTTGGCAAAGTGGGCGCGGTCATCGCTGGCCCACGCGCCTCCCCTCCCTCCTTATGCGTACTGCCCCACTCCCCCTTTGTATCCTGCGCTGGTCTTCCCCTGTGCGTTCCCTGCCCACCCTTCTTCCTAGTGCCTGCAGCAGGCCCGCCTCCCCCGTCCGCCTCCCCTGCCCCTCTCCCTACGCCCCCTCACTGTAGTGCCACTCTCCCCCCTGTGGCCCCTCGCTCCCGTGCAGGTCTGGTCCCTGGTCAACCTGGCGTACGCCTCGCACGAAATTATTTCCGACTACTCGACAGCTGCCTTCATATGGTTTGAGAGCCTGTGAGTCGCGGGGAGGGCTCAGAAAAAGGGGAGCCACAAATGCACGGCAGGATGCTGGTGGTGGTGGTGTGTGTGTGGTGGTGGTGGGGGGGGGGGGCAGCGGCAGCGGCAGCGGCGACTCAAAACTAGCATAGTGGAGCACCTGTCCGGGAATCTCGTGTTCGCTCACCTCCTCTCCCTCTCTTCCATTCATTCGATCTACTACTGCAGGGGCAAGGGCAACCTGGCGGGGATGGTGAAGCAGCACACCTGGGGCCTGCCCCCCAAGGGCGCCATCAAGAGGATTGCCCTGGAGCAAGACTGGCAGGCAGCAGACGGCGGCAGCAGCGGCGGCGCCGACGCAGGCAGCGACGGCGGGCTGTTGCCGGCGGAGGAGCAGCAGCAGCTGCAGCGGCTGGGCGGGGTGGCTCTGGAGGAGGCAGAGTTGGACGTGCTGGCGCAGAGCATGCCGCCGCTGTCTACCTCTGCTGCTCCCGGCGCGGATGGCAGCAGCGCAGAAGAGATCACCCCAGCAGAGGCAGCAGACCTGCGGCAGTGGCGGCCGCTGGCGGGGCAGCAGCAGGCGGTGTCGACAGCGGCACTGGAGCAGGCTGTTGCTCTGCTGGACGAAGCAGACGACGATTCGGTGCTGCTGCAGGCGGTGGCAGCCCCTGATCTGGGCATCACAGCAGTTGGCAGCGATGCAGCGGCGGCACATGCAGGCACGGGGGTGGACGAAGACGCCGTGCTGCTGGCCGCGGCAGCAGCAGTGGAGGCGTCGCTGCCGGAAGACAGCGGCAGCAGCAGCGGCGGCGCCGCCGACTTTGGTGCGTCAAGTGGTCGAGGGCTGTTGAGGGGAAGAGGGCTGGTGTGGAGGGGACAGGTGCCTGCCCGGTTTTCATCAGCTCCCACTCTCTAACACCAAGCACGCTTCCTCCCTCTGCTGCCTCCCCACCCCCCTACCAGGTGGCTTGCTCATCGGCTTTGCTGCCGGTCTGGCCCTTGCCTGCTGCGTCGCGCTGGTGGTGGCGGCGCGCCGCCAACGCTCCACCACCCTGCCCGCCGGCCTGCTGGCAGGCACGATGCAGGCACTGCACCCCACGGTGCCCCACCACCACTACCAGCAGCCAGGTGGGTGCCTGCTCTAGATTTCTATGCATCCGCCGCGGCGCTGCCCGCCTCACCTGCCGCCTCTCCCTCCCGCTCTCCCTTCTGCCCCAGGCCACTCTAGCGATGAAGCCCTGGTGGCACCAGCAGTGAGCGTCCCTCCCGATCCCCCCCTGCCACCCTTGCAGGCTCTGGCCGGCTCTCCATCATTCCCGGCGTCAAGCAGCGGTTCGATCCAGCAGGTGAAGGGCCGAGTGCGCTTGAGGGTGGGGAGGACAGCTGAGCAGCAGTCAGTGCGAGGTCGAGGGGGGGGGGGGGGGGGGGGGGGGGGGGGGGGGTACAACCATCACCGCCCACCCAAAGGGGGCAAGCAAGAGGGCGTCCACCGCCTGGCAAAGGGTGGGGACGGCGCTCGAGGGTGGGGGGGGACAGCTGGACAGCAGTCATAACGAACCGATTCCGACTGTGGTCCAACGATCCGACCAGCCAGAGCTCCCACCCACCGTTTGAGCCCTGCAGACCTCACAGAGGTGGTGGAGGCCAGCGGCAGCCCGTTCTCCGCTCGCCGCCGCTTCAAGACCGCCTTCACGGAGAGCCCCCACAAGCACGGCGCGCTGTGATCGTGCTGCGGCCCCCCCGAGCACCCGCAAGCACGGCGCGCTGTGAAGCCGCGCACCAGTTGAAACCGCACGACTGTGGCACAGGCCGGCGCCGGCCCGGCACCGCTAGCCTGCCTGCGCACAGCAGCCACCACGTGCACGTTGACTACTCTGCATCCGTTACTCTGTTTGATCGATTTCCCGCCCCCACCCCACCCACTCGACACCCCACCACCACCCCACCGCCCCTCCATCTCCCCACTTTAAACCCTGCCTCTATCCTCCCCGCTCCCCCCCCTGCTTGCCCCTTCCGCTCATAACCCCCTCCCCCCCCCAAGATTCTTACCTCCGATTCGTCCCATTGATGTCCTCACCTCCCCCACCACATGCACTGTAAGCAGTTCACGACCACAGCCACGGGGGCCGACGAGGCATGGGCAGTTGCGCTGCTGCCTGCGTCACGCCCCTCGTATGCTTTGCGCGCCTTGCATGCGGCGTCCGGCGCCAGCGCAACGAACACATTATGTCCCCCTCCCCCCAACTTGAACGACACGCCAGGAAGTCCCTTGTAGGGCTGGTATTACCCTCTTTAGCAGAGCCCCACCACCATTTGATGATGTGGCAGCACTCTGCCGTTGCATCAACAACAGTTGACGGTCGCGGAGGTGATGCATTGTTGCTCACCACAGTCAGATCCGCCGTCCTCGTATCCTCTGAACGCAGACATTTTCAGTGGACACTGCAACCAAGCAAGTAACCGTAAGGGGGGTACATAGCAAGAGGCATCAGGGCGGCGGCCGAGGGCGCCGACCGCATGGGTTGGGTGCTGCACTTGGTGGACCCGCAGCGCATCTCGCTCAGCGTGGATCGCAACAACCACCAACTCGCGCTTCCATCCTGACAAGTGTTCGCGGCTGCGGCAGCCTCAGACTGGGCTCGGCCACTCGCCGCCTCTCGCGCGTGTCTTCGCTCACCCTCTGCGCGCCCCCCCGACCGGTGGAGAGCTCTCCAGGTGGGTGTTCTTCGTGAGCGCTCTCAGGCGCACGCCGCCACGCAAATCCGGCAGCGGCGGACGCCGGCACTTCACCCTCGCCCCGCCCCGCCCTTAACAGGTCCTCGGCACCGGCAGCAGTCTTCGCACAGCGCGCAGCACGCCCCGTCAGCCGCCGGGGCACCAGCGCCGCTGCTGCCGCCGCCTGCGACCGCCCGTCGCCGCCCGTTGGCCACGCGCCGCCGCCGCCGACGCAGCATTCAGCCGCCATGGCGAAGCCGGGGGTGACAGAACACGATCTGAAGAAGCTGGGCGACATCTGCAACACCATCTGTTACCACCTGACGGCGCACCTGTCCAACATTGCCACCGGCTCGGGCGTGGCGCCACCGGAGCAGGTGGCACAGATATACCAGCTGGCCGCCCAGCTGCCGCCGCCCACTGCGGACTACTGGGCCAGCCTGTGGCGGCCCCGCGGCGCAGGCGCCGCCGCCAAGCCCGCGGCCATGCCGATGGCCGAGGGCGCGGAGCGCGTGCCCGGCAAGCGCCTCAAGTGGTGAGCGAGGCCCACGTGGGGATGCTCGGGAGGGACAGGAGGTGCCTGCCTGCTGCCATATATGGGGCCCGCCGCCATATATGGTGCCTGCTCCGTTTGACAGCTCTGTCGTGTCCGCACGAGCTGGTGTGGGCCCTCTCCCCCTCCCTCCCCATGCCAAGGGCCCTGACCTTTGGTGCAGCCAGCTGCTAGCTACTAAGCTGAACCAACCAATCATGCTTGTCTCTTTATAAACAGGACCCCCGAGCTGGAGGCTGAGCTGGTGCGGCTGGTCAAGGACGAACACTTCCGCAAAGAGCGGCTGGGTGAGGGCCGCCGCCTGGTGGTTGGGGCTGCTGGTGGTGGCGGTGCTGGCGGTGGCTGCTGCGGCTAGTGCCGCTGCTGCCGCCGTGGCTGCTGCCGTGGCTGCTGCCGCTGCTTCTGCTACAGCCGGTGCTGCCGCTCTGCCGCCACTGCTGCTGCAGCCGCTGCTTTCGCTGTCGCTGCCTGCTGTTGCCGCCGTGACCGCCGCCAGCTCAGCCAGCCCTGCTGCCGACCACCTCTTCTGCCCCAGGCAAGGACGCCATGCGCGGCGGCTCCCTCAACTGGACTGGCATTGCGCGCCACTTTGGGCTGCAAAGCGGTGCGTGGGGCGGACCTGCCTGCCTGCCTTGCAAGTTTGCAGTGCGCGGGAGCGCCGCATGCACGTCGCCAAGCGGTGGGACCCTCGCCTGTTCACCTCGCTGGCTGCACGCATGATGGAGCGTGAGCAAAGGCCAAGCAATGCAGGGTGACTTTGGAAATACTCTACTGCCACCTCCCCCGGAGCTCAAAACTCGTTTTAACTAGCCTGATACCGAATTGATGCTCCGGAGGAGCGGCCGCTGCGGAAACACCCCCACCTTCGGGTCCCTCTTAATAGATTGTTTGTAGTGCCCCCCCCCTTCCCCAGGCATGGTCGTGAAGAACAAGTACCACGACGTGACTGGGGAGCCCAAAGAGGCCACCGCCTCAAAGAAGAAGAAGGGCGAGGGCGAGGACGGTGCGCGACGGGCGGGGGGGCGACAGCTGCTGGGTGGGGGGCAGGGGCTCCGGCGGCGCTCGACGGAACGTGGCACCCGCGCGGCTGCGGCAGCACAGGCAGCTGGTGTGCGGCGCTGCTCACGCTCTTTGCCCCAACGCACGCCCTCTCGTCCCTCCCCTGCCGCCCGTTTCGACCCGACACTTACCCCACCCTTCCCCCTCTGCTCTGCCCCTTCCCGCCTCTTGCAGACGGCGATGCGGAGCCCTCTGCCAAGAAGATCAAGGCAGAAGAGCCCGCCAAGCCCGCAGCAGGTGCGGTGTTGCGCACGCTGTGGCCGGCCCGCTCGTGCACGCCGTGGTGGGGAGTGGTCGATGGGGCACGCACGCAGCGTGCACTCGCGGCGGCCGTATGTGCTGCGCTGCAGCACCCTGCCTCCCTTGCAGCTCAGCCTCCCTTGCCCAGCACCGTTCAAGTCTGCGTCCCCCCCCTCCTGGTGCAGAGACGCCCGCCACCGGCGCCGCCGCGGAGTGGAGCAAGGCGCAGGGCTCTGAGCTGGTGAAGCTGGTGCAGCAGGAGGAGGCTCGCAAGGAGGTGGGTGGCGCCCTGCCTTGCCCCCTCCCCTGCCCTGTTCCCAGTGCGCCTCCGCCTGTCCGCAGAACTCCTCGTGCACTCCCCGTGCCTGCCGTCCGTCTTGCTCTGTGGAGCGAGGCGCGAGCGCTGCAGGCCCTGCCTTGCACATCCACACACGACTGATTGCATTGCCATCATTTGTTTTTTTCCCGGTCCACCCTCTCGTGCTGCCTGCCCGCAGGCCTTTGGCAAGAAGAAGCTGCGCTGGAAGCGCATCGCCGAGCATTTCGACCGCCACAAGAAGGACTGCCGCAAGCAGTACACCAAGGTGTGGGCCAGGGAGGTGCCTGCAGGGACGCATGCCCGCGCCCGTGCGTGCGCATGCCTGCGCTTGCGTCGATGCGCAATGTGCGTTTGCAGTGCGTCGGACCTACACTATCCAGCCCGACACGGTCGACACACCCATCAAATCCACACGCCTCCTCCCTCCCTCCCTCCCTCCCTCCCTTCGCAGATCACTGGCAGGGAGGCCCCGGAGGACGAGGACTGAGCGGCGCATGCTGCCGCCTGCCGCTGCCGCCGCGCCGCCGCCCTGACTTTGGCTGTGGGTGCCCGCCGCTGCGACCCAAAGGGGTGCCTGCCCCGCACCAGCGGTTTCCCAGCTGTCAACCTGCGGCACCCCCATCTGCCCTGCCCTGCCGCCACATGACTGACAAGTGACGTCGGCGGTCGCGCAGGCGCTGCCGGCACTGCCAATACCACCACACTCTACCCCGACCCCATCTGTTGCTGCTGCCCCACTGCTGACTGACGACCTGGGACTTGCTCAGGCCCTTCCCTCCACTACTTGCCGACGTCACAACCCATCTCCAACTTGCATTACCGACTTTCACCCGACCGCTGCCCCTGCTGCATGCCGACGCTGCGAGGCTGCAGGCAGTGCCAGCGCTGGTGTCTGCCCTTGTAACGCCACCACCACCCCACAGCAAGGAGTACGTGAGCAGACACGTGGAGATGTTGGCGTATGGAAGGCGTCTCATGAGCGTGTGCCAGCGGCGGGCGACGACGTGGCACCGCCGCCGCTCGCTTTTGGATGCTTCTCGCAGCAGGACGGGCTCTCCTGCGCTTTGCTCACTCTCTCGACGCTGCCGGCTCGCCTCCTCACTCTTGTTCCTGCCCAGCACTTTGAGATCCCCTTCCGGATGGCTTGCAAGCACTCATGATGCGCCTGTGGCGCACGGGGCTTGGCGCCGTGCTGGTGGCGTCTCTGCTGGTCGCATTGGTGCCGGCGAGCGCGGCGAGCGGGCGCCTGGGAGTGGCAGCGAGCGGTGCTCTCGCCTCTCCTCCTCCACCGCTAGCCCAGCGCCCGGCAGGTTTGCTGTTCAGTGCTCTGGATGCCGCGGCTGCTGGTCTGACCCGCAGCCGCAAGACGGAGGAGCACGGCGAAGCCCTGGCAGCCAAGGAAGGCGACCCCGAGGCGCCGGCCGGCAAGGGCGACGCTCACGAGGCTGGGGAAGAAGGAGAGAAGAAGGAGACCATCGCGCAGGTGCGGTGGGAGGGTTGCCAGGCCGCGACGCCGCTCGCCGCCACCGCCGCCAGCCTCCGCGTCTATAAGCGCCGCTGCGCCTGCCAGCCTCGCCCACTCGCCTGCCTGCCTGCTTTGCTGCGCACCTGCAGTTCCTGGACGAGGCGCTGCATGAGGAGTTCAAAAAGGAGGCGGCACAGAAGGAGGAGGTCGGCAAGCAGTTCAACGAGACGGTCGCCTCGGACGAGGTGGGCGGTGGGTGCTGCCGCCTGCAGCAGCAGGGTTTGGCGGGTGCTGGGCAGCGCAGCGGTGCAGCTGCGTGCGCGCCAGGCCGGATGCCCTACAGCTGCGCTGTTGCACGTGGCTGCCAGCGGCCACACGAGCCTGCCACCCCCGCCTCATTGCTGCCGCACCTGCTGCCCGCCACCTGCCTGCTCCCTGCCTGCCTGCAGGGCACCCAGGAGACCGTTGTGATTATCAGCAGCAGCAAGAAGAAGGCCAACGCCACGGCAATCGCGGCAGCGGCAGAAGCAGCAGCAGAAGCAGAGGACGAGAAGGAAAAGGAGCGCGACAAGGCTTTTCCCAAAACCGCTGGCACGGCGGGCGGCGGCGCAGGCAGCAGCGCGCACGATGACAGCAGCCACCCCACGTACATCGCCGGAGGCACGGGCAGCCTGGGAGGCGGCGTCGCGCTGGCAGGCGGCGGTGGCAACACCCGGAGCAGCGGCGACGGCGGCGGCGGCGGCGACGCAGCCAGCGAGGCGGACGCCGAAAAGGCGGCAGTGGCGGCGGAGAAGGCGGCTGTGAAGGAGGAGCGCAAGAAGGTGAGAGCAGCAGTGTGTGCGTGTGTTGTGCCGGTGTGCTTGTGCGAAAAGAAGGGACGATGGTATTGAAAGCAGCAGCACCGGCGCAGCACTTTCGACATTTTAATCAATCACGTATTATAAATGAATGCAGGAACTTGAGGAGAAGCTGGAGGCGGCGGCAGAGGCAGACGTGGACAGAATCATCGACAGCAAGGACAACGAGTACGTGCTGTCCAAGCCGTCAGAGTGAGTGCTCCAAAACAGCACTCGAAGACCTGCTGGTGGCGGCGGGGGAGTGGGAGTGGCTGGTGCACGCAGCTGCCGTGGGAGGGCTGCTGCGTGAGGTGGTGCAAATCAGGCGCAGCATCAGACGTGCAGCAAGCAAGGTGGAGGTGGCGAGACGCCGCCAGACGCGCCATATCCCAACCCCTTGGCCTGCTGCTGCGAACCCATGGCTTGAGCCTGGACCCTCCACTGTCCCACTGCCCCTCTGGCTCTCCGTCGCCGCCTAGCACTTGTGCTGACTGATGGTTTGATGTATTGATTTGATTGCAGCGAGTCGATGGGCATGAACCTGGACCCCCAGTTTGTCAAGGACCTGACAGTGCTCATCGCCGCCTCTGCCGCCGGCGGGCTGATCATGGGCAGCCTGGGTGGGTGCCGCAGGCTTGGGGAGGGGGGAAGGGAGTTGCCCTTTGGGCGCAGCACTGGGGCAGCACCGGGGCAGCAGCACTGTCCACATAGGCGGCCTTGGTGGGATGGGAGCTGCTGCTGGCTGTTGTGGTGTGCACGTCGGGCAGCAGGCGTTGCGCTGGTGCAGCTCACCGCCCTGCCGCTCGCCCGCCGACGGCCTCCTCTGCCAGTTGGCAGCGAACGATGGCGGCGCGCGGGCGGAGGCGTGCCGATGCGCAACGCCCTGCTGACAGCCAGCTCCACATCTGCTTGCGCTTTCTTCCTTCTGTTCCTTCTGACTGCAGGCCAGCCCGCGATCAATGGTTACTTCATTGCTGGGTCGGTGGTGGGGCCAGGAGGGCTAAGCCTGATCAAGGAGATCGTGCAGGTGGGCCAGAGAGCACGCTGCGGGTACACTGCTTGGGTGTGCTGCGCCGGTTTTGCTGCGCTGCGCAGCGCTGCGCTGTGCTGCGGTGGGCTGAAAGGCTGCACTGCGGCATGGTGAAGTGCCTCTGTCCTGCCTGCCAACCCCCGTCCCGCGGCCTCCATCTTCGTTGCCCCCCCCTTGTTGCCTGCAGGTCCAGTCGGTGGCCCAGCTGGGCGTGCAGCTGCTCCTGTTCACCCTGGGGCTGGAGTTTTCCATCACCAAGCTCAGAGCGGTGGGACAAGGAAGGCGCCGGGGAGGGGCTGGCACGCGTGCAGCGCAGCAGGACGGTGCAACGCTGACTCGCATGCGATGGAGGGATGCCTTGGTTGTGCCTGCTCTGCCCCCCACCTGACCCTTTCTGGCCCCCTTCTATCCCCACCAGGTGCGCAACGTCGCGCTGCTCGGAGGCCTTCTGCAGACAGCGCTGTTTGCAGTGCTTGCTGGCCTGGGCGCCAAGCTCATCGGCACCAGCGCCGCGCAGGTGCGCCCTGGGGCTGGCAGCGTGGGCGGTGGAGCAGGCGCGGGCGGCGGGCTGAGGACTTACTGTGCGCCGCCAGCCCCCGTTGCGCTGCCTGTGCTGCGCTGGCGCCAACCACGACGTGCCTCCCCTAGCCCGAACCCCCAAACCCTGACACCGTCGTGCTTCGCCCCGCCTGCCGCGCGCTGCAGGGCGCGTTTGTGGGTGCGCTGGTGGCCATGAGCTCCACCTCGATTGTGGTCAAGGTGCTGGCCGACTACCGCGCGCAGCACACGCAGCAGGGGCAGATCACCATCGGCACCCTCATCCTGCAGGCACGCCGAGCATATGCACGCGTGTCGCTGCTGCATGTGCTGCTGCTGCCGCTGCTGTCGCTGCTGCCGCCTGCGTGCTGGCCTCATGCCGGCATCGTGTCCATGCTCTGGCTAGGTTCCCGCGCTCTTGCTGCGTGCTGCCGCATGCTGTGCCGCAGGCACGTGCGCCGCTCGACTCCCCAGCCCCCAACCCTGCTGCTGCCGCCGTTCACCCCCGCCCGCCCCGTGCCCCTCACGTGCCCCTCTCAACAGGATTGCCTGGTGGGCCTGCTCTTTGCCTTCATGCCAGTGCTGGCCACGGCAGCAGGGGAGGGCGGCTTCGATTTGAGCCTGCTGCTCACAGTCATGGCCCGAGTGGCCGGCAAGCTGGCGGTGCTCGCGGTGGGGGCGCTGGTGGTGGCGCGCACCGTGCTGCCGCCCACGTGGCGCGTGCTGGCGCGCCGCTTTGGCACAGACTCTTTCCAGGTGGGTGGGGCGCTTGGGCTCAGCTGTGCCGACGGTTGCCGCCGTCCTCCTGCGACAGCCGCCTGCTGCTCGTCAGCCAGGCCTTTCTCCGTCCTCCAGCTGAGCGCCGCCTTCTGGCCTTCCGCCTGGCCTGGCCTGGCCCCACCATGCCCTGCCCCGCCCCGCGCGCAACCCCCGCAGCTGGCGTCGATCGCCTTCTGCCTGCTGTGCGCGCTGGCGTCGGCCCGCCAGGGGCTCTCTGCAGAGCTGGGCGCGTTTGTGGCGGGCGTCATGCTGTCTGCTACAGAGCAGCAAGAAGCGATCCTGCACCACCTGGGTGAGGACTGCAGGGTGGAGGCAGTCGACGGGGGCTGCAGGGGGCTGTACTGGGATGGGGTCGTCGACAGAGCAGTAGGAGGCGATGCTGCATCTCTTGGGGGGGCGCCCGGGTTGAGCGGGGGCATCTGGCGCATCGAAACGTGCCGTCAACACAAGGAGCGCACGTGCCGCTTGCGTCCCCGGGCTCCCTCAACCCGCTCTCACCGTCCCCACCCCTTTCCCCCCCACGTGCAGAGCCTGTGACCCAATTCTTCCTGGCCCTCTTCATTTCCTCAACCGGCCTGGTGCTGAGCCCCACCTTCCTGGTGCACCATTTGCCGCTGCTGGCGGCGGGGGCGTCGGTGGTCATCCTGTCCAAAACAGTCCTGGTGAGCAGCGCTGGGAGTGGCAGACCAAGAGTGGTGGGCAGGTGCATGTGTAGCCGGCTGGTGGGGGTATCGGCATGCAGAACGCCACGTCATATCAGCCGTCCACGCTGCACAGCCGTCACCCCTCCACACCCATCGCTTGCATCGCTGCCCCCCACCCCCCCCCTCCAGATCGCCGCCGTTGTTAGTGCCTTCCACTACCCCGCCGCCACGGCGCTGGCTGTGGGGCTCAACCTCAGCCAGATTGGGGAGTTTGTGTTTGTGCTGCTGTCCATGGCCAACCAGCAGGCGCTGCTGGCGGACAACGTGTACCTGCTGCTCATGGGTGAGTGCCGGAGGCAGAAGGAAGGTGTTGACATCACAAGACAGCGCCCACCCTGCAAGCACGCCCACCGCCGCCTTCTGCTCGCCCCCTGTGTGGTGCTTGGGGCTCGCTCTCCCTCGCCCTCCAGCCTCGCCGACTCTCCCCCGCCCGCCCCCACCCGCAGGCATCACGGCCCTCACGCTGCTCGTCACGCCTTTCCTGCTGCAACTGAGCAACCGGTTTGTTCCCAAGCCGCGCGGTGGCTACCCAAACGGGGGCGGCGGTGATTTGGAGCTGGCAGGGCCGCAGGCGTTGCCTGGAGGCTCCCCTTCGGTGAGTGGACAAGCACAGGCGTCAGCCTGCGCCTCTGCCTGTGCTGCACACCTGCTGCGGCGTGCATGTGTTGTGGTGCATGCAGGGAGGCGCGAGTGTTGCATGCTGGGAGCACGTATGCACGTGGTGTTGCGGGCGTGCTCACGCCACCGTTCAATAGTAATGCTGCGCATGTGCTGGGCTCTCCGCGTGCGCACGTTTGTCTAGCTCACACTCGAGCAGCGGTGCTCCCCTGTGCACACCGCTGCGTTCCGCTTGCCGCCCCGAAAACGCGCGTCGGCACTGCGGGCGGCACTCGCCCGTTGCCGCCCCGTAGTGCCGACGCCGCGGGCGCCCGCCGCTCGAGCCCCATTTGCTGTGCACGTGCCTCGCGTCGCGCGGCCTCTGCTGCACGTACCTGCCGGCTGCTCACCCGGCGCCGCGCCCATGCCTGCGCCGCCTGCAGCCGTGGCCTGGGGGGGAGGGCGAGTCTGCGGATGGCTTCTCCATTGACTATCACGGCTGCCGCATCCCCGCGCCAGCAGGCGCAGCCACGGGACGGGGCCACCCAGCAGCAGCGGCAGCGGGCGGCGGGAAGGCTGGCGGCGGGTCCCTTGCGGGGGCCCCTCGTGGCGATGCCCCTGCTCCTCCCGGCGGCGGCAGAGGAGCCCTGGCGGTACAACGCCAAAAGCAGCCCGCCTGACAGACCGCGCGGCGGCGGCGGCGGCGGGGCGGCGCCAGCGGGCGAAGAAGGCAGCGGCGGCGGCGGCTTGGGAGGCCTGACGAGCGTGGTGCGCCGCGCCGGCAGCGGCGGCAGCACCGGCGTGCTGGCGGGCCTGCAGGACCGGTGACGGAGCGGCGCTGCTTCTTGCCTGTTACCTCAAGCCAGGTGATTGTCTGGCACAGCGTGCCTCCCGTGCGAGCGCACCACTCAATACGCACCCGCTCTTGCAACGAAAAGCTTTGCTCGAGGCGCCGGGAGCTCTGTTGCCACTTGTGCACCAAAGCTGCACACGCCCACTCTAGTTAGCTGCCCCGGCACTTTGTTTCGTACACAGCGATCCATCAACCTCTGCCCACTGCTGGCCGCGTTCACCGTCGTCTCACTCTTGCACTCCGTTTTAGTGACATCGCCATCCTCTGACCGCTGCTCACAACCTCACCCCTGCGTCCCTGGCTGCCTGCAGAAGCGGCGCCCCACCACTGCTGAATCGCAACCGCTCCTCCGGGAGACGCCGCCGCCGGTTGCGCCACCCGGCGCCGACGGCTCCGCCTCCTCCCGCCTGGCCAGCCCGCTGCAGCACGGCGAGCTGCTGGGCGGCAGCGTGCACAGCATGCACGGCACGGGCCTCAGCGCGCGCGGCGCCGGCGGAGACGCGGCAGAGATACTGCAGGCACCGGGGGTGCTGCAGCAGGGGCTGACCAAGGTGGGGCAACGCGGCAGCGCGCACCGCACCATCTCTGTGCTTGCCCATGGCAGCGGCGGCGGCGGGAACCTGCCCGACCTGCCCCCCAAAGGGTGCGCCGGCGACGCCGGGGGCGCTGCGTGATGCTGCGGAAGTGAGGCGCCCTGCCAGGCGCGTGCCACGTGCCGGCAGGCGCGGCGGCGCGCGCTGCCCGACTGGCGCGTAGCGGCGCAGGTGCCCTGCCAAGCGCGGCATTTTTACTTGTCAGCTCTCCCTGCCTGCCACCTCCTTTGTATACCACCCCATCCTGTCCATGTCTGCTGCCCGACCCTGTCTCTGCCGTTTTGTTTGGACTGCCCACGCTCATGATACCTGTTCGGCCCTCGCTTGCGGTGCTCCACGCATCGCTTGTAACAACGCTTGTAACTGCCCTCTCTCCATGCAACCCACGAAACGAAGTAAGGCATGCAAGCAGTAAAAGTGGTTCCTGTTGCCTTGAGGATCAGACCAAGCCACCAAGATCATGAGGGGGTCCGCTGTTGATTCCAACAAAAGGTACAGTCGGCGCGCTGCCGCCTCCACCGCTGCTGCAGTCCTGTGAGGGTGTGCAGCACGCCGCCGCCGCTGCAATTCAGCTGCGGCGCAGCATGTCGCTGCTGGGCCGCTCAGTCAGACAGGTGCCGCCGCCGCAGCCGTGCCGCTCAGTCGCACAGGCGCCGCCGCCGCCGCTGCCGCCCTGCTCAGTCGGTGTGGCGCAGGCACAGGATGGCATTGGCGCGGCGCACGTCCAACTGCAGCCCTCCCTGCTGGCGCCGCAGGCTGGCGTCTACCTCTACCTGCACCACCGGCCAAGAAGGATGGAGGAGCCAGCCACAGTGTCAGGGGCAGCCCCGGGCCGGCAGCGGCTGGCAACAACCGTGACAGCCTTGCAGCTGCTGATCGGCAGGCCGGCGTGTCATGCTGCAGGAGCCCGCTGGCGGGTGCACAAGCGCCTGCAAGATAATAATACAATTACCCTGCATCGCTGGCCTCTACGAGACCTGGACAGGGGGTGGTAGGACACCAGCCTGCCTTCCGGGACTTCCACCCTGCCAGGCACCATCCCCCTACTGCCAATACCCCAGGAGACCTGGGCAGCAGCATAAGGGGTAACCCCAACAGGGGAGAAAAAAATGGTGGCTGATCCGAAATGCAAGAGGAAGTCCCGTCTCAGCTCACCGCCTCGCGCAGCTGCGTGTGCTTTGCGCCAGCAGACGCCAGCGGCAGATCCAGCACGAGGGGGCTGTTCAGCTGCAAGAGATAAGGCGGGGCCGGCAGGCAGGCGGGTCATCCGAAGGGGCGCAGGGGGGAGCGTGGAGGGTGGCGTGGGCAGGCAGGCCCGGCGGTGGGCGCAGCACAAGCGCAGCAGGCGGCACGATCGTCGCACAGACTAACCCCAGCCAGGCTCTGAACAGCCACGTCACCCTCCCCCGGGGGCCCCTGCGGCCTGACCTGCTTGTGCAGGTGCACAGGCTGCCCCGCGGCCAGCATCGCCAGCGCCAGCGCGAGCGCCACGGGCCAGCGCCGCACCTGCACGCCCGCGTGCATGCCGCCTGCACCAGGGGGGCGCGCACATCGAGAGGTGAGGGGCGGGCAGCGCTTAATTCGTAGGGGATGACGGCATGACATGCCATTGTGCATGCCCCTTGGCCTAGCCGAGCTCGGCTTCGAGGCCAGTAACAGGCAGCAGGCGGTGGCAGCAGCCTGCCCTCCACCTCACGCGATCACCTCTCCAGCAGAGCCGGCCAAGAACGATCAATCAAGCAGTCAAAGTCAATCAAAGGCAACCAAAAGGCAATCAATCAAGCAGTCAAATCAAACAGAAGGAACAGCATGTGCATCAACACGCAATCCCCCACCTCCAAAGGTTGCGCTGGCGTACGCATCAAGCGGCAGTGACCACCACGTGCCTCTTCCCTGCAGGCAGGCAGGCAGGCAAGCAGGCAGGGTCGAACGAGGGGTGGAGGAGGGGCGGGGGGAGGGGGTGGGTGGGCAAGCGTGGGATACCTCCTGCTCCCCTCTGCCGGCTACCCTCCACAGCTGGCCGCACCAGGTGCAGGCGGCGGGTGGCGGAGAGGCGGTGCAGCTCGAGGCGCAGGCAGCCGTGGTGCCTGCAGGCGGGGGGGGAGGATGGGAACATGCCGGTCAGAGAGCCGATGCAGACCTTTTCTTGTTCCTGCTCACCTCACCTCACCTCACTGTCCTGCTGGGACGACAGCGCATGTTGTCCCTTTCCTTTCCTTTTACCAAGTGCTTTACATCTGTCTAACCACAGGAAACCTGTCGACACAGGAAACCTGTCCCTGGTGCTCTTCCCTGTGTCCAATGCTCACCGGTATTCTTGGTTCAGTTGGAAGGCAAGTGCGGCAAAGGGAGCGGCGCCGGCGAGCAGCTGCTCGTAAAGTGAGAGGGCGGGGGCGGAGGCAGCGCCGGCGGCGCTCGCGCCGGCGTCGGGCAGCGCGAGGTCTGCACCCAGCTCCAGGCGGGCAGGCGCGGCAGCCACGCTGACCTTGAACTCGCTCCTGAGGCGCAGCGCGTGGGTGCAGCCCTGCAAGTGAAGGGAGCGAGCCAAAGAAGCGGTCACGCAGCGACGCAGGACTGTGGGCAGCGGCGGGCGGCGGCGGGCGGCGGCGGGTGGCGGGGAGCGGGCCGAACCTGGGTGTAGTGCATTTACCTTTGTCCTAAGCGTCAGCAGCTTGGAACGGCGCGAGGGGGCGCGCGCCGGCTCCACGCGGAACGAGGGGCCTGCCCCAGCCGGCACCAGAGAGTCCATGCGCGCGTGCGAGAGTCTGCAAAGGCTTAACTGGACTTCATCAGGTGATTCTAAACGGGGTTGGCTTTGCAGAGGTGCGGAGCGGCGGGGGCCGACTGTGGCACTGGCGGCAGCGCACAGCACAGGCTGACTCCTCGCGGTCCTGCACCCCCCTGCACTCACCTGCTTGCAGCACTCTCCTCCCCAGGAGACATGGCGCCCGAGCCCCCGCCCCCCGAGCGTGCCCCCAGCTTCACCTTCCCGCAGCTGCCGGCTACCGCCGGCGGCGCTGCCGATTCGCCTGCCGCCTCGGAGCCAGCGGCGGCAGACCCGCAGGTGTGCCAGGGACTGGACAAGATCACGTTTCAGGCTGGGAGGCGTGCAGGGCGGGGGCAACGGGCCCTGCCACGCCTTGCCCGACCCCTGGCCGCGCCCAAAGCCTGCCCGAGGCAGCCCTGGTGGGCCCTTGAGGCGGCTGGCAGGCAGTGTTTGAATTGGCCAGCTGTGGCGGTCGTGGCTCCGGTGCGCCAGCACCTTCCCGCCAGGTGCCTGCCTTCCGCCAAATCTTCCCACTGACAGCAGCCCTGCCCACTCATCTTCCAACCCCCCCAAACTCCTCTCTCCATGCGTAGAGCCGTGCAGCCTCGCGAGGGGGCGCTATGTTGCCTGCATCAACGCCCCAGGCTGCGCCGCCAGTGCCCCCTCGCCTCCCGCCGAGCCTGCAGCCCCCCGCCGCCGACGACCCGCTGCCCGCCGGCAGCCTCGGTGCCGCGACGCTCGCCCTGGCGCTGCCTCTGGCTGCTGCCTCTGGCGCGGGCGGTGGCAGCAGTGAGCTGCAAGCGCTGCTGCTGGCGAGCGCGCTGCGCCAGCCCGGGCTGCCGCCGCTGTCGCCGCCGCCCGAGGAGCAGCAGGCGCAGGAGGGTCCGCCGCACGCCAAGCGCCAGCGCACGGATGCGCAGGCTGCCACGGCCGGCACGCCGCCGCAGCATGCCCCTTCGCCCCCTCCGGATTGGGAGGCGGTACTGCTGGCGGCGCTGACGCAGCTCCCACCGCCGTCGCCCGCGCCGCCGTTGCCGCCCGCCTCGCCACGCGCGCCGCCATCTTCTCCGATCTCACCGCGTAGCCCTGACCCTCAGTATGCCGGCCTGCCAAGCACCCCCGTGCCTGACTACTGGCGCACGCTGCCGCTGCCGGTGCCGGCCAGCGGCGGCCCACCGCTGCTGCTGCGCTCGAGCCCCAGCCCCGGCCTGCCCCCTTTGGCGGATCGCCAAGCCATGGTGGAGCGCGCACGTGAGTGTCCTGCCCCCCAGCCTGCCTGCCTGTGGCGCTGGCTCCAGCCCGCAGTGCGACTCAAGTTGCGCCTTCGGTTAGGCTCCTCCCAGCGCCTTGCGCATGCCTTCCACCCTTCCCCTCCCTGCTGCAGTGGACGAGATGGTGGGCCTGGTCGCACAGATGCAGCAGAACCTGCTGCAGCAGGTGAGCCTCTAGAGCAGATCTGCAGTGCCTGCCGCCTGGTCACAGGCCGGGTGCGACCGCCGACCACAAGTGCTGGCCTCCCACTTTCTGCGCGTGCAGGTGGTGGTGGGCGGCGCGCAGCAGCGGCAGGTGGCGCTCCTCGGCGAGTGGGCGCAGGTGAGGGGCTTGGCTGGTCTGCCGGGCCAGAGAAGGGGAGGACTGCTCACTCTGGTGCTGCCAGCAGTGCATACGCCGCGCCTCGTGCGGTGATTCCAAGCACGGCCCTTGTTGCGCCAACCGACCGGCCGGCGTCTGTGTGGCACGCACACCCTTGCCCAACCCTCGGCCTGCACCCCCTCTGCCTCCTGCAGAAAGTGAAGGGCTGCCTGCGGCAGATGCAGGACAAGTGGAGCAACCTGGTCGCGCAGATGCAGGCGGCGGTGCGGCTGTCGGGCGCCCAGCAGCAGGCGCAGGCAGCGGTGCTGCGCGGGCTCATGCAGCAGGTGGCGCAGGTGCAGGCGCAGCAGGGGCAGCGGGCAGAAGCGCTGCGAGCTGCGCCTGCCCAGCAGCAGCAGCAGCAGCAGCAGCAGCAGCAGCAGCAGCAGCAGCAACAGCAGCAGCAGGACGGTTCAGCTGGCTCGCCGCTCGCCCAGCAGGTGCCCGCCAACTCGTGGGAGGACCCACTCGAGGGCGGCGCAGACGCCGCGCTGCCGTCGGCGGCGCTGCCAGACGCGTCTCTGCCCGCTCACGGCGGGGAGGTGCACCTCCGCCTGGCTTCAGTGGAGGGCAACCAGGCCGCGTCGGCGCGGCTGCTGATGGCGGCGCTGCAGCACGAGCGGCAGCGCCGCCAGGAGCTGCAGGCCACGGTGGCGGCGCTGCAGGAGCAGGTGAAGGCGCTGGCGGCGGCGCGCAACGGACGCAAGTGATGGCTTCCCCTGCGCCGTACACGAGCCGCAGCGGCACCGCCGCCGCAGCGCCGCCGTAGCCGCCCCGCCAGCGCCACTGCCGCCAGTTCGCCAGCACAGCGCAGCGGCTCCTCATGCCGCTGCGTGTCTCAAGTCTCTGTTTTCAAAAGCGCGACAGGGCCGTCGAGCCCTCCACACTTGCCTGCGCTGCCCCCGTCCCGGAGCACCAGCCCCGACTCGTTGAGCCACTGTTGCCGAGCACCTCTGCCTGCCTGCCTGCCCTCCTCATCTAGCGCTGATCGCCCCGAGCATGCAACGTCTAGACTTGCGAGAGCAAGCGGGGGCTCACATGGGCAGCCAGAGAGTAAGTGAGTTAGTGAGTGAGTGAGGGTCTGTCAGCGAGGTGCAGCAAACGAGGGTGCGAGGGGGGCAGTCAGAGGAGCGGGGGCAGGAGGGTACAGTCGGTCAGCAGAGGTGGTGCCGAGGGGGTAACGGGTGAGGGTGGGCGTACACTAGAGAGTGAGGCGGGGGCAGAGGTGCAAAAGGAGGAGAGCAGCAAGAGATGCGAGCAAAAGAGGTAGGGCGGGAGCCGAGGGGCGGGAACGCAGGGAAGATGAGGGGGCAACGGCGGGAGGCGGGACAGGGCAACACTGGGTGGGGGCAGGGTATGAGCAGGCCGGCTGCGGGCTGAAAACAGACAGGGAAGAACGCACGCCCGGCAGGCGGGACGGGGGCGCGCAGCCTGCAGCCGGCCTGACGGATGAGAGAAAAGGAATTGGCGGGCAGGGTGTCACGGGCAACAGCCGACGGTGGCGGGCTGTGGGGGCAGGCAGGTGGGGCCTGCGTTACCAAGGGGGATGCAGCAGGGCACGGGCGGCTGCACCCAGCGCCTGCAGCCTGCTGCTACTGCGGCAGAGCTGGCGGCTGCTGCGGAGGCGCATGAAGGTGCAGCTGCTGCAGCGTCGGCGCCACTTCCGGCGGTTCCTCCTCCGCTGCTGCTCCTGTTCCCTGCTCCGCTGCCGCCGCAGCCGCCTGCTCCCGCTCCAGCTGCTGCTGCCAGTAGTGCTGCGCCGCCTCAATGTGCGGCTGCGCCTTGCCCACAAAGGTGGGAGCAAACTCGGCAAGCGCGCTGCGACAGCAGGCGGGGGGGGGGGGATGCCAAGGAAAGTGTTTAGGGGGCTGTGGGGTAGGCATGGGGGCTCGGAGCACCGGCCAAGGTGCGACGGCAAGCCCCCTTCCCCGCAAAGAAGAATGGGATCCTACCCGCCTTGCCCCCTGCCCTCCCCTTCAGCGACTCCGCGGCCGCCCCTTGCCGTGCTGCCCCGCACCTGAAGCAGGGGCGCACGACATACTCGACAAACGTGAGCTGGCTCTGCGGCACCGACGCGCGCCGCCGGTCGCAAATGGCCGACACGGGCAGACCCAGGGCGGCCTCCTTGTCGCCTGCAATAGGGGGATCGGTGCGCCGAGGCGGCAACGCAGAGTGAGGTGCACATGAGGGAGCCCACTATTGCGTCACCACCAATGCGCACCTGCTTGCTTGACTGCCTGCACGCAGCCGCCCTGCCCTGCGCACCCGCCGCGACCACTCCCTCCCTCCCTCCCTCCACCGCCGGCCGCAACCCCTGCCCCCCTCCCATACGCCGGCTGCAGCCGCTCACCCTGCGCGAAGAACTCCTCGTGCACCTTCCGTCCCCACTCCGAGGAGAAGCGCAGCGGGCGCGCAGGGTTGGAGATGTCGGCGGCGTGCACCAGCAGCTGCAGGCGGGCAGGGTTGCGCAGCGCGTTGGTTATCAACGGTCGACAAGCAGCAGCAGGCCCGCTCGTGCTGCTCGCTCTCCCACCGCACCTTCTCCCTGGACGCGTTGTCAAGCGGAAGCAACTCCAGCAGCTCGCAAGCCGCATGATGGCCAGCACGCGCAGCGCACGCAGCGCACGCACCTGCAGCGCGACCACGCGCTTGTCTGGGGCCCACGCCAGCAGGTGTGGCCCCCACAGGCGCAGGCTGGCGGTGAAGTCCTCCACGCTGTCGTGGTGCCGCGCCATGTCGGTGGAGAGGATGATGCGGATGACGAGGCGGCGCAGGTAGCGGAAGTCCTCGGCTGGCAGCCTGCGGCAGTGCGGGAGCGCAGGGGAAGGGTGGGCGCTTGCACAGGAGTGCAGGGGCGGGGGCGGAAGAGTGATGGGGCGGCGCAGGTACCGTGTTGCCTTCAGCTGGCAGCCTGCAGCAGCAGTGCCGAGGGGCACACTGCACGAGCAGGGTGCCGCGGCCGAAGTGCACAGGAGATTGGCATTGCGGAGCACGCACGCATGTTCGCCAGCGCGTGACGCAGGCTGGCCAGCGCCCACCCGCAGCTGCGCGGCCGGCCCACCTGCAGAGGAAGCAGTTTTCCTTCTTCGCCAGCAGCTTGAACCCCGCGGCGCAGTGCATGTTCTCGTTGATGGACTGGTCGTTGTAGGCGACAGCGGCCTGCAGGGTGAACGACGGGGGGTCGGGCCACGACACGCGTATTACTAGCAGGGCGCTTGCAAGCGCAGCGTATTCCTCCCGCACAGCAAGCACCGCGTCCCCCTTTGCGTGCGCCAGCTCCACCCCACCTCTGACTGCGTGCGTATGAGGAAGTCGTTGGACACGCCTGGGTGCCCCACGTCGTGTATTATTGCTGCAAGGATCACCCCCAGCTGCTCCAGGTCTGAGAGGTGCTCCGCAAAGCTGTCGGCCGCCAGCATGGCGCCCAGGGCCTGCAGGGAGACGAGAGGAGCGAGTGGGTCAGCGCACACTCACAGGCCTGCCTGCACGCCTCTGGCTGCAACCTGCGAGCTTGCTCCCTGCAGCTGTCTCTGGCGCCTGCCAAACACCATCCGGCACCTCGCCGCCCAAGTGCCCCCGCTGCCGCTGCCAGCACACACACCTGCGTGACGTCCGCTGCATGGCAGGAGTTGTGGTAGGCGTTGTGGCCGTGGTACGCCTCCTCCACGTCTGACAGGAAGCAGCGCAGCCGGTCCTCCGGCAAGCCCAGCCGCGCTATCAGCCCGCGCTTGCGCAGCAGCGCCAGCGCCACCGTCTGCAGCGGCCGCCCGTCGGTCAGCTCCGCCAGGCGAAACACGTCGAAGCTCTCCCAGTCGTCCAGCTGGCAGGGGGAAAGGGGAGTACGCAGAAACCAGAGTGAGAGCCCTGCTCTGGAGGGCATTGATGCCCTGCCTGCACACGCTGCACATGCGGTGCTCATGTTGCCTGGCCGCACACCTCCATCTGTCCCTGCCTGCTGGCCCCCCCCCCTAACCTTGCGCAACATCTCTGCCAGCTCCGGGCTGCCATCTGCCTCCACCTCCTCGCTGGAGGCACGGCTGGGCACGTCGGGCAGTCCTGGCGCATCTGCTGCTGGCATGCCGCCCGAGACGCCAGCCGGGGCGGCGGCAAGGGAGGGCAGCGAGGAGCCGCGTGGCGTGCGCGCTGGCAGGATGTACTGCCGCGAGCGCTGCTGCGCGCTCCCGCCCGGTGTGCTGTCCGCTTCGCTCTCTGGCAGGCGGTAGCTGAGCAGGAACTCCCGCTGCGTCTCGTCCAGCACCTCGTCCAGCAGCGGGTTGCCGTCGGCGCCGCCCACCCGCGACAGCCAGCTGAGCAGCCGCTCCACCGCATACTCCTCGTCGCCGTCCAGCTCCTCCTTGCGCTGCACAGATCACAGTGGTAAGGGCGCAATAAGCAGCATGAGTGGGCAGGCAGCTAGCGATGCCGCAGCTCTCGCCACGCAGCTCAGAGGCGGAGGTGTCCCGTCGAGCGGCGGCGGCGGCGGCGAGCAGCGCGGCGGGCAACGCGGCGGGCTGCAGGCTCCCCGGCCGCCACCCCTCGATTAACCACGGTGGCACGAGCAGGCCACAGCCGCACTACGGCCGCCAGCCACCCCGCAACGACCCACCCGCAGCCGGCCCAGAGCCCGAATCGCCACGCGCGCCAAATCACTGCCCAGAAATCGTCCAAACATGGCGCCGTGTGACCGACAGCGCCAAGGCTCAACACCTGCCTATTTGACGAAGCTCCATACCTCGTTGTCCTGCCACGCTTCTGAAAAGTGTTGGAGATGGACCGGGTTGAAGACCAGGTATTGGGGGCACGATCGGAGCGCCCGGCACCTGCGGGTCACCACCCTTCTTCTGCAGCTGCATGTGTGCCCGCCTGGCAGAGCGTTTGTCGCGTCGCTCCGACCGCTCTGTGCTTTCCCTGGTCATCCGAGCACCTGCGTGTCTCACCTCCACGCCCTCGCCACCCCTCCACCGCGAGCGGGTGATGAGCTCGGCTTGCTGCTGAACCTTCGCAGCCTGAGCGCCCCATCGCGTTGTGTCGGCGCTCCACTGATAGCAGGAGCGCGCGCAGGACGGCACCAGGCGCGCACCTGAGGCAGCACCAGCGCGCCGCCACCGTTGGCGGCGGCAGCGACGGCGGACTTGGCGGCAGCCCACACCCCAGCCGGCGGCGCCATGACGCACCTGCACGATGACGATGAGCAGCACCTGGAGAAGCTGGACATGGATGCAGACTTTGAGGGGGGAGAGTTCATCGGTGGCGAGTTCTTCCACCGGTGAGGGCGGGAGGGGCACGTGGCGGTTGCTGCTGCGCCTGGCCTGCTCTGCCGCCTGCGGTCGTGTGCAGCACTCCGCGAGGCAGCAGCGCCACTGTTGTGCAAGTGATCATCCGGCACCTTGTTCTGGCAGACAACCGTCCTCCTCTCTGTTGACACCCGAGCGCCTGTCGAGCAAGCTGCTGTTCCCTCCTGCTTCGCTGCCCCTTGCTGTGCCCCGCAGCGGCAAGAAGCAGAAGCGGATGCAGACCAAGGATGACCAGCTGTATGGCGTGTTTGCTGACGATTCGGGTGAGGCGAGGAGGGCACTGGCAGGGGCCGCACGGGAGAGACAGCAGAGCGGCTCCTGCCCGCCCGCTGCCTGCCTCCGAGTTTGACCCTGTGTGTTGTCCTGCCCGCCCGCTGCCTGGAACGACCACTCTCTTCTTGAACCCCGGTTCCTCCCTCCATCCGTCCCCTCCTCTGCATCACACAGACGATGAGTACGACAGGCGGCGCGGGCGCGGGGGCGGCGGCGGCGGCGGCGGCAAGAACGCAGACTACACCAAGCCAGTCTCCTTTGTCGGCGGCGGCGTGGTGAAGCACGGCCCGGAGGACGAAGAGGCGAGTGGGTGCACCGCTGCGTGCCATACCATACCACACAGATGCGCAGTCGACCGCACCTACTGCCTTCACGTTCTCAACGTGCTGCCCCAGCAGGTGCGCTTCAACCAACCACAGCGAGTGGCGTCCGCCCCTGCCCTGCAGGAAGAGCCTGCTGCCCATGGGCCAGAGATGGACCCTGGCCGTGGCGGGCTGGGGTCTGACGGCGCCGGCGCCGGCTCAGGGCTGGGTTTTGGCCCGGCAGCGCCGGCACCTCACGGCGGCATAGGCTTCTCTGCAGGCGGCGGTGCTGGGCTCGGGAGTGGCGGCGGCGGCAGCAGCGGGCTAGGCTTCAGCAGCGGCGGGCGGGGCGGGCTAGGAAGCGGCGGCGGTGGCGGCGGCGGCGGCGGGCTCGGAAGCGGCGGCGGCGGTGGTGGCGGGCTTGGAATCGGCGGTGGCGGCGGCGGCGGGCTTGGAAGCGGCGGCGGCGGCGGCGGCGGCGGCGGGTTCACCAAAGGCCACGCCACCTATGCGCAAGAGGACCAGGAAGAGGAGGAGCCTCTGCTGCCCACCGCCTTTGGCCGGCGCATCCTACAGGCATGTCGGAGGCTGGTTTCAAGCACGCGCTGCTTTGTACAGCGGTCGGACGCAGCCCAGAATGCGCATGCAGGTTGTGCTGTTTTGCGACCGCAGCTGTCTGTGCAGGCCACGTACCGCGTAGTATGATGCCCCCTCCCCCTCTGCGCCCCTCTGCGCCCCGCCGCGCGCGCGCCCCCCCCCCCCCCCCCCCCCCCCCCCTCCCCCCCCCCACCACACACACCCCACCCACCCACACCCCACCCACCCACACCCACCCACACCCCACACCCCACACCCCACCCCACCCACCCACCCACCCACCCTGCTGCAGGGCGCCGAGGCGCGGCGGCAGAAGAGCGAGGCAGCGGCGAAGTCGGAGCGCGCCAAAGTCAAGGCTGCCAGCACGGCCAAGGACCTCGGCAAATTCGAGCAGCACACAAAGGGCATCGGTGCCAAGCTGCTTGCCAAGATGGGCTGGAACGAGGGGCAGGGCTTAGGCGCGGACGGCAAGGTGGGTTGGTGGCTAGCACCTCTCGTTCGTGCTGCTGCAGCGCTGTTCAATGACTGAATGAGTGACTGAATGGGTGAATGCAGCGGCCTCGCGGTCAGGATGAGATGGGCGGAGGGGCAGGGCTTACGCGCGGACGGCAAGGTGGATGGGTGGGCACAGGACATGAGGCCACCGGGCTGCAGACGGCAGCACAACAAGCGGGCGAGCGGCGCTGTAGCTGGGTGACCAGGCACGCGGTAGTGCTGACAGCTGTGCCCCTCGTCCGCCCCGCTCCTGTCCGCTGCAGGGCATTGCCAAGCCTCTTGAAGCCAAGCTGCGCCCCAAAGGCATGGGCATGGGCTTTGGGGACTACACAGGTGGGTGGGTGGGTGGGTCTGCAGGTGGCCTGTTATTGCAGGGTGTGATGTAGCAGGACATTGCAGGGCATGGGCTTCGGAGACTACACACGTCGGCCAGGGGCCAAGCAATGCTGCGCGTGGGATTGGCTGGCGGCCGAGAGGGCAGCAAGGGTCGCGGCGCAGGCCATCCCTGCAGGCTCCCACAAACGTTCAACGCACTCTGCCACCCGTTCCTCGCTGCAGAGCACAAGTTAGTGTCGGAGGAGAAGGAAAAGGAGAAGGCCATGGCCAAGCAGCAGGAGGAGGTGGTGAGAGCGTGGGTGGCGCCTGCACGCGGCAGGGCTGCACAGATGTTGCGGCCGGCACGCAGCAGGGCGCAGCGGCGGGCTGCCGCTGCTGGCTGTTGCCCGGCTGCGCCCCCGCCTCGTTGGTTCTCACATTGTCAATCACATTGTCAACGGGCATGCTAAACGAGATGACCCTCGTTTAGCCGAAAAAAGCCGTCTGACACACGTTGCCGTCTCCATCAGAGAGCAGGCTGACAGTAGGCAACATCACATTTATGTTGTTGCCCCCACCCCTGCCCCCCAGGTGGACGTGCAGAAGGAGGCCAAGATGTGGAAGAAAAAGAACGCGGACCAGCGCACGCGGCGCACCTTCAAGACCGCGGACGAAGTGCTCAAGGCAAGCAGGGCAGCCCCACCCCTGTCTGTGCCTGCCACCACAGCCCCTCCTCCTTGTCTTGCCCCCCCCCTCGTCGCTGCCTTGCGCAACGCCCAGCGCGCTGTATTGCTGCGCATTGCCGCAGCGCGCCCCTGCCTGCGCACGCACGCCACCTCTCCTCTGCTTTGGCCCTCGCTTCTCCGTGCCACACACACGTTGCACGCGGTCCGCCCCTCTCCCCCTGCAGGAATCTGAAGAGAAGCCTGTGGCCGTTGAGCGCCAGACAATCATCGACATGCGCGGACCGCAGGCCCGCCTGGTGACCAACCTTGAGCACCTGAACGTGGAGGAGGACCGGGGGGACGGCGGCTCAGGTGGGTGGGGCTGCTTGCAGGCGGCCACAGGCGGCGGCGCATACCGGTCAAGACTGGTTGTTGTTGTCTGCCTATGAAAGCCGCGTCTCGCCGTGCAGCAAAGCAGCCTGCCGTGGCGTGCTCCAGCCCCCGCCCGACCGCACCCTTCTCTTCCCCTGTCCTCCTCTCTCCCCCGCCCCCCCGCCTGCTGCAGTGTGCCCATGCCTGGCCGCCTGTTACTCTGCCCTGTCTCATGCCTGCTGCAGCGCCCCCGCCCGACCCCCCCCCCCCCCCCCCGCCCCCCCTTCCTGCAGTGCCCATGCCCGAGCTGCAGCACAACATGCGCCTGCTGGTGGACCTCGCCGAAAACGACATCCAGAAGCTGGATGCTCGCATTCGGTGCGCCGCCGTCGCCGCCGCCGCCGCTGCCCATGGCTATCCGTTCCCCTGCCACCGCCTTGTTGAGCATGCAACTGCCGCCGCCGCTCCCTGCTGCTCGCGATGCCGTGCCTCAGCAGCTCTTCAGCGGCCCTGCCCTCCACTCCATGCGCACCTGCTGCCCCCCACGAAGGCACGAGAAGGACACCGCAGTGATTCTTGGGAAGGAGCGTGAGCGGCTTGAAGAGGAGGCCGAGGCGGCGGCGGCGGCGGCGCGGCGGCTGGAGGACGTCGTGCAGGCGGTGCAGCGGGCGCAGGAGCTGCCGCTCAGGTGGGGTGGGCGGAGCGCAAGCCAGCAGCGGTGGACCATCTGCTGCCTGCGCAGTCCGGCCCCTCTGTGTGCCTTCCAGTGTTTGCCGCTCTCTTGTAGTGCTTTAGCACCTTCTCCAACCACAGCTTCTAACTAGACTAGGAGACCTGTCGGCGCAGGTGCGCCTCCAGCACTCCCTCACACACCGCCAACCCACCCCCCTGCAGCCTGGGCGAGCTGGAGGCTGCGTACCGCCAGCTGCGGGGGCAGTACAGGGAGGAGTACGTGATGTACAACCTGGGGGCGCTGGCGCTGGCGCAGGTGGGTGCTCACTGGGGTCGAGGAGGGGGGATGAGGGGCGTGCACCCGGGTGGGGCGGGGGTTAAGAGGATTGGGGGCAGGGCCCTTGGGTCTGGGTATGTGCTGGTGTGCATGCCAGCGCTGCCGCCGCCCCCGTGCGAGCCGCGCCGTCTGCCTGCCGCGGCGCGCCGCACTGCTTGCCTACCGCGAGTGCCCCGATGCTCGCGCGCGCGCGCGCCCCCCCCCCCCCCCCCGCCCCCCGCCTTGCCCTGCCTCCCTTCCCTTCTCCCCCTCAGGTGCTGCCCCGCCTGGGCCACATGATGGCGGGGTGGAGCCCCCTCGAATCCCCCGGTGTCCCTGTGGCAGAATTTGCCTCCTGGCGGCCCCTCCTGGAGAGTGAGGGCGCGGCGCAGGGCTCTGTGCTGGCAGGTGGGCGTGGGCAGAAGCCGGTGCTGCGCACGCGCTTGCGCGTCCCGAGCTGCGCGCTGCTGACGGTCGCTGCGGGCACGAGCAGCGCCACCTGGCACGTCGCTTTGTGGCACCCTGTGGCACCCTCGAATCTGGGGACGGTGGCGCTGCTGCCCATCTGGCGGGCGGATGCGACTCTTACCTCGGTACTGCCCTCCCTGCCGAGATGCTCGTGCCTGCCCTCCCCATTTGCGCACATGCCATGGACCCGCTGCTGCCCCTCCTTTCTCCCTTTGCTCCCCGGGCAGGCGGCGGCGCGGCGGAGCTGGCGGATGGCTCCGACCCGTACCTGCGGCTGGTGGCGGAGCTGGTGCTGCCGCCGCTGCGCAAGGCGCTCATCAATGTGTGGGACCCTCGGTGAGCAACTTACGCAGAGGGGTTGTGGCAGGGTGGAGCCGGCCGTGCCTGCAGCCTCACTTCACGCCAGCGGCTGCCGCCCGCCGGTGTTCCTGCCACGCCTCCCCCCCCCCTCTGCGCACGCGCTCGCTCGACCTGAGCTGCGTCGGCAATCGCCCACCCCCTCTGCGCTGCAGCGACGCCGCACGGCTGGAGCGGTTTGTCGAGGCCTGGGAGCAGCTGCTGCCGTCGTCGGTGCTGCAGGTGGGTGGGTTGGGGTGGGCGAGCAGCGGTGGGGCGTCGTGCTGCTTTCTTTCGGTGGACCGACGGGCGGAGAAGGAGTGCAGCACATCCAGCCTTGTGACCCACACTCCACTTCGTCCTCTCGACTCCCCGCTCGCCCTGTGTCCTTCGTTCGATGTATGATGGTTGATTGATTGACCATCTTGCCGATTGATTGATTGATCAAATTGATTGATTCCTTTGCCCGCCTCCTGCTCGGTGCCTGGTGGAGGCTTGGTGCTGCCGCTCCCTGCTGCGCGCGCCCCCCCCCCCCCCCCCCCCCCCCGTGCCCCCGTCCGACTGACGCTCCCTGCTGCTCCGCCTGCGCCCCGCTTGTGCCCTTCGTCGCAGTACGTGATGGAGAGCTTGGTGCTGCCGCGGCTGCGCACGGCAGTGCAGGGGTGGGACCCGCTGCGCGACCCCGTGGCCCTGCACACGTGGGTGCACCCCTGGCTGGTGAGCTGCGGTGCCCCTCAGCCCGCCTTGCCTGCTCCTCTGCGCCCCTCTTCACTCTGCTTGCGTGCAGCCGATGGTGGTTGTCAGCGCGGAGGTGTGCCCTGCCCACTTGCGAGCTCCCACCTCCTCACGCCTCCCTCCCTGCTGCCTCCCCAACCTTTCCCTCTGCAGCCCTTTTTGGGCGTGCAGCTGGCGGAGCTGTGGCCCGTCATCCGCTTCAAGTTTGCTTCGGCGCTGCAGGCCTGGCACCCCTCGGACACGTCGGCGCACGTCATCCTCGCGCCTTGGCACAAGGTTGCGCAGGCGGGGGGCGTTGCGTGCGGCTGGGCGTGGCGCCACCCGCGTGCTTCAGAAGGGCGGTACCAGATACCACAGAGGCCTGCCACCCTCGGCCCTGCCCGCCGATGGCGCCCCTGCAATCCGCCTGCGTCGTTTCCGGCACCTGCTGCGTCCCCCACCCGCCGCCGCAGGTGTTTGAGCGGCGGGAGTGGGAGTCGCTGCTAGCTCGCAGCATCGCCCCCAAGCTGGCGGCGGCGCTGCAGGAGCTGGTGATCAACCCCCTGCACCAGGCGCGTGCGTTGCATGTGTCGTCGTGGCAGTACAATGCACAATGTACTGCACACTGTACTGCCTTTTGTGAGGCTCGCACCGAGGGTGGGCATGCCGCCCCGCACCGGCCTTTGTCCATGCCTGTGCTGCTGCATACTGCCAAATCAAAACTGTGCACCACCTCCCCTTCCCTCCGTCATGTACCCTCCGCCCCCCTTCTCCGCCTCAGGAGCTGGAGCCGTTCCACTGGGTGCTGGCCTGGCAGGACGTTATGCCGCTCACGCAGGTGTGCTGCCGGGGGGCGTGGTGGGGCGGCGCCGGCGGCGGCATGGTGGCGAGTGGTGGTGCGCTTACTGTGGCAGCCTCCCGCACAGGGCAGTGCCGCCCACCCCGCATGTGCTGCGCTTCCCCCTCCCGCCTGCAGCTTGCCTCCATTTTCGAAGCTTATTTCTTCCCCAAGTGGCACGCTGTGCTGCGGCACTGGCTGACCAACAGCCCCAACTACGACGAAGTCACACGATGGTGGGTGCAGTGCCATCGCCGCTGCTGCCACCATCGCCGCTGCTGCTGCCGCCGCCACTGCTGCCGCCATCTCCGCTGCTGCGGCCGCCGCCGCTGCTGCTCTGCTGCTGCCGCCGGTGCTGCCACCGTCACCGCCACCGCCTGTGGTGCCGCGCAAGCGTGCCAGCAGCGCTTGCACGTCAGCAGGGTTCACGCGTCGCTCGCCGCCCGAGGCTGCCTGTCTTCCCGCCGACCGCTCACCCCTCCATTTCGCCCTTGTACTGCCTCGTTTTCGCCCATGTACTGCCTCGTCATGCAGGTACCTTGGCTGGAAGAGCCTCTTCCCTCAAGACCTGCTCGACCAGGAGCGCATCCGCGCGCAGGTGCGAGGCGACAGTATGCATGCTTGCTTGCATGTATGCATGCATTTTTGTTTGTTGGCAAGAAGAGCAGGGTTGCTTGCTCCGCCGCAGGCTTGAGCTGCCAGCGTGGCGCGACATGTGCCCGCCCGCCTCCCACCCCAAGCCCCGGCCCAAGCTCAAGCATCCTCCCCCGCACAAACACTCCTTTCCATCCGCAGCTCAGTACCGCCCTCAACATGATGAACAGCTCAGTAGATGGCGGCCCCCCACCCTCCTCCTGGTCGGCGCCGCCGCCAGCAGCAGCGGCGGGCGCGTACGGCGGCGCACCGGCAGGCGGCTACGGCGCGGCGCCGGCGGCAGCGGCGTTGCATCAATACGACGCCAGCGACCTCACGCTGCGGCAGGTGGGCAGGGCTGCGCGGGTGGAGAGGGGGCTGTGCATCAGGGCTGTGGCAGCAAGGCTAGCAGCAGGGTTGTGGCACCAGTAAGTACACCAGGCAGGCTGGGAGTCTGGGCCTGTGGGGCGTGCTGCCCACCTTCCGCCCTGCTTCAAACCTTCCATTACCCTGCAATTGACCGCTCAATCTCCGTCCCGCTTTCCATCGCCAACGACCTGCAGCTTGTGGAGCAGTATGCGGAGGAAGCAGGGGTGGACTTCTTGCCCAAGCCTGGGCGGTCCCACGAAGGCCTGCAGGTGCGGCGGCGCGGGCCAGTTGCGTGCGGCGCAGGCGGGGCGAGGGAGGCTACGTGGGCGTGCGGCGCAAGCACGCAGCCCCGCTGCGGGCAGTCTGAGCGGGCTTACGGTGATGCCGGCCGGCCGGCCTGTGCCACGCGCCAGCGCTCGGGCGCGTTCTCGAATCATACAAACCAGTTGCCCCGCTTCCCCTCGCCTGCCCTGCCCTCCCCTGCCCTGCCCCAGATGTATGGGTTTGGCTTGGTGAGCTGTGTGGTGGACAACGCGCAGCGCACCGTCAAGGCCCAGATGTCGACATCTGGAGGCGCGGACGCGGGTTGGACCAACGTCAGCTTGGAGCAGCTGCAGGCGGAGAACCAGCGGCGGGCGGCGGCCAAGGGCAGGGGCGGCGGCAAGTGAGGCAGCCCAGGCGGCACCGCTGCATGCACCCCTGCTCCCCCCTGCATCGCCGCCCCCTTGCGGCCGCCGTTGCGGCTGGTGCTACGGCTGCCTGCCGTCTACTGGCTGTGCCTGCTGCTCTGTTGGTGCTCTGCAGTTGGCCCGTTTGTCAGCAGCGCAGTACAAAAGAGGGTAGCAGCTGCAACGTCAGAGCGACCCCCCAGTGAGCAGCAGGATGGGTAGTAGTGGGCAGCGAGGAGGAGGCAGGAGGCGAGGAGAGGATGCAGGAAGGAAGGAAGTGAAGTACAAGCATGCGTGGGCTGGCGGCAGCGGCAGCGCCGCCTGAGCGCGAAGGCCACGAATAAGGCCGGGTTGGCGGCAGCCGGCACCGCCGGGCAGACAGTCTCTACCGCTCGTCCGCGCATGCTGGCCGGCGGCGCTGCTGGCCGACACCTCAGAACACAACAACCCGCACACCAGCCTGGCTGCCGCCTCGTGCCCTTCCCACCCTGCATAGGCAGGGCTTACATACACAGTTTACGAATGTAACACACAGCAGTACAGTACGTATACAGGCGGGGGGGCTTAGTTGGGCGGCCCCTAATGGCCGCGCGCAAACACTGCTGCAGCCATTGCCGCGGTTGCAGCGCCGGCGAGCAGGTGCTTCAGCGTGTGGCCGCTCAGCATGCTTTCAGTGGCACGAAACAGCGCGCCGTCTGCCCTCTCGGCCGCCACCGCTGCAGCATACAAGCCCAAAGCGGTCAGCATGCAGCGGCGTGCCACGTCGGGCCGGCGGCGCGGCGGGTGCAGGGAGCGGTAGGCTATGACGTGGTACACGCAGCAGTACACTGAAGATGGGGGGTGGGAGGGGAGGGGTCATGGGAGAGGTTGACGCAATAGCAGGCACAGTGGTTGTCGTTGTTGTTGGGGGGGGGGGGGGGGGGGGGGGGGGCGTGTGCACGGACAGTAGGCTGCTTGGATCGTAGGGTGCTTGCCGAGAGCGAAACCTGCGCACAAGCAGAGGCTGCCAGAAGCTGGGCTGCAGTGTGCCCTGCCCCATTCCCCTCCCCTCCAAATCCACACACCTAAGAGGTCCTGCATCAGGAGATAAGGCCTCAGGTCGCCTGCCCCTGCCGCCTCGCTGGCCGCCCACCAAGCCACGCTGCCCCCGCCTGCCGAGACCAGCAGGGGCAGCATGCAAAGCGCCGCCGCGCCGCCGCACCGCTCCGCCAGCACTTCGGCAGTGAAGCAGGCGAAAGTGAGGATGATGCCTAGCCTGTCCCACACCTTCGGGCGTTGGTGGGCTGCAGGTGGTAGTAGGCAGAGGCTGCCGCAGTGCCCATCGCTGCCGCAAACGCGCCTGCGCGGCAGGCGGCCTCTACGCCTTCCGGTGTGGCGTCGCCTGCTGTTGCACCCCGCGCACAGCGCCGTCGCCGCTGCCGCTGCCGCCTCTGCTGCTCCTGCTGCCATAGCACCCACAGGCCGGCCAGGGAGGGCAGCGCCCAGGCGGCGCTGCTCAGCACGTTTGCGGCGTGCGGCAGCTGCCCCAGGCTGCGACCGTCGGCGAACGAGTGATACAGGGGGTCCTGTGCAGCAGTGGGGGAGGGGGGTTCGGTTTGGATGCCAAGGGGGAACGTGCGGCCAGCGTGGGAAGATGGGGAAGCTGCACTCCACAACCAACCAGTGCGAACGCACGTTTTTCCGAACAGGCAGGTACATTTGCCCCGACGGCGCCATCCCCGAGCATGCTGGATGTGCGTCCCAGTGCATCCGCGCCGTGCCCAGCCGTGGTGCCTGCGGCAAGCCGGCGGCTACCCATTCTATCACCCCAGCAATGCCATCCTGCTGTGCAAAGTGGCTCTATCACCCCAACACCTGAGGCTTTGCGGGCGACCGCGCCAGGGCTGCCGCCGCCACTGCCGCCACCGCCACCAGCCTCCAGTGCCGGGCGAAGGAAGGTCGAGGGCGCGAGACGGCCTCCGGTGCTCTGCGATGTTCGAGGGGCGGAGCGGGGCGCCATCCGCGACGCCAAGTGCGCCCGTGGCAAGCTTGGTCGTACCCAAACTGGGCCAAGCTGGTGTCGCGAGCCCACCACCCATTGTTGCTCAGCGGTGGACCTCGCCAGCACGGGGTGGGGCAGCGATACGTGCGCGCGAACAGTCAGTTGCTCACTACCGCCGCCACGCAGTCAGGTGCAGGCCGGGTCAGTAGCTACTGTGTCACACCCTGCGCAGGTGGTGCCACCATGCTCAACAGGGTTGTCATTCTGTGGCAATACGATGCTATTTTCTGAGAGTCTCGTTTCAAGCTGCAGCGGCTGAGGCGCCCGACCGCCACTACATTCGTTGGCATCAACCCGTCGCCGCTTGCGCTGTCGCCGGGAAGGCGGGGTGCCCGCATCGGTGAAGGCATGGTTATGGAGCACCTCGTGGCAGGTGCAGTGAGTACCATGCATCGTCTGTAAGTCCTTCGCTGCGGGTGGTCTTGCAGGCGGCAAGCTGGCGGTGATTTGGTGGCAACGTGGCAAGGGCTAGCAAACCATTCCAAGCGGCACCGCCTGCGCGGGGACAGCGCCTCGGGCTGACCAGGCGCTGGCCACTACCAAGGACCACTTGATGAGAAGAGAAGAGCAAGGGGCTTGTCGGTATCGGGGCGCGGAGCAAGAGGCCCAGAACACACCAGGGCGCCATCAAGACAGCGAGCGCTGCCGCCACTCCGCTGGGTTGGCGCCGCCATCTCAAGGCGGCGAACTTTCTTCTCTGCTCCTTTCTTCTTCCTGCGTGGGGAAGAAAGTTGACCCTCCTCCTTTACGCCTCTTTGTCGCTCACGAGAGCGCCGGAAGAAGCGCAGGGCCCGTCGGCGCCGCAGACCCGACGCGCCCAGCCTCGCGGCGCCACCGCTGCCGGCAGGCAAAGCAATCCCTTGGCCGCCTATCTCCTGCCTCCCTCAGGCGCCGCGATGGAGGCGGACCACCAGGCGGGCGCTGCAGCTGCCCCGCAACAACCAGCCACCCAGCATGGCGCACCTGGCGGCCTGGGCGACCCACAGGATGATGCAGCAATGCAGGCGCTGGCAGGCGGAGGGCAGCCTGGCGGCGGCGGCGGCGACGGTGCGCTGGTGGGCGTGAAGCGTCAGGCGCCTGGCGATCCTGGTGAGCTGGCGTCCTGCTCCAAGCTGCAGCGCCAGGCAGGCGTGCACAGTAGCGGTGCAGCCGCTTTCTCGCCGTGCCGTGAACTTGCCGCCCCGCTGCCGCTGCTGCCGCACTTTTCCACCTTCCAAGCCCGCCCGCCTCCCCTGCGCTGCCCCTCCTCGCCTGGTAGATGGTGACGCCGATGAGGAGCCCAAGGCCAAGCGGCTGAAGGAAGAGGGCGAGGAGGACGCGTCCGGCACGCCTACGGCAGCAGTGGCGCACGCCGCCGCCGCGACGTCGGCCGGCGGCCAGGCGCTGCCGCCGCCGTTGCCTCTGGACCCCGCCGCGGCAGCGGCGCTGGGGCTGACCCCCGACCAGCAGGCGCACATGGCGGCCATGCAGCAGCAGCTGATGCAGTTCCCGCTGGCCTTCAGCCCCGAGGCGCTGGCCGCCGCCGCGGCCGCCGGCCCCGACGGGCACCCGCTGCTCGCCGCGCAGGCGCTGCTGGGCGGCGGCGGAGGCGGAGGCGAGGGCATGGCCCAGCTGGCCATCGATCCCACCTCCATCACCGTCCCCATATACGCGCCGGACGGCAGCCTGCTGTCTCAGGAACAAATCATTGCGCTGTTTGGCAGCGCATCGATGCCGCTCCTGGTGCCGCTGGCCGGCCAGGGGATGCAGCTGGCCGGCCAGGCGGGCCTGGCGCAGGGGCTGCCGCCTGGCGGCCTGGCTGGCGGCGTCGACGGCGGCTACAGGAACTGGTGGGAGGACCAGGAGGAGCAGGTGGGGATGTGATGCGTGGGTGGGTGGAGGGGTGGTCAGGGGCAGAAGCAGGGAGGCGTGCAGCAGGGCCCGCCTGGGGGCGCGGCCACGGCTCCAACACCACGCTTGCTGGGGGGACCCACCCGCGGGAGCCTGCGGGCTCGGGAACGCCTGCCGCCCCTCTCCCAAACCCCAGCTCTCCCAACTCCGTGTCGCCTCGCGCCCACGTTGTGCCGCCACCCTCCGCACCTGCTCTCGTCCCACGCGTCTCCCCCTCATGTCACCCTCACCCTCTCCTGGCCCGCCTCCTTTCCCTCCTGCCTGCCTGCCTCTCTCCTGCAGGACCTGGTGCAGCTTGTGGAGGACCCCTCTTTCCGGCTGGAGAAGCTGGGCAGCGAGGCCCTCGAGTGGGCGTCGATAGCAGGATACTTTGGGCAGCACCGCACGTGAGGAGCGCGGCTTGGGGGAGTAACAGGGGGTGCAACTTGAGGTGTGGGGGACCAGTGGGGGCAGATTCTGCAGTGCATGAGCCGGGCTGCAGGCCAGCCGCACGCACGCACGCACGCCTGCACTCACCCTGTCTGCTCTTGCCCCTCCTGCCCGCCCGCTGCATGCAGCGTCAACGCTGTGCGAAAGAAGTACTGGCAGCTGACCAAGCGGGCAGACAGCGACAGCGACGGCATGGAGCTGACGGGTGCGGGGGCGCCTGTTGTACGGGTGGTGCTGGACCGCCCCCGGGCGGTCCAGACCAGCCAGCGGAGGTGGGGGGCTGCCAACTGGCTGGATGCATGCTTCCGATGAGGGTGCACCGGGCCGGCGGCAGTGTATACAGGGGAGGCCCTGTCGAGCGCCCCCTCGCGCTGATTCTGTCCTGCATGGACTGTCTCATCGCTTGCGTCTTATAGCGCAGCATGCTACATTCACGCGGCGTTCCCCCCTGCCCGCCTTAAAAGTACTAAAGGTTGCCCTATTCGGGAATCTCCGGATCGCAGCTGTCACCCCACCGCCTGTCTCTCACGCGGCTTGTCCCCCTCGTGCCCGCCTGCAGCTGTCGACCCCACCAAGCGGCCGCGCGCCGACCGCAGGCTGTGGAGCGACGCCGAAACGGAGCAGCTCATTCGCCTGGCCACGGTGGGGGGGAGCAGGGGGGGGGCGATTCCGCGCAGCTGCCGCGTCTCGACCTAGCAGCCGCACCTCCCTTGGCCCTTTGCCCGTCTCCCTCCCACCTCTCCTCCCTTGCCTGCTATCCCCCCTCCTCTCCTCCCTTGCCTGTGGCCCTCCCAGGACCCGCTGTACCGCGTGGAGGTACTGCGCGTCGACCCTGCGACGCCCGAGCAGGAGTGGTGGGAGGCCATCGCCATGCAGTTTGGCGTGGGGTGAGCGAGGCCGGGCGGGGTGGCACAGCGAGCCCGGCTTGGGCAGCAGCGCCGTGCAGCATTTGAGCCGGCAAGGCGGACGCGTGCCGCGCTCGCGCCCGCACCCGCTGCGCACGCTCTGCCCGTCGCCTGCAGCGTGCGAACCGCCAAGCGCGAGTGCGCCCCCGCCTGCTGCCCCACGTCTGCCCCTTTCCCCCCCCCAAAAACCCCTTGTTGTTTTTCTGTTTGTGCAGCGTGCAAACCGCCAAGCGCAAGTACCGCCTGTCCATGGAGGCCATGCAGGCCGGCACGCTGGTCCCTGGAGCAGAGAAGGGTGAGCCCAGGGTACTGCAGCTGGGGGGCCGTCTTGAAAGCCGTGCAGCCCGGCGCGCTGCTCCGTGCACCAGAGAGGTGTGGGTGGCTGGGAGGGGAAGACTTGGGTGGGAGGGTGTGAGGCACGGGAGGCGTGCGCCTGCAACGGGCAGCTGCTTGTGCTGCCCAACGTGTCGTGACGTCCTGTTGGCGCGTCCGTGTTGTCGCGCGCAACAGCGAGCGGCGTGGGGCCCTGCAGCATGCTGGCGTGTGCCCCGCCGTCTCCTGACGCAGTTTCCCTCCCAACTGCGCATTGCCTTGGTTTCCTCCGGTGCCTGCTGTGCCTGCACGCAGGCAAGCGGCAGCACCACCGCAAGAAGACTCCATACCGCTGGATGATTGTGACGGCGCTTGGGGAGCTGCCAAACTTCCAGGTGCGCCGCCGCCGCCGCCGCCGCCGGTGCTGCTGCTGGTGCTGCGTGGTGCTGCTGGCGTGCCCCGCGCGCTGCTAACCGACCCTGTGCCCCCGTCTGGCGCACATCTCGATGGTTGCTGCTGCCTTGAAGGTGCCGTGGACGGCATATGACCAGCACGCCAACCAAGAAGCTAGCGCAACGAAGAAGCCCTCCAGCGCACAACACAGCAGGGCCTTTCTCCCCACAACGAAGAGGCCCTTCCGCGCACTCCTTTTGGCAGGGCACCGCCCCGGACATCTTTGATCGGATCGACGCAAACCCCGACTTCACCCCAGACCTGGACCACCGCATAATGCCCGGCACCAAGCACGTGCCGCGGTGAGGGGCGGTGCTGCTGTGCCTGCTGTGCTCCTGCCTGTCGTGGTGCGGTCCCTTTGTGCCTCGAGGCCTCGGTCAGCGTGCCCTCTAGCCGGTCAGCGTACGGCTTGCCCGGCACCAAGCACGTACTGCTAGGCAGGCCCGCTGCATGCCGCCGTCTCTTGGGGACCGTGTGCCTGCAGTCTCCGGCCTGCGTCAGCTTGCGTGCCTGTTGCTGCGTCAGCTTGCGTGCCGGTTGCTTTCACAACCAGAGGGTAGTACCTTGTTGGGCTGCCGCCTCGTGGCGAAGCGGGCGCTGACGTCCCTCGGGTCAGGGCGGCACGCGCGTGGCGCCGCCAGTACAGGAGGGCCCGGGGGCGGGGCGCGGGTAGGCCTGGCCCGGACCGACCGAGCAGCGCTGCCTCCCTCGCTGCGCGCAGGTGGAAGATCCAGATTCGCAAGGTGCTGAGCGCCGACAAGATTTTCCAGCACACGGGGCTGAAGCAGAAGCACGAGACGGTGTGGCGCCTGGACCAGGTCAGTCGGGACTCCGAAAAAAGGCGCGGCTCCACGGCTGCTCCAGCACAACACAGCACCCACCCAGCACACCGGCTGTGGCCCTCGCGTCCCTTGCCATGTGCTGCTGGGTGGCACGAGCATGGAGCAGCTTTCTCTGAGACTGCCGCTGTTTGTTCTGCCGCTGCTGCCGCTGCTGCTGCTGCTGCTACCGCTGCTGTTGCTGCTGCTGCTGCATGTGCCCACTCGTGCATCATTCCCTCCCACCCTCCTGCAGCACGAGCTGCACCAAGCGCAGGCCAGCAGCCGCAGCGCGGGCCGCAACACCGCAGCGGCGATAGCGGCGGAAGCGGCCTGCGCCAAGCTGCCACAGTTCGATCCGAACGCGCCGGCGCTGCCTGCGGCAGGTGAGGTGTGCATCAACCGGTGACCGCTCCTCCCAGCCTCCTCGCTGCCCTGCTCGACTGCATGGCATGTGCAGCAAGTGTTACTATCCCCATGCTCAGCCCTCATGCCTTGGCCCCTCCTCTGCCACAGATGCAGCCATGGCTGCCGCCGCTGCAGCAGCCGCAGCGTCAGCTGGCGGTCAGCTGCTGTCGGGAAGAGACATGGGGGCAGGAGCAGGTGGGCTGCCGGCCGGCAGCCACGCCATGGAGCTGGGACCACAGCATGCGGAGCAGCTGGCGTTCCTGCAGCAGCAGCAGATGGAGGCGGTGCAGCAGCAGATTGCAGCGGTGATTGCGGCGGCGCCGCTCGTCATGCTGCCGGACCAGCTGCAGCAGGTATTTGGCGCAATGCATCCGGGGCTGGCCGTCCTGGCGTGTGCCGGCTGGGCTGTTGCGCTTGCGCCAGAGTGCAAGGGACAGACGCTTGCGGCGCCACTGGCTTGCTGCTCTGCCGCGCCTGCTCACCTGCCTGACGTGCGCACCTGTCCCCCCATCCTTCGCTCCCCTGCAGGGCGACGAGCTGCACCTGGCGGGCGGGGGAGCGCACCCGCTGGCGCTGCAGGCGACGCATGGAGAGCAGGCCGGCAACGCGGCAGCGGCGGCAGCAGCAGCCATGGGCGAGCTTGCGGGGCACTCCGTGGCGCACGCTGCGGCGGGCTTCCTGCAGCAGCAGCAGCAGCACGCCGAGCAGCAGGAGCAGCAGCAGCAGCAGCAGCAGCAGCAGCACGAGCAGCAGCAGCAGCAGCAGGTGCAAGATGCAAGCGGCGAGACGCACCTGCCTCACTTCAACGAGCACATGGCACAGCTCGCCAGCATGGGGCACCTGGCGCACCTGCCTCAGCTTAACCCAGCTACCATAGCAGCAGCCTTTGCAGCGGCAGCAGGCGTCGCTTTTGAGCCGTCCGACCACGGCGCAGCCGCGGCCATGGCAGCAGCAGACATGGCCGGCCACCCGCCCGGCGGCGACGGCGCAGCGATGGCAGGCATGCACGCTGGGTCGGCGGCGGCAGTAGCGCAGTTCACGCTGCCGATGGTGGCACCGCATGCAGCGGAGGGCCAAGTGCCAGCGCCCCTTGGTGAGGAGGGGCACCACGACCGACGCCTATAGCTGCACAAGGGCACCCTCAGCGCCTCTTGTGCGCACTCGCGCCGCTTGCGTGCAGTGGGCGGGCGCTCGTCAGCCGGCCTGCGGCCGGTCGCCGCATCGCGTGGCCGCCTCCCCCCTGCTTGCGCCTGCTGCTCTTCCTGCCCCCCCCGCTCATGCTCCAGCTCTGCCTTGCCCTGCACCCCCTGCCCGCGTCCAGCTCAGCCCTGCATCTCCCACTCTGCTCCGCACCTCTCCTCTTGTCCTCGTTCTGCCCCGTGTTCGAGCGCTGCTGTGACAACCCTGTGAAGCCCGAACCCACCCTCCGACTTCTTCGGCTTCTAGGCTGCTAGTCCAGGCTAGTGGAGCAGCAGTGACAGGCAGTCCTGGGCGGCGGCGCGGTTCGTCAAAGCATGGAGTGGAGGGCTAAAAGGACGTCAGGTGGAAAGACGGGCGCGAAGGGGTTCGCCATTATCTGGGCCTGAAAGGGGAAGGATGGGGGTGACAGGGACTGTCGAGGGGGTCGGTGGGGTGGCAGGGCCCACATGCAGAGGGTGGGGGGCAGGTGCCAAGGCAGCAGCGCGGGTGCCAGCAGCACAATCCCACCTGACCCGCCTCCCTCGCCCCGCGCTCACCTCCTCGGCGGTCACTTTGAGCGTACAGTTGGTGGCAACCCGACTGTCAAGCACGACGCAGCAGTCGTTGTCAGCGGCGGCAGCACGACTCGTGCGGGGGGGTTTGGCAGCAGAAGTGGCGGCAGCGGCAGGCGGCGGGCAAGTTGCAGGGTGTGCACGTATGCTCCAGCCGCGGTTGGCGGTGCCACCGGCGGGTGTCAACTTGACGGGCAGCGCCAGCATCTTCTCTGCCTTAACAGCCGAGTCGGGGGCTGGAGGGCAGGGAGGGGCTGGGGGAGGAGGGCGCTGGCGGCAGTCGGTCGCGCTGTCGCCGGCACCGGCAGATGGTCCACGCCCTGCCCCGCCTTGCCCCACACCCCCACATGCCCCTTCACTCTAGCTTACCGACACTGGTGGTCCCGTGAGAGGCGTCGAGGGTGGGCGGGTTCGACATGACATTGTTTGGACAAACTTGTGTGAGGGGTGGACGGCGGCGGCAGGTGGGGCAGTACGACGGGCCAGGGTGTCGGGCCCGGAACAAGAATTCATGTGCATGCTGGGTGTGAGCTTTGCAAGGCCCATGGCGCGCCGCGTGCGTCCGGCCCGGCACTCCGGCTGAACAAACTTTGTTCGTGAAATCAACGGCCACGTGAACAACTTGTTCGAACAGCGCCGCAGCCCATTTAGCCACGCCGTTCCCGCTGCTGCACCATTCTAGCAAGCGCCGTGGCACCTCGCCGCCGCCTCCGCATCCACCACCCTCTTCTGCCGCCGCCGCCGCTCCAAATTGACGCCACCAAAAATGGGCCTTCCTCACGCCTTCGCTCGCCCCAGCACGCTTGCCGCATCACTTGGTAAGTTGAAAGGCACCCCGCACGGCAAGGGGCGGGCGGGGGAGTAGCTTGGTGTTTGGGGGCGCGCGTCGATGGATCTCTCGCCGGTGGATGGCGCCACCCGCCGCCGGCGCCTCACACCCCCCTCTCCCCCTGTTTCTGCAGCCCACAAGCCTGCCGCTTCCAGCGCCGAACCGCGCGTCAAGGCGGCCGCCGCAATCCCGCCCAGCTTCACCCCCGCGCCGTGGACCATCGCAGCTGGTGGCGGCGTCGTGCATGGCGTCGTGCGCCGCGCCGCCAGCGTGTGCACGCCGTCTGAGTACCATCAGCGATGCACGGCCTGGTCGCGGGAGCCCCCCGCCACTGCAAACGTCCCAGAAGCCGCGTTCCACACCGTTGTGACCTTCCTTGCGATACCTCCTGCCCTCGCCACCGCCCTCAGCCTCGCTTGGTGGCTGATGCCGCCGCCGCCGTCGCCACCCCGCACCCCCACCCTCAGCCCCGACCTGGAGCTGACAGCGGAAGAGGTCAGTTGTGTGCGTGTGCGTGTGGGTGGGGGGTGGGTGGGTGGTGGGGGGGTGGGGTTGGGGGGGGGGGGCGCGCGCGCGAAAGGAGGGTAGTTGAAGGCTGCCTGGCATGTGTGCCTGCTCAAAATCAGCACACACGCATGTCTCACATCCGCTCCCCCTGACCATAGCCGCCGACCACCACCACTCGTCCCCCTCACCCTCACCGCAGGCGCAGTGCCTGGTGCAGCCGCCAGCGCTGCGCATCGCCCTCGCCCTCGCACCTGCGCCGGCCGCCAAGCCCGCCTCCCCCCGTCTGCTGCGCCGTGCTGACACTGGCTTGCGCTCCGCCTCGCGCCGCCTGGCGCGCTCGGCCAGCAGCAGCGCCCGCCGCCTGGGTGCCTCCCTGGCCGCCGCCGCGTGCGTCTCCCACCCCGCCGTCGCCAACGACGAGCCCTTCACGCCGCGCGGCCCCGCCTGGACCCGCACCCACGTCAACTGGAGCTGCTGAGGGGGCCGCCACCTCCTCTGCAGCCCAGCATTTCGCCACAGCAGCACCCCCTGTACCAAGGGGTATGGCCTGCCATGGCCAGCACTGTACTCCTCTGTACTCCCCTGCCCCTGCTTCAACCTCTGCCCCCAATTGCTCGACCTTCCTCCCTGTACTGCACTTCTATACTGCTCCCAACAGTCAACCTCGAGCGTGCTCCCTGTAACTCGCAGCAAGCTCCGCCAGCAACAAGCGTGGGGTTGCGACGCAAGGGGTGGGTCCTAGGGATGGCCTCACATGTGGTCGTGAGACATGGGTCGCCACAACAGGCGGTTGAGAGCGACGCCGCGGTGCAGGGGCACAGCCCCGCAACCGCGCTCTGCCGCCCTGCTCCCCAACTCTGGGCTCGCTCTGGGGACCTCTGTTTGCTTCAGGGTGGGACCACAGCAGCGCCACAGCATGGGATTACAGCAGCACCAACTGCATCGGCAGACTGACGTCAAGCCAGCGTTGAATCAAGGGAGGCAGCGCTCCTGCTGCAGGCAGCATCAGCCGGCCGAGCGCTCAGCCGTCGCGCGCCGCGCGCGCCGTGCTGCGCTTCACGCCGCCGGGCACGCGGTAACGGCCGGGCGGCATGGTGACGACGCTCATGCCGCGCTCCAATGCATCCTCGGCCCGCTCCTCCTCCCCTTTCATGCGGTCGAATGCTTGGAAGAGGCACTTGACTACGCGGGGAGGGGTGCGTGGGCGGCCGGGGGACGCAGGCACGCTGGTCAAGCAGAACGAGAGGTGGAGGCGGAGCCGCCGCGGCCGCACAGGCACGCCACGCACGATGAGCGGCGGCGGCAGCAGGGGGCGCGCGTGGCAGCGGCGTGCGCACCTGCGTTGCGGACGTTGCGCGAGCCGTGCACCTTGATGCCCACGTCGTGCAGCCCCGCCATCTTGCAGATTTCATACCTGCAAACAAACAGAAGGCACGGCACACGAAGGGGTCAGTCAGCGCACGCCACCCGGGGGGGACATGGCTGGCTCGAGGCCAGGCAGGCTGCAGGCAGGCAGGCAGAGCCGCCAGAGAGAGGCGGGTGTGGGGGTGGCGGCCCTTACATGAGGGGGTTGGCGGTGATGCCGTTTCCAGAGGCCTTGGGGTAGAGCACCAGCTTGACCTGCGGGGAGCGATTGTGTGTTTTGGGTTCTTGGAATGAATCGATCCATGGAGCGAGTTCCCTTTGGTGCGCATTGCGCAATCGCTGGCGGGAGGGGAGCGCGGGCAGCAAGCACGCAGGGCCGCGGGGGTGGGGGAGGCAAGGTGGGTGCGGACACGCTTGCGGCGCACACACGTGCTGCTGCAGCGCTGAAGGAGTGGAACGCATGGAAGTCGCTCACCTGCCCGTACTTGGACTTTGCCATTTCCGGGATGGTGTGGCCATTGAAGCGCGGCACGGGGAAGAGGTTGCGGCACGCGCGCAGGTACGCTTTCTGTACCGCCTCATTCACCTGCGGCACGACGCAAGGACAAAGCAGTACTGAAGAGCGTCAGCGACACGCTGCAGTAATGTAGAGTACACCTTGCTTCCTGTCACAGCTGTACGCCTCTGCACTGCCTCCCGTTCACTTTGCGCAGCAGCGGGTTGCAGGCAACTAGCGCGCGGGTCAGCGTGCTGCGTGCTGCCGTCGCCATGCCCGCAAGCCGCTGCTGCCGCTGCTGCTGCCAGGCACTCGACAGCGGCGGCGCATAGCCAGGCGGCGCCTCACCTCTGCTGCCTTGCCCTGCCCCCAGCCAAGCACGCCGTTGCCGTTGCCCACCACGACCATGCAGCTGCAGGGAGGGGCGCAGTATGCGAGCGTGAGGAACGGTTGTGCATGGTTCTTTACTGGCCTCGTGTGGAGTGCTGCTGGCTGGGTGGGCGTGTCAGGGCGAACGCGGGGGGAGCGTTGCCCAGCCGCAACGCTCGTGTGCCCGCCATGGCTGCTGTGCCGGCGCCGCTCCGACAGCCGCGACGACAGCGACCCACCTGTAGCGGTAGAGGCCGCCCGTGCGGGTTCCCTTGCACGTCCGGTTCACGTCCACCACCTGCGCTCAGAGGAGTGGGAGGTGGTTGGGACGCTCGGAATTGCTGGCGGAACGGCCCCTCCCTTTGCTGCTCTTTACTTGACACTCCACGCGCGTCCGCCCCTTCGCATGCGTCTCCGGCACGGCCAAAATCAGGGAGGGAGCACAGCCACGGGCAGGGCAGAGCAGCGTCGCGCTGCCGTGCTGCCCCTGCGCTGCCTTGGGGCCGCTGTGCAAGAGGGCGCAGAAAGCAGCAGGGCGGCCTCACCTTCATGCGGAAGCCGTCTGGCGGGCGGAACTGCTGCTGGATGGCCTGCCACTCCGCCATGGCGGAGGGGTCGGCGCGCATGATGCCGCCACGCAGCAGCTTGTCCAGGATGATGCTGCAGGCCCAAGAAAGGAGAGGAGGAGCCGGGGGTTGGGGTCATTGCACCGACCGTCCACGCCGCCCCCGGGCTGCTGCACGGCGCAGGCACGCCTCCTGCCAGCTGCTCACCGCCGCGCGCGGCCCAGCGTGCGGCCCCCCCAGCACTCGACACACACCGCCCAGCCTTCCCATCAGGCTACCCACACGCCGCAGCGACACCCGGCAGCGCTGCACCCGGCTCACCGCCGCGATCCCGTGCGCAGGCCCTGCAGCCGGCTCATCAAATCAAACTCTTCTCCCTTGTCAAGAGCGCCTGGCGTGGACACCTGCGCGAAAAAAGTGACGCTCGAAAATGGTGAGGCCGGGGCGCCGGTCGCATGCCAAGCAGCATGCCGGGGGCACGCGAGGGGCAACAACCAACCAACTCTCCCTCGCCCCCCGACAGGCACGGCTGTGCTACCGCTGGCTGATGCCGCCGGCCCCCACAGAAGGGGGACCCCAGCGCAGCGCACCTGCAGCCCCTCCTCTTCCTCCTCCTCCTCCTCCTCTTCTCCCTCAAAGAATTCGTCCTCAGGCAGCAGCACCTCATCCAAATCCTCCTCTCCGTCCAGCTCAACACCTGCCGCTGGCGCCGGCGCCGCCGCTCCGGCCTGCTGCTCGCCAAAAAAGCTGCAAAAGCGATGGGAGGGGCGGGGGGAGCGCGAGTGGGCGGGGATAGGCAGGCATGGGCTTCCAGGTTGCGGCGTGAGCTTCGGGATTGCGGCGGTGGGCACAACAGCAAGCAGAAGCGCTGGCGGCGGCAAAGGACGGAAGCAGCGCGCACAGGCAGCGGCAGCGGCAGCAGTCGGCATCGGTGGCAGCACGGCGGCAGCAGATCAGACCAGGCTGCCTGGCTGAATCCCTCTTCGAGCGCGCTCCACTGCCACCCCTGTGCACCCCCTCTCACCTCGACACAAATAGGGAGGCGGCGTCCCCCTGGCCGCCGCGCCCCTCATCCTGCAGCAGGCCCTTTATCCGTTCCAGCCGCTTGGCTGCCGCCGCCGCCTCCTCGAACTCCTTCTCCTCCTGCTGCTTGAGCTGCAGCTGGCGCTCGAACAGCATGCGGCGCTCCGAGTGTGAGAGCTTGCCAGCCGCCACTGCCTCGTCGTCGTCGTCGCGGTGCCGCGCCGCCGCAAAGCCCGCCGCCTGCTGGCGCTGCAGCGGCGCTCCCCGCAGGCTCAGCAGGATGGTGAGCTGCCGCAGGGAGGCGCTGGGGCCGCTGGAGCCGCATGCGTCGCTGGCAAGCCCACAACCCAAGGGCTCAGCGGCAGCAGCCGCCTGTCGGGCTGCCCTGAGCAGCCCCAGGCCACGCATGAGTGCGATGATGGGTGCAGCAACGAGGGAGGGGCGCTGTGGGAGCCGGGAAAAGAGGTGCGATGGGTGGGAGAAGCGGGAGGAGCTGGGATCGATTGCAATGATCGCTGTTATTGAGCTCAAGTTTAGTATGCAGCGCGGGGGCGGGGCGGCGATCCGTGCGAGCCGAGCACCTGTGCTGCCTGCTGCGCCACCTTCACTGCCAGCGCGCCCCTAGTGCCCCTCCCCGCCCGGCAACGCCCTCTTTCAGCTGCCGGCCTGGTCCCAGCTCTTGTGCCTCGCCGCACGTCCAATCAGGCGCTCATTGTCACCCTCCCTCCGCTCGGCGAGCAGCCCGCTCCTAGCGCCCTCGCAGCCATGCCCAAGAACAAGGGTGCGTGTTGGGGATAGCAGGGGCGCGGCGCAGCTGCATGCTGCCCGCCTGGAGGCGCTCGGCGCTCTGCAGCCGAGGACAGGGACCCTCCCGCCCCGCACTCTCGTGGAGACTGTCAGCGTGCTTCAGCGATCCGGCGGCGTGGCAGGAGCCGCGAGCGCGCCGCCTCTGCTGCTCGACCGCCCAGCCGCCGCCTCCCGCCCGCATCCGAGCCGCCGTCCGCTGCCTCCCTGTTTGCAGGCAAGGGCGGCAAGAACCGCCGCAGGGGAAAGAACGACTCGGATGACAAGCGCGAGCTGATCTTCAAGGAGGACGGTGAGTTTTGTTTGAGCCAACACTGCTGCCTTGGGACAACGTGCGGTTGTTGGCGGCGGTCAAGCGGCGCCGGTCGGCGTGCTGGCTTTGTGGTTCGGTTTGCTCATTTTGCGAAACTCCCTCGCACCCTTCCCTGCCTGCAGGCCAGGGTGAGTGCGCTGGGCGGGGATCGGCAGCGGGTCAGGTGGAGCAGCATTTAGCAGCAGGGCAGCGACGGCGGGCCGCCTTGCCGCCGTTTGAACGCGCAGCTGCTGCGGCCAAAGAGGCCTGGCAGGCAGGCGGCTGTGCGCTGCGGCACCTCCAGCATCGACCCCCCGATGCCGCAACGCCCGCAGTCTGGATGCCGCCGTATTGTGCTGCCTGCAGCAGCCGGCGGCACTCGGGTGGCCGGCAAGCCCCCCCTGTTGCACCGCCAGCTCCGACATCCACCTCATTCTCCTCCCCTTGCCTCCCCTCCTTTCTGTGTGCGTGTGCTTTCAGAGTACGCCCAGGTGCTGCGCATGCTGGGCAACGGTCGCCTGGAGGCACACTGCATGGACGGCATCAAGCGGCTGTGCCACATCCGCGGCAAGATGCGGAAGAAGGTGCGGGGCGCGGCGCAGCACGGGGCGCCTCTGAGGTGGCAGTGGGACCCCCTCTAAGCCTCTGATGTGGGGTCCCACTGGCGGTATTACGCAAAGACGCACTCGCGTGCCTGGCATGTTGGCAGCGGGTGATAAGGCAAGTGCAGGCCGCACGCCCTTGACGCCCCTCTGCTCTGCCACCAATCCAACTCCAGGTGTGGGTGAACACCGGCGACATCGTGCTCGTGGGCCTGCGCGACTACCAGGACGAGAAGGCAGATGTTATCCTCAAGTGCGCCACCGTTGCTGCCTCGTTGCCGCTGGTGCCGCGGTTGCTTGCATGCAGCAGCAGCCTGCTGCCGCACATTGCCGCTGCTGCATGCGGCGGCGCCGCCGCAAACCGCATGCTGCCGCGGCTGCCTGGTGCCGCGTGCCGCTGCCGCCATTGCTGCCTCTGCTCTTGCCAACGCTGCTCCTCAATGCCTGGCCTCTCTGCAGGTACATGGCAGACGAGGCGCGCTCGCTGAAGGCGTACGGCGAGCTGCCCGAGAACAGTGAGTGCTGTGCTGCGCCTGCTCTCCGGCCCTGCACGCTGCAGCGGGCAACCGGCAGTGGAGGCAGCGTGGCGGGAGGCTGCCGCAGCGGCCACTCATGCGGAGGGCACGCCGGCGGCAGTGCGCTTGCACTGTTGTGTGCCAGCTGCTTTGGCTTCACCAAGCCCGAGCCGAGCTCAGCCCATCCATTACGCCCTCCCCCGCCCCCTACGTGCGCCTCTGCCTGCAGTCCGCGTGAACGACACGGATGCGCTCAACGAAGAGGAGGGCGGCGAGAACGACGACTACATCGACTTCGACGACATCAGCGGTGAGTGGTTGCAATGGTTGAAAAGTCGTTTGAATAGATTTTGTCAACCCTTGGCAATGGTTGAGTGCCTGGGGTGCAGCACCGCTCCGATTGACGACAGCAGCGGTGGCCCTTGCTCTCAGGTGCCGGCTGGCAGCCCGCGCATCTGCCCGCCCGCCGCGTGCTGCTGCCCGCAGTGCTTACAGCCGGCCGTGTGCGCCTTGCTGTGGCAACCTGCTTGCACAGAAGTGAGCCACGTGGCGCCGATGCATCCCAACCCGCGCGCGCCCGCTGACCGCCCCATCCCTTGCCCCCCCTCCGCTGCTGCAGAGATCTAAGCGGGCGCACCCTTCGCCGCCGCCCCTCGCCAATCCTCTACCTGAAACCAACACCAGCGCGCCTCCTGCCGGCATGCTGCTAGCACTGGAGTCGCGCCACTGTTGCGGCCATCTTACCCGGCGCCAGCCTCCCTGTTGCCGCGCGCCGCCACAGGAACCTCCCCTCCTGCTCACCCCTCTGCTCTCCTTGCTCCTCTGTGCTGCCCTCCTTTCCCGCCTGCTCCCCCCCCCCCCCCCCCCCCCCCCGCCATATTTCGTTGGCTGCCTCCTGCCCTGCTCCCCTCCCTGCCACCAATGCGGCGCCCCCTCCGGGAGCTTCCCTGCCTGCTGCTGTCTGGCGCTGGTGGCGTCGCGTGCAGCACATGCACCCGCCTCCTCCCCGCCTGCGCCCGCAGCGCCTCCAGCTCCCCCCTTGCGTGCCGTCGCCCCTCACGCGTGCTCTCTTGCAATCGCATGCTCGCAATGGCAGACGCACAGGACAGAGGCAAAGGCTGGCTGGCTGGGGTGGACGCGCTAGAGGGAAGGAAGGCATGGCACTGGTCAATCGCACAGGGCACGGCAGAAGGGGGGGCAGAAGCGCGCGCGCAGAAGTCAGCACAACAAGAACGACCAAGGCTAGGGGCGAGGATGCTTGGTGTGTGAGTATCATATGGTGGTGGGGGAGGGAGCGGGCCACAATTTGCACAGGGCACACTGCAGTGGAACACCGGGGGGGGGGGGGGGGGGGGGGGGGGCTAACGGGTACGCTGCGGTGTGCATGGCTACATGACCGGCGGGGGGGAATCGCCGCCTGCCGGCACAAACAAGCAAACAGGGAAGCAATGGGTCGCTGGTGTGGATACAGATGGTGGGTGTGGATGTCGGGACGGCAAAAAGGGCGTGCAGGGAGTACTGTCAGCGTGTCAGTCATGTACGGGCGGCGTCAAACGAGGATGGACTTGGAGGGAGGGAAAGCTATGAGGAAGAGAGGGAAAAGAGAGGAGGGGAGCGGAAGCGCAGACGGCCACGGAGGGAAGGAAATGATGAGAGGGGCTGCCGGCCACGACGCACGCTCACTGCTGCTCAGGCGGCCGCGCCGCCCACGGTCGCCTCCATAGGCAGCTCAGCGGCTGCAGGCACCTGCAGGCTCCCCTGCCGCTGCCTCGAGCTGCTCGTGCGGCTCGGCAGCAAGCCAGTCGGCGGCACCTGCTGCGGCGGCGGCCTCAGCGGCGGCGGGGTCGGCGTGGCCCTCCTGCTGCACGGCCGCGGCCGCGGCAGCGGCGGCCGCATCTGGGTGGTGGCCCTCCAAGGCATGCTCTGCGTGCTGCGTGGCGTAGTGCTGCGCCGCTGCAGCATCCACAGCATGCTGCTGCCCATCCGCCTCTGTGGCATAGAAGGCTGAGGGGTCGTCGTGAGCTGTTAGGCTGTCGGCAGCAGCATAGAAGGCGGTTGCAGCGGGGTCGTGGTGCTGCCCCTCGGCATACTGCTCTGCATACGGCTGCCCATCCGCTGCGTAGTGCTGCTGGCCGTCGGGTGCAAAGTGCTGCTGGCCGTCTGCAGCGTACTGCTGCTGGCCCTCTGCATACTGCTGATAAGCAGCGGCGTCGTAGTGCTGGCCGTGCTGCGCATAGTATGCTGCATGCTCTGCGGCTGCCGCTTCGTACGCCGCCTGCTGCTCTGGGGTGTTGCCGTGCTCCCCAGCGTGCGCAGCATGCTCTGCTGCCGCCGCCTCGTACGCTGCCGCCTGCTCCGCAGTATACACGTGCTCGCCCACGTGCGATGCATAGTAGGCTGGGTCGTGCGCGTGTGCTGCAGCGTACGCGGCGCCTGCTGCTTCGTGAGGGGCGCCGTCGGCGCCTGCCGCCACACCGTAATGGCCATGCACGTGCTCGCCCTCTGCGCCTGCCGCTGCCGTGTAGTGCAGCGCGTGCTCGCCGTCTGCTGCTGCATAATGCGTGTGCGCGTGCTCGCCGTCTGCTGCTGCATAGTGCGTGTGCGCGTGCTCGCCGTCTGCTGCTGCATAGTGCGCGTGCGCGTGCTCGCCCTCTGCTGCTGCATAGTGCGCGTGCGCGTGCTCGCCCTCTGCTGCGTAGTGCTCTGCTGCGTGGTACTGCGCAGCGTGCGGGTCGTGATACAACACCTCTGCGTGCTCCTGCCCGCCAAACACCGCAGCCGGGTCAAACGGCAGCCCTGTGGCAGCGTCGTAGTGCTGCGCCTGCAGCGAGGGAAGGGGAGAAGAAAGGCAGTGTTGTGGGGATGCCATGCGCTGCGCTGCATCGAAGCTGTGAACACAATGCCTGCCAGCAGGAGCACCAACCAGAGCAGGCACGGGCGTGCAGCAGGGGGGGGCTGGATTTCCGGGGCTCGGGCCAAGCTGAGTGCGGCAGGGCAACGGAAGCATGCACAAGCTGGTCGCCCAGCACGGGTTTGAGTTCCCTCTCACCGGCTCTACCGCAGCGGCAGCCTCCGCGGCGGTGGCGTGGTAGTGCTGGTGCTGCAGCACGGCGCTGAGGTAGGACGCCTGCGCCTCTGCGTCGAGCTCGTGGTATTGCTGCAGGGGCGGGGGAACGGCAGAAGGGGGCGCAACGTGTTGGGGCAGGATTGCAGAGAAGGGCTGCGAAGCGCAGGCAGCCGCCAGAGTCTCCTGCAGAAAGCGCCTGTCGCGCCGTCGCCCTAGCGCCCTGCCTGCATCCTGACCACCCTCGAGCCCCTACCACTCGCCACCATTGCACCACGCAAATGCTACCAAGCTGCTGCAATAAATAACCCAGCCTTGGCGACAAAGTTTCACACCCCGTTCCGTCCTGCATCGTCCAGCGCACCCCCCCACCTGCAACATGGCCTCCAGGGCGCTGTGCTGCGCCTCCGCTGCCGCCGCCAGCGCCTCGCCTTCCAGCCCGTCAGTGGGCTGCTGCTGCGCCGCCACATCCGAAAAATAGGCCTGCAGCTGAGCCATCTGCTCCTCTGGGCTGAGGGCCGCCATGGCTACTGCAGCGGCAGCCGCCTCGGCGTCTGCTGCTGCGGCCGCGTCCACGCCCTCGGCAGTGCCTTCGTGACCGGCGTGCTCCCCACCGGCAGCCATGTGCTCCGCTGCTGCTGCTGCGCCGTCCTGCTGCTGCTGCTCGTGCAGCTGATCCACAGGCTGGCCCTCGGCAACTGTAGGGCCCTCACCGTGCGCTGCAGCCGGCTGGCCCTCAGCCACCGCCTGCTGCTGCTGCTGCTGTTGCTGCTCCTCCTGCTGCTGCAGCAGCTGCTGCTGCTGCTGCATGGCAGCGCGCTGCGCCTGCAGCAGGGCATCAGCCACCGACACAGAGTCCGCCACCTGCTGCTGCTGCGCCGCTGCCGTCGGCTGCGCTGCGCCCACCGTCGCCTGCGACTGGTCTGCCGAGACGGGGAACACCTGAGGCTGCGCCGCAAGTGCCGCCTGCTGCTCCGGCGTCAGCGGCGGCCCTGGCCAGCTCATGGCCGCCAGCCAAGGCTGCGACTCCCCAGCGCTGGCAGCAGAGGCGGCCGTGCCCTGCTGCGGCGCCTGCGCCGCGGGCGCGGCGGTGGCCGCCGGCGCCGCGGACGCCGCGGGCACGACGACGGTGCCCAGGGCCGCGGAGGGCGGCGGCGCGGTGCCGGCGGGCACCAGCAGGCCCGCCGCGGCCGCCGTCTGCTGCTGCTCCTCCAGCGCGCGCTGCTGCTCGGGCGTGAGGGTGGCCATGTAGGCCTGCTGGTCTGGGGTGAAGGTTGGCTGCATCATCAGCGGCAGCACCTGATGGGGGGCAAGGGGGGGCAGGCAGGCGGGATGGTGAGAACAGACGGCGTGTGGTCGGCGGCGGTGCGGTGCGGTGCGGATGCAATGCTGCTCCAAACTGCACGCTCCTCAGCTGCATCAATACGGATGTGCCTGCAGCTAGGCCCCCCGCCCCCCCCGCCGCCCGCCGCCGCCGCCCCTGCCCCCCCCTCCCCCCGGGCTGCTCACCGCATGGCTAAACATCTCAGGCGGCAGGATGACCGTCCCATCCGGCGCCACAATGGGCTGCGACATGAGGCTCGCCGCCGCTGCCGCCGTGCCCAGGGTGGCAGGGTTGCTGCCGTTTGCCAGGTGCGCCAGCCCGCCGGCCAGCCCGCTCGGCAGGCCGCCGACGAGCCCTCCTGGCAGCCCGCTCACCAAGCCGTTTGGCAGGCTGCCAGCCAGGCCGCCGGGCAGCGACGGCCGGCCGGGTGGCAGCGGTGGCTTCTTCTTTTTCTTGTTGTTGGGTCGAAAGTCCTCATCGTCGTTCCAGTCTGCTGACAACGAAGTGGGCAGGCAGGGCAGGCAGGGGACGCTTTGCTCAGGAAACACAACGCGGGGAGGGCCGGCACGGCGGGTCATTGATGCATGGCGTGACGCAGCACACGGCCTCGCTGCAGCGTGCACGCGGCCAGATACTAACGCAAGCGCCGACATGATGCAGCACAGCAAAGGAGCTTTGTGTGTGCGGCAGGCAGGGAGGGTGCCCACCTTCGTAATCGCTGTCGCCCTTCGACCCAAACCGGCGCTTGGCAGCCAGGCGCGAAGAGGGCGGGCGCTGCAGCAGGACGAGCAGTGGGCGGTCGCAGGGCGGTGTGTGAGAGGCGCGCTGGCAACAGCTGCTGTACCTTTCCCCCCGCTGCTCTGCCACAAAGCGGCGTCCCAGCGCCAGCCCAGCGGATGCAATGCACCGCCAGCCGTCCAGCCGATGCAGCATAGCATCCAACCAGCAACCAATCCGGTGCAACAGCCAATGCAACAGCCCCCGCGGAACAGCCCCAGCTGAGCCCAAACCGACCTGCGCCGCCATCATCGCCGCCAGCGCCTCGTGCGCCCCATCCTCGCCTGCCTCCTCGCCCTCGCCCTCGCCGCCGCTCTCGCTCTTCTTGACCTTGCGCCGCACGGTGCTGGGCACAGGCTTGGTGTTGCACGAGCGGTTGGCCTTCTGTGCACGCTGCATGGGTGCACAGGGGAAGCGGTGAGGCGAGGCAGGCGCGCGGGAGGCAGCGCCATGGCACGACCTTGCTGCCGAGCGAGCAGTTGGCCTTTTGGGCTTGGGCTGGGGCAGAGCAGGGGCCGGAGCGGCACCGAGGACAGGCAGGTGAGTGATAGAGAGTAGGGGGCGCTGAAAGCAGCACATTGCGCACGCTGGCAACGGCAGCGGCACATCCGCTCGCAGTCTGCCAGCACTCACGCCTGCCCTCCAGCCTGCCGCCCCGACGCAGCCACAAGCATCCACTCAGGCCCGCCACTCCATCCCACCCAGCTCACCGCCGCCTGCAACTCCTGCTCCTGCCGCAGCTGCGCCTCGTCCAGGCGCCACACCACCTCGCCGTCGCGCACTGCCCCAGTCTTGTTGAACATGGGGAAGGCGTTGAGGGCGGACCGCACGCCGTGCTTCCACCTGGCAGATCCAAGGGGGAGGGGAGATGCAGTTGCAGCGCCGGCGGCACCAGGCAGCAGTTCCTTAGGCAGGGCTGCGCAGCAGGCAGCAGCCCAAGCCCTGGCCGCCCTGAAGTCGAGCGCATGCCCCCTGCCACTCACAACAAAACTCCAACAGACAGCCCAGCCAAGCCCAGCCCAGCCAGCGCGCTCACCGCTGCAGCGTCTTCTTGCCGCTGACGATGGCGGTGTCGAGCTGCGGCTGGAACACCGGGTTCATCGCAATCTCCTGGCAGATGGCCCCTGAGGTGCCCTCCGGTATCCCATACTTGATGGACAGCTGCGGTGGGGAAGGGGGGGGGGGGAAGCGGAGAGGGGTCAGCACAGCGCTGTGGCAGATGAGCGCAGCGCTGTGGCAGACGGCCCGAGATCCCACTGGGAGCCCAATGCTTCCGACTGGCTGCAGGCATGAAGCAGGCAGCTAGCTTGCCTCCCAGCAGCACGTAGATGGCCTTGTTGCGCGTGGCGGGGGTCCCCCAACTATCCCTATAAACCTAGCCCACCTGCTGCAGCGCGTAGATTGCCATCTCCTTGTAGCTGGTCTCATGCTTGGCCTTGGCATGCTTGGCCTTGCCCTCCTGGCCTGCACGGCAGAGGACAGGAGGCAGGCGGGCCAGCACCGTGGGCAACACGGCAGAGCACAGCAGCAGCAGTGGCAACAGCACCTGTGAGAGCGCTGGCAGTGGCAGCAGCAGCAGCAGCAGAGTGGCAGCGGCAGCGGCGGCGGTGGCAGCGGCGGCGGTGGCAGCAGTAGCGGCAGCGGTGGCAGTGGCACCAGAAAGCTGGCAGAAAGCAGCCCAGCAGCAGCAGCCGGGGGAACCGAATGCATCAGTGCCCACCCACCCGTGCGGCCGGTGTTTTTGATGTACGAGTACTTGTAGGAGACGGACTCGTAGCTGCGCCCAAAGTGCTGCCCGAAGGCGCGCCAGTCCACCTGGCGGCCCCAGGAGGGGGGACAGAGGCAGCGGCACTTGAGCAGGGAGGCAAGAAGCACAGGGGCAAGGCGGCGGCGCGCCCTTCGCCCGGTGGATGCAAGTCGCACCTTCTCGCAGCTGCCGCCGGCAGCACACCCTACTGCACCCTCTGCCCACGGCCCAGTGTCCTCATCCCACCTTCTCCAGCCCCAGCCGCTGCCGCCGGTAATGCTCATCCTCCACCAGCTGCAGCAGCTCCGCCACCTCCTCCTGGCTCCACTTCTTGCCGTCGTTGGAGGGCAGCGGCGCGGCACCTGCAGCGGCACGGGTGGGCAGGTGGGCGGACGGTCGGGTAGGCATCACGGACATCATGGGCAGGAGGGCAGGCGGGGCGGGCGCAGGGTCGGCCACGGTGATGGACGCCGCAGCGGGCGGCACGCGGCGTGAAGGGCTTTGCAGGCGGTGGTTCCGCCACCCAGCCTGCCGCGCATGCACCTGCTCTCCCCAGTACAGCATCTCCTTCATCGACCGCCATGGATCGATAACTTGATTGATTGGCTGAACGACCGACTAACTGATTGAACGGTTGATTCCCCACCTGGCGGGCCGTGCACCAGCGAGCCCTTAAGGTTGTCGTACTTGCGCTGCACCGACCGCTTGCCGCGCCCCAGGTGCTTGGCAATTGCGTCCCAGTTGAGGTCGGTGACGCCTGAAGGGGGGGGGGGGGGGGGGGTGAGAAGGCACACGGGGAGGGCGGGTGAAGAGGCGGGAAGGAGGCTGCGCAGTGGCGCAGCGAAGCAGGCTCTGCACCGCCATGGACGTGAGCTGCGGCCAGCGCCCAGGCCTCCGGGCCCCCAAACAGCCGCCCAGCTGCCCCACCACAGCGCACCTAGCACGCTCTGGCGATAGGTGTTGTCCGCCACCAGCCGCAGCAGCTCCTGCTGCTCCTGCTCCTTCCAAAAGTGGCGGTCGTTGCGGGGGTTGGTGGTGATGTTGCCGCTGCCATGGTGGTGGTGGTGGTGGTGATGGTGGTGCATGCCCGTCACCCCCGAGGGCAGCGGGATGGGGAAGGGCGCCTGCGCTGCCGCCGCCATGTGCTGGGCTATGAGGGCGGAGTCAAGGATGGGGTAGGCTATGGTGTGCGTGGCGGTGCAGGTACCGTCGGCGGGCAGGCCCTCTGCCGCGGCGCCAGCCGCCATAGAGGGCGCTGTCGCGTAGGCCACCTGAAGCAGGAGGAGAGTGGAGGCGAGGGAGGCAAGTGAGCGGGGGGTGCCTGAGCTGGCGCGGTGCTGCTGCAGGCCCGCAGATGCAGCAGCTTGTGCTGCAGCGCAGCTGAGCTGCAGTGCATGCCTGTACGCCGGCCTAAGCCGGCCCGACGCGCCTGCGCACAGCCAGCCACACGACCTGCAACACCACACAGCCGAGCCATGCCCGCCGCCTGTCCCCTGCCACCCCCTGCCTCCCTGCAAACCGGCCTGGAACAGAAGGCATGCACCTGCACCCCGCAAACTGCCTGCCTGGGGCCACATAACTGCACCACATAACTGCAGGCTTCCCCCGAGGAACGCTGCCCGGGCAGATGGCACTTCCGCCAAGGGTGGCGATGGGCACCCACCTGGAAGTGGAAGGCCTGCGCCTGCGCCTGCTGGTACGCCACCATCTGCTCCGGCATCATCTGCTGCACCTGTGCCGCCATCTGCGCCATCTGCTCCGCCGTCAGCGCCTGCACCTGCATCGTCGCCGCATCCAAGTGGTAGCTGCAGCGGCGGGCGGGGGTGGGAGGTGCAGGATGGGGTGAGGCAGCAGGGGGCATGACGTGGCGGTGCAGGGAGTGAAGGTCCTCTCACATGTGCCCGGCACTTGCGGCTCCGCGCCGCCTGCTGCTGCACCAACGCTGAAGCGGCCCTCCCCACGCATCCATCCTCAAAACCTGCCAATGCAGCCAGCTCACCCCATCGCGGCCATCATTTCCGGCGCGCCATGCGCCACCACGGGCAGCACGGCGTGCACCGCCTGCTGCGGCAGCCCTGCCGCTGTGGCCTGCGCCGTGGCGTCGTGGTGCGCTGCCGCCCCTGCTGCCGCTGTTGCCGAGGAGTCTGGTTGCGCCGGCTGGCCGTCGGCTGCAGGGAGGGGCGGCAGGGGCAAGACAGCAGGGGTCAGGCGAGCCAGACGGGGCCTGCGGCAGGCGAGGCATGCAGCAGCAGCAGCAGCAGCAGCAGCAGCAGAGTGTGCAGCATGCAGGCCCACTTTGCACTAGCCCTGCCACCCTGCCCCGCCGGCTGGGGTGCTCACCTGTCGTGCCTGCCGCCGCGACCGCCGTCGCTGCCGCGGGCTCTGCCGTGCCCTGCAACTGCCGCACCTTGCTGCGCACGTCGGCGATGGTGCGCTGCAGACGGGCAGATGGAGGAGGCAGGCAAAGGACCTCAGCTGGCAGCGCGACCCGCAAGCTGTAGCGCAGGTTGACTCGTGCCCTGCCAGCCCCCTCTGCAGCCCCTCTCCCCCTGCCCACCTTCATGTATGCTGCCACCGGCGCAAAGCGGTTGTGCGACACGTCCCAGTCGCCCCACACAGCGCCCATCTTCTCCTGCAGGAGAGGAGGGCGCACGCGGAGGGGGGCAGACGTGTGAGGGGCATGCAAAGCCGCGCGCACATGGCGGCAGCGCTGTGCGGCGCAGCTCCGTCGGCGCCCCAGCCAGCTGAGCAGCAATTGCACAGCCCCTTGCCCCCTCTGTCGCGCCCGCACAGCCCGCACGCACTGCCGCAGTCTCCCTCCCTTGCTCACCGCTCGATACTCGCGGTCAGAGATGACGCGCGCCAGCTCCCCCTCCTCGTCTGCCGCCCACTGGCCCTCTGCATGAAGCGCCATCTGGTTCACGTCTGCCACAGTCAGCTGGTGCTGCTCGCCTGCAGGGTAGCGAGGGGGGGAGAGGGAGAGAAAGGCGGGATGGAGGTTGAAGCGGGTTGTACAGCGGAGGGCAGGCCGGCAAGGCACGGTCGCCGCGGCAGCAGCGGTGGAGAGCTCGCTGCAGCCCAACCTGCTCCACGTCGCAGCAGCAACTCCCTGCACCCTGCGAAACGCTGCCCGCCCTGCTGCGCAGCTGGCACGGCCTGCGCTGCGCTCTGCTTCGACACAACCCCCCAGCAGCGCCCTCGCGGCAGCACCCACCTCCGTCTTCCGAGGGCACGTACAGCCCCGTGGGCGCATTGGGGTCTGCATCCTCGTCCCCCTCGCCGTGGTGCGCCTGGTAGTACTCCTGAAAAGCGGGGGCGAACAGAGGGGAGAGCAAGGGGTGATCGGGGCCGGCTGCGGACGCGGCAGGGGAGACCCGCGAGCGGCGCCACACGCGCGCCGCACCGCCGCCAGCGCTTGGCGCGTCGCCGAAACCCACGCGCGCCTGGTACTGATGGTACTGCTCCAGGTGGTACTCGTGCCCTGCCGCGGCTGCCACCGCCGGGTCCACATGCTGCTGCTGCTGCTGGGTGCTGGGGTCGCCAGCGTGGAAGGCACGCGTGGCGTGCGGGTCGGCGGCAAAACCGCCCGCTGCTGCTGCGGAGTCCCCCGCGCCGGCTGCCTGGTAGGCGGCTGCGTCGCTGCCCACCCCTGCTACCGCGGCCGCCACAGCTGCGTCGGCTTGCGCGAATGCAGCGAGCGCAGGGTTGGCTGCTGGGTGGAGGGCAGCGCCGGAGGACGGCGGCGGCCCGACGCCGGCCTGCTGGAACGCGGAGGCGGTGGCTGGGTCGGGCTGCGGCGCTGTTGCCGCTTCGCCAGCAGCATGCTGCTGGTCGCGGTCCACCGCCTGCCCCCGCCCCTCCGTCGGGTGCTGGTAGGCAGGCGCAGCAGCGGCGTCAGCCGCCGCCAGGTGGGCTGGCAGCGGCGCAGCTCCGCCGGCGGCCTGGGGCTCTGGAGATAGGCCCAGCGTCACCCCCGCGCCCTCCAGCTGCTGCTGCTCGCCGCCGTGCGCGCTGGCCAGGTGTACCCGCGCGTCTCCCAGGCCGCTGGACGCAGAGGGCATGGCGGCGGCATCACCAGACGCGCCCTGTGGGCCGGGAGAGTGCATCCGGGGGCACTCGCCCCCGGTGTGAAGGGGAAATTCCCGGCGTGGCGGAGACCCGGGGCGGCGGGGTCCAGTGCGGTGCGGTGCTTCCGTTGCCTGGCAAGCTTTCGGCAGCTACTGGCCGCAGCCCTGGCTGGTCTGGGCGGAGCGGAACGTGAATCTCTGGCGCAGGGCGCCGGAGAGGGTGTGGCGAGCGCGCGTGCTGGGCGGATAAGCGCAGCAGGTGACGGCTCCGCCCGCTGCTCTGCCCGCCGTATCGTCTGCAACTTGTGCACGGCTGCTGCTTGGGGTCGCTGCAGAGCAGGCAGTAAGCGGCAGTGTGCAGCAGAAGGGAGCCGCCTTTGCCTCCTGCTCGCCTGGAGCTTCCCTGCACGCATATGCAACAAGCGGAGCACATGCGAGCAAGTGCTTTCCGCTGCGGTGTCGATAACGGGGTTGCCGGTCCGTCGGCCGCCGCCGCCGCCGCCGCCGGCCTTGCGCCGCCGCCTGCCAGCACCTGCGGGAGCGCCCACTTTGCTGCCTCTCCTGTGCGCTGTATGGAAGTACATCGCGCCACAGCTCTCCTCCAGCGCACAGGGCATTTCTATGCCAGCAGCGGGCCCATCTTGGGGCCCCCGCAGTTACGTTGGCCATGCGGGACAAGCAACTGACCCGCCGCGCCGTGCGCTGCATTCGGCTTGCTCGGAGCCAAGCGACTCACTCTTGGCCCGCACAAAGGCTCGTAGCATTCAGCGGAGGGTGGACTACACCTGGATCTCTCCGCACTGCAGTGAGGTGCTGCATGCAACCGCCGCCCTCCCCAGCCATGATGTAGCGGCCGCGTGCCTGCTCCTGCTTGCCAATGCCACCTATGGTTGTGGGGAATGCCGTTGTTGCACGACTGCCACGTCGCCAGCCTGCATTTGTGCGTTCTGCAGTTGCCGTGCCCACCGCATGGGTGTCCTGCGTCCACATTGTTGGGTGTGCTATATCCAGCTGCATTAAGATAAGATTATTACCCTGCATCGTTGGCCTCTACGAGACCTGGGCAGGGGGTGGTAGGACACCAGCCTGCCTTCCGGGACTTCCACCCTGCCGGGCACCATCGCCCTACTGCCAAAACCCCATGAGACCTGGGCAGCAGCATAAGGGGTAACCCCAACTGGGGAGAAAAACATGGTGGCTGATCCGCCAGGCTCAAACCACAAGCCGGTGGTCCGCCCATTGGCGCTTTGCGTTCAAACCCGCCCGCAAAGCGCCACAAGTGCCATGAGCAAGGGCCACAAGGGGCGTCACCAACGCAACAGGAAGGAGACGGGGACGCAACACAAGGAGCACAAGAGCAGCAACGTGCCAAGCAAGCAACGTTTAATCCGGGGATGAGCCTCGCCGAGTTTTTCCAGCAGGAGGACCAGGAGGGGGTGGCGCGTTTCGTGGCGGGATGCCAGCAGCTGGCAGTGGAGGGGGCGCAGTAGGGAGACAGTAGGGACAGTTGAGGGTGTGTGCACAAGGGACGGGTGGGAAGGCATAGGGTAGAGTGGATGTAGGGCAGTGTTGAGGGGGCAGCAGGAGGGCGTGTATGCGCGACGGGAGTGATTTCCCTGGCACCTTCCCGTCTTTAATCCCCCCCCTCTGGCTCGTGGCCTTCGCCACGCGGCAAGCGGCAGCGGCATACTCTGGCGAGGCCCGAGGGCTCGTGGCACTAGCCACGCGGCTGGCGGCGGCAGGCAGCGGTAGGCAGCGGCAGGCAGCGGGCAGCGGCAGCAGACGTCGACACCAGCGGCCCTCCAGCATGATGAGGGCTGGCGCCGTTGCGAGCGCTGGGGGCTAAGGGAGGGCAATGGCCTGCGGTGCCGCCATATCCGGCGATCCCGGAGGCGCACGCACCGAGCGTCACCCCTCCCATGCAGATGCCTCTGCTGTGACTATTTTAATCAATCAATCAATCAATTTCATATAAAGTCCACGGGGAGCCAGCAGGGGTCTCATGGGACTGCAACGGGATGCATTGATTGCGGGCTCACTCGGTCGCGCTGCCCTGGCAAGCCTCGCCCGGCAGATAGCCGTGGCCAGCGGCTGGCCTCAGAGCTGCAGATAAAGGTAAAGGTAAAGAGTGGGGCATATGCCCGTATCGTCCCCCTGCGGACCAATGTTTGATCCTACGGGGCCACGCCAGGCGCTGGAACAGCCGAGACCCTGGTTTGAGCGTGTTGTACGTGAGCACTGAGCCTGTCAGTTCTCCCCTTTTACTTTCACGAGCCGACACTAAGGATCGAACCCGTGCCCCGGACGGGGTTAAAGCCATGCATCCACCACCCTATCGCTAGGGGGCTTCCTGCTAGGGCGCAGAGCGCGGCACATGCGCCAGACGCCGCAGCCGCAGTAGCGGCCACGATGGCAGCGGCACCGCCGGCAGCGGCAGGGCGGCCCCAGCGAGCGCGCCGCCCCGCCTACCGATATAGGGCGCTGGAACTGCCTCATGAATGCAGCTGCTGCAGCGTCAGAGCGCGGCGCCGCGATGCAGCCTGAGCGGACGCAGCTGAGCACGGCACTAACGGGATGCGGCAACCCAAAGCATCGCGACTTGTGTGCTGCATGACGGCCCTCATTGCACGTTTGATCCTCCGCTCCCAACACCTCACCCTCTTCTCTCCCCTTTTTCATCTTGCAAGTAGGGGACTGCTGCCCTCTGTTGTTCCTCTCGCCTGTCTTGCTGACCGACCGCTCAACATAACCTTGCTTCCCCCTCCGCCATGCACGACCCCCTACTTGCAATTGTTTCTCCTCTCTCCCCCTTTTTCATCAGCGGCAACTCCCCTACCTCCTCCCTTCTTCCCCGGCCTCAGCTGCACCGGGCCCTGTGTTTCTCTCGCAGAATACAAACAGGTGTAACACAGTACAGTTTGCGCTGTGCTGCGGCGGCGCCGGAAGCCAAACTGCCCTGCTGCCCTACTGCCGCTCGCTTCTGCCTAGTCTGACATGCGCCGCTCCAGAATCATGGCGAACAGCTCGGCTGCCAGCGTGCCGACAGCGATGCCGCGCAGGCCGTCGCAGCTGCCCGGCTGTGCGCCTGGCTTGGGGAGCGGGTTGATGATGGACAGGGCGTCAACATCTGCCAGCTGCCCCACGCGCACCCAGGCGTTGAATTGCGCTGAAAGTGTTGGCGCAAGGATGTTGGTTGCTGCTCTGAGGAACCAGGGCGGTAGGCTGCCAGCAACTGACTTGCGGGCCTTGACGCGCCGCACGTCAGCTGCTATGGCCTGCGGTGCCGCCATATCCGGCGATCCCGGAGGCGCACGCACCGAGCGTCACCCCTCCCATGCAGATGCCCCTGCTGTGACTAATTCATGCAGCATGCACCTTTTGCTGTAGGCCTGGCATGCCTAACTGCCCCCCGTCCAGGTTCCACGCGGGCCTACCATGCGGGGTGACTGTAACACACATGCTACTTCAACGGGCGTGAAGGGCGCCTGCAGGCGTGCTGCTAGGCTCGCCAGCTCAGCACGTGCCTGCTGGCGTGCCTCCGGTTGTTGTGGTCGCGCTGGGCTGCCTGTTGCTGCTGTTGCGGCGACGGCGGCGGCTGTTGTCGTTGCTGTTGCTGCCGCTGCTGTTGTACGCCGATGTTGTTGCTGGTTGGCTGCTGGCTGCATGGGGTCAGCACCGGATGCTGCGGGGGGGGGGGGGGGCACTGAAAAGCACCGGTTTTATGGCGCTGAACAGCACCGGTTGGGGGGGCGGCAGGAGTGGCGGCGGGCGAGGTGATGGGTGTTGGGGTGGCAAGGGGGTGATGGATGCGGGGGCGGTGGGGGAGGTGGCGCGAGGGGGGGCAGTTGGGGAGGTGGCGGTGAGGGCGAGCGGTGGGGGGTCGGGGGTGGTGGCTCCGGTAGCGGGGGCTCTTGCGGTGGTGGCGGTGGCGGCGGTTCGCTGCCGAACAGGTGCCGGAAGTACGGCACCAGCCCGCCGCTGGGGGGCATGCGCGCCATTGCCGCTTTGGCGCGGTCACGGATTAGGCCGAAGAAGGCAGTGGGGTATGTAAGTGCCAGCTCTGCTCTCTTGCCGTGTAGCGCTTGCATGCTGCGGTGCCCGCCCTCTCTGTTCTCCTTCCTCCAAACCCCCCCTGGCACTCTCACATCCTTCGCTGCCGCGTGCCGTCGTACTTGCCCGGCGGTGAACTCCCCCCTTCCTCCCCCTCCATCCCCACTTGCTTAGCTTCCATCCCTTTGCTCCCTTCTGTGTTTCGGGCCCCCCCAGCCCCAGGCTGTCTCCTGGCATCTGTATCGACAGGTTTCCTGTGATTAGACAAATGTGAAGCACTTACAAGGAAAGGAAAGGGGATCACAATAACATCCGCCGCTAGCCCGAGGCCCCCCGAGCTGCTCGTGCCAGGGCTGCCATGGGCGCACCCTGGTCAGCTGCCGCCGGGCTCAAGCAAGAGCTGTTGCGGGTCGCGTCCCTGCTGCAACAACGATTGCAAGTCAAGCAGCTGCGCCGCGGGGTGCCCACTCCGCTTGAGCTCCTGCACACGAGGCGAACATGCGAGCAATGGGTCGACACGAGGGGGAGCAGGCTTGCGCGCCGGCGTGCATTGTGTGCGCGCAAACATCGTGTGCCACCTCGTTGCGTAGCGTTGCAAGCCAGCATAACACCCTGCGTGCCAGCCACAATCCCATCTCTCCCTTGTCCCTAGAAGCCCACCTGCAGCGTTGCGCTGGCCTGGCGCGTTGCCGCCTCGAGCGCCGATTCTGCGCAGCGCCCGCTGTGCGCCAACAACGCTCGGTCCACCGTTGCCGCCAGCTCGTTGCGGTGCGCCGGCAGCAGGATGTAACCTGCAGGAGGTGGGCTGGCAGGTGGATTGATGGTCTACTTGTGGGGCAGAGTGGGCCGAGAGGGCTGGTGGGAAGCATGCGCAAGCAACGCGGTCCCTGGCCGAGCGCACGGCAGCCCACAACCGTCGTCTCAGTGCGCCCACCCAACGAGCGCGCCTGTGGGCCCTGCGCTGGGGTCGTCATAGGCCAGCAACGCGGTGGCGTCCTCTAACAACTCCCGGTCCGCTGCCGCCATGGAGGCGCTGCCGCTGCTGGCGGCGACGCCGCTGCCGCCTTGGGGGCCCACCCCAAGAGGGACCACCTGGCACGAAAGCAAGTGTGGCAAAGAGTTGAGAACGTGCCTAACTAGATGCGAAGAGCGGGAAGCCAACCTGGACTTGTTCATCAAGGTTCAACCTCCTCAAATGTGTGGCAACCCCAGCCTCGCCATCCCATAAGTTCTTCTCAACCGTCCTTTGCGACTCACATGCGTGCGCCCATACTCGATTGCCTCAGCAACCAGCCCGGCCTTGATCTGCGCAACATAGAAATGGGGGCAGATAGGCAGCACAAAAATGAGGACAGGCAGGTTGCGAGTGGCGTAGCCTTCCAACGGCCTTGTCGTGACCAGGGAGAGGCGACGCGTGCCTGCCGTGGCATGTTGTGTCTGTTCCCACAGCTGCCCCCGCTGCCTGCCCCCCCTGGCCCCCCGCCTCACCATCTCTGCAAACTTCTGGCACTGCAGGCGGAAGTGGATGTGGGGGTCGCCGTCCAGCAGGCCCGGCGCCAGCTGTCGCACCAACGCCAGCGCAACATCGATCTCCCCCGCCGCCACGTGCTTCCCTATTTGCCGCCGAAGCTGCGGTGGGAGAGGGGAGGAACGTACGGGGGTGTTGAAGAGGGCAGGGAGCATACACGACCGCTCTTTTGGTCGCTATGCTTTCCCCAACATTCCGCCGCACTGCAAGGATGGGCTTGTGCGCAAGAACCAACCGTTGCCGACCACCCTTTGCCTGCCAGGCACGCACTCCCGCCGTCACACGCGCAACTTCTGCCTTGACAAGCCTTGTGTTTTGACTCTCCCGGGCTGCCATGCTGGCCCCGTGAGCAGGTGTATACAGTAAGCAAGTTGCTCACCTGCATCTCCTCCACCTCTTGTGCCGACACCGCCACGCCACCGCCAAGCACGTCTCGCGCCACCGCCGCCGCCGTGTCCCAGTGCCCCTGGTGCCGCAAGTAGCCAAACACAAGCTCCCCTATCACGCTCTGGCCCTGCAGGGTGGACAAATGCCAGGGTAGGCAAAGGACAGTAGAGGGGGTGGATGAGGGGAGATGAGGGGGCAGAACAGGTGCAGGGATTGAGCAATTAGCTAAGCACAGGCCCTCCACGCAACCAACGCCGCCTGCCCTCCCTGCCCACACACACCTTGCTGCCGCGGGGCACAGACGTGGACAGTATGCTGGAGTACAGGCGCTGCGTGGCCTCGGCCCGGATCCAGGCCAGGTCGCCGCGGAAGGGGCGCGCCGCCAGATCTGTGCCGAAGTTGGCCACGATCTATGGGTGAGACAAGTGACGAGCGGGGAAGGGGGTGGGGAGCAGTGGAGGAGAGAGGTGAGCAAAGGCAACAAAGCGTGAGGCACAGCAGGGTGAGGGATGCCGTGCTGGCGAACTGGCCGCCGTTGCATGAAGCGACGACACGCAAGCAAAAGCACGCAGAAACAACACGCACTGCAACCCCCTCCTCCAGCCCGGAACAAGCAGCCGGCACACACCATCCGTTGTTGTCATATAACAAAACACAGGCAGCAGCACCGGGACAAGCAGCAGTCCAGTAGCAACCCTAGCATGCACGTGGAGCGCCGAAGAAGCCACAGCAGGCGCAGCGCGGCACGCAGCAGGCGCACCTCCTCTTCCGGCGTGCGAAAGCCGACCGATGGGTACAGCCGCTCCTCTGTGACGTTCTCAAACGCGATGCCTAGGTCGTACCTGGGGGGGGAAATGAAGGGAGCAGAGGTGGGTGCGGGACGCGACTTGGCAGTGGCGGCGGCAGCCGCAGCCGCGATGCGGCCAGCCGTGGCGGCGACGCGACTCTAGCAGCAGAGACACCAAGCGGAAGGCAGACCCCTTGACAGTAGCGTGGAGCTGCCGCAGCGACAGCAACGGCAGCGGCAGCGGCAGCGACAACAACAGCCCTACAGCATACCCTTTCTTAGTGAAGGTGATGGTGCGCTCCACGCGATTCAGAATCACACCGATCCAGTCCCCTGCAGGGCAACTTGAGTAGCATGGCGGGTGAAGTTGAAACTCACACCCGCCGCCTGCCATGTGTTGCGTCCTGTCCGCCGGCTGCCTGCTGTGTCCACCGACTGCATGCTGCCTTGGCAGGATAAGCGCCCAGCCTAGCACTTCTGACGCAACACCCAACACCCACCAAGGCAGGAACCACGTGCCCATCGAGACAGCCATCAAATCACCCCCACCCACATTTCCTACACCCTCTGCTGACCTGTGCTGTAGATGGGGCCATAGGCTCGCCCTGTGCCGCGCCCGCTGAATGCATGGCCGTCATCACCGTGGTACCTGCAGAGGGAACGGGAGGGATGCGTGTCACGCGAACGTAGCTGCGCAGCAGGGGTGGCAGCAGCAGCAACGACAAGGGCACAAACGACAGCTGCTGCCCGGAATGCCTGGGACATTGGCAGTAGGAGGATGCCCGGCAGGGTGGAAGTCCCGGAAGGCAGACTTGTGACCTTTACACCCCGTCCCGAGAGGCCAACGAGAGGCCAACGATGCAGGGTAATTGTAGAAGCACCGGCGGCAGCGGCGGCGGCGGCAGCAGCAGCATTGGCAGCTCGCAACGGCAGCAGTCGGAGCGACACTGGCAACACGTCGATTGCAGCGGCGGCCGGCAGCGGCGGCAGCAGCCAGCTCACCCGTAGCTGTGCGGCTCCCACCCCGGCAGCCTGTCCAGCTCCACTTCAGCTGTGGAGAAACCGATCCCTGCGAGAGCACAAAGAACGAAGAAGGCCCTGACGCTAACAGAGACTGAATGCGGGGCTCATGCAGCACGAGTGTGAGGGAGGCAAGACAGTGGCTGGGCACTGCGAGACGAGCAACACAGCCGACGGCGCCGCGCCCTTCGGCGTTGCGCACACCCTGCAGCCCATGCCTGCCCCCGGACCACGCGGCACGGAGAGTCCAGGGCTCACCGATGAAGCCGTCGCGCCCCCGGCTCGCAATCTCCACCTCAAAATAGAAGATGGGGCAGTCCGAAGGCACCGGGTGGTTGGACCGCACCGCCGCCGCGTCCTTGTCCTCGCTCCCTGGGCCAATGTACTTCACGCGGCAGCCGTCGACAGACAGGTAGCGCTGCGCCGACGAGCGGATGGAGGCGTCCCAAGCGGAGGGCTGCGGCTGCTGCCGCGCCGCCATGGCGCCAAGGCCTGCAGCGCAGGGTGAGGCGGTGGCAGGGCGGTGGCGGCGGCGGAGGGCGAGCGGAGGGCGAGCGGAGGGCGGCACGCGCTGCACCGCTGCCACACCAGCATTGCTGGCCGAGCTGCTCGGCCTGGCTGCTCAGCAGCTCTCTGTGAGACCCTCACCTTGAGGCGATCGCTAGAGGAGACAAAAGTGCTGCAGTCGAAGGCAGGAGGCCCGGCTGAGGTCGCGATCGTCTACTGATTATCAACTGGTGTGCTGGAGTGCAGGGCAGCAGCGAAAGGGGGCCAGGAGCCACAGCCCTTGTCGGCGCTCGCGGGAAGGATGCTTTGGCGAGCTCAGCTGCTGATGATAAGCCGTATCGACTTCGTATGCACCGATTGGCAAGGCGGTGGCACGCTCGGCATCCTTGGGACAACGCCAGGCGCTGTTAAAGGCGGCCCTGCTGGCATCGCTGCTCCTCGCAAACTGCGCGCCTGTCGCCGCTCGGCGTGTCTTCTTTCCTCATTGGAGTGCGTCTGTGCATCTGCCAGAGCTCACAGAGCCCCCCGTTCACCCCAGGCCACCGCCGCCCTCTGCATGTGCGACGCCTGCCTCTGAGCGCTGCCTGGACCGTTTTAAACCGAGCTGCACCCATTGCCGGTGCCTGTGCAGCAGTGGCGCCGCACCTGGCAGCAATAGCGAGCAGCGGCGGCGGCAGCGGCGGCGGCGCCGCCAAGCCAATGGCAGCGCCTGAGGGAACCTCGCTGCAAGTGCCCAGCAAGACGCCAGCGGGCTTGCCAGGGGATGGAGACCGCGTGGTACGAGAGCTAGATGTCTACCTGTGCAACGGCGAGCTGGGCGGCGGCACGCAGGCAAGCGCAGCAGGGTGGCGGTGGGGCGGTGCTGACCGGAAAGGCGCGCCTGCTGCTGCTGGCGCCCGTCCCTGCCGGCTGCATGTGCCTTGATCGCTGCCGCTGTGACAGTGCCCAGGCGCACCAGCGGCCCCCGTGGCTGCATGATACTGTGTTTTATGTGCCGCGCCGCCCCGCTGCCGCTGCCTGTGGGTCCCTCCTTCCGACGGCGGCCCCTTGGCCGTGCCCCCGCCTGCTGCCTGCAGACCTTCCTGCTGCAGTTCCCGCTGCGCCCGCCCTGGCGCCCCTACCACACAGACAACGCACCCCTGCAGAACGTGCAGCTCAAGCCAAAGGTGCGGGGCAGAGCGCGGAGCAGATGCGGGGCTCGGCCGCATTGTGTGATACTGGCATGCACGCTGCCGCGAGAGCGGCGGCTGGCTTCCGCGGTGCCGGCGCCTCCCCTGCCTGGCCGCTCAAGGGGTGCCTCAGCGCTGTTTGACTGCCCCGCTCCGGCCCTGCAAGACGATGCTGTGCATTTCATTTATATACAAGACATATGTTTTGCCTGCCAGCGCACCATTTCAAAAGGAAACGTTGACACTTGCAGGTGAAGAAGATGCAGTGCGAGGTGCCCCTGGACACGCGCAACCGCAATTACAACACCAATGCAGAGCCCAGCAGGTGCGCCCGTGCGACGTCAGCGGCAAGGGCAGCCGGAGTGCCGACGGCGCTCTGTCGCCTCGGCCGCATCCCTAATGCCACTATCCCCGCTGCCTCGGTTCCTCACCCTCCCGCCCCTGCTGGGCGCTACAGGCGGATGTGGTGGTACCAGCAGCGCTGTAGAACTGTGCTGCCTCACCCACCCCTTGCCGCTCTACCCTGCCCTGCTCGCTCGCTGCAGGCAGATCAAGGCTGCTGTGCTGCAGAGCGCACGGCTGGACATGCGCACCTCCTTTGCGGCAGGGTTTGTGGAGGAGGACCGGCTGCTGCTCTTCCCCATTGACGAGGCAAGAAGCGAGGGGGGGGGGGGGGGGCCTTGCCTGCGGTTCTGTTGGTGGCTGCTGCCGGCCATGCGCTGCATTTGGCGCTCTCGCCGGCACCCCCAGACAAATGAACGAGGCAAGCTCGCGTTCACCGTACCACGTGCCGTCTGTCACCTCTGTCCTCCCACCTCCGTCTCTCCCCCTCTGCAGGCGCTGCAGCTGCGGCCCTCCCTGGCCCATTTAGATAAGGAGAAGGAGGCGGCAGCGGCCGGCAAGAAGAAGGGCAAGGGAGAGGAGGAGGAGGAGGAGGAGCAGAAGCCGCCCGAACTGATGCAGCTGACTGTGCAGGTGGGCAGCAAGGGGCTGTCGGCAGCAATGGATGCAGTGGGTAGGGCAGGGTCAAAGGTGCACGGGAAGGGAAGTGGAGCAGGTGCCACCTGCAATGATGCAGGTGATTGTGCAGGCAAGTGGTGCAGGTGTCTGTTTGCCGTGCTTTGGGACACAGGAGCGGCCCGAGGGGACCGAAGCAGAACGCCTGCACCTGCTGCGTGCCTACCTGAGCCGTGCCTGCCGTCATCGCTCCGCGCCTGCACCTGCCTGCGCAGGTCAAGCGGCGAGAGACAGAGGCGCAGGCAGAGGCGCGACTGCGATCATACGCGCACCTGGCGGCGCAGGAGGAGGCGGACCAGTGGGTGCCGCTGGAGTACCACGGGGAAGCGTCAGGTGGGTATCCTTGGCTGTGCCACGGATGTAGTGAGAGGAGCAGCGGGGCGTGACGCGGGGGCAGATTGGTGGTTGGTGCTTGAGTATCCCGACGAAGCATCAGGTGGGTGCCTCAGGTTGCTCTGCATTGGCGGAGGCATGCAGGGGGTGAGATGGAGGTGGCGCTGGTGACAAAGCTTGCTTTGGGCGCCACCTCCACCCGGCAGCTGCAGCCCTGGGCTGCCCCTCCCGGGGTTGGCCGTGTTGCGCCTGCCGCGGCTGACGTTGAGACGTGTGTGTGTGTGTGCGCCTCTCCCGCTGTGCTGCAGAGCTTGCGCAGGGCGTGTGGCAGCGGCTGGCGAGCGTGGAAGCAGAGGATGTGGCGCACACGCTGAGCAGGGAGCACTACTTGGATACCATTGTGCCAGGTGGGCTGCACAGGGAAAAGGAGAATGAAGGGACATGTCCAGGGGCATGGGTTGCAGGAGCCGGCTGGGGTGTGACAGCCGCCCTGTGCCCTAGAGGCCTGCGCACTGCACGCGCTCCTCTGGAGCCGCCACCTTCTCTGCACGACCTCGCAGCCGGCCGCCGCCGCAGCCCACCTCTCTCCCGCTGCTCCCCCCCCCCTCCCTGACCTGCAGGCTCCTCCACGCTTCACGGCCACGAGCGCAGCGCCAACTGGGCGGCGGGGGCCATGTCGGCGCGCGACCAGGGGCGCCCCGGCTCGGCGGGCGGCGCGCTGCCGCCGGCAGAGGAGGTGCGCGGCAGTGTGCCGACCCAACAAATGCTGTTGCCCCGCCGTTTGAGTTTGCCAGCCTGCCAGCATGCCTGCCTTCTGACGAGCATCCTGCCCGCCTGTCTGCCGGCTCGCCTCCCTGCACTTCCTGTGCTCGGATGTTTCAGCAACCTGCTGCCTTGTTTGTCCTGCCAGGTGGCAGTAGCAGAGGAGCTGCAGCCGGGCATCACCACCAGCACGCTCACGCTGCTGCGCGCAGCACAGGTGCGGGGCAGGGCCGTGGCCGCTGCAAGCTGCCCTGCTGCTGCGGCGGCGGCGGCCCTGTCTGACTGACTGACTTACACCTGCTAGAGCAAATGAATGCGCAGGCCCCCGGCTCGGATGCGCAGAGCTGGGGAAGAGAGAGGGCCCTGCTGCTGCGGCTGCTGCTGCCGGGCCTGCGCTTCACAACGCTGCCGTTGCACATCGGATCACTAAATTCTTTCGCATCCCTGCTTCACTGCCACGCAGGTGGTGAGCATAGACCAAATCCGTGCTGTGCTGGCGCACTCGCAGGAGGCGGCCCTAAAGAACGTGGCGGCGGGGTCGTCCGACGCGGCGCTGCACGGCGCGGTGACCGCCAGCGGCGAGATCACGCACCTCCGCCAGTCTTACTTTGCCACAAAGCTGGGCAACGCGGCGCTAGACCCGCTGCGGTGAGAGCTGGTGGGGTGGGTGGGTGGGTGGGGGGGGCGGGGGTGGGGGGGGGGGTGGTGTGTGTGTGTGTTGGGGGTGGGGGGGGTGGGGGGGGGGGAGGGGGACGCCGGGGGGAGGGGGGAGGGGGCGACGCCTGCTCGGCGGTGCGGCCAGGGAGCGTAAAGAGGTGGTCCACATTCCTGTACCACCATCCTCCTCCTCCTCTTGTTTTCGCCTCTCTCTCCGTCAGAGCTTGCTGATTGAGCTGCTCAAGGCAAGCGCGCAGCTGCGGCGCAGCTTCGCCCTCTCGCACGTTTTGCACGCAATCCAGCACGCAATCCAACAACCGGCAACAACCGTTTTTCCTGCCCTCTGCGTAGCAACGTGCTCATCGAGCTGCTGAAAGAGAACGAGCAGCTGCGGCGCAGCGACATCTTCGAAGCCGCCAAGGCCAAGGGCCTGACCGTGTCTGATACGCTATACTCAAAGGTCAGTAGCCCAGCTTCCCCTCACCAACCGGATTTTGAGCAGTCCTGTGCTGTGCCGCCCCGTGCCCCAACGCCCAGCTTCGATGCGCGCTGAGCAGGCCGCTGCGAGGCGGCAGCGGTGGGAGGGTGGGAGGGCGGCCCAAGGTCGGGCTGACCGACATAGCGCTGCGCTCCCCCCCGTGGTTCCTCTCTGCAGGTGGTCAAGGAGCTCTGTACCTCGCGCGGCAGCATCTGGAGCCTGAAGTAACCTTGTCAGACAGCTGTCAGCGCGGCCATGGTGCTGCACAGCTGGCGGCGGCACCTTGCGGGAGCGACAGAGTCGACAAGCGGGAGCCGGCACAGGCGGCGACTGCGGTGCCAACATTTGGCCGGCGGCGGCGGCGGCGACGGCAAACCCCGCGCACGTGGGGCCTGGTGGGGAGCCAGGCGGCGTGTGCGGAGTCTTCACTTAGTCGTAGCTGCTCCTGCGCAGCTGCTCCGGCATGCATAGAGGCGGCTCTTCAAAGCGACATGCTTGCGGCTGAGTACTGTACGCTTTGCTACTGTCCCTTGTGAGCATGCTGCTGAGGCTGGGGGCCAGGGTAGAGGAGGAAGTGGGGCAGATGATGATTTCTGCTTGTTATTTCGCCAGACTGCATTGTGGCAAGTGTGGCTGGCTGTCGCAGGGAACGAGTTGCAGGCGGCGTGCCGCGGCGGCGGGGCAGCACGCTGTGCTGAGCGGCGGCGGGGGCGGCGGCGAACAATTTGACGCTCGCAAGTGCGTCGTCTGCAATTAGTACTGCATGCCTGTTGGGTACGCACCGTTACAACGCTCCCTCGCCCCTGTTTGATCGAGCGGGGCGAGAGGCTGGTTGGGGGGCGCGAGGAGGCGCGGCTGCGTGCCCTCCCGGCATGCGCTGGGAGACGAGGGCAGCTCCCTCGGTGCAGGAGCGTTCCGCTTGGCAGCGCTGCGGCCTGGTGGCCATTGCCGCCGCCGCCGTCCTTGCCGCCTTCGCTGGGCTGTCGGCGCTGCTGGGTGCCGACAGCGCCACGCTCACCGGCCGGCTCAGCAGCGGCCCCTTGGCGGCGCACCGGCAGCAGGCACCCACAAGCCAGCTGTCGGACGAGCGGCTGCACAAGTGGATGCGCTATGCCGCCTCCAGGTGAGGGGGCGGCGGCGGTGCTGCACTGCTGCGCTGTTGTTCTGCCTTGCAGGCGGGTTGCTGGTGGAGCGCAGCCTCTTCCAGGCGAGGAGGGTCTTGCTGCTCTGCTTGTCGTCATGTTTGTGGCACAGGCAGTGCTAGCTGGTGTGGTGCTGGCAAACCAAGCCAGGCAGCGCGCCGCCGCCTCTTCATTCCTTCCTCTCCTCCCCTCGTCCCCCTCCCTACTCAACCCCCGCAGGCAGTGCTCCCTGCTTGATTCGGACTATTCCCAGATCTTTGCTGACCTGGCGCCCTTCCGCACAGCAGGCATCAGCGCCGCCGACGTCGCCGCCGCAGCGGCGGCGCTGCCGGCCACCGGCATGCTGGCGCTGGTCGGCGGGGAGGCCTGGGAGGAGGGGCCCGACGGCGAGCTGGGCGCCCCCACGAGGCGGATGTGGGGCGGCATTCGCTACTACAAAAAGCTGCTGGCAGATTTCGAATCTGACCTGCCAGATATGAAGGTGCTCATCAATTTCGGGGACAAGCCGCGCAGCTGGACGGGCGCTGTGCCGCCCGCCGACGCCGACGCGCTGGCGCGCGGCGCACTGAGCGTGCAGGACGCGTGGGAGCGGCACGGCTGCGACGCGGCGGTGGGCGCAGGCATGCGTTGCAAGCACGGGCTCTTCCAGCCTGGGCCCTTCTTCGGGGCACGCGGCCCGCTGCCAATCTTCTCAGGCTGGCGCATTGACGGCTGCTTCAGCGGTGAGGGCAGGGGCGCGTGCAGGGCGCACAGGCGGCGCCCTCAGCAGACGGTGCAGAGCACTTGCTCCGCTGCGCTGGGCTGCACTGCTGCGTGCGCATGCCCGCGTATCTCTCTTCGTAACCACGCCGTCCCACTGTCCTACCCTTGTCCCCACCCCACCATCATCACCCACTACCCCATCACCCATCCACGCTCACCCTCCCGCAGACATCCTGCTGCCGCATGCGTGGAACAACAAGGGCAACGTGACGCGGCTGACCCTCAACTCGGGCTGCCCCCTCGCTGGTGGCGCCTGGGGGAACAAGGCGCGGCGGGGTGGGGGGGGGGGGCAATAGGGTTTGGTGAGACGCCTATTGCCGGGCTCCCGCTGGCCCCTCGCTGGCGGCGCCTTGGGTGGGCCTGGCACGCTGGGCTGGCGCTGCCGCATGGGGGGTGGTTTGATGCCTGTGGGCTTGTGAAAGGCCCAGGCAGGGGTGCTGCATAACTGACAGCATCTGCTGACGCACCCTCCCACCCGTTCACTGCAGTCTGACATGGCCACCTGGCGTGGCAGCACCAGTGGCAGCAAAGTCAGGGACGACATGGCTCCAGGTGCGCACCTGCCCAGCAGCCACAACTGGTCGGCCGCAGTATATGCATGCACGCACCGCTGCCCGCCTGCCTGCCTGGCCGGCGCTGTGCTGGCCCGTGTGGTGCGTGGTGGCGTCCTTGCGAGCGCGTGCGCCTGCCCGCCTGAGGGTCGAGTGCAGGTGCACAAGGTGCCCGCTGCTCTTCTTCCCTCCTTTACCTGCAGAGGAGTGGCGCGCGTTCCACAGAATGCGCCTGGTGGAGCTCTCACGGGAGCGGCCAGACATTCTGGATGCGCAGTTCACCGGCTTCGTGCAGTGCCAGCCCGAGGTGCGGGGCTGCCGCGTCTGCTGCGCCTGCACGGGTTGTCCTGCCCGACCCCGTGCACGCCTCTGCAGCCAGCACGCTCTGCTGGATACGACTGGGAATGCTGGGGAACTTTCCCCGCTTCTTTTACAGATCTGCCCTCCCTGCCTTTGCACGGCGGCGCTGCCATGAGGGCACACGGTGATGAGGCAGCGTTTGCCCAGCCCGGCGAGCTGCCCCGCCTCCCATTGCAATCGCTGCTCCCTCCCTGTGTTCACACCTGCCGCCGCAGGCGTGCGCTGCAATGGAAGCGCACTACGGCAAGGCAGCGTTTGCGCAGGCCGGCGAGCTGTATGCACACAAGTACACAGTCATAGTGGACGGAAACGGCGCCGCCGCGCGGCTGGGACCCACGCTGTGTTCAGGTACCATGGGTGGTGCTTGTGGGGCAGTGGAGGAGATGCACTCTCCAGTGCCACTTTAACCAGCAGCAGCAGCAGCAGCCGAGCCGGCAGCGGCGGCGAGGGCGGCAGCAGCAGTCGCTTGCACCGACAGCCTGCAGGTGTCGCACTCCGTCACCCGCTTCTCCCCTGCTGCCCGTGCACGCTGTGCCCAGGCTCGGTGGCCTTCAACGCTCAGCTCTTCCGAGAGTGGTTCTTCTTCCGCCTGCGACCCTTCAAACACTTCATCCCGATCAAGTGAGCGAGGCGGGTGGCATGCCGGGCACTGCTGGCAAGAGTTGCGGACTTGCGCCTCCATGCTGCCTCGCCGCCGCCTGCCGCCCGCCCGCCCACCCGTACCCGCACGTTCCTCTCCCCCCACTCTGCCCCCGCTCCCAACCCTTGCAGGCCCGACTACAGCGACCTAGTGCAGCAGGTGGAGTGGGCACGGACGCACGACCGCCAGGCAGCAGCCATTGCAGCGGAAGCAGTCCTTTGGGTGAACGAGGGGCTGAGGGAAGAAGACCTGAAGTGTTACCTGTACCGCCTGCTGCTCGAATATGGAGCCGTTTACACCGGCGGCAGCGGCAACAGCAGCAGAGGTGGCAGCGGCAGAAGAGGCGGCGGTGGCGACAGCAGGAAAGGCGGCGGCGGGAGGACGGCGAGAGCTGTGGGCGGCGCGGCGGCCGAGCCGCCGTGAGCAACGCTGCTTGCTGCACAGAGATGTAAAACGCCACGCTCTCTCAGCGTTCAATGATGTTAAACCAGCAAGTGCAAGCTAGGGTCGCCTCGCATGGCGGGCAGGGGGACGAGTGCAAGGCGAAGGCGCACTTGCCCAACCGCTTGCCCGCTCAGCCTTCGACGCCGCGCCCCTGCTGCACACGTGCAGACCAGGCGTGCGCAGTTTGTCTGAGTTTTGTTCGCTCCAGCCGTCAGACCTGCATATGCTCCTTGGGTCCAGGGTGCTGAATGTGTGGCCGCGAGCGGTGCCGCCAGCTCAGCTCGACATGGCGCGCCTCTCCCTCCGCCTTATCCGAAGCCAGCGCCCCTTCTGCCGCCTGCCGCTCGCTTTCCAGCCCTCGCACATACGTTTGCTGAGTGCTGAGCAGGCGTTTGCTGGTTAGCCAGAGGAGGGTAGCCCTAGGACTGCCGCCTGCAGGTCATCTGTTGCGCGCCGCTGCCCTCGAGGCAGCATGTGGGGGTCTGGCTGGTTGTGAGGGCGCTGCCTGGCCACAAGCAGTGCTGCCAGTTAGGACCACGCACGTGCCTCACGCCCTCCCCCACGCTGCTGCCCTCTGCTCTGCTTTCAGAACGGTGTGCACGCCGAGCCCCAGCCACAGCAGGATGGCGCCCCGCCGCGTGACGGCAGCGGCCGCTGCGTCGCCCCCAGGCGCCGCCGCTGCCCGTCGCCATGCCTGTGCCGCAGCGCTCCTTCCGGGGCTACTCCTCCTGCTCCTGCCCGGCCAAGCGGCGGCCGCTGGCCGATCGCTGTGGCAGTATGAGCAAGACGGTGGGGCGGCCCAGGGCCCTGGTGCGGAGCTCGAGCCGGGCTTGAAGAAGGTGAGCGGGCCAGGGTTTGCATGGGAAGAATCAATCTCAATCTGTGGCTGCCGAGCGCCGACGGACACCTTTGCAAGCACTGTCGTAACCACCCACTGCATCCCCTCATCCCACCATCTGCTCGTCCAAGAGTGCACGTGTGAAATGGTATGCACGGCTCGCTGCTGCGCTGCAGTGGTCCCCCCTCAGCTGAGAGCCCCGCCCGGTGTCGACTCCCCTGCTGCTCGCATTGCGCAGGTGAAGTGGCGCGTCACCGCCGCGCGTGCGTCCCCGGACTGCTTCCCTCGCACTGTCTACCTAGTGAACGGAGCGTTCCAGCCAGTGCTGGAAGTGGAGCAAGGCCAGAAGTTTGAGGCAGGCGGTGGGGCACCGCTGAGCGTGTCGCCAGCGTGCGGGGCGCAGGGGCAGGGGCAGGAGCGGCGCGTGTGGGCCGGGCGGCGGCCAGCGCGCAGGCAGGATGCAGGACTGCCAGTGTGAGCGCCTCAACTGGCCTGCCATTCACCTGCTGCTGTGCGGGCTGACCACAGCACGCCACCTGCGCCACCCTCCACTGCAGTTCACGCTGTGCAACGACCTGCCCGCGCTCTTCCCCAACGTCAGCAAGGGCATCTCGGTTCACTGGCACGGGTGGCGGATGGCAGACGGCGCGCAGTGGTGAGCACAGCATGCTCACATTCATCATGCTAACGCCAGGGTCGTCCTGCCCAGCGCGCTGTGCCTCCCGGCTTCCTGCTGCTGCTGGATGCCACACATTTCCTCTGCTTGACAAAAGATGCACCCTCAGCGGCCCCGGCATTGCGTGCCGGCCAGCTGCCCTTCAACCACGCTACCGCCCCCGCTGCTGGACAAACACCGTGCGACACGACCCTGTCCGCCTGCCACCCTCTCGACACGCTCGCCAAACAGCAGGACTCGGTCTGACGCCCACCCCGTCCCCATACCGGTGGTACCACTGCCGCACCCCGCTGCCTGCAGGCACGACGGCGCGGGCTACGTGACCCAGTGCCCCGTTTTTCCGGGGGACTGCTCCACCTCCCGCTGGGTTGTGCAAGAGGCGCCCGGTGAGTGCGCCAGCCTGCTGCGTATGCTGTGCGCATGCTGTGTTGCGCTGGAGAGCCGTGCATGCGCCCGCATGCGGCGCTGCAGCAGCGACTGCCCCATAACGTGACGTGTCTCTTACCCACGCGCTCACATGCACGCGTGCATGTATGCAGGCACCTATCTGTGGCATGGCCACAACGGCGATGACCGTGCCGAGGGCTTCACCGGAGCACTGATCGTGCGCCCACGCCCCAGCACTGCGCAGCCTGTCCAGCTGCAGGTGTTGCCAAGTAGTGGTGGCTGCGCATGGGCATTGCAGCCACAGCATGCGGCCTTGCCTGAGTGGTTTAGCTGCCGCATCGCACGGTGTGAGATGTGCATCACTTGCCGGCATGGCAGTGAACCTGTTTGGCCCGTACCTGTCCCATTGCAGTGGGATGACGAGCGGGTGCTCTTCCTAGATGATTGGTGGCACGCAGGTAGGGTGTCGCTGGCATTAAGCGTGACACTGTTGCAGTGCTGTTCGCTGCATCGCCCCGCAGACGATGGGAATGCGGTGAGCATACAAAGCTGGGGGAGTGCCTCTTCAGCACCTGCAGTGCACCCCTTGCGCAAGAGCCGCTTCGCCCCCATATTCTCCTGCTTTGGTACAGCCGGAGGTGCAAACGCTATGCCCCTGAGCCGGCCCTTTGACGCCGCTCGCCAGTCCAACGAGACTGGCGGCTGGCAGTGGGTGAACAACCCGCAGGTGTGCTGTGCCGTGCTGTGCCGTGCTGTGCCGTGCTGTGCTAGGCTGCGTTGTACATGTGTGCACTGCTGTGCTGCGACGCGACGCTGTCCTGCAGCCTCGCAGTCCTGTTTGTGCTGTGCGGCAGTGGCTCCCCATCTTCCCTCCCGACCAATGCAGCTCGCTGAGCACCAGTGACCCCTCCTCTCCTCTCCTGTTCCCCCCATGCAGGCGCTGCTGATCAACGGGAAGGGCAACTGGATGGATTGCAAGCTCAACCCAGGCGGGGTCACCACGCCTCCAGTCACCTGCAACGTCACAGAGTGAGCTACGCGGCAGCAGCAGGGGCAGCAGATGCACCACGCGGACAGCAACGCTGTAGGGAACGGTGGGGGGCTGGCGGCAGGGCGTCGCCGGGCCAAGGGGTGCCGGCAGAGTGGGTGCGGCAGCGGCAGCGCCGCCCTGCACCTATCATTCACCGCTGTCCATGCACCCTTGGTCTTGCCCTCCTCTGCAGCTACTGGGTGCCCCCCGGAGCCAGCGCTGTGCAGCCCTGGATGAGTGCCGCCAGCCTCGGTGGGTGTGTTAGTGTGGTGCATACTTGCTGACGGGTGGTACAGCAGTCCATGCGCGCTTATCGTGCCACTGCCGGTCCATGCGTGGGCCTGCCACTGGCGCACGTCTGGCGACAAGGTCCCCGCCGCTGGCTGCCAGCCCTGGACGGCCGACTGTGCTGCTTTCCCAAAACAGGCTACCAAACTCTTGCCTGCCATTGCCTGCCACGACAACTCTTGCTCGAATCGGCCGACCACCCGCCTGCTCACCTCCCTTTATTAAACTGCAGGCTGCGCGCACGAGAACTTCACAGTCGAGGCTGGCAAGACGTACCTCTTCCGCGTGGCCAGCGTGGCCCAGCTGGCCTACCAGGTGGTGTGGTGGGAGGGGGGAGGCAATGCCACCCTGTTGGCTCACTGCATGTGCATCACTGCCGCGCCTGCTGCTGCGTCGGGACGTCCTGCCCCGGACTGGGATTGAACCACCCTCAATACTCGCGCACCCACCCACCAAACTGCCCACCCACCCACCCACCCACCAGACCATCTGCTTCGAGGGGCATGACGTGACGCTGGTGGCCGCTGACGCCGTGCCCATCGAGCCCATCGCCGCTGCGCAACTCAACGCCTCCCGCCCAGGCTGCGTCGACATCAACTCTGGGCAGAGGTAAAGGGGACATAAAGCGGCTGCGGCAGCGTTGTGGTGGCAGCGGTGGCCGTCCTGAGGCGCTGGTGCCAACAGCAGCAGCAGCAGGCGCCCGTGTGTTTGCGACCACCCCCTCGCTCGCTCACCTGCCTGTTTGTGCCTGCAGGTACGACGTGCTGCTTACGGCGGACCAGCCTGCAGGCAACTACTGGATCTCGACACACGTGCAGTACCGCCCCGGCAGCCCCTCGGGTGCGTGGGTGGCAGGCTCGCACCCTTGCTGATCCGTCTGCTGCCCTCTGAGAGACGGCTGGCCAGCGCTTGCGGCATGCGCTGGTGCTGCGCTGCGCTGTGCAGCGAGCTGCCGCCCACTCCAACGCCCAGTCTTGCCTGCTGGGTCGCTGGCTGTATTATGCCTTACTGCAAGTCTTGTGCTCTGCCGGCTCCCCTGGGCCTCGTGCTGCCCGCTGCTCTCCCGCCCGCCTGATTTGCACCCGAAACCACGTGCCGCACCCTGCGCGCAGGCTACGCTGTGCTGCACTATCAAGGCACGCCGGATGCGCTGCCAGCCACAGCGCCGCCGCAACCGCAGAGCGTTGGACCATGGACCCTGGCCGACCAGGTGCCAGCTGCACTCCTTTCCCAAAGGGCATGGGGTCGCCCCTGCAACCCCTGCTCTGACCTGCATGCCCCGGCACGCTGAGCGCCTTGACTCATCTGCCTGCCTGCCACCCCACCCCTGCCCGCTGCCCAGGCCCGCATTGTGATGAGCAGCGCACTGCTGGGGGCACCGGCGGACGAGTACGAAGGGTTTGAGCTGGCGACGCAGAAGGTGCGGGGGCTGTAGAGGCTGGGCAGGTCGCGCTGCAACTCTTCTGCCGCTCACGCTGCCTCTGCACTCGCTCATGTGCCTCCTGCAGCACTCCGCTGTCAGCGAGTCGCTGAGCCCCACCTCACGGCACAGCCCACCATCCGGCTCCTTTTGTCTCCCACCCATCCCACCCCCTCTCACAGGTCCCCGCTGCTGACCTCAGCCTGACCTTCAACATCACCCAGCCGCTGATGAACCAGACGGGGCAGCTGCGCTGGGCACTGAACAACGTTGTGGGCCTGCGCACGCCTCCCTGCGACCCCCTGCTCGACCTGCTGCACGCGTGGGTTGTTGAGAAGTTTTTCGGACGCTGCGTGCTGCCTGATCTGCACAGCATGCTGCCGACTGCTGCCCTGCCCTGCCCTGCCCTGCCCTGCCCTGCTGCCTACGGCTGCTCGCTCCCGCAGCGTGATGTCTTCCAGCATCTGGAGCCTGGATCCCCACTGTCTGCCTCCCTTGTGTGCCTGGGCGCCTGACCGGCCCTGTGTCCCCTTCTGGTCACCCACACCCCTGCAGCAATCCTCTGTGGATGCAAACGAACCTGGTGTCCGCCAGTCAGCTGAATGGCCCTGGATTCGAGTCTACGGGGCTGGGCAAGCAGGTGGGCAGTGGGCGGGCAGGCAGCGGGGCGGGTGGGTGGGCGGGCAGGCTGTTGGGTGGTTGGGTGGGCGCGCAGGCGGGCGGGCGGCGCGCATGGTACCAGTGCGGTGCAAGTGCTGCTTTGCTGCACTAGCAGGGTGCACGCATCTCTGGCAGTGCCACACATGCGGTGCTCACCGCGCCCGACACGCACGACTTGCCGTGCTGATGACTCTCACCACACGTGTGCATGTGCAGGTGGGCGAGAGCGGCAAGGTGCAGGTGTTCCTCACCACCGCCGACGGGTCCAACCCGCCGCCCATCTACCCAGTTGCTGGCACGCACCTGGTGCCTCTGAAGCGGGGGCAGGTGGTCGAACTGGTGCTGCAGGTGAGGAGAGCAGGGCAGCGAGGAAAGTGCTGCTGCTGTTGTGCCAGCTGGTGGGTCAGCCCGCCGCCGCCGCTCGGCGGTTGCCGCCGACCAAAAACAGGCGTAATTAATCATGAACCAGTCACGCTGCTGCACCCCTGCTGCTGGCTTCCTCTGCTTCACTCTGCGACTGCTTGCCTCGCTGCATCCGCGCCCCCCCCCCCCCCCCCCCCCCCCCGCCCGCGACAGAACCTGCCCGCCAACTCTTTCAACGGCGACTATCGGGTGCCAGCGGGGCAGAACCGCACCGCCATGGAGCAGCACCCCTTCCACCTGCATGGACACCACTTCTGGGTGAGGGCTGCTGTGCCGCTGGTTGCTGCTGCTGCTGCTGCTGCTGCTGCTGCTGCTGCTGCTGCTGCTGCTGCTGCTGCTGCTGCTGTGCTATGTTGTGCTGCCAGGGGGCTGCTGGCCGCGCGTGCGCTGCAGCTGCTGCTGCTGCTGCTCCTGCCGGTGCTGCCGCTGCTGTTCCCCTCATTCGCCTTGACTGCAATGCCCCACCCTCTCTCGCGTATGACAAACAGGTGCTGGGCAGCGGGGAGGGCATCTACAGCCCCGCCGGCACCAACGTCAGCACCAACTCCAGCGCCCTCAACACGCTCAACCCGCCGCGGCGCGACACCGCCACGCTGCCCCAGGCCGGCTGGGTGGTGGTGCGCTTCGTCGCCGACAACCCGGCGTGTGGCTCTTCCACTGTCACCTGCTGTGGTGCGCCGCTGCTGCCGACGCCGTCGCCATTGCCGAAGCTGCTGCCGCCGTCGCCATCGCAGAAGCTGCCAGCAGTGTTCCTGTGCCATGTGCCCCTCGTGTTGCATGCGTGCAGCCCAACATGTGCCACCCCTTCGCCACCTGTACACTTTGCACGCCCACCTGCAGCTGCTTCCTCTCGGCCGGCCCCCCTTCCCCATGCAGGCACGAGCTGATGGGGCAGGCTGCCATGTTTGTGACCGATCCTACGGGTGTGCCAACGCCGCCACTGGAGGGCCGCACGCAGTGCGCCACCGTGTGCACGTACAATGCAGCGCCCTGGGTGAGCCGACGGGGCTTGATCAGGCCCTCCCTGTGTGCACAGGGACCTGGCGGGAGCAGCAGGCAGTCGGGCTCGGGGGTCTGCAGCCGGGCAGAGCGCCTCGGTGGCAGTGCGTGCGCTGGCCTGTCAGTGTGACCTGAGCAGTGTGACCACCCAGCGCTGCCCTTCCCTCCCCCCCCTCTGCCACAGGCTGTGCCGACAGTCAAACAGGAGTTTGGCAGCGGCGGCTTTGAGCTGCCACGCGGCGGCTGAGCAGGGTAGCCCGTGCTGCAGCAGCCCGGCTAGCCCCTGCTTCAGAGATGTCGCTGAGCTGTTGGCTGAGCGGGGCTGCTCCTCTTAAGACTGTCGCAGAGCGATCGAACCAGCGGCTTCATCAGGCACAGGCATCCACAATTTAGTACAGGCGTCTAGAATTCCTCCCTGGAAACAAAGCGTGCAATTCCAACATCCACCCTGCCCTGAGCAACCACCCCGCCTGTGTTCCAGCCTGCAAGAAGCTCACGTACCCAGGACCTGTGCACTGCCAGCATGCCGTGCCTGCCGAATCGCTGTGTCACGCATAATGTGTGTGCAGTTCCAACCAGCCGGGAGTGAGTTGCAGCGACACAAGGGTTGGCGGTTGAGCCAGCCAGTCCTGACGGAAGTGAGAGAGCATCTCAAGCCACAGATTTACAGGAGGACGAGGCAAGAGCAGGGGGTAGGCAGAGACCGCAGGATGGTTGTAGTGAAAAACGGGCAGGCCGGCGAAAGCCGGCGCCACACCGCGGGCGTAAAAAGTCAAGTCTGCAGGTCACACTTGCGTCGCTCTTGGGGGTGGGTGGTGGTGGGTGGGTGGGGGATGCAAATGCATGTGCATGTGCAATGAAAGAGGGGGCTGACAGAGGGGGCGCTGCCGACGCCAGGCGGACGCGACAACGCAGGTAACATTTGTTTGTTCGGGCAAACAGGGGGGCCTACAGGCGCTGACACTGCTGCACACGCAGCCGTGGCGTCATCTAGCTGCTCAATCGAGGATGCTGGAGGTCTGGCCGCGGTCTGGCTCCTGCTGCTGCTGCCGCCGCCGCTGCTGCTGCTGCGCCACGCCGCTGCCGCCGCCCGGCGAGTCTGGCGGCGACGGCGACTGCTCTTCCCCAACATAGATCTGATCCTCTGCCGCCACCAGCTTCTGCTCAATCTGCCGCACAGCACGCGCTGCAGGCCCCTCCTCCTCCTCATCCTCCTCGCCGTCTGCAGTGGCTAGCGAGCCTCCAGAAGAGTCCCCTCCACTAATGGCAGAGGCAAATCCCGCGCCCGCCGCCGCCGCCAGCCCGCCCACCGCCGCCGCGATCTCCAGCTCGCCCCCCAGAGCCGCCGCCGCCGCCGCGGCAGCAACCCCCGCGGGCGCCGCGCCTGCTGCCGCCATGGCGGTGCGGCCCAGCGCCGCCATGGCCGACGCCTCTTTCCGTCGGTACTCCAGCTCATCGTTTTCTGCCTCCGCCTGCACCTCTGCCTCGCGCAGCTGGCGTTTGAGCTCGTCGTACCTTCAGGAGGAGGGGAAGGTGCAGAGAAGGAGGTTTCGAGGCACCGACGACATCCGTGCCTGCGCCTCAAGACACGCCGGCGCCGTGCACATGCCACCTTGGAGCACGCCACCCTGCGCAGAGCAACTGCCACGCCTCACCGCCCGGTCCCCCCCGCCTGCTGGCGTGCACACGGACGGTCAGGCAAGAGGCAGGGGGCAACAGCATTCCCTGCCCCATTCACTTGTTCATCAGTTCTTGCCGCCGGCCGGTGAACTGGGAGGGGAAGAGGCCCGGGAAGTAGCGCTGGATGAAGCCGAAAATCAGCACGTGGCCCTGCACACACGCGTCACAAGGGGGAAACAGCAGGACGGACGGGAGGTTGGCAAGGCAGGGGTTCAAAGGCAACCGAGGACCGAGCAAGCGCACGCAGGCGCTGCACCGCTCGCTCTGCCGCCCTGCCGCTCCCCTCCCCGGCGCTGCAAGCATTGCAGGCTGTCCAGCCCACCCACCCACCCACGCACCCACCCCACCCACCCATCACTCACCACGGGCGTGAGGGGCACGATGAGGATGATGGTGAACGGGACGAAGGCCAGCAGGTCCTTGATTGTACGCCGCAGCGCCTGCACCTCGCGCGGCTTCAGCGTGCCGCCTGCATGGGGGAGCGGGGGGAGGGCAGCACGGGGCGGCATCGAGAGGGCCCAGCAGAAGCAGGGGCTGCCAAGGGGGGAGGCACGCACGCAAACGCACGCTGCCCTTGAACCGCCGCCCCTCCCAACCGCCCCGCAGCAGCCGCGACTCACCGCGCACCGCCCGCCAGAACAGCTTGCCGGCGCTGCCGATGTCGGAGAACAGCAGCTTGACGCCGCGCACGCCAAACAGCACGCCGTCTACGATCTTCACCACGCCCTCGCGGATCTGGGAGCGGTGGGGCGGCAGCGTGAGCAACAGAGGGCCGGCAGAGCGAGACGGCATAACACATCATGGGCACCGTTGTGGAGATGGTGACTCATGCCCGTCCCTGCGCATGCTGGGGAGCCGCTATGCCCCCCCCTCCCGCAGCCCTGCCAGCGCCCACCTGCAGCTGCAGCTTGACCAGCGAGAAGCCCTGGCCGCCAAACACCTGCAACGCAGCGGGGAGGCGGGCGGGCACTTTGACAAGAAGTACACGGCAGCCAGTGCAGGGCATGTGCCGTGCCTGGGAACCCACCCGAGGTGCCTGCCGAGCAAGACGCGACCAGGCACCTCGGGCCACCTGCACTCCAGTGGTTGGGGCAGGAAGGCGGTGCAGCACAAGGACATGCGGCACGGCACCATGCCTGCAGGCATCCGACCCTTGCAGCAACGCAGCGTGCCCACCTGTGCTTCTCCGATGCCCAGGCGCAGACGCAAGTCAGGGATGTCTGTTGCCAGGCGCGCCAGCTCGCTGTCGTCAAAAGTGGGGCAGAGGGTATAGGTGGACGGAACGGTTTGAAGGGGGGGGGGGGTCGTGGCTACGCGGCGCTGCGTCTGCTGATGGTAACCCTGCAGTGGACCAGCAGCAGCAGCAGCAGCGGCAGCCCTGCTCTGGCCCGTACCTGTCGTCAATGAAGAGAGCCTCCTCGGCCTCCACCGCTGCCGCCATGGCACCCAGCTGCTCGTCTAGCAGGCGGAACTCTGCGGGGGGGCAGCAGCGGGAGCAAGGGAGCTGGGCGGGTGGGGCTGCGGGCCCATGAGGCAGCCAGCAGCAGCGGCCGCAAGACTGGCAGCAGCGACAGAGCAACGCAGAAAGCGCAGCAGCAGCACCGCTGCATGCCAGCATCAGCGGCTGCGGCAGCAGCCCGAGCGGCAGCGGCAGCAGATCTGCAGAGCTTCCTTCCTGGACCTGACGCCTGTGCATCAAACTCTCTCCAGCCTCACCTGCCACCAGCAACGCCACCTCGTCGCTGCTGCCGCGCCGGCTCAGCGCCAGCTTCAGGTCGCTGCCCTTGCTGTCGCCAATCACGTCCCGAGCCTCATCCTCCAGGGACCCATACGCATACTCCATCTCTAGCTGCAGCGTGCGCACCTGCAAACAAACGAGACCAAACACACACGGGGAGAGGCGGCGTCGTGCGTGGGGGCCGCAGAGCAGCGTGGTGCGCTCGTGAACTCCAGCGGCACGTGCAGGCAACGCTGCCTTTGATCCAGTCTGCTGCGCACAGGCCACTGCAGAGGTCCCTGGGTCGCAGCGTTATCACTCACCGCCAGCGCCTTGGACAGGGCAGCGATGTCGTTGTCCATCTCCCGCAGCTCCGACGCCATGCGGGCGCGCCCCTGCAGGCCCGCCTTGCGCAGCCGGCTTTCGCGCGCCTTGCTGGCTTCCTGCGGGGGGTGGGGGAAGGCACAAGGCAAGGGAGGACAGGGGCCAGAGGTGGGTCGTGAGGACAGGTGCCGCACATTTCTGTTACACATGTCTGTTACAATTACCCTGCGTCGCTGGCCTCTAGGAGACCTGGGCCTCTAGGTCTCTAGGATCTGGGCCTCTAGGAGACCTGCACAGGGCACGCGTCGGGCCAGACAGGGGCACGAGGAGCAGCACCCTGCAGCATGGCCAGAGGAGGACGCGAGCACCACCGCTGCATCAAGGAAACCAACTGCCACCGGCGACGCCCCTGCACACGCAACCCAACAGGACTGCCTGCCCCAAGCAGCACCTGCAGCTTCTTTTCCAGCGCGTCCAGCTGCAGGTTGAGCCGCTGCATCGCCTGCCTGCGGTCCTCCTCGCTGCTCAGCGGCAGCGGCAGGCCTGGAGGAGGTGGAGAGGGGGGAGGGGGGGGGGGGGGGGGGGGCACAGAAGATGTAGGTTGAGGAGAGGCGGCGTGGCTCGGGCGAGTTGTTAGCGAGCGCCTCTGGAATCCTCCCCGTTGACCGCGAATGTTCCCTGAGTTGGGCCTCTGCCAGAACAGGTCCAGCACGACAGGGCACAGCGCGGCGCAGCGCAGCATGCCAGCTCACCGTACGGAGCGTCCTTGTCCAGCGGCTGCCCCGGGGAGCCGTTGAGGCGGTTCCACAGGCCGCGAGCCCAGATGGCGCCTGCAGGGTGGGCGCGCAGACAACCACGGGGGCACGCAGTGAGGCAACACCAAGTGCCAGCGCAGCAACATGTTGCGCCGAGCGCGCCCCAAAACACTGCTGCTGCCCTGGCCTCAGCCAGGTCCATCTGCAAAGCCTCCCCCCCCCCCCCCTGATCTAACGTCTAACGCCGCTCACTCCCCTGCCGCTCCCACCCCAAACTCACTCCCTTTCAGGCCCTCCATCACCCCCTCAGGGGACGTCTCCTTGACGCGCTGTACCGCAGGCTGCAGCCGCCGCGCCACGAAAATCTCGGCCGCCTTCTCCGCCTTGCTGAGCCGCTCGCCCAGCCCGGCCGCCGGGCCCGCCCCTGCCTCGTCGCCGCCCGCCTCGCCCTCGCTGGCGGGGTTCCAGGGGATGGAGAGGCGGTAGCGGGCGTTGCGGGCGTCGATCGCCGCATGCGCCGCCGTCTCAGATGCAAACGGCAGGCTGGTGATCTCCTGCGCCGCGCGCGCCGACAGCTCGTCGAAGAGCGCCGCCACACGGGCTTCCAGTTCTGGGGCCGCCTGCTGCTGCTGCTCCGGCTTGAAGAGGCGGGGGAAGTCGTAGGGGCAGGCGCGCAGGGAGCGCAGTCCCGCCTTGAGCTGCTCCGCCGTCAGCTCCATCTCCGCCACCACCTCTACCGCCTCCTCCAGCCGCCGCTGCGCCTCCGCCTCCGCCGCCGTCACCGCCGCCGGCTCCAGCTCGCCGTCGCTGCTGCCGTCGCTGCTGGCGGGTGCCGCCTCGCCGGCGGCGGCGGCGCTGCTGCTGCCGCCCACGCTCTTCTTGGTGGTCCCCTGCTCGGTTGGGGCCTCGTAGACCGGGCTGGGGTGCTCTAGCAGGCCCTCGGCGCGCAGCAGGTTGCGGTACAGCTTGCGCAGCTGGATGATGGCTTCCAGCCGCTGGCCGCGCTGCTCGCTGAGCGCCGGAGCGTCGCTGGGCGGCGGCGGCGCGGCGGTCGACGCCGCCGCTGCCGCGGCTGCAGGCAGCGGGCGCCTGTGCGATGGCAGGGAGCGGAGAGGGAGGGGGGAGCAGCGTTGAGCGGAATCCATGAAATGCCAGGTGGCCAGGGCAGGTGGAGAGTACACGAGCGTGTTGGCGGGGGGTGCTGCAGTGCGGGGCCGGGCAACACTGTGCCCGTTCTGCAAGCCCAACGTCAGGAGCGGGGAAACCCACAGCTTTCGATGCTTCCATGGTACATGTCACCACAAGCAGCACGTGATGGCTCTCAGTTTACACTCTCTTTCAAGCCTTGCACTGCTCGCACCTGCCACGTGGAGTGCGGGCTGCGGCGGCGGCAGCGGCGGCGCGTCTGAGCGAGCCGACGGCGGTGCCAGGGCTGCGCCTGGCGCTCGCCTGCTGGGCGATGTGAAAGGGCCTGCGAGGGCAAGACGATTGGAATCGACGTCGAGCTGAGGCGCTGGCCGGTAGGGCGGGTTGGAGGCCCAGCAGTTCTGCCGCTCCCTGCGACCCACCTGAGCGCCAGCCGTGTCGCGATCGTCTGAGCGTTCCGCCCGCCAAGACGAGGGGCCGACGGCGCCACCATAGCTGCTAGGAGTTCGTCTCCCACTGGCCTTCTTGTGACGCTCTTCTGTCGGCGCTCGGGAGGAGGGTCGGCGCGTCGGTGTGCGCCAATGCGACTTGGACGGCGTGAGCGAGCCAAACGGAGGTCGCGCTGCGCGTGAAGCGTGCCCACTTGGCCCACTCGAGCTGCCTGCAGAAGCGTCGCCGCCGCCCCGCTCGCCCCTGCTCGCCTCTTCAAGTCAACTTTCTCTGTTTCCAGCGCCCTGAGCTTCGCTCGCTCCTGCCGTCTCGCTCCACCAGCGCCCCCGCGCCCCAGGCAAGGCTCTGCAGCGCCCCAGCCCATGTTCACGCTACGTTAAGCTACTTGAAGCGCTCAGGGCAACGCCAGGCCTCGCAGGCCGCTACACTGCTGCCGGTGCCAACCCCGCCCCGCTGCCGCCGCTCGCCGCCGCCGCAGGTCCAACCGTCCACCAGCACAACGCTCGCAGGCTACCCAACAGCTTTCCCAGCAGCAGCGCCAAACACCAGCAGGCAACCATGTCCACAGCGGCGCGCAAGCGGTTGATACGCGACTTCAAACGTGAGTTGTTGGGGAGGCGGCAGCCGAAACGCGGCGGACTAGCGCGTCCGTGGCGTTTGGAGTGCACAGTTTGATGCGGCTGACGTGTTGAAGAATGGCGCGGCAGCGCCTCCTGTCCAATGCCCGGCCCGCCTGCTGCGTGCCGTGGCCCCCGCCAGACGTGCGCCCAGCTGCCTCCCTCCCTCCCTCCCCGCCCTGCCCCCCTCCCTGCTACCCATGCCTGCAGGCCTGCAGCAGGACCCGCCAGAAGGTGTGAACGCCTCGCCGCAGGCAGAGAACATCATGCGGTGGGTGGTGGAGAAGGGCAGGGCAGGGGCGCCGTGGGGCTTTCCTTGCCATCCTGGTGTTGAAGCAGGGCAGGAGCTGTGGGCGCTGCACGCTGCCACGCTGCCAAGACAGGCAGCCTGCAGGCAGGCAGGCAGGCAGGCGTCGCTCATGGCATGCTTCCCGACCAGCATCCACCGGTGCTACCTTTGCACTGTTTGCCTGCCTGCCCGCCCGCCCGCAGGTGGAACGCCGTCATCTTTGGACCAGATGGGACAGTGTGGGACGGCGGCGTGTTCAAGCTCAGCATGGAGTTCAGCGAAGGTGTGTTGCTGGCACCTGGGGCCCTGCTCCGCAGCAGCGTCGGGCCAGCGTCAGGCCATGCCGCTTGCGTGCGTGCGTTGCTTGCGCGGCTTTCTGCTGCTGACCCCCCCCCCCCCCCCCACCCCCACCCCACCACCACCACCCACCACCACCCACCCACCCACCTGCTCGCCCCCTGCAGACTACCCTAACAAGGCGCCGGTGGTCAAATTCCGCACAAACCTGTTCCACCCCAACAGTGAGTCGTCGTGCCTTGCAAGCGTGCGGCGCCCTACACGGCTGCGGCGCCCACCGTCGAGGCGACACGCCACATCGCACTCCTTCTCCCTTGCTGCGAAGCCAGAGGTTGACGTGCAGCCCTTGCTTGCTTCCCCCCGCAGTCTACGCCGGCGGCGGCATCCGCCATCCTGCAAACCCAGTCTGTGCGTCCACCCTCCTGTCCCCCCCCTGCTCCACGCTATCTGCTGTCTGTCCTTGCGAGCGCTCAGTCTTTGTTTTGCCTCCTTCGACCTCGCAGTCTACGCCGACGGCGGCATCTGCCTGGACATCCTGCAAAACCAGTGGAGCCCCATCTACGACGTCTCCGCCATCCTCACCTCCATCCAGTCGCTGCTCTCAGACCCAAACCCCAACTCCCCCGCCAACTCTGAGGTGGGTGGGTTGGCTGCGTCGCCATGCATTCCTTCAATCAGCAGCGCCGCAGCAGCGCACAGTTCTGTGGCGCAGGTGCTGCTGCCGCGTCCGCAGAGGGGACCGACGGTGAGCCAGCTGTTGCCAGGGTGGGAGCAACAGCAAGCTACCCCCTGCTCCTCGTCGTCTTTGCCGAATCCGAGCGCTCGTGCTCTCTGCTCTGCATCACCGCTCGTGCAGGCGGCGCGGCTGTACAACGAAGACCGCAAAGAGTACAACAGGCGGGTGAAGGCGGTGGTGGAGGCCAGCTGGGCGGACGACGGGGAGGACGACGACGAGGGGGGAGACGATGACGAGTGAGCGACTGTCCTGCACGGCTGTGGCAGGCCTGCACTGCGCCGGGCTCTGTTGCGTGCCTGCGGCACGCCGGCCCTGCATACGCAGCTTGTTCTGCCTGCCTGCTGCGGCATGCGCATCAAGCGAGGCACCCGCCCGACGCCTGGCCTCGGCGCGCCCGCAGTACCGCGCTTGCTGCACGCCCTGCCTGGCCGTGGCTCCCCTGCCCTGCCTGTCGTGGCGATGCCCTTCCCTGCTGCCCCTGTATCACTGCCAGCCTTGAATTGTAGTTTCCTGCTGCGCATTTGGCCCTCGGTTTGCTGCTCCCCTCTCCCCGCATGCCTGCCCCCTCTGGTTGAGCGCCCGACCTCTCTCTCTCCTCCCTTTCACCTGTATCCACTCTCTGTAATGCTCCCCCTGTCCTGCCTTTGGTTTTGAGCACGGTGGAGTGTTATATCAGATTAGGCAGCCGCAGTCGGCACACATGGCAGGCTGTGGAGCGAATGAAAGAATGGGGGGGGGGGGGGGGGGGGGGGGGGGTACGCAGGGGGGTGACGAAACGGGCAAAAGCGACGGGCGGTTACTGCGGGGGGGGGGGGAAGCGAGCGAGCGGCCGTAAGAATGAAACTGCAGAGGGTATTCGCTGGGCAGGGGACGGAAGGGGGGTGGGGTGCTTGGAGGGGGTGGTGCAACGTGGGGCGCGACCGCCAGCGGCATGCATGAATAAATGTGTTTGTTTCTCGGGGACAAGGGGGGACGCAGTGGGCGCCTGACATCAAAGCGGAGGCAGTGTGGGCGCTGGGGTAGTGGGAAACGGATGGGGGATCCGGGCGCGCCATGCGTCGCGGCAGCGCCTGCTGCTTGGGGGGCCCGTCAGGCTGGCTCGAGCCTACGGTGTCTTTAAAGCAGCCGGGCGGCAGCTCAGAACAGCTGACGAGCAGCCACAGGGGCCTGGCTGCAGCCGTAGGGCTGCTGCAGGCACCTCCAGCACGCTGGCAGCCGAGCGTTTTCAGCTTAAATCAGCTTCTTGAGCTGGCGGCGAGGCACGGGGCGGCGGTCTGCGGAGACGGGGGGAGGTTGATGCAGCGGCAACATGGGTGAGCGCTGGCGGGCAATGCACAGGTGCGCACAGGCGCGTGCGTGCCTGCGGGCGCCGCTGCCGCTGGCGGGCATCGTGCAGCAGCTGCCCTGCCTTCATCGACCCTGTGAATTCAGCTGTGCATCAAAGGTGCAGACCGAGGCAGTCCCCCGCCCTCCTTGTGCTGCTGAATGGCAAGGCAACCGGACCTGTGCAGGGCAAACGTGCGAATGCATGCAGCCGCCCGGCCGTACCCCTGGGGTTGAGCTTGACGTCAAAGGTGCGGGTGAAGTTGGTGTAGCCGCCCTGCATGCCCACAAGGTTGACATAACCCTCCTCCTCGAGGGCCTGCAGGAGAGGCAGGAATCAATGGGGGGCGGGAGTGGGTAGGCAGAAGGTTGCCGTGATCCTCCTGCAGGGCCTGCAGCGGGGCGGTGGGGGATTAGGGTACTTCTGAGCATGGCATCCAGCGGCGCAGCGGCAGCTGCCGCCGCTGCTGCCGCCGCCGTCGTCGGGGTCGCCGCTGCTGCCGCTGTTTCCGTCGTGGCTGCTGCCACCATTTTCGCTGCAGCCTGCTGCCCTGCTGTTTGTTGCGTTGCTCACCTCCAGCACGTCGATGCTGAACTGCTTGCCGTTGCCGCACATGACGATGATGGGGGCGTCCTTCCGAGGGAACTTGCGGGCAACCTGCACGCGGTCGAGCAGTGCAAGCAGAGCAATGGTGAAGCGCGGCATGCAGAGCATGCACAGCATGCACAGCATGCACAGCGTGTGGTCGTGCCGGAACGCAGGGCTCAGGAGCGGGCCAGCCGGCCGGGGCTGTGTCGGTAAGTAGTACGAGCCTGGGTGGCCAGTGGTTGATCCCTGCGCGCCTGTGCCAGGAAGCCGGGGTTGTCCTGCTCATCGATGACCATCTGGCCGGCGGCAGCGTCAAACTGCAGGGCAAACAGAGGGGAAGAGACCGGGGTGGTGGATGACCCGTCCGTGCCGCCTCCCTGCCCCTCCCAAGTGCTCCTTCAAGCCCGCTCAAAGCCCTCTGCCTGCGCATGCCTCGGCCGCTGCCAACCCCCAAATCAATTGACCACGCTCCGTCGAACAACCTTTTAACCAACCATCACAACCCTTACAATCAACCAACCAACCAATTCGAAGCACCCCCACCTGCTGGCGCTGGAAGACGCAGGGAATCATGACCGAGCCGCGCAGCTTGCCCTTGGAGCCGCTCTCCAGCTCGCTGCGCACGTCCAGCACAGCGTACCCAGCGTCCATCAGGCACTGCAGGAATCAGAGGCAGGGCATGTGTTCAGATGTGTCGAGCTGGGGGCTGGGCTGGGGCAGTGCGAGCGCCGTGCTCCTGTGCTGCGCATTCAGCGCGGCGCAGCGCGCCCAGCGTCCTCCAGCACCACGGGAAGCGTGCCCGCTCACCCGAGCCTCCTCAGCATCGCACACAGCTTTGGCAGGAAATGCCTGCAGGGTAGCCTGGAAGAAGGCGGGATCGGGCCAGCGGCCAGTGGAGGGGCCGGTGGGGGCGGGCTGCACATGGGGGGAGGGGGAGGGGGGAGGGGGGAGGCAGTCGTAAACTTGTGAGCGATGAATCACACCATTTCAACAATCAGATGTCACACTCAACAACAGGTCTCGTGCACTGGGCACAGGGCAGGCAAGGGGTGCATCTTGTTCAATGCAGGCCCGCCGCTGCTGCAGGGCACAGTCGCAAAGCTTCTTCGTTCACAAGGGCCGGCCCCGCAGCACGCACCGCAGCGGCTGGCGGGGCTCGGGTCTGGGGCTGGTCGCGGGGGTGCACAGCAGGGGTCGTCTGCGGCAGGGGTGAGGGCTGTTGTTAGGCGTTGCGGGGCCCCTGTGTTAGGTAGGCGTTGCAGGGTCGCGTGAGCGGCAGCACCAGCGACGGCCGCCCACACGCCCGCCGCGGCGGCTGGCCAGCGGCGCTGATGCTGACATCACCACAGCAGCTCGGCAGCCTGGCGTAACGCAGGGCCAAGCGGGACCGCCCCCACCCACCGCCAAAAGTAGAAACGTGCCTGCAGCGTGCGCTCCAGCGCGGCCCGAGCAAAATCCACATCACCCACACGCGGCTCCGCCTGCGCGGGCGGCGGCTGCGAGCGCGACGGCGAGGCGGGGGCGGGGCGGGTGAGCGGCGGCATGCGCTGTGCGCTGCGGTGGCGCGCGCGGTGGCGGACCGCCGCATGATGGCTGGCACAGCACCATGGCTGGCTGCATGCGCCTACGGTGCCCTAAATGTGCATGCACCTGCCCTTCTACAGCTGCTCCCACCCCAGTGCACCAACCAACTCGCCCAGGGGCTCACCGCGGAGGCTGCGGCGGAGCGCACGGGTGAGGGTGTGCGAGAGCTGGGGCGCACCGAGCCGGAGCGGCCACGGGTGGGGGCCGCGGCGGGCGGAGGGGAGCGCGACTCCTGCTGCCTGCGCGCCAGGAACTCCTGCTGCTCGGGGCTCAGGCCGCCGGCGGGCGCCGCTGCGGACGAGCTGGCGGGGGCGGCGTAGGAGGAGGGCGCGGCGGCGGAGGCGGGGCGCACGGGGGCCGGGGTGCGGGAGGAGGGTCGCAGAGAGGCGGGGCGCACAGAGCCGGAGCGGCCGCGGGTGGGGGAAGCGGCGGGTGCGGCGGGTGCAGCGGGGCGCACGGGTGAGGGAGTGCGAGAGCTGGGGCGCACAGAGCCAGAGCGGCCGCGGGTGGGCGCGGGGGCGGGGCTGGCGGAGCGGGCCTCCTGTGCCCGGCGGGCCAGGAACTCCTGCTGCTCGGGGGTCAGGCCGGCGGAGGGTGCCGCGGACGAGCTGTAGCTGGGTGCGGGGGCTGCCACAGGTGCGGGGCGGGAGGTGGGGCGCACAGACGCGGGGCGCGCGGAGGCGGAGCGGCCGCGGGTGGGGGCGCCCGCGGGGCTGGCGGAGCGGCCCTCCTGCGCCCGGCGAGCCAGGAACTCCTGCTGCTCGGGGCTCAGCCCGGCGGCGGGGGCTGCCGCAGGCGCAGAGTGTCCGCTGGCGGCGGGGCGCACAGGTGAGGGGGTGCGAGAGCTGGGGCGCACAGAGCCAGAGCGGCCGCGGGTGGGCACTGGGGCGGGGCTGGCGGAGCGGCCCTCCTGCGCACGACGAGCCAGGAACTCCTGCTGCTCGGGGCTCAAGCTGCCGGCGGGCGCCGCTGCGGACGAGCTGTACCTGGGTGCGGGGGCTGCCGCAGGCGCGGGGCGGGAGGTGGGGCGCACAGACGCGGGGCGCGAGGAGGCGGAGCGGCCGCGGGTGGGGGCAGGCACGGGGGAGCTGGAGCGGGCCTGGGCAGAGCAAGGGGAGCCAGGGCAAGCACGGTGTCAGTTGGGTGCGGCAGAGGTGGAAGGCGAGACATACCAACAGGCTTATAGCGACACAGTACGACGCAGAGGTGAGCAGCAGCGAGGGCACGGGAGAGTTGTGCGGCACCGCCTCTGCGCATCCCTAGCACGAAAGGAGATAGCATTGCAGGGCCGTGCATTGCAGCGTTAGGTTCCTGATTTGCCAACCACTCCACGTTCCTCACCTCACGAGCCTTGCGGTCAAGGAATGCCTGCTGCTCAGGCGACAGGGCTGCAACAAGCACCTGCGGAGAGACGGGACGACGGGCGGTGGGTGGGCGGCGGCGGCAGCGGAGCAGAGCGGGCTGTGTCGGCAGGATCGGCGCCATCAGATGATTCTGATCGCGTACCAGGGGCGGTAATGAGCGGAGGCCGGCCGGAAAGGAGCGTATGCCGCGCAAACAAGGGCACTGCCCCCAGCGCGCAATCTGCAACATGAAAGTTGCCCTGCGTTTAATCTTATCGTGCAAAACGTGTCCCACATCACGACCATACCTGGGGACGGCGGCCGCTGGGAAGGCGGGCACGGGGCCGCCCGGCCACCAGGGGCCGGGCGCTGGCAACCTGCTGAAGCGCCTGCATGGCTGTGAATCAAGCCCGATGAGCGAAGCGGGCAAATGTGGGTAGAACGCGAGGCCTCAGCGCTCGAGATGCGGCCTCTCGAGGTTCTCCAACAAAATGTCTACCCCAGCGTGGGCGGCATGCCGCCGCGGCAGGGCGCCGCGGCAGGGCGCCGGCTGCAAGACGGAAGTAGCAACCCTGCTCTGGCTGGCCCTCCCAGGCCCCACATCGAACCATGAACAGGATGATGTACAGCACCAGCCATCCAGGCATCACACAGCTGTCGGCTCTTGGTTGCTGATGCCTTGACAGCCAACACCGATGCCTCGACAGCCACAACACATCACGCTACCGCAGCGCAACGACCACAAAGCTGGTCGACGATCCCGCAAACCAATCAATGATTTGCAGGGTGCAGTGCGGTCCAAATCATAGAGCAGGTTCAGGTGGTGGGGTGGCAGAGCATTGAAGACGTGCGGGAGCAGCGCCGCGGCGCAGCGCCGAGCAGCCTCGAAGCTGCTGCGCCGGCAGCTCAGGCCGCCGCCGCTCTCGCAGAGTCGCGCGGCGCGGCCTCAAGGCAGGCCATGCCGGGCTGGCAGCTCAGGGCGCCGCCACTTCGCGGCACTGGAAGGAACGCTCCACGGTGAGCAGGCGCTCGGGGTCTGCTTCATACACCGAGTTGGCGGCCTGGAGGGGAAGGGGGGGGCACGGAGAGGAGCGCAGCGGACGGTTGATAACTGGGGGGCTGTCGGGACCACCTGGCAGGCAGACAGAGGCAGCGGCCCCGTCGTCAAGTGCTGCGCTGGCGCCCCCTGCCCCTGCCCACCAGGTGGCTTTGTGCCTCCCCGCTTTGGTCACGCCCAGCTTTGGTAAATCGAGGAAGCGGCTGTGCAGGGCCCCCCCCCCCCCTCCCCCCCTTCTCGCAAGCCGCACCCACCTCGCACACCCCACCACCACCACCTCGCACACCCCACCCTCACCACCACCCCATACCCGACCACCGACCCCACCTGCAGGCGGAACTCGTACAGGCGGCGCCCCGCCACGCCCAGCACTGTCAGGTACACTCGGTCCCACTCCAGCACCACCTGAGTTTGACAAGACAGAACGGGCGGTTGGGAGTGGTTGGGAGGTGGGGGACGGGAGTGGGTGGGCAGCGGGCGGCGAATGGGAGATGGGAGTGGGCGGGAGGGCTGGGCAGGGTGCTCGCTGCAGCAGGACAACGAGGCACGATGCAGGGCGGAGCTGGCCCCAGCCCAGCGCTGCCCCATGCTCTCCGCCACACACAGCGCCGCACAATCAACCACTCACCCCCTCCTCAATCTCCGCCTGCGTCACCGCCAGCTGGTTCCGGGAGGCAAACGACTTGACCTGCAGGCGGGGCAAGTGTGCTGGGGTGGTGGAACCCGAGGCGGCACAGGGGCAGGCGGCATGCGAGGCACCCGCGAGGCAGGCATGTCAACCTGCCAGCCCGCCAGCCACCAGCCGCCAGCCCATCACAACCAGTCCACCAGCCCAGCAGCACACTTGCCCCATACGTCGCGACACCACACAACAGCAGCCCCCAGCACACACACACACACACAGCAGCAGCAGCATTAGCAGCAGCAGCAGCGGCGCGTGACGATCTTGTAGTACCGCCAGCTGGTCGCGGCGAGCGCAGCACGGCCCTGTCCCTGTGCAGGTGACCGAAGAGGGGGGGAGGTGGTACTGCTCACCCGCGTGGCGATGTCGTAGTACAGCTGCCCGTCGGCGCCGGTGCGCTCCTCCGCGTTAACCACCTCGGCGGTGCGCTTCACGCCCAGCCGGGTGCTCATGAACTCTTCCAGGAACTGCGGCGCAGCAGGAGGAGGGCGGGACAGGCGGTTCATGGTGGACGGGCGGATCATGCACAGCGCAGCAAGGGTGCGCATGAACTCTTCGAGGAACTGCGGCAGAGCGGGACCGGTGATTCATGCACACCGCAAGCGAAGCGTTGCAGAGGAGCAATGCAGCATTTGCAGCGGCTTCCCAAGGCACCCTGCCGCCGCCGCCGCCGCCTCCTGCTGCCTGCCTGCCGCCTTCGCCACATCTGCCTGCTGCTGCTCCTTGGCATCCAGCTCCATGCTGGCAACCTCCAAGCAGCACCCACCTGCGACTGCAGCTTCTTGGCGGCGTCCATGGGGCTGCCCAGGTCCGCCACCGACTCGTACTTGGAGGAGGAGGGCGACGACACGTTCACAAAAAGGTTCTCCTCCACGTTGAAGGGGTTGCGGTACTGCACGTCGTTGCCGGAGGTCTGCGGATGGGCGAGGGCGGGAGGGTGCAGGGGTTGCGAGTGGGCGGGGCGAAGGGGTTGGGGGCATGCAGTGGCGGGTTTCGCCGCGCCGGCGGGGCGATGCTGTGCCGGCGTGCAGCACCGGGGGTGCACGGTTGGAGGTGAGACGCTGCGCGGCATGCATGCACAGCCGCGCGGTGCACCCACCGTGACGACGCTCCAGTCGGCGGGATAGAAGAATGAGTAGCCGTCGAGTTTATCTACATGGTAGCGGTAGCCCGGGGGTGGGATGACGATAGCGGCGGCAGGGCCCGCGCCCGCCGCCAGCGCCGCCGCCGCAGCAAGCCCCGCAGGCAGCGCCAGCACGCGACGCCGGCTGGTGGCCATCGCCGCGAGCTTCTGATCCTGCTGTTGTTGTTGCGCCGCCGCGGGCTGCGCCTGCTGCTGCGCGGCACGGCACACGCCGGCGCGGCCGCTGGCGGCGGCGGCGGTGCCACCCCCTGCCACCCGCACGCAGCGGGGCTGGCGCAGCTGCACAGCGGGGCTATTAAACGCGGAGACTACGGCAACATTCATTGGAGGGAGCAGGAAGGGCGCTGGGGCCGTGGGTGGGTCTGGGTGAGGGTGAGGTGGGCGCGAAGCAAGGGGGCTGCTGCTCTGGCGATGCGTACCCAGAAATCACACCAGGTGCCTTTGATGTATAATGCACGTCGTCAGGGCGGCAAATGGGCTCTCTGCCTGCCAGATCAGAGTGCCTGCTGTGCCCCTGCTGCGACTGGCAGGGCGTGCGTTTGAGTCACTCTCCGTGACGCTCTGCATTCGTTTCCTCTCGCCCGTGACAACAGCAGCCGAGAGCGACCACGAGGCCCTTCCGCCCCAGTTTGCCGACCAAATTTTGAGTGGCCCCACTCGCTCGACCTCCGCCTTCACCCAAGCTGAGGGCTTCACTTGCGCGGTTTGCGGCAGCAGCAGCGGCGGTGGCAGAGATGACCGTGGAGCGGACGAAAGTGTGCATCATCGGCTCGGGGCCTGCGGGCCACACCGCCGCCATCTATGCTGCTCGTGCAGGTTGGAGGGGTGAAAAACTGAGCTGGCAGCGTGCATGGGGCCTTCCTTTGAGAGTTGCTGCCTGCCTGCCGCCGCTCCCTGCCCACCCGACGGCGGTTCAGGACTGCGCCTTTCCCCCCCTCGGCTGCTGGCCCTCGCACACCGCTGCCTGCGCTCGCCGCCGTCCCACTGCAGAGCTGCAGCCGGTGATGCTGGAGGGGTGGATGGCCAACGGCATTGCTGCCGGCGGCCAGCTCACCACCACGCACGAGGTGCGCCGCTGCTGCCGACGCGTTTGCTGCGGTTGGGGCAGCACGAGCGTGCTGCGGCGCTGCAACGTGCCCCACGCACAGTGGGGAGACAGCAGTTGGTGCATCTCTTTTCATGCTGGCTGTGTTGCGTGGCCACTGTGGTGCACCGCATCCGGGTAGATGCCCTCTTGCTGCGCCCAGCCCTAGCGTCCACCCCCTGCGCGGCTAAAGGGTGTGGCCGGCCGCTGTTAGCCGCCCCCGGCTTGGGCTCACCAACGTCTGATGCCCTCTGCAAGCCACGTGCTCAGGGCTTCCTGGGTCCCCTGGCGTGGCCTCTGCTGCTACCACCCCCCTTGGGCTGCTACCTCTTCCTCGGTATTCGCGCTGGCCCGAAGGCGCAACGATGCCGACCCTGCCGCGCACGCTGTGGTCCCGCCACGCATGCAGGTAGAGAACTTCCCTGGCTTCCCAGAGGGCATCCTGGGCGGCGAAATTTGCGAGCGCTTCCGTGCGCAGGCGAGGCGGGGTGTGGTGCCTGGAGAGGGACGGCGCAGCGCCTGTGTGGAGGCCGCTTGCTTGCGGGGCGGGCTTGCTGCTTCCAGGGAGCAGCGGTCGCGCGCAGGCGGCAGGAGGGGCGGAGGCAGGTGGCAGGCCCGCTCGTGCTTGGACGCACGAGCGCCGCGGCGCCGCTTCCGCCTGTTGCCCTGCCGACAAACGACCCGCCCGGTTCACCCGCTGCCGCCGCCCCTGTTTGTGTCTTGTCGCCCCGCCTGCAGTCGCTGCGTTTTGGCACCAAGATTTACAGCGAGACTGTGGCCAAGGTCGACCTCTCTTCCCGCCCCTTCCATGTCTACACCGGTGAGCGAGGGGTGCCGTGAGGGGCTGTGCCGGGGCTGTGCCGGGGCTTGCGGGGGCTGCAACGTGGGCCACTCCTCCCGCCCTTCCACGCGTGCCACTGGCAGGTGGGAGGGGCGCTTGCCAGGAACACCCTTTCTTGGTTGCCGACATCGGTGCGGTCCACCCATCTGCCCGCTCTAAACCGCACGCACACACGCCCCGCACGCGTGCACCTGCAGACGAGCGGGAGGTGGTTGCCGACAGCATCATCATCGCCACCGGCGCCGTGGCCCGCCGCCTGCCCTTCCCCGGCTCAGATGAGGGGCCCGGCGGCTTCTGGAACAAGGCGCGTGGCTGCTGCTGCGTGGCTGCTGTCTGACGGCTGTTCACAAACGTTGCTAACGGTTCTTCATTGTTGTTGTGTTGGCTTGTGGAAACGGTGGCTGCTGCATAGCGGCAGCTGCAACAAGGCGAGCGGCTTGCTGCATGAGTGCTGTGGGGTGGCGGCTGCGTTGTTGCGGCCGTGTGGCGGCGGCACGGCGCCGGCTGCGCGGTGCCTGCTGCCTGCGGCGGCTGCCTGGCGGCCGCGCAGTTGCATGTGGTGCTGTACCCCACGCGAGGACTTCCACTCAGCGGCACGTCTCCGCTTCCTGGCGCTGCACCCCGAATGTTTCTGATCCGTTGTCTGCCTGCCTGCCTGCAGGGCATCTCTGCCTGCGCTGTGTGCGACGGCGCAGCGCCCATGTTCCGCAACAACCCCATCGCGGTCATCGGCGGCGGCGACTCGGGTGCGCCGGGGACGGCATTCGTGCCGGGGATGGCACGAACCATCACTCCAGCCCGTTCCCTTGCCTTTGTGCCGTCCATTGCGCAATGAACAGCTTGCCTTCTCGCCCCGCCCCCGCGCTTGCCGAGCATGCACCCCCAACGTGCTCACTCCTGGTGCCTGCAGCCATGGATGAGGCCCATCTCCTGCCCTGCTGCCACCCCTCAACCCACCTGTCTTCTCAGCGCAACGAGTACACTTGCCACCTCAACGCAAAGCTGCTGCCAGCCTGGCATTGACATGTCTGCCCTGCCCCCACCGCCTGCAGCCATGGAGGAGGCCCACTTCCTGACCAAGTACGGCAGCAAGGTGTACATCATCCACCGCCGCGACGAGTTGCGCGCGTCAAAGATCATGCAGGCGCGGGGCGCGGGGCGTGTGTGCGCTTGCGTGGCCAAGCCGGCGAGCCGGCAGGGAGGCAGGGGGGGGCCAACGCTGCACGCGTGCCTGCTCGGTGCTCGCGCTTGTACATGGCGCTGCCCAGGTTCAACGGCACTTGGGACAGCGCGGTGGTCCCTCTCACCTGTGGGGCCGAGATGAGAGGGACGGGGGAGGCCGCTGTTCCGTTCCCGCTTCCGACTTCACCAAACAACCGCGGCAGAACCGCGCCCTTGAGCACCCCAACATTAAGGTTCGCTCCTCCTGCTCCTGCCAGCGCTGTCTCTGCATACAACTCGACCCGAATTGTGCAAACTCTTGGTGGTCTGCCCTGCAGAAGCGTGCGCTTGAGCACCCCAAGATTGAGATCCTGTGGGACAGCGTGGTGGAGGAGGCGTACGGCAATGCAAAGGGCATGCTGGGCGGCGTCAAGGTCAAGAACCTCAAGACGGGTGGGTTGTTCGGTTGGACTCGGTTGTTTCGAACGATCGATTGATGAAGTGCCGCTGCTGCTGCTGGATGTTGATGCTGCTGGGCAGAGGATAGCTCACAAACCCTCACCACCGGTGGGTGCCGCCGCTGCCGCAGTTGATGCAGTGGATTGGTTCTAACACGACTGACTGCCGCTGCGGCCCGTGCTGCTGCTGCCGCGGCCGTCGCTGCCGCTGTGCCGCTGCCCGTCCCTGCCTGCGCGTCTCGCTGCAGACGCGGTCACCGAACTGTCGCTGGCTGGGCAATACCATGCACCTCTGAATCAACCCTCAAACTGTCGCCCCCCCCCCCCCCCCCCCGACCACCACCCCACCACCACCACCACCCACCCACGCCTGCAGGCGCCGTCACTGACGTGCCGCTGGCTGGCCTGTTCTTCGCCATTGGCCACGAGCCCGCCACCGCCTTCCTGGCGGGACAGGTGACTGGGGCCAGGGTTGACTGCTTTAGGGTGGACCCCAGAGGCCGCAGCTGCGCGACCTAACAATATGCGGGTGCAGGCAGGTGGCGGCGCGTGGCTGAGCAGCTGCTGTGGCGCTCACCCTGCACTCATCATGCTTCGCCGCTGTGCGCCCTGACCTTTGCAGCCGGGGCCCCAGGCCGGGTCGGGAGCAAGCGATGCCAAATCGATTCGATCAGTCAGTCGAATTCAATGCAATGCAACAAATGCGATTTCCCAACCATTGCTGTCCTTTGCAGCTGGAGCTGGACGAGGACAAGTACATTGTGACCAAGCCCGAGTCCACGGAAACCTCCATCCCCGGTGCGCTGCCGCTGCTGCTGCTGCTGCTGCTGCTGCTGCTGCTCTGCCATGCGCGCCTGTCGTGCCTGCTCGCGAGCCGGCTGCGGCCTTGCGTCTTGCAGCAGCACCCCCTTCTTGTCCTGCAAACTGCTCGCCTGGCTGCTGTCTGCGCATGCCGCCTGGCGCCGCCTGATCATCACCCCCCTCCCCCCCACCTCTCCACGCGTGCAGGCGTGTTTGCTGCCGGCGATGTGCAGGACAAGAAGTGGCGGCAGGCAATCACCGCGGCGGGCTCAGGTACGCAGCAGCAGCAGCAGCAGCAGCAGCGGCAGCAGCAGCAGCAGCAGCAGAGGGAAAGCCAGAAAAGGAAGCCCTCCGCGCGTGGGTTGCGGGAGCCAAAGCAGTGAATGGGATGTTGGACGTGAAGGCGAGCAGCGCGCAGCAGGCCGGCCCGCCCTTCCGTGCCTGCTGCCGGTTTTGCCTGCATGGCAGCAACGTCGTCTCACACCATGCCCCCTGCCTGCCCACCTTGCCCGCCCTGACAGGCTGCATGGCAGCGCTCGAGGTTGAGCGATTTCTGGAGGATCACGGCGAGGCGTGACTGCCAGCTGCCAGCGGCCCCGCTCGTGCTGGCCCCGCTGCCGCCGGCTCCGCTGCTGCCGGCTCCGCTGCTGCTGCAGCCGCCGCCCTTCCCTCACGGCTCTAATGTACGTTTGATGCACTTCCCTTGGGGAGCGTGGCCGGCCGGGGCTGGCCGCCGCTGCTGCTGGCACCGCTGTGTGTTCCCTGTCCCTGGCGCGCGTGCTTGCGCGGCAACCCTCCCTTGCCCCCCGTCCCCTCCTCGGCGCTCGCCCGTTCCCCCCCCTCTCAATCCTCCCCTGCTCCTGCTCCGCCGCTCCCCCACCCTGCCTCCCTCTGAACGTTCCACACCACTTGCTGCTGCTGCTGCTGTTAAAGGTGGTTCAGGGTGGCAGCGCAAGGCGCCGTGGCCGGGGAGGGCTCCTTTGCAGCATGGATGGCAGACCGACTGCTTGCCACTGGCACTGTGGCATGCCTGTTCCCTCTCTGCATGTCTCAACGACCACCCCTCCAGGGATGAGCGTGGCCAACTCTTGAGCCCCCCTGCGCTGCTGCTGAGGGGTCCGCTGCTGCGTGCTGCCCACTGGGAAGGGGAACATCGGTTACTGGGTGGGGTGGGGTGGGTCATGCTGTGGCCAACACACGTGCGTCGCGTCAAGAGCAAAGACAATCGAATCAAGTTCTGTCCGTGGCTGCTGGGCCCGAAATAGGGGGTGAGTCTTCAGAGGACAGGCAGGGGAGGCGGGGGCCCTGGCAGGGTCGTAAGCGGAAGGGACCGGGCAAGGGGCCCCACAGCCTTGGGCTCTTCAATAACCCCTACAGTGAGGACACGCGCCGCGTGCAACAGCAGCGGCAGCGTCGCTGGGCGGGGGGTTTGGGGTGCTGCCCAGCGGAATCGGTATCATGGCCCGCCGGAACGCCAACGTGCATTGGCGCGGCGGCGGCAAAAAGGGGGGGGGGGGGGCAGTCACCGAGGGCCGAGCAAACCAACACTTTGTGAGGGGCAGGGGGACGTGGGGGCACGCGCGGCAGGGGAGAGCGGGGGGCCACGGGGCCTGCGCCCGCTGCTGCCCCGCACGGCAGCGCCTGCGTGGAAGGGACGGGGCGAAGGCAAAACCACGACGCGCTGGGCAGGTGCCCGCGGAGCGCACCAATGAAAGGCAGGAGGCGGGTGGGGGGACAGTGCGTGCATGGTGCTGGCCTTTGCTTGGGGTTGCGCTGCGCAGGGCGGGGGGGCGGCGGGAGGGATTCAGCGCGACGGCGGGCCGCGCAGGGGCGGTCTGCAGCGAATGGGGGGACACAAGGGGAGGAACATACGAGAGATGCAACGAGAGACAGGACAGCTAAGCTAGTAAAGACCGGACCAAAAAAAGGGGTGAAGGGGGGAGTGGCTGCTAATCTGAGGTGGCACGGGGAGGGGTTAGGTCAGTGACGGGCGCGGGTGCCAGCCGCCATTGTGTTGTCGTTTGCGTGTGTTGAGTACAAAAGGCGGCGCCGCGACGCCGCGCAGGGCGCGCAGGCGGGCTCGCTGGCGGCGCATATGCGCCAAGCGCCTGCCACGCTCTCCTTGGGGGGGGGGTCTGCATGAGGCAGGCGCCTAGGCGCCGCTTCAGGCAGACAGCTCGGACAGCGCCTTATTCAGCGCAGCCTCCACCACCTGCCGCTGCTTGGCCACTTGCGAAGCCACCACCTCGCGCTGCTTGGTGACCTGCAGGGGCGGAGGCAGGGCACGGCAGGAGCGGGAGGGATCAGTGGCTGTCGTTTTGGATGCGCACGTGGGCACGCACGCAGGGGCGCAAGAAGCTGCAGCTCGCTGTGCGCACGCTCGTCGTGCTTGCGATGCCGGCCAGTGCAGGCCGAGGGTGCTTCACTACCAGGTGCCGACCTGTGCGGCGATGGACGCGGCCTCGGACCGCAGCTTGATTGCGTCCTTGCTCTCCAGCTTGGCAAGGTCCTTCACCAGGGCTGCAGCAGGTGCGGGGAGAGATGGGAAGGGGGGATGCTGAGGGGACGCGGCACAGGCACGGTGTTTGCCCAAAGCACGAACCCTGGGGGTTGTCAGCCTGCCTGCCTGAACGCAGCAACTGCTGCAGCCAGGCCAGCCCCCTGCCCCGGCACGCACATTGGCTGCCGCCTCGCTGCTCAGCACTGTGCACTACTGCCCCACAACCAACACTAGCCATCCATGCGCCCAGCCTGCCCCTGCCCCCCGCCCCGCCACGCACCGTTGGCCGCCTTCTCGCTGCTCAGCACGCGGCTGCTCAGCGCCTGCAGCTCTGCGTTGGCGGAGCGCAGGCCCGACAGGCCGCGCGCGTACTCTGCCTGCGCCGCCACCACGCGGTCCTGCGCTGCCTTCAGGTCAACCGCCTGCACAGGGGGGTGGGTACATGGGGTGGGTGGGTGGGGGGGCGGCGTGGGAGACGGAATCAAGGGGAGCCTCAGATGCTGATGCCGTGCCCAGTCCACGGCCACGTGTAGCCTGGCAACCTGAACCGTGATCGTTGCAGCCGGCCAGCCGCCCGCCCGCCCGCCCGCATCCCCTGCCCTGCACAATACCACGCACCTGCACCTCCAGCGTCTCGCGCAGGCTGGTCACCCGTCCCTCGGCGGTGCGCAGGAGGTTGGCGGGGTTGCGGGTGCTGCGGGCGGGGGAGGGGAGGGGAGGCGAGGGAGGGGGGCGAGGTTTGGCGCGTGTCGGCAGGCAGGCGAGCGGGCAGGGATGCGCCGCTGCCTGCGGCAGCCCAGGCAGGGCATGTTCCCCTGCTGCAACGGAGGCGGGCCTGCCCAGGGCAAGCAGCCGCAGCAGCGCATGTGCAGCCGCTCTCGCTCACCCGCTGCGCACGGCCAGCCCCGCCGCCAGCGCCGCGCCCGCCGCCAGCAGCGCGCCCGCCTCCCGAGGGAAGCGAAGGCTGTTAAAGCTGGACTGCTCCTCCTTGGCGGCTGCCGCGGCGGGCTCGCCCCGAAGCTTGCTCTGCAGGTCCAGAGCCTTGGGGGATGGGGTAGGAGGCCGGGGAGGGGGGCGTGAGGGTGAGAGTGCAGCAGGGGAGGGGGCAGGGGCTCGCCCCAGATCTAGCTCTGCAGGTCCAAAAGCCAACGGCAGCAAAGCACAGCGGAGGGGATACAAGCGGCAAGCGTGGCGCCGACCGCGAGGCCGCTGGCGAGGCCCCTCGCTGGGCCCCCCCCCCCCCCAACGTCCTGTGTGTGCGTACCTCCTTGGAGAGGGTCAGCGGCGCGCCGGCGGGTTTGTCGGCGGCCTTGAGAGCGCCGACCGCAGCGGGCACAGCGTACTCGGCGGGCTTGTTTGCCTGCTGGCCAAAGAAGGAGCGCCAGGTGGTGGGCGCGGCGGCGGAGGGGGCAGAGGCAGAGGGGGCGGGCGCGGCAGCCTGCTTCTCGGCAGCTGCCTTGCCCAGCGCAGTGGCCAGCTTTACTTCCTCGCGCTCAGACTGCACGGGAGCGGGGGTAAACGTTTCAAGCAGGGCTGTGCACAGGCAGGCGCGACGCCCCCTGCTGCGCATGCAAGGTGCCGCGGCACGGCGGCACCAGGCCCACCTCGCGCGCGCCCACACTCGGCTGCCACCCCACCCGTCCCTCCCCGCCCCACCCCGCCCCACCCACCGCTGCCACCTTGGCGGCCTCTGCCGCCTTGCTCTCCGCGACTGCCTTGGCCTCGGCGGCTGCCCTGGACTCGGCCAGGAAGGCGGCCCTGGACTCTGCGGCCTTCTTGGCAGCCTCCTGGGCGGCCCTGGACTCTGCGGCGGCCTTGGCGTCGGCGGCGGCCTTGGCCTCGGCGGCCATCTTCACCTCGGCGGCTGCCTTGCTCTCGGCAGCCTTCTGCGCCGCCGCCTGCGCGGCCTTGGCTTCGGTGGCAGCCTTGGCCTCGGCGGCGGCCTTGGCCTCGGTGGCTGCAGCGGCCTCCTTCTTGGCATCCTGTGCCGCCTTCTCGGCAGCGGGCACAGCGCTCAGCGCGGCGCCGGGCACATCTGCCGGGCGGTCGATGAGGCGGGCAGACTCGGTGGGGGCCTGGCGCAGCGGGGAGCAGGGCGGGAGGGAGCGAGCAGGCGCGGGTGAGGCGCGTCGGCTGGCTGCGCGTGCAGGCATCGCGCTGTGCTTGCGCTGCACTGGCAGTGCGCGCTTGCTGTACCGGCACGCAGCTCATGCAGACCGGACCGGCTGCCCGGCTGGCCCCCAGTTCTGCTGCTGCTGGGCAGCCCGCCATGCACGCGGTCAGCACAGCACGCATCCCTGCTGCGCCCTGAGGCCTGTGGCTCACCGTGGCGGGGGCGCGCTGCTGCAGGCTGGGGGCGGCGGGCTTGGAGCCCTTGAAGAGGTTTTCAGGGGCAAAGTAGATGCTGGCGGACAGGCCCACCAGCGCCACGGCGCCGGCCGCCACAGCCGCCCACGGGGTCGAGCTGCTGCCCTCCTCTGCCTGGCTGGCGGCCGCGCCGGCCTGCTGCTGCTGCTGCGTGCGGGGGGCGGCCTTGGCGTTGTCCTGCACGGGGTGGGGGAGGAGCTGGGGATGGGTGAGGGCGGGAGGCGAGGCGCGGCGGGCCGAGAGGGCAGCGTGCGCTGGGTGGCCGGCGGCGTGCCCCGCGCCGCCTGCCACCTTCTCGCCGTCTTGCCGTCCTGTTCCTGTGCCTGCGCGCATTGTTGTGGCTGCTCTGCTGAGGGCTCGCTCACCCGGAGCGGCGGCGCGTCGCGGAACACGTTGGTGCCCTTGGTGCCGGACGAACCCTCGAGCTCCTCAACCTGCAGCACGCAGGCGCAGCAGTCACGAGTTGGTTGGTTTTCCTGGTTTGGTTCCCCCCAGCACACAGGGCAGGTCTGACACAGCAGGCCGGGTGAGCGCCGGGGGCAGCAGGCAGGAGCGACGCGGCAGCACAGCACTGCTGGGCGGCCGCCGGCACCTGCACGCAGACCGCCCCTGCTTCCCGTTCACGTGCTGCCGCCCCCAACGCGCTGCCGATGCGCTGCCCCCGGCCGCCCATGTGGTGCAGCCCCCACCCACCTCGTTCTTCAGGCTGGCCACCTGCTGCTGAAGCAGCGCCTCCTGCGCCTGCAGCGCCTCCTCCTGCTCCTTGATGCGAATGTACTCCTGCAGCAGCTCCAGCTGCTCCGGCGACAGCTCAGCCTCATCCACACCCAGACCGCCAGCCACCTGAGGCAGGCACCAGGGGAGATAGGGTGTGCCACGTGAGACATGCGAGGGTTTGAAAGACTGCGCGTGGCGGCACGGCGGGAGCAGGGCAGGCCGGTGGCTGGCCCGTGTGCCAACGCCGCTGCGCGCCACGCCAGGCGAGTGCGCGGACAATCACGAAAGAGCAGCTGTCGCACCGGGGTGGAGCCGATGGCCTTGCGCGAGATGGGCGACGAGTCGCGGGAGGAGGAGGGGCGGAAGGAGACGACGGACGACGAGGCGCCCGGCGCGGGGGCGGGCGGGCCGCCGCCGTCGGCGCGCGTGCGCTTGCGGATGAGGAACTCCAGCTGGGTGCTGCTCATGCTGGCGGCCTCGTCGGCGGTGATGGTGCCGTCGGCGACGTACGACTGGACGCTGGTCTGCAGGCGGGTGGAGGGCAGAGCAAGCAGAGGCGAAGCATGAGGGCCGAGCGCAACGGCCGCAGTCGGGGGGGAACATGCACGGGCCCAAGCCGGCGGCGACCTCACGCTGCGGCAGGCAAGGGGGGAAGCACGCATGCATGTGCTGGGCACGCATGGCAGGCGCTGCAGCTGCTATTGGCTGCCCGCACACATGCGCAGGGCGCGCCCCTGCTGCATGCCCGACGCCCACACGCACCAGGCCAGCGCCGGCAGAGGGCGCCGCCGGCGCCGCACGCGCCGCCGGCGGCGGCGCGGGGCTGTTGCGCGTGCGCTTGCGGATCAGGAACTCCAGCTGGTCCGCAGACATGGAGGTCGCCTCCTCACGAGTGATGACCCCATCGGAGACGTAGCCCTGTAGAACGGCGTCCACAACGCCGCCGGCCGTCCGCACGCCTGCCGCGGCCTGCACGCAAACAACCAAAAAAAGGGGTATACAGCTGGTTGAGGCGGCTGGCGGGGGGACGGATGTAAGCACAGTGGCTGGGGGTGGCTGGCTGGCCGGAGGTCTGTTTGGCCGCTGGCGACAGCCAGAGGGCGGGCGGCTGCGCACAACGCTCCCGCGGCCAGGTGCCGTGGCTTTCGGCCTGCAGAGCGCTGCAAGCCTGCGGGACGGCCTGCCGGTGCGCCCCCGCGCTGCCGACACTCTGCAAGCGCTTCCAACTGCAGCCGCAGCCCCGCAACGTTCAACTCGGGCAGCGGCTCCCGCAGCGCCGCCCCCGCCGCTCAATAAGCTTCAAGAGGCTCTCATGCACACCTGAGGGCGCGCCACGGGCCTCCCACGGGACCGAACAGGGCGCCGCCCGACGGGGGCCGAAGCGCCCACGCGTGCGCTTGCTTGCATGTTTGTCGCCACCCAGAAGACGACTGGAGTTCGTGGATCGGCTGCAGGCGGAATCTGCGGCGGCCGCGGCGACCCGAGCGAGATGAGCGACCTGTGCCCTGCTGGCTTTTGTGGTAGAGAGTCGCCCCAACCACCGCCTCTCCCGCCGCGTGCTGCCGAATCCTGTTGATCCACGCGATCAACAACGCCTCACGGGCGTCCAGCAGGCAGCCGTGCGAAAAGCCAGCAAGCAGCCACAGCAACATGCCGTGCTTGGGAGGCAGCGGCAGTGTTTCGCAGGCGCGTCAGCTCCCTCCAGCCCCTCTGCACCACCAGTCGAGGCAGCAGCAGCCGGTCGGCCTGAAAGGCCGACACAGGAGGTGACCAGGCGGAGGGGCGGCACCGGGGCCGACGGTCACGCCGGCCTGCCCTGCTGGCGACACGTGCGATGCCCTGCCCCCAGCTCTGCACGGCCGACCGTGGTGCTGCAGGCCCTGGGCACACTATCTGACTAGCACTGTGCGATCACAAGCAGCTGCCAGAGGGAACAGGGGAGCATCACAGACCACCAGCTCCGGGCGGCGAGCAAGTGGTGCTGTCAGCATGGTAACTCCCATGCTCGTGCAGCGGGTTTGCAGGCGCTTTGACCTGTCTGCGTGCGGCTGCATGGGTGGGCGAGAAGGCTTGGGTGCGACAGCAGGTGGACCGGCGCAGCAGCAACTGTAGGAACAAAACTCCATCTGAGCCTGAAGCACACGGGGTGGACGGGCGCTGGGGGCGAGGGCGAGCCAGTTGGATGTTTACAAACGCTTCCGGAGGACAAAGACAGAATCGATCGGCACGTGCAACCGCCGCCTTGAGCCACGCATCAGCTTGCGGAGCTACCGGGCCCCATGCCGCTGGCGTTGCAGCAGCGGCGATCGCTGGCATGATGCACTGCTCGGCTGCGCTCTTTCAGCACGTCCCACCTGCCCTCGCCGGACTCTGCTGGGTCTCACAAGCCTTTCCACGCCTTTGGTGCGGCAGTGCGACGTCATGCAGATGGATGAGCGGCCGGCAGAGGCGGGCACTGACGTCGGGTCACCTCTCGCCAGCCTTGGCTTGAGCCTGCGCTGCTGCCCCCACCGGGGGGGTGGAAGGGGCTTGCCCGGACGGTCTGCGCACGCCCCACCAGTGTTTGCGTTTGCGTGGCACAGCTTTGGCAGCTGCTTTTGATGTAATCTGAATTGCATGCACTTGCTTGTCAGAGCGCTGCGCCTCCCGAGCAGGCCTGCCTGGTGTGACGCGCCGCTGCATGTGCGGGAGTGAAGCCGCACACACCGCACGGGCGGGCGGGCGGTGAAGTGCAGGTCAGGTAGGGCACTTGGTACCGCCACAGCAGCTGCCGAGCGAGAGCAGGGATCACTCAGAACTGACCAACACTTTGTGGTGCGCAAGCTGACCTGGATGGCTCGCCATTCCCGCCGGCCACACCACGGGGACCAAGCAGCACCGGTGCCGCGGTACCGCAGGCTGGGGCTGCGCAGCGGCCTGCGCGGCAGCGGCGTGCGCAGCTTGCAGTGCTGCCCGAGCCTGCTGCAGCGCCTGCGCGACGTGGTCGCCGGCTGCAGCAAGCGCAGGCCGGCGACCTGCGCTGGCTGCAGCCGGCGTGCCCTTGCGCCAGCTGTGCGGCGTGGTGCAGCTCGTGGCGGGCGAACTCCATAATGCGTGCCACCTTGCTGGCTGTACCGAGCTGGACTGCCGGCGGGTCCGCAGGGCCAGGCGCTTTGTCCAGCCTCAGCTGGTCCAGCAGCTCAAAGAGGGGGCATGCATCCTCGAGCCGCTGGCGCGCCCGGCGCAGCGCCGCCTTTGCATGGAATCGTGTCATGGCACATGGCATGGCACGATTCTGGTAGGCCGCATAGCGAGGGGATACGGCGCAGGACGCATTGTGGAAGATGGAGAGAAGTGCAGGCAGTGCTTCTATAAAACGGGTGTGTCAAGTATCACGGGATCACACTGCGAGTGGGGCGCTCGCATGGCTCGTACAGGAAAGCGCTGCAGCGCCGAGGCGACAGCCCTGCGTGGCAGCGGCTCGGAGCCGGCGGCACCGCGCTGTCAGCCCGCCCGCGGCAGCTCGAAACCGCTGCTGCCAAACTCCATTTGCACGGTGGGCACGTCCTGCGGGGGGCGAGAGCGGGGGGCGGGGCGAGGGTGGAGGGCGAGGGTGGGGTGGAGGCAGCACCACGGGCACACTGGGCTCGACCCTGGTGCGGCCATGCCGCTAGGCTGCCCCGGGCAAGGCTTGCCCTCTCCCTCCCCCTCTCGGGGCGCAGCACAAGCTTGTTCTGCTTGAGCAGAACTCAAAGAGACTGATACTCAATAGAAGAACGATGAGCATGAGGGGAGCAGCACGTACCCATGGCGCCGCGTTGTATACACAGGTTTTAGAGCACTTGCTGCGGCCCTTGCGCGCCGGCGGCGGCACGGCGCCAATGTCAGTCACAAACATGGCGGCGTGCCCCATCATCTCGTGCCTGTGACACGGCGACAGTGAGAAAGACAGAGCGGGGGGAGCAACAGTGTCAGAGTTCCACCTGCAACGTTACAAATCAAAGCTTGATCACCATGCTTTATGTATGATACTCTCTGGCATGTTGCACCTGACGGGGCAGCACTCAAACAAAGCGGCAGGCAGCGGCGGCGGCGGCAGCGGCAGCGCACCACAGCAGGTGACAGTGGAAGAGCCACACGCCGGGGTTGTCGGCGACGAAGCGCACCACCACCCAGCCGGCCTGGGGCAGCGTGGCGGTGTCGCGCCGCGGCGGGTTGAGCGTGTTGAGGGCGCTGGCGTTGGTGCTGGCGTTGGTGCCGGCGGGGCTGTAGATGCCCTCCCCGCTGCCCAGCACCTGTTTGTCGTACGCGAGAGAGGGTGGGGCATTGCAGTCAAGGCGAATGAGGGGAACAGCAGCGGCAGCACCGGCAGCAGCAGCAGCAGCAGCTGCTGCAGCGCACGCGCGTCCAGCAGCCCCCTGGCAGCACAACATAGCACAGCAGCAGCAGCAGCAGCAGCAGCAGCAGCAGCAGCAGCAGCAGCAGCAGCAGCAGCAGCAGCAGCAACCAGCGGCACAGCAGCCCTCACCCAGAAGTGGTGTCCGTGCAGGTGGAAGGGGTGCTGCTCCATGGCGGTGCGGTTCTGCCCCGCTGGCACCCGATAGTCGCCGTTGAAAGAGTTGGCGGGCAGGTTCTGTCGGGGGGGGGGGGGGGGGGCGGATGCAGCGAGGCAAGCAGTCGCAGAGGGAAGCAGAGGAAGCCAGCAGCAGGGGTGCAGCAGCGTGACTGGTTCATGATTAATTGTAATTACGCCTGTTTTTGGTCGGCGGCAACCGCCGAGCGGCGGCGGCGGGCTGACCCACCAGCTGGCACAACAGCAGCAGCACTTTCCTCGCTGCCCTGCTCTCCTCACCTGCAGCACCAGTTCGACCACCTGCCCCCGCTTCAGAGGCACCAGGTGCGTGCCAGCAACGGGGTAGATGGGCGGCGGGTTGGACCCGTCGGCGGTGGTGAGGAACACCTGCACCTTACCTCCGGTGCCGCTCTGCACCGGGGGGGCGGCAGGAGGGATGGGAGGTTTGGGAGGTCGGGAGAGCTGCAGGCACTGCACAAGTGGGCGGCACTTGCCGGCACATGCACTGACTGTGGTACAACCCTGCTGGTGTGGGGCAGACGCGCCATGCCGCCAGGGCCGAGACAGGCGCTCCAATGCGCGCTGCCAGCACGCCTGCAGCCCATGCCAGCCACCCCTTGTCCCCCCTGCTGCCCACCTGCTGCCCACCTGCTGCTCGGGGGTCCTGCCCACCTGTTTGCCCAGCCAGCTTGAATTGAAGCCTGGCTTGTTGTACTTGCTCGACGGCATAAGGTGCTTCTTAATTCACTTGGGGTCGCTGTGGGATGCAGGAGGGGCACAGCAAGTCGGAGGAGCATGAGGCAAAGGCACAGGGGCGGGGGGGGGCGCCTTGCAGGAGAGGACTGGACTAACTACGAGTCTCGAGCATGCGGTCGCTGCCGGGAAGCCCGCAGAACGTGGCGTTGTGCACGACGGCGCAGCAGCGGCAGCCACCTCCAGGCGGCGCAGGCAGGCAGCACGGCACAAGGGCAGCGCTGCGCGCGGCCGGCCACTCACGCGTGCAGCAGGTCGAGCAGCGCCTGGCAGGGCGGGGCCCGCAGGCCCACTACATTGTTTATGGCCCAGCGGATCTGCCTCGTCTGGTTCATCAGCGGCTGGGTGATGTTGAAGGTCAGGCGCAGGTCTGCAGCGGGGACCTGCTTGTGTGGGGGTGGAGGGGGAGGGAGGGAGCACCGTAGATTGACACGCAGCGCCAGCCATAGCACGCAGGCCGTCTGCCGCCGTGCCGCTAGCCGCTGCCTCGCAGGTCGCTGCGTCGCAGGCACCGTGCTGGCAGCCGCATGCCGCGGCGGCGCCTCGGGCGTCCCTCCTGGCCCCCCCCCTGGGCCGCACCTTTTGCGCCGCCACCTCGAGGCCTTCAAACTTGGTGGCGTTGGCTGCCAGCAGCGTGCTGCTCATCACGATCATAGCCAGCTCAGGCAGCCCCCAGGGGCCGACGGTCTGCGGCTGCGGCGGGGGCGTGGTGGGCAGCGCGTCCGCGGCGCCCCTGTAGTGCAGCACGGCGTAGCCTGCGACGAGGGGCGCGCCGGGGCAGGGGTCCGTCAGCGGTCGGGGTGCTGTGGGCTGGTCGTCAGGCGGGCATATGCAGCAGGCGGTGCGTCGAGCTCTTCCAGCGGCACATTTGAACATAGCTCGACATGCAGGGTTGGCTGCAGCCTGCCACCAACGCACCCGAGGGGCTGCCGGGGCGGTACTGCACGTGTGTCGAGATCCAGTAGTTGCCTGCAGGCTGGTCCGCCGTAAGCAGCACGTCGTACCTGCAGGCACAAACAGGCAGGTGAGCGAGCGAGGGGGTGGTCGCAAACACACGGGCGCCTGCTGCTGCTGCTGTTGGCACCAGCGCCTCAGGACGGCCACCGCTGCCACCACAACGCTGCCGCTGCCGCAGCCGCTTTGTGTCCCCGTTACCTCTGCCGCTTTGTGTCCCCGTCACCTCTGCCCAGAGTTGATGTTGACGCAGCCTGGGCGGGAGGCGTTGAGCTGCGAAGCGGCGATGGGCTCGATGGGCACGGAGTCAGCGGCCACCAGCGTCACGTCATGCCCCTCTAAGCAGATGGTCTGGTAGGCCAGCTGGGCGGCGTTCGCAATTCGGAAGAGGTACGTCTTGCCGGCAGACACCGTCACATTCGCGTGCACGCACCCTGCAGAGCGCGCCCAACAGGATGCTCGTCTTATGGGGATGTCCGTGCAACAGAGCGCGCATGCGTGCCGGAGGCGCAGCAGCAGCACCAGCGGGGGCAGCACCGGCCACAATGCCCGGCCCGGCGGGCCCTGGCAGGCCCCCAAGCGCTGGTCTGCCGAGGCGCCCAGCCAGGGATGCACCACCCACCCACACCCACCCACCGAGGCTGGCGGCACTCATCCAGGGCTGCACAGCGCTGGCTCCGGGGGGCACCCAGTAGCTGCAGGGGGGGGCAAGACCAAGGGTGCATGGACAGCGGTGGATGATAGCTGCAGGGAGGGGGGGGGGGCGGAAGGGCAGCTCTCACGATAAAACAGCCGGCCGGCAGGTGCCGGTCGGGCGGCACGTGACATGCCTGCACCCATGCGCAGCGTGAGGGCCAGCGTGCACGTCGCCGCCACCTCCTGCCGCCACCGCCGCTGCGGCTGCAGCGGCACCTCTGGGTCCCTTGCGTGCCCCTCCGTTGCCCCTCCCCCCCTCACTCTGTGACGTTGCAGGTGAGGGGCGGCGTGCTGTTGCCGCCTGCATTGAGGTTGCAATCCATCCAGTTGCCCTTCCCGTTCATAGTCAGCGCCTGCAAGAGGTGGAGAGGGGGAGACACCGGTGTCCAGCCGGTCGGCTATGGACGCAACGGGCTAGCAGCGCGGCTCTGGCAGCACAGAGCAGCCAGGGAAGGGGGATCACGCACACGCACACGCACAGCACAGCACAGCGCACCTGCGGGTTGTTCACCCAATGCCAGCCGCCAGTCTTGTTGGTCTGGCGCGCAGAATCGAAGGGCCTGTTCAGTGGCATGCCTGCCACGCTGCCAGCTGCACAACAGCAGGAGAGAGAGGGGGGAAGCGAAGTGAAGTGTGCGGTGCAGCACGTCGCGCCTGCGGCAGGGGTGGACAGGGGTGGGCAGGGGTGGACGGGCGGGGCGGGCGGGGCGCGCAGGCCGGCAGGCGTGCAGCATCCGCGGCAGCAGTACTTGCAGCAGCGGCGGCAGCCCAGCCGGCAGCATGGACAGCGGGACTCACGCGTGTGCCACCAGTCGTTCAGGAAGAAGCAGCTTCTCTCGGTCGTGTGGCAGGGACAAGGGCTGTGGGGGGCCGCGCCGGGGGCGCACCACCACCATGCCAGCCAGCCCCTCTCCACGGTCGGATCCGCTGTGGCCGTGCCACATGTAGGTGCCTGCGCGTGCGCATGCGCAGGCGCAGGCGTGACAGGGAGGGCTGGACCTCTGGCGTCACGCAGGGGTGGGCGCCTACCAGCAGCACTGCCGATGCGCCGGCGCCTCCCGCCCCCAAGGGCGGCGCACGTGCGGGCTGGAGCCGACGGGAGGAGGGCGGGCGCGGGCGCAAAGGTGGTGGACGGCGGCTGGCGTGCGCATCGCGCCGGCGTTTGTTGGCCGTCCTTGGCGTCCCTCTTGCAACCGGCCCCGGGGTGCCGCCGCTGCAGACGCACCCACCTGGGGCCTCGTTGACGGTCCACCGGTGGGATGTGCAGTCCCCTGGATACACCGGGCACTGCGTGACGTAGCTCGCGCCGTCGTACCTGCATGCCGCAGGAGCGGCAGCAGCGCGCGGGGGGGGGGGGGGACAGGTGTCAGCCACCCCTGCTGTGTCGGGAGGCCAGCAGGCACGCGACGCATTCAGTATGCTGTACAAGCATGCAGCGTAGCCTGCGCCGTCGTACCACGATGCGGCCCACGATGCGGCCCTCATCTTTGTTGAAGCCTTCAGTTCTGGCGTTGCGCCGGGAGGAGGAGGTGCCTTCCATGCAGCGCGGAGATCCTGGGATGGAGGGGGGAGAGGGGCGGTCATATGGGCAGCAAAGGGGGAGCGCAGCGCGCGCGGCGGAGGGCGCCGCAAACTGCCGGCTGCTCACTCGAGAGTGCAGTGGTCAGGGATGGTCGAGTTGGAGGTCCAACCGGCCTGCTAGTCGAAATATCTGGTGCCAAAGTCCTTGCGCAGGTAGCTGCAGGTCTCGGGGAGCGCGGTCTGCGCACAAGGGGTGCATGGAAGCGGGTGCCAGGCTGGCAGGGAGAGCGTGGCAGGCGCCGCTAGAGGGGGGGCGGGTCGCAGCGGGCAAAGCACCGGTTGGAGCGAGCCGGCACCCCAACCGCCACACGATACTATGATACTATGGGTTGTGCGCATGCGCCGCTCACAATGTTGTAGGAGTTCTCGAAAGCGGCGGTGGGCGTGGCGCCGGCGGTGGGGGTCGGCAGCAGCACCGCGGCCAGCACCCAGGCCGCCGCCGCCGCTCCCGTCCAGCTCCGTCCTCGCCGCCGCATTGCGCTGCCTCTGCCTCGCCGCATTGCGCTGCCCTTCGGCCTGCACTGCGCAGCTGGGAGGGCTGCTTGCAACGCGGCTGTGCGAGCGGCGAGCGCTACGCGGTTTCGAGCAAACAGTAAGCGGCTGAGAAGCAGCGAACAACTGTTTGTTCGCGAAGACAAGCAAGGCTTCGCCCGCCTGGCACCCGGCTGAACAGATTCGCATTTTTGGCTCAGCAGCCAGCTCACGTGTTGGTAGCAGGGATCACGCTGCCCGCCTGGCATCCCCTGACCATACTCCTTGCCCAACACGCCCCCAATGTGCAACCACATACCCTGACGCATAGCTGCCAGTCATGACACATTGTTGGCACGCCCGTGGATTGATGCCCGACCGGCAGCAGCTGTCTGAAAGAAGAGGACTGTCGCCGCGCTTGCGTTGCCACGGCGCGCCTTGCGTCTGCCGGCGGCAGGCAAGGCCCGGCTACACCGCATGCCCCCCCCCCCTTTGCTGTTTTTCATGCCACCTGATTTCTCAGCAGCAGCCCAGCCTTGTATCGTGCAGAACCGATCTGTGCCTGAATGCTCCATATCTCGTGGCGCACCTCGCTCCCGGACGCCACACAGCGACCTCACGGGCTACGGGCTGTCGCTACGGTTCGTTAGACCACTCGTCCTTGTGGAGCAGCTGCAGCGCCGCCTCGTTTTCACGCATTCCGATTCGGTCAGCTCCGCTGCAAGCAGACTGAACCTGCGCCCGTCTTCCCACGCAGGATGGCTACTGCTGCTGCTGTTTGCAGATGGGCCGCCGCTACGTTTTAAACAACACGTGTGCGAGCTTCAAGAGGGGGCCAACAAGACGGGCCGACACGCTGCGGCGGCAGCTGAGATGTGCGCACAGTTCGGCAATGGTACAAAACACAAAGTTGGGTGCCAATCACGCGGCATGCCGCCCGCTGCGCCGCCGTGCAGGCGCATCTTCCCGTGCCTCTGCTGCGGCGGCAGGCTTGTCCTTGGCTGGCTGTGCCGGCGCCGGCTTCTCTGCTGCAATCGGCTTCTCTGCGGCTGGCTTTGCAGGTGCTGGCTTTTCTGCCTTGCCTGCCTTGTCAGCTGCGCCAGCTTGTTCCGCGCTGCCGGCCTTGTCAGCCGCCCTCTGCCGCTTCGCCACCGGCTTGCGCTCGCCACTGCTCGCTTCAGCGCCGTCGCCGTCTGCTGGCGAGCCTGCCATCGGCGCTGGCGCTGGCGCTGCGCCGCTGTCTGCAGGCGTCTCTTCCAGACGGCTGCTGCGTCGACGCTTGGCGGGCGACTTGCCTGCTGCGCCGGCCGCCTGCTGCTGCTCTTCGCTGCCTGCCGCTGGCTGCTGCTGCTGCTGCTGCTGCTGGTCGCCCGCTGCGGCGGGCTTGCCGGCCTCTTCAGTCGGCTCATCGCCGTCCACTGTCGGCGTCTGTCGCCCAGAGCGCCGTTTGGCAGCAGCGGGCTTGGCAGGCTTGGAGGCGGCTGCCTCGCCCGCTGCCGCTGGCTTGCCGCCGGCCGGCTGCGTGTCGCCGGCTGCAGCAGCCTCACCGTCCTCTTCTCGCTGCTGCTTGTCTCTCTCCCCGCCTTCCTGCTTCTTAGCGGGGCGGCGCCGCTTGGGGGCAGGCTTGCCCTGCTTGCCCTCGCTGCCGCCCACCTGCTGCTCACCGGCTTCCTTGTCGCCGCCCTGCTGCTGCTTGTGTGCCCCGCTTCGGCGCCGCTTTGGCGCAGGCTTCTTGGCTGCCGCTGCCGCCGGCTCGCCAGCTGCCGCCGAGGCAGCGGCGGCGGCGCCTGCTGCGGGCTGCTGCTGCTGCTGCTGCTGCTCGCCTGCCGGCTGCTGCTGTTGCTGCTGCTGCTGCTGCTGCTGCTCTCCCTCCTTCTTGCCACCCTCTTTTGCAAGGGCCGCCTGCGCCGCTTTGGCAGCCAGCGCCACCTGCTGCTGCTTCTGCAGCATCGCCAGCAGCTGCGGCGGAATGCCAAACATGCCGAGCTGGGCGGGGTTGATGCCTGCGGGCACACAGCAGTGGGAGACGAGCAGGCAGAGTCGGGTTGATGGGTACCATACAGCTGGCAACGGACGCAGCAGGCGTGACAGCACTCCTACCAGCTACGTCCCCACAGCCTGCTACTGTCGCTCAGCATGCCCATCCTCAGGTACTGCCGCGCGCGCCCCCCCCCCCCCCCCCGCGCCTGGCAGCCCGCCCGCAGGCACGGCGGCCCCGGCGGCACCCGCGGCGCCCTTGGCGGCGGCTGCCTGCGCAAAGAGCTGCGAGATAGCCGCCAACATCTGCTCGCCAGTCATGCCCGACGGGATGGCGGGAATCATGCCTGCACCGAGGGGAGAAGCAGGGACGCGCTCAGGTTGTTGGCCAGGGACGTTGAGCAGGGGTGTTAAGCAGGCGGCGAGTGGGGCTTGGCTGTTGTGCCAGGATGCTTTCATGCGCCTGCTGCGGCACGCGCTAGGCCCCCGCATGCTCAGCGCACCTGGGCGAATGCCCGCGGCCGCCATGCTGGCGGCCATCGCCGGCAGCGCGGGCCAGCCGGTGGGAAACACCGGCCGGGCCGGCGCGCTGCCGGCAGGCCTCCTGGCACCAGACCGAGACTTGGGCTTCACAACTGGGGGTGGTGCAGGTTGCGCGGGAGGCGCGGGCGGCGCTGGCGGTGGCGCGGGCGGAAGCCTGGGGAGGGGGAGGGCAGGGTCTGGACACGCACGGTGGCAGGTGGCAAGCCAGCAGCACAGGTGGCTGCTCCCGCGGCCTCGCCCTGCCTGGCCCTGCCCAGCCGGCGCGCCGCCCCGCAGGCGCCCCCACCCACTTGAGCGCCGCCTCTTTCAGAGCGTCCAGGCTGGCCTCTGGCAGCTTGTGGAAGTGGGCGTACTTGACGCCCATCTGCGTAGTTTTGTTTACGCAGGGGGCGGGACAGGAAGGGGAGGTTTTGTTGGCAAAATACGTAGAGGGTCGCTTGTTGCTCCTAGTCCGACTGGGCTGAGGAGGCTGCATGAAACGCCAGCAAGCACAGCCCAGCCAGGTGGCGCCGACGGGCAATCCGCAGGATCAGCGGGCAGGCAGTGCAGCCGGTCCCGCATTTGCGCACCCGCATGCAGCATAGCGGGCAGCGGAAGTTGGGGGGCGGTTCGTCACCGTCGCCCTCGCTGCCGGGCAGCTTCAGCCCCACGCATGCGTGATGGTACCAGCCCTGTTTGTGGGAAGGCAGGCGGGCATGGAGGCATGGAGGGAAGACGACGCAACGTGGGAGCAGCAGCATAAATCCCCTCTAGCTGACGTCGCACGCTGCCCCCTGATCCTGCGCCACACACACCTGCTGCAGCTCTGTCTAGCGCCTCCCCACCCACGCACCTTGCAGTGGCAGCACACCCAACCCACACCTTGTAGTGGCAGCACACCCGACCCACACCGTGTAGTGGCAGCACACCCGACCCACACCGTGCAGTGGCAGCACACCCGACCCACACACCGTGCAGTGGCAGCACACCCGACCCACACACCGTGCAGTGGCAGCACACCCGACCCACACACCTTGCAATGGTGGCAGAATACCTCACCCCACACACCTTGCAGTGGCTGCAGCCCACCCACGGCTGCGTCTCGTTGTAGGGCTTCTTGCACAGGCAGTGCAGGCGGGAGTGCTCCTGCGGTACCGGTGCGGGCGCAGCAGCACAGGCAGTGAGGGCTTCACACATGACAACTTACTGCACATGTCGCCCCTGTACATGGCACACCCCGCGCACACAGCGCTGCAACCCCGCTGCTGGCAGCACACGCACACCGAGGCCGCTGCCCCCGCGTGCTCTCCCCAACTCCTTGCCACCGCCCCACCGCCCCACCTGCAGCTGTTCAAGCAGCACGTCCATGCGCACAGGCAGGCCCTCGCCCTCTGTGGACAGCTTGCACGCCGCCGCCGCCGCCGCCTCGAACTTCTTTTCATCCTGCCGGCTGGCCCTCAGCTTGGCGAGGGCATCCTGAAGGGAGCGAGGAGACGAGGGGGCGGGGGATTGAGGGTGCAAAGGGAGTGAGCAGACGAGGGGGCGGGGGATTGAGGGTCAAAGGGAGTGAGGAGAAGGGGGGGGGGGGGGGGGGGGGGGAATGAGGGCGTGAAGGCAGGGTTAAAGGGCGACAGCAAGCTGCGCCCCGGTTGCGCAGAGGGCTTAGGGGTTGCCAACGCACGCCGCGCAGCAGCGCGGCAGCAGCGGCGACAGCAGCGGCGCACTGTGCCGCACCTGCGCCCGCTGTGCCCACTCGCGGCCCGCCTTGATGCTTGCAATGATCTTGGCGCCAGTGGCATCTGGCGGCAGCGGGTGTGGGGAGCAGCAGGGCGGCGGTCAACTGGCGGGCAGCTGGGGGGCAGCGGAGGAGCGGCAGGCACCCCTGCAGCGGCGCGCTTCCAACACCAAGGTATGACCCACCACTGCCCCCGCGCTACAGCTTGTAAGGCACGTGAGCCCACGCACCTCGCTGCGCGTCAATGTTCAACTTCTCAGCCTCTTGCAGCAGCTTGGTGAGGCCGTCCAGCCCTTGCTTGGCTGCACCAGCGATACGAGCGGAGGGCCGGCGAGGTAAGACGATGTATAACCCACCCTCGGTCGGCAAGCCAGAGCTGGGGGGGGGGGGGGGGCGTGAACAGTCCAGACCGAGCTGGCAGGCAGGCGCGCTGGGCAAAGCCTTGCACAAGGGTGGATAATCGCGATGCATACGCACGGCCAGCCTGCACCAGGCTGTTGCCCGGCATGCAGGCATGCAGGCAGACGCTTGCCTGGTGGGCCCATTGCTACCCCCGCCCTCTGTCGCCACTTGTTCCCGCGCAGCAGGCGCAGCACCAGCTTGCCATAGCCTGCACATTCACGGAAGAGAATGTACGAGTGAGCAGGAGGGGGATAGAAGGGCACGCATGAAGAGGACAGATGGATTGGCAGGCATGCCAACCGGAAGCAGCCAAGTCAGGCCCGCGGCCAGCAGCAGCAACTAGTGAAACACAATCGGTCGCAGCCGCCTGGCTCACCAGTGGCGTCGATTTCAAGCGCCAGCGCCGACTTGAGCAGGCAGTGCAGCATGTCCTCCGACAGGGGCAGCATGCTGCCGCCACTCGTCACGGTGCGCGACAGCTGGTGCACCTCTGCGGCGCGGCTGGTTGCAGTCTGCATGTGCAGAGGGCGGCGAAGTGGACACGTGAGGCAGGGCGGGTGCAGCTGCAGCCTGGCTGCCGCCGTGAGCGCCGCGCATGACGACATGAACTCGCTGCCCCTCAGCACCGCACACGCCAACACACGGCGGCGAACGCCACCTGCAAGGCACACTCGCTGCCACTGCCAGCACCACAACACAAAACGTGTGTACAGAAACACACAAGCACACACAAGCATCGGAACGAAAAAGTGCCACGCACCGCCCAGCGGTCATACTTCCTGAGGATGCGGTCCAGCAGCACCCCCTCCTCTGGCGCCACGGGCAGCGCCTGCAGCGGTGGTTAGGACCGGCGGCAAGTGTGAACTTCGCAGGCAGCAGGGTTGCAAGCTACCCAAGGGCGCGCTTGCACGCCAGCGCAGCAACGGGCAAGCGCAGCAGCGGCAGCGACTCACCTCCAGGTCCGGCAGCAGAGCAGCCAGCTCGCTGCGCTGCGGTCGGCGCGTGCGCTGCAGCTTCTCCACCAGCCTGTCCAGCTGCTCCTCGCTGCCCTTGACGGCGGTACACACGGGGCAGGTGTACTGCCGCTGGCTGCGCATCTGGCTCTGGTTGAGCCCCACACAGCGGCCATGGAACCACTCACGGCACGAGCTGCAGGCGATCATGGCTGCAGTCAGATGAAACAACAGCAAGCGCGGTTTGGGTGGGAGGGTCTTGGGGATCGCACGCAGGGCATGCACGCCAAGAGAAGCGGCTGCGTGTTGGCGCCACGCCCGGCCAACTGCAGTCCTGCCGCTACTGCCGCTTCCTCACTGCACGCATGCCTGGCACGCCCATCGCCCGCTGCTTCCCACTGCTGCTCACCATGCACGTTTGTTGCCTCGCTGAAGGGACGCTGGCAGAGGCAGTACAGCTCGCCACCCTCCTCTCCAGTGGGTGCCACGGGCGCGGCGCCTGCTGCACTGCTGCCCGTGCCCAGCATGCGCTTCTCAGCCTGGCAGGAGGGAAGGGAAAGGGCAGGGGCAGGGGGCCAGGGGCCAGGGCAACTCTCAGAGCAGGGGCAAGCTTAAGGCAGCGGTTGTGCGCAGGACGGCTCGAGCTGCGCGCCTTGCCCGGCCACTGTAGCAGCGCAGCTAGCAAACCCCGGACACAGCACTCTCGGCACCTCTACCATGTTATACCACTGTTAAGAGTGGCACAAAAAAGGGGCTCACATCCAGGCGGCGTTCAAACTGCTCCACAGCCGCGTCCACCGACTGCGCTACGTCTGACAGGCAGGTATCCAGGCGCATGCCTGTGTTGCGCTTGGCCAGCAGGCGGCGGCACCGCTCCAGCCACTCGGCTGGCGAGAGGGCAAGGCGGCGCGGGGGGGGGGCGTAAGGATGAGAGAGAGGCTGGCAGGGTCAGGAAGGAGAACTGCTGATGTAATGCATCCGTTTGCCACGCTCTCCCCTGCTGCGCCCCCAACCCGAACAGGCGCGCTCCCGCAGCCCACCGGTGCGTGCCACGGCGTCGTCCGCCAGCGCCCGCAGCGGGGAGGTGATGGGCCAGGAGCGGGCGGCCACGCTGGCGGCGCTGACGGCGCTGAAGTCCGGCCTCTTGCCGCCGCTGCCGCCCTGCAGCAGCGCCCGCATGCCCGCCTCCCACTGGCGGAAGCCCACCAGCATGGGCTGCAGCTTGGACAGGCTCTCCAGCTGCGCGGCAGGGGGGCGCAGCGGGGACGGGAAGGACGGGGAGGGTTGTGTGAGGGCTGGGACACTCCAGCAGCGCATGCTGCGGGCACTTCAGCAGCTGCCCCTCTGCTGCTGCCGCTGCTGCCTTGCCCGCACACCACGCCCACGCCGCTACCCCAACCCCGGACCCAGCAGCGCTCGCCTGCAGAGACAGGCGGTCTGCGTTGGCCAGCACCCTCTGCAGCTCGCCGGCGTCGATGGTGTGGGCAAACGAGAGGCCGTCGCGCCCCAGGCTCAGCACGTGCGCCGCGCGCTGCTCAAACTCGGCGCCGCCCTCCACCAGCCTGGAGAAGACACGGAGCAGGCATGGGGCGCAAGAGGTCAGGAGGGTGCCAAGCTCAGGGTCCAAGCTGCTGGCAGGGAGGCAAAGGATAAGAAGGAAACCCAGAAGCGGCGTGGCAGGCCGGCAGGGCGGTAGGGCGGTAACCAGCATGACAGCACCAGCTCCGGCGCTCTTGCATGGGCGCCGCCCGGCTGCTTCGTGGCCAGCCTGTTCTAATGTCGGCATGTGCCTCACCTGCGCAGCGGCAGGTACAGCTTCTCGTCGCAGGGCAGGATGTGGCCTTCCTCCAACAACGTCATCGCCTCTGCGGCGGCAGAGAAGAGCAGGGCGGGCGGGCGGGCGGGCGGCGGTGGGGCCCCACAGATGCACGCATGGCGCACCTCGGGCGCAGGGCAGCCATGGCAGGGCGCAAGGGTCCGTGGCTGCAGGCACGCAGAAGGCGCCTGCCCTTGCCCACCCCTGCAGGTCCCTCTGCCACGCCCGCACCTTGCAGCAGTGGGCGGTGCTGGAAGGGAATGGCGTTGCGCTGCCGCTCCTCCTCCTCCGCCTTCTCCTCTGCAGCGCCCACAAGCTCTGACACCACTTGGTGCACGGCCGCGCCCTCGCCCGCCTGACCACGCGGAGACGCCGCCTCGTCGACAGGTGGCTCCTGCTGCGCCTGCTGCGCGCCTGCTGCTGGCTCCAGCGCAGGCGGCTCCAGCGCCGAGGGCGGCAGGCGGGCAAAGAAAGTGCGTGCCTTGCGTGCCCACAGCAGCGCCTGCACAGAGTGGGGAGCAGGCGGAGGGCAGATCGGGGGCTGTAGGTAGAGCTAGAACGCCGCACAAGGCTGCAGGGCCTGCGGGCGGCACCAGCAGCAGCAGCAGCAGCAGCACCAGCAGCACCAGCACCAGCGTCGGGCCACATTCTGTACCGGACCGCCCACATTTGCCGTGCCGCTCGCACCTCCACATTTGCTTTCAGAATGTCGACTTGTTCCATGTGCAGCCCCACACGCTCGCCGCTGGCGATCAGCCCGTTCAGACGGTCCATTTGGTCGTCTGCAGAGCAGGAGCGGCAGCCGGGGTGGGGCACGAAGTGCAGGGTGTGTGGGCAAGCTAAACAGGACGACGTCGCTGGCGCGCACGGGCACATTTGGCCCGCTTTCTGGCTGTGTACGAAGAGTTCGCCCACCCGTCACAAAGTCCTGCTCCATCACAGGCCGAGCCTCCTCCAGCCAGCCGTCTGCTATGGAGCGCAGCGCGCGCAGGCCTGCAGTAAGAAAGGAAGGGGACGTTGAGGGGGGGAATTGGGAGCCGTCACGTCAAGCCTTCGCAGCAGCTCAGCTGAGCCCGTGTGCCTGCCGCCACCCCCGAGCCCCACCTTCCGCCTCGTCCTCGGCTCGGCTCAGCAGGCCCTTGTACTGCTCCAGGAGCTCCTCGATCACCGCCAGCTCGGGCAGGTGGCTGGGCTCCTTGCCGCCCTGCGCATGTTTGGGAGACCGGGGTGCAGGTGCTCAGAGGAGCTCTCAATGCCACCAGGCACCAGGGTGTGGTTTGGTGCTCCTTGCCGCCGCCCTGCGCATGTGTGCGAGGGGGGGTCATGCAAGCACAGGCACGCTACGCGGCACAGGCACCTGGGCAGCCAACCAGGCAGCCAACCCCCGTGCCCTGGAGACGACCCCCCCCCCCCCCCCCACCCACCCACACACACACACACACCCACACACCACCCTCCCATACACACACACCACCCCCCACGCCCCACACCTACCTTCTGCTTGCTCTTTGCTTTGCGTCGCTTCTGCTTGGGCATGCCCGGCAGCAGCGGCAGCTTGGGCAGCGCCGCGGGCGTTGGCGTGGTGCTGGCCTTGGAAACGCCACTGCCGCCGCGGTACAGCTGCTGCGCTGCGGGCACAGCCTCGCTGGCCTCTGCCTCTGCCGCCATCAGCAGCACCGCCGCCATGTCGGATGCATCAGGCTCGGGGCTGGCACGCTGGCTTCCGGGGGCAGAGGGCGCCACCGAAGGCCCCTCCCCATCCTCGGCCTCGATGGGCGCCGCACCGCTGGCCCCCCCCGCCGACGCCTCCTGCTGCGCCTGCTGCACCGCCTTGGCCAGCGTGGCGCGCGCGTCCTCCATCCACTCCACCGCTCGCTGCAGCGCCGCGCTGAGCTGCGTGAGCCGCTCCATTTTGAAGCCTGCAGCCACGGGAGGAGAAGCCATGGCATTTCAACAGCAGCCAGCAGCACCGCCGGGGGTGTTGTACAGCAAGGCCTGCTGCCAATCAGCAGCGGCAGAAGCAACGGTGCCCTACCGCAGCCAGCAGGAACTGCCAGTGTTGATGCCGGCAAGGCCCCATGCCGACCAGTAGCAGCACCAGAGCAGGGTGCCAGCAAAAGGCCCCTCCATCCCCTCCACCTCCACCGAGCTCCCATCCCCTCCACCTCCACCGAGCTCTCACCCAGCGCCATGCCCTCTGCCACCATGAGGTGCACCGCCTGCAGCGACGGGCGTTCGCGCTCCGGCATGTCTTCTGTGGGTGGTGTGGTGTGGGTGTGGGTGTGGGTGTGGGTGTGGGTGTGGTGTGGTGTGGTTGGGGGCGGGGGGGGGGGGGGTGAAGTGACGGAGGGGTTGGGTGATCACGGGGTTCAGTAAGATGCCACGCAGGATGCAGCGTGGCAAATACTGTTTAACAGGCTGGGCTGGCTGCAGTTGATGTGCCAGGAGAGTTGATGGGAGGGACAGGCAGAGCAGAGCAGGCCAGCAGCACGGGGCGGAGACCAATCTGCTGCCCACGCACGTGACTGGTGGTCCAGCAGCTCGCCGGCGCGTGCCTCCCAGGTCTCTGCCACCTCCAGCTTGCGGCTGCGAAAGGAGTAGGACAGCAGGCATGTGCCATTATGTTGAGAAAGAAAAGAAAAGAACATGCAAGGAGCGAGATGGCCCACAGGCTTGCAATGCGTGGCCAGCGGCTGCTCAGATGGTGGGGCTGAGGCGCGCGTCAGGCCCGCAGCAGGGGATGCAGCAGCAGGAAAGCAACCACCGGTTGTTCTCCTTGTGCCAGGCAACCAATCTAGAGGGTTGGGCCAATCATGGGACAGGCACTGCACTGACACAGCGGGCACTCTGTGCTCTAAACACAGCGGCATCCCACCTGAGGTTCACAGCCAGCTGGCTGTCCTCGGCGCCGACCTCCACCGCGGCGGCAAGCAGGTCGGACAGGGCCGCCAGCGTGTGCTGCCGGTTGCCCAGCGCGCGTTTCGCCGAGTCCTCCCACTCGCGCCTGCACCGGATAGACAGAGAGCGTCGAGACGCACCCAAAGGCGGTCAGCCAGATGTTGCCGAGGGGACGCGCGCCACCACAGCACTCTGGTGCAGGCGGGCGCAGGCGGCGTGCGCAGCGTGGCTTACCTGCGAATGTCGGTTTGCAGGTCCTCCAATTCAGGCATGTCCACTCCCAGCTCAGCCCCTGCCGCCAGCAGCTCCCTCAGCTGGAAGACACCAAGGGAGGGGGCACGTGGACAGGGGTGTGGGCAATGCACATAAAACTAGAGGGCAGGCATTGTCCACTCCCAGCTTGGCGCCGGCTGCCAGCAGCTCCCAAAAAGGGGGGGGGGGGGGGGGGGGGGGGCCTTATGTGCACGGCAGGGCACGGCAGGGCATGGCGAGGGACGGCACGAGAAGGGGAGGCACGTCCGCGGCATCTCGGCTCGGCTGCTAGCGACTCGCGCAGCTGCCAGGACTGCGAGGCAGGCGTCAAAGGGCAGCCCAGAAGGCAGCACCGCAAGCAGGCAAGTGGCGGCTGTCGAGAAGCTTGGGCTCCAGCCTGCTGCCACCGAAGCCGCGAGAGACAGCCACCAACCAACCAACCTTTTTTGCCGCGGAGCGGCCCTGGGTGGACGCCGCGTACTGCCGCTGCCAGTCCTCGGCGCGATCAATCAGTTCCTGCATGGGTGGTGGTGGTGGGTGGGTGGGTGGTGGGTGGGTGGTGGGGTGGGGTGGGGTGGGGTGGGGTGGGGTGCGGGGGGGGTGGTGGAAGAGGAGGGCAGGGTCCATGGGCTGGAGCAACAATGTGCATGTTCCGGGCTGCTGTGCCCCTGCTGCGACCCAGCTTGTGGGGCAGGCGAACATGAGCTGCATATTCTGGGCAGCTATGCGGTGCAGCCACCCAGCCAGACCCGCCCGCCCGCGTGCCTCACCCGAATGTGGTCGACCTCTGGCATTGCCGCCGGCAGCTGCTCCGCCTCCTCCACGAGCTCCCTCAGCTCGCTCAGGGGGGCCTGCATCTCTGTGAGCACGCGCACACGAGACTGCAGGCACCAGGCAGAGAAAAGGAAGAAATTCATGAAGCTGAGGGAGAGGGAGGCCTGCTAGCTGCTATGGTCAGCAACCGCACACGCGACGCTGCTGGCTGCCATCCAAGGCATACGAGGGAGGCAGGCAGAGAAGAGGCACGCAAGCTGCTGGCACAACGGGCGCTGCACTGCTTGCATCGACTGCCTTGGCTGGGACGCAGGCACGCATCTTCCCCTGGACAAGCGCACCTGCCACACTTCCACACGCTCAAGTGCCATGGACAGCGAGAGGCGCTCAGGCATGTCGACACGCAGGCCTGCCGCCTGCTGCTGCAGCTCCCGGAGCTCATCAACCGACAGCTGCGACAGCGCAGGAGGGGCAGGAGAGGGGCAGGAGAAGGGTGTGGGGGGCATGTGGTGCGTCTGCATGGGACGGCGGGAGGCAGGAGGAGCAGCAGCAGAGAACGGCAGCGTGCACGCGCCCCAAATGCAGCTCAAGACAACATCCTTGTACCTGCTCGGTGCCGCGGTGCCGCCCGCCGCCTCGCACGTTGGGCACCGCCGTGCGCAGAGCATCTGCGAGCTTACGGGCGCGGGCGGAGCGCTCGCGCAGCCTTGTCGCCTGGGGCAGCGCCACTGCAGATGGATATGGATCGTGATGAGACAGGGCCGTGTGCTTTGTAGACCTCGTTTTCTCATAGCCACCCAACCACCCCGCCCTCCGGCTGCAGTGCATGGCAAGCACGCAGCAGAGGCAAGCATGCAGCGGACGCAGCAGCATCCACCATCCCACCCACCCACCCACCCACCCACCTGGGATGCGGTTGGCTTCGTGCGTGAAGGCGTCCAGCGCCTTGTAGTCCACCTGCCGGCCCTCGTCCAGAAACTCCTGCAGGCACGACGGAGCGTGATCAGTGAGTGAAGACGCGCTTGCTGTGCATGCCTGGAGACAAGTGGTCCACTGGTCCACTGGGTCTCACTCAACCGCTCCTGCAGGCGCGTCGAATCGCGCACAATGAAACGAGACGCTGGCCAGTCGCGCGCATGCCCCAGCCCTTGTGTCCCCGTCGCGAAGGCTGCCAACACTCCCTGCACCGACCCAGCAGCAACACATGCCCCTGGCACCCACCTCCGAGCGCGCCAGCCAGTCGCGCGCGTGCTCCAGCCCTTCGACCAGCTTGGGCAGTCCAGGCGCGTTGGGCACCGGCTTGGGCTCCTGAGCAGCAGGGGAGGCGGCACATGCAGAGCATCAGCGTGGGCAGTAGGCGGCAAGAGAGCGATGGGTGTTAACACAGGTGATGCAGCAGGCGATGCCGCACCGGGCAAGATGGCAATGTGGTGGCAAGCATTAGGGGAGCAATGTTTTTTGAGCGAATGAAGCAGTGCCGGTGAGAAGGCAGGCAGGCCGCTGCTCGCCCCAGCGTATCTAACTTCGATTCTGCTGTACCTCCCACAGCACCTCCCGCTGTACCTCTGCCAGCAGCGCCTCCACTTCTTCCATGAACAGCTTGCCCTTGAGCGCCTCGCCGATGCGTGCCATGTACGCCGCGGCGGCCTGCACGCGCATCGCAATCGCCGCAGTCTCCGTGGAAACGTCTGCAGCAGAGCGAGTGGGTGCCAGGGGGGCAGGTGGATGCGAACCGCGATGTGTCCAGCCTCTGCAGACACACCCGGAATAGGTGCAGATGCAACCAGGACAGTCGAACAATGTGCTTCCAGACGCCAGCAGCAGCGGCCCGAGGCACGGCACGGCCATCAATAGGCCGCCTCAGGCTCAGCCTCTCACTCTGCTCACCTCCCCACAGGTACTGCTCTGCCTCCTTGGCAAGCTCCTCCAGCAGCTCCGCCTTCTGGCCGCCCTGCAAACAATGCGATGGTACACAACATAACGCATTATCAAACAACAAAAAGCAGAAGTGCTTGGGTGAGGCGGCTCCGCCTTTTGCAGGAGTGCTGCCGCCAAAGGAGGTGAAGCAACGAGGGAGCTGCGGGAGCGGCCCAGGTAACCTGGAGCACGCTGTCTTCTCGTCTCCTCTGCTCATGCACATGCCCACCCACGCTACCCCCGCCTCTGTGCGTGCCTCGGTGAGTGCCACCTCGGCGTCTGCCCGCCACTGCTGGCAGGCGGTGGCCAGCGCCTGGCGCCACTCTGGCAGCTCCGCAGCATCCCAGGGGCACACGTCGACCGACACAAAGGGGCGCACGGGGCCTGTGGCAATGCGGGTAGGGGACACGGGGCAGTCCATACATGGGGAGACAGCCGGGTAGCCCAGGTGACCGGGCAGACAGGCATGTACGGAGGCAGCGGAAGGGGCAGGGAAAGGCTGCAAGCTCGTGGCAGGGCACTTCGGAGGACCAGCTCTTACCAAAACCCCACCATCCCAACAGCATCAACTCACCAACTTGCTGCGACACGTCAGCCTGCACGTGTGGTGGTGGCTGCGCTCCTTCAGCTGCTGCCGCTGCTGTTGCTGCTTCAGCCGCTGCTGCTGCTGCCGCCGCCTCGGTTGCCACTGCTGCTGCTGCATCTGGCTTCTGCTCCGACTGCTGCTCAGCATCGGCCACCTCCACATCAGCTGCCGTGCCGGCTGCCGCCACTGCCTCGCCAGCCTTGCCCTCGTGCTCCTCCTCCGCGTCTTCCTCTTGCTTAACGGCCACCTCCTGCTCCTGCTGCTCCTGTTTCACCTCTGCCGCTGCAGCGCCTGCCTTGGCGGCGGCGGCGGCGGCAGCGGCGGCGGCGGCAGCGGCGGCGGCGGCAGCGGTGCGGGCCGCCGCAGCTGCCTCCACACGATCAAACTCCGCTGCCACCTCTGCTGCCACGCGCTGCGACAAGCCTGCACACGACAGCGAGGAGAGCGCGGAAGCAGAAGCACCCTTGGCAGGTAGCCTCACAGAGTCAAGCGTCGTGCTTTGTTGCCAGGGCCAGGGCCGGAGGAAGGCATGCACTGCTCGGACCCATCCCTTTCCCCCCACACAGCTACCCGCTGGTCGCCGCACCTGCATGCACTGCCTCCAGCTCTGTCAGCGAATGGCGGTACAGCAGGCGGCGCTGCTTCATTTCGCAGCCGCACAGGTTGTGCGCGTGGTGCAGGCACACACGGCGCCCCTGGCAGCAGTCGCACTCCACTGCGCAGGGCAGGCGGGGCGTGGGTGGGGTTGGAGGGGGGGGGATGGCAAGCCAGGGTGCTGAGCGGCGCAACAGCCATTTGACGTGTTCCACGCCCGGGCGCCGACTCCTGCTGCACCGCCCTCCCACTGCGCCTGGCTCGTGCCCCCGACAGCAACCATCAGTGTGCCGTGCCCCGCAACAGTCCTGCGTCTCACCGCAGCTGAGGTGCATGTACAGGTGGCAAATTGCGCACTCCACATCGTCCGCGTCTCCATCCTCAAAGCCCTCGGGCAGGTCGACGCGCCGCGACCGCCGCAGGCCTGCCCAGGGGAGCAGAGAGGCGCAGAGGGGCAGGGAGCAGAGGTCGGAGCGAGTTGAGGCAGGGCCATTCGGCGCTGCAACATGCTAAATGCAGCACGTCCCTGCCTGCCTGCCTGCCTGCCTGCCTGCCTGCCTGCCTGCCTGCCTGCCTGCCTGCCTGCCTGCCTGCCTGCCTGCCTGCCTGCCTGCCTGCCTGCCTGCCTGCCTGCCTGCCTGCCTGCCTGCCTGCCTGCCTGCCTGCCTGCCTGCTTCACAGCCCCTCTCATGTGCCCCACCCGGGCCCTCCTTCTCACCTTCCGACCACAGCTTGGTGCGCAGCACAGCCTCCTCATCCACCACCCGCCTCAGCTCTTGGCGCAGGTAGTAGCAAAGCAGCGGCGATGCGGAGGCACGGGTGCCGGGGCTGTCTGGCCCGCCACCAGGCTCAGCTGCCGCTGCCGCCGCTGCTGGGCCCTCCTGAGCAGGCTGGCCGTCGGCAGCCCCGCCGGCGGGCGCAGGGCTGCCCTGGCTGCCGGCAGCAGGGCTCGTCGCGGGGGGCGCGACGACGCCCAGGCGCAGGGGCACGGTGCGCGCACGCGCGCCCTGCGCAGCCGCTGCCCGCAGCAGCATCTCTTCCTGGCTCACCTGCAGGGGGAAGCATGGCAGGGCAGGGTGGGGCAAGCCAGCATGCTCAGTGCAAGGTGCTTGTTGTGAGGTCCATTCCGGCAGCATCGAAGCACGAAATCGTGCTGAACATTGCAGTGCCACTGCCCTCACTGGTCCTGCCGCTTGCCCAATGTTCCTCCACGCCTTGCCTCACCACGCAGGGCTTGCGGAAATGGCGCAGGCGGCCCAGTGCCGCCGCGCCAAAGCGCAGCCAGTCGGGGGCGGCAAAGTTGACAGCCTCTCCGAGATTGACGCCCATGCTGCGGTGGTGGAGCACGCGGGTGAATGCCAAGGCCAAAAAGCAGTATCACAGTGAGGTTGCTCAGCATCTGGCTGCTCGCTCCTGGGGCCGCCCAGCACCCTGCACGACACGCCGCCGCCCCCATCTCCCGCCCCCCCTCACAGCCTCAGCAGCCGCTCACCAGAAGCCGCCGTGGTAGGCGTTGGGGAAGGTCACAACAAACTCCCCGGCGGCCTGGGTGGTGGCGTAGACGGGCACGCCGTGCGCGCACAGCACACGGGGAGACAGCATGGACAGCAGCTGGAACAGGAGGTCGGGCTGCATGGGGGGAGGGGCAGACGAACACGAAGGGGTTCGCCGGGCAGCGTGCGCAGCGTGAGAGAGCATGCACAGCACGCAACGCGACAGCGCTGAAAGCAGCCGGAAGAGCAGGTCAGGCTGCGAACTGCGGCGGAGGAGAGCGGCACGTCGAGGTCGAGCACGTTGGGCAGCAGAGTCCAAAGGTAAGGCCAGCGGCATTGATTGAGGGTGGGCAGTCCACCGGGGCATGCAGGCTGCTCGCACCTGCGCCGCCACCTGGTCAGCCAGCTCCTTTTGGAACACCGCCTCAAACTTGGAGGCAGCCCAGGCGGGGACGCCGTACCTGCAAACGGGCAAACAGGTGAGGGAAGGGCGCACGTGGCGGGGTGAGTGTAGGGGACGGCGGGCGTGGCGTGTGAAACAAGTGCTCTGGCTTGAAACCTGGCCCAGACGCGTGAAGATGCCATGCATGGAGGAGCAGAGCAGGGGCGCAAGAGTTCGGTGCGCCGAGGCGCGCTGCATGTTGCGGTTTGGTGGAAAGGCACGGGCGGCCAGTAGCGGCCCTTGCTGCCGCCGCCGCTACAATCGCCGCCCTGCGCAGCTGCCGCTGCCGCAGCTGTCACCCGGCGGCCCGGCTCACCACTGCTTGGGCGCGCCCCAGTGGTTGTAGTTGATGCTGTAAAACATGTGGTCCTCCACATGCCAGCAGAAGGAGGAGAAGCACATGCCCACGTACACCCAGGGCACCGTCACGCCTGCGGCGGCAGGAAGGAGGTGATGGTGGGCCACAGGGCAGGGCGGCAGGGGCGTTGGGAGGGGAGGGACCCACAAGCCCACCTAACGCAGCGAGTCACTACAGCGCAGCGCAGCACAGTGCAGCGTGCAGTCCCTCTACTGTCTAGCACGCCCTGCGCCGTCTCCCATCCACCCCAGCCGCCCACCCGCAATGTTGCCGTCCAGCACGCGCAGCAGCGAGGAGTGGCGGCCCGCCTGGCGCGGCAGCACGGTCAGGTTCCAAGGGTCGGTGGCATAGGAGCTCTTGCTGCTGCCCAGCGGGGGGCCGCGGGGGAAGCCCGACCCCACCTCGCCGCTGTCCAGGTCGGCGCCGTAGAGCACCTGGGAGGGTGGTGGAGGGTCGGCGTTGGGGTGGGCACACGCAACGTTGTGAACAGGCCCTCAGGGAAGCAGCCTACGTGTGCAGCTGGAGCAGCCTAGGCGCTGCAACGCTTGCCACTCTTGTCACTCTGAGCGTGGCAATGCTCACCTCCACCACATCCTCCCCATCCTCCACGATGCGCCAGAACTCTGCCTCCTTGTCCTTGGTGCTGAGCTGCATCACGGAAGGATGGTGCGAGGGGGCATCGGGCGGCAGAGGCAAACAGGGAGCAAGCCCGCAGTGCCAGGGCACTCCCAACTTGGCAAAGGCCCCTCACAGACAGGCGCAGCGCAACATCGCCAAACCACGCAGTCGGCAAGCGCACGAGCGCTGCCATGAACCGTGCACACAAGCCCCCTACCGCTGGCTGCCACCAGCAACAGCGGCCACGCCACGCTTTCCCTCGTGCGTACATGCGGCCTGCCAACCCGACACACCCACACCCTGCCGCCTGCTGCCCGCCTCACCTTGCCAGCGTCCGGCCCAAACCACTGCTCCTCAAAGGTGGCGGCAATGCCCTCAAACTCCTCTAAGCTGTAGTCGTCGGCATCCTGGAACGCAAACGCCTCAAACTCTGCGTGCGGAAAAGGAGAGCGGAACGGGCATCGGCGCTGCCGGCAGCTGGTACACGCCACTTCCTGGGAAACCACCGCCTGCAGTGTCGCCCCCGTCTTATCACCCACCCACCCGCACACCCACCCGCACACCCACCCTTAGAGCGGCACTCGGGGCAGATCCAGTCGCGTGCCGGGCGCTGGGCCAGCGGCGGTGCCAGGCAGAACATGTGCCACCCCTTGGCGCAGCGGTCGCACTGCACAGGGGTCGGCATAAGCCAGAGCATCGGCGGTGGGCCGCTGCTTCCACGACCAGGTTCGCCTGCTCTGCTGCCTCTGCATGCATGCAGGAACCAGGGTGCGCTGCACGCGCACGAGGCCGAAACCTGAGGTTCCACCCTGCCCAGCCCACCTGCACAATCTTGTCTGTCGAGTGCCCGCCGCCGCACTTGTCGCACGACTCTGGCGGCAGGCGGGGGCCGGCGGAGCCGGGTGTGGCAGGGGAGCCGACTGCAGCGCCGCCGCTCTTGGCGGCCTTGCTCTGCAGGGCGGGGGGGGGGGGGGGGGGGGCGGGGGGGATGGAAGGCAGGGAGAGTTGCGGGAGGGCAGCAGGGCACAGCGCGGCATCGCACAGCACCGACCAGCACAACAGCTTCCCTCAGCCTACAGCCCTGAGCAGCGCTGCTTCCCCCCCCTCCGCACCCAGACCTTGCTCATTGGAGGCTCCAGCCCAAGCATGGCCGACAATATCTGTGCCGCCTCGTCCTCCTCCAAGTCCTCCAGACCCGCCGCCTCTGCAGCAGCTGCCTCTGCTGCCGCCGCCGCCGCCGCCGCCGCCCGGCTGTCGCTGGCCTCGGCGCTCATGGCGGCGTCTGGTGTGGGGCACCGGGTGTGGGGGAGCCAGAAGGTGCGTGAGACGTGCAGGCATGCAGGACCGCTGCACCGACCTGCTGATCCCTGCCTGCACCTGCCCGCCGCTCCTCCTCTCTCCCCCCCAGGTCCCGGCTAACCAAGCAGGCCGTAGCCGCCTTGCGCGCGCTGCTGGCAGTGCTCGTCGAAGGGGTGCAGCAGCTTCTCGTAAAGCTTGCGCAGGGCAAACGCGGCGTTGCCCGCCTTGTCGTCCAGCTGTCGACGGGGGGGGGGGGGGAGGCAGGGCTTTGAGGCCGAGCCCAGCTGAGCTCACGCACCCGCAGGCAGCAGGGCTCGCTGCGCTGCCCCAGCCCCGGTGCCTCCACACGTGCTCTGCCCGCCCACGTCCACCCCCCACCCCACCCCACCCCGGCCTGCCCCCCTCACGTCCAGAACGTTGGCCACCTCGCGCCACCCCCGCTCCTCGGTGACTGCCTCGTAGCCGCCGCGGCGGGACACGATGGCGTGCAGGCGGTCCAGCTCCACCTTCTTGCCGCCAAAGACCGGGTTCAGCTTGCCGCCCTTGCGCTTGATGCCGTTGGCCGCCATCCAGGCCTGCAGCAGGGGGGGGGGGGGGGGGAGGCTACAGGCGAGGCGTGACAAGGGGAGGCCGGCGGCGGCAAGGCCAAAGCAGGGGTGGGCAGCGTGCTCGCTGCGCAACCTAGGGCGTCGCGCCGCCCTTGCCTGCCCCCCCCCCCCCCCCCCTCCCCCCCCCTCCCCCCCCCCCCCCCTCCCCCCCCCTCCCCCCCCCCCTCCCCCCCCCTCCCCCCCCCCCCCCCCATGGCTGCCCCAGTTGGGGGGCATTTGTGGCACCCAGCCGAACCAACACACACGCAGCCGCACCTTGTACTCGTTCCAGAAGCGCTGGCTGGCCACCGCAGTGTGCTTGCGCTGCAGCTGGTCCACCCGCTGCACGCGCGCGTTAAACTTGAGGGATGCGCGGTTGATGGAAAAGTCCTTGGCCACGCCTTCCACCCACTCGGCTGGCGGCACGATCCGGCAGATGCCGGAGGCGTGCTCCACCACAGGCCTGGGAGATGGGAGGCGAGAGGTCGGGGGCGTGAGCGGCGGCGCAGGCGTGAGCGAAGCATGCGACGCGGTACAGCACCCACGTGCCGGCCGCGCCGCCGCCCGCAGCCTGCACCCACCGCCCCTGTTTGCGCCAGCTTGACCCCCGTCTCGCCAGCATGCCGTTTTCCCCATAGCATCTCACCTGACCACCTCTGCAATGTAGCGCAGAGGGTCGGCCCATTCCTCCGCTGTTGGGTGGAACACCGGTGCTTCGGGGCAGTCGACGTGCGGCGGCGGCTCCGACTTCTTCTTCTTGCCCTTGCCCATGGTGGGTGCTGCCGATGCTGCCACTAGCCCAGGGTGCCAAGACAGGCGCTGCGAGAAAGCTGCCTGTGCCCCCTGCTGGCAGGCGCGCGCGTCGAACAGCCCGCACGCCGCCGTCCGCTCGAAGCGCGGCGCTGCAGTGGGGCGCTTGCCGCACGTGGCGCGGGGGTCGCTGCGCTGCCGCTGGCCCTTCGGAACCTTCTCCGCTCGTGCAGGAGGGCTGGCGGGGCTGGGTGAAGAACTCGCGTTCGATGCGCAGCCGCGGCGCTCGCTCAAGGAGTGTGAGATGAGCCAATGGCCCTGTCGTATGGTGCTGCGGGGCAGACAGCGAGTGACAGGCCTCGCTGAGCCGTGTTGGCTCTGCAGGCCTCATGCTGTGCTGAGCAACTCTTCATGCCGCACCTGAACTTCCTGGGCCACCCCGTACGTTGGCTGCCCTGTCACATCGATCTTCACCCGTCTGTGAGCATACTTTGACGTCCCGCTGCTTTAGCACACGCCTACAGCGCAAGCCGTGAATGTCAGCGGCGCTGTTCGGGCGACTGGCGGGCTACCGACTGCTTTTTACGACTTCCATAACAGCTCATAACCCACGTAGCGCCCCTTGGCGTGCTTCCACGCTCGGCGCCCCCTCAGGTTCGCCGCCCCGCAGCGCCTGCACGCTCGCCCGTTTGTCTGCTGCGCTCAGAGAAGCACGACGTGCATTATCGAATGCTTTCGCCACCCCACGCCGCGTCCGCCGCGCCAGGCAGGCCGGCCGACACCCGCTGGGGACAGCCTGGCGCAGCATGACAGCGCAGCGTGGCGGCGGCGGCGACGCCGCCCCCCGGCCTCTCCCCTTCAACGCTGGCTGGCCTTCCTGCACCCCTCTCCCGCGTTTCTGGCGTCTCCATTCTCACTGGGCGTGCTGGCAGCCCCACAGCCAAGCCAGGCAGCCCCCGGCACCCCACCACTCCGCCCTCCGCCGCCCCCCGCCCCTCGTCCCGCCGCCGCAGGCCCGCGGTGCGCCGCGCGCATGTCGTGGTCTGCTGGCGACGCCGCGCCGCAGCCTGCCGCGCCGCAAGCCGGGCTGCTGCAAGGCCACGAGGACAACTACGATGGCCTGATAGTGGACGATTTCGAGGCTCCGCCGGGCACCGCAGCAGAGTTTGCCGACGCGCTGCAGGGCTCGCTGGCGGCATGGCGGGACAAGGGGTACCGCGGCATTTGGTACGCCAAGGGGACGGTGCTGCAGGTCGGGTCTGACGCGCCCCCCGCGCTGTACGCGGACCCCTCCCTAGCTGCACCGGCTGACTTTCCCACGGTTTGGTCACCGTGGCCGTGGCACAGGCTGAAGCTGCCCACAACTCGGGCGCACTACGTGGGGCATGCTGTGGACGCTGGGTTCGACTTCCACCACGCAGAGCAGGTGGGGAGAGGCTGGTCGCGCGGCACGGCAGGCAGGAGGGCCGCTGTATGTCGGGAGGGGGGTGCTTCAGAGTGCGCCGCCCTCTGCTCCACTGCGTGTCGATGGCTGCCTCCCATCTCCCGACCCTCCCCTGCCCCCTCCCCTGTCCAGGATTACGTGATGCTTACCACCTGGCTGCCCACCGACTGCGAGAACAAGCTGCCGCCAAACGCCTCACACCAGGTGGGGAACCTCTGGACCCGCTCTCCCCCCACCCAGCCCCATGATACTTCTGCCGGCCTGCAGTGGAAATTAAGCAGTGGAAATTAAATGCGGTTGATCGATCGATTGGTGTTGCCGGCTGCAGTGTATGCTGTCACTCCATCTCGCCCCGGCCAGCCTCGCCCTGCCACCGCTTGCCTGACAGCCCCCCCACCTCCTGCCCAGGCGCCGCTGAGCTCTGTGTCTGCGTGCGTCTCCCCTGCCGCCCATGCCGCCACAGGTTGGGGTGGGCGCGTTTGTGCTGAACGAGCGGCGCGAGGTGCTTGTGGTGCAGGAGAAGAGGTGGGCGGGATGGGGTGGGTGGGTGGGTGGGGGGGTGTTAGGTGGGTCCTAATGTAGAAGCCCTTCACATGGGCGGTGGTGTTGCAGGCGAACGGAGGCAGGCTCGCAAAGTGCACCCCCTGTCCACCTGCCCCCGCCTGCTGCATCCCCTGCAACCGTGTGCCTGTTGCTGCAGCGGCCCGCTGCGCGGCAAGGGCGTTTGGAAGATGCCCACCGGCCTGGTGCAGCAGGGGGAGGACGTCACCGAGGCAGCAGAGCGAGAGGTGGGTGGGCGGGCAAGGTGAAAGGGCGGGGCCCTTTGCTGCGGGGGAAAGGGCTGGGTGCGTCGGAAGGAGGGCGAGGCAGAGCAGCAGCATGCAGTGGGCAGCGCTGCGGGCAGGCAGCACGCAGGAGGCTGTCAATGTTGCAGCAGCAGCTGACAGGCGGCGCCTGCGTGCTCCCTCACCCGTCTGGCAGGTGTTGGAGGAGACCGGGGTGCGCGCACGTTTTGACGCGGTGCTCGCCATGCGCCAGGTGGGCCGACTTCTGCCGTCCACTTGCTAGCTTCATGTGCAGCAAAACCGTTCTCTGCACGCGCTGCGCTGCTTTGGTGGCGCGCATGGACGTTCGGCGTCGGGCGCCCCTCCTTCCCCGCTGCGCAGCATGCGCCCGACTTGCTGCCCCAAGCGCCCCTCCCCGCAGGCACATGGCTTTGCATGGGGCAAAAGCGACATGTTTTTCGTTGTTGCACTCAAGCTGGAACCGGGGCCGCAGGTGGGAAGGAGCGGCAGCTGGGAGCTTTCACTGCGCGGCAGGAGCGGCAGCGCGGTGCTGGGGCTCGCTCCTGCTGCAGCAGTCTCTGCGTGCCTGCCCTGCCACACAGCCTGCAGCTCTTCAGCCCCACCACGCACGTGCGCCCTTGGTCCCCGCAAGCCTGCACCCGCAGGTGCTGCAAATGCAGGAGGATGAGCTCGTGGGAGTGCGGTGGATGGTAAGCGGGCGGTACGCTGGGACGCAGTGTTGGCTGGCCCTTGCGGCATGCCGGTCCCCTTCACACACTGCAGCATCCCTTCCCTTCGACTCCCACACAAGTGGCTGCGCTTGTACTACCCACATGCCCAGCGTGCGCGCGCCCCCCCGCCCCCGCCCACCCTACCCCACCCGCCCCACCCCACCCTCCCCACCCACCCCACCCCACCCCCCGCAGCCTCTGGAGGAGTATTTCGCAGAGCCCTTCACCGCGGCACGCCCCCTCTTCAAGCAGATCCACGCCGCCTGCCGCGCGTACGCCAACGGCACCTATCGGTGAGCTTGCGGTGTGAAGGGTTGGCTGTTGAGGGTATCGTTGAGTTGAGGGATTTGGGGCCGGCTGTGAGCAGGGCGGGGCAAGGACGGGGCATGGCCTGCCTGCCTGCCCCGCCGCCGCCCTCACAAACCCACCACGTCCTGGCTCGCCACCCCCAGCCCTGGCCGCCCAGCCCCGCCGGCTTCCTCAATCCACGTTCAAGGGCGTATTCTTTCTTTCTTTCTCTATCCACCCCACATGCAGCGGCCTGCACGGACGCAAGCTGGAAACCGGCTTCTCGGCTCGCCAAGACCTGCTTTTGTTCGGAGAGGCGGCAGACCGTGCAGGTGCCGACGAGGAGGGCGGGCAAGACGCATGGATCGGGCTGGATGCAGCCGGCGCTGGTGCGGCCGGCGGTGGCGCGGCAGGCAACACGTAGGTCCCGCGTCTCGACAGCTGCCCAGGGGCTCCGCTGTTTCGGCGCGATGGCACTGCAACCGCTGTGAAGCTGTTGATGTCCGTGCATCGTGCGGCAGCTGAGGGGGTATCTTCTTGCAGAGCACAGAGAAGCAAGTCTAGGCAACAATGCCGGCAGGGGAGCAGGGAACAGGGCGAGGCGCGAGGCCGGTCGATAAGTAGGGGCTACACCGGGGCGGTCAGCAAGCGGCGACGCGGCTGGCAACAGGTGTCTAGCAGTCTAAGGAGGACAGCGTGTACATGGGGAGGCGGCACCGGGCGGACGATCGGGGAGGCATTGTGAGGGAAGGAAGGGCGTTGGGTATGACGAAGCAAGGTGTGGCGAGGAGGGCCGTGAGGCAGCCCGTAGAGGGGTTGGGTTGGGTCTGCAAAGTCGCGGTGTGGTGGCAGGTGGGGCGGGGCTTCTGGTGTCTGTGCAGCAAGCGGTAGTTGGCAGTTGGCAAGTGTATTGTACAAGGGAGGAGGGGATCACAGGCAGCTGGGCTGCGGGCTGCGCGCACACTACAACAGGCCCGCAGCGGTGGCCACCTGCCGCGCGCGGGCCAGGCCGGCGCTGACCAGCTGCTGCGCCCGCTGCCGGCCGACGCCCAGCTGCCGCCCGACGCTTGCGTAGTCCAGCAGCTCCCCCTCGCCCTCAGCTGCTGCAGGCGCGCCCTCCAGACGGAAGCGCAGGCGCAGCGCGCGCGCCTGCCGCTGCTCACCTGCGGGCAGCTGGGACAGCAGCTGCTCGACCACCTCGCTCGCCAGCAGGACATCGTGCTGCGTGTCAGGGAGGGGCGGAGGGCAGAGGGGAGGTACTTTTGAGTGACATACCACAGGGGGGGGAAGGTACCGTAGCGCGCAGGTCGCCTGCCAGCGCTGGGGACCTCCCAACAACAACACGGACGGGCACAACAGCGCTGCAGGCCGGGGCGGGCAGGCAAGATGGCAGGATGGCCCCCCCATGCCGCGCTCCCAAGCCCGACGCCAGCCCCAGCCCTCACCTCTGTCGCCGCCTCCGTTGCCTCCCAAAAGGGCGCCAGCAGCAGCGTGCTGCGCATGCACGCGCCCTGCGCGCCCTCCACAGGCACCCGGCAACTTGGGCTCACCACCCGCTGCCGCCGCACTGCTGCGAGCCCGGTCAGCGCCGCGCGGGGCTTGACGCCTGCCGCCGCCGCGAGGCGTTCCATTTGGCCGGGCTGCTGCTGCTGCTCCCACTGCCACCGCTGCTGCTCTCGCTGCGCCGCCGCCGGACGCGGCGACGTTTGCTGGCCTGGCCGCGGCCGCACCGCCGCCTGCTGCCCCTGCTGCCGCTGCTGCTGCTGCTGGGCCTCTGCTGCCGCAGCGGCCATGAGGCGGCGCCGCACACGGTCCCCGACAGCTTGCGCCTCGCGGGGCACGCGCACCGGGCAGCGCAGCTCGGCCACGGTGTCGCTCAGCGCATGCATGATGGCTGGCACGGCGTAAGTGGAGAAGCGGGTGTGACGGCTGGGCTGGAACGCGCCGGCGGCGCGCCACAGCGCGTCCCGCCCCGCGTTTGCAAGCTCCTGCCCCAAGGGGAGGAGAGGCAGGGACAATGGGATCAGAGTTGCTGCGTGCACACTGAGGCTGGCTGGCGGCGGCGAGCAGGCAAGGCAGCAGCAAGCGTCATGCATCACGTGATCAGCCCGCAAGCAGGGCATCAGGTGCAAGCATGGGCGCAGCACAGGCAGCACAGGAGCAGCACGCAGGCGCACCCGATGTAAGCCCTTGGGCAGCGAAACGCGGCCCAGCAGCTGCCGCTGGGCGTGCAGCACGAGCCGCAAGTTGCAGTCGAACAGCAGCTGTTGCGCTGCCGCGCCCTGCCGCAGCAGGCCCTGCAGCCGCCGCCCCGCAGCTGGCCGAGGATCGGCATGCGTCTGCCAAAGGTGCTGCGCCGCTGCCGAGCTTGCCGCCTGCACCAGCTCTCCCAGCTGAGCCTCCTGCTCTGGTGTAAGCAGCTGGGCGGGCGAGCAGGCCTGCTAGCGCGGGGGGCAGGCAGAGAGGTGTGCAACATTGAGAAAAAGAGCTTCCTCTTGCAATGCCGTTATTCAGACAATATGGGGCGCACCAGCCCGGCTCTCATCAGCGGTACTGCAACCCTGCTGCCCCACACACCTCAAGGTCGAAAGGGAGAGCGTCCGCAGCAGCAGCCCAGGGCGTCGGGCCTGCATACGCTGCCGCGCCTGCCAGCGCCTGCCCGCGGCAGCGCCGCACGCCGCGCACCCGCCGCCGCGCCGCCCCTCGTGACGACGCCACGAGGGGTGACTCTGCTGCGCCGCTGCCTGCTGCCGGCTGCTTCCGCTGCTGGCCCTCCTCCGCATCGGATGCATCAGCCTCCCAGTCGCTGCTGCCGCTCTCGTCTTCCTCCTCCTCCTCCTGCCATGCCCAACGACCGCCCATGCCGAGCTGTCGGCGCAGCCGGTCGTATGCAGAGTCCAGGCCGCCCAAGGGCAAGCCGTTGCCCAGCTGCCAGGAGTAGGCAAGCCAGGCGTTGGCCACAGGGCTGGCACCGTATGCAGGGTCGACCGGCTGCCAGGCGCTGGGCGTAGACCCCACTGCTGCTGCCGCACCGCCGCCGGTGCCAGCGGCGGGAGGCGGCAGGCTTGCTGCTGCGGGCGCTGGCGGCGCTGGCGCTGCTGCTGCTGCCGTTACATATCGCCGGCGTGCTGCAGCAGCGGCCCCAGAAGCTGAGCTGCTCGGGACTGCAGCGCGCAGGGCTGCGCTGTTGGGCACGCCGGTGCGGGGCGCCAGGGCCGGCTGCATAGCCGTTACTGATGCCAGGGCTGAGATCCGATTTGGGAGGGCGCCCGCAAGTGATCAAGCGTTGCAGGACGCTGGCAGCACCTGGCGTTCAAAACAGGGGCCTCTCCAGATTGCCGCGCTCCTCGTGGTGAGTGGTGGGTGTGCAATATGACGCGCTGAGCGCTCCAATTGCCGGGAGAGGACGTGAAGCGGTCGCAGCGCGCTCTGCATGGTGGAGGAAGAACCCTTCTCCCAGAACTCCGTGTCGGCTGACTCACAGCAATCACCAGATACCTCCATACCGCTCGCAAAGGCGATCGCAGCGACCTCCACTACCCAGCAGCGCCCTGCCTTTTGGCCGGGCGCGCCAACCCCGACCCAATAGCGCGCCCCGGCTCGTCGCGCTCCGCCTGGGATGATGCCGGATTGAGACAGCCGCTCCTGGAAGGGCAGCGATACCCTAGCGGCAGCGGCAGCGGTGGCGCCGGCGGAGGCCGCAGGGCGCCGATGCCGGCGCCGCCAGCCGCACCCAGCGCGGGCTCGAGCATGCATGAGAGCCGCAGCAGCAGCCGGCAGGGTAAGGCTGTGCGCGACCAGCCTGCGGCAGGGCCGGAGCCGCGCTCCAGCAGCACCGCCAGCGGCGTCGGCGGGCAGCGGGGCCAGAGCGGCATGCGGTCGACGCGGTCAATGGCCAGCCTGGGGGCTGCAGCGGCACGTGCTTCGCGATCTCACAGCTTAGTGGAGTTCCCCGGGTGAGCGTTGGGCAGCGGAGCTGAAGTAGGGGCGGACTGCAACATTGATGGGCTGCAACCGGTCGAGGAGCAGGGCCGCCGCCCTGGCGCTGGGGAACCAGCATCCCGCCGCTGCCGCACAGCACCCCTGCCGTACACCGCCACCGTAGACCCCCGCCTACACGCTTTGCCCCTGCCCCTTGCAGCGACGCCTTCGACTTCGGAGACATTGCGGGGTCTGCCGCCTCGCTGCCGAGCCTGCTGCACAAGGTGCAGCCTTGGGGGGCCTGCAGGGGGGGGGCCTGCAGGGGGGGGGGAGGGGGGGGGGGGGGGGGCGCGTCCTCTGACAGCATTTCCAGGGTGCCGGAGGTGTCCTGCACCGCTGCCACCTGCCTGGTCCGACACACCCTGCCCGCTCACCTTCACCTGCAGCATGATTTTTTGAACAGAGGCAAGGGGGTGTACGCAGAAGAGCGAGAGAGGCTGCGCCTGCCGGCGCTGGTGGAGAGCGGCAAGTGAGCGAAGAGCGGAGGGGTGGGAGCCGGGGTGGTGGCCAGCTGTTGGGCGTGCGCTCGGGAAATAGAACAGAAACGTTGTGTGGTGTGGCGCAGTGTGATGATTTGGCACGCATGCTGTGGCGAGGATACTCCAGGCTAGTCGTGCACATTGTCACCAGGTGTACTTACCCTAAACCCGAAAATAAGACCCTAAAGTCCAGGTGACTGGCCCACACAAGCAGCCCTGAAGCTCAGGGTGACTGGCACATGCGAACGGCCCTGCACCGCGTGCTTGCCAACCAGAGGCTGCCTTTGTGTTGCCTTGCAGGCACGCGGGCCGGTCGCGCGTCGTGTACGGGGGCGTCGGCATTGGCTGGCACCTGCTGAAGCGAGACTTCTTCATCACCATGCTGCAGGTGCAGGGCCGGGGGGTGGGGGTGGGGGGAGGGGGGGGCGCGGGCGGGGGGGGCGGGGGCGCTGCAGCCGCCGCCGCCGCCGCCGCTGCTGCTGCTGGCCGCAGCATCCCGTCAACCCTGCGCCGCCCCCTCCCACCCACCCGCTCCTGTCACAGCTGCCCTTCCAATCGCTGGCGGCCCTTGTGGCGCTCACATACCTGCTCACATACTTCTTCTGGGGCAGCATGTGGTGGCTGGTGGTCAGGCGAGTGCGTTGAGTGCGTCCCTGGGCCTGGGTGGGCGCTGCGCGCGCTGCCACGAGCAGCAAGTGGTTGCCACTGACAAGGTCGGTTGCAGCAAGTGCGCCGACCGTCCGGCGAAACGTCGGAGGCGAGGGGGCCGCGGACGCGGACAACCACCGCCGCGCTGGCCCGCCGCTCCCCCCCTCCCGGCGCAGGTTTTACCCGGGGTGCGTGTATGGAGCAACCACGTATGCTGATTCCTGGACGCTGGCGATTGTGACGCAGATGACAATAGGCAAGCGGGGGGGTGGTGGGTGCAGCTCCCCCCCTGCACCGCAATGCCCCGCCTCCCCAGCATCCCCTGCCGCCGCTGCTTTTGCCGCCGCCGGCGGGCAGCGGTGCCAGTGCAGCGGCGTTTAGTGCGGCCAACAGCAGCCGCGCCGGCCTCCCTCCGCTGCTGGCTGCCGGGCAGCGGCAGAGTGCCGCGCCGATGGTCCAGCGGCGTGCGGCCTCATCACCGCTGTGCCTGCGCTCCTCTGCCCCCTCCCGCTGCGCAGGGTACGGCAACAGCGGCCCGCAGAAGTGCTGGGTGGCTGCCGCGGTCATCACATGCCAAGCCATCTCCTGCACCGTCGTCCTGAACGCCGTCGTGCTGGGCATCCTTTTCGCAAAGGTGATGCGCGCAGGGGAGGGGCTGCCGGGCAGCAGTACGAAGGCGTACGAGTGCTTCTCTCGATCCCAGAGGTGCAGCTCAGCTCGGTCTCGGCCCTGTGCGCGTGCGGTTGCCAGCCTGCACCTGCTCCCACCTCCTCATGCAGGTGGCGTCCCCCGCGCACCGCGCCTTCTCCATCTACATCTCGGACACGGCGGTGATTGGACGGCGCGACGGCATCCTCAAGCTGCTGTTCCGCATAGCCGACGTCCGCCGCACGCAGGCCAGTCGCAGGGGGGCGCGTGCGGGGGCGGCAGGGCCTCCAGGGCGGCGGCGCTGCCACGGCAGAGCAGACTCTGCCCGGTCAGATCCGGACTCGCCTGGAAGCTTCCCACAGCACATGCACCTCCCGTTGCCTGCCTGCCAGGTGCTGGAGCCCCGGATCCGCGCATATCTTTACACTTGGGGTGAGCTCAGCAGAGGACCTGCAGTACCAGGGGAGGTGTACATCCTTTCCTTTAAACGAGTGCTTTACATCTGTCTAACCACAGGAAACCTGTCGACACAGATGCCATGCATGGCGGCAACCGTGGTGTGGGCTCCCGCCGCCCCTGCCACCGTGCACTGCATCGACCTCGGCCCTGCTCAACGCCCTTGTGCAGGCGAGGGGCGCGTGACAGCCGAGGGAGAATACATACCGGTGCGGCTGGGCTGCTGGCCGTGGTTCCGTTGCCTGTGCCGCTGCCGCCGGCCCTGCAGTGCCTCCTGCTCCTCTGCCGCCGCTCCCCCGGTTGCTGCTGCCGCGGCCGCCTCTGCTGCTACCCAGCACCTGCGCTGCTCCTGCCGCTGACGTGCACCGCAGGTGCGCTGCGAGCAGCTGAACCTCGGTTACATCGACGGCATGCTGCTGCTGCCCCTGATCATTGAGCACACGATAGGTGGGCGTGGGTGTGGGGGAGCACACGATAGGTGGGCGTGGGTGGGGGGGAGCACACGATAGGTGGGCGTGGGTGGGAGGGAGCACACGATAGGTGGGCGTGGGTGGGAGGGAGCACACGCGGTGTGGCAGCTACCGTCCGCCTGCTTGCCCGCCGCCTCCGCGCCGTGCCAGCCGCGCCTCACCGCTGCCTGGCTCCCCGCTCGCTGCCCAGTGCAGACGAGCGCTCCCCGCTGTGCGGCCACACGTACGACTCTCTGGAGGCAATGGATGCCGAGATAGTGGTCACGTTTGAGGCCACAACAGAGGTGTGGGTGTGGGTGTGGGTGGGTGGGTGGGTGTGGTGGGTGGGTGGGCGTGTGTGTGTGTGGGGGGGTGGGGGGGGGGGGGGGGGGGGGGGGGTGTGTGGGGGGGGGGGGGGGGGGGGGGGACCAGGCCTCCAGTTGGCAGCAGGCAGGCAGGCAGGAAAAAGGGGCCGGTAGGGCCGGGCCCAGCAGGCAGGATCGACGAGGCGGCGGGCTCCACCCCATCTGCCCAGCCGGCTATATATGGAGTGTGCATGGTTTGTGGGCTACCCCTGCGCTACCCCCTTGTCCTCGGCACTGCAGTCTGGCAACTCATTTTACGCGCGGCAGTCCTGGCTGGCGAGAGAGATTCACTGGGCAAGTGACCTGCTGTGCTGTGTTGTGTGGTGCACCTGTGGTGCTGCGTGGTACCCCGGCAGGTGCTCTGCTTGCTTGCCTTGGCTGCCCGCCTGCTCGCGCCGCACCGGTGCCCTGCCCACCCGTTTGCCTGCATGCATGCTTGGATGCACGCCTCCGCGCGTGGCGGGCACAGGGCTTTTGATGGCCTTTGGACCGCGCCGCTGCATGCTGGCTTTGGCAGCGCTCCAGCTGGGGCCCATGCTGCCGCTCGCCTGCACACCCCTGCTGCTTGCCCCACCGCCGCACACCTGGCAGGGCTGCAAGTTTGAAGAGATCATCAAGAAGCCGCCTGCAGGGGAGGAAGAGCCGCGCTACAAGATTGATTTGGACCGGTAAGGGTTGGGGGGCCGGCGCTGAAATCGTGCATAGTGTTTTCAGTGTTTCTGAATTGAAGTTATTTTTGTAAAGAAGAACGCGCTCTAATGAAGCGGCAGGAATGGGCACACCCTGATTTTGCTGGACCATGGGGAGCCACAACCGCCTGCAGCTGGGGTGCATGTGCAGGGGTACCTCTGCAGCGCAGGTGGCAGCAGGGCCCAGGCGCCATGCCCTGCCAGCCGGTTCGCAGCCAGCGCTGGCCCGCCCGCACGCCCACCCATCTCCCCTGCCTGACCATCTTGCCCCCCCCCCCCCCCCCCCCCCCCCCCCCCCGGCTTGCCTCACACCCAGTTTTCACGAGGTGGCCTGCCCCGACTTGGGTGTCAGTGAGGATGAGGAAGGGGACCCACGCGCACGGGCATCCCACGTGAGAGTGGCGCAGGGGTCCGACAGGGGGCAGGGGCTGGCTCTCGGGGGGGGGCGTGCGCCTGGCGAGGCGAGGCCCGCCGCCGCGTGGCGCGGCAGGCGCGGGGCAAGGCGTGCATCGCAGGCGGCGTCGCCCGCGACGCACGCGCCCAGCGCCCAGCTGCTGCTCCTCCCTCCTGCCCCCGCGCAGCTCGTCGTAAACCGTGCCAAGCGCACCGTCCCCTACCCGCTGCTTGGGGAGAACACCCTGGTGCTGTCAGACCTGCTGTGCGTGCGCCCCGCGCCGGGTGCCCCCGAGGGAAGCAGGATGGAGCTAGTGTGCAGGCGAGTCGTCGTTCATTACTGTTCGTTGGGTTGCAGTGAGCCCAATTCCCGATGCAGAGGGAGCAAGGGAGCGAGGGCGCGTGTGTGTGGCGGTGGCGGGAGGGCGGACGGACAGCGGCAGCGGGGGCGGCGATGCATGCAGCTAGGCTGGCCTTGTGGCACCGCCATGGTGGAGATGACGTGGCGCCTTAACGCGCTGCAGGGTGGCCGACACCTACCCCCACCAAATGCTGGACGTCACAGCGCGCATGTACCTGTACCGCTGGCGGCCAGCAGAGTGGTGCCACGAGCACCCAGACGAGCGGACGTACTCCATGCATGCGCTGCAGGTGCGAACGTCTCCCCTCTCTCTCTGGAGGTTCACAGCGTTGAGATGTGCCCACATGCCTGCGCCTCCCCGCGCCGAACGTGCTCCCTGCATTACTTGCCAAGCAGGCTCGCCTCCGGTGTGAAGCACCGCTGCTGCTCCTGTTTCCCGTGCCCTGCTTGCTGCAGTGTGGCTACAGCTCAGGCACCGACAGGTTGTACCTGCGCCTGCCACAGGAGGTGGGTGGTGTGGCACGAGGGCAGCACAGCTGGCTGCTGCTGCCTGCATGCCAGCGTCCACGCCGCCCTTGCCGCAGGCCCGGTGCTGCACCCGAGGCTGTTGTGCGGTAGCATTGATTGCCTGCCCTTCTGCCAGCCACTCCACTGCTCTGGTCTCTGTGTTTGCATGCAGTCATCCACCCCAGTGCCCTGCAACCCTACTCCACGCGCTCGCCCACCCCAGTGCTCTGGAACTCTTCTCTGCGCAACCATCCACCGCAGCGCTCTGCAACTCTTCTCTACGCACTCGCCCACCGCAGCGCTCTGCCCTCTCCCGCCCCTCTGCAGGTGGTGCACACGATCGACTCCTTCTCCCCGCTAGCCAGCTGGCTGGAGCCTGGGGGGCTGTCGGCGGATGCAGACTCTGAGGTCGTGGTGGTGGTGAGCCCGCTGCTGCTGCACACATGCACCATACCATGAGCAGCGCAAGAGCGGCACGGCTGCCGACCAGCGCTGGCGGCTGGTCGGCTCTGCGCGGCAGCGCGCTGACGCGCCAACGCCAGGCCCTCGCGGGCGCTCGTCCTGCCCACTCGCCGCCCCTCTGTCGGCCCCCTCTGTCCGCCCCTGTCGGCCGCAGCTGCAAGGCTACCTGTACCAGACCGGCACCAACCGCATGCGGCAGCGCACCTACAGGGTTGGCTCCCACGTGAGCTGTCAGAGGGGGGGCGCTGCTTGATGGATGGATGGATTGAATGAATGGTGATGATTGATTCGAATGAGCGTTCGAGCGGCCGCCGCCAGCTGGGCTGGGCGGGACCGCGGGCGCCGCCCTCTGGCACGGTGCTGGGCACGGCACGCCCCTGCCGGCGCTGCCCCAAGCCCCCCGGGACTCCCCCTCGCAGCTGCCCCTCCCTCCCCCTGGCCCGCCGCAGGTGCGCTACGGCTTCCGCTTTGCGCCCGCGGTGCGGCCGCCCAGGGAGTGCAGGCGGGTGCAGGGGCGGGGACGGTTGGGGGGGCCTGGGAGGGAGGAATGCAAGCACGAATTCAGGGTGCGCCTGGTGCCTGGCACGCGATCTTTGCCAAGATTCTTGTAACCGAGAGCGGGGACACCCGCGGCGATGCTGCGCATGCTGCGCTGCCTCCCGCGCACTCGTGACCCACGCCGCCGCTCAAAGCGCAAGCCCCCCCTGCGCCTCTGCTTCTCGTGCAGCGACGGCAAGCCACGCGTGCGCTGGGCTCACTTTTTCGATGTGGAGCCGGTCGGTAAGCCAGAGGGTGTCGTTGGGGGGGGAGTCCAGGTGGGCGGCTGGCACAGGCGCAACCAACCAGGGAGGTAGGGGCTGCGTGAGCGCCGCGTGTGGGTCCTGCAGGCGCGCCACGACTCCCTCTCTGGTGCTGATGGTCGGCTGCCTTTGGAAGTGCCGGTCTGTACACATGTGGCTGTCCCTCGCTCCCTGCCCTCCTCCCTGCCCTCCCATCGCCCAGGCTGGAGCGAGGGCGGCCGCGGGCGGCCCACCATCCACATGCACTCCTCCGCGCTCAACTCGCCGGCCCTACGGGCATACCTGCAGCGTCGTAAGCGCTGGGGGCGGGGCTGGTGAGGGACCGGCGGGGCCAGCGCCTGCCCACAGCCGGCCTGCAGAAGTGGCAGCTGCTCCGGCTGCTCAGCAGTACACGCGCTGCTGCACTGCGGTACACCCGCTGCTGCACTGCGCTCTCTTTTGCTGCACTGCGCTCTCTCTTGCTACACTGCGCTCTCTCTGGAGTGCGGAGGAGGAGGAGGGTGCAGAGTCGCTTTGTTTGACAGCAACTCGCCCCTCCTGCCCCCATCCGCGGCAGGCACCACCCTGGCGGCCCCCGAGTCGCACGCTCAGGTGCGCGCGCAGCAGGACCGCAACCAGCGGCTGGACCAAGCGCTGGACAAGCCCCAGATGCGGTCGCCCCGCTGGGCCTCCACCGACCCAGAGACTGCGGCCTCTGCTGCCCTGGTGCGCCGCCAGTCGCTGCGAGGTCCTGCAGAGGCGGTGGCAGCAGCCGACGCGGTGGCGGCGCAGCGGCAGGAGCAGCAGCACTGGCAGGCGGCCATGCAGCAAGAGGCGGCGCAGCAGCAGCAGCAGCAGCAGCAGCAGCAGCAGGCGCCTGTGCCGCTGCCGTCGCCGCCCGCTGCCCTGGACCCAGCGCTGGAGGCGGCGGCAGACCAGCTGGGCACCAACTCCAGCGTCAGCCCCATGGCGCCGCTCGACCGCTACGATTCAGCACCCTCGCGTTCCTCTGTGGACCTGCAAGAGTCTGCGGGGCAGGAGGAGGAGCACCAGGACTGGCAGCTGGGGTCGCCGCAGCGCAGCGGCAGCGGCGACGGCCGGGAGGGGGGCGGCGGCGGTGCTGCACCACCAGCGGGGCCCCCCGACCTCGGCACGCTGTCCGCCGACCCTTCAGTAAACATGGAGAGGTATGCAGCAGCGCTGGCGCGGCCCAGCGTTACGCCCGGCCCCGGCTCGGTGCCGCAGATGCCGGCCGAGAGGCTGCCGGCGGCGCCGGGAATGCGCGGGCCGCCGCAGCACCACGCTCGCTTCCAGCCCCAACCGGACCTGTTGGCCAGCGACCTGACTGCCACAGCGTCGGTGCCTATGAATCGATACGCAGCGATGGTGGCAGCAGACGAGGAGGAGGAGGGGGAGGGAGGCAGCTCGGGCGGCGGCTACGTCGGCGGCTACGGCGGCGGCGGCGGCGGCGACGACGACGACGGCGGCGCCACCTTCCCGCCGGCGCGCCACCCCCGCCCCAGCACCTCCTGGCACAACACTCGTTCCCTGGCCAACCTGGCAGCAATCGTGGAGGCAGAGGAGGGCAGGCAGAGCAGCGGGGAGCTGGCGGGCAGCCCCGGCTGAGGCGACGGCTGAGGCGGCGGTTTGCACCGGCGCTCGACTCTGCAACCCAACATGTTTGTTGTGCGTGCGGAGCCCTGCGTCCGCCCGCTGCTGCTGCCCGCATTTGTCACCTGCTCTCTTGCCGTCACTGTGCCATCCCTGGGTGGCCGCTTCACGCTGCTCTGCTCCAGCTCATCACCTGGCCTCCCCGCTTGCTTGACACCCACCACCCAGATTGTACGCATGCTGTGATACATCCTTGCCTCGCGCTCTGGCGCTCGTTGGCGAGAGAGAGGTGCAAAAACGCCATTTTAAAGGGGCTTTTTAATCTTGCCAGTCGGTGTGGCAAGCGGCACCATGTGGTTAGAAATGCGCGTCACAGCAGCGACCTCCAGCGCAGGGAAGGAGGCAGCAGTGGCGAGGCGGAGCTGCTGCAGGGCGGCGTGCAGCTGCACCGTCCGCCGTTCCAGCGCGCGACACGCCTCCAGCCGCCGCAGCCCTCAGCGACGCACTGCCGCTCGACACTGTTGGGCATCGCGGCGCATCGGGCAGCTCGGCTGCAGCATCCGAGGGGTTGCACTGGCGGCGACTGACGTTGAGCGCTTGCGCCAGGGCTCGCTCACCGGGGTTTGCCCGTGGGCCGGCCAGCCCCCTGCTGCGCCAGCACGCCTTGCATGGAGAGTGCGTGGGAGGGGTCTGCCAGGGGGTTCTCAACCTGCGGGAGCCAAGGCCAGGAAGGAAAGAAAGAAAGAATACGCCCTTGGGCGTGGGTTGAGGAAGCCGGCGGGGCTGGGCCAAGGCCAGGCAAAGAGGAAGGGTGGAAGTGACGCAAGTTTGGGAAGACTGCTAGGCCAGCGGGGGCCAGCGGAGGCCCGGGGCCACCCGCCAGGCGACTGCACCACTGCTGTGCAATCCGCCGGCGCAAGGCCTGCGGGGAGCCGCCAGGGCGGCGGGGGCGCCCCTCCAGCAAGTGGCGGCACGCACGACCTGCCAGCCTGGGGTGGAAGCACCGCAGCGGGCACAGCAGGCTCGTTTTGCATCCTCCCGGGTTGGCTCCTTTAGTAACCAGAGGCTTGCATGCAGCACACCTGGTCGTAAAAGCATTCGAGGTCCTCGGAGGGAACCGGGATTGGCAGGTCCTCGTAGTCTGACTGGGGGGGGGGGGGGGATTCAGGGTGAGACGCAAGACCCAGCGCTGGGGTCGGCAGGGTGACAAGCAGGCGGCGGGCAGGTGTACGAGCGGGCAGGCAGGCAGGCAGGGAAGCAAGCAGCAGGCGGGCGGACAGGCAGGTTGGTGGGCGGGCGGGCGGGCGGGCACGCGGGCACGCGGGCAGCAGGCGGGGAGGCAGGGAGGCGGGCGGGCATGCCCAGCAGCAGCTCGCTTGTGGCTTGATGTCGGGGCCCCACCCCTTCCAGTCCCCTTTGAGTCCCCGCCACTTGTAGGAGGCGTCTACCGTCCACGTCTCGCCAGCGCCGAGCTGCAACCAGGCAGGAGCGGTGGGGGGGGGCGTTGAGCCAGGCAGGGGGCCCTGGGCTTGGGTGCTGGCGGGCTGCGCCCGGCAGCGCGCGCATGCGCACGCTTGGTGGCCACCACCCCACGCACGCAACCGCTGTGCGTTCAACGCAAAGCGGCGCACCGCAACGCACCGCAACGCCACGCCCCGTGACCTGCTCGCCTGGTGCATGCGCTGCACTACCCGCTGGAAGTCATTCACAAAGGCCGCCTCGTCCAGGGAGTAGGCCACGCTCCAGGAGGAGTACACCGAGGTGATGCGCAGCGCCTGCAGGGGGCACGCAGCGGGGATGGACACTAGCCGGTTGGACACTGTCCAGGGTGCGGCGCGAGTGGGCTGAGGTGCTGCGCAGCGCCTGCAGGCGGAGCACCAACCAATGGGGGAGGGAGGAGGGGGGAGGGGTGCTGGCACCGTGGGTGGACAGCCAATTGGGGCGCCGGGGAGCAGCCGAGCAGGCTGGAGCGGCCGGCGGCACGTGTGCAAGCGCGGCATGGCCAGCGGCGCGGCGCGGCCCCGGGTGATGGGCTGGCGTAGGCTTGCACGCTGCCTAACACTGCAGCACGCGTGAACGTTAGCAGCGCCGCAACGCGGCAAACCCCCCCTCTGCCCCTCCACCCACCATGTCGCTGGGCAGGCGTATTACGCGTGAGCCGTCGTCGGCCGTTGCCTTGATGGACTCCTGCCCGGGGATGGGCACGCCCCGTGGACTCCACCACCTGGGAAAGGAACGAAGGAACGAAGGAACGAACGAACGAACGAATGAACGAACGCAAGCAATACGCCCGTGGGCGTGGGGAGAGGAAGCCGGATGGGGGTGAAGCCGAAGGCCCTCTCTAACCCCTGCTCCACCCTGCCTTTTCACCTCTGCCACGCCCACCCCGGGTCGCCGCCACGATATCCACGCCTACCCATGCTGCCCTGCCCCTGCCAGCCCCGCCCCCGCTCCACCCACCCTGCCCCCTCACCTCCCACGTCCACCCCGCCCCCATCAGGTCCTTGAACCACAGGTTGGAGGGGGTGGGCCAGCTGTCGCCGCAGGAGGTGAAGGTGCCGTCCCAGCCGGTGGCGTCGGCGTCGGCGCTGCGTTGCATTGCGGGCAATGCAATGAAATGTGACCAACCAGTCAAAGAGGTGCACGGCAGGCCCCCCTGGGGGGGGGGGGGGGGGCGAGCTCCGTGCCGCTTGCATGTGTTATTTTCTGACGGCTTAGTGCATGTGCTTGTCCGCAGACCAGCAGGAATGTGTGAGTGCCACGGTTGCTCACCCGCCGATGGAGTGGCCGCCGCCGTTCAGCGCCACCGCCTCGCGGCAGGTGAGGCCCAAGTTGGTGAAGTAATCGTACATGCCTGCAGGGGGCCAGAGGTACAGTAACAGTATATGGTGTGTGCATGGCGATACAGTACTGGTACGTGCCTGGGACGGAGCATGAGCAAGTAAAGACGGTGGGAGGAAGTTGAAGTCGTTGTGACAGACAACGGCGGGCGATGCTTGCAGTTGCGACGGACTCGTCCCGGAAGCAGTTGACGAGCCGCGCTTGGCAGCCCAGCAGCCGGCTGCCACCTGCACCAGCACTTGCATGCGTACTTGACGTGTACGGGCACTTGCATGGCCATGCAAGCACTCGTGCAGGTGGCAGCCCTCCCGTGGGAGAGCGGCGAGGGCAAGCACTTGCCTGCGGCGTCGAAGCCGCCCATGGGCAGGCGGGCCGAGTAGGAGGGGCGCGCGGGGCCGGGCCTCAGTGCGTCGGGCCGGCCGGGGTACCAGGCGATGGGCGGGCCTGCGGCAGCGCAGCAGGAGGGCAGGATGGCGGTGGCTCTGAGCGCGCACTGCTGCTGTGCTGCTCCGAGCGAGTCGCAGCGAGTTGGCAGCAACCGCGCTGCTGCCAGCTGGCATGTGAGAGGGCGACCACAGCACACTCACAGCCCGCGGTATCAGCAACCACCGCCCTGCCCCAGCCGCTCGGCGGCCCGCCCACAAGGCACGCACGCGCACAGGCCAGTTCGGCGCTCACCGCCCGCGGCCTCGGCGGCCACCGCCACGCCCAGCGTCGCCAGGTCAGCCCATGTGATGTTGGGGCGGGTCTTCTTGTATTCCTTCAGCGCTTGGATGGGCGGGACCAGTCCCGTGTTGGCGGCGTTGTTGTAGTCGATGGGATACCTGTGGGGTGGATGGGTGGTACCCAGCAGTACCGCCGCAGGTGTGAGCGAGGGAGGGATGCACCGCGTCGCATGCAGGCCAATCCCGGCTGTCCACGCCCTGCCAAGTGCCTGCTGCAGCCCCGCCTGATCCCGACCAACGGCAGCCGTCCCTTTCAGCCCTCGCAGCGTGGCCCCTTGGCCCAGCCCCCCACCCCGGGGGGCTCTCACTGGTGCCAGCCGCCATTGGGCCCGCCCGTAAGCCCTGAGGCGGACCAGTGCCTGCTGGTGTGGAAGCCGAGGCGAAGCAGCTTGGGCAGGTTGGCGTGCTCCTACAGCAGCAGAGTCGCCCCACTCCGTTGCTCTCATGTTGATGTGTATTGAAGCAGTACAAGCTGGCCGTTGGCTGGCTGCGCATGCAGGGCGGCTGCCGGGGAACCGCCACAAGGTGGGCCACCCGCATTTGAGCCGCCGTACAACCGAGGCAGTGCTGCAGTCAGTCAGGGGGAGCGTGGCACAGTCTGGCAGGTGGTCGGCACGTGTGCCTGGCGGGGCGGCGCACCGGCGACAAAGGGGCAGCCGCTCGCGCCGGCGCTGCGGGCGCGCAGGCCCAGCATGGCCGCAGCGCTCGAGGGCGTGTTGCCGCCCATGCTAGAGTCCTGGTCTGCAGCCGGGGATCGCAAGGTTGCAGGTCTGAGAGGTCCGCAGAGGGTCGAAAAAGTAAAGTGCCAGCATGTTATACGTCTCGGGAGCGGCAGCAGCGGTGCGGCGGTGCCGCCGCAACCACTTACCCGTGGCACTGCAGGCGGTGCGGGAACCGATCCGGTCAAAGCACCGCTGCCTGTAGAGCCTCGAGGAGTGGCGTGTGCCCGGGTGCCTGGCGAGGACAAGCCGTGTAGCAGTGGTGCAGCGGGGCAGCATACCACGGCGCTTGCACGGCGATCTGCACTGCCCTGCTGACTGTGGCGGGTATGATACCGTGTCTGAGGCGGCGAGGGGCAGGCCGAGCAGCGTGGTTAGGGTTTGCAATATGCGCCCAGCCTCTCCCTGGAGCTCCCTGCTGGTCTCAGTCCTCACCAGCAGCAGTCCGATCTAGTTGCAAAAGCTGTGCTGAGCGGGGCAGATGTGAGCAGGCGTGGGGCGTGATACCGGGCGATGCGCCGGGTAGTTTGGTACCGTCCATGGCTGGCCCAGCCGCATGTTCCAGCTGCCATCGCACGACTGGCCCCGGGCAGTAGCAAGAACTAAGAAAATCAAGTGACGACGTTGTACTGGGTGGGGAAGAGGTGAGCAGGCGGGGGACGTGATCCCACAGGGCGCGGCCAGTTTGTAGGCGCCGGGACTGGTGCCAACCCTCACATCTGCCCGTGCATCGTCTTCCTGCTGGCTGTGGCAGCAAGCACGCCTCTCCGCGCGACTGCCCTGCCAGCAGCCGTTCACTTCCCCGATTGTCTCCCCTCCTGCCTGATGATAAGATGGCTGAAGATGGACCCGTAGTTACAGCGGTGTGTGTGTGCAAGGAGCATGGATGGAGTGAGCATGGAGTGGGGAGCACAACGGGCAGGAGGAGAGCGGGGTAGGGGCAGATGGGACATGGGAGGTGCTACGCATGCGGCACGCGGAAGGGCGCTCAGAAGATGGGAGGCGTGGTTGCAAAGAGAAGGGGGTTGGAGAGAGAGGGAGGGAGGGTCAGGCCCGGAGGGGGCAGAGGGGGAGATCAGGGGGGAAGCGGCGACGGCCCGCAGGCGCGTCTGCCAAGCCCCTGCACTGTCATACAATGCACACGGCACGCAAACAAGGGAGGGGGGCTCGCCCAGCGAGGGCGGAGGGTGCTTTTTGGGAGGGGGGCGTGGTGAGAGTGGCGGGCCGGGGCGCGAGGGCAGGGCCGGCACGACGGACGGAGGCCTCGCATTTCAAAGGGCTGTAATGTACACAGCAGGGCAGATGGTGGCGCATCAGAGGTACCGAGGGCCTTTGGCAGGACGGGGCATGCGCGAATCCATGTAAAGAAAGTATCAGTGCTATTGCTGACCAGCTGGCCTGGCGGGCGCAGCGGCAGCAGGGCAGTGTGGGGTCACCGCCGGCCGCGGCCACGGCCACGCCCCCGACCGCGCCCGCCGCTGCCGTTTGAGCGGCCGCCGTTGGTCACAGGTGCCTGCAGCCCAGAAGTGGGCGTGGCGCCTGCCCTCGCTGCATGCTGCATGTTGCCAGCCGCCGCCATGGCGGCCGCCGCCATGGCGGGGGTGAGCGTGAAGGTTGACGCAGAGGCGGTGCCCGTTGCGGCGCCCTTGCTGCCCTGGCTGACCGCCGCAACAGCCGCCATTTGGGCAGCCATCTGAGCAGCCATGGCAGCGTTCATGGGGATCATAACCAGCGGCACACCCCCGTTGGTGCCTGCCAAGGGGGCGGGCATAGGAGGCGGGGCAGCGGCAGCAGCTGCTGCCGCCGCCGCCGCCGCGGGAGTGCTGCTCGCTGCCGGCTTGCCTGCGCCATCGCTGGCTGTGGCTGGCCGCTGCTGCTGCTGCTGCTGCTGCTTGGGAGCGGCCGTGGGCATGGCCGCCGCGCTGGTCGCCGCATGCGGCACAGCCGCAGCGGGTGCTGCTGCTGCGGGCTTCGCCCCGCCACCAGCCAGGGCTGCTGCTGTGGATGCGTTGGGCGATGCCAGCCCTGCCAATGGCGCCGAGACGGCCGAAGGCAGCATCGTGCTGGCAGCAGGCGAGCCCAAGACGGCGACGCCGCCGTTGCAGACCATGGCGGGCGCGGAGAGGGTGCGGGCGACGCTGGGGCGGGCGCCGCCGCTCGCCTTGCTGCGCGGCTCCTTCGACACCTTGCTCTGCTGCTTGTTCTTCAACACAGCAGCCCCTGCAGGCGAGGCAGCAGCAGACGAGCGGCCCACAAAGTGGGCGCGCGCCGGGCAGCGGAGAGGCGCGGAGCGGCGCAGGGCAGGGCGAGCCACGCATGCAGAGCTGGGACCTAGGGCAAGGGGAGGCTGCAGGGTGCAGGCTGACGAGCCTGACGGTCACGCACCTAGCACAGCCTCGTAGCGGGTCCGTTCCTCGGCCTCCTTCTGCTGGTGGCGCTTCAGGAAGGCCTCGTCTGCAGCACCCAGGGGCAGCAGCGGGGTACGCGACGGCGGTGAGGTGGTGCACAGCAGGCGGGCAGGCAGCTGCAGCAAGCCAAGCCTCGGGCAGGAGGGTTCCAAGGCGGGGCACAGCTGACACGGCCTTGTAGTGCTCGACAAGGAGTGCTACAGCCAGCAGGGCAGGCAGGGGTGCCATGCTGCCGTGCTGGCCCTGCTGGCGTTGCTGCGCGTGCTGTGTTCCCCAGGCTGCTGCGCACACGCACTCACCCGACGTGTCCTCGTCGCTGCTGCTCTCGCCTGGGCAAAGTGCATCAATCGCCTCTGCCGCCGCCTTCTCCGCGACGCCTGCACGACACAACAAAAGACATGCAGAAGAAGAGGGCCTCGGCGCCGGCTCTCTTGCCTGCAGCAGCGGTCTAGCCTACAACAGCTGACCACAGCACGCCGGGCGCGTTTGCAAACTCTTGCCGTGCAACCGCTGTGGAAGCTGCAGCGCTGCACAGGTCACAGGCCACACGTGTGGGGCACCCGGCCCACCCACTCACCCTGCTTGCGCTGCGCGGCAAACGCCTCGATCGCCGCCTGCCGCTTCTTCACTTCAGTCTGCGGCAGCGTGCGTACCCGCGGGGTGTCAATGGTCTTGACCTGCAACAGCGGCGGCGGGGCAGCAGGGGTGGCGGTGAGCTGGCGGTGAGCTGGGTGCAAGGGGACGGTCGTGCAGCGCAGCAACGCAGCGCAGTCTGCAGCAAGGCCCACGACACTCTCCTGCTGTAGCTGCCCCGCACAGGAACACCATGCCCTGGGCGGCAGCAGCGGCAGCGGCGGCGGCGGCGGCGGCCAAGCCCCGGCGGCGGCCCACGCACCTGCACTCTCTCCACAAACTTGGGGGCCCCCAGCGGCGTGATGAGCTCCCCCATGTCGTACTCCTGGTGCAGGCAACCGGGGGAGGGCAGGAAGCAGGGGTCGATAAGAGCACTCAAATGACCAAATGATCAGAGTACCGGTGGCACAGGCACGTGGACACACTTGCTTGCACGGCATGCAGGCTTGTGGGCAGCCCCCCTGCCAGCTGGCCCTGTCGGCGCGCACCTGCACGCGCCGCCGCTTGCTCAGCGAGTTGTCGCGGAACAGCCCAGAGCTGCCGCGGGGCGTGCCACGAGGCGTGGCGCCGGCGGAGCGTGGCGTGAAGCCGCCACGGTTGCGCACGCCGCCGCCGCCGCCGCGGTAGCCGGGCACGCGCACGGCGGGCACACGCTGCAGCGCCGCCTGCGTGGCCGGCTTCTGCAGCGCGACCAGCTGGCGGCGCAGGGAGGAGAGCTTGGCGTCCAGCAGCTCGAGCGCAGCATGCACCTCAGCAGGGAAGTCGTCGCAGTCCATGGCTGCCGGGCCTGCTGCCACCGCCGCCGCAGCTGCCGCCGCCGCCGCGCCCTCGCCGCCGCCCGCCGCCTCTGCTGCTGCGTGGCGCGCCCCAAGTGTGGAGTGAACTGCCACGAAGGGATGCTGCAGCAGGTCGGGCAGCTGGCAGTCGTCCAGCTTCCGGCGCGGGCGGCGCACCCACGCGCGCGGCGGCGGCGGCGGCATCGCCGCCCGCTCCTGCTGCTGCTGCTGCTGCGCCTGCGCTGCCGCTTGCTGCTGCAATTGCTGCTGCTGCTGTGCCGCCTGGGCCGCAGGTTGCGCCCTCTGCTGCGCCTTCTCCTGGGTCTGTTGGGCTGCTGCTGCTGCTGCGGGTGGCGACGCGCAGGCCTGCTGCCGGGCTTGGGCCTCATCCTCTGCCAAGAGCTGCGCCTCGTAGCGCTGCTGCTGGTGCTGCAGCTCCGAGAGGCGGTGCTCCAGCCAGCGAGCGCGCCACTCCACGCTGCGCCGCACTGCCTTCCACTCCCGGGAGTGACCCGGGCCAGGGGGCAGCGCGGCAGTAGCAGCAGCAGCCGCCGAGGCCTCGGCCGCCGCTGCGGGCGGCTGCTGTTCCTGCTGCGCACGCTCCTGCTGCTGCCCGCCTGCCGGCAGGGCCTCGCTCTGCGTCTCTGCGCCGCCGCCGCCCCAGCGCTGCACCAGCACGGCGTCGCGCGCCGCCGCGTCCAGCAGCTGCTGCGCCGCCAGCCAGGCGCCCTGCGCAGACTCCTCATCTTCCAGATCCGTCTCCTCATAGCTGCTGTACCCCGAGGGGCCTGCATCCACCTCTGCTGCGCTGCCGTCGACCTGCATCGGCTCCGACTCCGCCTCTGTCGTGGCGGTGTCGGCGGTGGACTGGGTGCGCTGCATGTGCGCCGTGGGCGTCGTGCCCGCGGCGTCTGCAGGGAAGGTACCGAGCAGTGGAGAGGCGGCGTGGTGTGAGCCGGCGACGGGACGTTGGCACAGCTACACGCAGGCTGCGGCAGGGCACAAGTGCAGGCAGCAGTAGTACTGCTGCAGGCATCACTGCTGCGGGCTGCACGCGGCGGCCAGCCCTCACAGCTGTGCACAACCCCCACCCCGTTGTGCACGCGCACCGCTGCGGAAGAGGCTGGAGGGCACCGCCTGGCTGTCCGCAGGCGTGAGCTGCACCGAGCCGGGCGCCGCCGCCGCGCCGCCAGCTGCCAGCATCGCTGCCACCGCTCGCCGCCCATCCAGCTCCAGCTCTACAAGCAGCTTCTTCCCAGCCCGCAGCATGATGAGGGCCTGCTCGACAGGGGCGACAGCAGCAGGGTCAAGAGGGCGAGCAGGGTTGGATGACTGCAGGCATGACGCTGCCTGCACGTGCATGCTGCGGTCAATCCCAGCAAGCGTTCCCGCCGCCCAGCTGCCCCAGACGTTCCGCACCGCTGCGACGCAACGCAGCGCTTTGCTAGCCACGTGCCCATGCCCTGCACAGCTTCCAGCCCAGCTGTCGTACTCTGGCAGCAGCAGGACGCGCACCTGCTTGTGCACGCGCGACCGCTTCTGGTTGTACTTCATCGCGTTGCTGCAGATCAGCTCAAAATCCCGCACCAGCTCCTGCCAGTTGACGTACTGCCGGCTGTGGATCTTGCTGCGCATTACCTGTCGACGCGGCGCAGGAGCAAGGGGCGTGGTGAGATGGGGTGAGGCGGCAAGCGCCGCAGGGGAGGGGGCGTGGCGAGCGCGGCAGACGCGCCTGCGGCAGCCGCTGCTTCAGCAAGTGCGGGCGATGCCGCGACTCGCACGCACGACGCCGCGCAGCAAGTGCATGCAGCAGCAGCACTGCACCATTGAGCAGCAAGCCGACAGTTTCCCGCTACCGACGCCTTGCAGCACCCACCCACCTCGAAGCACATGGGGCGCTTGATGATTTTGTAGTAGTTCGGCGCATGCTGCTGCTGCACCGGGTGCCTGAACCAGCCCTCTGCGTCAAGCTGAATCACCCGCACTAGCAGCGCCTCCAGGTCGGCTGCTGCAGCTGCGCCCGGGCCGGGCTGCAGCGGCGCGGCGCCGCCGGCAGGCGAGCCCGCGGGCGAGGCTCCGGCTGCGGCCGCCGCAGGCGAGACCTTTGCCTGCTGCTGTGGCTGTTGCTGGCCTTGCGCCTCTGCTGCCATCGGCTGCTGCGCTGCCGGCGGGGTGGAACCCGCCGGCTCGGCGGTCACCGCCGCCGGCACGCCTGCGATCGCAGCTGCACCAGTCTGCTTGGCTGGCGCAGGCGCAGCGCCCGACTGCTGCCGCAGCTCGGCAGACCCCAGCGCGGTGGCCTGCAGCGCCTTGAGCACAGGGGGCGAGGTGCCATTCGAGGGGCCCTGCAGCGCCGCGGATGGCTCGTGTGGCGGCATAGCTGCACCCTGCCGTGCAGGCGGCGGGGCAGCCTGGGCCGAGGTCAGGCCGTGCGCCCGCTGGGCGCCTTGGGGTTGCGAGGCCCCCACGAGGCCTTCGCCAGGGTGCTGCTGCGCGCTGCTGGCCGGCGCTTGCTCCAGCGGGTCACTAGCCATACCGAGCGCGCCGCATCAGAGCGCGCCAAAGGGAGCCAAAGGGGACTTGGCGTGGCCCACTCGAACAGCGCGTTGGTAGCAAGAAGATGGTAAGGGAAAGGAATTGGCAGAGCAGGGGCAGGCGCGCGCTGTGAGGGCTCACGTGTACCCGAGGTGCGCTGGCAGTGGGGAGCTTCTCTTGCTCCCTGCTCCGCGCCTCTTCCCCGCCCATCGCTCGCTACTGCACTCTGGCAGCTTCCTGCGTTCCCCTTGAGCTATCCGCCGCGCCTGCAGAGCCCTCCAGCGCCATGTTGGCAGCGGCCTGCGCTCTCCCGCTCTCTGCGCCTTGCGCACCACTCTCCAGGCACCGCACAGCACATCGGGCGGCGCTGAGCGGCCGCCGGCGGGCTGTATGCCGCGCCCAGAGCGCCAGCGACGAGGCTGAGGCGGCGCCCGAGCGGCAGCCGTCGGCGTCGGACGACCGGCAGGCGGGCAGCGAGGCGGGGCCCTCTGGCCGTGCCGACGAGCCCATGCAGCACAAGCAGGTAATGCCGTGGTGCAGGAGCACCAGCTTTTCCCGCTGCAGGCAGCGCAAGTCTGCATGTGCTGCAGGTCCCGCACCCCGCTTACCCTGCCCCCGACCCGCCTCCCCCGATCAGATGCCGTATCGAGTGATCGCGGCCCTGGCGGCGGCAGGCGTGGCAGACACCGCCTACCTCACCGCCGTCAAGCTGCTGCACCTGTCGCCGGCGTGCCCCCTGACGGGGGGCTGCGCCGACGTGCTCACCAGCGACTATGCAACCCTGTTTGGGGCCGTGCCGCTGGCGTTTGTGGGCCTGGCGGCATACGCGGGCATGGGCGCGCTCGCGCTGCGCGGCGCGGCGGCCACGGCCGCGGGCGACGACGCCGCGGAGGCGCCGCTGCGCACCGCGGCGCTGGCTGGCGGGCTGGCCATGGCGTCTTGCTCCTCCTTCCTGCTCTACCTGCTGGCCACACAGGTGGGTTTGTGCTGCTGCTGCTGCTGCTGCTGTGTGTATTGACACGTAAAATCGGGCTGCCAGGGCCGCATGCTGTGCTTCGTGGTGCTTGGTAGAATGGAAACAGCTCGAGAATGCTGCGGGGTGCAGCCAGGTGCAGGCAGGCAGGCGGCTCTGCTCGGCAGCAGCGCAGCACACGTGCGGCGAGCTCTCGTCAAGAAGGGGACGCGGGAGGTGACTCTAGCTGTAGATGGTGAGGGCTGAGAGGGGAAGCATCAAACGCGTGTTGCCCCAGCATCTCACACTCCTTTGCGTGCCGCTTTGCGCCCCGAAGTTCCCTGGCGAGACCTGCCCCTGGTGCCTGGGCTCTGCGGCGCTCAGCTTCAGCATCGCGGGCGCCGCGCTCAGCGGCATGCGCATGCGCGAGCTGGAGGACGCGGCGGCGCCTGGAGCAGGTACGGCGGCGGCGGGGAGTGCTGGTGGGGTTGTGCGTGCGCCCACCTGGCAGCGGTGTTGCATGGCAGGGCGGTGCTGCGGCACGCGGGGCAGGCGTGGTCCGACGCGACGGCCTCAGTGCTGGCAACTGCGCTGTGCCAGGGTCGCCGGCAGGTTGCTGGTTGTGTTGTGGACGGGGTCGGTGTGGAGACGGTGGCTGTGCACTTGAAGCGGCTTCTGCCTCGCCTCCTGCCCCGCCCTGTGCAGGCGTCGTAGCGACCACGCTGCTGCTGTGCTTCGTGGGCCTGGGCTCTCCTGACGGATCTCTGGCAGCAGGCGGCTCCTACGACCTGGATTACGCGCAGCCGGCTGTGACCACGCAGGTGCGCACAATGCGTATGCGAGTGGGGTGTGGTGGTCCTGGCCAGTACCCCGTGCCAGGAGTGCTGGACTGCCGCCAGGCGCCTCGTGGGAGTGCCAGTGGCAGGTGCACGGCTCCTGATTGCTGGCGCGTCCCCTCCGCCCCTCTCCCTGTCGCGTAGAGCCCCCCCAACGCGTTGTCGCTGGCGGAGCGGCTGCGCGAAGGCGGCGCGCGCATGTACGGCGCCTTTTGGTGCAGCCACTGCTACGACCAGAAGCAGACGTTTGGTGCGGAGGCGATGGCGGCCTTCCCCTACGTGGAATGCTACCCAGAGGGGCTGCACAAGGTGTGGGTGGGTGGGTGGGTGGGTGGGTGTGGGTGGGGGGGGGGGGGGGGGGGGGGGGGGCGCACACAAGGGGGGGGAGCGGGGGCGCAGCGGAGGAGAGGAGGGCAGGTCGTGAGGGGAGGACGCAGAGGAGGGTGGGGAGGGCAGAGCAGCGGGAGGAGGGCGGAGTGTGAGCCAGGTGGGAAGGCCACAGGGGCTGCACAAGGTGGGGAGGGTCCCTGTGAGGGACGGGCAGGGCAGCTGTACAGCCGCCGAGCGGCCAGGCTCATGTGCGGGCTGGGCAAGCTTTCTTGCCCACTATCAACACTGTCCAATCCCGTCTACCACCCGCTGCGCAGGACACCAAGCCCGCAGACGTGTGCCTGGCGGCACCGGGCGGGCTGACCGGCTTCCCCACCTGGATCATGCCCGACGGCCAGCAGCTGATCGGGGAGCAGAGCTTCGACCAGCTTGAAAAGGCGCTGGACAAGGCGCTGGCAGCCAGCGGCAGCGCTGCTGTGGCTTCGTGAGGCGGCCTGCACCCGCCGTGGCTGCCGCTGCCCGAGAGCGGCTGCGAGCGCCTCGCTGGCCGCGCTGGCACCTTGCTGACGGCGCTGCCGTCCCTGTTGTAACCTTGTGTGTTTGCACTCCTGCCGAACCCGCTTCTGGCCCCTCGTCCGCTCCTTTTCAGAGATCGCCCCCATTTCATCGCATGCCCGCCGCACTGCTACTGCTACTACACCTCCCTTGCCCCGACCGCGCTCTGTCAAGCAGCGTCACAGTTGGAGAGGCAGCGACATGCAGTCAAAGCAGCTCGCTCGGTCAGACATCACAGCGAGGCCCAGCATACAGCAGGCCATGGGTGGCGCGGAGCGCACTCGTGACATGCAGTGCAGGGGGGTCAGTTACATGGGACTGCCCGAGATGCAGGGGAGGCCAGCGGCGCCGCCTCACGCGCACTTCCTGAGCACTGCCGCCGGCCCCAGCTCATCATAGTCAGCCTTGCTGATAAAGCTGCCCTGGGAGTAGACCACCCGCGCCAGCACCGCACCGCCCATCCACGCAGCGTGCCGCAGCGTGCCCTCCGGCATGTACTGCGGCACCGCGCACAGCGCCGGCGCCAGCTGCGGCGGCGACAGCGCGCGCAGCTCGCGCAGCAGGCGCGCGCCCAGGCCCGGCACGCTGCTGCCGCTGCCGCAGAGGAGCAGCCCCTCTAGCCAGGTCTGAGGCAGGGGACGGGCAGGGAGGAGCACGCATGAGGGCGTGCAGAAGGCGTGTGCGGCGCACAGCACGGGCCTTAAGCTGCACAAGCAGGGCGGCGTCGGCACGCATGCCTGGCCCCATCCCCAACAGGCCTTCCACCGCGGCTCCCCACCAGTCTCCACTTTCCCTGGCTACCGCCTCTGCCTCTCCTTCCCCAACTTGCGCGTCCTAGTTCCCCCCTCATCCCCCTCCTCCCACCCCATCCCCCACCTTGCGCGTGTCCTTGTCACCCTGCGCTGTGGCTGCTGTGCACACCGCCTGGGGCAGCGGCGACACGTCCAGCCCCAGCTGCCCCCCGTCCATGAGCGCCTCCCCCAGCTGCGCGGCAGGGCGGCAGCAGGGCAGATGCAGAGGGTGAAGATGTGTTGCGGCAAACGGGCGCCCCCCCCCCTGCTCCCCTTCCCTGTCCTGTTGTGCCTGCACTCAGAGCTAAACAACGTCCGCAGCACCTGCACACCCTCCTGTACCTGCACACACCCTGTACCTGCACACCCTCCTGTACCTGCACACCCTCCCGCTCTATCGTGATGGTCTGCCCGTCTGGCAGGGTGTGGGTGGTGGGCTCTGCCGCCGCCGCCGCCGCCGCCGCCGCCGCGTCCTCGCTGCTGCCGGCCACCCGCACGATGCTGTGGGTGAGCCCCTCTAGTGCCACAGACGCCGCAAACGGCTGCAAGCCGCCGCCGCAGCTGCTGCCGCCGCCGCCGCCGCAGCTGCTGCTGCCTAGGTGGATGCCGCGTGCCGCCAGCTGCTCTGCCAGCCGCTGCGACAGCTGGTGCATGCCGTAGGGCAGGCGCTGTGCCGTGGAGGGCTGCGCCAGGCCGTCGAGAACGGGCACGATGTCTGCAGGAGGGCGGGCAGGCAGGGGTGTTTTCGGAGATTTTTTTTCGCTGAAGAAACTTGTAAGCTGCGACGAAAGATGGTTGCCATGGCGCAGGCAGGCAGGCAGGCAGGCAGGCAGGCAGGCGGGCAGGCAGGCAGGCGGGCGGGCAGGCGGGCAGGCGGGCAGGCAGGGAAGAGCAGGGCGCATCAGCTGCAGCAGGCACAGCTTCCAGCCCTTGCATTGCCGCAGCACCTGTCTTGCTGTATCCAATGTCGATGACGGTGCCGTTCAAGCGGCCCACAGCATACAGCGACAGCACAGCCTGGTCCGCCGCGTGGTAGCTGCAGGCAGGTGCAGGGAAGCAGGGGAAATGTGTGTGCGAGGCCTCCTGCCTGCATGCTTGCAGGGGCTGCCGCTGCTCTCTGTGGAGACCGCTGCTCTCTGTGTGTGTGCATTGGGGTATTATGAGCGGGCAGGGAGGGCAGAGAGACGGGGCCGGCGCTGCGCTGCGCAGCAGATCCAGGTTGGCAGCACGCCAGGGCAGCCAATACACGGCATGCTGTAACCAGCACCCAACGAAAGCACGCTATCAGATCAAACCCACCCCGACAGGTTGAACACCTCGAACATGGTTGAACACACCTCAATAATCACCAGCTGGCACAGCCGCTCGCGCACTGAGGAACCCAGCACCCACCAAAAGTCACCCAGGCACCCACCCCGACAGGTTGAACACCTCGAACATCAGCTGGCACAGCCGCTCGCGCTCGTCCCGGCTGATGAAGTTTGGCTCTGCCAACATGAGCCCGCCCTCCTTGCCGCGCTGCCAGCCGATCTGTTGGGTGGGCGCATAAGGGAGCGCAGGGCGGGCGGGGGGAGGGAGCTTGCAATCGAGCAAGTTTGAGGGCGCGCTGGCACGTGCAGGCGGCAGCGCCGGCGGCCCCTCGCCCCGCCCCTCCCCAGCGCAGCCCGCGCGAGGTGCACGCCAGCTGGCGGTTTGCGTACCCGGTCGTACAGCACGTGGTCTACGCAGGCCTCTAGCACGTCCCAGTCAACAATGCTGCCTTGCTGAATCGGGTGCACGAGCCGGCCGGTCGCCGCCGCCGCCGCCGCCGCGCCGCCACCGCCGGCGTCCTGGCCCGCGAGCGTGGCGGGCGGCAGCGCCGCTGTGTGGTCGCGCACAGTGGCTTCCGCAGCGGTCACCTTGAACACAGGAGGCAGGAGGCGGGCAGGCCTGAGATGGCAGCAGAGTGATGTGAACAGCCGCGCCGCCGGCACGCACCCGCCGACGCTGGCGCCTGGCCTGCCTGCTGGCACCCTTGTGGCTCACCACCCACGGCTCCTTTTCATTTGGCCAGGGGTCCGCCTTGCCGGCTCGCAGGTAGCGTGAGCCCAGGTCCAGCACCACCACGTCCATGGCGCCCGCCTGCTGCCTAACTCTGCAAGGAGCAGCGGCGGCGGCGGCAGCGACGTCGAAAGCGGCGGCGGAAGGGCTCGGCAGCGACAGGGACAGCCACGTGCGTCCAACAGTGTCCGGCATGGCTGCCCGACTTCTCTGCGGTGCGTTCAGCGGCCCGCTGTTGCGTCTCGTTCGCAACCACTCCATCGCGCCCTCGGACAGCCGCGACGCTGGTCTTGCGCTCACCTTGCGCTCACTCTTGACACCAGATGGCTGGCAGGTAAGCGTGGATGGTCAAAAGGCGACCCCACAACAACATGCGCCCGAATTGGCCGAGACGCTGGTCCCATTTTGCTACACGGCCTCCCTGCTGCCCCGTCGCTCTTTACTTTACGCTCCAATATCGATGCGCCGCTGATTAGATCATGACGCTGCCCGCTCGGCGCGCGGCCTTGGCGGCAGCTGGGCTCCTGCTCCTGGCCGCCGCAGCGGGCTGCCTGGCGGCGCAGGAGCCCGGTGCGGCAGATGACAGTGCTGCCGGCGCGCCTAGCAGTGCCGCCGCCGCCGCCGCCGCCCGCCCTCACCTGCACGGCACGGCGGCGGAGCAGGCGGCAAGCCTGCAGCGCTTCTTCGACAGCCTGGACGTGAACAGAGACGGTGACATCTCGACGGTAGAGGCCGCCAGCTATGCCGCTGCTGCCCTGGACATGGGCAGCGAGGGTTGGAGCGCGGGCGAGGCAGCGCAAACGGCGGGCGGCGCCCTGGACGGCGCTGACGCCGGCACGGGCATCTCTGCTGCCGAGCTGCGCCAGCACCTGCGCGCACTGATGCAGGTGCATACACGGGAGGCTGGGGGGCCGGTTGGGGGCTGAGCAGGGTAGCCAACGTGCGGAGAGCACTCCGGCGCCCCCTGCGCCGGCGTCCGCACCGCGACACCTCGCTGGTCGTACCGCCCCCCCCCCCCCCGTCGTATGTGTCCCGTTGCGGAGGGCCCGCGCTGCGGTGGCTGTCGCGGCTGCTCCGCTGCCCTCCTTGGTCTGCCTTTCTCCTTGCACGCTTTGGCTAGCACCCACCACACTGACTTGCTCTCCAACACCCACCGAACAACCCTCCCGTCCGCACCCTCCCCTGGCTTGCCCACAGAACACCGGGTGGAAGAGTGGGTCACCCACGGCCTTCCCCACACCCCCACACCAGCGTACCACCAGCACCCATTTAACAACCCTCCTGTCCGCACCCTCTCCTACGCCCGACAGGACCACCGGGTGGAGGAGTGGGTCACCCACGGCTTGAACCTGCCCCAATACGCCTCAGCCTTCAAGGCCAACGCCATCACAGCCCTGGACTTCCCATTCCTGGCGGCCGACGGCGGCGCTGCGCTGGAGGCGGACCTGGGGGTGGCCTCCAAGCTGCACCAGCAGCAGGTGCGGTGGTGGTGGTGTGTGTGGTGTGGTGTGGTGGGTGGGTGGGTGGGGTGGGGGTGGGATGGGGGGGGGGGGGGGGATGCGTGGGAAGGAGAGGCGCCGGCGAGCGCCGCTACGTGCTCCGCATTGGCCTGCCAGTCTGCAGCTGGCGTGATGATGCTCACGCCCTCCTAACCACAACCCGCTGCACCACCTACTATGCTGCCCCCCCTGCCTGCCTGCCTGCCTGCCAGATCCTGCGTGGCTTGAAGCGCCTCATGCTGGGGCTGGGCCGGCTGCCCTCGGCGCCGCTGCAGCTGTCCTGCACCGCCGCCAACCAGTCGGCGGTGCGCCTCAGCTGGCAGCCGCCCGCGGCGCCCGGCCACCCGCCCCTCCACAAGTACCTGCTGCAGCGCCAGCGGCTGCTGCCGCACGCCGAAGCCGGCGGCGCCGGCGGCGGGGCCCCCTACGGCGGCAGCTGTGCTGTGGAGGAGCGGTGGGAGGCTGCTGGGGAGCCAGATGATGAGGAGTCTTCCTGGCTGGACGCGCCGTCGGCGGCGGGCAGCTACCGGTATCGCCTGGCCGCCTGGAGCGCCTACGGGCACAGCCCCTATGCCGTCTCCGCCAACGCCTGCACCGTGCGCGTCGCGGCGCAGTGGCAGCACGGCGGCGGCGGCGCGGCGGCGGCAGCGCTGGCTCCTGCAGAGATGCAGGCGCTGGTGGCGGCGGCGGCGGCGGCGGCGGGAGGCAACCTGCTGGTGCCGCTGGCCCTGCCCGCCGGCGCACCCGCTGCAGCTCCCGCCGGCAGCGGCGCCACTTGGTCTTGGTCTGCTGCCAGCAGCACAGTGGTTGTGGGCCTGTCCATCCTTCTCAAAGCCAGCCAGCTGCGGCTGGGCGCTGTGGTCGGCGCAGCGTGGCGGTCACTGCTCTCCTGGCTGGCTGGGCGGCGTGGCGGCGGCGACGGCGCAGGTGCAGCAGGTGCAGCAGCGGCGCAGGCGCCTGCAGCAGAGGGCCAGCTCAATAGGCAGTCAGAGGAGCAGCAGCAGGGGACCGGCATGGCGGCGCTTGGCGTGGCAGCCGACGGCGCCGCATTTCCCACCGCAGCAGCAGGCATGCGCCGCACCGGCACCAGCCACGCCTCGCTGCACAGCCTTGGCAGCGAAGGCGGCGAGCAGCTGCCGGCGGGCATGCGCGTCACCTGCACCGCCGCGTGGAGCAGCATGCAGCTGGAGGGCTCTGAGTTGGATGCTTTTGCGGCGGCAGAAGCAGCGGCAGACCAGGTGGCAGCCGATGAGGAGCTGCAAACAGCGGTGCTGCGAGGCGCGCGCTGCGCCTACGCCGGCTGCCACCGCAGGTTCGACCGGCTTCGGGACATGAGGCGACGCCTGGAGGTGGGCTGCAGGGCTGCAGGGCTGCAGGGCTGCAGGGCTGCAGGGCTGCAGGGCTGCAGGGGTGTGGCGTGGCGTGGCTGGCGTGGAGAGCTGAGGTACCCCTCCCTGCCTGCCTGCCTGGTGACGCCTCCCTGCCCCTCTCCTAACCGCCCCTCCCCCCCTTCCTCTGCCCCATGCAGAGCCACTACTGCGGCCTGTGCCAGCGCATGTACTGCCTGCACCACACGCGCGTCAGCCCGCATGGCCCACGCGGCGGCTGCGGGCTGGAGAGCAAGTGCGTCTGCTATGCCTGCTTTGCCGAGTTGGCTCCGACGCAGCAGGCAGCGTACGAGCGTGTGAACCGCCTGCCAAAGCCAGCAGCAGCAGGTGGGGGCAGCAGCAGCAACGGCCTCAATGGCAGTGCACCAGCAGCAGCAGCAGCGGCGGCGGCGGCGGTGGCGGCGGCGGCACCGGCGGAGGGGCAGGGCGGCTGCGGTCTGCAGCCTGCCTCCCCGCCAGCCTCAGCCTTCTCCTCCCCTCAAAATTCTGGCGCTGCCACACCGGCGGTGCTGCGCTCGCCCTCGCAAGCGGCGCTGGCCGGCACGGCGGCGCGGCAGCGCTGGCGGAAGGCCGGCGGCGTGATGCGAGCGATGCTGCGCTTCAAGGCCGCTGGCAGCGTGCCCGGCTCGCCGCACCAGCCGGCTTGATCAATTTGAAGCCATTTATTGTTCATCAACTTATTTGTATCTTTCTTTGCACACCTGTTTTGACGCCTGCGTTGTTGTGCCTGACACTTTTGTACCCCATGCACACCAGCGACCGTAGAACAGGGACGCACCTGCAGCATCCCTATGGCACTGCCGGCATTCGTTGCGCTGCTTCCGCCGCGCAGATGCTACAGGGGGGTTTGCTGGAGTGTGAAAATGAACGCAAACAATCAATCATGTCGGTAAGAGGAAGCGTGGCGTGCACGCTCTGCCGCCACCGCCGTCAAGTGGTGACTTCGGTTGTGCCACTATCGACGCCATCGTCCGCTCTCTGCTGGCACATTCCGCAATCTGCGTCCTTCAAACCTACCAGCAGCATGAGCGGCGCCGTTTGTGTGCAGAGTGCCGGTGGAACGGTATGCACAGCCGCTCCTGCTCGCCGGAGTAGGCAACAAGCTTGCCGCAGTCGAGCGAGAAGATGTTACGCAACAGCGCGGCAGCCGGAGCCCAAAGCGGTGGGCCGGTGGCAGGCAGCTGCGGCGCTGGCGGCGGCGGCGGCGGCGGCCTGGGGCCTGCCGCTGCGCCCTGCAGCGGCAGCAGCGGAAGCAGCAGACGTCTATTCCAGCTTCCCCTATGTGACGCCCAGCGACATCCTGCCCTTCCTGCGGGCCGAGGCGCGGCCCGGCGACGTCGACTCGGTGTTGGCGGCCATCGACGCCTTTGCAACTTTCTATCCCATGTACCGGTCGGTTTAAAGCGTACCTGCCGGCATGCAAACCCAGAGGAGCAGGGGCTGTTGCTATTGGCCGCGGTTGCTGCTGCGCATTGTGTGCCAGGGGGGGGGGGACACCTCCACCCCAATGCATCCCGCACCTTGCCAACCTCCCCACTTGCCTCGCGACGCCTGGTGCAGCTGCGGCCCCGAAAAGGGCGCAATCCTGGAGAGCCTGGTTGCCGAGCAGCGCCCCGCGCTGGCGCTTGAGCTGGGGACGTTCATGGGGTACGGCGCGGCGCGCATAGCGCGCAACCTGCCACCTGGCGGCCGCCTGATCAGCATCGAGGCCAGCGAGGAGCAGGTGGGTGGGTGGGTGGGCTCTTGCAGGTTGGCTGTTGTGGTTTGGGTGTGGGGGGCTGGGTTGTGAGCGTGAATCAATGGGGGGCATGGTTGCTCATCGCCCACCGGCGCTGCCAAAACGGGAACACCTCTGCCATTGACCGTCCCCCAAACTCCACCTCCCGGCGCAGGCCGAGGTGGCACGGCAGGTGTTGGCACTGGCAGGCCTGCCGGTCGGCACCGGGCCGGACGCCCGCATCCAAGTGGTGAACGGCCTGTCGGGCGAGGTGCTGCCCACGCTGCGCCAGCTGGCAGGCGTGCAGCCCGGCGCCGCCGCCGGCTTTGTGTTTCTGGACCATTGCAAGCCGGTGCGGTGCAGGGCGCAGGGAGTCGGCGGATTGGAAAGGCAGCGGCTGGACTGTGCATGCACAGCCTGCGGAGCGGCCTCTGCGTCAGGCTTCCCCTGCCTGCTCGCCCTCCATGCGTCATTCCACACGCCCGCCCCGTTCACCCCAAGCACTCTTGCGTTCTCATACCGCTGTGCACTCGCATGCCCCTGCGAAGTGCTACCTGCCCGACCTGCTGTCCCTGGAGCGCCTAGGGCTGGTGGCCCCCGGCTCCCTGGTGCTGGCAGACAACGTGCTGATCCCAGGGGCGCCCGATTACCTGGCCCACGTCATGATGCCCGCCGGCGGCGGCGGCGCCGGCGAAGCAACAGAGGGCGGCGCTCGCGGCACCGGCACCAGCAGCAGCGGCGCCAGTGGCGACCCTGGTGCGCTGGCGTACCAGACGGACCTGCGGTACACCGCCTTCGAGGTGGAAGAGCGGTACAAGAAGGACTGGCAGCCCAAGCGGGACGCCATGTCGGTGTCGCGCTGCGTCGCGGCGGCATGAGGGGGTGCTGTGCAGTGCCTCGAGTGCTACGGACGCCGCGACCTCAGCTGCACCTGTCAGCGCTGCAGCGCTGCCGCCTGCCCCCGCAGTGCTTGTAATTTAACACACATACATTAAACGCTACATCTACATCCGTAGCGGAGAAGAGGGGACACGACGGAGTGAAGAGGAGGCACGATGCAGATGCCAATCACATAGCGCGGCGCCAGCAACTGCCAGCCTGCCTATCGAGCCGTAGGCAGCGGCTGCCGGCTCAGCCATTCCAACACGTCCAGAGTCTGCCCAGCGCCTGCCACAAAGAAAGGGAGAGGGAGGACAGGGCTGCTGCGTTTGAGGTTTCCAACCCAACAACACTGTGCAATCATTCCCACCACAGCCGCTGCTGTGACAGGAAAGGACGGGCGCTGCTGTGACAGGACAGGTCAGGCGCTGCCTACACTCCACAGCCTCCGCTCTTCAACTCCCACCACCCCTTGCCGCACCTGCGCGCGCCATCAGCCTGCCGCTGACCAACCGCACGCTGAGCTTGGCGGCGCCCAGCTTGTAGGTGCAGGTACCGCACTTGTGCAGCGGGACGTGCAGCCCGTGTTCAGCCAGCAGCTGCAGCAAGCCCTGCAGGAGGGAGGTGGGGAGGCGGCAGGCGGCGGAGCATTGCCGTGGGGTGCTGGCTCAAACAGGATGCCGGCCCTGCCGGCCCTGCGTTTCATCAGTGCAGGCAGCAAGCAGTGCCGCCGCCGCATGGCCGGCGGCTCTCCCCGCCAACAACCCCACCCCTTCACAGCTCAGCCGGCTCTGCCCACCCCTCTGCACCTGCACCATTGGCTCCACCCGCCGAGGGTCGGTGTCAACCGCGCTGGCGCTGCTGAACACCGAGCGCGCCCACTTGCTTGCACGGTCGGCGTCGCTGCTCATGACTGCGGCGGGCCGTGGCGGGGGGTAGGGGGAGCAGGGCAGATGCTTGAAGGCTGCAGGGAAGGCGTGGTGCTGGCCTGCAGGACGGGCCGCAAGCTTCTGCATGCCCCCCCCCCACACACACACACCCACCCACCCCATGCATCCATGGCCCATGCGCTACACGCACCCACCTGCATTGTAAGCTGCACGTATCTCCAAGAAGGCCTGGTCCTGGCCGTACGTCGGCCGCAGCCCTGCCTTGCCGCGCAGGCCGGGCGTGCTGCCGGGCAGGCCGCCGCCGCCGCCGCTGCCGGGCCGCGGCGTCTGGCCACGCGGCGTCTGGCTGGGGCGCGGCAAGTACCCGGCACGCGCAGCGCCGCGGCTAGTGGGGGCAGCAGCAGCGGCAGCAACGCTGGCAAAACCGGCAGGGCCAGGGCCACGCGCAGAGCCCCGAGCCGAGGGCAGCGGCGGCGGGTAGTGCGCAGCGATCGCCTCCTCAGCGTCCGCCTCTGCTGCCGCTGACCGCGCCGTCAGCTGCCACTGCCGCGCCGTAGCCAGCAGCTCTTGCTGCGCTGGCGACACCGAGCGGCGGGCAGACAGCAGGGGAAGCCCCACCTCACAGCTCTGCTGGACGCTGCCTGCCGGAGAGGGGGCGCCAAGAGTGCCCCCTGGGTGTGCTGCGCCCGCCCTGCTGCCGCCCAGCACTGCAATACCATCTGCTACTGAAAGGACGTGGGCAAAAGGATCCGCTGGTGGCTGCGATGCTGCACGCGGCTCGTCACCCTGCTCTCCCTGCGCCGGCGGCGGTGGTGAAAGCAGCACCGGCGGCGGCAGCACCGGCAACGCCTGCGCCTGGAGCTGCTGCAGGCTGATGGCAGATAGCTGCAGGCGCGGCACCTGCGGCGGCAGGGAGCGCCGCTGGCTGCTGGCGCCGGCAGGTGCGGGCGCAGCCTGGCCAGCCTCTGACGGAGACTTTGGAGGCGACTTCACGCTGCCTGTCACACCCGCTGCTGCCAGCGCTGCAGGGCCAAACACCTGCAGCAGCACAGCGAGAATGGGCACACGACCCTTGCTCACAATGAGTGCAAAGCATGCGCTTGTAAAGCAGAGCATCTGCGCCCTATGCCACAGTTTCACACAGTGTAAGGGGAGCGGGGAACCAACGATGGGCATCCAGGCGCCTAGATGTTCATCCATGGTTTCCCGCTCCCCTTTTACAAGAGTTGACGCAGTTTGCAACAATCGCAGAACTTTACTCCTCTCCAATCTGCTCTGGCCCACCCACCTTGCTGGCAGGGATGCCCAAGGCCTGGAGGGCACCGCATGCAGAGGCCACCTGCCCGCGCAGCTGCTGGTTCTCCCGGCGTGCTGCCGCCACCCGCTCAGCCGACCCTGCCTGCGCCGCTGCTGCCGCACGCTGCGCCGCCTGCGCCTGCGCTGCTGCACGCCGCGCCGCTTCCGCCTCTGCTGCGCCCTCCTGCCGTGCCGCCGCCAGCGCCTCGCGCAACCGCCCCGCCTCCTCCTGCGCTGCTGCCTGCTTGGAGGCAGCCGTTGCTAGGCGCGCCGCAAGCTGCGCGTTCTCCTGCTGGTGCCGTGCCGCCACCTCGCCCAGCTGGCAGCGTAGGTCGCCCGCCTGCCGCTCCAGCTGCTGCGCCTGCTGCGCCAGCGACGCTGCACGCCCCTCTGCTGCCTGCACGTGGGTCACGCAAGATGGAGCAAGGTTCAGGGTGCAGCGCATGCTGCAGGGTGCACATCCGTTGAGCACCGGCAAGAACCACCGCGGCAGGTTGAGTCCAGCAGCAGCGCAGCTCACAACTGCCCCAGCTCGCATCCGCCCCGGCGTCACAGCCGCCCCAACTCACCTGCGCCCGCTGCTCCGCGTCGTCTGCGCGCTGCTTGAGCGAGTGCAGCTGCACCGTGCGGGTCTCGTACTCCAGCTGCACGATCTGCAGGCTCTGCTGCAGCTGCACCACCTGCGTTTTGAGGAGGCATCAAAGGTTGAAGGTTGTCATGGTTGGGTAAGGGGTGGCGTCTCATACTCGGATGCACAGCCTGCAGGCTCTGCTGCAGCTGCACCTCATGCAAATCGTCGAGTCACTGGGACGAACCTCCAGCTGGCGCTGCCTTCAACACCCAGCAGCAGAGTCCGGGTGTGCAGCTACCCCGGAAACCGCCCCGGAAAGATGCCCCTCACGTTGCCCTCTCACCTCCAGCTCAAGGGCCAGCAGCTTCTTCACTCCGCCAGGCAGTGCTGCAGCAGGCGCCGGAAGCGGCGCAGGCGACGGCGGTGCTGCGGTTGGGCCCACGGGCTGCAGCGCATCAGAAGGCACAGGGGGTGCCGCCTGCGCAGGCCGGGCTGCCGGCGGCGGCAGCGTCACCTCCTGCTGCTGCTGCTGGATCAGCTGCTGCTGATGCACTGCCTGCTGCTGCATTTGCACCTGCTGCTGCTGGCGGTGCTCTGCCGCAGCGGCAGCGGCGGCATCGCTAGAGGACAGCAGGTGCTGCAGCATGCTTAATACCGACGCCAGCGCATCGGGCTGCTCAGCGGCCGCAGCACTGGCCGGCGCCGCTGGCTCGCTGCCGCTGGCCGTTGCTGCTGCAGGTGGCTGCTGTTCAGATACCGCCACAGCACCGCTGCCAAACAGGTCAGGCCGTCGCTGCGCAGGCTCAGCTCGCGTGCTGCTGCCGCCAACGGTCCCGTGGGCTGGGGCGGCCTGCTGCTGGTTGACGAAGCAAGGGTCTGCATGCTGCTGCTCGCCAGTGGGATCATCTCTGCTGCTCTCCGCAGCTCCTGTTGCTGTTGGTGCGTCAGCCGGCTGCCCCTCCTGCAGCGGCCCTGCCGTTGACTGCCTGCTGTCGCTGTCTGCCGCTGAGTGCTCGCCGCCGCCCGCCGCTGGCATGTCGATCGTGTATGGCGCTGCTGCATCGTCAGGGGCACCCCCGAGCTGCAGGCGGCCGGAAAGAGGAGTGGGGCTCGCCTCCAAGGCGCGACGCCCGGCCGCAAGCGGAGAACAGTAGTGTCGCAGCGGCGTGCCGTCGCGTTCTACTGTCAGTTCGACGGCCAGAGCATTGCCGTCAAGGAACAGCAGTTCCAGCGCCACGCGCTCCTCTCCGGCCATCCCCGCGACAGCTTTGGGCTGGGGGCGGCGGTTTGTGTGGGCGCCAAGAGGGTCGTGTGGCAGCCGCACAGTAGGCAGGGTGCGAGCTCACCGCATGACAGCCGCAGAGCAGAATTTCACAAGCGCGGGCTCCGCCGCCGCCCCCAGTTTGGGCAGAGTGCGCGACAGTTGGCTAATGGCCCACAGGCAACCGTCCCACAGCCAGCAAGCATCCAAATAAAGCTCACAGGTTCTGGCCGTTTTTTTTTCTGGGCAAGTAGTCCTGTCCTGTCCTGCAGCTTGCAGCCTCGCCGTGCCAACGCGCTGCCAGCGCGGTGCCCCACCGCCTCCTGTTCTCCCCTGTGCTCCCCACCACGCGCTCCGTTACAATAGGTGCAGTGCTGAGTTATCATCACGCAAGGGTAGCAGCAGCGGCAGCTGGCAGCTGACAGCTGGCAGCGTCCTCAGCCCAAGCCGTTGTTGTTCACCTTGGCAAACTGCTTGCCGGAGGAGAGGTATGCCGCGATGCCGGGCTGCGCCGCCACACGGGCGTGGTGCGCCACCTGCAGCGGGCGAGGGTGGGAGATACCACTGGCACCGCTGGGAAGGTACCGGCAGGCAGCACAACAAAACAGCCTGCACACAGCATGCACGCGGCACGCATCTGCACGCGCGCATGCACAACGGCAGGCATACACCCGTGCGTCCACAGCCAAGCGCAGAGTACTTCGCCACTTGCAGCAGGACATACCAGCTCGGGGTAGGCGTCCTTGAACTGCTCGCCGAATGCGCGCACGTGCACGTCGGTGATGTCAAACAGCTGCGCAGGAAGGGGGGCACTGGTGGACTTGCGGCCCTCCGCCCCTTTGCCTGCTGCGCAGCCGCTGCGTGCGCTTCACGCTGGCCAAACACATGAAGTGAGTGCCCGCCCCTCCCACACATCCCCCTCTTGCACACAGTGCGGCATGCCTCACCAGGATGTCGGCAATGCTGAGGGAGCTGCCCACTGCCCAGTCGCCTCCATAATGCTTCACCAGATTGGACAGGTAGGCAAAGTGGGCGCCGCCGTTGCGGGCGCCGGCGGCGGTGGCCGGGTCCATGTGGGTGCTCCAATATGCGGCCTTGGCTTCATCAGACTGAAAGGGCAGGCATGGTGTGAAGGCACCCGTCCCATCCTCTGCACAGCCGCGGCCGTGCGCAGCGCTGGCAAGGCGACCTCCCCGTCAACCCCGGGCACAGGCGGCGGGAGCCAAGCACTCGCCGGCTCACCAGCTGGTCGGTGTAGATAAGGCCCAGGTAGCTGCAAGCGTGACGATTGAACAAACATTAAACAACACAGTGTGTTTGTCCAGACACGAGGCGGTGGGCCGCAGGGGCAGGAGAGGAGGTACAGGGAACAGGGGACGGCGACAGGGGGCAGCTTGGCACGCAGCCCCTGCAGGGGAGCCGGTGCAGGGAGAGGCGGCACGCACAGCGCAGCACAGCGGAGCGCAGCACAGCACAGCGCAGCATGCTCACTTGCGCTTGATGTCCTCGACACCTAAACGGGGGGGGGGGGGGGGAACAGGCGGTGAGATTCGGCGGCGGCAGCAGGCGGGCGCCGAGCACAGGCGTGTACAGCCAGCGCGTGCCAGGCGGGCACGCGGGCAAGCAGCAGCGGGCCGCGCTGCCGTAGGGCGGGCGCCCTCACCGTCTGCCAGCATGTCGATGCGTGCCGCCTCAGCCAGCCCAGACCCAAACATGTTGTGCTTGCTGCGGGGACGGAGGCAGCAGTGGAGGGGCATGCGGCAGGCCGGTGAAACGACAGCATGCAGGAGAAGGGCAAGCATCGTCCCCTCCCGCCGCTGCCACAGGTGGTCGCTTTCGAGGTACCGAAGCGACCGCAAGCGTGTGGGAATGCTGGGCACGGCGAAGGACCCCCGGGGCTTTCAGGTGGGGCGGGGGAGGCAGGTGGTTGCTGCGCACAGCACGGCGCGGTGCAGGCGCTCACCGCCCCAGGTGCCGCATGATGGTGTTGCTCTGGCTGATGTCACCCTCCTCGTCCACATACCTGCAGGTGGGGGTAGGGTTGGAGTTGAGAGGGCCAGCAGGCCACCCCGGGGTTGTGGGACGGTGCCCAGCAGTGGCCGGGGCATCACAGCATCGCAGAGGCGTTAACGTCCCGCACCCGCCTGCAACCAGCGTGCCCGCATCCAGCGAGCCATGCCAGTCCCAGGCCTGCACCGGTGGGCACTGCGGAAGTCCAGCTGCCCTCACCGAGGGCACTGGGCAAAGGGCCCTCTCGGGTGGGGGGAAACGGGCATGAATGCTGCACACAAAACAAAAAACACTTCGGCGCTCACCGAGGGCACTGCGCAAAGGGATACTTCCCAAGGTCCGCCTTCATCTCCGCATAGTCCACAGCAACCTGCACAGCGGAGCTGCCATCGGTTTTAGTACATTGCAATCTCGCGTACGCAACCACAGCTGGCAGCAGGCGGCACCGGCAGCAGCGCCCCCAGCCGAGCATGCGCATGCACTGGCCTCTCTCGTCCGCCACCCTTACCCAGTGCAACACAAGCGACGCGCCTGCCATAGCTGGCTGCCCCTGTGCACCCCTCATGCTCAGCATCAGGCACAGCCCGCGCCTAAGCGCAAGCACCCACCTCCTCCCACTCCACGCCCGCGGCTTCCAGCGCCAGCCGGACGGGCTCGGCACGCCTGCATGCCACACAAGGGTGATAGGACGAAGCATGTGCATGGTCTGGATCCACCCACAGCAGTGCGCAAGGTGAGCGTGAGGTGAGGGGCAGGTGGGGGGCAGCGCGCATGTGCAGGCAGGGCGTACAAGGCGAGGAAGTGTCGGCGCAGGGCGCATGGGAACGTGGTGCCGTGGGCCGCTGCCGGCACCACCAGCAGTGCCGCCTGCCACACCAGTGTTTCTGCCTTTCCGGTCACTGACCCACGGATAGGGAAGTAATACACCTGGGCCTTGGCCATCTTCACTGCGCTGGAGGCGGGGCAGCGAGGGGAGGTTGACGTAAGGCGGCGGCGGGCACCGGCTGGCTGGACGGCCCCGAGCGTCCGCGCGACGAGCCGCTCATCTGGTCGGCAGGAGAGCTGTTCAGCGCGTCTGTCGTGATCGGGAGAGCCGTGAACCGACCTTCTGGAACAGGCACGATCGGCGGCAGCGATAGCAGGGGTCAGCTTTGAAGTGCCAGACGGGAAGCTAGAGATGAGTAGCTCGAGAATGCACGGCTGGCAGGGGAATTCAGAAAGCCTACGCCAGCAGCGGCGTCGTGCTGTGCGTGGCAGGCGGCGGCATGCGGCCTTTGCTTGGGAACGGGCCTAGAATGAACATTCACATGTTTATCTCGTGCATATGGTCGCTGCTTGCGACCTGTAGGAAAGCGCTGCGTGTCCTGTCCCGCGGCACCCTGCGCTGCCCTGCGCGACCATCGGTCGGCCGTGCCGAAAGCGCCACGCAAGGCGGCAATAAAATCATTGTTGGCGCTGCCGCATTTATCTGACATTTTTCCAGAGCGTCTGCTGATAACAGGTCCTTCGGCATCTCAGGTGTGTGGGGAATCGCTGGTGGTAGCGGCACGGGGCATCGTGAGCAGCAGCGGCGGCGGCGACGGCGGTGGCGGCGGCGTATCACCTGTTCCCGTTAGCAGTGACGCGTCAGTCCATCTTGGCCTCTCCTCCTAAGCAAATTATAGCTGCTGTTGATCAAGCCCTTGGCGCTCCTCGCCGCCGCCATAAACCCCAGCGGCCCTTGCATCCGCTCCTCCCAGCCCTCCAGCAAGCTCACCATGTTGCAGCCTCGATGCCTGCGAGTCTCGGGGCGGGGCTCCGCCCAGCTGCGGTCTAGCCTGAGGCCGGGCGGAGGCCGCTCCACGCCCTTTGCCAGCGTGCAGCGCCGCCGCCTCCTGGCCTGCAGCACGCAGCAACGTGCAGGCGGCAGCAGCACCAGCAGCAGCAGCAACGGCGCGACTGTGGAGCCGCCCGCAGCGGTGGCGGATGGGCAGGTGCCGCTCGCCGCCCCGCCGCCGCCGAACCTCGAGTGCATCGGCACTGGGCAGGAGGTGGAGTGCCGCATCATCACAGAGTACCCCAACCAGCCGCCGGAGATCGCAGCGCAGGAGGCGGCAGCAGCGGCAGCGCAGTCGGAGTCGCACGGTGCGTCGGGCGGCACAGGGTCGGTCCCTTGGCCCGCCGCATGCCGCACTTGGGCCCCCCGCTGCCACCTGTGCGATGCTCCCTCCTCGTGCCCCGCCGCTGCCTGCGCCGCCTGCTGCTCCCCAGCCGCGCGCCTAAAGCAAAGCCCCACCCCGCTGGTGCGCCGCCGCGCCCTGCCGCAGGCCCGCTGTCGCTGCTGGACGCGTTGCTGCTCATCTCCCCCTTCTTCTTTTGGGGGACCAGCATGGTAGCCATGAAGCAGCTGGCCCCCCACACCACCCCCCTGCTGGTCGCCTCCTGGCGGCTCATCCCCGCGGGCGCTGTGCTGCTGCTGTGGGCGCAGCGGTCGGGGCGCAAGGCGCCCACAGACCCCCAGGCCTGGCTGGTGGTGGCGCTGTTTGGGCTGGTGGACGGCGCGGCGTTCCAGGTGGGGCGGGCGGCACGGGCGCGCCTGGTGTGGGGCGGGCTGATGGTGCGGCACGCCTGGTGTGGCCGCAGCAGGGCAGCGCGCGTGTCTGTGCAGCGCGACATGTGCCCGCCCGTCTCACCGCAGCTGCCCTTGACCCCTCCCACCCCTCCTTTGCCCACACACCAGGGCTTCCTGGCCGAGGGCCTGCAGCGCACGTCTGCCGGCCTGGGCAGCGTCATCATCGACAGCCAGCCCCTCAGCGTGGCCCTGCTGGCGGCGCTGCTCTTTGGGGAGGAGCTGGGCGGCGGCGGCGTGGCAGGGCTGTTCCTGGGGGTGGCGGGGCTGTGCCTGCTGGAGCTGCCGCCCTCGGTGCTGGCCGCCCTGCCAGACTCGTTCGCGGCGGGGGCGCTGCAGCTGGCGGCCGGCAGCAGCGGCGGCGACGCAGCCTCAGCAGCGGCGGCGCTCGGCAGCGACGCGGCCTCAGCAGCGGCGGCGGCGCTCGGCGGCGGCGACGCCAGCAGCGGCGGCGGCGCTCCTTGGAACATTTGGGACAGCGGGGAGTGGTGGATGCTGCTGGCGGCGCAGTCGATGGCGGTTGGCACCGTCATGGTCCGCTGGGTGGCCAAGTACTGCGACCCGGTTGTGGCCACCGGCTGGCACATGGTGCTGGGGGGGCTGCCGCTGCTGGCGGTGGCGGCCTGGCAGGAGGGCCCAGAGGCGTTGGAGCGCCTGTCGCTGCTGACCGGTGAGGGCAGCAGGGCTTGGGAGGGTCGCAGCTGCTGCGCTGCGTTTGGTTTCGTCTGCCAGTCTGCATCTGACCTGCACGCATGCTCTGGCCGCCCACCGCTGCGCCCACCTGTGCCCGCCCTTCGCTGGCCCCTCGCTTGGCCCCGCTGCAGCCTCCGATGCCGCCCTGCTGCTGTACGTCTCCCTGCTGGGCTCAGCCGCCAGCTGTAAGTGCGCCTGCAGTGGATTGGGAGGGCAGGGTGCAGGGCGAACGTGCACCCCCGCTCTCAACCATACGGCTGCACGCGCCTGCACCTCTCTGCGGGCCGCTGTTGCCGCTGCTGCCGCTGCTGCCGCTGCTGCTGCTGTGACTTTTGATGCTCTCCCCGCGCCGCCACCCTGGTTTGCAGACGGCGTGTTCTTCTACAACGCGTCCCGTGGCAACCTGACTGCCCTAAGCTCCCTCACCTTCCTCACGCCCATGTTTGCGGCGGCCGGCGGCTACGTGGCACTCGGTGAGACGCTGACGCCGCTGCAGCTGACAGGCGCGGCCGTCACGCTGGGCGCGGTCACCCTCATCAGCAAGAACAGCGGCAAGGGCGGCGGCGGCAAGGGCGGCAGCGAGGCCAGCGGTAGCAACGGCGGCGCCGCCAACGGCAGCGGCGGCAAGGCGGCGCCGCAGTGAGGCGGCACGCAAGCTTCTCTCCCTTCTGGTACTCACTGGCTCGCTTCTGATCTGATCTGTGTGCTGTATGCCTTCTTCCATGCTGCATACCCCCTCTCTGAACACTTTGATCAAACCTGCGCACCAGCGCCTGTACATCTAGCAGCAATGCCCTCCTCGCCTCCTGCGCCTCGCTGGCACTGACACCCCTCTGTGAATCGACGTTGCGTTTCATGATGTGCACATCCTGAGGCAGAAGAATGACCGCAATGTGCAGGAAAGAGGACAGGCCTGGGATGTGCGGGAACGTGCACGCGTGAGCACAGGTGGCGGCGGCGGCACCGGGTGACCACGGTGAGGAGCGTGGCCGACTGAGCCTATCGCTTAACTAGTTGCATATAATATTTCAGTCATGCACGCCTCCTCTGTTCAGCAGGCGCGACAGCTGGTCGCACAGGTGCAGCCGTGGTGCCGCCGGCTGCTGGTTGCTTTTGCACCCCCGCTGACCTGTTTCGACTGCTTTTTACGTCTGCGCAGGGTCGCTGGCCACCGAGGCTATGGCAGCGATGCCTTGCCCCGCCTGCAGCGCCGCGGCGGCGGGCGGTGGCGGCAGCCGCTGGCGGCGTGGCTGCGCAGCGGCAGGCAGCTGAGCCGCTCTCGCAGCAGTCTGCGCAGCCGCCTGCAGACAGGCAGGAGCTGTCGCCGCTGGAGCAGCTGCTGAAGAATGTGAACGTGCGGCAGACACGCATTGCTCAAGAGTGAGGCGGCGTGCGGGCGGCGGTGGTCGGTGTTAGAATAGCAGGACCTCTCTGGTTTTGGTGATGTCCCGTCATTCCTCATGCCCAACCCCAGAACCGATTCCATTGATGATCATGTGATTCCACCATTGTTCGTGCCCCCACCACTCATGTGCCCCGACCCAACCGTGCAGGGCGTGGGGGCAGGTCCTGCGGCGCGGCGACACCGTCGTCGACGCCACAGCAGGCCGCGGCCACGACGCCGCCTTCCTGGCCAAAGCAGTGGGCCCCGCAGGCACGGTGCACGCGTTTGATGTGCAGGAGGAGGCGCTGCGTGCGACGGCAGCGGCGGTGGAGGCGGCGGTGGCGCCGGGGGAGGCGCCGCAGCTGCATCTGCACCACACCTCGCATGCGCACATGAAGGAGGTAGTGGCAGGTCCAGCCCGACTGGTGGTGTTCAACCTTGGTGAGTGCTGGGGGGGGGGGGGGGGTGCCTGGTGGGTGTTGGGTACGCATGCGTGCGTGATGGTGTGCCACCAGCGCGCTGCCTGAGTGTGCGCTGGCGCTTCGCCGCGCCTGCTGTCGTCATCTCGACCCTGCTCCCCTGCATTTGGGCATTTGGCCCCTCTCTCTGCCAGGCTACCTGCCCGGCGGCGACGAAACCACCACCACCCAGGCCAGCAGTACCATCCCGGCGGTGGAAGCTGCCGGCGAGCTGCTGGCGCCGGGAGGCCTTATCAGCATCCTCTGCTACACCGGGCACGCAGGTGGGCGAGAGGCTGGGCACGCAGATCTGCTTGGCAGCAGGGCGGCATGCGGCGCTGCTGTGGCGCTCCTGACGGCGCATGCGCTGTTGTGGGTGCTGCGCGAACAGTGCGCTTGTGCAGGCTGCATAAGATGATCCTCGAGCGCCCGCCCACCTGCGCCCCAGCTCGCTCTCGCCCCACCACACATCTGCATCTCCTCTCCCTCCCCCTCCCCTCCCAACCGTGCGTGTCAGGCGGCACAGGCGAATACCTGGCAGTGCGGCAGTTTGTGACGGATCTGCCACCCTCGCTTTGGGTGAGCTCCGAGCTCCGGCTGCTCAACCGGCCGACCGCCCCCGTGCTGCTGCTGCTGTGGAAGCGCGATGTCTGAGCGGGCGTGTTGCGCTTCGCCTGCTGTAAGGCCAGGCAAACTTGATTCTCAGAAATGGGCTGGCCGGCCTGCAACTGGCGGCAGGCAGGCAGGCAGGGGAGGGGAAGGGGGGCGGCTTCTCTCCGTTGAGCCTCACTCGTCATCAGAGTCCCGTACGTCAGGCTGCATGCAGCGTCTGCTCGGTGCAGTGGGCTGTTGCAGAAGCTGCCCTGCAGTGCCGAGCGGCACTACAGAAACAGACCAGGGCCAGGACCTAAGATGCGACGTCGCGTCGACACCGACGTCGCATCGACGCGAGGGGTGCGCTAGCCACAACGTCGACCTCGCTGCCGCTGCTACAACACCTCCGTCGGCCGCCGCTGTGCCCCTTCTCCTTCAGATGGCAGACAAGGTGAGCACGAAAATCGGGGACCACGAGAGCTGGATGGATGATCTTGTTGCAGCAGGTTGGACTGTGCATTTTTTCCCGATCGTGTTGTCTCGCTAAGGCCGGGTCACCAACACGGCAGCGGCGGCACTGGAGCACTGCGGAGTGGCCGCTGCTGGCGCCACAGCAGCGGTGCGGCGCATCGCCCCTCCACGCTCGCTTACAACACGAAGTTCAGGAACGCTAGACGCAAGCTGTACAGCATGCTTGATGAGCACCCACACGACCCAGGCTGATCTAACTGGCCGCCTGCGGGGAGGGTCTTAGCGGCGGCGCTCCGCGCCGCTGGCCTCGCTCCCGGGTGAGCCAGCTGGCATCCCCGCCGCTGCGGCGCGTGCGCGCATCTCCCCCAAAAGTCACCCACGCGTGTCACATCTTCTTCTTCTTCTTCGCCGCACTGACACACGCCTTCCGAGCTTTGAGCCATGGTATCTGGCCTGCAGCAGTTCGGCCTGCTCGCGCTGCCCGACGGCGTCCTGGAGCGCGTGCTGGCCTGCCTGGAGCTTCACGAACGGTGAGTTCAGTAGGATTGGAAAAGGATTACCCGCCAGCTTCCGCTGCCGAGACTCCTGCACCGCCAGCGGTGCCGCCAAAGGACAGACTCCGCCGCTCGCGCTTCTGCCCCCGCCGCCGCGTAAATGCTGATCAGGACGCTTCCCTGCCCTCCGGTTGCAGGCGTCGAGTGATCCCTCTGGTGAACCGGCGGCTGCAGCAGCTGGTCGACAGCCCTGTGCTGAACGCCGCCATCTGTGTCACGTTTGACGGCACGCAAAGCCTGCTGCGCCTGCGCTCATTTGGCGAATGGTTTGCACAGAAGCACGGCAGCGTGCGGCAGCTGCGGCTGCACGTCGGGAATTCTGACTGGAATGCAGCCATCAGCAAGCATGAAGCCGCTGCCCTGGTGCGTGCGGTGCTGGACGGCTGCGGCGGGGCGGGCTGCCTTCTTCAGGAGCTGCAGCTGAAGTTCTCCAACCTCAGCTTCTTCTGCAGCGGTTGGGCGAGCGAGCTGTGCAGCCTGCGCACCCTGGCGATCAAGTGCGAATTCGCGCAGCTGACAGCCAACTGCTCCCTGGCTGCGTTGACCCGGCTGGAACACCTGCACTTGGCCGCTGGGCTCGACGGCCTGCGCCTCGGCCCCCACCTCCGCCTGCCCGCCTCCCTCACCCGCCTGCACCTGAGCCACGACAGCGCCCTCAGCCTGCCGCAGCAGGTGGGTGCGCAGGTGGCGGCGGCGCATGCCTGGCTGGGCCGCTTTTCGTATCGCTTTCAAAGCAAGTCGCCCAGCGCGCCGCTCACAGCGTGCCCCTCCTCACCCCGCCCCCTCTCGCATGCCCGCTGCCCTCCAGGTCTCCCAGCTGTCGCGGTTGCGCGCCCTCAGCACCGAGTCCTGCCGCTACACGGCCGCGGGCTACGCCCCGCTGGCGGCGCTGCCCGCGCTGCGCCAGCTGTCGCTTGAAGACTCCTTCTCCATCCCCGCCTGCCTCCCCGCCCTGACCGCTCTGGAAAGCCTGTCTCTCAGTGATGCCATGTCCTCCCGCGACGACTACATCTTTTTCGTGGCGGCGCTGCCCCGTCTGCGGCAGCTCACCCACTTGGCGATTCGCGGAGTACACGAACTGGCAATGCTGCCGCCGCCAGCCGCCGCAACGCACACGTGCCTCCGCAGCCTCGCCTGGCTTCCTGAAGACGATGCGCCCCTCCGCAGCGGCGCCTGGCTGTCCGGCCTGCGCCACCTCACCACCGGCCTGGTGATCGTGCACGCCAGCCTGCCGGCGCTGGCGGGTGCCACCGCGCTCGAGGCCCTCAGCCTCACCTACGAAGACGAGGCTCTCGACTGGGACCGCGCCAACCAGCGCCTGCGCGCAGTCATGCGCTGGGCGGCCCGCCACCCCTCGCTGCGCAGCCTCGCCGTCGGCGTCGGCGAAGAGGCTGCCGCGATCCTGCGCCACCTGGCGGAGGAGGCGGTCGACGCGCTGCGCGGCTCGCGGGTGCGCCTGCAGCTGCCGGAGCCGTACAGCGTGGCTGACCGCAGCCGCCTGCGCCAGCTGTGCGTCGGCCCCGACCTCATGTGATGCCGCCCCCGACGGCGCCATCCCCCAGCCCCCTCTGCGCCACTTTTCCTTCTTACCAGTGCTGCTGCTGTTGGAAACACGCTGCATCCCTCTGTCCAGTCCCTTTCCCCCCCCTTCCCGCCCCCCTGCACATGCCTGCTGTCCTTGTTCCGTCCCGCACGCGTGCATCTGCCTTCGCCCCATCCCCTCTGCATTTGCCCCGCTGCACTTCCCCCTGCCCCCCGCCCCTCACACCTGTTTGTGCACTGTCCTGCCACCTGCCCCTCCCCCTCCCACCAGATGTGCATGCATGCGCGCTTGTCGCTCCCTGCAATTCTGTCGAACTGTCGAGGGGCACCGGCCTGGCCGGAGCTGGGGAGGGCGCCTGCGGCCCACAGCATCGTTCACAGCAAGGCGGCTGCAGAGTGGTTTGGGCAGGCGGCAGCAGGCTCGATCAGTGGCAAGCCGCGGCGGCGGGCGACGCCGCCACGTCCCCAGAGCCGCTGGCGCGCGTGTCAATGCCGTTGCTGCGCAGGCGGGCGCACCACAGCTCCAGCTGCATTGCCAGCTCGCCTCGCAGCCGCAGCTCCTCTGCGTCTGTGCACCCAGCCAGGCCAGCCTTGAGCTCTGACAGCTCCTGCTGGCAGGCCGCCAGCCTGTCGGCAGCTGCCGCATCGCCATGCCGCTTGGCGGGTGCTACGCCACCCGGTGCCGCCGCCGCCGCCGGCCCTGGCGCTGTAAGGCCTGCCGCGCTGCCACCCACCACGCCCTCACCGCCGCACTCGGTGCAGCAGCGTTCCAGGCGGCGGTGCTCGTAAGTCTCCACCAGAACGCCGTTGCCCAGGCACGACGCGCAGATGCGGCAGCTCGGGGCGGCCGCGGCGTTGGTGGGTGCTGCTGCCGCCGCTGCTGCTGCTGCTGGCGGTTCTGCCGCTCGTGCTGGCGGCGCTGCTTCTGCCTCTGCCAAGTCCACCGGCTGGCCTGCAGTGCGAGGGCGGTAGCAGAGGGAAGGCCCTTTATGCTGCATGACTGCACCACGAGCGCCGCAGGCAGCGGCAGGCGGCGACAGCCTGCGGCGGCAGCACCCTCCTGTAGCAGTCCAGCTCACCTGCCGCGGCTCCTCCGCCATACTTGGCGCGCAGGCGCTCCACCAGCTCGGCCTCGTCGCCAGTCAAGCCTCCAGGAGGCGGCTGCGCTGCCGGCGCCTCTCCACCTACCGGCGGCGGCAGGGGTGGGCAGACGCCTCCGGCTGCTTCCATCATCTAGATGACTCCTGCTTCGTATGTTGTGATACAGCGCAGTGCCAGCGGCGCAACAGGGCTGTGTCGGAAGGAGAGCGGCTGCATGTACACATGTTGCACGGTCACTCCCGCCATTTCCTCCACGTCGCATGCGCAGGCGTGTGCCTCGATTCACCAGCATCAGCTCAATCTACAATCACACCTAGCAGGCTCCCAGCTGCAACCGCTCCGCACAGCGACCGCGCACAACCCCAGGACCACCCGGCACGCGCCTGCGGCCGTCCCACCCCTGCCACCATGCCCTATTGCTGTTCACAGTGTCGAGGAGCAGCGCCATGCAGCGCCAGCGTCGCGGCCTGCCGGCAGCGACCGCTGCTGCCCGCCGCCGCCGTCCTGCCGCCAAGGCGCTGCCGCAGCAGGTCGGCGACAGCACTGCAGCCGCCGTGCGCCTTGCCTGAACTGGCTAGCAGCAGTGAGCTGCCGTTCTTGGCGATGCTGGCAGATGCGGCAGGCACACAGCTGGGCGCTGCCCTGGCAGCCGACACCTTTGAACCGCAGGTGTGATCATGAGCAGGGCTAAGATTAGCAGCCCCCTGCACCCTGCCTGGCAATTGTGTCCCCTCCCTCGGCTGTTCCATCCTGCCGGTCGAATCAAGGGCACGCTGCGCAGCTGATCACACCCACCTGTCCCCATGCCCGCTCTCCCCCTGCCGTTGCATCCCCCACAGATGCGGCCAGAGATCGTGGTGGCGGCGGCAGCGGCAGCGGCGCCCCCGATCATCTTCTGGGCGCGCATCTTCCTGTCGGCGCAGAGGCGGCAGCAGGTGTGCAGGCAGGGCGGATAGGTCACACAGGCGGTCGTTGCCAGCTGGCAGTGAGCGGTGCGGCAAACGCTTCACGTGTGGCGGCCACAACGTGGAGCACGCAACCAGAGTCGGCTCACACTGCTGGGCGCGTCTGTTGTGCAGGCCATTGACGAGGCAAAGGCAGAAGAGGAGCGGCGGCAGCGGGACCGTGAGGTGAGCACTGGCAGGCTGGCCAGCAGGAGATGGGCTGGGTGTGGGCGCAAGGCTGCTGCTGTGCACAGCTGGCCGCCCGGCTGGCCAGGCTGGGCCCGCACCTTGCCCTGCCTGCCCTTGCCAAATCACTTGCCCACACCCCGCCAACCCTCTTGTCCACCCTTCCCTGGCACCCCTGGTCTTCCAGATGTTGAAGAGGAAAATTACGGGGCAGGCGCCTCCGCCGCCGGAGCCGTGATGGTGCAGCCGCGGCTCGCCTGCCCCGCCGGAGCAGTGATGGCGCAGCTGCTGCTTTGTATTGCACCGTAATAGCTTGTGTCGCCCAAAGAGTCGTGTGTGCTTGGGTGGTGGCTCTCTGCTTCCTAAACAGTGCTGTAGTATACACACAGTTGTGATTGGTTTGCCTCCCTCTGCACAATGATCTGGTATCTCTCTGCTCCTCTCTGTGCACCTGTGCATTGTGTACTACTATTAGGCTAACACCTCCGCCTGGGAGCGCTTGTGCCAGGCGCTGCAGCCGGCCTAGCAGGCAGCGCCGCCAGCGCAGGCGCCGCCCAGCTGAGAAACAGCAGCTACTGCCTAATGCAGGCGGAAGCGGTCCCACAGCGCGCGTTGCTGTGCCTCGTCCATCGCTGCCTCCATCGTGCTGCGTGCTGCTGCATAGTAAGCCTCCTCACTGATGCCGCCCACGCCGCCTGCGCCGCCGGCAAGCCGACCCAGCAGCCGTTGCGCCACGCCGCCACCATCGCCACCGCCGCCGCCTGCCTCCAGCTGGCGGGCGCTGCTGCCGGAGGGCAGCAGGGAGCCGAGGCCGAAGAGGTCTCGCACGCTGGGCTGCGGCGCCTCGCTGCACAGCAGGAAGCGTGCCTGGGGGGGGGGGGGGGGGGGGGGGGCGCTTGTCAAGTAAGAAGCAAGGGGAGGCGGGCAGCAGGAGGGCGTGCTTATTGGGGGAGCCAAGGGGACACTTGAAAGGGGAGCGGCGCTCAGCGGGCATGGGCGGCACAGGCACGGGTGGGTCAGGCACCAGTGGTACCGGCACCGGCAGGAATGGCCGGAGCACCGCCCCACCCACCTTGGCTCCGAACTGGTCCAGCATCACGCTGCGCATGTCGCCCAGCCCGTCGACCAAGCCCAGCTTCAGCGCCTGCCGCCCCGTCCAGGCGCGGCCTGCAGGGGGGGGCGCAGAAGGGGGGAGCCCCAGATGGACCCGGCATCAGCATCGCAACTGCACTGGGAGCCTGCCTCCTTGTGCGTGCAGGTGCTCCCCCCTGGCCCTTCTCAGTGCTGGCACCACCAACCGCTGCGACCTCACGGCAGCCCTGCCCTCCCGCACCAGAGTACAGCTCAGCGTCGAGGCCCGCCGCCAGCCGCTCGCCGCGCGAGCCGCGCACCCGCTCCCTGAAGCTCTCATGCAAGTCCTCCATCAGGTCCCTCAGCCGCGCCTCCTGCGCCGGGCACAGCGACGGTGGCAGGTGCAGGGGAACGCTTGCTGCGACTCTCTCAACACGTGTCTTAGCAGCGCTTGCTGCGCAACAGCGACGGCGGCAGGTTGCTGGGACGCTGGATAGCAGTGTTGCAGAGCCCTCCCGCCATGGTGCCAGCATCTGGTACGGTGGAATGCGGTACGTCCAAACGTACCGCTTCAGGCGTGACCGGCAGGAAGGGGTCCAGCTGCACCTTGGCTTCCCCTGCTGTGTACACACGCTGCAGGGGAAGCGGTGGGGGACGGGGGCGGCAGGGGCAGGGCATCAGCCAGCGGCCAATGTGCACACGCTGCAGGGGAGGCAGGCAAGAAGGCCACCAGCGGGGGGGCGGGCTGCGGCTCCCGCGGCTGCCGGCGGCCATGCTGGCGTGCCAGGCTGGCGGGGGCAGCCCGCAGGTGGTGTGGCTGCCCAGGTCAGGTCGTGGGCACGGTACCATCAGGCAGTGCGGCTGCGCACGCAAAAGTGACTGGCTGCGGCTTACCCGCTCAATGCCCAGCTTTGCGGCCGCCTCTGTGGCGCCAAACGTGGCGCTGATCACTCCGATCGAGCCCACCTGAAACACAGGAGGTTTTCACGGGGGGGCAGGATGGCTGGGCCGGCGACAGATGGCAGCCTGTGCCTCCGCTCCCTCCTTCCGCTGGCTGCATCCACCGCGGTTGCCCCTCCCCACGTCACCAACCAGAGAGGTGTTCAGCGCGTACGACTTGTCGCCTGCACACCTGCAATGGCAACAGAGCGGGAGGAGGGAGGGAGATGAGGGGATGACACACCATGCGCCAGACACAGCAAGCAGGACCGTGCCGCCCGCGCGCCGGCATGCAGGGCCCTGCTGCCTGCTCACATGAGCCAGTAGCCGCCGGACGCCGCCACGTCCTCGGCGAAGGTGAAGACAGGGATGCCAGATGACTTGGACAGGCGGCGGATCAGGGTGTAGATCAAGTCGGCCTGCACCGGGGAGCCGCCTGCATGCGACAGGGGGTTGAGGCGCAGCAGAGCGCGGCCGAGGGGACCGAGGGAGGAGCTCGGGGTTGCCCCTCGCAAGGGGAAGCGCTGCGCTGGGCCGCGCCTCAGCAGCAGGCCCCGCACCAGCGGCGGCAGCAACGGCGGCAGCAACGGCGGCGGCACCTGGGCTGTTGATCGTGATGGCGCAGGCGGCGGGGCGCAGGCTTTTGGTGAATGCCCGGTTGAACCACTTCTCCACTCTATCTATGTTGAGCAGGCGGCGGGCCTGAGCACAGGGGTGAGGAAGGGTGGTCGAGTTAGTGGGGCAGCATTCAAGGGGCGGCGAACCCACTGCCTCCAGTCGTGGACGTGGGTGCCGCAGGCGGCGGGCCTGGAGGCGCAACCGACACGTTATTGAGGGGAGCAGCCGGCAGTGGAGGGGCGCTGCCGGATGCTGCACACAGGACCACGCTGCAGAACAGCAGCGGGGGCGGTGGAGCATCAGACGCGCAGGCAGCGGGACGGGTAAACAGGAGGCTCCAGCTGGCGCCTCGCAAACCAGCTGCGGCGCTCGCACCTGCGGCGCGCGCGCAGGTCCGGTGAAGGCCTGCAGCACTCCAGACAGCTTGACCACCTGTGGCAGCAGTGGCGCGGGGCGCCCGGGGTATTGTAACACTATAGTGGCGCACTCTAGGCAGCCCGGGTTGAGCTCGGTCTCCCGCAGACGACCCAGTGCTGGCGGCACGCGCAGCACACGCGCCGCGATAGCCACCACGCCTCTCCAATCTTCCTCGTGCGCCATTCACCGTGATCAGTGCCTCATTGTAGTCCTTACGCCCCATGATCGACCATCGCGCCAGCCGGTTCATGGCTGCCACAAGCTCTGGCAGTCCCACGGCGGTAAGGAGCAGGCGGCGGTGGCGGCGGTGGCGGCAGGCAGCAGCCGGAGTAGCGGCCAACGCGGCGGCTAGCGCTCTTCGTTGGTCTGGTGACCGTGACCAGCTGGCCTGAAGCGCACCAGCCGAGGGCACAACGACAAACTTCTCGGGGCTGCTCGCTGAGCCAACGCGGTGCGTGCAGGCCGTCGCTGATTGCAGTTCAGAAGCACGAGAAGCAAAGGATGAACGTCCACGGCCTCACTGCCGCTGTGTGTAGGCCGTTCTCGCAGTGTCAGCACAGCGCCGCCTGCGCCGCGATCACGGCTTGTCCGTCGCACAGGGCGCCAGCAGTGTATGCCGCCTCTTGTGGCACGCTGAGCACCGGGTAACAACTGCAGCGGCATCACGCGAAGCTTATACACGACTGACCTGCTGTGCTGCTATTACGGTGACCACTGTTGGCTGGTATGTCCAAGGACGGGCAGTGGCGGATGGGGAAGCAACGAGCTGAGCAGGGGAGAGCACGACGCAGCTACAGGGAGACAAGGAGTTGTGACATGCAGTGCATGTCAACATCGCCTGCATCGTTGCCTCATAGCAGCAGCTGCGTAACGGCATCGTGCTCTACACTCTCCCACCCCGTGCCAGCATCACGAGTAGATGCACGGGAGCCGAGTGCTGAGAAGGCAGCACCTGGCGGCGGCGCCAGCGCGCCAGCACACCCTGCTGTGCAGGCTGCCAATGAAATAGCATCCCCAGAGAAATCCAGACCGGCGGGCGAAGCGACGCTTCTGTGCGGGCGAGCGTCCGAGCGACGTGGCCAGGTCAGCGCCGCCGCCCTCTCCGCATTGCAAACCCCCACAACAAGACTCCGCTGATGTCCTCACGCTCCTGCAACAAAGCATGTCCTCGATAGCGGCCTCAGGCGCGTGTGTGCGCGCCCCAGCGGCGGCCAGGGTTGCGGCCCGCTCGTCGCGGCCCTGTGCACGCGCACAGTGGCGTGTGCGATCCACTGATCATCTGGCCGACCACCTGAAGTCGGTGGACCACCCACCAGAGGTCACGGACGTGCTGAAGACGGGCGATGAGAGTGCGTGGGCGCGCGGAAAACCGCTCCAGGGCCATGGGAAGGTGCTGGTGCTGCACAGGAAGCGATCCATGAGAACGGATCACCTGCCGTCGCCGCCTCTACAGCCTGCCGCCGCCGCCGCCATCCGCCGCCATCCAACCCCAGTCGACGCCAGCATCATCCGTTCCCGAGCTGCGCCCCGCACCCTCCCCCTTGTGCCCTGTGCCCTGCTCAGACCCAGAGGAGCTGAGCGAGCTGTACACTGACGTGATGCAGCAGCGCATGGGCTCCACCACCCTGACCTACCGTCACGAGGATGGAACAAACTACTGCCGCATCCTAGGCGAGCATGCGCCGTTCCTGCTGCTGTGTGCACCCGTTCCTTGTCTGAGCAAGAAACCGGCGGAACGAGGGACCAGTCGGGCAGGGTGGGGTCGCTGATGTGCTGGCAGAAGCTACCCTGGCAGTGTGCCCGTGTTTCGGAAAGCATGTCTGGCGCAACCTAAGCAAGCCACCGCTCCCCGCCGTGCCGCCCTACGCTCCCCCCCCCCGTGGCCCCGCCCCCACGACACCCAACCGTATGCAGATGACCTGATTGTGGGTTCCTGCCTGCAGACGGTGGCTGATGTGGACAAGTGAGGAGGGTGGTGTGTGTGGGTGGCGGGGGGGGGGGGGGGGGACGCCGCGGGGGCAGCGAGGGGAAAGCGGGGGTGCAGGCAGGATTGGGAGGGCGTGCGAGGTCCGCTGCAGCAGCTGCCTGCCTCCTACCGCCTCTCCGCGCGTGCCACCATGGCTGCAGAATCGCTGACGGCGAGAACGTGCGCACCGTGATGTGCCTGCAGGTGTGCAGCGCAGGGGAGGGCGGGCGGGGGAAGGCGGCTGCGCCGGCGGGCTTGCATGCCTGCGTGCACGCGTGGGGCTGTGGCTTGCAGGCCCTCGCTCCTGCCTTGGGGCAGCGGAAGGTGGCCCCAAGCAGACAGCCGCTGCCTGGGCCCTGCACAGCCTGTTCCCATCACCCCTGGGGCCACAACAGGAGGAAAGCGACACGGCCTACTTCGCGCTCGATGTCAACCCATTTTTGCACCATTGTCATTCTACTCTGCCCTCTCCCATCACCAAACGCCGCAGGAGGACAGCGACATGGCCTACTTTGAGCTGGACATCAACCCAATCCTGGAGCGCTGCGCCGCGCGAGGGGACGTGCACCACATGCGCCATCGCATCAGGTCCGCGACGGGGCAGGCTGCGTGATGGACCTGGGCGGCTGCTGTCGCCCGGGCAGCTGGCCGGACCAGTTGAGCAGCCGGGGCGGCACCTGGCGCCGCGGCTTCCGCCGCTGCTGCCGCCCACCCTGCGCTGCCGCCCACCCTCAGCCCCCTTCAGTCGGCCCACGTTTGCGCCTTGCCCCTTCCAACCAACGGCCCCGCCGCCTCCGCAGGGACTTTGACCCCTTCTCTTTGCGCATGGAGCTGCCGGGCGCGGTGGCGGCGCTGGCGCAGAGCGCGGCAGCCAACGGCGGCACGGCGTACGTGCACTGCACGGGTGCGCGCGTTGGGCGCGGGTGGGCACGGCATGGGGCGTGCTGCCGGCTGAGCTGGCAGGCACGGTGGTGCCCTGCATGTACAACTCATGTATAACTGCATGTATAACTCGCCGGCCGCGCCTCTGCGCACCTACTCTCTCCCCATGCGACCCTCCTGCATCTGCTGCCCCGCAGCCGGCCTGGGTCGCGCCCCCGCCACCTCGCTGGCCTACATGTGGTGGTTCAAGGGGTGGCACCTGGAGGACGCTTACGATTACCTCACGGGTGGGTGTGCACAGGTGGCTGCTCGTCTTCAGGCGCATGCGCAGCAGCAGCGCACGGGGGGTGGCTGGTCAAGGGTAGCGCCTGAAAAAGGGCATGGACCCACACTCGGCCGGCACGTGGCTGTGCCACGGTTCACGGTGCGTGCTGTGTCGCGCAGCCGCGGCCGCTCATGCCTCCAGCCGGCTGCCACGCTTCCTGCCCTTTGCATCCTCTGTGCAGGCGTGCACGCCTGCAAACCCAACGCGACTCGCAGCGCTGCAGCTCGACACCTCACACCTCTCCCCCGCACCTCTCCCAGCCTCCTTTGAGCTGCACCGCTCTTCCCCCGCCCCTCCCCCCTCCTCAAACCGTCCTCCCCTGCCGCTCCACTCCCCCACCTTCGCCTTCCCCAGGCATCCGCCCCTGCAAGCCCAACGTGAATGCGATTCGCTGCGCCGCAGCAGACGTGCTGTACGGCGAGCCGCCCACCCCGGTCCCCATCGTGCTCCCCATCTACGGCATCAAGGGCATCCCACAGGTGCCTTGTGTGTGTACGACGCCAGCAGGGTGCTGTGCGGGGGAGGTGCACAGCCGCTGCTGTGGGAATGGCGAGCCGCCCATCCCCGCTCATGTCGCTCCGGCATGCCGCAGGCCTCGAGGGAACCCTGCAGGTGGCCAGCAGGTGATGAGCCTCTCCACACCTCCCACCTCTGACGCTTTCCCTCTCCCCCTCTTCCCCCCAGGTGGCCGGCCTGGACGTCGGCTGGGGCCAGCAGCTGGACATGAAGCCAGACCCGCGGTACCGCCACCGCTTCCTGCTGATGCGCGACCTGCCGCCCGGCACCTACTCCTTCAAGTTCATCATTGTGAGTGCAATGCAGGGGGTTGCAGGAGTTGTGGGTGGGGGTGTGTGGCTGCCCGCTGGTTCGTGCGTGCGAGGGGGAGGGAAAGGGGCGAGGGGACGTGGGGCCGCCGCTGCCTCTGGCAAGCGACGCCCGCTCCACCCGTTCTGCTCCCGCCTGCCCCCCCCCCCAAGAGAAGGGCTTGCCGCGGGGTTGCGCGCAGCATGCGCGCACTCTCCGAGCCACCCGCCACTTCAGGCAACTCGTGCATGCCTCACCTTGTGCGCTCCCCCGCCCCCGCACGCTCTCTGTGCAGGACGGCCGCTGGGGCTACGCGCCCTCGCTGCCCACTCGCCTCGACGGGGACAACACCAACAACTGGGTGGGGGTGCCCTACCGCAACACCAGCCCTGAAGTGCAGGTGAGCCGCAGAGGGGGGGGGGGGGGGGGAGAGTAAGGGAGAGGAGGGGGAGCAAGAGGGTTTGGGTCTGTGAATGCGGCGGCTGCGTCCCCACTGCTGGTGGTGGTGGTGGTTGCCACTGCTCCCTGCCGCTGTTTGCCAACGCACGCCGCCCTGCTCAGCTTTTGCCCCCACCACCACCTGCCCGCAGGCCGCGCGGGAGCGGCTGCTGGCGCCGGGGGGGCGGCTCACAGACGAGGAACGGCAGCGGATACAGGAGAAGCTGATGGCCCTGCCGCTCAACGGCGGCGGCACCACGGGCAACCTCTCCGCGGTGGCCGCAGCCGAGTGAGCGCCTCGCCTGCTTGGCGCTCGCGTTGTGCCATGCCCGGCTGGCGGCACGCACTCGACGGCCCTTCTTGCATCACCCTTCCCCTCCCAATTGTTTCTCCTGTGCTTTTGTCTTCCCAGTGAATAATACTTGCCATTGGCGTACCGCCGCTCCGTTCCAGCAAACCTGCTACTAGCGTACCGCCTCCTCTCACTGCCTGCAACGCCGCTCTCGACCCCACCGACCTAGTATTCCGCTCAGCGCCCCTTCAGTCACCCCTTCGCTGAGCATCCTGTTACATTGCATGCCCGGCAGGCCAAGGCAGCACCGAAGAGGAGCAGCGCAGGGGACACGCTAGCCTGTCGATGGTTCCCCGAGCGGCGGCAGCTGCCGCGCTTGCCTGCCTGAGTGGAGGCACCTCAAGTGAGCTGCTGCTCCTGCGCACGCCAGCGACATGCTATTCTGGCACCACCTCTGCCGCAAGCCACTTGTGATCCGACAGCGCGTAGCTGTGGTTGCCCACCTGCAGGAAGGAAGGGCAGCAGCAGTGGGGGGAGGCAGCACGTCGGCCTGCTGCGTGGTGCTGACAGCGCCACATCGGCCTGCTGCGTGGTGCTGACAGCGCACAGCTGTGGTTGCCAACGTGCAACAAGGGAGCGAGCGGTGGAGGCAGGCAAAGCGCGGTCGGCCGCGCTGCCGGTGGTGCTTCGTCTCTGCATCATCGCCTGCCCTGCCCTGCACAGCAACGACCCACCTGTGTGGTGACAGCCCGCAGGCGGCGCAGCAGCACCCAGTCCAGCTTCCCCTGCGGCAGGCCGAGGGCGGGGAAGGCAGCTGGGGCAGGCGGCGAGCCAACCGCCGCCGCTTGGGCAGGCATGGAACCGCACACCTGCTGTGCGTGCTGCCGCCGGCTCTGCCAGCTTCTGCCCACCTTCATCAGGCTCAGCCCAAACCAGCGGTAGGCAGGGTTGTCCAGTGTGGTGGTGGTGGGAGGGAAGGGGTCTGCACAGGGGCGCAGGGCGTGGGTGTTCGTGCAGCACGGCAGCGCGTGCCGCTGAGCAGCCCTGTGCGCAGCCTGCGCCCTGCGCTTCCTTGCCCCATTCATCCCGCCCGCACCTGCAAAGCCTGGGTTGGTGGCGTCGCGAGCCACCCGCACGCTGAGCCCCCAACGCAGCAGGCGGTGGTTGAGCGGCAACTCTCCAGCCGCTGCCCCAGCTGCTTGCGCCATGTCTTCCGAAGCCGCTGCCGCCGCTGCTGCTCCTGGCGCTGGTGGAGTTCGTGATGCTGCTTGTGCTGCCTCCTCCGACGTCGCTACAGTTGCTGCTGTTCCTGCTGCCGGCGCCCCTGCTGCTGCAGCGGCTTGCGCCACCTCTGCACCTGCTGCCGCTGGTGACCCCGCTGCCCCTGGTGCCGCTGCCGCTCCCCCTGCCGGCTCTCCTGTTGCCGCTTCTGCTGCCGCTGTTCCCGCGGGTGCCGCGGCATAACGGAGGTCCAGCACAGGCAGCACGTGGCGGTGCCACACTGCAGCCTCGTCCATGCCGATGCTCCTGCGACGGTGGGAGGGGGGCAGGGCAGGCCAGAGGGGACGTAATGAGTTCGTACCCAGGGCAGACGCGCAGCCAGGGCGCATGCAGGGCTTGCGGTGGCGGGAACACAGCGCACCACAGCGCAAGCACAGGAGCAGCACCGCGCCCCCCCGCCGTCCGCCCACCTCAACCTCATGTGGTCGCAGCAGTAGTTGGGGGACAGGCGGGCGATGCCGTGGGCCATCGTGTTCATGTCGCCTGCGGAAGGGCGAGCGCAACGCAACACGGGGTGGCGCGCATGCGTCTCTGCGAGAAGCGGGAGCGGCGCGGCGCGGCGCGACGCATCGCACGCCTGCTGCAGCCACCGGCACGCGCTGACGCCCCCTCGCAGCACAGCAAGAGCAGCAGCAGTGCTGCTGCTGAACCGCTGCCCTGCCCTGCGCACCCAGTATCGCCTGGCGGTGCAGCCCCCGGTCGGCCTGCAGGCGCGCGTCTGCGAAGATGTCTGCCAGCTGGGTGATGCGGGCGAGCAGACCGCAGAAGACCTCCAAATGGGCGCTGTAAACCACCAGCGGGCCCTGTGCAGTTGGGGGGAGACGGCGGAAAGAAGGCGGGTTGCAGTCAAGGGTTGACAGGCGTACGCGTTTGGTACCACTGCAGCCATGCCCTCCATTCCTGCGGCAGGCCGCGTCGCGCACGCCGCGCGCCGCTTGCCTGCGGGGCGTCGACGACGGCGCGCAGGACCGCGCGCTCGCCGCGCCGCGGCTCGCGCCGTGCCAGCGCATGGGTGGGGTTGTTCCAATCCACGGGATGCGACCTGCTTGGGGTAGCAAAGAGGGCGACAGGGGTGGGCACGCCGGCAGGGCAAGCTGGCGGCAGGGAGGCGGGCGGGCGGCTGCGCAGCGGCGACATTGGGCGCATTGCTGTACGCTCTTCTCGCGCGCTCGTTGTGTCATGGCCGTTGAGCCGATGGCGGTTCCCCGTGGCTTTGTGCGGGTGTGCAGGAGCGACCCCACGCGTCTCGAGGAGCCCGATGGCACGCCCTGCTTCTTTGCAGGGGCCAACTGTTACTATTTGCTGGTGAGGGCGTGCAAGCAGGTAGCCTGAGACGGGGAGCGTGCCAGTCGCCGCAGCCCCACCGCCGCCCACCGCCGCCTGGCCTGCCCCTGCAGACCCGTGCTGCCGACCCCGACACGCGACACGAGTGCAGCGCAGTGCTGGACGATGCGGCAGCCGCAGGGCTGACCGTGCTGAGGACGTGGGCTTTCGCTGACGGCCCCACGCAGTGGAACGCGCTGCAGGTCCGGCGGGGCTGGCGGCGGCGCGGCAGCGGCGCGGCGCGGCGCGGCGCGGCCACCCGCTTGCTGCGCTGGGCAGCTGGCTCTGTGCCACCCTGACCACGCCTACAGGTCGTGCACCGTCCCATCACGCTCCTGCTTCATCCCTCACTCCTCCCCCCGCCCCCCACAGCCCCACCCCGGCCAGTTTGACCCGCGGGCGTTTGCCGCACTCGACTGGGTGCTGGCAGAGGCGGCTGCGCGCGGCCTGCGCCTGCTGCTGGCGCTCACCAACTATTGGGCAGACTACGGTGGCATGCGGCAGTACGTGGCCTGGGCCTGCCAGGCACGAGGCCAGCAGGTGCGCTGTGGGTGGGTGGGCGGGCGCCTGATGGGGGCCTGGTTCGACGGCAGTGGCGCTGGGCAGCATGGCGGCCGGGCGAGCGCAGCAGCGCCCCGCGCGGCGCAGGCGGGCAAGGCGCGCGACCAGCACCGGCAGACCTGCACTTGACCGAGGTCTGCTCAAAATTGCAACAACCTGCCCTCACCACGCCTTGCCCGCCCCCCTCATGCACCGCGTCCTCCCTCCTCCCGCAGCCGCCGCGAGACGAGGACGGCCAGGTCGCAGCGGAGCCCTTCTACTCCGACCCAGACTGCCAGCGCATGTTCCGCACATTCCTGGCGGCCGTCGTGGGGCGGGTGAACAGCATCACTGGAGTGGCGTACAGGCGGGTTGCGGGGAGGGCAGGGGTGGGAGCGGGGTGCGTTGACGTTTGCAGGCTGGCAGCACACCACGCGCCGCCGCCGCCGCATCACCCCCGCCACACTTGCGTGCAAGCTTCGGTCGCGGCCCTCGCGGTGACCACGACAGCGCTCACCCGGCGTCCAGCCTTGGCCACCACCGTCCGCACTGCAGGGACGACCCAACAATTCTAGCCTGGAGCCTGGCCAACGAGCCGCGCTGCGCTGGCGATGCGGGCTGCACCACCATCCCCTGCTGGGCAGGCGCCACTGCTGCATACCTCAAGGGGCTCGACCCGAATCACCTGATTGCGCTGGTGCGTGTGTGTGTGGGTGTGGGTGGGTGGTGGCAGCTGGGCAGCTGGGCGCAGCGCCAGCAAGGCGCACCGTGTGATGCACGCATGCTTACCTGCCATGTGCTGCCTCCCGACCCAAATCCCTCGCCCCAGCCCACCTCTCCTCCCCCCCCCCGCCACCCACCCGCGCACCCCCTGCAGGACAGCGAAGGCTTCCTGGGACCGTGCACCCCCGTGGAGGCCACCGCCTGCAACCCCTACAACTGCGCCGGCAGCGGCTGCGACTTTGCAGGTGCGCGCACCGCACAGTCCCCTAGCGAGGAAGCCCCCTAGCGATAGGGTGGTGGATGCATGGCTTTAACCCCGTCCGGGGCACGGGTTCGATCCTTAGTGTCGGCTCGTGAAAGTAAAAGGGGAGAACTGACAGGCTCAGTGCTCACTTACAACACGCTCAAACCAGGGTCTCGGCTGTTCCAGCGCCTGGCGTGGCCCCGTAGGATCAAACATTGGTCCGCAGGGGGACGATACGGGCATATGCCCCACTCTTTACATTTTACCTTTACCTTTACAGTCGGGTTTGGGGGCAACAACTGCTCGCTCCCCCCGGCGCCTACGCCCCGCAGCGCCGCACTGGCACGCTCACTTTTGCTTTGCAGGGGAGCTGGCGTCGCCCCACATCGACCTGGCCTGCTGCCACCTGTACCCCGACCTGTGGCAGCCACACGCTGACAGCCAGGTGAGGCGCCGGCGATGTGTGTGGGTGGGGAGGGCGGCAGCAGCGCCCTACCCCTGCGTGTCCTTCCACCCTGCCATGCATGGCCACCGCCTGCCCTCACCCTCACCCACCAGCCCCTGCACTGCACCCACCTCAGGAGCACCTGCGCTGGACGCTGGCCTGGCTGGACTGCCATGTGGCCCTCAGCCACCGCCTGCGCAAGCCGCTGCTGCTCAGCGAGTTTGGGAAGCGGCGGCGGGGCGTCGCCGCCAACTGCCAGCACCGCGCCGCCTGGTACTCCCAGGTGGGTGCCCGAGGGCTGGGGGGCGGCAGGCTAACTTGCACACACGGCACCGGAGCACTGCTGCACAGCGGATTGTTGCACGGAAGCCCCACCCTTGTTGTGCTGCTCCTTACATCACGCGGCGCACACCCACAACAGGTGCTGCCCCCCCGACACACGACACCCAGCTGCCCCCCACCTGCCCCGTGCACCTGCAGGTGTTGGCGCGCGTGCTGCACCACATGCGGGCTGGCAGCGGGCTGGCAGGCTCTGCGTTTTGGGTGCTGGCTGCGCCCTCGTACCCCGACCACGATGGGTTCACTGTCTACCTCAGTCAGCCTCCTGCTGGCGGCGGCAGAGACACTGCCGCTGCCGCTGCCACCTGCAGCACCCCGGTGGGCGGCGGTGGCGCTGCCATGACCGGCAGCGGCAGCGCGGCAGCGGCAGTGCGGCGGGTGCTGTGTGGCATCCATACTGCAGCATCTGCTGCTGTCGGCGCTATCGCTGCAGGCAGCACGGCCAGCAGCAGCGCCACCACCGGCAACGTTGCTGCCGGTGGCGGCCTAACAGCATGTGGCGCTGCCACTGTCGGTGTCATACGGCAGCATGCAGCGGCAGTGGCGGCGCTGAACTGCCCGGCCCGCCAACAGCAGTGAGCTGGCAGCCCAGCTTTGCTGCCTCCTCGCCTTGCGTGCCGCTTGCCTACTCCCGCCCCATCGCTCATAACTGCTCCGCTTTCTACCCAGCCCACCCACCTGTCGTGCCCCCCCCCCCCCCCCCCGCTGCCTGGCTGTCGTGCTCCCCCGCCGCCCTGCTGCCGTCAGCCCTTGTGTACAACCCACACAATTCTCAGCCACCTGTGAGGCACCACCGCCGACTCCAGGAAATCAAACTTGGACAGGATAGTATTTCCGTGCACGCCGCCACCCTGCAGACAGTACAGCGGACGTAGCAGGCACATCAAACCAGCAGGAAGGGCAAGCGCACTCTTTGCCGCACCCTCCCTACGCCTTTCCTGTGCCTGCTTCAGCCCGCCTGTCCCACCTGTCCTGCCCACCTGTGATCGGGCGTCACGCAACGGTGAGTACTCCTCCTCAAACTCGCACAGAAAGGCGTAGTTCAGCCCAAGGGCCTGCGCGATGGCCACTCCTGCGGGTGGGGGTGTGGGGCACAGCTCAGGCGAAGCAGGGAACAAGGCATGTGAGGTAGCAGGCAGCATGGCAGGGCAGGCGGTGGGCCGGGCAGGCCGGGCAGGAGGTGGGTAGGCTTAGGCGGGGAGCAGCAAGGAGGCAAGAGAACACAAAGGCTGAAAACCCGATCAGACAGCGGGGCTGCCTCGGCATGGGGCAGGGCTGGCAGGGAGCGTTGCAGGCACCACACCGTCCACCCGCCTGTGTCGGCGCCGCCGCTGCGTTCGCAGCCCACATCCACCTCTTGCAGGGAGATGATGTCAGCGTCGATGCTGCGCAGCTCCTCAATGATGCCTGCCAGCTGGTAGCCACGCTCAATGTTCCACTGCACAGCAGGTGGCCGGCAAGCAGGCGGCGACAGACATGTGGGCGGGCGGTTAGCAGCGGCGGCATCGCACGGCCGCGCATCACGTGCGCTGATTGAAAGTAGCCTGAGCCGACTTGCGTCAGCCACCCCATGGGGCACAACATGGTGTACCTGCAACAGCTTGATGGCGCCGTCAAGGCGCGCAGGCACTTGTGTGGGGCCGCACCGAAAATCGCGTCTCAACACTGCGCCTGGCGGCGGCAGCTCTGATGCCATCATGGCCGAGTAGGCCAAGGAAGCGCCCTGCAAGGTGGACGAACTCCGGCTGCTGATTGGCAACTTTTTGTGATACTTGTACGCACAGACATTGACGTAATATGCTGGAGCACGCACTGAGTGAGACACGCAGGGTGTTGGCGGCCGGGGGAGCACTGCTGGTCGCGGCGGCGGCGGCAGCATTGCTAAATGACAGGCAAACGGAGCGGCGCGCGCAATTTGGACTTGCCTTCAGATGGTTGTTGCAGGCATGTGGAGGCGGCAAGCAGCGCCGCCACAGCGAGTGTCCGCGCAGCACCGACCGGGTGCTACAGCGCGCAGTGCGCTCGGTTGCGCAGTAACACGCTTTATATTGCTCAGAAATGCGGCGGAGAAAGAGTGCACGAGAGAGAGAGAGGAACGGCAGGCGGCACCCGGCGCCCACCTGCCCGCGGAGTCGCCATCTGCCGTGGATGCCAGCTGGCTCACCCGGGAGGGAGGCCAGAAGGTTCAGAACACGATTTCTTCACGCGGGCGAACAACGGGGAAACGGGGGCCACCAGAGGCTGGCTGTGCGTGCAGCAGACTGTATGCAAGCAGGGTGCAAACTGCCCGCCGGCGTTGCTGCCATCGGCCACGCTGGGCAGACTGTGCCATTGGCACGATGCTGGTGCGCGCCACAACGCCGCCGCCGCGCGAGTTGCGCTGTCGCCCGGTCGACTGGCATTGTTGTTGCCAAGTCTGAACCAAGGTGTGCACCAGGGAGGAGCCTTGGCAGCGATGAGGGCAGAAAGGCACGGTGGGGTGGTGGCGGCGGCAGTGGTGGCGGCGGCGACGGCGGTGCGGTGCGCCGCCTTGAGGAGGCGGTTGCGAAGGCGTTGCATTTTGCCTGCCGCCACGACGTCCCTTAACTCTCATGCTGGCGCTGCGCAACAATGGAAGGCCCTTATTGAGTAGATGGCCCACTAATTATCTGGGAATCCACAGCACTGGGCACACCGCCACCAGTTCCTTGGTACAAACATTTGTCTGTACGGTGGTCTCATCATGTCGTACGGCGACCCTTTTTTTCCTTGAGCCCAGCCACGTGGACCTCAGCATGCTGGTCCCAGCATGCCCAAATCCACCTTCAATCCCTGCCGTTGGCCCGTTCCCTCCTATTCCCCCCTCCCTGCTTCTTCACCCCGCATCCCGCCGCCCCGCTACGCCCTTTTTCCGCCTTCACCGATCACTTTAGAGGTGAATCGCTGCATCTGATCAAGCAGGCGGTCGCTGCTCGCGCAGCGGCGGCGAAGTGCGCGCCGCCTCATGAATGCAGCCGTAGCCCCGACCGCCCTTCCCTCTGCCCTCCGTCCACCCCTTGCCACCGTCTGCAGTCTCTGGAGGGCGATCAAGCGCGCGCAGTCCCCCACAAGCGCCGGCAGAGCCCCGTGTCGCATGGTATGTACCTAGGATGTGTACACTGCATTGCTCAGCAGTCGTGAGCGGCCCGCCCATCGCGCGCTCTCACGCGGCCGCGTGATCCCAACGGGTCGCTGTATAGCGGCAAGCGCGCGTTCGCAGCGCCAGTCTAACGGCGCCGCCGTCGCGCGCCGCCGTCGCGCGCCGCCGTCCGCGACGGCCGCGCGCGCACGCCGCCGTCGTGTGACCAACACGACGGCGGCGCGACCAAAACCTACCACGGTCAGACTCAGTCGGGCTCAACCACCTGAAACCACCCATCCCTCACCTTCTCCCTTTCGTGCCCCATGCCCAACCCCGCGCATAGGCCGTCGATCCCCCGCACGACCACGGCCCAACGGCAACCGATAACGGCTACCGGCAACTCTTTCCACGGGTGAGTCGCAGTTTGTGGGTGAGGCGTGGTTGTTGCCGCTACAACGATTCATTACTACCACTACGCCGCATGCGGTTGCTCTTGCCGCTACGCCGCGCGTTCCAAACACTGCTCTTGCCGCTACGCTGCGCGTTCCAAACACTACGACAAAGTTGTACCGACTTTTTGGTTCCCACAAAATTGACTCCATTATCAGGACCGAACTCCGTCTCGATAATACCTATTTTAGGTCTTCCACTAATTCATGACCTAATTTATCTATCCGTTCCCTTGTAGGTTGTGATGTCTCTCACACGCACTACCACCGAGTGGGCACCTTCACTTGAGGGTGGCGTGGACAGTTGTTACTTTACTTAACTAACTTCGGCGCCCAAGTGTACAACGACATCCTTCTCCACCCGCCATCCTACTGTACTGTGTTACACCTGTTTGTATTCTGAAAAAGAAACACAGGGCCCGGCACGGCTGAGACCAGGGAAGAAGGGGGGAAGGGAGGGGAGAAGCCGCTGCTGAAAAAGGGGGAGAGAGTGCAAAAGGGATGCATGTAACATAGGACAAAGCAAGGGCTTGTGTCATCCTTCATGTATGCGCAAGCTCCCTACATTATACAATACAAGAGAGAGGAGAGCAAAGGGTTGTCACCATTGTGAAGTCTCACAAGGCTCGTCAATCGTTGTGGCATGTGCCAGGGCAGCGCGACCGAGTGAGCCCGCAATCAATGCATCCCGCTGCACGAGACCCGCCGCTCCCACCTCTGGCCCTCAGCGCACGCTAAGGGCCCTATATCCGAGCCGGCCAGGCCGCGCAAGCGGCCGGACGGCCCGGCCGCCTGCCCGCCAGCGGCGGCCGAGCCGCCACAAACTCAGCTGTGTGGTTGTGCTCTAGGAGTGTAGGAGTGTGTAGGAGTGCCTGCTAGTAATCTAACGTTGCACAACCTCACTCATACCACCAAATATCTATAATGAGTGTCAAACTAAGCATCTTTTATGTCCATTGTCCTTTCTCGACTTGCAGGAGGGCCTCGCGGATGATGACGTGATGCCGTCATCTACTACGGCGTCCCCCACCAAGTCGATGGGGGTAAGCTATCATGCACGTTTTCATTGAGAGCTTTGGCATAGCAAAGGGCAACGGGAGGGCTCAGGCAGTTGTGGCATTTTCGACATCTCATATACGCAATGCATTTAACCTTTCTAAATGCTTCATAACCAAGCAAACCGACACCTGCGTTGCACTCATCATTACTCAGGTGTAACACAATACAGTACACACACTCATTACACGTGCAGGCAACTGCTGCCGAGGTGGAGAACGAGGAGACCGTGCCGATTTGCCCTGCTTGCGGCAAGGCTGCAATAATAATAAATAAATAATAACAAATACCCTGCAGCGCTGGCCTCTACGAGACCTGGACAGGGGGTGGTAGGACACCAACCTGCAATGACGGAGGACGAGTTGTATCGTGTGCCTCCCGGGCGGCGCAATGTTCACAAACTTGAAGGCAAGTTGTGAGACGTTTCGGTGCATAATCGCGAACTTACATGTTGCCAGTCATTGTGGGATCCCTTTTGCACTCTCTCCCCCTTTTTCAGCAGCGGCTTCTCCCCTCCCTTCCCCCCTTCTTCCCTGGTCTCAGCCGTGCCGGGCCCTGTGTTTCTTTTTCAGAATACAAACAGGTGTAACACAGTACAGTAACAGTACAGAAGAGTGAGTGAGATGTTTGCTTGTACAACTTGGAACTTGCATCAACTGACTGACTCACTTACACCTGCTAGAGCAACCCGACAATAGTAAAACGCAAGCCTTTCCAACTACGTTGCAATGCCCACCTGTAGTAGGGGCTTCCGTTCTGCGGCGGCCCTGGCGGCTTTCCCCCTTGCGCGGCGTGCCTGCTTTGCCGCCGCTCCCTTCTGTTGGCCCTTCCTGCCTGGCCCTTGGCCTTTCTGCCGGGTCACAGGCGTTGCTGTAAGCACGTCTACCGGTCAGAGAGTGCCCAGGAAAGAGAGAGAGAGCCACAGTGGACTGGCTGGAGGCCGTCGGGTTGGGGCGGAGCCCCACCCTACTACATTGGTTCCCTCACGGAATTGAACCCCCAGGCGGACGCCGGGTGGTGCTGCGGGGGAGCGCGCACCGGCTGCAGGCGGGCGGGAGCCCGCAGCAGCGCCTGCGGGGGGGATGGTTAGCCCCGCGCTCCTCCCTCGCCCGCGGCCCGCGGGGGCCGTCTAGCGCTGCGGCGGATGCCGCACGCTTCGGGGCGGGAGCCCAAGGACGGCCGGGAAGGCCTCGGGCCCGGTGCCTGCGGCCGCTCTCCAGCACGAGGCTGCCTGCAGGGCTGGCTGGGCTCGGCCCCAGGTGCGCCCAGTGGGCGCTGGGGCAGGGGGGGGGGGGGTTGACGCGGCGGGCGCCGCGCCGGCGGCAGGCGGGAGCGCCGCCGCCGCCCCGCCCCCCGACTGGCTCCGCTCAGGCCCAGCCGCCGCACGCTGTGGGGCTGGCTGTGGGGCAGCGCAGTGCGCAGCTGCCCATGAGCGTGAGCAAGGCTCGATAGGGTCTCGAGCCGTGAGGGCTGCCGCAGGGCAGCGGCAGCCGGTGGAGAGCGGGGCGCTTGCGTCAGCGCACGCTCGCAGGCTGGGCGCGGGAGGCGGGAGCACCCGCGCCAGCTTCTGGCTCCCTGAGCGCCGGGCAGGCTGCCCGCATGGAGCGCGCGTCAGTGTGAGGCGCGTTGAGGCGCTGCGCCGCAGGAGCGGAGGGCGCAAGCGTGTGGGCGCGGCCTTGCATGCGCCGCCCCCGCCCGGCCTGGAGGCCCCGATGGGTGTGCCATCGGCGGCGCAGGCTGGCGCTGGCGCCCTGGCATGCGCAGTGGATGTGACGGTCGCCGCGGCGGTGACCGCGCGGCGGGACGGCGGGTTGGGCTCCTACTCTCGCCGGTGCGCGCACTGTTCCAAGCGTCAGTCCCCCCCATGCAGATGCCCTTGCTTTGTCCTATGCTACATGCATCCCCTTTGCACTCTCTCCCCCTTTTTCAGCAGCGGCTTCTCCCCTCCCTTCCCCCCTTCTTCCCTGGTATCAGCCGTGCCGGGCCCTGTGTTTCTTTTTCAGAATACAAACAGGTGTAACACAGTACAGTACAGTACAGTGCTGCCGAAGCTGGGCGCGGATCACGCCGCCTTTGTGCTATTACCTGGATGATTTGATTGTGTTCAGTACCTCGTTAGAGGAGCACCTGAGGCACCTGGAGAGAGTGCTAGAGCTGCTCAGGAGCAGGCAACTCTATTGCAAGCCGCAGAAATGTTGCTTCGTCTCTCAGCGTGTCAGCTTCTTGGGACACATCGTTTCGGACAAGCGCATTGAGGCGGACGGAGAGAAGGTGGCTGCAGTGCTGCAGTACCCTCCGCCTCGCAACGTCCGGGAGCTTCAAACTTTTCTAGGCGCAACTGGATGGTTCCGCCGCTTTATTCCGCGCTATGCGCACCGCGCAACGCCATTGACGCGTCTGCTCAAGCAGACGGCGGCCTGGGTGTGGGGTGCCGAGGAGCAGAACGCCTTTGAGGATCTGAGGCGTGCCCTGACTGAGGCCCCTGTGTTGGTGCCGCCTGATCACAACAAGGATTGGCTGTTGTACACGGACGCGAGTGACGTCGCGTTGGGCGCAGTGGTGCTGCAGGAGACGGATGAGGGCCCCAGGGCGGTGGCCTACCTCTCGAAGACGCTCAGCCCGGCTGAGAGCAACTACACAACGCGAGAACGGGAGTGCCTCGCTATCGTGACTGCCCTTAAGAAGTGGCATTATTATTTCCTGGGTGGCCGTGAGGTTCGCGTGTACACGGATCACAACAGCCTCACTTCCCTGCGGACGCAGGTGGCCCCCTTGGCCGGGCGGTTGGCCCGCTGGGCTGAGGAGTTTGCTCGCTTCAATCTCACTATCGGCTATCTGCCCGGGAAGGCAAACGTGGTGGCGGACGCCTTGAGCCGTGCGGTGTATAATGCGATGCCGCGCGACGGTAAGGGCGCCCCGCCCCCGGACACTGCTGCGGATGCTGCAGTTGCGGGTGCTGCAGCTGGCCCTGATGGTGTACTGGTGTACTGTGTTACACCTGTTTGTATTCTGAAAAAGAAACACAGGGCCCGGCACGGCTGAGACCAGGGAAGAAGGGGGGAAGGGAGGGGAGAAGCCGCTGCTGAAAAAGGGGGAGAGAGTGCAAAAGGGATGCATGTAACATAGGACAAAGCAAGGGCATCTGCATGGGGGGGACTGACGCTTGGAACAGTGCGTGCACCGGCGAGAGTAGGAGCCCAAAGTGGGGAGTCCTTACCCAAGCAAGGAGGCGGTTCCCCAGGCCATTGTCCCCCCCTTAGCCCTTAGCGCACGCCGGCGCAAGCCCCCATCATGCACGGGGGCCGCTTGAAAAGGGGGGAAAGGTAAACGGAAGGGAAAGGGATTTGGGTGGAGGGGGGAACCCCGGGTGGGGTTAGGTGGTGGGCAGTCCCGCTGCTCGCCGCCCGGTGCGGCGGCACGCGCCTGTGAAGGCTGCGAGCGCAAGCGCCCGTCTGCGCGCCGCTCCGCCGGCCTCGCCCGCCATTGCGCTGTCCTCCTCTCTGGGGAACTCACATCCCAGTAGAGTGGCAAGCCGGTTAGGCTGCGCAGCGTGGCTGCCGGTCTCAGGCGGTAGTGGGGGCTGCCCTGCAGGGAAGATGTCGGGGAACCAGATGGGGCGTAGGTGAGCGTACAACGCGCACTCAAACACAATGTGATCCGCATCCTCGGCCCGTCCGCCTAGCCCTGCAGCTGCGCAATGCATACAATAGCGCTGGTCGCGAGGGCGCCGGGCAGGACCCAGTAGCCGCTCCCGCTCCTCAGCGCCCCAGTGTACACCGCTGCGCAGCTCTGCCAGGCCAAGGCGCCGGTGTCGCTCTCGTACCTCGACCAGGTAGGGGGCCATACCATACCCCGCTACCTCAAGGCACTCTGGGCGCATGCAGTCGAAGTAGTGTTGCAGGCGGCTGGCGCCGCGCCGTTGCACCGCCGTCTGCAGGTGCTGCAGGTAGTGCTGCAGTGCTGCCTCCTGCACCGCCTCTGGTTGCAGTGGTTGCCGATGCTGCAAGTCTGCAATGCCAGCCTCTGCCAGCGCACTCTGCAGCTGTGCTGCCCAAGGCAACTGCGCAATGCCGTGGGGGCCGCGGTGGCGTGAGGGGGTGTGCTCTGCTGCCAGTTGCAAGCTGGCGTCGAGGCAGGCTGGCGTGCTTTCACAGGCGCTCGGCGCACGCAAAGTGGCGTGCTCGAGTACCTGACTGGGAGGGTGACTTTGAGCCAGGCATTGGGCCGGACAAGTCGCATTGTTGGGTGCCTGCACACACGTTGCGTGCCGATCTGGATCCTGACACCTTCGCGCGGTTGGTGGGAGCGCTTTCGCAGAGTAAGGCTGGTGAGCCTTCTGGCGCAGCACGGCGGCGGAGCCGCAACGGTGCTGTTGCCGCGGGTGTTCCGGCGGCGTCGGCCTCCCGTCGGCGCTCGCCCCGTCACGTATCCTGTTAGCCACTTGCGCTTCCCCACTCCCCGCGCGTGTACCTCTCTCCCTGCATTGCCTTTCTCTCCGCACTGTTTCCCTTGTGCTTTGACCACACTGCTTGACCGCACTTCTTTCCTGCGGCCGACGGCTATTCCTTCACCGGCACGAGGGCGATGCCTATTCCTGGAGGGGGGCAGTGTAGTAGGGGCTTCCGTTCTGCGGCGGCCCTGGCGGCTTTCCCCCTTGCGCGGCGTGCCTGCTTTGCCGCCGCTCCCTTCTGTTGGCCCTTCCTGCCTGGCCCTTGGCCTTTCTGCCGGGTCACAGGCGTTGCTGTAAGCACGTCTACCGGTCAGAGAGTGCCCAGGGGAGAGAGAGAGAGCCACAGTGGACTGGCTGGAGGCCGTCGGGTTGGGGCGGAGCCCCACCCTACTACACCACCGCCCTTTGCAGATCCTCGAAACCTCCCGGAGAATTTGCCAACCCTCAAGTTCATGCAGTTGCATGTCAAACAGGCAAAAATGAGCTTGCGGGTAAGCCGGCGCGTTATTATTGAAGCGTTATCAATGATAAATGATTATTGAATATTGTGTGAGCACATGAAAAGGACGGTGAACCAAAACTGTCGTAAAATTAATCCAAAACTGCTCACCACATCATGCACCGTGCAGGACATTGGCGCTTACCATTGTTATAACCACGCATCATACAGCCGAATTGCCAAGTGAGTAAACAAAATGAATTCAATAAGTGTTTTTTAACTAGGCTTATATGAGGAGCATTCACGTAGGGGTAGCTTTTCTTGCTTGAAATGCGTTTACCCTTTATTGGCCTGCCACTGATGAGCTATGTTTGCCCTACCACAGGGAGATGAACTTGAAGGTCAACAAATGCAGTGAGTTGTCACGTGCCGGCGCCGGCAGCGTGGCGAAGACAAGCCACCGAAACAAAGTTAGCGGCAAAGTGCGGCGGTGACGGCAGATGGCGCGAATGGGGGGGGCAGTCATGCAGCGGCGGCAGAGGCATTTGACAGTGTCCTATCCGTCCTTGTTTGTAATTGAACCTGTAACAAAATGCCTCGCACACAAAGAATCCAAGGAGGGGCCCAAGGGGATGTGCCATCGATCACCATTGTCATCCGTGACAACGACCTCATGAGTATGGATCTCACAATCGAGGAGGCGTGTGGTTGTTGTTGTTGCCCGAGCCGGCTTCATCAAGTGGCATGTGGCAAGCAGGATCAAGTGTCAACTGGGTATGCGGAAGAGCCGCTGCCGCGGCATGCGCTTGGCCAGTTGTCGCCAAGCGCCTCCGCCCTCGTACAACCCCCTTAAGGTGCTCCCTCGCAACCTCCCCTGGCCGCCACCTCGCATTCCTTCACGACCGCCCCCCAACCCTCTACGGTTGCCCGCCCCGTGCCCCCCGTTGCCGCCTCGGCGCCGCCTGCGATGGTGGCTTTCAGCAAAAGCGGCGCCCTCAGCTTGTGCGGGCGGCCGCCGGTGCTTCCTGGCCTCCATCGGAGCCAACAACGCGCCCTCTCGCCCAGCAACCCTACTGACAGCAGCCCTCCCTGCCCCACCGCTGCGTTGCCCGCCGCCTCGCCCTCGCCGGTTGGGGTTATGGCTAGCGCCCGCCGCAGTGGCCTGCCCTTTGCTTTGCCCGCTTGCTTGTGCTCCCTTGTACCCACCGCCGCGGGCTCTCTCCCTGCGCCCAACGCAAGCTTGCAGTGAGCCTCACATGTCTTTGCCAGGGCCGGGTCCCCTCACTCTCGTGTGTTATCTTTGTCTGTGGTTGGCCTTACGTCTATCATCCCGCCAGGCATCTGTGTCGACAGGTTTCCTGGGCAGTTGATAGCCACCGGTCGGCGGCACCACCGGTGGCCTATCAGCGCATGCCCTGCCCTCATTGCGCGCCCGCCTCAGCGCTCTGCGCTGTGTTTTCGGTTTGCAAGAGTCCCTGGTCTCGCCACGCGGTGCGCACGGCGAGCGGTAGACCGCCGGACGCCACAGCAGCGCCGCTTCTCGCTGGGACTTCTTCCGCAGCTGCAATGGATTGGGACGAGTTCGGGGGCAGCGAGAGGAGCGACGGAGAGTCGCTGAGCGACGGTGCGACATGCTGGGGTCACGCTTGCTGTGCGGGAGAGCTTCACGACGCCTCTGCCGTGCCCTGTGGTAGTGATGCATGCTAATAAACGAACGGAGAGGCGCTGCGTGTACCTCGCCGCCTGCCGCCGCCGCCGCCGCTGCTGCCACGCGCATCGCTGCCCGTTCTTTCTGCATCTCCACAGGCAGCGGCGCAGGCACCGACGCTGATGCCGCTGCTCTGGGCATGGACACGCAGCCAGCAGAGTTTTACGATGCAGAGGCAGACGATCGTGACGAGGCGTGGGTGCAAAAGATGCGGCGGTGCGTGCAGGGGTGGGCGCAGGCACGGTGGCTCGAGGCGGCAGCAGGAAGCAGCTGCTGTCTGTTGATCCCCTCTATTGCTTGCAGTTCAAGATGCTGCACGGCAGCGTGCATGCCTGCCGGACGTCTGTATGTAGCCGGCTGGCCTGGCGGAGGCCCGCCCGCCGCACTTGTCCGCACCTGCTCCGCCCCCGTGCCACCCCCTGCTCCGCCACCCCGCTGCCACCGCAGGTCGCACAACTCGGACGCCATCCTGTCCTGCCCGCTGTGCTTCACCACACTGTGCATCGACTGCCAGCAACATGCAAAGTTTGAGAACCAGTTCCGCGCGGTGTTTGTGATGAACTGCCGGTGAGCAAGGGCTGGAGGGCTGGGGGTTGGGCGGGGGCCACAGGGTTTGGGCTGGGCAGGGCCGGGCGCGAGGGGTCGAGGGCAGGGCAGGCCGGACGCAAGGGGTGGGGAAGGGCGCAGGGGGCTGGGCATATATGGGCTAGGCAGAGGACGGGGAGGGGCTGTGTTGAGGCGGGGCAGGGCGGGGCGACATTGATGTGTTAGGGACTGGCCGGGACAAGGACGTGGGAGGGGCTGAGCAGGAGTGGGGCGGGGTTGTGTGCCGTGTGTTGGCACGACTGACATGTCCGCCCTCCCCAGCCAGGCAAGCTGCTCTAGCTAGCCTTGACAGAAGTTCCGCACCGTCTTGAAGTGGCACGGAAAACACAGCGAGAGTGGCGGCCTTCTGATCTCGCCTCGCCCCGCCTGCTCACCTATGCCTTGCCCTCCCTCCCTCTCTTCCTCCCTTTGCAGCTTGAAAACAGGGGAGGCGGTGGCGATGCCACCGGCGCCCAGCAACAAGAAACAGCGCAGACAGCAGCGGCAACGGCAGCAGCAGGAGGAGCAACAACGACAGCAAGTGAGCGGCCAGCAGTCTGCGCCGACCGCGCCTGGCACAGAGCGGCAGCAGCCAGGTGCAGCGGCGCTTCTAGGCGAGCAGCAACAGTCGGAGCTGCAGGCGCAGCAACTGGAGCCGCCGCCGGCTGATGCAGCAACGGGGGCGGTGGCTGCCGGCGCAGCGGCGGACGCCAGCGGCTGCGCGGCAGCGACAGCAGCCGGGGGAGAGCGGCTCAACCCCGTGTGCTGTGGGGTGTGCGACACAGAGGTGGGACTGCGTGACCCGGGAGAAGGGGTCTACTTTTTCTTCAACGTCTTCGCCAGCAACTCCTGATTGCCGTACGCGCTGAGCGGGCCCGGGTGTCTCACCTGTCCTGTCTTGACTGAGCGTTCCCTGCTGCCCCTCCCACCAGCCATGCATGACCCCCGCCTTATGCCGGTGGTAGCCCCTCCCTTCAGCATGTTTGATTGCTCACAATGCTGCGTTGAAGGCTTGTAAACCTCTGAGCTTGCAAACATGGCTTAAAGGGAAACGCAGCAGGGCTGCAAGGCGGCAGGCTCGGCAGCGAAGCACCTCGGCTTGCTTTCGCTGAGAAAAGCTACGTTCACGGGCAACTACAAACGCACTTGAGATACAACATGCAGAAAATTTAACAACGCAACATGCAACAACCTTACTAATGATACAGGCAGGCAGAAAGAACAGTGCTGGAATGCGGCGGGAGGCTTATGGAGCACTGTTACGGCGTGTGGGCTGTGGCACAGCCAAGGCGGCTCCATGTGCGCTGCCGCTGCAGTTGCGCTGCGGCACTCAAAAGCCGCTCGCCTCACGTGCGCTGGCCCGCAGCTGCTGCTGCCACGCTGCCGGCGATGGGGCATGTGGGTGCTGCCGGCTGCGCCGACTGCTGCCTCCGCCCCGTCAGCATGTGCAGCAGCTGGCTACGTGTGCGCCGGCGTGTGCGGTTGCTGCCTTCGCGCCGGTTGCTGCCCCGCCTCTAGATCCAAATCAAGCTCCACGATGCGCCCCAGGCCCAGCCGCCGCCGGTCCAGCACACGTGGGCGCAACCGCCGCGGCACCACGCCTGCAAGGGTGGCAGCAAAGCGGGAGGGGGGCAATGAGTAAGAAGGGCGCGAGGGCACGCGCGACATTGCTGCAAGGCGTCGCCTCCAGCCTGCTTTCCCTTGCTCTGCCGCCTCCCGCGCCGCATCTCGTCCCGGCCGGCGCACTGCCCGCATGCCCCCACCCTCCCCCTGCCGCACCTGGCTTCGCCTTGAGCTGCGCACCGCCCTGCACCCCTGGCCCACAATGCTCCCTCCCGGCCCCCCCTCGGCTGTCGTCCCACACACGCACCTGCGCCCGGCCGCGCGCTGCGTATGAAGATCCACAGCGTGAGGAGCATGATGCGCACAAACCAAGCGCCTGCCGCTGCGCCGTCGGCGCCGGGGCCTACAGGGAAGGGGGGGGGGGGGGCAAGGTGAGGGCAGGCATGCGTCAGATCTGCAGGGCAGGGAGATGGAAAGGCAGACCGCGGCAGCCCCGACCCGGCGGCGAAGCGGACAGGGCAGGGCAGTAGAAGGGGGACGCAGCGAGAGACACGCCGCCGCCGCCGCCCCGCTCAGCGGCATGCCTGCAAACCCAGCGCGGCCTCCCCCGGCTGATCAGCCCCAAGGCCTGCTGACAGCTGGCCCGGGCTCAAGCTCCGACACCCCCTCCCCTTCTAGATCAGCAGACATCCACAGAAAGCTGGCCCAGCAACGCCGCCACCAACCTAAACGCCCGCACAAACACCAACACACACACACACACACACACACACACACACGCCCGCCCGCCCGCCCGCCCGCCCGCCCGCCCGCCCGCCCGCCCGCCCGCCCGCCCGCCCGCCCGCGCCGCCACTCACCCTCTGGATCAGACGACATCCAGGAGAACGCGCCGAGCAGCGCCACCACCAGCATCATGGCAATGGCCAGCGACGCCAGCACGCCGCAGCACCGCACGCTGCCCTCCTCATCATCCTCATCATCCTCGTCCTCTTGGGCAGCCACCGCCGCTGCTGCTGCTGCCCATGCACGCCCTGTGGAAGGGGAGGAGGGGCCCAAGAGGAGGGGGAGCACGCTCGAAGGGCAGGCAGGCAGTGCGGACTGCAGGGGTGGGCTGCAACCGGCGGTTGTGCAGGTATGTTACACAGCAACGATGCAGGGCGATGCAGGCACCCGCGCTGCGCCTTCTGGACAGCAGGAGCAGCGCTGCCGCCGGCGGCAGCACACGCAGCGTAACCGACAGCGGCAGCCGCCGACGTCACACAGCAGCGCAGCGGCACGCACCTGCCGCCCCCTCGGGCAGGTCGCCGCCCGGTGGCACCACCACCCGCGCCACAATGGCGCCGCTCTCAGGGTCTGCTAAAAGCACTATCCGGTTGTCGGCGTTGTCGATCTGGCAGGCAGGCAGGCACGCAGGGTGATGGGTGAGAGGAAAGGTGGTGCACTGCTTCGTGGCGCAGGCGCACCCTCCGTCGCCAAGCCGCCCTGCGACAGGCGCGCCACCCCGCCTGCGAGCCTGTCTGAGCTGCCGTGCGACCAGCTGTCAACCCTCCCCCCTGTGGTGCACCCTCGCACCTGCAGCTGCGCCACCAGCGGCACCGGCGGTGGGCGGGGAGGCGGCGTGCGGAACGCGCCGCGGAACCGCTGCCCGCACACCTCGCACTCCATGCCGTGCTTCTCGTCAATCCACCGTTGCACGCAGCCGTGGTGCGCCCACTGCGCAGCAGGGTGGACGGTTTTTTCAGGGTTGCGGTGGCAGCGGGGCAGGGTGGCAGCGGGGGGCGCAGGGCGGAGCGAGAGCCGGCACCTTTGCCGAGGACCGGCGACCCCCGTTTCTGGCAAGCGCGTCACACCCAGACTGCTCACCGCCATGCTGCCTGCACAGCCGCAGGGCGTCTCCAAGCCGGCGGGGTCCTCGTCTGACAGGCAGATGCGGCAGGCGGCGGGCGGCTGCGCAGCGCCGACGACGGGCTGGTCGGCGGTCCCGGTGCAGGTGCCGCCCTGGCCGCTCCCCCGCTCTGCCGCGGCGCCGATGCTGCCGTCATCCTCTGCAGCGTCAGCTGCAGGCACTGCAGCCGCCAGCAACGGCTCTTGCTCGCTGAGCGCCTCGGGCGACCTCATGGTGCGTGCCCCCCAGCGGCGGGCTCGCTCGGACGCTAATCACCGCGTGCGTGAGCGGCACACAGCGAGTCGAGAGCCGCCAGACAGCGCAGCGCGGGTGTAGGGTTGGAGGTGCTGCTCAGGGCGCGGGAAGAGATACCAGGGAAACGCAGGGAGGTGTCGTTGACCAAGCACTGAGGGACGGCGGCTGTCGGAAGGCGCCACTACTCACGGCGGTGCACCGCGGTGTACTGCGCGCGCCGTGCCCCGCCGCACGTCTGCCGGCACTCGAGACCGACTCCCCCTTCCTCTCATGCCAAGCGCTGTACGTTCGCCTGCACTGTTTGCATGCAAGCACTACTGCACAGCAAGCACAGGCCGCAGAACAGGATTTGCAGCGGCGCAGGCTGGTCGCGGGTGCGCGAATGTTCGTCGCCACCGCCGCCGCTCACCACATGCCGCGGCCCTGCTTGGCAGTGGCACGGTCGCGGCGGTGGTGGTTGCCTATTGCCGCCTTGTGCTGGTCCTTGAAACGGTGATCTCCACGCCCGCCGCCGCCACGCCCACGACCGCCGCTGCCGCCGCGGCCGCCGCCGGGGCCGCCGTCGCCGCCAGCCGCGCCCTCGCCACCGCCGCCGCTGCCGTCGCTGGGCCCTGGGGCAGGCGCCTGGCCGCGCCAGGGCTTGTTGCCGCCGGCCCCCAGCCCCATGATTTCAGAGGCGGCAGCCTCGGCGGTTGCCAGCGCCGCGTCTGCCTCTGCCTGGCCGCTGACCTCCCGTGCCCCAGGCTTGGGATAGTTGTAGATGCGCCCATCCAGCACCCACAGCTTGCTGCCCTTGGCCTTGGGGCCGCGCTGCTGCGGCTGCTGCTGCTGCCCCTGCTGCTGCTGCTGCCCCTGCTGCTGCTGCTGCGGAGCAGCCTGCGCCGGCCCGCCGCGCCCTGGCACGAACGTCGTCGCGCCCGCCTGCAGCGCGGGCGGCGCGCCGCCGGCGCCGGCGCCGCGGCGGGAGGCCGCCGCCGCTGGGTAACCTTCCGCCTCGGTCTCGCCGTCTGCTCCAAAGGCGATCAGGTCATCGAAGCTGTCATCATATTCGTCTTCGTACTCCCACTGCACAGCAGGCAAACGAACAGCAGGCAGGCGAACAGTAGGTATGGAGCGGGCGCAGAGGGCTGGGAAACGGAGGGGGCACAACAAGGCAGGGGGGGAAGGGGTTGCACCTGCACCCCTGCCTCGGCTGCGCAGCACCAACGGCAAGACAGAATGCCTCACGACACGTCTCCTCCCACCAGCCGCTGCACCCCGTGCTCCTGCGTGAGCAGCAGCGCACACACTTGCACGTGCAGCAGCGCACCATCCCGCCCTCCCACCTGCGCAGCGCTGGCGGCGGAGATGAGTGCCTCCCGATACGTCTCCTCTCGGACGTCCAAGTACTTGGCAGTCTTGTTCTCCGCTCGCGGCTGCGCCGCAGCCGCAGCCGCTGCGCTGCCGCCGCCCGCCGCTGCCGCAAACCCAGGCAGGCCCTGCCGGCCGCTGCTGTGGGGTGGCGAGCAGGCAGGCGGCTGAGAGGAGATGGAGAGCATGCAGGGGGGAGCATGGCTGACAGGGCGAGGCGAAGCGGGCACGCCTGCAGAGCGGGGCGCCGCCGCCCTGGCAGCCACCCCCATCCCTCCTGCGTGGCTGCCACCCCAGCAGTGCTTGTCCAACCCACCCACCCACCTGCCACCGGTCGCCATATCGGGAAACTCGGAATCATACGAGGGCTCTGCAGCAGAGGGAGGAACCGGGAGCAGCCGTTGTACATACAGCACCGACTGGGCAGGTGGGCAGATGTGCGTCCATTCTGCTTGCCACGCACTGCTACGACTGACCTGCTGCACAGCCACACAGCAGGGCCGCCCCGCCGCCCCGCCTGCCCCACACACACCTGCCGCACGCTTGCCCTCCCCACCTGCCCTCCCCACCTGCCCTCCCCACCTGCCCTCCCCACCTGCCACACGCTTGCCCTTGTCTCCCTTGTCGCTCGCCGCCTGCCAGGCCGCCAGCGAGAGCTGCGGGTCGAGGCCTGCCAGGGTGTGGCAGGTGGGGAGGGCACAGTGGTTGAGGCGCGAGTTCGAACAGGGGTCAGCGCCGGCAGGTCGCCAGGCGGGGGTGACCAGGGGTGAAGGGTTCAGGGGCCCGCTGCGCCGGCACGATGGCCTGCTGGGATGCAGTGAGCCTGCTGTGCACGCTTTGCCTGACGCCATGCGGCACGCCGCTCTGCCCCTTGTACAAACCTGCCAGGGTGGCGGGCAGGGAGCCCTCCAGCAGGGCGTTGAGCACGCGCTCGGGGCTGCCGCCCAGCTGGTGCAGGCAGGCGGCGACGTAGCCGTCGCCGTAGTCTGGCAGCATGTCCTGGACCTGCAGCGTGGGTGGGTGGGTGCGGCACTTGTTGGGTAGTCGGTGCGCCGCCTCCCCACCCCTCAGGCTGCCGCCGCGCTGCCAACAGTCCCCCTTAGTCCCGCTCTGCATGCTGAGCACTTGGAGAAACGTGCTGCTGGCACCAGCACGAACAAGGTGCTTTTCGGGTGGGGGGAGGGAGGTGGGAGCCGCACACAAACCAAAAGGCTGCGCGTACCTGCTGTATCTGCGACTTGAGCAAAGCCATGTCCATGCCCTGCTGCTGCGCGGCGGCGCCGCCGCCGCCGCCGCCACCGCCGGTGCTGCGCGCTGCGCCGCCGCTGCGGCTGCCGGGCAGCGGCGGGCCGGGGGCCTCCTCCAGGCTTGCCACGCCCAGCAGCGCCGCGATGTAGTCCGCCTGGGCGTCATCCAGGGACAGGGCGCCCGTGCGCAGCGCTGCTAGGATGCTGCCGCCCAGGCCCAGACGGTGCGACAGCGCCTGACCCAAGCTGAGGCCCCCACTGCCAGCACCGCTCTCCTCTTCTCGGTGGCCCAGCAGCATGAGGGCATGCAGCAGGGCTTCGCCACGGGCCACCGCAGAGCCGCCGCTGCTGCCAGCGGAGCTGCTGCCGGCGCCGCCGCTGCTGCTGCTGCCGGTGGCGTCGCCCGCAGGCGTCACGTAGCAGTGCAGCAGCAGCAGCTGCGTCAGCCGCTCGCTGGCAAGCTCGACGTGGCAGGCCTGGCGCAGCAGGCGCAGCAGGGCTGCCGTCTGAACGGCATCCTCGCCGCCGCCGCCGCCGCCGCCGCTACTGCGCGCGACGCGGTGCACAGCTGGCAGCAGCTGGTTGTGCACAGCACCCAGCGCCTCGATCAAGTCGGGTCCCTGCCGCAGCAGCAGCGCCGCCGCGGGCGGGTGCGCCGCTGCTAGGCTGGCCAAGCTGAGGCAGGTGTCCCTCAGATAAGCCGTGCCATCTGCATGAGAGAAGCGGGCCGACGAGCATTGGTGGGAAGGGAGGCGAGGCTGGGACGGGTGGGGGCGAGTGGACCAGCAAGACCCTCAAACAACACCATGCAAGCCTGCCCTCCAGCCCTTCCAGGCCTCTGCCTGCCCTCGAAGCGCTAACGGTCGGCCGTCACTGCATGCGTCCGTCGCCCACAACAAGCATTCTGGGCTATTAGCGGCATGCTGCGCAGCGTGCCCAGGCGCAGACCAGCGCACCTTGCAGGCTCTGCAGCATGGACGGGTCGCGCACCGCTGTGCCTGCTGCGGTCATGCAGGCCTCGGCCACCTGTCCCAAATTTTGGGAGATGAGCGGCGCCGCCTGCTGCGCCTGGCTGCCCAGTGACGGCAGCAGGCGCAGCGCAGCTGCAACCAGCTGCGACAGCTGGCCGGAGGCGGGGGCGGGGCCCGCGGCGGCGCCGTACAGGGCGCAGATGTCGAGGAGGCGAGGCAGGTCGAGCAGGCGCGCAAGCACTGCGGCGCGATCGGCTTGGGAGGGGGCGCCGCGCTCCTCTCCGCACACTCTGCAAGCGGGTTGTGGAAGCAGGGATCGGGGGGAGAGTGGAGTCAAGGCGACGCAGGCAGGTGCGGCACGGCACAAGGTCACTGCCTATTGAGAGGCGGGCCGCGCAGGTGCGGTGCGCAATCATTGCGAACGGACTCACAGGCGGTGCAGCAGCGGCAGCATGCGCTGCCAGATCGAAAGCTGTGTGGTGGACTGCTGCTGGAAGCCCTCGTCATAAGGCCGTCTGCAGACAGGAGAGGTGAGGGTGCAGGTGCAGAGGTCGACGGACCAGGCGGCCGCCGCCGTCGCCGAGGCTCACACCTCCTTTCAATGCGTGAGCCATCCAGCATTGCTCCCGGTGGCCTCCTAGACGCACTTGGCATACTGCAGGAAGGAGGCGAGCAGCAACGACAAGCTGGGGTCGGCCCGCGCTACGCTCCACAACTCCGGCGCGTCGGCAGCGAGCAGCCAGTCGAGATCGTCGAGAATCAGGGCGCAGGCCTCGCCGCCTGCCGCCGCGGCGTCGCCATCGGGGCAGAACGGGAGGAAACGCTGCATGTCGAGCTCCCAAGAGGGTGTAGGGACACGCTGGCAAGCTGGCAGAGCGGCAGAAATAAGATCAAACTGAGCGACGGCAGCAGGGGAGCGCCTGGAGATGGGCAGCAGCATGCACGCGCAGGCGGCGGCGAAGCGGCAGCGGGGTGATGCTGCGAGTACCGCTATTCCCGCATACATGGCAGTAGCTGTAGCTGCCAACGAGTCACTCAGGTACGTAGGAGCACTATCACTGCCTTTCGCTGCACTCTCGCGGCCGGCAGCCAGTCGGTGAATGTCGCTTCCTGTTGCCTGTAGCTGTTACGTGAGTCGACAGCATCCCTACACCAAGCATGCTCTAGCAGAGGAGGGGCAGGAGCAATGACATGGCAGACCGATGGCAGGTGCCAATCACCCTGCCGCTTCGTGCGCGTTGCCGCCAGCGCTGCGCGCCGCACGCGCCGCCGCACGCTCCGCCAGCCGTGCTTCACCCACCGCTTTGCACATGCGGCGGTGGCCTGCCCGCCAGTCCGCGTGGCTGCAGTCGGTGCCGCAGTACCTGCAGGGATGATTGGGGCACAAGGATGTGCATTTGTGATGGAGGTGGGCGAGCAGGAGGGAGGGCAGTCCTGGGCAGCAGGCCCCTTCGGCTCATGTAAATGTAAGACAGCCCAGCACTCGCGCTGAACTTGGCTCACAGCGCTGCCCGCACACACGCCGCCCCGCCAGCTCACCACACAGCTCTGCAGCCGCCGCACCGCTGGCTGTCTTCGCCCTCTCCCGCCGCCGGCCCGCCGCCGCGGCTGAGCTGGCTGCAGCACAGGTAGGCGCAGCTGCGAGCAGCAGCAGCCTGTGCCAGCTCCAAAGCATCTGCCTCCTGCTGCTCCGGCCGCTGCCACCACCGCAGCAGCACCTCTGCCAGCTGGCGGGCCAGCGGCAGCACGACGCGGCGCAGCTGCTTCACAGCTTCACGCACACCCGACACCCCAAGCAACATGGATGCCGCCACCGCCGCCTCCTCCACCTCCTGTGCTGCAGCGGCCACGCCGCCTGGCCCCATCCGCGCGGCCCCCTCCTGCGCCGCCAGCGCCTCCTTTGCAGTCTTAGCCACCTTGATCAAGCTCGCTGCTGCCAAAGTGGCTGCGTTGCGTAACTGCGGGTGAGTGGGCGAGGGGAAAGGGGCTGGCTGGCTCTGGCTGCAGGCAGGCGCCCAGATCTGCCTGTTGGCACACCCACTGCGCATTCCCTGGAGCGCCTGCTCAGCTCCCGCTGGGTTGGCGCGTGCCACCGAGCCCCCGCTGACCAACCTGCCACCCGCGCGCGCGCACCCCCCCCCCCCCCCCCACACACACACCCACCCCCCCACCCCCCCACCCACACCTCCCACCCCACCCACCCCACCCCCCCACGCACACACACGCACACACACAGATCTCTTACCCTATTCAGCTCTGTAAGGCCCCGTGCAGCTGCATCAGTGTGCGCCCTGCTCAGGTTGGCCAGCAGGGTTCCAAACAAGGGGGAAGCCACGAGGCGCGCCAGCGCGCGCGGCGCTCCCAACAGCTGACCAAGCCAGGCAGAATACGTCCCTGCACCACGACACATGTCCTGCAGGGAACCAGCAGAGGCATGGCAAGCACGGTTCATGTGGGCACCGCCGATGCGCAGCCCAGGCGGCGCGAGTTGCTGAGGCCATGGGGCGCGGGGTTGCGGCAACCCACACACGCATCCCAGGCAGCGCAGGTCAGCAAACGCCGGCCGGATGCAGCGCCGTCACCCAGCTGTTAGCTCACCATGCCGCACAAGCGCCCATGCAGGCGCTGCAGCAGGCCAAACAGCTCGGCGCTCGCCAGCCCTGCCGGCCCACACGCTGCCGCTTCTACTAAGCTGTTGGCCAGCGCGTCAAGATTGGGCTGTCCAGGCATGCAGTCCTGCAGTTGGGAGCACGTGCGGTTGCTTCTGTGTCTTACGAACAGGGGTGGTTGCACAACTGTGTTTAGGCTGGGCGGTTGGATCGCCGGGCGGGGCATCTGCCGCCCCCCCCTGCCAGGGCATGCCTCTAGCTGTCAGTGCCACCTGGCAGCGCCTGCCAGCTGCCCCTGCCAGCTGGGACCTCCAGGACAGCAGGCGCTCGGGCCAGGAGAGGCATGGACACCCCTCCCGTTCACTCACCAGCTCATCCCACTGCTCGATTGTACCAAGCTCTTGCACCAGCTGCCAGTGCGCCACCGCCACCGCCTTGAAAAATCTGCATGCAAGGAAGGGCGCAGCATCAGGCAACGGTGCACCACCCGGGCAGGCCGGCACGAGCGGCGCACCGGGCTGGTGCGGTAGGCAACGGCAGCAACAGCAGCAGGACTCTGCAAGCACAACCCGTCGTTTGGGCAGCACAGCCCCACGCGCGTAGCGCCACCCCAGCGCACCTGTCGGCTGCGGCAGCGCTGCCGCCAGACGCACCCTGCTTGTGCTCTGCTTCGCGCAGCCTGCTGGCAGCTTGCACTGTCCGCGACACCCCGTCGAGCAGGGCCCCCCGCAGTTCGGGGAGTGCCAGGAGCCCCTGGCTGCTGTGCCGGGCGGCACGGCACAGCGCGGAGTGGCATCTCCACAGCGACGCTGCCGTGCTGGCCCCCGCTGCCGTGCTGACAAGGGGCTGCAGGTTGCAGGCCGTAGTGATGTGTGCCACGTCTGCAGCCAAGCACAGCAGGCCATGCGCAAGCCCCACAGCAGCCACAGACGGACCCAGCGGCTGCGCGGTTGCTGCTGCTGCATCGTGCCCCAGCCGCGACAGCCGGTCCAGCTGCGGCAGCCCGGCTGCCAGCGCCTCTGAGCATGCATGACACCAGGCTGCCAGGTCAGCAGCGAATGCTGCTGTGTCAGCGGTCGCTCCACATAACCAGAGCCGGACAGCCATCTTGCCGACGAGCTGAGCCGACGCGTTCCACGCCCAGCAAGCCCGCGCCACCCGCTTCAGCGCAGCCTGGTGCTGCGCGCCCGCTGTCAGGGCCGCAGCATGCGTTGCGTGCCGCTGCCGCGCCGCCTCTGCAGCCGCCTGCAGGCCATTTGCTAGTGCTGGCAGAAGCGGCGGCAGCTGGCGCTGCAGCGCCTGAAGCAGCTGCCCGGCCAGCCGTGCGTCCTGTGGTGTGGAACCAAAAGCGCCAGAGAAGGCAAGCGAGGAAACGCCAATGGGCAGCGCAGCTTGACACAGCCGGCCATGCAGCCGCAGCAGCGGCAGCACCAGCCGCGGCTCTGGCGGCGCGTGCCGCAGCAGCTGCGCCGTGCTGCTGAGCAGGCGCCGGCTGCCAGCTGCACTGACGTGCTCCTCCAGCGCTGACGTCAGCTCTGGGCTGCCAAGCACCAGGGCTGCACAGCGAGCATCCTCCCATTCGGTGCCAGCCGGTCGCCGTTCGGGCGGCAGCGCCAGCGTCACCGCTGTCGACTGCACCAGGACCGACAGCAGGCGGACCAGGCCGCTGCGCAGGCTGGGCGCACGCCGCAGCGCCACAGCGTGGGGCAGCAGGCTTGGGTTGCAGAGCAGGTCCGCAGCGATGCCGCCCAACGCGGCGAGGCAATCAGTCTGGGAGGCATCTGCATGGCATGGCAGGGGAAGACGAGGTGAAAACGGGGGCAGACAGTACAGACAGTACAGACAGTACAACCAGTACAGACAGTACACTGTGCGCAAGCAAGCAGCAAGCAAGCAAGCATAGACTTGCAATACAGGGAGAACCGAGCAGTGCAAAGCATGCAAAGCAGCAGCAGGTGGCGTTCACTCACGTATAAGGCACCTTGGGCGGGGCCAGTCCCGCCACGCGCGCTCGGTGCACGTCACTGCCGCCTCGAGGAAAAGCAGCACAGGGGCAGCGTGCACCTCTACGGCTACCAGGTGCATCGCGTCGCCGCGCGCCGCCGCTTTGAGCAAGAATGCCAGCGCTCGCAGCTGGTAAACCAGCATTTGCGCGGCCACCGTCGGGATCGCACCCTCGGGCAGCCCTGCAGCACACGCGCGCAGCTCGTCGCCTCCGACGTGCACCACAAACTCCACGCACGGGCAGCAGAAGGCAGCGACGTCTGCTGGCGACGGGCCAGAGATCTTCAGGACGGCATGACCAACCATGACGACCAAGCACGCTGCCATGACGTCCCAGTGGCGCTGCAGGGGCCACCTGTCGCACCGCCAGTTCACGACTGCCAGGAGCAGCATCTCGCCCGCCTCGGCCAGCAGCCTGCGCAGCGTAAACCCGGTGTGTATGTAAGCCATGGTGCGCATGAAGGACGTCGTCAGGACAGGCAGCCCCCAGGGAACAACAGCAGTGCCCAGGCAGGGGCGCTGCCACCACCGCCGCCGCCGCCGCCCCGACACCCTGCCTGCTCACCGCAGCAGTTCGGGCGCCTCGCCGGCATCCGCGCTGCCGAATGCATCCTGCATCCAGATGCCGGACACCTGGCTGACGACAGCGCCAGCTAACTCGGCCGCCTGTTCAGCGTCGGTGTTGGCCAGCATCACGCTTAGTGAATCCAGCAGGTCGCGGAGCGCCGGAGCGAGCGGCATGGCGTGCCGCTTGACGACTCGACGAGTTGGCACGGAAGGGCACTCGCCTGCCGCGGCGGCGGCAATGAGTGGCGGCAGCGAGTGCAGCGCGCGCCCGCCGTTTCATGAACAACACCAGCCCCTGTCTCATTCCTTATCTTACATAAAACAACGATGGGCACGTCATGGCTGGTTGGTATACAGGATGCGCACAGATGTACAGGGCAAACCAGGGGGGCGGACGCGCTGCTGCGCTTCTGAAGGGGGAGGGCAGAGCAGCAGGTCGGCGTCGAGGGCACAAGGCCACGGGGGAGGCACAGCGGTCATGGTACAGCCCAACCGGGGAGGAGGGCACACAGCAGAGGGTTTGGTGGCACAGCAGAGGGATCAAGAGGGATCAAGAGGGGCTGCGGCAAAATCAAAGGGCGAAGGGCACAGCCTGCCAGATCAGGAGAGGTTACCGGGTGTCTTGGTGGCTGCGCTGGCTGGGCGGATGGCTGGCTGGCTAGCTGCCAGTCTACTGGCGTCTTCAGAGGTGCCCGAAAACTGCCTACACCGATACAACCCTGCTGACCTCAGCCGCGCGCCGTCACCTGCCCGGCCGCCGCCGCCGCCTGCCCGTTTTCCTGCCGCTGTTCCTGCTGCTGCTGCTGCTGCTTGCTGCCCAACGCTGCATCGAGAGCCGGCGGGCTGCCCGCTACCGCGCTCTCCGGCGTCCAGCTGGGGTCGAAATGGCTCTTGAGTCCCAGCCAGCACTGGTAGTAGTTGCGGTCTGCAACAACGGAAAATGCAGAGACAGACCCGCGGACGTGTTGGCAGCATGCCGTCACAGCCCAGCGGCAGCACCGCTTGGGCAGTCGCCACGCACTGTTGCCACCGACCAATGCCCTGCCTCCGACAGTCAGTCGGCACTCGTGTCGCCGCACACCGACCCGCACCTGGCTCTCGCCGCCCACCCACCGCACTGCCACGCCGCTACAGTCTGCTGTACAGCTGCAACCCCAGCCGCTACCCCAACCCTCACCAATGTTGGGTGCTCCCACGGCATGGGGTGTGAGGCGGGGCGTGTAGTAGGTCTGTGTGGTGGCGAGGGCAGGGGGCGCGGGTGAGTTGAGAAGAGCGGAGGCGGCACACTCTGCCCACGCTCATGTTATTACAAACCCCGAAGGGCCCCCCTTGTCCCGGCCAGCATCCCAGCAGCACCCCACCAGCCACTCCAACCTGCTGCTGCCAGCAACAGCAGCCTGCTGCTGCACCTAGGCAGCAGGTGCAGCAGCAGAAGCCGCTTCTCACCTCAAACATGAATGCCAGGGTGTCCCTGTGCCAAAGAAGTGGTGAAGGTGCGCTGTGAGCAACCGCCAGCCCCAGCCCCGCTGCACCTGTATGCAGCACGCTAGCACGCCGCGCCACGTGTCATCTGCACATCGCCCCCTGTCCACATGCCCGTACGGCGGCACGACCGTGCAGCAGCGCACCGCGGCAGGTGCCCAATCTGTTCCGCCTCTGGCGCCGTCGCTCCCTCGAACGTTTTGGTGTCGGGGCCGTGAGGCGTCATGCAGGAATGCAGGCTGGCGCCGCCTGCAGCGGCAGGGTCGGCAGGGGGGGCGCCGCAGGGGATCAGCTGAGCGGGCAAGCACAGTGCCGACGTGCATGCCGGCAGTGGTGGTGCGGAGAGCAGTGCGGAGTCATGCGGGAGGGCAGGCTGGCGCCGCCTGCAGCGGTGGGGTGGCCACAGCACAGCAGGGCAGGACAAGGAGAGCAGCTGAACACCGCGAGCAGCTCGGCAGGAAGCCCTGCATGCCCTGCCAGCCGTCCGAGCCGCCACACATCTCGTGACAGCCAGGGGCTGGGGCCTGCGCAAACGCCGCTCTTCATCTGCGGGCCCCCACGCACCGGGCAGGAAGCCGTCTGCCTTGGCGTCGTACACACCGCGGATCAACCCCATGAACTCGCTCATAATGTTGCTGCACACACACAATGACAGGGTGGAGGCGGGACGCACGTTTTTCCAGGCAGTCGCACGTGAATCAACCCCATGAATTCGCTCATGGTGGTGCTGCACACAATGGCAGGGCGGAGGCCGAGCCTCGGGGAGCCACGGCGGCGCATGCACTGCAGCGCAGCGTGCACGCTCCCCTCCTCTGCTATCATCTCGTGCATAGAAGCTGTCGCCAGCGCCCCGGAAGCCGCACCGGTGATAGTATGGCGGCCGGAAGGTGTGCTCCGCCACCGTCCAGCGAGGTGGGAAGATTACGAAATCAGCGACAGCGGTGCCTGCGGTGGATGCGTGGGAACGTGCGGTTGGCTTGGGTGTGCTACAGCTGCGTGCTGTGCTGGCTGGCTGGCATTGTGGCTGCCGCGGCCCCACTCACACGTTTGCCTGCTCCCTGCACCAACCCACGCAGCAGGGCCCCCGCTGGGCCGCAGGCACGCAGCGCCCACCAGGGATGGACGAGGGGGCCGTGAGCACCGTGAAGATGGAGGGGTCGGGGTGGTCAAAGCTCACCGCGTTAACTGCCGGTGGGTGGGTGGGTGGGTGGGGTGGAGGGGGTGGGGGTGTGTGGGTGTGTGGGTGGGTGTGTGTGTGTGGGGGGGGGGGGGGGCTCGGGAAACGGCTGCAGCGCGGCAGGGGGGCAGCTGCCCCTGCTATGTGTTACCCTGCTGCCAGACCTGGGAGCGACGGCGACCGGTGCCGCCGGCAGGCTACAAGGGTGGGAGACAACTGGGCAGAGCCACAGTTGTCAACAGTGCCACAGTTTAAGCCCATTACACTTGCCTGGGCAGAACTTGTTCAGGTCGTACTTGTAGGGGGCATAGTTGCCGTGCCACGCCACCACGTTGAAGGGAGAGAAGTTCTGGGCGGCTGCGGGGTGTGTGCAGTCAGGTAGATGTGTCAGCCAATTGATCGACCAATCAACCTTCGAATCACTACTCAGTCGAACATTGTCGATCATCAGGTGTGACTGCAGCAAGACGGGCTCTCGCTGCTGCCAGCCAAGCTCGGCACGGGTGGAAGGCCTGCAGGGCCCGAGCCCCACCTGAAAGCAGCCGTGGGCCCCCTCCCTCACCCCCACCCCTCCCCAACACTTTCTCACCTGAGAACAGCTGCCCCTCGAACTTGTGCACGACCGTGTAGCTGCAGCTGCGGTCCTCGAACCAGGCGGTGGGGGTCTGGAAGTCTCGGGGGTTGGCCAGGCCGTTGGAGCCTGCAAGCAAGTAGGTAGACAGGTTTCCCGAGGTTACAGATCAAAAGGGGTCGAAGTAGAGAGGGAGGGACGGCGTGCCGGTTGGCCAGGCCGTTGGAGCCTGCAAGCGGCAGCGGTGCGGGGCGTGCGAGCGAGCGAGGGGCAACACACAACGCATGCAGACGTGCGGGTGGGGCAGGCGGGCAGGCACGCGCGCGCGCCGGGCACAAGAGGCGGCATGCACGCAGGTGGGCAGGGAGACGCGTTTCTTCAGACCCTGCCTGCAGCCTGCTCAACCGCCGCAGCAACACCCCCGCCTGGCATGTCAAAGCCTTCCTCTGCCACCCACCCACCGATGGGCCCCAGGTCTGGCAGGGTGAAGTGGGAGGCAAAGATCTCAAGCACGTAGCCCCGCGCCCGCCCTTCTGGCAGGTCCACGCTGCAGCACACAGGGTGTCGACAGCGACGGGGCAGGCTAGGCTTGAAACAGGCCACGGCGGCGCTGCGGTCGGCGCGGCCGCACAGGCGACTGTGCACTTGCTTGCTCCCCCTCCAAGAATCCTGCTGCAGCTGCGTGCGTGGTATTGCCGTTTGAATCACCCACCCACATGCCTGAAGCGCATGCCCCGCTGGACGACGCATTCACTCGTTCATTCAACAGCACTGCGCAGCAGCGCGCGCGTGCGCCCCAGCCCGCCCACCTGAAGCGCATGCCCCGCTGGATGACGCAGATCTCCCCAGGCGTCACATGCATCCGCCCAAACTCGGTTGTGATCAGCAGCGCGCCCTGCGGAAGGCAGGCAGCAGCAGCAGCAGCAGGTGTTCATGCAAGGGTGGCTGCAGCGCAACACGCCAGCATGCAGCAGCAGAGTCAGCAGCAGCAGCAGCGCCGGCGGCGGCCACCAGCGCCCAGCGGCACAGCGGACGACGCGGCGGCGGCGGCGGGCGCCCTCCGGCGCCGCTCACCAGCTGCGGCACGATGAGGAAGTCTCCATCGGCGTTGGCCATGCAGGAGTCCTCCATGGAGGTACTGCAGAGAGCAGAGAGCAGACAGGCAGGCAGGCTTCAAGCGTTTGCAGGGAGGGGGAAGCAGCAGCACAGAGGGCGGCCCACCCGAGTGCCACGTCTAACGGCTGCAAGGCCAAACCGGGCAAGCGCTGCGCCGTCCCGCCCTCCCCCCGCCCACCTTGCAGTGAACACATGGATCGCGTAGCCGTCCTTGCGCGCGGCGCTGCGGCAGCAGGCGGGGTCACAGCCAGGAGGTGAGCGTGGGGCGGGCCAGGTTTGGACAGCACAGGCGCCGATGCAGGAGGTGCAGGAGTCCACCTAGCAGGCAGTAGTGCGCCGCAACCGTCTCCAACGTCCATCTGCCAGCGCTGCAGTTCGTGCAGGGCCTCCCAGAATCGTGGCAAAATCTGGAGGGCCTGCGGACGTGAAAGGCCCGCCCGCCCATGCACGCTGCCCTGCGTCCAGCGCCTACCGGCCGTCGGGTGCCGACCTGCCCCGCCCACCTGCCGGCGCCGCAGATGGTGAACAGGCCTCGCACCCAGTCCACCGGGTCTTGGGGGATGGGGAAGGGCCGCCAGCGCAGCTGGTTGGGCGTCACCACCGCATGGCTGAACTCCGCTGTCAGCGTTTCAGCTGCAGGCACCGGGGGGGGAGGCGGGCGAGCGGCAGCAAGGGGGGTGGGTGGGTGGCAAGTCCAGGGGGGAACCAGGCGGCGCTGCTACGCGCCCATTGGCATGGCACAGCCACCAGCACAGCGCTTCAGCATGCGCCCGCCAGCAGCAGCAGCAGCAGCAGCAACGACTGCCAGCAGCAGCAGCCAGCAGCGGCAGCGGCGGCAGATCAACTCACCGGGGAAGTTGAGGGGGTGGAAGGGCTCGTGGGTGACCGAGGGGCGGATGCGGTAGAGCCACGAGCGGCGGTTGTGGGCGCGCGGCGCCGTGAACGCCGTGCCCGACAGCTGCTCCGCGTACAGGTTGTAGGGGCAGACGCGGGGGTTGTTCTGCCCCTCGGGCAGCGCCCCAGGCAGCGCCTCGCTCTGTGCCTCGTTGCCTGCGTGTGTGTGTGTGGGGGGGGGCCGAAGCGGTGGAGCGCGCAGGCGGTGAGCGGGCAGGCGGTGAGGGGGAGGTGCGCTTCAGCAGCTAGAGCTGGATGGTTGCTTGCAGTGACACGGAGCCAGCAGATTTGCATGCTGACTTCCTCAGTCCGGGCTTGCTGCCGCACGGCCCGAAGCCTGCGCGGCCCCGCCAGGGCGCCGCGCCGCCTGCCGCTGTTCCCGTCAGCAGTCCTCCCACGGCGCTCGAAACCGCCCCGCACGCGCACCAAAGCCATACAAGTAGCGCAGATCCCCTGGTGGAGGCCCCGAGGGCGTGACAGACACCATTTCTCTTGAAGCCAAAGTTGGCAACGGCGCAAGGGGTGTCGGAGGAGCGCCGCCTGTCTGTGCGAAGACTCGCAAAGGTGCTCCGAGTGCAGAAGCCCGTGATCAGCCAGCGGTATTGTGCGCGTGCAGCTCCTGAGCGCTTCCCTGAGCCACCTGCACTTGTCCTCCGTGGCACAATGCACTAGAGCTCCATCGCCTCCAATCGCGGCCCCAAATCATCCCAGCGCGCCCTGAGCGGCTGCAGAATCTTAATCCAGCGCGCCAACCGGCTGCCTTGCGGCCCCCTTCCCCTCGCGCTTCACCTCACCACCTGGGCACACAAGGCAATGTCCAAGTCGTGCAAGGGGTTGCTGAAGGAACTAGTCAAGTGCCTGCGCGAGAGCGACTGCATGGCAAAGGTGGGTCGAGCAGCACAGCTGCCGCCGCCACCACTACCGCTTGCCTGCCGCCGCCGCCTGCCGCTGCACCGTCGACACACGCCGACCCGCCCCTCCTTCAATTAAATGCTACAGGAGGGCAAGCCGATCAAGCAGTGCGCCAAAGAAGTCAAGGAGTGCGACGGCCTCCGCAACGCTTACTCTGCGTGCAAGCGCGGCCAGGTCGACGCTCGCTCGCGCCTGCGGGGAAACAAGGGCTACTGAGCACAGCCGCTGCACACGCCGCACACAGCAGGAACAGCCTTCGTACCTGCTCTAGATTTCTTCCACGACAGCGTAGCAAGCAGCATGGCAGCATCAGCAGCACTCACAGCGCCGGCCGCGGCGCCTGTGCAGCATGCAGCGGCCGCAGGCTGGCTGCGGTCGGCCGGCGGCGGCAGCGCGCCGCGCCGCGACGCGGCCGCGGCTGCCGGCAAACGCCGCCCCAGCAACCCCGGGCGCAGCTCGGCAGGCGGCGGCGGCCGGGGGCGCTTCGCCTCCAAAGGGGACTCCACCCGTGACAGGGCCGCTCTCAAGGAGCTGTCAACCGCCGTCAGCGGGCCGGAAGGCAGCAGCAGGCGCGGCGGCGGCGCCGGCGGCGCCGGCGGCTTCGGCGCGGCGCGCGGCGGGCGGCGGGGGCGGCGTGGCGACGACCGGGCGTTGGAAGCGGCAGATCTGGAGGGGGAGGCTGACTGGGATGAGGAGCTCCTGGCTGACCTGTCGGACTCTGGTGCGTGGCTGGCTAACCTTGGGCTCAGCGTTAGGCTTGTGGACAGTGGGTGGTGGTGCATGAGGGTAGCAGCCCTGCGTGCTGCGCTTGCGAACTTTTGAATCACTGTTCACATCACGCAGCGGGCAGCGGGGCACGTACCCCCCCCCCCTCACGATCATCATCTTCATCCCACATATATTCGCCGCTTTCCAGCTGCTGTCGCCCGCTTGCGGAGGTGCCTGCCTGCTTTCCTGCCTGCCAGCCTGCTGACGTGCCTCCCACTGCCTGCCCACTTTGCAGAGGTGGCCGAGCTGATCGGCGAGGAGGCGGGGGGCGACAGCGCCGCCGTCCTGGCCGCTTTCCCCCCAGAGGTGCAGGCGGCGGCGGGGCAGGTGCTGGGGCAGTTCTCCTTCAGCCTGGACCCCTTCCAGGTCCAGGCCGTGGGGCACCTGCTGGGCGGCAAGTCAGGTGAGAGGGGGGGGGGGGGAGAGGAGGGGGGGGGGGAGAGGCGGGAGGAGGGAGGAGTTGGTGATCTGGTCCTGTCAGCATGTCAGGATGCTGGGAGGGCATGCTGGGATGGTGATTTGTGTGACTGATTGACTCTGCCGGCGCTGCGTTGCTGCCTGTTGGTTGGTTGGTGTCGCTGCCCATCATCTCGCTCCCCAGCCTGTCCTCTGGCTGCCTGCAGTGGTCGTGTGCGCGCCCACAGGCGCCGGCAAGACGGCCATCGCGGAGGCGGCTGCGCTGCACTTCCTTGCGGGCGGCAAGCGCGTCATTTACACCACCCCGCTCAAGGCCCTGTCCAACCAGAAGCTGGGAGAGATGCGGCAGCGCTTTGGGTGAGCCCATTTGTCGGCGGTGTGTGTGGGGGTGTGGGGGGTGTGGGTGGGTGTGGGGGTGTGGGTGGGGTGGGTGGGTGTGGGGGGTGGGGGTGGGGTGTGGGTGGGGGGTGGGGGGTGGGGGTGGGGGTTGCGGTGGGGTGGGGGGATGCAGCACAAGCGGCAGTGCAGAACTAAAAGCTTGGGGAGACGTGGCAGCCCTTTGGGTGAACCCAGCTGTCACCGCCGCCACTTGCTGCCGCTGCTTGCCGCTGCTCTAGGCACTACAGCAGTGCAGTGCTCCCCTTGCCGTTGCATCCTCCCTCGCAACCCTGACACCCCCCGCCGCGCCCCCGCCCGCTGTGCACGCTGCAGCCACGAGGGCGCTGGCCTGCAGACTGGCGACGCCTCCCTGAACGTGGATGCCCCGGTGGTGGTGATGACGACAGGTGCGGCGCTGCGCTGGGCCGTGCTGCGCTGGGCTTTGGGCTGACCTATGCTGGCCAAAACAATCAATCAATCATCAATCAATCAATCAATCAATCAATCAATCAATCAATCAATCAATCAATCAATCAATCAATCAATCAATCAATCAATCAATCAATCAATCAATCAATCAATCAATCAATCAATCAATCAATCAATCAATCAATCAGAACAGCAAAACGTGTGCTACTCTACAGCTCTCTACCGCATGGCCATCAGGAAAGCTGCCTCTGCACGCCATCCCTTTTTCACCCATTGATCGCCACCCTTCAAATTTGTGACACCAGAGATCCTGCGCAACCAGCTGTACCGGGTGGACGAGGAGGAGGGCAAGAGGTCGCGAGACAAGCTGCAGGTGGGGTGCAGGGCTGGGCTGGGCGGGAGGCTTCCCAAGCTGCGGCGGATCGTGCACGTGGGGCGGTGTGTGGGGGAGCAGTGCAACAGGTGGGGGTGCTGAGCCGGGCTGGGCTGGGCTGGGCTGGTGGCACTGGGCGAGGCTTGCTACATCTGTCTCAACCACCCACGGGAACACTGTCGACAGGCTTGCCGCCCAACACCCGAGATCCCGTTGCTTGCCCTCGCCCCCCCCTTGTTTCGCAGGACGTTGGCCTGGTGGTACTGGACGAGGTGCATTACCTCGGAGACCCCAGCCGCGGCAGCGTCTGGGAGGAGGTACGGGGGACTGCGTGCGGGGCGCTGGTGGCGACGTGCGGCGGCTTGCGAGGGGTGGCGGTGTGGGGTGGCGTGCGGGAGGCGGCGCCCGCCTGCCTGCCCACCTGCCTGCCTGCCTGCCTGCCTGTTCTCTCCTGGACCTGCCGTGTGCCCAGCTGTCGCCGGTTCCCCCGCCGGCACCCACTCCTCACCAGCTCCCTCTGCCTCCACCCACATGATGCCACATGATGCTCTCAGGTGATCATCAACCTGCCGCCGCACATCCAGCTGCTGTGCATGAGCGCCACGGTGCGCAACCCAGACGACCTGGGGGGGTGGATCAGCCAGGTGCACGGCGAGTGCGAAACGATACGCACCAGCTTCCGCCCGGTGCCGCTGACCTGGCACTTTTGCCACTCTGGCACGCCCGCCGGCGGCGGCGCGCCGCCACCCGCGCGTCTGCTGCCGCTCCTGGAGAACGGCGGGCGGCGCATCAACCCCGCCCTGCTGCCGCCCGCCAAGCGGTACAGCGGCGATGACAATTCGAGTGGGTGGTGGGTGATGGGTTCGAGAAGGGAGTGGCGGGGAGGAGGTGGCGGGGAGGAGGTGCGGGGTGACGATGCGCAGCTGGTGCGTCGCTGGCAGGCAGGGAAGGGGTGGTGCAGGGACGCAGCCCAGCGGGGCGCGTTCGAACCAAGGCATGTGCGTGCCCCCTGTCCCCGCCTGGCGCAGAAACCGAGTGGGGCCGGTGGGACGGGCTGAAGAAGGCAAATGTGGGCTGCTGCTGTACTGCTGTACTGCTGTGCTGCTGTGCTGAGCTACACCTGTTTGTATTCTATTAAAGCAAAGAAAGGTGCCGGGGGGCGCCCAGGCCGCTGTGTGGCCTGCTGCACGCTGGACCTGCACGCCCTGCCGCCAGTCGCCTGCCGCTGCGCACCTTGCCCTGCAACTCGTGCACTTCCGGTGTGCACGGCACGCCCGCTGTAGTTGCTAATCAAGCCATGTATTGCCTTGACGTGTATTGCCTTGCCTTGCCCCTCAGATGCGGCTGCGCACCGTGGAGGAACTTGTGGGCTCAGTCGTGGATGACGACTGGCACAACCAGCCCCGCTGGAAGCGCATCCCCTCGCTGGAAGCAGGTGCCTGGGTGGGAATCCATGGAAGGAGAGGGTCGCTGGCTGGCATGCAGCAGAGCACTGCTTTGCTGTGAAACGTCACAACCAGCCCCGCTGGAAGCGCATCCCCTCGCTGGAAGCAGGTGGGGAGGCGGGGGGTGAGGGGCGTCCACCAAGCCTCAATCGCTGGGCAGCGCGTGGTTCCAGCCCTTCCCTGCAATCCGTTCCTACAGTTGCGCCGGCCCTTGCGCGTGCACGCCGTGCCACCTGCGCACCCTTCCTCCCCTTCCTCCCTGCCTGCACCGCCTGCAGTGGCGCTGGCGCTGCACGAGCGCGCCATGCTGCCCGCGATTTGGTTCATATTTTCTCGGCGCGAGTGCGACCTGGCGGCGCGCCACCTGGACATGCACGTCGTCAGCCTTACGTCAGCCGAGGGTGAGTGCCGTTCGTTGTTTTGAACAGCGCTGAGTGAGGGCGAGTGGGTGCCATGCTGGCATGCTCGCCATCAGCTGGATGGCAGCAGAGGGTCGGTGTTGTGTGTTTCACGGCCGTACCATGCGCACAGGCGTAGCGGCGGGAGGCTTGCGTACGCAACGCTGCCTGCCTGCCTGCCCGCCGGCCGGCCGGCCGCCTGTGAGCTTCTCCAGCAGCACGTCCTTGACTTCCATGCTGTGCTTGCTCCAATCGAACCTGCCCAATCAAACCTGCAGAGCGGCAGATCATCCAGGCCGAGCTGGACGTCCTGGCGGCGGAGCAGCCCGAAGCGGTCAAGGGGCCGTTTGTGGGGGCGCTGCTGCGAGGGGTGGCCAGCCACCACGCCGGCTGCCTTCCCGCCTGGAAGGCCCTGGTGGAGCGGCTGTTCCAGCGGGGTAAGGCAGGCACAATGCCGTCTGTTTGTTGTTTGTAGTAGTCACTGTGAGGAAAGCAATGTCCCTAATGGGTCAGCTGGAAACAAGTAGTTAGGGTTGTCGAAAGCGGTTGAGCGGTTGTATCTGCAGGGCAAGGCAGGGGCTGCCCGGTGTTAGGCCATGCATGCATGATGAGGGCGGTTGATCAGCAGCAAGCGCAAGCAGCTACACTGCACTCACAACAGCACAGCACAGGCACAGCACAGGCACAGCACAGCACAGGCACCGGCTATGTGTTGAACCGCGCTTTGCACCATCTGACACGCGCAGGCCTCCTGAAGCTGGTCTTCGCCACTGAAACGTTGGCGGCGGGGATCAACATGCCCGCCCGCACCACCCTCATTGCCGCGCTGTCGCGCCGCCGCGACGGCGGCATCGGCGCGCTGCACCACAACGAGCTGCTGCAGATGGCGGGTGGGTGTTGCTGTGCTGTGCTGGCTGCGCTTGGCTGCGCTGTGCTGCGCTGCGCTGTGCTGTGCTGCGCTTTTGTTGCGCTGCCTCATGTCTCTCACGCTGTCGGCCTGCCTGCCTGCTGAGCACGCTGTGCTGCGCTGCCCCTGCCCCCGCCCACCGCGCAGGCCGTGCCGGGCGGCGCGGGTACGACACCGTCGGCAACTGCGTGATCATGCAGAGCAAATGGGAGGATGCTGACGTGGCGTGGGACATCATCAGGCGCGGCCCGGAGCCGCTGCGCTCGCAGGTACGTACACTACATTTAACAGTCGCCGGAGCCTGCAGGCGACGGGCGCGCTCTTCTCCCTCGGTCTCTGCCCTCTTGGCAGCGAGTGTTTGGGGTCACCAACCAAGCGAGCGTGCGCCCTCCACACCGACCCACGTGCAGTTTACCAACGGCTGTTCCTTGGTGCTCAACCATGCTGCGTACAGCCGCTCAATCACTCGCTCTTCCTTCAAACCAACCAACCAACCCTCTGCAGTTCACCACCGGCTACTCGATGGTGCTCAACCTGCTGTACACGCGCAGCTTGGAGGAGGCGCGCGCCTTCCTCGACCGCTCCTTCTCGCGCTACATGGGCGGCATGGGGGCGCAGGTGGGTGTGCTGCGAGGCCTGGATGGGCTTGCTTGCCGTCACTCAACCGTGGCAGATGAAGGGCGAAGGGTGCCATGGTTACATCGAACCATCTCTATATTATTGTCTGCGGCAGGCATCCTGGACGAGGTCGTGCCGCCGCCCCCCCCCCCCCCCCCCCGCCACCACCACCCACCCACCCACACACCACCCCACCCACCCACCCACACCCCACCCCACCCACCCCTCCACTGCAGCGCCGCCTGAAAGAAATAGAACAGCTGGAGGCCAAGGCGGCGGGCATCCTGGACGAGGTGGCGCGCCGCGCGGGCCTCAGCGAGCAGGCCGAGGACTTGTGGGCCAGGTGCGCCTCCATGTGTCCCTTTACTAATCCATCAATTCTTACTCGCAGTCCTGCCTTATGCTGATTTATCAATAGGCAATCAGTCGAGTAATCCACTGACAACCTTTGTGGGTCAGGCGAGCACGAGCGGGGCGTTGCGAGGGAGCGGGCGGGCGGGCGGGCGGGCTGCATGCGGCGTCCTGCTGCGCGATGGCAGCTCCCCCTTGCCTCCCACGATTCTCGACACCCGTGCTGACCCAAACCCTGACAAACTGCGTGGCCCTGTTGCTTGCCCCTGGACACACAGGTACCAAAAGCTGCTGGGACGGTTGAAGGAGGAGAAGCGTGCTGCCAAGCTGCTGCGGGCGCAGCTGGCAGAGGAGCGGGCAGCCAGCGCGGGTGGGTGGGAGGGTGGTGGGTGGGGTGGGTGGGGTGGGGGTGGTGGTGGGGTTGCTGTGGGTGGGTGGTGTGGGGTGTGTGTGTGGTGGTGGGGGGGGGGGCGTCGGCGGGTGGCCAACTGCCTGCATAGGGACTGTCGCTATGCACGGCGGCCGTTGCCTGCGCCAGCAGGCGCCGCTGCTGGACCACAATCAAGCACCTCTCTGCATGCCCCCCCCCCCCCCCCCCCGTCCGCGTTCGCCGCTGTCGTCTCTTCCTTACCCCTCGCCCCACCACCACCCCACACCACCACCACCCCTCACCCCCACCCACTTCTGCAGAGCTGGCGCTGGAGCGGCTGAGCCTGCCCCGCCTGGTGGGCCTCGACCTGTCTGCCAGCAACCTAGGTGGGTGGGAGCCAAGGAGGGCGGCGCTGCCAGCTGTCAGCGGGATGCACCGCGCCCTGCCAGCAATTTAGGTCAGTGGCTGCAGGGCACTTGCTGTTCATTAAGTGCTCCACATGCTGGCTTGCACAACGCATCCCACACGCATGCGAGTCTTCCTTGCTTCCCTCCCTCTCTGTGCAGCAGACAGAGAGCGCCGCCTGCCCGCGCTGCTCTCCTGCTCTGCTGTGCTTATGTTTTCCCTGTGGCTCTCTTGGTGTGCAGGCGACAGAGACTACCGCCTGCCAGCGCTGCTGCTGTGTGACCTTGAGCGGGGCGCCACCGGCGTGTGGGTTGTGGAGCCCGGGCCAGACTACCTCTGCCTGGGCGCCGACAACAAGCTGTACCAGGCAAGCCCTTAGAACTTAGGTCATCGTTTACTTTCTGATACTGTCAATCCGCTATGACAATGTATTGCATCTCAGAGCTCGCCTTGTAGGCACCACCACAGAAGAGGCAGTGCGGTGGCTGCGCTGCCCCTGCTCCGGCACTTGGCCACTTGGCCCCAGCCGCCTCGCTCCCTGCAGCCGCTGCCCCGCCGCTCTTTCTGCCCGGGCCAGCCGTGCCATGCGCCGCCGTCACCCACAGCCGCGGGCCCACCAGTCTGCGCCATGCATGGTTACCTATAGCTACCGGGAGGAACCCTGTCCCAGCACAGCGCCCCTGATCCCTTCTCTCATCACTCGCTCACGCAGGTCGGCGCCCGCCACATCTCAGCCATCGCAGAGGGACCCCACCCCATTGCCGACGACCCAGAGGCCTGCGGGGAGGCGCTGCGCTTCGCACAGAGCCTGCGCAGCAGGAGTGAGTGCTGCTTGGGGAGGGAAAACTATGGCGCGGGGTGCCGCCGAACCTGGGTGGTGGCGGCCAGCGCACCTGCGGCCAGGCTCCATCCGCCGTGGTGAACCGGCGTGCGTTGACACCAGGCGCCGCCGCCCAGCCCTCCCACGCTGTCTTCTCTCAGCCTGGGTGGAGCTGGCAGGCACGCTGGACCCGCCAGCTGCGCCGGCAGTCCCTTTGATCCCGTAGACAACTGCAGGTCCTCACCCCTCGGCCCCTCCCCCTGCCCCACTGTTCCTCCTCAGGCTGGGTGGAGCTGTCGGGTGATGTGGGCATGGCCGAGGGCTCAGTGGTGACTGCTCTCATCGCCAGCAAGCTGCTGCTGCCGGCGGAGCTGGCGCCAAGTGAGTGCTCGGCACCCAGTGGGGCTGGTGCGGCATTGGCACCTGCCCTGCAGGGCCTGCTGCCCCTGCAGTGGGACTGTCCGGCCCACAAGGGCGCCTGCGCTCCTGCGTGGATGTCATGTCAGCCTCCTGCCTCCATGCTACGGGCGCAGCGCCTGCTCTGCTTCTTGCCTACCCACCCACCGCACATCCACCCACCCACCCACCTGCGCAGTCGTGCCTTCCGCTGCCGGCCTCGCTGCCCTGGAGCAGCAGCGCCAGCGCGTGCGGTCGGTCAAGGCGCAGGTCAATGAAATCAAGGCGGATCGGGCGTTCATGCGCGCGGCGAGGGCCTTCAACAAGCAGGCGCGCAGGGGGTGGACCTCTGCAGAAGCGGGCGGCGTGCATCGACAGAGGGGATGGTGGTGCAGCGCTGGGTGGCTCGGCGGCGCACGACCTGCGGTCGAGAGCCGCTGCCTGCCCCTTGTTTCTGCCGTGCCGGCCGCCTGGCACACCCGCGCGAACGATCACCACGAGGCACCGCTGTGCAGGCCTCCCTACCGCAGGCCACCAAGGCGGTGGCGGTGTTGCGGCATGCGCAGAAGCTGCACGCGTTGATGCAGGGAGCAGCCAATGAACAAACGTTCAGCAAAGCTGCCCCGCCCCACCGTCCCTCCCCCGCAGGCCACCAAGGCGGCGGCGCTGCTGGAACGCGCGCAGATGCTGCGGGCTGAGGTGGAGCAGCAGGAGGACAGCAGCTGGCGGGCGTTTGAGGAGCTGCTGGGGGTGCTGCGGGAGGCAGGCGAGGAGCTGCGGGGGGGTGCTGCAGGAGGCAGCTGCAGAGAAGGAGCCTCGCGGTAGCGGCGTGGCAGCAGTGCTGCACTGACGTGCTACCCTGCAGAGCCCCGCAGCAAACAAGGCATGCCACGTGTCGGCTCGTGCAGTCAACCTGCTCACCAAGCTTGCCGTTCACCCTTCGCCCTGCCCTGCCTGCAGGCGCCCTGGAGGACAGCCCGCAGGCGTTGCCAGCAGCAGCACTCGCGGCAGCGCAGCAGCGGCAGCAGCAGCAGCAGCAGCAGCCGGAGCAACAGCAGCAGCAGGAGGAGCAGCAGCAGCAGGCAGAGCAGGAGCAGGAGCAGCACGCAGACTCTACCGGCGGCGAAAGCAGCAGCAGCGACTGCGGCGGCAGCGGCGGCACGTGGCTGGGCTTCACCCCTCTGGGGCAGGTGGCACGGGAGATAAACTGCGCCAACGAGCTGTGGATGGCGCTGGTGCTGACGCACGAGGCGGTTCAGGGGCTGGAGGCGCCGCAGCTGGCGGCTGTGCTGTGTTCAGGTGCAGGGGAAGGGGGGGCGCGGGCTGTGGAGGGGCACAGGTGGCGGCGGCTGTGCAAGGCTGGGGGATTGATGCCTTCCGCCCGTTGCAGGCCATTCCTCAACTCCTCACACCCCCACCCTGCTGCCGCACTCGCTGCTGCCAACAGCGGGTCGCGGCCCGCTGCCTGCATGGCCAACGACACCCCTGCGCCGCGCGCTCCCGCCCACCCCCCGCCGCTCCGTGCCCCGGTGTGCCGTCGCAGTCATCGCCAGCGAGAGCGTGTCGCGCCCCACAGTCTGGACGGCGTACCCTGCCAGCGAGCGCGTGGCAGCGACGGTGCTGGCGCTGGAGGAGACGCGCCTGGCGCTGTCCGCGCTGCAGGCGAGGGGGCACTGCTTCGCTGCGGCTCGGTGTGCCGCCGCGGTCCCATCCCATGCCTCCACTGGCCGTGCCCAATTAAGGCGCCCCGACGTGGACAACCCCCTGGCCCTGTCTCACTGCCCCTTCCCTTCCCCTCCCCTGCCCTGTCCTGCCAGATCCGGCACTCCGTGCAGTCGCCCATAGCGGTTGATCTGCGGCTTGCGGGCCTGGTTGAGGCCTGGGCATCAGGCTGCTCGTGGGAGGAGGTGATGCAGGCAAGTGCCGGTGCCGTGCACGCTGTGCTATGCATGCTGTGCAGTTCATGCTGTGCGGTGGTGCTCCTGGCGGGGAGGTGATGCTGGCAAGTGTCACCACAACCGTGTTGCTTCTTTGGTCGTGTGCACACTTCGTGCGGGTGCCTGCCTGCATGGCTGCCTAGTGGCCCAGCGCTGCGCTGCGCTGGCAGGGCCGTGCCGTAAGCCTGAAAGCCTGACAATCCCTCCCGCCGGTCGCCGCTATCACCGCTGCAGGACTGCAGCCTCGACGATGGAGACGTGGCGCGCCTGCTGACGCGCACAGCAGACATGGCGCGGCAGGTGGGGTGCTGCAGCGTGGCGGGATGGCAAAGGGAGCTCCGCCTGAGAGATGCACGTGCATGCATAGCGTGCATGGCGTGCACGCCTCCCGCCCCCTGCTCGACCACCCACGACTCCATCCCCTCCCCTCTGTCCCCTGGCCAGGTGGCCTACTGCGACACGCTGCTGCCGCCGCTGCGCCGCGCCGCACGGCAGGCCATGGCGGCGATGGACCGCAAACCCATCTCTGACCTCGTGGCGTGAGCGCTTGCGGGGATGAGCGCAGGAGTTGCCGCCGTGCGGCCGCTGCCGCCGCCTCTCCCGGTGCCTGGGGGAGCGAGCAGACCCAAGACAGTGGACTGCTGGTGCCACATGCAAGGGGTGCGGCACGCGGCGGCGGCGCTAGCTGAAAACACACGCAGCGCGGGACGGCGCGCGGTGTGGGATGTCCGGCCTGCCTCTCTGCGCAGCTAAGCTGGCGTGTAGCAAGCTGAACTTCATACCAGACTATAGTGAAAGAGAGGCTGGATGCAAGGCCGGAGCAAGCGGGGCACGGCGGTCGTGCAAGGCGGCGGCGGGTCGACGGGAGCGGCGACGGGAGGCAGGGGCCAGCGTGTGGGGCGCGCCGCTGCCCTCCCTGCAAGCTCAACAACTCTCCCCGACACGGTAGAAGGCGCACGATCAAGACATTCGTGGGAATCGGGGGCAGGATTGCGCAGGTGCAAGGTTGTCCCGGGAGAGCCGTTGCCGAATCGCCCCCTCTTGTTGCCGCGCGGCCCTCCGACACTCCATTCTGGTCTGGTCTAGCGATCCCGAGTCCCTCGCCACCCTCCCCCCGGCCTCCGGAACCGCCCCGCCCTCGCCAGACCCCCATCCTCCTCGGCACCACCTCCCACGCCCCTTCGCCACCATGGTCAAGATCGTCGCCCAGCCCCACCTCCACCTCGATGACAAGCAGCAGGCGAGCGGCTCGCTGCGCCTGACCACCAACCACGGGAACTGCGCTTACTCGGTTCGCATCACCGATGCGGCAGTCAAGGACGGCGACGCGCTCAAGGGCCTGCGCCTGGGCATGAAGCTGGACGATGGGTCGCTGGAGGCGCTCTACGAGCCTGCAAACGGGCACCATCTGTTCCGCGTGCAGCGCACCGTGCAGGTGCGTTTCGGAAACCCCCACTACTGTGCTTTTGGGTGTCGGCGCGCGTGATCTGAGCGCTGCAAGCGCGTGGGTGTGCCGTCGCGGGTCGCCGTTGTCGCCCGCCGGCGGGCCCACCGGACCCTTGCGCGCCAACCCACCCACCCTCATCCACCCCTCCCTGCCCAACCCCCTTGATCGCAGGTGCGGGACAAGGACATCGCTGTGAAGATCACCGACATCGCGCGGGAGGAGCGCGGTGAGTGCCACGCTCCGAGTCTAGCACCAACTGACGAATGCGGAGCATGCCCAATGCGCCGCGCACCCTCCCGCTGCCTCCACACTGCTCGTCCTGTCAGCTGCTCCTGCGCCAGCTCCGCTGCTGCAGCAGCCTGTCGCTCGCCACCACTGATTGGGTGCCGCACCAGCGCCTACCCACTCGCCTGCCAACAGCCCGCCGCCTCCGTGCGCACCTTGCCGCCCCCCCGCTCGCCGCTCACCACTGCCACCCGCCCGACCCCTTCCCCGCCCTGCCTGCAGCCACCTACATCAACTGCACCATGTCCGTGGACGACAACAACTCTGCCAAGGTCATCTACAAGTGAGCTCTCGGCCTGAAAGGGAGGGGGGGGGGAGCAGTGAAGGAGGCGGGCAGGCAAGCCGGAAGGAGGCCCCCGCGCTCGCGCTGCTCCACCCACCCACCCCGCTCTCCCCCGTCCCTGCCCCCCGAGCAGGTGCAACCCTGGCAGCAAGCTGGACCACAAGAATGCCATCCTAGGCTGGGTCTACCGCAAGGACGACATCGAGGTGAGGCGCTGTTGGACGGGCGCTGTGCCTGATGCGCCTGTACCATGCGTGCAGTGTCTGCCACACGCTGCTGCTGCCCCAGCGACGACGTGCTCTGGCATGTGTCTTGTCTGCCACGCACCCCGTCCCAATGATCTCACCCTCCCAATGAGCTCACCCCCCCCTCCCCCGCCACCCCATCCCACCCTCTGCAGCTGGAGCCCCGCTTCAACCTGGCGACTGAGTCCCTGTCCGCCGGCGTGACCTGGAAGGTGGGCGCGCGCTGCTGGGCGTGTGTTTGTGTGTGCACCGTGCTTGCAGAGCCGTGCCGCGGGGCTGCCCATCGCCGCCGTGCGCTTGCCCCCCCCACCCCCCGTTGCACCAGCCCAACCAACATGCCTGTTGCTCCTCCCTGGTCGCCCCCCCGTCAGGTTGACGACGACAACAAGCTGCGCGCTGTGTTCGACATGGGGAGCAACGAGGGTGCACTCACGTGGACCAACTCCGGCTCCCTGGGCGGCGGCGGCGACACCAAGGTGCGTGGGTGTGCGCCTGTTGCGAGTGCCGAAGCGCTTCTTGGGCGGCGGCGGCACAAAGGTGTGGGCGCTGCGGCTGCTGCCACCAATGCACCAGCCTGCCTGCTGCTGCTGCTGCCGAAGCGTATGCCACTGCTGCTTCTGCCTCTCCCCCGCCTTCACCTCCCTCCCATTCACCCTTGCGCCTGCCTGCAGGTCACCGCCCGCATGAAGCTGGACAAGGATTCCATGCAGCAGGTGGGTAGCGTCAAGGCAGCTTAAGGGCGCAGTGGATGGGAGCCAGCAGCCAGGGTCGTGCGCGCGCGTGCTGTGTTCGCCTGGGCAACATGATCGCACCCAACACTCGACCAGCCGCCGCACATCCCTCACCGTTGCCTTCCCCCTCGCCTCCCTCTCCCCTGAGCAGATGCCCACCCTGCTGGTGAGCAAGGACTGGGACTTCGACATGTGAAGAGCCTGCTGCTGACGTGGCAAGGAAGGCGGTCCCACCCGCCCCCAGTCCCCCCGAGCGCCGCCCGCCCCGCGGTGACCCGCTGCCGGCCCGTCCCGTGTCCTGGTGCCATGCGTGCGTACTAGTTTACGCACGCGCGTCCGGGGCGCCCGCGGCTGGCGCGCGCGCCCCTCTGCACCACTCTCACCCCACCGGCCCCTACAGTCTCTATCCTGATCTGACCTCTACACACACCTGAGCACTGCCTGACGGGCACGCGCGCCCACCCGTTGGCGCCCCAGCCGCCACCCTCGTCCCCGTGCCTCCGTCCCGTCCTGTGCTCCTGTCTGTGTCACCCCCCCTTGCTGGCGGCCGCCGTGGCAGCGCGAGCGGTGCTCGGGCGGGCTGGGCTGGCTGCCGCCACCCTCCCCTGCCCCGCATCCGCATCTCCACTCCACACTCCCAACTGCCGCTACCCCCAAGCGCGCGTGACCTCAACACCTGGTTTTGAAGAGAAGATTCCTGCGCAAATTTTCCACGCTGCCACCCCACCCTGCGCGCGGCCCTGTCTGTGCTGCACTTGAACCCGCACTCCCGTTTTGCCCCGGCCTGCGTCCCCACCCCCCCTCAGACACCCGCCTCAAGACTCCCTGATTTTGATTTACCGGGGTGGGTTTTTCTTTACAACAGCGTTTTACATCTCTGGCCATCACTTGGCCATCACTGGCCCCTCTCCTTGCCCCGAACCCTGTGCGGCCATCACGGTGGCGTGGTGCCCGCCGCGCCCGCCGCCACGCGGCTCGCCACCCATGCTGTAATCCATCCCACTGTAGTGTTGAGGAGTTTTGAGGAGGGAGGTGGCAGCGTGGCTCGGGGGGAGCTCCACAGGAGTGGGGGCACAGGCCCGTTGAATGCGGCGGCAAGCAGAACCGGCGCTCGGCGGCAAGCAGAACCGGCGCTCGCTCGGCGCTCGCTCAGCGTGCCAGCAGGGACATGCGCTGGCTGCTGCCGATCTCAATCGCGAGCGTCGCCCTCAACTCCGACTTTGAGAAGGGACGCCCAGCCGTCGGCCTGCCGTGCAACGTTCCCGTTCCTTGCACGCCTTGCACGCCCGCCCCGCACCACAGGCTCCGCCTTCACACACAGAGTGCTGTCAGGCGATCATCAAGCGAGACGCTGCTGCAACCGAACATGGCTGTGCTGCGGACGGGAGCGGCGGCGGCGGCGGCACTCGTGCTGCTTGTGCTGGGTAAGCTTGCCGCCGCAGCGCGCTGTTTGCTGCTCCAGGAATGCAGCTTTGCCTATGCATCAGGCATTGCCGAAGCCAGGCCGTAGCTTCCAACCAACTGTGCGCACTACTACACGCAGCGCTGCCACTGCACGCGAGCGGCGACGAAGGCTCGGGCGCCCCTGCGCCCGACACGTTCTACACTGCCGGCCTCTCAGGTGCGCTGCTGCAGCATGTGGTCGCAGGGCCTGGCTGCTGCTGCCGCTGTAGCTTTCCTGCTGGTGCTGGTACTGCTGCACCTGCTGCTGCTGCGGGAAGCGTCCTCAGTTGCCCCCTTCTCGACTGCCACTGCCCTTGCCACTGCCCTTGCCACCGCTCGCCGACGCCCCTCGTGCTCCCCCCCCCTCCTCCCCCCCGCTGCGCAGCGCCCAACATTGCCGGCAGCGAGGTGCAGATGTCTAGCCTGGCAGGGAAGGTGACGCTTGTCGTGAACGTGGCCTCCTACTGCGGCTACACAGGTGGGTGGGTGGGTGGCGCATGCAGGGGTGGCACGACCAGGGGCAGGGCTGTGGCACAACTGGTGCACGACAGCGCCGATCGAGGCCAGCCTGTTGCACCCGATGGTGCTTGCAGGGGCGTGGCAGCGCACGGGCAGCAGACCAACAGTGCGGAACTCGGGTCCACAGGCTCGCGTGCGTCGCTCCCAACCCAAACGGGTGCCTCCCCTCCCCCTCGCTTCATCCTCCTCCATCCTCCCCCTTCCCAGGGGTGCTAACCCCATGGCCTACACGAACATCCAAAACATAACGGTCCCCCCCCCACCCCCCCACCCCCACCCCCACCCCACCCCCACCCCCACCCATCCACCCCACCCACCCACCCCCCGTCTCTCTCCCCCCGGTTGCTGTGCCCAGACGCCAACTACAGGGGCCTGCAGGAGGTGTGGGACAAGTACCACGAGTACGGGCTGGAGGTGCTGGCCTTCCCCTGCAACCAGGTGTGGGCCCCGTGAACGAGCGCAGTTGTTTTCTTGCTCTTGCCGTCCAGACGCCCTGCTCCGGGCTTGTGTTGCAGAGGGGTGCGGCGTGGGAAAGCCTGCCTCCGCCGCTGCAACGAGGGGCGTTGCAGCGGGTTGCTGGAGGTGGCTGTCGACCCCTGCAAGCAGCAACGCGCCCGCGGCCCGCAGGCGGCAGCCGCAGCACGCTCGCCCTCATCCCCTGTTCTGCTGTGCATGTCGCGCTGCGAGCCGAGCGCTGCCCACCGCGCTGCGCCAGCTACGCCCCCTCGCCCACGTTCTGCCGCTCCTCCTCTCCCTACCCTTGCCATTGTCACAGTTTGGCGCACAGGAGCCAGGCAGCGCGGAGGACATACAGGTGCAGGGCACGGCGGCAGGTGGTGGGAAAAGAGGGGAATGAAGCAGATTAATCCCGTCTCAAAAGCGAGAGCAGAACGGAAGTGTGGGTGTGGGTGTGGGTGGGTAAGCGAGTCGGTGCCACCTCCTGGCTCGTTGCTTCATCCACCCCGGCCCCTGCCTCTCTGCTTCCCCTCCCGCCAGGCATTCCTGAAAGAGAAGTACACCCCTCAGTTCACTCTGATGTCGAAAGTGGAAATGAACGGTGGGGGGCAGCACCCGGTGTTTGCGTGGCTCAAGTCGCGCGCCCCGGCCACGCCAGGCAAGCGCACAGGCGGGTTGTCGTTAAGCAGGGCCTGCAGCTACGAGCTGGCTCTCATGATGGTGTGTGTCTAGGAAGGAGATGAGACATGGCTTGACAGGCGCAGCACAGGCGCACATGTGCCCCGTGCACCTGCCTCAGAGCCCGCCCACCCGCCCGCCCGCCCGCCCGTCTTGATGCAGGCAAGCAGCAGGGTGCCGACATTGCTTGGAACTTCGAAAAGGTGGGTCTTGCCTGGTGTGGGGGGAGGTGTGCCATGCACGCATGGTCCAGACATGGTGGGCCGCACATGATGGGGGGATGGGGGGGATGGGGGGAGCCTGTGGGTCGTGGTTTGCTGCTGCGCCTGTGCAGGGCGATGCGCCGCCGCCCTGCCGCGCAAGCTGCAGCGGTCGTGCGTGCGGCAGGTGTGCCTGCACGCCTGCCCATGCGCCGCCCATGCTGCGCCGCCCCCTCGTGAGCCTCGCCTCTGCCAGCCACCCCACACACACCCGCCCCCGCCCCCGCTGCAGTTCTTGGTCAGCAAATCCGGCGCTGTGGTCAAACGCTTCGGTTCAGGTGGGTGCCCTCACCCATGCCAGTTTGTGCGCAGCATTAAGCACATGGAACGCTAGTTGTGATGATAAGAGGGCGTGCCGAACGGCCCAGTGGTGCCTGCCTCCCCAATCTGCGCCGCCCTGCCACCCCCCACGCTCGTCTGCATTGGACCGCCCCGCCGCAAATGCCGCAGGCCTCCCCCTTCCTTCACGAAGTGGACACGTGGGCAAGGTTGTTGCTGACGAGCTGGTGCATCGGCTTCCCGACACGCTTCCCCTGGGTATCCCTCACGCGCACCCCCCCCTTGCACGCACTGCATTACTCTGCAGACTTCACCCTTCACGAAGTGGAGAAGGCCGTGTACGACGAGCTGGTGCGGACCGAGGAGCGGTCGGAGCTGTGAGGCGGCTGTTGCTGCGCAGCGGCGCGGCGTGTGGCGTGCGGCAGGCGCGGCGAGAGCGCGGGCAGCGGTGGGGCGGGCAGCAGCGAGGCGGGCAGATCCTGTCGCCTTGCTGTGCAGCATTGCATGACAGCTGGGCCCCAGCCGCTCTTGTGGCAGTCCGCCCCCTCAGGGGAAATCTGGAATGTTCCGACGACCCTCCTGAGACTGGCTGCTGGCCGGCGTGGCCCGCCCGCCTGCTTGCCTGTGCACTCCCTGGCTGTGGGCATGCATGTGCCACTGCATTCCAGCCTTCCTGTGCGGCAGCATCAACCTTTTGTTAATCAATTATTACATTTAAAGTCCACGGGGAGCCAGCAGAGGTCTCATGGGACTGGGCGGGGGGAGATGGGTGTGTGAGTGGAGTTCATAGCATGGGAGAGGTACTGTGCGGTGACCATGGGATTGCAGAAGGTTGACCGCGGCACGGCCGCCACGCGGGCCAACGGTGGGGCGGCGGCGCCAGGGCGGCGGGCGTCCCCATTCAAGAATGTCTACTGATGGCGCCTTTGCACGGCGGGGTAGCGTGCAATGGCATACATGTGTTTGAAGTGTGGCAGGGAAGCGGCGCACCACCTGGGTGCAGCGAGTCAAAAAGGCGTGCGGAAGGGTTGGCTGCCAGGTGGCTATCACGGCAGCGGACGACGGAGGGGGTGTGGTGTGCAGGCAGGGCGCTGCATGAAAAGAGGCTTTCAGATGAAGGGGTGCGCTTGTCGTTGGCTGCAACAAAGGGTGTGCTGGTCGGAGCGGGGTGGGCGGCTGAGCAACGTGGGTGGGACGCTTGAAGAGGTTGTGGGTGGTGTGGGGAGGGCAAGTACATGGAACGGCGGCAGCAGAAAACACGCCGCAGAGAATTGGGCAAGCATAGGGACAGGGACGGCGGCAGGACCGCACATGGGGAGTGATGCACAATGGGGAGCGGCGGCGGCGGCGGCATCGCCAGCGCCACAAATGAAGTGTGGGTGGGAGTGGGCGGGTGGTGTTGGGTTGGGTGGATGGCTGGGCGGTGGTGGGTGGGAGGGCGTGAAGCCGCCAACGGCTGCCGGAGAGGCACGGCTTGCAGGCGGGGTGCACGCCCCCCCCGCGCACGCAACTGCCAGCTGGCAGCGTCGGTCGCCCGAAGCAATGCGAAGCGTGCATGGGTGCCAGCTGCATGGGCGCGCCCTGGCCAGCTCAGCCAAGAGGCGCCGACCAGGAGAGGGTAAGGTTACCGACGGACCCAGCGAGGGTCAGGGAGCCGGAGAGCGTGAGGCCCAGGGATGCATCAAACGTGGCCAGGTCGCTGAGGCTGGGCACATCACCAAAGGGCTCCTGTGGGCAATACGTTACGGGGGGGGGGGGGATGGGGCAAGCAGATTGGGCAAGGGCAGAGCAAGCGCGGCCGGGCGGTGGGACACCGCATGCACCTCTCACAGCCAGCAGGCGACGGCAGCCGGCAGTCGGCGGTCAGCACGGTAACAGCAGGGGGGACGAAGAGTATGCAACACTTGCTCCACCACATCCACACCGGCGCATTTGCACCAGCCCTCCGAGCCACCCTGCTTACCGTGTCCAGACGCATGAAGTCCCACGCCTGCTGTGCCAGGTCTGGTTTGGGTGCCTGCTGCCGCTGCTGCTGCTGCTGGCCGCTGGGCAGAGCACCAGCCACCGCATGCGGCGGCGGAGGCAGCAAGCCGGCCGATGCATGCGAAGGCGGCGGTAGCACCACCGCCAGGGCTGGGTGCGGCTGCACGGCTGGAGGTGGTGCCGCCGCCGCTGCCGCCGTGTGTGGCGGTGGTGGCGGCACGGTCGGTGCAGCATGCGCTGGAACCACCACGTGTGGATCGATGCCGCAGAGACTAGCGAAGATTGAGGCCGGCGCTGGAGGGTGGGGCACCACCAGCGGCGGCGGCAGCGGCAACACTGCAGCAGGCGGCGTGATGCTCGCCTGGCCCTCAAACGGCGACGGCCAGTACTGCTGCTGCGCACCAGCGCCCGACAGCTGCATGCTCGACAGCTTCGCTGTCGCCAGCTGCAGGCCGGCACGCTCCGGGCCGCCGGTGAGGACGCCTGAGATCTGGGCGCGGCGATCTGAGGGTGCCAGCAGACACATCGTCTGCTGCTGCTCCAGAGAGGCAGCAGCCGGCAGGGCCCACTGCCGCTTGGGAGTGGCGGGCGTGGGCTCGCCCTCGCCGCTCAGCGCCCGCTTGGTGCCGCGCTGCTGCTGCTGCTGCCGCTGCTGCTGCTGCTGCCGCTGCTGCTGCTGCGCTGCGCCGGCGCAGTCGGTTTGGCCGGCGCTCGCGGCCTGCGCCAGGCTGCTGCTCAGAGACTCCGTGGCCGCCGCCTCGCTGCCCTGACGCTCAGCTGAGGGCTGCGCAGAGGCCGCCGCGGATGTCAGCTGCTCCGCAGCGGAGGACTGTCGCCGCACCGCCGCCTTCTTCTGCTGGCGGCGCTGGCGGTGCCGCTCCAGGCTGGCCCTGCAGTCGCACAAGGGCAGCATTGAATGGGCAGGGGTGGTGAGGCTGTTCCACTGCACCGCAAACACAAAGCGGGATCAGAGCGAGAGCACGTGCATGCGTGCCGGCAGGGAACGGCGGCACAGCGCGCACAGCACGCCTGCTGCGCTGCTGTCCACATCGCAGGCATGCCAGCCAGTAGCGTGCAACCTGCCCACGCTGTAGGGTCGTTCTTTCTGCACGCCCTTCCACCCGCCCCTCCCTCCCATCCGCGCCGCACACGCTGCTGTGGCAGGGCAGGGCAGCTGGCCTGCCGCGCCGCGGGCTGCTCGGCTGCGGTACAGCACTGCTTGCAGCTACAGCTTATGTCTACTGGCGCTGGGGCTCACCGGCACGATCGACGGTCTTCTTCAAATGCATCCAGCGGGTGGAACTGGGCACACTGCAGGGGACGAGTGGTGTGGGCATGTGTGGGAAGCAGGTGAGCGCAAGGGATTGCAAGCCATCTGCTGAATGCTGCTAAAGCTAGGCGGCAGTGGTGGGCGCGTGCGCGGCACCCGGCGCAGCCGCCGTAGCTGTGCGCCGCAACCGGCGGGAAGTACGGGAATGACAGCGTTGGCCCTTGGGCCTCACCCGACCCACCCTCGCTCCGCCCACTGGCCAACCACCCTCCCACCCATCCACCCACTCGCGCCTTGCCCCGCCCGCCCCGCCCACCTGCTGGCAGAAGCGGCATGCGCTGCCGTCGACCTCCAGAGAAGTGGCCATGGCATGGCGGGTGCAGATCTGGGTGGCAGGGGAGGAGGTTGCAGACGTTGGGGCCAGCGGGATAAGGAAGGTAAGCAAGCTGTCCAGAGGGCGGGAAGCACATTGGAGTCACGCTGAGCATGCTGAGTGCCTGCACACACTCGTGCAGCAGCAGCGCCCCGAGTGGCCGGCTGGATGGATGTCTGACTGTGCAGCAGCAGAAACAGCAGCAGCAGCAGCAGCAGCGGTGTGCGGTGTGGGTCGCCGCTCGAGTTTCCCTGCCCGCTGCCTGGGCAGGTTTGTTGCCACCCGCCGTCGCGCCCCCACCTCCCTTGCCCCTCACCTTATATTTCCTGTTCAGGCGAGGGCAGGGAGAGGAGGGAGGGAGGGGAGGGGCAGGGTGGTGCGTGTGAGCACCCAGCCCACTGTGCCCTCCTGTGACGTGCCCGCTGTCCGGCTGCCGCAGGCCAGGCAGCCTCGCCGCTGTGCAGGCACGCCGCCGCTGGTACTCGGTTTGGTCCAGCCAGGGCTTGGCGCCGGCCCATGCACCCATGCTCACCAGTTGTAACCAGGCTCCAGCGCCCCCGGGCAGCCGGGCACGCGGCAGTTGCGGCGGCGCGCTGGTGCAGCACTGGCGCCGGACACAGCGGTGCCAGCTGCAGGCGGCGCCGCAGACTGGGGGCGCTCAGTCTGCGCCATGGGCGGCGTTCTGTTGAAGGTCAGAGCGAGTGCTCTGGCCCTCCTTCAAACAAGGGGGGCCGCGGGACTTGGGAATTGGCCGGTCGGGCGGGGGAGCTGGCGAGCGGTCGCGAGCGGGGGCCACAGGGGGAGGATGCTGGCTCTGAAGGCGCCGCTGGGGGATAAGGGAATGCTGGAGAACGGACGGGATCGCACGTCCTGGGCCGCGGAGGGCCGTGCACACTCCGCAATGAAGCCAGCTGGCGGCGGCGGGTCGCCGAGGGACAGACTGGTACTAGCCGCCTGCCTGACAAGGGCATCATATATGCCCGTTCATAGTAAACGAGCAGCAACGAGAGGCTAGAGCAGGCTGATTCTGTGGGGAGCAGCGCAGGCACGCAAGATGGAAGTGACACAGCCACACTTGCAGCCAGCATACTACTGCCATCTGGCACCCTCCGAAGGCGCCTGTAAATAAGCAATGCAAGGCTGTAATGCATTCTGGCAGTTTCAAGGCGGGCCGGCGCTTGTCGCAGGCTGGAGGATGGCAGGTTGGGAGGGAGGAATTCGTATGGGAAGTAAGAAAATCAGGGATGGACGTCGTGCATGCAGGCTTGCAGGCGGCGGGCAGCCGTGCACTACCATCAAACTCGAATGCGTCGGGAGGGTTGAAGGGCGGGATCAACCGCCATGCGCCACAGCTGAACAGCGCAGATAATCACAAAGCGCAGGTGCGCGTCAGCGCGGGCCGCCGCCAGGGGGCCCGCCGGGGCCGGGCGGAAGCGTGCCAAACATGCCGCCCTGCTGCGCCAGCCGCATGGCTTGGTGCAGCGCCACGGCACGCGCAGCGGGGTTGCTCAGGTCTATGCCCAGCAGCGAGTCAAAGGCTGCCAGTTCATCGGTGCTGGGGACGTCGGCCCAGCCGGTCGCAGGGCCCTGCTGCAGTTGCAGCAAAGGCAGGGACGCGAGGTGAGGCTACCCCGCACCTGCGGCATCGATGCTGCGCCGCACGCCACCGCCCGCCCGCCCCGCCCCCACAGCCCTGCATGCAACCTCCCGGGGTCTGCGGCCAGCACAGGGAAGGGCAGGAGGGGCACAGCGCAGCGCAGCATGACCGCTCACCTGCTCTGTGCGCAGCAGGCGCAGTGCCTCGCTGACCAAGTCGGCGCGCGGCGGCAGCCTTCCCCCACCAGTCAGGCCCCCCCGCAGCTCGGTCAGCTCTTTGACGAGCGCTGCCGGCAGCTGCGGGGCGCGCAGCATGTTCACACCCTGCTGCAGGCCCTGCTGCACTGCCAGCTGCTGCCCTAAGAAAGCACCAAAGAGGCGCGACTCTGGCAGCGACGAAGGCGGCGGAGCCAGCCGGTGGGCGCCCTGGTGATGCGGCAGCTGCGGCGGCAGCGGCGGCGGAGGCGCCAGCTGCGTCTGCTGTGCCGCCAGCTGCAGCGGCGGGGCCGTCGCCGCAGGCGCGGCGGTCGATGCCTGTGGCACCGCCGCCTGCTGCTGCCCCCCAAACGGCAGGCGGGGTGCGATTGGTGGCTGCTGCTGCGGCGGCGGCGCCTGCTGTTTCGGCGGCGGCAGCGCGCCCTGGTGCTCAGTGGCCTGCTGCACCAGCTGCACGAGCTGCTGTACCACGCTGGGCAGGTGCTCAGCCAGCTGTTGCATGCTCTGCTGCTCTGCGGCGGCGGCATCGCTGCCCTGCGCCGGCGCCACCGCTGCTGCCGCCACCGCCGGCGCTGGCTCCGCTTCCTGCACCGATCGGCTTTCCTGCCGCTGCCGCTTGCCGCGCTGCTGCCGCGTCCCCTCGCCGCCCGTCTGCTCTGCAGACTCCGCCGTGTCTGCTGCGGCGAGGTCGCTGGCGCTGCCGGCGCCCTGGTGCGCGCGCGGCTGCGCGGGCGCCGCCCCATCCGACTGGGACTTGCGGCGCTTGTCCTGCCGGCGCTGGCGGTGGCCCTCCAGGCTGGCCCTGCGGCCGCACAGGGAACGCGTGGATGAGGTAAGCAACGCCGCGTAACCAACTGAGTAGGTTAGGGCAGAGCGGGCCTGAAGGATTATCTCTGTAACAACCGGGGCTGCCCCCGTCCCCCTCACACCCCACACCCACCGGCAGGAGCGGCGGTCGTTGTCGAATTCAGCCACAGGCTGGAAGCGAGCGCACTGCAGGAGTGGGGGCAGCAGGGGGTGCGATGGGGAGTGAGTGGGAAGGCGGAACCTGAATGCGGCTTGGCAGGTCGCCCTGGCTGGTTCAACGCGGCGTGCCGCCACATGTGACCCCCGCCCGCACGCGCCTGCCACACGCTGCCAGCCGGCAGGGCAGAGGAGGCGGCCAGGCACGTGTGCATGTGCCCCTTCCCACGCCCGGCCTGCTCTCGCCTCGGCAGTAACCCGCCAACCCACAGCACGCTGCCCTTTGCGGCCCAGCGGCCTGTGCTGCCGCCCCCCTGCGACGTGCCTGCTGGCAGAACCGGCAGGCCTGGCCGTCTATCTCCAGGCTGGCAACGACGGCGTGCTTGCCGCAGATCTTGTACTTCTGCAGCAGCGGCACGAGGGGCGGCGCACAGGGCGGCAGGGTCGGGAGGGCGGCGGCACGGCGCAGGCGTTTGGCTCGCGTGCCACCATGGCTGCAGCACGCGGAGAATGGGGGCTTGGGTTCACTGCGCAGGGCGGAGGGGAGGCAGCGGCCGGGAGCGCTGCGGCGGGCACCAGTCGCCTGTTCACCGCCCGCGAGCGCGCAGGGCAAACGCAAGCGTGCAAGGGGCGTCGGTGGTGGGCATGCTTTGCACCAGCGGGTGTCGGCGCATGTGCCCGGGTGGCGCTTTGCTCAGGCCTCACAGCAGGCTTCACAGCAGGCGTGCGGCGCCCGTGCGCGTGCGGCGCCGAAGTCAAACGCCGCCCCGGACCTGCTGCAGATGGGCAGACCCCCTCCACGCCCAGAGGCAAGCTTACCATGCTGTACCCAGGTTCCAGGGCGCTCGCGCAGCCCACCACGCGGCAGCTGCGCGTCTGTAGCTGCAGGCGCTCGCCCGCTCGCCCGCTAGCGCGCGCGCTCGCGCCCGCTAGCGGTGCGCCCGCGACGCCGCCGCCCGCGCCAATACTGTCGCTGCCGTCCTCCATGTCCCCCTCTACGCGTTCACTGGCTCCTCGAGGGCTGAATGGCGGCGCACGGCCGGTGAGGGCTTGAGCAAGGGGAACCAGCCCTTGCGGAGCCTATTGTTGTGCTGCAAGGCGCTGGCGGGCCGAGGCGACTCGGCAAGTGCTAGAGCACGAGCAGCGTGGGCAGGCCTTCGGGGGTAGACGGGAGTGGAGAGCGCGAGGCTGCGCCGAGGGCCAGGACCCCTGGCCCCACCGCGGAGGCTTGTGGCGCTGGTTAGGATGATGTGTAACGATGGGGAAGCGGGATCAGCAGCAATAGAGGGCGATCGCGGCATGACACTAGCGTGAGAGGTGGACGGCACCACGAGTACCCGCTATTTCCAGGCCGTCCTGCGCCTCTCTGCGCCCAATTATGCCACTAGGACGCAGCTTTTAAAAAGGGTACCACGCAGCCTCTGAGCTTCAGCTCAAAGGCAGCGGCGCCACTACACAACACAGGCGGTGGCGGCACCTGTTGCCTCCTGCAGGGAGCGAGTTGCAAGGACGCCCACCGACGCCGGCTTGCCTTTTGGCAGTGCAACCCAAGAGCGAGTCACTCAGCCAGCTGGCCCCGCTAGGGTCGTGACGCTCTGCCTCCCGAGCATGCCCATCCTCCTGCCAGGGTTAGGCGCCTGCGATCGCTTTGCTGTCTTGGCCTGCCCCACTGCTGTCTACTCTTGAACAGACCGTGGGCATGTGCATTACCAATGGGACAATCGACTCACATCAGGGAGCGCAACGCAGAGGAGCGCGATGCGTATGCGCTGCGGCTCAGCACTGCATGGGCGCAGGCGCAGCGGCAGCGGCGGCCAGCGCCGCCTCTAGCTGCACCCTCAAACCGGCGCCCGCCTCTGCCAGCGCCGCCTGGCACGCCTCGCTGCCCACCAGAGCACCCGCCACGGCCGCCGCGCTCGCCGCCAGCGCCGCGTCGCCGCCTCCACGCGCCGCCTCCACGCACGCCGCCAGCCCAGCCTCCAGCCCAGGCTCGCGGCAGAGCTCGGACAGCGACGCAGCAAGCGGCGCGCCGCGGTCCTGCCACACCTGCTGCGACGCCGTCAGGCTGTCGACGCACGACTTCGCCTCGGCGGCCGCCAGCGCCGCCACAGCCGCCGCCAAGCTGCGCAGCACGGCTGTGCGCCTGGCAAGCGGCGCACCAGGCGCCGCCAGTTCGCTGACCAGCACAGTTAGTATGTTGGCGGGCATGCTGGCCACCAGGCACGCCAGTGGCGCCGCCTCGAATGCCGCCTCAAACGGCAGGGCCGTGCCGCCGCCGCCGCCGCCCTCCTCTGCCGCCTCAATGTGCTGCACCAGGCGGCGCCAGAAGGGGTCTGACGTGCCGCCTTCCACCCTGCCCGGCAGCGCCAGTGGCGGCAGCGGCGAGTCGGCGGCCGCGGCGCTGGCGCCCGCGGCGGTGGTGGTCACCAGGCGGCCGGGGGCTTTGAATTCAGAAGGAGGGGCATTGGGGCGCAGAGCAGAGGGCACCGCAGGCGTGCCCGCTACGCCCTGCACGGGAGGAAAGTGGGGGGAGGCGAGAGCAACCGGGCGGGATGTTGGTGTAGGCAGGAGACGGGGCTGAACAAGGTGGGGAGGCCTGGTCGAGTAGTGATACATATATACATACACATACATATACATGTATACATGTATATGCCCGTGGTCTGCGCATGCGCAAGGACCCCTGGCCTGGCCGCCGCAGTGCCGCGGTCAGCTTGCTGTTGCAAACCCCACGCATCCAACCCACCCACCTTGAACAAGAAACGATCCATGCCGCCCGTCGGCGCCGCCGCCGGCGTCGGCTGCACGCCGCCCGCCGCCGCCGCGTCCGTGGTGGGCGCGCCGCCGTCGGCGGGCGCCGGCGGCACCTCTGCCAGCAGCACGAGGGCCGCGGGGCGCAGCACCCAGCCCCTCTTGGTGCCCTTGAAGTCTGCATGCTCCCGCAGGCTCTCCTCCACCCATTTCTTGGGGATGCTGCGTCCCGGGTGCGCCGCAATGAAGCGCTCAGCAATCTGCCGGGGCCAGGGCGGGGCACGACGCAGGGGGAGAGGGTGAGCAGGGAGATACGCAGGCAGGCGGGCAGCGCAGGCGGGCGGGCAGCTCAGGCAGGCAGGCCGCCAGCACACAGTGCCGTCGCCACCACCGGTTACCCCCAGCCCCGTGCCGCCGGGCACCCCAAGGGCACCCCCAGGCTCACGGCAAGCGCACCTTGCCCTTCTGCAGCGTCGGCTCCGCCTGCACCAGCCGCAGCAGGTCTGGCAGCAGGTCGGTGGGCCGCTCAAATCGGGGCCGCCCGGGGCCAGACGGCTTGGCCGACCCGCCGGCGGCAGCGGCTGCAAGGCAGACAGAGACCAGGGGGCCCATGGAGCGGCGGCAGGAACCCCCATTGGGCCTGTTGAACCGTGGCAGCCCAGCGGCCCGCCATGCAGCAGAGCGGGTGTCCGAACCACCACACACATGCAGTAGTGGGTGGTAATAGCAGCATCGCTGACCTACGGGGGCAGCAGACTTGGGGGCAGTGGCGGGCGCGCCGCCTGCCAGCTCCACAGCCAAATCCTCGGGCACCCCAACCCGCGCGCCCGGCAGCAGCACCTCCGCCGCCAGCGCAGCGAGCAGCGAGGCGTCGCCCTGCAGGGAAGCCGGTGGGGGTGGCAAGGGAGTTTAAGGGAGAAGGTGCAAGCCACAGCAGGCAACACCTTGGTAGGTGCTGCAGCGCCGCCGCAACCCCCTCTTTTAGCACCCCCTCTCCTCCCCTGTCAACGCCCCTACCTCGCCCTTGCAAGCACAGGCCAGGTGGCTCCCCCTACTTTGCCACCCAAAGCACACGGGTCAGAGGGACCCAACTCTTAAGGCAGACCCACCTCTTAAGACAGACCCACCCACCCACCCACCCACCCACCCACCCACCCACCCACATAAACTGACCCACCCACCCGCCCACCTGAATCACGCCGTTGTTGTTGTTGGCCTGGGCGTCAGCGCCGGCAGGCGTGGGCAGGCGGGAGATGATGAGAGGCTTGCCGGCGCGCCGCGCGCGATCCATCTGCAGGCAGGCACGCAAAGCAGGGGGAAGGGCAGAGAGGGTGCATGCAGGTGTGGGTGGGGCAGGCAGGAGAGCTGAACTGCGGAGTGCATACGCAGTGCGGCCTGCCTCGCGGCAGCCCAGCAGGCAGAGGCAAGGAGGAAAGGAAGAGGGGAAGCCCCGAACCTGCCACGACGACAGAGCCCAGACAGCGCCGCACCTGCGCATCCAGCTGCTGCATGCTGAGCAGGCGCTGAGGGTCGATGCCTGCCGCCGCCGCCGCCCCCTCGGGAAGCTCTGCAAGGCAACAAACGGAGGAGCGCGTGGAGTGTGTGCGTGGGGAGCGTGGGTTGGTGTGCGCGAGGCGATGTGCGCACAGCAGGCACGCACAGCAAGGCAGCCAGTGAGTTGGAGGGAGGCAGGGAAGAGGCGCCACATGTGCACACGGGTGGTTACTGGCATGGCGCCATCGCCCACCTAGCGGCATGGCTGCTGTCCCATCTTCAAGGTCGTCCATTTGCACACCCTCGTCCTCTGCAGGGAGGGGGGGGGGAGGGGGGGTAAAGTAGAAGGGTGTGTGCGTGTGTTGCCCCCGTGCAGCGGTGCACACGTTCGTGCTCCGCAGAACGTGGGAGCAGGGGGGCGAGACACATAGCATGGTCTTCTCAGGCGCTTTCCTTGAAAGGCGAGCATGCAGGGGACGATGTTGATCAGCACTGTGCTGTGGGCGGGTACGCGTGTTGTGGGACGCAGATCCATCGCGCCGTGCCCCTGCAAATGCTGCTACAAGCAAACGCTCGTGCCACCCACCCGACAAGTAGCCGTCCTCGCAGATGAAGCTGTCCTGCTCCTCCTCCTCCTCGCCGCCCGGCATCTCGCTGGCCTCGTCTTCGGCGTCGCTCAGGGAGGAGGCATCTGCGGCGGCGGGGGCAGGAGCAGATGCGCAGGCTGTGAGCGGGAGAGGCAGCACGGCCAGCGGTGGCGGCGGCGACGACAGTTTGCACCGCCAAGCGCTCACGGCACAGTCTACCCTCCCTCCCTCCCTCTCCTCCCACCCACCCAACCGGCCCATCCATCTCCCTGCAAAATCTTGCCCGCTGGATCCTCCCAACCCACAACAATCACCTCCTCATAATCCACCAACAAACAACAACCCCTCAACCGACCAACAAACAACGCTTGCCTGCCGGCTCCTCCTCCCAATCCAGGTCGCTCATCTCCTCGTAATCCAGCACCTCGTCTTGGGCCAAGTAGCGGCGCGGGCGCACCACGGCGCTGCGACAGTGGACACCAGCACGCCGTCAGTTGACACGGCGGCGCAAGGAAGGCGCGTGCGGGCGAGGCCAGGCGGCGACGCCACCACATTGCAATGTGTAGCACTCTGGATGTAGCACACCTGGGCGCGTGCGAGCCATAGTAGGGGGGCCGCTGCGAGTCGCCGCCAAAATAGATGAGCTTGCGCCGCCACGTGCGCAAAGCCGACAGGTCCGCGCCGCTCTCCTGCGAAGGCACGGCGCGGCGCGCAGGTAAGCGCTGTTTGCGGGGTGCATTTTTTAAGGCGGCCGGCCCGCATGCAGAGCTGGCAGGCGCCAGAGTGTGGGCTGGACTGACCACGCAGAAGCCAGGGCCTTGAGAATCGTGAAACCCGTGGCTGCCACTGCCAGGACACTACATCTGCTGCGCACATCTGTGCTTCTGCCAGCGCTACAACTGTATTGAATGAATGATTGAATGAATGAAGGCATGCACGAGTGAGTGAGTGAAAGCAAGCTCCCGCACCCCTACCTGCAGGCGGTCGGCATGCCGCTGCGCCACCTGCACGCCGTCGCGCTTGCGCTGCCACGAGGGAGGCAGGCCCAGGGGCCGCGCCTGCAGGGGCGGGGCAGGCAGGAGGACGGCAGAACGAGGCTCCGTGAGCAGGGGCTGTGCTGCTGCTGGCAGGGCAACGCAGACCGTGCTGAGAGGCAGCGACGCCACGCTGCACATCAAGGACTGGGAAGGCAGCGAGGGAAAGCCGTGCTGCACAGCCAGGACAGCTGGACCAGCTGGCGTTGCGCACCTAGCCGACGCCTGCCTGACCCCGATCCACCGCACCTGCGCTGCCGCCTCACGCCGCCGCCACTTCATGCCCTGCAGCAGCGCCTGCCAGTCCGTCTGCACCTGCGCCACGCTGAAGGGCTGCCCCGCAGCAGCGTCCATCGACCCAGCGGTGGAGGGCTGCAGCGGCGCACTCCTGCACACAGGGAGCGTGGGAGATGGGCGGGGGACGGGGGAGCCGCTACTCGGTATATAGGCGGTTCAGCGCAGTTCCCCTCCTCCGCATCCCCTGCCGACCGGCGCACTGCCGCGCCCCGAGTCCCGCAGCTGCCGCGTCCCAGGTCTCAGCGCTGGCGCACCCCCCGCGCGGGAGCATGCGCACCAGTGCAGGGTGGCGGGGTCCGCCGGCTTCCACTGGATGGCCATTTCCCTTTTCTTCCCCTTGGTGGCCGTCGCGTCGTCGCCGCCACGCTGCCGCGTCTGCTGGCTGGCCGTGCCAGCCTGGGAGGTCTGCTGGCTGGCGCCGCCGTGCGTGGCGCGGTCGGGGCTGGGGCCGGCGGCGGCGGCGCAGGAGGTGCCGGCGGCGGCGGGCGGCTTGGCCTTGACAAACATTGACATGAAACCCTGCACAGATGGGATGAGGGCACATCGGATGGGTGACGTGACGCAGCGGCCCCGCAAAGACAACGCATGCATGCACGAGCAAACCAGCGGCAGCGTGTGAAGCGGCGCAACAACATGCGCCGCCGGCAGCAGTGGGGCCGGCGGCGACGGCAGCAGTGGGGTGGCGTGCGTGCAACGCCCACCTGCTGCTTCTTCAGCGCTGCTGTGTCCTTCACTCCTGCCTTCTTTGCAATCTTGGCCTCCTGGCGGGGAGAGGACGAGGCAGGGAGGCAGGCGCGGCAGATTGAGTGAGGTCGGCAGTGCCCTGCAGCCGGCTGGCAGGCAGGCCGGCAGCAGGCACGCGGGCGCAGCACGCGCAGTCCTGCCCTTTTGACCCCCTTCGCCACCCAACAGCCCCTTGTGAGCATTGGAGGTGCGGGGTTACCTCTGCTTCCTTAGCCTTGCGCTCCTTCTCTGCCTCCTTCTCAGCCTGGAGGGGCACACAGGGGGCAACGAGGGAAACGACCGAGGTCCAGAGGGCAAGAGGGTACGCGTAGGAAGGCAGGGGCGGCGCGAAGCACAGAAGGGTGTTGCAGAGAGGCACACACAGCGGGTGGGAGGCCGAGGGGCTGGGCGGCGAAAGCGCTGGGCGGGCGGCAGGCAGGGGCACACAGTGCTTTATTAACCCCCTGCCGACCTCGGCTCATCCACCCACACACATTCAACAGCACTGCAGCAGCACAAGTGTGTGCCACAGGTGCCTACCTTGGCCCGCTCCTTCTCCGCCTCCTTGGCAGCCTTCTCTGCCTCCTTGGCGGCCTCTTTTTCAGCCTGCAAGGGGGGCAAATGGAGCCGGCCGGCACTACGTTCACCTGAGGCTGAGCCAGCAGGCACCGCGACGACGATGCAGGGCGGAGAGCGCACTTGCAGGTGAGCCAGGGCGCGCCAAAAGGGACTGCCGGCACTGGTCAGCGAGGCCGCCGGTCGACGCGCCGCTGGCTCGCCGCCGCTTCCAATGCCCAGCATGCTGCACGTGCTCCGCACCTTGTGCCGCTCCTTTTCCGCCTCTTTGGAAGCCTTCTCTGCCTCCTTAGCTGCCTCCTTCTCAGCCTGCCAGTGATACGAGGCGACGGCGGGAGCAAGGGCGGCGTGGGGACAGCCAGTCGGCAGCAGTGTGGGAGCACGGAGTTTCATGGTGGGTACTGCCTGCTGGCTGGACGGCGTGCAGGCCCAGCGGGAGCACAGCACACCTCAGCAGGGCCCCCTGGCACTCCTGCTGACCAGCGCCCTGCCCCACCCCTAGCTTCTCCTAGCAAGCGCCCTGCTCCCCTTGGCCCTGTCTTCAACCACGAGCCCCCTCGTGCTGCCTCTCATGCCCTCCGCGCACCTTCTGCCGCGCCTTGTCCTCTGCAGTGACGCCAGGCTTGGAGGCGCTGGCCGCCTTCTTGGCTGCCGCCTTGGCAGCTGCCGCCTCCTGCTCAGCCGCCTCCTCAGCCTCCACCTGAGCCAAGGTCTGCAGCGAGCAGCGAAAATAGGGAGGGATGGCGAGCAGGTGGTACCCAGGGACGCGAGCGCTGCTGCGTAGCACGGCTGTGCAACCACCCGTGTCCTGTGCGGCAGTCCCCGCCCCCGCAGCCTCGGCCTGGGCGCTCCTCCACAGCCCCCCATGTCCAGCCCTACACCTAATTGCAACAGAACTTCCACGTTAGCAGCGTCCTACAACGAACCCATCCACCCACCTTGGCTTTCTGCAACGCATCCAGAGCTTTGGCCAGCTTGGCGCTCGCCTTGCCGCCGGGGTGGCCGCCCAGCAGGTGCAGCGCAGCGCTCACGGCGCCCAGACGCTCCTGCACGTGCGCGGCGCGCCGCTTGGCGGCCTGGGCGGCGGGGCGGGCCTCTTTGGGAAGCACCTGAGGGGTGGCAGGGGCAGGTGGAGAGGCCGGGTGGACAACATAGCGAGGCAGGGAGACAAAGAAGGGAGGGCGGCACCCCCACACGGCGAGCAGGCGAGGCAGGAGGGCGGCGAGCGCACGTGCAACCGAACATCCGCTCTGCAGGTTTCGTCCGGCATCCCACTGCACCTTCAGGTCGCGCAGCTCCCACTGCCACAGGTGACCGGGGGCATCGTCCTCAAGGGCGTTCATCAGCGCGCTGCCCCCTGCAGCACGAGAACCCCGGGGGTTGTGCAGGAGGGACGAGGCGCAGTGAGCGCGCCACGCCGCGCCAGCAACGGGCAGGCAGCACGGCGACAGGGCGGCACTGGACGATGCACATCAGATGCTGCAGCAGCAGCACGACAGCCGGCCCCACGCCTTCTGCCCAGGCTCCAGCGGCGCGGTGCAGCCCCCGACCCTGGCGGTTTCCGCGCACCATCCTTTGGGCCGTGGCTCTTCCGAGCCGCTAAGTTGACAATGTGGCTGCACAGGCAGGGACGGGCAGGCGGAGGAGCAGCGCACGTGACAGCAAGGACGGCTGTCAACAGGCTTTCAGATTTGCCGGGAGGGGGAGGTCGGGAGGGTGCGCCCTTCCACCTCCGGGCAGGCACCCACACAGCGCCGTCCGCAGGGGGCCATCGTGCCTGGCACCTCACGGCACAGAGAAAAGCGGCAGGCAGACAGGCAGGCTGGCCACATGTAAAGCCAACCCTGGGCCTATTGTGCCTAACAATAGTGACGCATTGACAATGGCGCTATGAGGGTGCACGCACGTGCAGGGCTGGGCTCACCTGTTGAGCACCGCTGGCTCGAGGGGCGCCTCGCTGTCGGACACCTTGAACAGCGGCAGCAGCGCGGCGGCCAGCCGCGACAGCGGCGCGCGCTGCCCCACCAGCCACTCCGCCAGGCGCGCCTCGCTGAACCCGACGCGCTCTGCAGGGGGGGGGGGGGGGGGAACAACATGGGGGGGGGGGGGGGGGGGGATGGATACAGCGAGGCAGGGAGCCGGCAGGGACTGGTCGAGACTTTGCATTGCACGCTTCGTTTCAATACCTTGCCTGCCACCCCGCACACCTGGGGCCTCAACCGCCGCGTCGCCGTCCTGCGCTGCTGCCGCCGCCGCCGCCGGCAGCGCGTGCAGTGGTGCCGCCAGGCCGCGTGCCTGGAGCTCGGCTGCTTCTCCCTCCAGCTGAGCAATCAGGGCCTCCTTCTCCTCTGCACTGACGGTGTGCTGCACCGTAGGCGCAGCAGTGGCGGGCGTCTTGGTGGCCGCACCCGGCTGCGCAGCGGCGCTTGCCAGCGTCGCGCGGCTGGCGGGCGCGGCGGGGGCGGCGGCAGCGGGTTGCTCCGTCGGCGAGGCCTCCGCCGCCTGCTCCTGCTGCGCCGCAGGCTTGGCAGCAGCAGGGGCGGCAGCATCCGCTGCATTTATTGGCTGAGGAGCCTCTGCCGCGACCTGCGGCACAATGGCGGGACCTGCCGGCTGCTGCTGCTGCTGCTGCTGCTGCTGCTGGGCAGGCTCCGCGGCGTCAGGACCAGGGGTGGGGGCATCCACATCCATCATCTCTGCTGCCGCACCACCCACAGCGGCTGCCTCTGCCGTAGCATCCGCCGCTGCCTCCGCCGCGTCGACGCCACCTGCCTCCTCCCCGCTGGCCGGCGCCGCGCCGGCGCCGGCGCCGCCAGAGGCCTTGGGCCTGCCGCCGCCGCGCTTGGGCGGGGCGCCAGTCTCTTCGCGCACGCGCTTGCGCTCCTTCTGGAACCACTTGTCCACCTGGTACGTACCAAGGGGTGGGGCGAGGCAGAAGTATGAACGAGCAGTGAGGACACAGCATGCACCCCATCCCTGCGCTACATTTGAGGGACCATTCGATCACCTGCGGGCGTTGGAAAAGAGCATCGTGTCCCGCACAGCCGCCTGCACAGCCGTCCGCGCAGGCACACAGCCCTTGCGTCGCTGCACAAGCGCGCGGCCTCCCTCCTCCCCCCTGCTGGCCCCCGGCCCGCCGGTGCACCTGTGCAGGTTCGAGCCCAGTTTGTGCAGCCACCGCAGCTTTGGCAGCGCCAGAGGGGTACTCCCCCTGAGCAAACAGCTCCGCCAGAGCAGACCGCTGCTCCTCGCTCCACAGGTCCTTGGCAGCGGGGCGGCCACGCTTGCGCTTCTTGTCGGCGCCCGCGCCAGAGGCGGGGCCAGCAGAGACGGGCGCGGCAGCGGCCGGCGCGGCGGGTGTGACGGCCTGCGGGGTTGCGGATCAAATACATCGAGCGGCGGGCAGCGGGAGCTGTTGAAGGGGGCCGCGAAGAGCTGGCAGCGTAATGCAAACTGTGCACCAGCGGGAGCTGCGCAAGGCCTCGTGCGTGTGCAGTGACCCGAACCTCCTCGCACCTTGCCGCTGCCGCTAGCTGGCTGCGCTACTGCCGCCGCCACTGCAGCTGACGCCTTGGCGGGCTCGGGCGAGGGGTCGGGCACCGCCGCGGTGATTGCCGTGTCAGCGGCAGCTGGCGGCTCGGCGGGCGGCGGCCCAGCGGTGGCAGGCGCATTGGGCTCGGGCGCCGGGGTGTGCTCGGGAGCTGGCGAGCCTGCTGGTTCGCCGCCTGGTGCCGGCGCAGAGTTGTCCGGCGCGTTTTCGGAGGGAGAGCCCTCCTTGGGCGCCGCCTTCTTGCTCCACAGAGCCGCTAGCGTGCCCTTGGTCTCGCTGTTGCCAGATTTGCCCTTCTTGATCGCCTTGAACATGGCGACCGCCTAGAGGGACCGTCCAAAACTTTTTGAAGCTGGTGCTGGCTGCCGGGCGCGGCTCAGGAGGCCATCAGGGCGTGTGCAGATGAATTCAGCGCGATGGCACTGCGGCAGGCGCACTAGAGGGCGCCTGGAGTGGCCGGGTTCAAATCTGCTGTGCGCTGCGGCAGCACGCCAGCAGCCGTTGCCGGCGTGTTTGTTTGTAGGTGGCCCTGACTCACAAAGCCTGAAGGCATTGCTTTCCTACACAGCCATGGCCGCCCTACTGCGGCATTGGGCAGGGGGCGGCGCCGGACAGGCCGCAGGCGCGGGCGCGAGGCACTGGGGGAAGCATGGCGGGCGGAGCTCGCGGTGGCGGCACGCAACGTTGGCAATGCTCAGGACCCGGCGTAGCAACGCACTGTGCCGGCCTGCTCCGCGCTCTGCTTGCCAGCCGCCTGCCTGCAAGCCCTACCGTTGCGCAGCATACCGCACCACTTTACCCTCTCGTTGTGCCGTCGTACCACGCACGGTGCCTTGTTGAGAGGGCTGTTTCAGGACGTGGGTGCTGGCAGTGCGAAGAGAGAACCAATGCGTATCTATCTGTCTGTCTGTTTGTCGCGTTGGGCGAAACAGAGGGCATGTGGGGAATGGCAATTCAGTACGTTCAAGGTGGTGGCATAGTGACATGGCCACTGGCGCCGCCAGCACTACTGCGGCGGCCCAGCTTGCCGATAGCTGCTAGGCCCCTTCTGGGGGTCTCAAATCAAAAGAAGCCAGGGCCATTAATCGGAAGGAATCCTGCAGGGAGGCAGGAAGAGTTCGGGAGGGGGAGGCAGGTCTAGCAGCAGCGCCAGTAACAGCACCCAACCGCGCTAACTCCGGATGCAGCGACGGCGGCGGCGGCGGGACGGAGCGTGCGTCGCAGGCGCACGGGGCTGCGTCTGCAGCTGCTGTGCGCCGCCATGCAGCACCCCAGCACACCTGCTTTCACGCGGTTGTCCCGCCTGCATTCGTCGTCGTCTGGCCGGCAGACCTGCAGGGGCAGGGAGAGGCGAGCAGGGAGAGGTGCCGGCGGTCGGAGAACCGCGTCTCTGGGTGCTTCCATGCAGGCGCGCTACGCAGCAGCAGCGGCCCCTCTCCCCTGCGCCGAGGACCCACCACCCACCCACCCACCCTGCAGTCTTTGCATGACTTGCGGCAATTCCCAAGGCTGGTGGCTCCGCCGCGCATGAAGCCTGCGGCGGCGCAACGTGATCACGGAATCATGCACCGTCAGGCCCAGGCGGCGCGTTGGCGCATTGCGCGGTCGCACAGCCAGCCCTGCCTCCCAACCCAGCTTGCGCGCATGCACAAACAGAGGTGGGCTTGCACGCCAGCTGGTTGCACACACAACGACGGAACCTGCATGCCGCTGCCCACCCCAGCCCGCTGAACTGAATTGAACTCATTACTCCTGCCTGCGCAAATCAATGGGCAGGCCCCCGGCTTTCACCTGGGTTGGACTGGCACTCCCCCGCGGCCGCCCAGTCTGGGCAGTTGGGGTCGGCGTCGACGCACTCCTCTGGCAGCAGCGGCTCCTCCTCCTCCTGCGGCGCTGCCAGCTGATCGGGCCGGAAGGGCAGGGTGTGAATCCAGAAAATGGCTGCACGGATGGTGGGGGAGAGGGGGGACGGAGGAGCGGGGCGGGACGTCGGCGCGCACGGGGAGCAGTGTAGGCCAAGTGGAGGGACAAGCGTGCTGAGCCCACTAATACTGGCATTCCTGCCCGCACGACGGAACCAAACCTGCCCAGGCGCACGCGCTCCCCCAGCCCTCGAGCGCCCCCCAGCCAGCCTTCTGCCGCTCCCCGCTGCCACCCACTGCCCAGCACGGCGAGGGCAGCACGCAGCGCGCGCCTCCCGAATCGCCCCTCCAAACATCCACACGCGCGCAAAGGAGCCTGCACAGGCAGGCGAGAACACCAAGCAAGCGCCCGGCGCCCCAGCTCACCCACATACTTCACCCCAGTGCCCAGCACGGGGCAGGCGGTGTGCAGAGCGTGCTTGTCGTGCGTCTTGCCGTCTGGGTTGACGGAGTGAAACACGATTGCGTCTCCACGCTTGGGCTTCATCGCGACGTTGCCCTGTGAACAGGCGGATGGGGGGGGGGGGGGAGGGGGGGGGGGGAGGGGGGGGAGGGAGCTGGTACCAGTGGTTGCGGGCTTCCAACATGAAACAAACACACCGCATCCCCACGCCTTCCCCAAACCACCCGCTGCACGAGCGTGCACACGGCACGGATTGATGGGGCGGCAGGACGGCGGCAAGGCAGCGCGGCGGGGCAGCAGTCGCTGCGGCGGGACGGAGCGGCGCCGGCGTCGCCAACCGCCGCTGCCTGCCCCCCTCGACCAGCCTCCCGCGACACAGCCAACCTCGCAACACTTGGCAAACACAGACATGCACACACTTTTGCACAGGGCGACCAGGGGCCCAGCTTCTCCCCCATGCTGGGGTCCACCCACTGCGTGCAGGGAATGGGGGGAGGCATGTTTAGTGCCACCGAGCCCACGCGTGGCACAGCATGGCACAGCGGTACGGGACCATGCATACTAGCACCCCGGACGCGCTGCACTGCACCTCAGCACGGGCGCACTCGTGCTGCTGCCGTGCTGCCGCCCGCCCAACCAAACCGCGCATGGCTGCCGCACAGGCAGCTGCCGCCGCGGATCGCCACGCCCCCTCCCCATCGCACGCAGCTGGCCACCCTAACAAGGCACCTCAGAGTCGGGAAACGTGGTTTCTCCCCCCTCCTCCACGTCAGACAGGTAGATCAGTACAGTCGCGGTGCGAGGGGAATCGTCGTCCAGGGAGTCAAAGTGCGCCTTGTACTGCTGGTTGTTGCCGTACCGCAGTACCTGGCAGGCGGCCGGGTGCCAGCGGGCATAGGGCGGGGTTGGAGACGGTGGGCACGGAACCAGCACTCGCACTTGATCCATCACACCCCTGCATCGTGTGCGCATGCAGCACCCGCCCACCCACCCATCCACCCCTGCATGTGTCTCTGCGTAATCCAGACGCCCACACCCACACCTGTGTGCGCAGAACCCATCGACCCACCCACCCACCCGCCCACCCACCCACCCACCCTCCCATCCCATGCATGTGCAAATACGTGGTGTAAACACGTGCAGACGCGGCGCCCCCCAACCCACCTGGATGTCCTCCTGGTGGGACATGTTGTACTTGGTCCACAGCGCCACTCTCTCCTCAAGGCGAGAAACAACAGGGTCGTGGTGCCGCCTGCAAACGGGGGCGCGGAGGGGGGAGGCGCGTGCGTGTTGCGCATGCCGCCGCGCTCGGCGCCCATAGCAGCTCACGCGAGGCGCCTGAACCCACCGCTCGCCGCGCTCCCACCGCCGCCCATCATCATCCTACTTGATAAACATGCCGTACGAGGTGCGGTAGGTGTCCACCACGGACTCGCCGCCGGCGCCCACCACCGTCGAGCGGCGCAGCTGCGGCGATGGGACGGCGGGAGGTTGACGTGGGGGTGAAGCATGTAGGGCAGGCGGCCAGGCGCGCTGAACAACGGCCGGGCGCGACTCCAGTCCACCCAAGGGCAAGGTTGCCCTCCTTCTGGTCAAACTTCTGGCGTGCTGCAGTCTCCGCCGCCCGGAACAACCCCCTCCCGGCTCGCCTGCGGCTGCGCAATGGCGATGATGTGGTCCGTCTCCTCCCGTGTGGCAAAGCTGTGGGCCACAAAGCTGCGTGGCTTCCAGCTGACTGGCTCGAACCAGGGGTGAGGCGCGGCGCTGGGCGCGAGCGCGGCGTGGGCTGCAGGAAGGCGGGGTGGGGTGGGGGGGGGAGGAGGGTTTCTTTGGGGTGTCCCAAAGCCAACCGCGCCACGCCAGGTATCCAGCTAGCCGGTGGCGCGTGGGTGGCTGCGCAATGAATCGTGGTTGCGGCGAGAAGCACAGCCCCTGTTTATCCGACTGCGCAGCATTGCAAGCGGCATGAGGCCGGCATTGCGGGGCCGCAGGGCTGCACAAGCGGGGGCACGCGCCGCTGGCGGCGGCGGCGGCGGCGGCGGCAGGGCACACGCAGTTGCTGCCGGCTGGGCTTCCCCCTTAGACATACCGCCGCCCCAGCCCACCAGCAGCTAACCACAAGCCTGGGAGTGCGCTACCTGCGCAGAAGGCTGAGAGCGCCAACAAAAGGAGAACATGTAGGGGCGCCATTTTGGGGCCTGGCATGCCACCACGGATGAAGAACAGGAGTAACCGTGAGGTGAACTTGCAAAAGTCAGAAGGACGAGGGGAACGGGAAGGCCGCGGCGAGAGGCCACGCAACAAGATGCAGGTGCGGGCTCCGGCAGCTCTCGATCGCAGAACGCTGCTCAGTCTAAGCCGATACATCTGCCAAGCTTCAGGCAGCACAGCGGTCCCCTTGCCGCCTCCACCGAGCGCTTCCGCAACGCCTTGCCCTGGTAGCCGCCTCGCCACGCCGGACCAATCGCCAAACGCAGCCAGTGTGCTTTCTAGTCTCAGCGTCGCCTCACGACGTCACCACTCGTGGTTCAGGTGCTGTGCAATCAGATGGCGGCCAGCGCGTTGGCGGCCAGCGCGATGGCGGCCAAACAGAAGTGAGTGGTCAGAAAGAAGTCGGCAGAGCAGGGCAGGCGAGCTCCCAATCTGCCTTCACCGCTGCCGCCGCCGCCGCCGCCGCCGCCGCTCGCTGCCGCCCGCCTCAGCTGCCTCTCTGCCCCTTCCCCCCTCCACAGAAATTCGCGCAAAGACGCCCGCAGCGACAGCAGCACCGGCCGCTCAGCAGTAGGCCTGCTGGCCGTGGCGGCCGCTGCAGCCGGCCTGGTTTGGTGGTGGCGGAAGCGGCACGATGGCGACGCCGGCAAGCCGGGCGACGCCGGCCGCTCAGCCTTCAAGTTTCCAGCGGGAGCGGCTGCAGCCGGCGGTGGCGGCAAGGGCGGCAAGGGGAAGAGCAACAAGAAGAAGGACAAGGCGCAGCGGCGGGAGGAAAAGGCGCAGCGAGCGGAGAAGCGCGACAAGTGCGGGGGCAGGGTGTCGTGGGCGGGCTGCACGGGAGGGCATGGGCAGCTTCGGTCCACGTCACTTGGGATGCGACTGCTCTGCAGCAAGAAGAGCGGATCGCTGATTGCAGCATGCAGGCACGCTGGCGCTGCTTGCTTGCTCTGATACGTGGCTCCCCGCCCCTGCGCCCTCCCTGTTCACCCGCCCGCCTCATTCCAGGGCCGCCGCTGGGCCGCAGCCAGCCGAAAAGGAGCAGCCAACCTCGGCGTCAGTCATCAACTACTCGTACTACGACAGCGCCCGCCGCGACGGTGAGCCCTGCTCCCCCGCCATCCCTGCTTTTGTGCGCCAGAGCGCGTGGTTCGGCTGCGAAAACAAACGGGTGTTCAGCACGGTGGCCAGCAGCAGGGGTGGGAAATGGAGAGCGGGTGGGACTGCTGGTTGCTACCCCTGCAAGAATCAGTACTTGCCTGGCACCCGCGCGCCTGCCGGGCTTGGATCAATGGCCATGTACCTGAGCCCTCGCCCCTCGGTCTCCCCTGCCGCGCTGCTGCGCAGGGATCATGCCCGCCGCAAAGAAGCGTGCCAACCTGACAGCAGCCGACGCGGTGGCCCTTCAGCAGGACGCTGCAGCTGACAAGTCGGGCGCCGGCGGCAGCGGGGGCGCAGGTCGCAAGCAGTAGCGCAGTTCGTGAGAGCGCGGAGGGCGGCAGCTCGCCCAGAGCAGCAGCTCGCGTGCAACCCCGTCTGTGCCCCGGTCCACTCACCTGTTCTGTTCCTGGTGCCGTGGTGCCCGTTCTGCTCTGAGAGTCTCGTGTCTTCCTTGCCTGAGAGAACCTGTTATCTGCGAACTGCCATGTACACTTCTCCTCTCTGCATTTCGTGAAGGACAGCAAGTAGGCGCCGTGTGCTACCGCCGTATCCCAGAAGGGAGAAGGGAGGGGAGACGCACGTTGGCAGGGACGCGACGGGTGCCGCAGTCGGCCGCAGGAGGCGGCGGCGCCGCTTGGCCAGCACCTTGCACCGCTGTCGCGGCAGCCCACAGTACAATTTCACCTGCTGATCACAATCAACGCTGAAGCATCGCTAGTGCTAGCAGCAGGTGGAGGCAGGTCGTAGGAGCAGGCCGCGGCCGCTGCGCGCCCGCTTCGCCAGCTCAGGGTTCAAAACTGGGGCCTGCGCTCTCGCTCCTCGCGACACAACACGACACAACACGACACCCACGCGCTCACCGAGCTTATTTGATCCCTCTGGCGGACCGTTGATAGGGCAGGTCCGTTGCCGGTCGAGCAGCCCAGCGGTAGCCCCCGCGTCCCACCCGCCCCGCACCGCCCAGAAAGCCAAGGATGGCGCCAGCGGCGACACCTACGACGGGCCGCGGGCGGGCGGGGCAGCGCCGCTCGACTGGCAAGTCGAGCTGCAAGCGGCGGCTCGCGCGGGGCGGCCTGCCCGGGATGGGTGGCGTCACCAGGAACGATCTCAAGCGGCTGGCGCGGCGCGCCGGTGAGTTCGGGCGCGTCGGGCTGTCGCTGCCTGCCGCCGCCGGGCGCGCCGCCTGCCACACCTTGCCGCAGCGCGCGGGTGGACCTCACGACCTGCCCATTCATACACATGATTGGTCAAAGTTTAACACCCAGGTGAAGGAGCTCTAGATTTGCGCGAAAAAGCTGGGCATTGCCACCCGCATTGATTCATACAGACCGTCTCTGCTCCCGCCCTTTGCTAGTGCTCCCGCTCGCCTCTTCCCAAAATTGCAACCCCGCCCCCGTCGCTGATGCAGGTGTCATTCGCATTGCCGACGCCTGCTTCGAGTCCGTTAGCGAGGCGCTGAAGGTGGGCAGTCGGAACCGAACCAGATACGGCCAGATCAACCGACTATTCCCCAGCCAGGCTGAAGGGTGGGGGCCTGCGGCGCAAGATGCAGCCACTCGCTCCTGAGCCATTTGTCGATCTTTGTAATGCGCAGGTCCCTGATATAACCTCCCGCCGTTCCCGCTCCAGGAGGGCTTCCTCACGCCCATCATCCAGGGCTGCATCATCATGGCAGAGGGTGCGCGGAGGCACACCGTCATCGCCAACGACGTGCTGTACGTGCTCAAGCAGCGCATGGGCCGGTGAGCGGGGCCTGGTGTTGATTCTGCTGCCGCTGCTGGTGCTGCCGGTCTTGCTGCTTGCAAACCTAGGGTCTGGTATGTCGCTGTCTGCTGTAGGGCTGTGCCGTTGGGATGGCGATGGTTTGCAAAGGCCGGCCGTCACTCTCCCGTGCTCCCATTTCGCTGTGCTGCAGCACGCTGTACATTGCCGGCGCCAGCTGGAACTACAACTATTACATGTACAATGTGGGTACCCTGTCTAGAGGTTATGCTGCTGCTGTGCTGCTGGTGGTGGCGCCGCTCCGTGCTCGGCGTGCACGCTGCTGTTGTCGCTGCTGCCTGCATGTTGCTGCGTGGCTGCTTGGCTGTGCGCCTGGTTGCTGCTGCTTGGGCCTACAAACCCCCCCCAGGCCAGGCAGGCTGCGCCGCCTGCCAGCTGCGCGCAGCGTGACAGCAGCTACTTGTCAAGCTTCCTGCGGTTTCGTCTCACACGCCTTCCCTTCCTGTCATGCACCCTCCCGCCGCCGCCCCCTGGCAGGCGCGCAAGTGCCTCAAGCGTGTGCGGGACGTGCGGGTGTCACAGACGGACCTGGCTGCGGCCGCAGAGGCACGCACCAGCAGCCAGATGGGTTGCCACAGCCCCGCAGCGGCAGCGGCTGCGCGCGTGCAGCGTGCCGAGGAGGTGGCAGCGCCCGCCGAGGAGCAGCAGGAGGCGCACGAGGCAGCGGTGCCTGGGCTTGCAGAAGTGGAGCAGCCGACGGCGGCGGGTGAGCAGCACGCTGCGACGGGCACGCTGTCCCCCGCTGGGCAGGAGGCTGGCCCGGCCGACGTGCCCACCCCCACTGTTATGTCTGTGGAGCGCATGCGGCAGGTAAGGAGAAAGTGCACAATGCAGGTGCCGCAGGCGGCCATGCTATTTGATGCTGCACCAGCCGCCAGAATGCACCGCCGCCTCTTCGCCCCCCGCCCTCATCACCGCAAGCACAGGCCGGGGCGCTTGCTTCCTGGCTGTGCCTACCCCCCTGGCGTGGACATTGCAGCAGCCGCAGGCAGCAGCAGCTGCCTCACTGCCGCCTGCCTGCCCTGTGTGTTGGTGCTGCAGGTCCAGGCGTTTGCTTCCGAGGTGCTGACGCCGGCCATGCTGGGCAGTGAAGGCTGCATGAGCAGCTCGCGGTTCCTGAGGGTGCGTGGGTGGGGTGTGAGGGGGGAACCTTTCGTGGCAGGGATAGTGCACAGCCTGCTGCACGGCATGCGGCAGGGGACGCGATTGAAGGGGGCGCAGGCGGGCAGGTGCTGGAACAAAGGTTGTGCCCCCCATGTGCCCTCCCCTGTGCTGACCCCTCACTCTGCCTGCTCTGCCGCCAGCTGTCCTGCCGCAGGAGATGCGGATGAAGGGGTGCAGCCCGGCGGAGGTGCGGGACGTGCTGTTCGTCCTGGAAAAAAACGAGGTGGGTCTCGCGTGCCTTCTGCCTGCTGATGCTGCCCCGCGCCTACTTGCTTGGTGTGCTCCACACCCACTCTGCTGGCACCACCCCAAAAGGTTTGGTTGTTGTGCCGCCGGTCGTGTTCCGCGCCACGAGGTGCATGCGCACCAAAGGGAGTCGACGGTGGCGGCGGGTCGATGGTTGGAGGGCGGGGACCAGCCCAAGTGGGTTTTGACTGAGGCGGACGCTGGCGAGACTTGCTGTGCACTCAGGAGAAGGCTGGCGAAGGCTGTCCCGCTGCGTATCCCTGCTATGCTGCCTGCCTCGCTGTGGCGGCTGCCCTGTCGTGACATCCACTCTCCAAAGCCGCAGCCGCCGCCGACTGGTGCTGCCGCGCCGCCTCTGGCTTCAAACTTTGCCGCAGGCCATCATGATGTCAGATGACGGCGCCATCTGCCCCTGCCAGTGAGGCAGGCCCACCGGTCGGCTCAGTCTGCTCCGCCCAGGGGGCAGGCCTCGCGCGAGCTGGCACGTGCACACGTATGGTGTGTGCGGCAAAGCCATGCCTGCGGCCTGCCTGCCTGCCTGCGCCGTCCTCCGTGCCCCTGCTTCGCCTGCTGAGCACGTGCCCCTGCGCTGCCACGCTTGCTGCACATGCCACGCCCCTGCTTCGCCCGCGGTGCCTCCCACGAGGCCCTGCTTACAACGCCACAGCAGTCCCCGCTCACATCACATGACCAGCTGCCTGCGCTACGACTCCTCGCCTCTCCCTCCCTGCCTACGCCGCTGTTCCACCTCCATGCCAGCCAGCCCTGGCCCTGTGTAATGCTCCTTGCCACGGCATTGCCCATTGCTGGCCGCCCCACCGGTGCTCGGTGCCCACCGCTGCCCCTCCTGCTCAGCCCGCCGACACCCTTGATTGATCGGACCCGCCTCGCGACTGCCTCGCCGCAGGGAGCCCCCCACCGTCCCTCCCGCCTGCCTTGCCTGTCCCAGATTTTGCCGCATTGACCAGCTAATGACTTGAGCGCTTCGCTTGCAACTGCACGACCTTGTAAGCAGCAGGCAGACATGGTGGCAGGGACCGGCACCCAGGCAGAGACTTGCAGCAGCTGGGGCCTCCATTGCTCGTTGCCCAGGTGGGAACTCGAGGCAGCTGCGCACAGCAGGGCTTGTAGGCGGCAACGCCGTCTGCTGCGTTCAACCTCCGCCAGCTGCGCGCCTCTGCCAGCGGGGGAGTACCTTGCGGCTGCCCACAGCAAGGCTGGCAGGGTTCCCAGCCGTCCTAGGGCTGCCGCCTTGAACCTCACCAGCCGCAGGCCTCTGCCAGCAATGCAGTGGGGGGAGCCCCCGGGAGCTGCTCTGCAGACACGGCGCCGACGACCTCCACAAGCGCAGCCGTGCATTCGGTCCCCAGCTGCCGGGTGACGGGGCGAGAGCGGATTAGGCCAGCCAGCCGCCGTAGCAGCAGGCGTGCGTGCCAGAGGCCAGCCAGGGGCCAGCACGTGTGTGTTCCAACACCTGCCTTCCCAGCTGGAGAGCCCACGCTTGCACCTGCACCTGCACCTGCACCTGCACAGCCGACGTGCTGCATCAGTTTCCCGCTGGCACTGCTGGCAGCCTTTCCCACGGGTCACCCACCGTGTCGGCCATCTGCTGGCATTCAGACGGGCAGTCGGTTCCTCCAGAACGCGACCAAAACCGGAAGCAGGCGGCCAGGGGGATGCGTTCCACAGCCTGCGCCTCGCCGGCGGCGCCTGCAACCAAGGGAGGAGGGCGAGGGTGCTGTGCAGCTCGCGGATGCGCAAGAGGCATGTGACAGTGCGCGACGGGCGACCCGGTTTGCCCAAGCCTGCCTGTGCCGCCAGCGGCGGAGACCTCCACCCCAGCCTGGGCGGTCGCACTGGTCACAGCGTCCAGCGCCTGCGAACCGGTTGATCAAGAAGAAGCTTGCCCAGGTTGATGCTCGGGCTCTCGGCCTGGCTGCAGCTGCCAGAGCCCGTTCCCGTGACCCGCACGCACACATCATCCACCTGGTGCCTGGCCAGGCAGCAGGAGGAGCGGCGGCGGCGGCGGCGGCGGCAGCAGCAGCAGCGGCGGCGGCAGCAGCAGCAGCCGGCGGCAGCAGCAGCAGCAGCAGCAGCAGCAGCAGCAGCAGCAGCAGCTTGCCTCGTCGTCGCATGCGTCGGCAAAAGACTGCTGGAGGCGTGCCAGCTCCGCGTCTGATGTGGCAGGGCGCCCCGGGCGCTGCTGTCGCGCTGCCGGTGCAGACGCGTCTTGGGGAACCTCCCTGCATGCAGAGAAGCAGGCGTGCAATTTGCTGTGGGTTGAGTGCTGGCTCTCTTCTCCCTGTGCCTCACCGTCTCCCCTCCCTGGGGCACTGCTCCTCCAACTGCCGCGGCTGCTCACCAGCCGCACGCCTGCGCGACCCCCGCCAGCCGCGGGCCGGTGCTGAACCCTAGTGCCTCCAAATCCAGCTGGCTCAAGGCGCCCACAAAAGCACCCACGCAGTCGGCGCCAATCTGATGGACACAAAAGTGGAGCGGGATGTGTGGTTGGTGTGCCAATCGGCGCGCCAGCCCGGCCCGGCTGAGGGCGCACCCCCTGTAGCAGCGTTTGGCACGCAGCGGGCACGTGCCACGTGCCACGTGTAATAGGGCGCGCCGCCTGGGGCTGCGGCCCGGCGCGCACCTCGTCGGCCATTGCCTGGCACTCCTCGGGGCAGGCCCCGCCTTTGGCAGGCAGCGAGATGCACTGTTGAATCAGGGAGCTGGCCTTGGCTGCCGCGCGGGCGGATGCGCTGCCCTCACTGCCTGCAGCCGAGGCTTCTGCGCTTGCGCTTGCAACCACCGACATCAGCGCATCGAATCCCTGCAGAGCAACGACTGGCACGAGCACCAAATGTTGCTGGCGCACGTGCGCGACGGGGAAGCCGAGGGCGCCGCCGCCGAAGCCCAGGCCCGGCACCTCGCACCGATCGTCCGCACACGTGTCGAGCGGCCTCCAGGGCTTCTTGGAACACCATGCCACCCTCCTCCGCCTGCCCCGCGGCGCCAGACAGCGCCGCAGCCAGAAGCGGCAGCAGCAGGGCGGCGCGCAGCCTCGTGGGGTGTCGCGAGAATGGCATCGTGAAGAGAGGAGGAGGGAGGAAGTTTGGGTTCATGAGGACGGCGTGTGGACTCGCCCGGAAGGAAGGCACGCGTTTCCCACGCTGCGCTGCGTCTGACCGTCTCCGTGCACTCTGTGGCCCCATGCAGCTGCCTTCACACGCTGCACTTCTTTACGAGTTGCAGGGGATCCAAACTTGCAAGTTCTGTTTCGCAGCTGCCCATCAGGACTTGAAGATGCAGCGCAGCCTCTCGTGCCGCCGCCACCGCCGCCGCCGCCGCCGCCACCGCCGCCCGCTGCGGCCTCCTTTGGTTCAGTTTCGTCGTCTGCTTCCAAGCACTATGCGTGTCACGTAGCTGATCTCGTAAAGCAGGGCTCACGAAGGCCGATGGAAGGCCGACGGGAGGCGGGCGGGCATGCCGGAGCGCTGGGACGGCGCAGCGCCGACCATTTCTGGCGTCGCCACTGCTAACCCGCCCCAGACCAGCCTTGCCCCCCTAGTTTGAAGTAGCACTTGATCTAGCGCTTTCCTCAATGTCCGCCATCGCTTGCCAAGCTGCGACTGTCACCTCTGGCCGTGTGCGCGCCATCGGTGAGCCGGCAGGGGCCTGCCAGCTCCAAACCCTGAGCCCTGGGTACCCCCAAGGCGGGAGGACGCGCGTGAGGGGCTGCTGGGGCGCCCGTCAGCGCGCTTGAAGGCGCTCTGACCGCGGATTTACGCTCAAGCCCCAGCCCTGACCGCTCCCCTCTTGTGACTCGCTGCAGGCGCCCCGCGGCCTGCCGCCGCCCTGCTGAAGGCGGCACCGCTGCCACGATGCCGCGCGGCAGCGGCGCCGGCGCGCTCCGAGCAGCGCCCCACCGTCGCCGCCGCCGCAACAGAGGAGAAGGTGGCATCTCGTGGCCTGAAGCGTGAGTAGGCTGGGGCCTGTGGGTCCTTGCCTGCTGTTGCTTGCTATCAGCCGCCGGCGAGGGAGGTGGGGCTACCTACCCATGCAGCGGTTGCGTGCCACCCCTCATGCTGCTCTGTTGCAACCCCCCTACTGCTCTGCCCACCTCCTGCAGTTGAACCTGCTGTGTGCCTCGTCACTGGTGCCAGGTGAAGGGTGGCGGTGACCCACGCCGGCTCCTGAGGAGATGGCACAGGAGGCAGCGCACCCTCGGCTCTCGACACACACCTTGCCTCTCAATCCTGGCCTGCACTGCCCGGCAGACGCCCCAACCAGGCCCCCGCAGCAAACCTGACTCCGCCCTGCGTGCAAACTCACCCCTCCCAACCATTCAAACCAGCCGCGGAATCGGCAAGGCGGTGGCGCTGGCGCTTGCCGAGGCCGGCTGCAAGGCGAGCGGAGTGCAGGGGCCACGGGGGGAGGTACCATATGCCTGTGGGCCCCAGCTCTCTTGCCTCCCTACCCTTGCCTGCAGCGTTCGCTGCAGACGACCACCGCTCCAACTTCAAATCTGGCCTCGCCTTGCAAGCCCCCCTCCCCCCCCCCCCTCCTATTGACAGGTGGCGGTCAACTACATTGGATCGGAGGATAAGGCGCAGGAGGTGGCCAACCAAGTGAACGAGCTGGGCGGCGAGGCGATGATCGTGAAGGCAGACATGGCGAACGTGAGTCCCCGGGACGTGGGGCCCACCTGCCGCGCACACCGAAGCAGCAGCTCGCTTGCATGGCGGGCGTCCACTTCGCACCCCCAAGGCAGGCGTGGCAGGCGCGAGGGCCAGCCGCGCCTCCTCGTGCACCGCAACACTTGATACGCTTGCGTGCGGGCCCAGCATCCATATGACAGAGCGGCCCCCAAAGGATGGTGAGAGGGATGCCCGAGGGACGACCCCCCCCCCCTCCCCCCCCCTTCTCGAGGGGAGCTCCCGACCTTTCTTCAGCACTTCCATGGTTGCGTGGCCGGCACAGCGGCCCGCCTCGCACAGTCGCTAGTGCAGCGCGTCTCTGCCAACACCATCACCCACCCACCCCCCGCTGCGCGACACCCTTGCCTGGCAGCCCGAGGAGATTGAGCGCATGTTTAAGGAGGTGGTGGACAAGTGGGGCACCGTGGAGGTGCTGGTGAGTTGCTGCACAGCACAGCACGGTTCCGCAGCACCATGCATCGTGCTGTGGCATCACGCGTTTTCTTGCGGTGGGGGTGCTCGTGAGTGGGGCGCAGCCTGAAAGGCAGGCCCCGGGTGCTGTTCTGTGCATCCAGGCATCCCGGACTGGCAGGGAGCGCATGTGCGCCCAGCAGCGCCGCCTTGCTTCGCTCGGCGCGCCCCGAAGTGCCCACCCCACTGCCCTCCACCCCTCACGTGCCTGCAGGTCAACAACGCGGGCATAACTCGGGACACGCTGATGATGAAGGCGCGCTAGTGAATTAGTGCTGCTCGTTTGGGTGGGGTGGCTCGCCTGTGCCGGCTGCACGATGCGCGCTGGTTCTGCTGCCGCTGGCGCTGCTGCCGCTGGCGCTGCTGCGGCTGCCACCCCGGCCACGCCGCTGCCGCTGCGGCCGCCAAAGGCTGCTGGTGCTGCACTGAGGCCTCCAACAAACCAGCGCTGCTGCTGCGCCGGCCCTGCTGCCCTATCCCCCCTGCAGATGAAGCCGGAGCAGTGGCAGGAGGTCATCAACGTCAACCTGTCTGGCGTGTTTTACGCAACCCAGGTGCGCTCCCGCGTTACGTGGCACCCCGGCCGCTCGCCTCCCTTGCCAATCCTTTCAACGCACATGTGCCAGTTTGGTGGTGGTTGGGAGAAATGCAGCGCGCAAGGAAGGGGCGCCCTTTGGCGCGCATCCGAGTTTGGCGCGCATCCGACGTTCGCTGCCCCGCTCCTCACCCACAGGCAGCCACCAAGGTCATGGGCAAGAAGAAGAAGGGGCGGATCATCAGCATCGCCTCTGTGGTGGGCATGATTGGCAACGCAGGTGGGTGGGCGGGGCTGCCGGGCCTGCCGCGGGCTGTGCACCGCCTGCTCCTGCCACTGCCCACCAGCCAGAACCCAGGCCATAGCTGCAGCATTGCACTGAGACGCCCACTGGCTCCCTCTGGACCCCTCCATGCAGGCCAGGCCAACTACTCTGCCGCCAAGGGAGGTGAGCACTGCAGATGCGCCAGGCTGGGCAGCCGGACACGCAGCCCGGCAGGGAGGCAACAGGCGCGGCAAGGAGGCGCACGTACGCGTGCTGTGCAGCACGCTGGGCAGCAGCCAGCGCACATGGCCGAGCATCCCTCCAACCACCCTCCCCTTGTCGGTCGGTCCTTTGCTCAGGCGTGATTGCTCTGATGAAGACGACTGCCCGCGAGTATGCTGGCCGCGGCATCGTCGCCAACAGCATCGCCCCTGGCTTCATCAAGACTGGTGGGTGGCGGCAGAGGGGTGCGGCGGGGCTTCAGTTGGGCGGCGACCTGCTGGCCTGCAAGTCTCGCCTGATCGAGGTGTGCTGTGCCATGCGCCGGGGCCTGTAACCCGCCATTGTGCCATTCAAACACACGCGCATGCAGACATGGCCACCACCTTTGATGAGAAGCCATGCTGTGGGAATGCTTGCTCGTTCAACACACGCGTGCACCTACTAATCTATCTATCGTTCAAGCAGACATGACCGCCAAGATTGAAGAGAAGTATGTGGTGGAGATGCTCAAGGGCGTGCCGCTGGGTGAGTAGCGGCGGGGACAGCCGCGCGACCCCGCTTCTTGGACGGGCTGCGGCGCAGACGGGTCGCGCTTCTGCGTGCGCTTGTGCCATGTCGGCTTGCCTACATCTGTCGCCCGCATTTGTCTGCATGCCAGCGCCACCCCTGCTTTTACTGCAGCACACCCAAGTTGGCGGCCCCTTCCCTCCCCGACGCAGGCCGCATGGGCGAGCCTGAGGAGGTGGCAGGCCTGATCCGCTACCTGGCTCTGGACCCATGTGAGCATGCTGGCATAGCTGTGCAGAGCTGTGCAGAGTTACGTGCCGAGTTACGTGCAGCCGATTGTGTGCAGCTGACTGTGTAGCTGTGTAGAGCTGTGTAGAGCTGTGTAGAGCTGTGCGGTGAGGGGCCTGCCTGTCGCACGGGCTGAGGGCATGACGTCGCGTCGAGTTGCACGTCGCACAAGCGTTCTGGCACGGGAATTCTGGCCTGCTGCTGGCGCTGCCGCGCTCCCGGCCATGTCCTGATCACCCGTTGTGTCGTCCCCCCCCCCCCCCCCCCCCCACCCCCCCACCCCCACCCCCACCCCACCCACCCACCTACCACCCACCCACCCACCCACCCTCCCCCTCCCTGTCCCTCTGCAGCCGCCGCCTACATCACCGGCCAGTGCATCTCCATCAACGGAGGCATGGTCATGTGAGGGAGGGGCGCCCTCCAATCCTGCATGCCGCTGGCCCCGCGCCTGGTGGTCGCAACGCGGCGATGCAGCCCGCGGCACGAGGGCGGTCATGCGAGGGCCGCCGCCACAGTCGAGCGCGGCCACACTCGAGGGCCGGACGCCGCATCGCCGCCCGCGCGGCGGCTGCGGGCCGTGTGCGAGGCCTGCCGGCGAGGCAGGCCACGGCCCAACCGGCTGCAGCGCCGCGCAACATTTCTCCTTACAACAGCACGCCCGGTTGACCCGCCTGCACGAGAAGTAAACTGCGTAAGCCTGCATGAGCGACGTATGTATGCCCGACATGTTCCCTGTATCCCCCTGCACAGTGAACAGCGCAAGCGCGCGGTGCAGCCTAGCTGCCAGCCCAGCCAGCCCATCACTAGTGTGCGTGCTGCCTCTTCAGCCTCGCTCGGAGCAAGCTGAGGCTGAACCGAGGGGTTGATGGCATGGCGATACAGTGCAAATGCAAAGGGGATGCAGGTTCTATGGCACAGGGCGGCGACCCCTGGGGGGGGGGTCGCCACAACAACAGGATTGGCAAGGTATGCAGGGCAGAAGCGAAGAGGGCTATCCAGGAGATGCGCTACCCAAGGGCTACAAAGGTGTACTGACAGCGTTGGTTCGTTGGGTCAAGCGGCGCCGTCGGCCGCTGGCGCCGCCGCGGCGCCGCTGCCGTCTGTCGCGGCGCCGCCGCCGGCCGCCGCCGCCGTTGCAGCGTCGGCAGGCGGCAGGCCCTCTGCGCTAAACTTGACGTTGCCTGCCATCACCGCCTCGCTGGGGGTCTGTGCCAGGCAGGCCATCTCCCTGCGGTGCAGCAACAGGGGAGGGGGGCTGGCTTGTAAGCAGCGCTGACGAGCTGCAGCTGGCAAGGGCAGGCCAGCGGGCGCTCTTTGGAGGGCGGAAACAGGGGGGGAGCAGCATGTGGGGCAGGCGTGCTGTGCAAACAAAGTTGAGCAGGCGGCGCGTCAAAGGCAGCACAGCACACAGCAGCCATCCCCGTGGGCTTTGCCCCAAAGCAAGCCTGGAGCGCCCCCCCCCCCCCCCCCCCCTTGTTTTCAACCCCTCCCCCCCACAACCACCCACCTTCGGACGTACGCCTCGAGCAGCCGCGCATCTGCCGCCTTGCTCTCATCCAGCAGGTACACGTTGCGAAGAAGGGCCTGGCAGGGTGCATGCGCAGGGTTGGGGTGGCGGTGAGCACAAAGCGGCGTACACCGCAGCGGCGCCAGCGGCGCCACCGGCGGCGGAGGAGGGGAGGGCTGTGACAACAAGCGCTGCTGGCTGCTGCAAGCTCTGTGCTGCGTGCAGCACAAAAGGGCGGGCTGCGCTGGCCTGCTGCATCTGCCGGAGGCGCTGCGGCAGCCGGCAACTGCAGGCACACACAAGAGCGGGGGCACGAGCGCACCTTGTCCAGCGGCTCCCCGCCTGCCACCGCCTTGTCGTAGGCCATGCTGCTGCCGTAAAACTGCTTCTCAAGCTCTGTGAGGGTCGTCTGCAGCCGCACCCGCACCCCCGCCTTGCGCGCGCGGTCCTCCACGTCTGTTTGGAAATCGTCGTACAGCAGCTGCGATTGATAGGCCAGAGCAGCAGAGGAAGACGGTGACTGAGAAGATTGGACGAAGTGCGAGCCCGGGAAGGCACGCCCTGCGCACCTACCAGCCGCCTGCCAGCCGCAGCGCGCCCCTGCGCAAGCTGCCCGCCGCCCCTGCCGGGCCCTGCCCTCGCCTTAACTGCACACCACACAATCGTACATCACACAACCCGTACAACCTGTACAACACTCGCCTGCGCCAGCTGCTTGCCGTCCTTGCCCTCGCCGCGCAGGCGCACCAGCAGCAGCCAGATGTGCAGGCAGAGGGAGGAGTGCTGCTGCTGGAACTCAGCTGGGATGCCCATCGCTGCATGCGTGAAGTGGAAAGGGGGATGGGCTTGTTGGGTGAGTAGCGGGGTGGGTGCAAGAGGGCCGTCAGCGGCTCAGCAAGGCACAAGGCCTGCGTGGGCCAAGCCACACCTCCCACGCAGGGCAACGACCGCCGCACGTTTCATATAACCTGCCACTGCAACAGACAGCAGCCGCGATGTGCCCTGCAGCCGGGTGCCCACCCACGCCCTACCAGCACGACCACGGCAGAGGGGACTCTGCAGTAAGGGACCAAGCGCGCCCCACTGGCGCACTACGGCGGGGTGGCCCCCCGTCCAGGCGACCCTCCCCCCTCCAGGCGCACCATGCAGGAAGGGCGACGCCACCGCCTGCTCCACGACTGCCACGTACAGGCGCTGTGCTGCGCGCATGTGGCGGCTCTCCCGCGAGTAATAGCCCCCCAGCGTCAGCAGCGCCTGCGGCGGCGGCAAAGCGAGCGGCGGTCGGGTGAGTCACTGACGGACAGGACGGGGAGCGCCGGCGCAGCCTGCAGACACCTCCAACCAGTTTCACCATGCACGCAGACTTCTTATTAGCACAACGCCTTCCCAAACACGTGTCAGTCGAACACCTCCCCGCCAAGAAACGTGCCTTGACAGCAAACCCGCGCTCCACCTCCGCCGCCAACTCTTCTGCGGGCTGCCGCTGGAAGGCCAGCGAGCGGGGCGGCGCGTTGCGCACGGCGCGCTGCAGCAGGAGGGACGTGGTGGTGGGTAGGGGAACCTGTTCGGCGGGCGGGCAGGTTGAGCCACAGGCTAGGGCGGACGAAGGCGACGGTTCGCCGCCTGCCGCCGCCGCCGCTGCCCCTGCCACCCCACACACACCCACACGAAACGCCACAACCACAAGCCCTGCTCACCTTAAACTCCTCCCCCGCCTCGCTGGCGAATCCTGCACGCTGCATGGCCGCCCAAGCGGGAGCCCAGGTGGTCGCCGCGCTGCTGCTGCCACTGGAGCCCAGTCGCGCCTCTGCCAGAGCTCCCCATGCGCCCAGGGAGCGCGTCAGGCCCCGCAGCATGGCTGCTGGCTGTCGGGAGAGGACGAGCTGTGGGCACCCTTGACACACAAGGTGTGGGAGCTGTGGCCGTCGTGTGCGATTGGCAACGCGAAAATTGCAGGCTACTGGGATCGCTGTCATGAGCGTGAACACTTGTTTTTCTCGGTGCTGCGCATGTCGAGCCTCAATGGCGGCGGATCGCTTGGGCCGGCGCCTGCAAGCTAGCACACCCCTCTGGCGCTCTCGTCGTCGCTTGTAGGACACTACCAGCGCACCTGGGCGCCGCCTGAAGCCTGCAGCCTTGCATGCGACAATAGGCGCGCCGGCGCAAGCCCCACCCCCTCGCCCCGCTCGGCGCGCGCTCTTTCGACTCCTTGGAGGTTACATTATCCAGTCATGAAGCTGCCTCCCGGCCACGTTGCCGGCCAGGGCGTCGTCAAGCCCAAGTGCACTGGCGGCTTTGGCGAGCGCATGCTGCGGATCATGGGCTGGCACTCGGGAGAGGGTCTTGGCAAGGAGGGCACCGGCATCAAGGAGGCCATCCAAGTGAAGAAGAAGGAGGACGCCGTCGGGGTGCGCCGCCGCCGCCGCCGCCGCCCGCGCTCTGCCTCGCTGCCAGCTGCCTGCTGCGCCTGTGCGCGCTCCGTGCTTTCGACAGCACTACGCCTGACGCGTTCGGTTGCTCTCCCATGCAGGTGGGCGGCAACGGCAGCTACGACTGGGGCAACAAGTGGTGGGAGAAGGCGTTCGACTCTGCGGTTGCCACAGTCGACGACAGCGGCAGCAGCAGCGACTCGTCCGACAGCGACTCTGGTGAGTGCTGCTGCTGCAGGGCGTTGGGAGACAAGGACGCATGTATGTGGCGAACACATACTGGCTCCAGTTGGTAGGTAATTCTATGAGCAGGCAGGCAGCATTTGGCTTGGTGCGCTGCATCAGTGTGCGGCGGCTACCCGCCCTCTCCCTCCCCTACCCGTGATCCCTCCCCTGCCCCGCACAACAGACGACGAGCACATGGCGGCGATCGTAGCAGCGGTGAACCGCGATGGCACCCGCACCTCTGCGTCCGCCGACGAGCTCAAGCTGCTGGCTTCGCTGTCCAAAAAGGGCGGGCGCGTCACGGCGGGGCGGTTTGGCGGGCGGGACGCCAAGATGGCTCGCATCAGGGCGCAGGAGGCGGCGATGGCGGGCGCCGCGTCGGAGAAGCTGGGCGTGCCCAGCGGCGCAGCGCGCGCAGCGGGCGCGGCGGGCGGCGGCAGCGACCTGTCGGACACGACCAGCGAGGTGCAGCTGAGCGGCGGCAGCGGGAAGAAGCGGAAGGGCGGCGCGAAGGGCGAGGCGGCGCCGAGCGGCGGCGACGCGAGCAGCGGGCGGCAGCAGCAGGAGGTGCGGCAGGGGGAGCAGCAGCAGCAGCAGCCAGCCAAGCGGCAGCGCATCGTGATAGAGCTGGAGGCGCCGCAGTCGGGGCCGCAGCGCGACTTCAAGCCCACACCCAGCACAGGTGCGACGCCTGAGGGCGCGCCGCTGCCGCCGCTGCTGCTGCGCTGTCGCCGACGACGCCATCGCCGCTGCGCGCACCTGCTGCTGCTGCTGCGCTGTTGCTGACGTCGCCATCGCCGCTGCGCGCACCTGCTGCTGCTGCTGCGCTGTTGCCAGCGACGCCATCGCCGCTGCGCGCACCTGCTGCTGACGCCTCTGGAGCCCACCCGCCCTGCTGCTCACCCGGACGGCCCTCTCGCCGTGCTGCAGGCTGGTGGGGCGCGAGCATCTTTGCCTCTGCCGGCTGCATGGCGGGCGTGGACAAGGAGACGGCAGAGGCGGCGCGGCGGCGCATGACCTTCAACGAAGACGACCAGGTGTGTGGCCCCTCTTTGCCCGGCCGTGCCTACCTCGCTGTGCCACGCTGCAGCCCACGCGCCTGCCTTTGACCCACTCGCCTCGCGTCCCAACCGCCGCCACACTTTCTCCCCCGGGCCCCGCAGGCCCGCATCTACAACAACGCCCAGGCCAAGAAGACGCAGGGCAAAGTGGGGCTGGGCCAGGGGACAGGCAAGTCTGCACCACGGCTGCCCGCTGTGCTGCACGCTGTTGGCCTCCTGCGGCGTCGGCATGTGTGCCACCACCTCGGAACCGGCCAGGCACACCAAAACAGTTGTTTAGCTTGTATCGAAGCGCTGGTGCGGAGCCCGTGGCGGGTCCAAGTCTCAGCGGCGCCAGCAGCTAGCTGCACGCGCGTTTGTCTCACGCGCACTGGCACCGCTTGCCCCCTACGCCTGCAGGCACCGTCAAGGTCGGCGGTGTCAAGTGGAGCGGCAACAGGGTCAGCTTCGAAGAACCTGAGGGGGGCGCCGAGGCAGACGAGGCGGCAGCGGCGGCGGCGGCGGCCGGCGACGACGAAACCCGCGCACGGCTGGCGGCGCTCGGCAGCAGCACCCATCTGGCCGCGCTGGGCAGCGGCGAGGGGGCGGCAGAAGGAGGGAAACGGAGGGAGAAGAAGAAGGGGAGGAAGAGCAAGGGCGCGGCGCAGCAGGCGGAGCAGCAGCAGGCGGCGCGGCCGGCTGTGCCGCCGAGCGAGCAGCAGCAGCAGCAGGCGGCGCAGCCCTCTGCGGCAGGTGGAGACACCTGGCACGCAGCAGTCAAGTGGCGTAAAATCATCGGCGCGCAGCTGGCAGCGGCGGCGCAGCAGCAGCTGAAGCTCAAGCAGCTTCAGAAGCAGGTGGTGGCTGCAGTGCTGGAGAAGCATGGCTCGGTAGTGAGCGACAAGGCGGCTGTGAAGGCGGCGTTTGCCGCCCGGCTGGCCAGCAGCAGCAAGTGGGTGGTGGAGGGGAAGGTGGTGCGGCTGTGCAGCGAATGAGCGAAGCGAGGTGCTCTAGCGTACACCTCCCCACTTCCTCCCGGACACCTCGCTGCAATTTTGTTGTTCCTCCCTTGCGCCTGGTCCCTCTCGCGTGTCTGCCCCCTTGCGCTTCTCACATCCCTGCTTTCCCTCTCATCTATATCGATCCTTCTGCCCTTTAAAGCTTGCCCTTTCGCACGTTGTAGCAAGCACGCGCGCTGTCGCGGTCAGCAGCGAAGGGAGCTCCCAGGCTAGCTTGGGGGCGAGGGGAGCAGGGCAGGCGGCCGACGGGGGCAAGGGAGCGCCTGCGCGCAACGGCAGGGCGCTGGCACACGAAAAAACTGGGGACAGCAGGGGATGCAGGGCAAAGGGTGGTACTCCGGGCAACGAGCAGGGCTGATGTGGGTGGGTAGCGAGGGCGCATGAGAGGGCAGCAGCACGGGTACGAGTGAGAAAGGGAGGCGGGGGGCTGCGAGGGCCGCCCCAGCGCAGGCAGGGGCAGGCTGGGGCCAAGGTGAGCGTCGGAGGCTCGGAAGAAAATGCAAGGGGGGTGCAAGGGGGCCAGCTCCTTTTGAGGCACCCAGGCCTCGACGCCAGCAGGGGGGGTGCAAGGGCGACCGTACGAGGTCAGTGCCAAGAGCTAGACACCGGCGGTGGAGTGTGTGCAGCACTCGCTCCAACACGAGGGCATCGAGGGTGTGGAGCATGGGGTAGCCGGCGCAGCGATTGCCTCCAACGAGAGCGTGTGAAGCTCACAGGGTGTTGAGGGTGGGGTAGTCGTAGGCCAGGTCTTCTGTGGTGAAGAAGTCGCCCTGCACGCGATGAAGAACAACGAAGGAAGGAAGGGACGGAGAATGAGCGCACGCACGCACGCACGCACGCACAAGCAGGCAGCAAAGGGGGAAACCAGTGATGCGTCGGGCAGCGCCGTGCTTTTGTGGTCATGCCAAGAGCTGGCGGCGCCACGCCGGCCTGCTCGCTCGCCCGCCGCCGCGTGCATTGTTTGCTGGCTTCACAGTGCATCCACTAAAGCTGGTTTGTACATGCTGCGTCGCTCACCTCCTCCTCCGGAGTCCACAGCACCTCCACAGCAAGCAGGTCGTCGGCGCGAACCGCGCCCAGCATGGCCAGGGCCTGCTTGAGCTCGCCGCGAGAGGTGACCTGCGGCAGCGACAGGCAGGGCATGCCAGCTGAGCCCCAGCTGAGCACACGTTTGGGCTCGCGCCCGGCGGCAGGCCCTGCCAAGGCTGCTGGCACGCTGCCCTGCGTACCCACAGATACGCTACACGACGGCAGGCTTCTGCAGGCGCGCCGGCATTCCACTGCCCCGAGCCCGCACCTGCGGCAGCTTGAAGCCGCCGTCGGCAGCCACCAGCAGCGTGACGACGATCAGCTCCTGATCTCCCTCCTTGTAGGGCCTGCACAGACACGAGCAAAAAGTGAGCGACACGCAACAACAGCAAATCACACGTCGGTTCGGTAGCGGCCGAGCAGCTGCGCGCAGGAGAGGGGGCGCCACCGCCGCGCGCAGAACCGCGGGGCGGCTGCAGCACAGCGCGCGCTTGCGGCGAGGCGCCCCCACCCCTGGGGGAAACCGCCTCCACCCGGCCCGACTCTCACTTGCTGTCCTTGAGGCTGGTGCGGCGCGCCATGCCCGCCACGTTGATGCGCGTCTCCTTCTGGAACTTGCCGCGCTCCTGGGGGGCGGGCACACAGAAGAGCACAGAAAGAATGGATGAGTATGTGAGTGGATGGAGGGACGTACGAATGACAAACAAACGAGCAGAGCGGATGCAACCAACCCGCGGCATCAGACGCGAGCAGCACGTGGCGGCACTCGCTCGGGCGCCTGCTGCGCGGGGCGCAGCAGCACAGGCATGGCGCGCGAAGCTGCGCGCCGCTTGCCCCGCCGGCCCTTCCAAATCACGATTAGGTGATCGATTGGGTTGACTGACTGACTAATTGATCGATTGAAATGTGAACCAACCTGCAGGCTGAGCTGGTTGAACGCGGTTTCAGCTTCCTCTGCAGACCGCTCACGCTTGCTCTTGGCAAACCCGTAGAGGCAGTAGTCGGGGTTGCGCATCAGCGCCAGCACCGTCTCTGCACACAACAAGGGCAGGCGGGCAGGTGACGAGGCGTCGCAGCGCTGCGGGCGAGGCAGGCAGCCGGCTGCCCTGTTGCCAACGGCTGAAAGCATTTCGCTTCGCACACAACCACATGCACGCACGCACGCACGCATGCACATCTCCCCCACGGCTCCGCACCGCCCGCACCTTGCAGGATGTAGTGCAGGCCGGCGGGGGAGTCGGTGTCTGCGCGGTCGGCGATGCGTTCAAGGTCTTGCTGCAGCTCGCGGGCCGACCCCAGCAGGCCCACCTGCGTGAAAGTGTTGTGTCACGGACAAGCACAGCGAGCGTTTTGTCAGGCCGGAGCAGACCCCAGCGGGCAACCAAGGCATCTGGCCGGCAGCTGCTCGGCATCTGGCCGGGCCGCATGGCTCATCTGACGCCGGAGCGGCGCAGCAGGCGCGGCGCCGTGGCCGCCAGCCTGCTGGGAACGGAACCCGTGATGGTTGCGGCAGCGGCACGCCCATCCACACACGCCCATCCACACACACCCACACACACCTGGATCTTGCCCACAGTCAAAACCTCGTCGTAGCCCTCGCTGTACCCGCCCCCATAGGTGGTATCACCTCCGCCTGGTGGGGAAGGGGTGAGGGCAGCGGGGGGGTGAGAAGGGAACCAAGCCGGCGAGCCAAGCATGGTGCCGCCGCTGGCTGACACCGACGGCGCTGGCTGCTTCCAGTACTGGCGCTGGCTGCTGTGGTGCTGCCGTTGGCTGCTCGCTGCCACCGGCGCCGGCTGCTGCCATCGCTGGCTGCTGCCGTCGCTGGCGGCGCCGCCTCGCCGCGCGCCACCGTCGCTGCCACTGCCCTCAGCTCCGCCCGTGCTTGCCTTCCCGGCTGCGCATCACGCCCTGCACCACTTGAATCATGATGACCGCGAATGCTCCCCAGAACAGCAGCGATAGCAACCCGCCGCCGCCGCCGCCCATTGGGTATCCCATACCGTAGCCATACCCTGGCCGATGGAAGGAGAGCGAGGGCTGTTCAGCAGCGGCCCTGATGCTGGTGGCTGCATCCCTGGCCGGCTGGCTGGCTGGCGGCTGGCCGACGCCGAGTGTGGCCGACGCCGCTGCGCTGCAAACCCTGGCAGGCAGCTGCAGCTGTCGCGGGCCCGCCGCTGCCGCCGCTGCTGGCTGTGGGGCTCGCCCCGCCCTGCCCCGACCGCTCACTCACCAAAGGGAGAGAGGAAGAACGAGTTGACCCGCACGCCGCCGGTGGAAGGCGCCAGCGGCGCCGCGCGGCCAAAGCCGCCGCCCATCGGCGCCGCGCCGTAGCTGCTGCGGAAGCTGCCGGCACGGGAGCCAAAGCCGCTGCTGAACGCCGACGCGCCCATGCCGCCCGCACCCGACATGCCGCCCATGCCGCCGCCAAAGCTGCTGCGCCCAAACGACGACCCTCCCATCCGACCGCCGCTGCGTGCCGCCGCCGCCGCACCTGCCGTGCTCAGCGCCATCGCGGTCGCCAGCACCACCAGGCCACCCGCACGCGTCGCCGTGCGCAGCAGGCCGCCCCACGGGCTGCGCGGCTCGGCGGCGGCCGAGTGCGGGAGAGCCGGCGGCAGCGCCGGCGGCAGCGGCAGCGCCGGACCCTCCAACCCCGCCTGCACGCCACACCGCCGCCTGGCAGGCCTGCACTGCCGATGTAGGGGCGTGATAGAGGGGCGCAAGGCTCGGGGCAGAGCGGCGCCTGCGCGTTGCGAAGCGGGGCCGCGGTGCGCGCCGCCCAAGCGCAGACTGCCGCTCTGGACAGCAACTGCAGACGCCATGGTGCCGTGAGCGATCGATCCGAGCCGGCCCGGGAGGCAGAGAAGGAGTGGAGGGTTTGCTGGTCGCGCTGACACGCCCCAGGGAGCGTGGCGGGCCGGCAAACAAAGCAACGACACTTGACAAGGTGCGTGAGCGAGAATGTGCGTTGGTGGAGCAGCCAGCGCAGAGTGCTTCACCCTCATCGCTCAATCTCCGCCACCTCGGCCGGTGCTGGCGCGCACAGGCTGCCCGAGGCTTGGCCAGAGCTTCACAAACGCTGCAAAGGTCGTGCTCTGCTTCACAGGCCCGCAGAACCCTCTGCCCAGCAGCAGAGCATCCCACGCCCTTCCGTGCACCCGCACCTCGTCCCGCCGCACCGAGCCATGGCGGCTGCCAAGACCGCCGGCATGAAGCTCGCAAGCGGGCTGGGCGGCTCCACCCGCCTGCTGGCTGCTCGCCGCGGCGCCGCCTGCCGCCGCGCCCGCTCCACCGCCGTGGTGGCCGCCGTCGACCGCGCCGACCTGCGCGAGCGCCTGCCTGGTGAGCAACGGTTGTGCTCTAGGTACTGGCAGTTCGAGCATGGATCGCGCTAGGCAGCAACAGAAGCGCATCATGTGTTGGCCTGGCCCGTTCGCTGGTGCTGATGCCAGCGCTTGCACGGTCCAGCCTCCCACCAGCACCTCATCCCCCAGTCCTTCCCTCCCTCCCTCGTAAACGCCGCCCGCCTGCAGTCACTGTGGCGGGCCTGTCGCTGGTCGTCGGCGCCATGCCGGCGGCGGCGCAGGCGGCGGATGTGGACTCCGCCGTGTCCACCGTCGTCGACATTGTCAAGGCCACCGGGGAGGTGGTCAAGCAGGGCGTGAGCGCCGCGCAGACTGGCGCCGAGTACGCCAAGGCTGCTTACGATCAGGTGCGGGGGGGGGGGGGGGCAGCAGGCCGGTGGCGCGTGCCCCAAGGGCTGGTCGAGTGGCACATATGTCCGCCGCTGTGCTGACGCGCACGAGCCGTTGCGTCCTGCTGCAGCCAACCGCCGCACCGACTCATGCACGGTCAGCTTACCAACCAATCTTCCTCTCCTCTGCCGCGCTGTGCTGCGTTCCCTCTGCAGGTGGCGCCCGTGGTGAAGACCGCTGTGGAGGCGGCGGCGCCTGTGGTGCAGGAGGGCGTCAAGGCGGCGGCGGATGCGGCGGGGCCGGTCGTGCAGGTATGCGCAGAGCACTGATGCAGACGCATGCGCACCCAGTGCCTTGCGACTCCAGAGCGGGCGGCAGTGTGGCGACTCTCGCTCTCCGGGGCGCTGCCGCTGCGGCAGTGCTGCTGCTGCTGCTGGGCCGGCGCCGCCGTGCGGGTAGCCCTCACTAAGCAGCCCGTCGCTGCTCGCTCTCTTGCGTGCAGAGCGGCCTGCAGACTGCCAAGGAGGCCCTCGCCACCTCTGGCGTGCCTTCTTTGGACTCTGCTGCTGCCGAGCCCCTTGTGAAGGGCACCGAGCAGGCGGTGAGTTTCCGGCAGCGGCCGTGCTTGTCGCTTGGGGGGGGGGGGGGCTGGGGGGCGGGGGGCGGCGACCAGCAGACGCGGCCACAGTGTGCGACTGGCGTGGGCGTGGCTGACGTGCTTCTGCGGCGGCGGCTGTATGTGCCGCGTGCGTTCATCCCTCACCGCGCGATCCGCGCGCCTGCCCTTCCTGCCGCCAGGTCAGCACCGCCAAGCCGTTTGTGGAGCAGGCCATCACTTTCCTGACCACCACCGAGCCCACGCTGCTGGCAGAGTACGCCGTCGGACTGGTGAGCAGGGAGGGGAGGGCATGGCGCACATCTGGGGAACAGCACCTGTGCTGCTGCACCGCCGTGAGGAATGGATTACGAGACTGGGGACGGTCTTCCGCACGCTGCCCAGAAGCAAGGGCCATTGTTGGCTTCGTGTGTCGGGTCCGCAGCAGCCCTGCCCTGCCCTTCCCCGACCCCGATCAAGCCGCATCCTAACAGGCGCCCCCCCCGTGCACCGCGCGCGCGCCTGCAGGTGGCTGCCTGGTACCTGGCCCCGCCCCTGGTCAAGCTGGCCTTTGGCTCGCTGCGCGGCTACGCGGGGGACGCGTCCCCCGCCGCCGCCCTGACCGCGGTGGAGAGCGACGTGAGCGCCAGACACGTGCCGGCGGGGCGGGGGCCCAGGCGGGGCACCTTGGGGCGGCGGGGCTTGTGGGAGGCTTGCACGCGGGGCGAATCTCAGTCTTCCCCAGCCACGCCTCCTGATGCATCTCTCTCCGCCCCTGCCCCCGCCCTGCCGTCGTCCCTGCAGGGCAACGCTGTGATCGTGGACCTGCGCAGCGTGCGGGAGAAGGAGGCTGCGGGCTCGCCGGACATCCCCAACTCCGGTGCGTGCCGCGGCAGCGTGGGGGACGGCAGCAGCCAGGAGGGCGAGCGGCCGCGCGCGCCGCGCGCTGCCGGCTGCCGGCGGGGCGGCCTCCCCGTGCTCCTTGCTCGGCTGGCTGCGCCCTGCCTGGCCACCCGGCGCCACGCCTGCTGCTGTTGAATGCAAGTGCTTGTTTAAACCTGTGCAGGCCGCCTGATTGAGCTGGAGTACGCCGCCATCGAGGACAGGAAGGTCCGCAGCCAGCTGCGCAACGCCGGCGACCTGGAAATCAAGGTGGGCCGACCAATTCAGTACAGTGATAATGCGACCGACCCATCCATCCACACATTCTTTCATTCGAGCAAACAATCAATCGATCATGTCACACACGTCTCGAGGGGCGGGCGGGGGCAGAGCGTGTCGTGGTAAAGTTTGGGTGCACAAGCTGGGTTGATTGACACATTCCCGCTGCTGCCCGCCCGACTTGCCCCACCCGGCTGGCGGCGCCTCTCCCTGCCCCTCGCCTCCCGCCACCGCATCGTCCGTCGCCGCCGCAGGTCACCGCGCTGCAGCTGGCCTCCCTGAAGCGCCTGGGCCGCGGCTCCACCATCTTCCTCATGGACCGCACCGGCAGCGGCGCCGCCAAGGCGATTGCGAAAGCCCTGGCGGCGCGCGGCTTTGGCCGGGTGTACCTCATCAAGGGCGGCTTCCAGGTGGGTAGGCGGGCAGCTTCCTCTTAGCTTCCACATACCCTCGCTGCAGTACCTCATAAAGGGCGGCCTCCAACTGGAATTGCGAGCTGCCTTCTGGGCCCGCAGCTGCGCACCGCAGCTGCTTCGGCCGAGGAGCGACAATCGAGTCGTTTGCCATGCTTACCTGTGTCTGTCATGTCCCCCTTTTCTTTACCATGCACAGGGCTGGGTGGCCTCCAAGCTGCGCGTCAAGGCCGCGTCCGTCGTGAGCCGCGTCGAAGTCCTGCCGCCGGGGACCTTTGGCGTAGGCCCCTCGTACGACCGCCGCAGCCCCTCGCCGCGGCCGCTGCCCTCCGGGTCGCGCAGCACCGCCGGCGGCAGGGCCATCCCCGCCGTCGCCAACTCAGTCTCCTCCCGCCGCGCGCTGCCCAGCAGCACCGGCAACTGAGGTGCCAGCGGCCGCGGTGGCGGGCGCACCGCGCACCGCCGCTCGGGGCTGCGGATGGCCCGCGCGCTGCCGTCCTCCACTCGCGAGTGAGCGGACGCTTGGCGTGCGCGCCCGCGAGCTCCGCTGAGTGCACGTTCATATCCCCTCGCTACCTGTGCAGACGAGCGCTGCTGCGCCTTGCCTGCGCAGCCGCTCTTGCGTTCCCCCGTGGGCAGCAGCGGCAGCAGTGCGGCACGCCCCCCGGTGTGCTGCCCCGAGCGCTGAGCGCCCGGGCCGCTGCCTGCTGCGTCTCCCTCTGTAAGTTTATCACCCCCCCCTATGGCCACCACACTTTGATCCAGCCCCTGCTTTGATTCTTAACCCCCCTTGCCCCCCCAGCATTCTTCCCCTTTGACGAACCCCTCCTGCCGGGTGCCTGCCTGTGCGCCTTGTTGTGTGTGGCTGCCCCGAGCTTCGATTTGGATCTGCCGCTGAGATGTGCGCTGCTTTGGTTGTAATTGGCGCGCGTTTTGCACAGAAACAGGGGTGGGCAGGTCTGCGACCGGGCGGCGGGTGACACCAGCCCGTGCGGGAGAAACCGCCAGCAATTGCGAGGGGCGGACGGCATTGCGCATCACAGACACCCTGCAAGATAAAGCTAGCCGATGTTGTCGGCAGCTAGTTGAACGCCAGGGCGAGGCGCGGCCCAGGCCTCCAGCAGGCGGCAGGCGGGCGGCGACGGGCGGAGCGGCGGAAGGCGGAAGGCGGCCGTGGCCCGTGCGGCCAGGCACTGCGGCCAGAGTGCCTTCCCCGGCTACCTGGAGCTTAGGAGGGCGCCTCCCTCGGCCTGCGTGCGGCGGGTGGCGCGGATGCTGTGTGCGGCGAGCGTGGCGGGTGCTATGGCTGCGCTGCCGTGCTGCCGACCACTGTTTGGCAGCGAGAGCAGCCCACCATCTAAGAGGAGAACCCAGCGCCTCGCCGTCCCTCTCCTGGCCAGGCCCATCGCCCCGGCGCCACCACCTCCCTCTCGGCGGCCACCGCTCTTTCAACGGCGCTCACCGCACCGGCGGGGCACAACCAGCGCCCTTGGCAGCCCGGCGGTCGGTGCCTGATCGAAGCCCGCCCGCTCCACCAGGCGGCAGCGGCGCAGCGGGGACGCTTCCCCGCGCCCTCTTGACACAGTAGATGGCCTCAGCAGTCGGCGAGCTTGGCGCCATCCTGCGCGGCGGCGAGCCCGGCACCCAGCAAGAAGCGGCAGACGGCGGCGCGGCAGCGGCAGCAGCAGCAGCAGCGGCGGCAGGCCAGCCCGGCGTGGACATCTCCAAGCTCAGCCAGCTGAGCGACTTTGCCAACAAGGAGCTGCAGAAGGACGGCACGCAGCCCGGCGCGCCCGGCCTCCCCCCCGGTGGCGTGCAGTTTTCGCAGGAGAGCCTCCTCTCCGCGCCCGACAACCCGCTCGCGTTCCAGGCGCCCTCCCAGCCCGACATCCCCGCCCCCTCGCTCCCGCCGTCCCAAGCCATGAGCCAGCAGCTGCCCGGCGACGGCGCCCAGCCCCCCGCCGACGACCCCCAGAAGGCCATGGCGGCGGCGGTGGCGGCCGCCACCATGCCCGCCATGAACTTCGACCCCCAGCAGCTCATGCAGTCCATGGCGCTGATGCCCACGCTGATGGGCAACATGGACTGGAGCCACCTGGCGGTGAGTGGGCGGAAGGGGGCGTGCTGGCGGGCGCTGGCGCAGGCACGAGGGCGTGGAAGGCGGGGGGAGGCTGGGCGGCAGCAGTGCGCCCGAGCCCGCCGCGCTCGCTTGTGTACCTGCTTGCTCCTTCCCCTCTGTATCCTTCCCGGCGGCTCGTCCTCTCGTGTCTGTACATATCAAGCGCCGCACCTGAGCCTGCGGCCCCGATATCAACGCCTCAGGGCTTCAGCCGTTTGAATCGTCCCCCCTCGTCCCCCCTCCCGCGCGGCAGGTGCCGCACATGGGCGAGGCCGAGACCGAGACGCAGCCGGGCCCCCGCTCCAAGACTGGCAAGCCCACCCGGCGCGGCCCCATGGATGAGATGCGACAGCTGGTCCGCATCCTGGTCAAGGTGGGTGCAGGGGGGGAATGATCTGGAAGCTCGTTTGACCGCCGCTTCCTGCTGGTTTTTCATTGTCGAACCAGCAGTTTGATGTGCTGCCCCTTTTTCAAAAAAACGCAACGCCCCTTTTTCAAAAACCCCAACTTGTCAGCATGGAAGTTCCTCCTTCCGTCCCGCCTTGCCCGCCGGCGCTCTCTGTGCACAGCATGGGCTGTGGCGCCAGAGGGGCAGCTGAGCACGAGTGCCTGCCCAGCTCGCGCCGCCCCGCTCAGCCCGCTTCCGCTGCCTCCCTCTTCTGCGACTCGCTGCAGCTGATCCCCCAGTCCATTGCCCACATCGGCGCCAACGAGGAGGCGGGCGGCGGCAACCGCATCAGGTCAGTTGGCCCGTGCCCTGCTGGGACCTGCGGTGTGTCACCAGGGCTGTGCTGCCAGCATGGCCAGCTGATGCCTCGCTCAACTCTATTTCGAAACCCAGTTTAGTTAAGTTGCGTGGCCACCCGTTGTTCCTGTCCTGTCCTGGGCTGCTTGCCTGCATGCCACCGTGCACAGACAGTCTGCAACGACTCCCACTCGCTTCTCCCCCACCTGTGCTGCTGCAGCGAGGAGCAGATCAAAAACTACCTGGACAAGACGCTGGGCGACGCGCCCCGCCCAAACTGGGGCGTCCCCAACGGCTGGTGAGCGCAGCTCGCGGGCGTCGTCGGCAGGCAGGCAGCGCGTGCCCGGCCCGGCCAGCACGAGCCCCCCGCCCCTCGTGGCCGCCCTGCCAACCCCTCGACCTTCTGCCCCCCCTTCAACTTCTCACACCCCTTCAACACTGCCTGCTTGTTTCCTTTGCAGGTTCTCTTACGTCTCCGAGCTCTTCACCTGGGCGCTGGGCCGCCCCGTGGACGAAGACAGCTGCAAGAAGTGCGCCAAGCGCGAGCCCGGCCGCAGGTGCGCAGCCTGCCGGGGCGGGGGGGGCAGTCGGGACGGGGGTTTGCACGCAGTTTTGGGGGGGGTGCTGAGTTGCAGTGGAGCGTGGATGGTGGGATGTGCAGCAAGGCAGAGCCCTGTGCGCTCCCGCCTCCAGTCCACACTCCCTCGTCCCCCCACGCCTCCTCTGCGCAGCTGGGAGGCGCTCGACGGCGAGCTGGCGGCGATCGGCGTGCACCCGCACTGCTGGCCGCTGCCGCTGACGCTGCTGAGCGTGCGCGAGGCAGAGAAGAACCCCATCGCGCAGCCCATCCCCCAAATGCCCGCCGTCAAGCGCGGCAGCGGCGGGGACGGCGGCGAGAGCGTGGTGCGCGTGGGGCGGGGGAGGGGACGGGGGGAGGCCGCACTGGGGCCGAGCAGCCAACACGCGCCTGCTCGTGCCAGTTTACCCGTGCTTTCGGCGCCTTGATCGCAGACCCGACCGCCTGACTGAGTTTTCTGTTTCCCTTGCTTGCGTGCAGAGCCGCGCGCGGCGCGGAGGCCCCACTGTGGACCTGGACCGCCTCACCGAGTATGAGCTGTGGAAGCACCTGCTGGACGTGCTCAACGCGTGCACCAACCGCAACAACACCTGTGCGTGGGCGGCTCCGCATGCTGGGGCGTCTGCTGGGCGGCTGGGGCTCTGCTGTGAAGGTGCCGTGGGAGCGCCGTGCGCGTGCGCCGCCCGCTGGTGCTGGTCCGCTCCTGCGCGGCACGCCTGGCTGATGTAGTAGCGCAGCAGGTTGCCAACCTCGTGGCCTGACGCACCGACTCGCCCGACCGCCGCTCCCTCCACGTCGACGACGTGTGCTGCAGCCCCGGGCGATGTGGTGCAGCAGGTGGCCAACCTGAAGAGCCAGGCCAAGAACCAAATGGACGCCCTGGCCGGGGGGCTCAACATGCTGCAGGTAAAACCGGTAAACCTGTGCAGGGTTAGGAGGGAGGAACCCAACAGTTCAGGCTTCGCAGAGGAACCCAGCTGCTCAGCGTTGGTACAGAAACACAGGAGGGAAAGGGCACCGGGGTGCGCTGGTTGCGGGGCTTTTCCAACAAGCCGCCCGGTGCGGCTGTGGACGCGAGCGCACGTGCCGTCGGCCTGGCGTCCGCTCCTGCCCCTTGCCTCCGTGCACCTTCCTGAGCCGCTGTCGCTTCACGTGCCCCCACCCACCCCACCCACCCCCCCTTGTGCAGTACGTCCCTGTCATGGGGCTGGACGGCAACCCCTCCATGATGGCCTTCCTGGGAGGCATGCAAGGCATGCCCATGGGCCTGCCGCAGGTGCCGCGCCGGGCTGGGTGGCACGGCGGGCCGGTTGGGTGTTGAGACGCTTGCAGGGCACGCCAAGCGTGCGCTGAAGGGCGTTCGCTGCTGCCGGGCGGCTGCGTCGAGGCAGCCCGACCTGCGGCGGGCCCGGCTAGTCTGGCGGCCTGCCTGTGCACGTACCGCACACAGGTCTGCGTTTTCCAGGGGGCTGCCCGATAGCATTCAAGGTAGAGGAGACCGCTGAACGTTCACGCCCCTGCCTCACCCTGCCCTGCGTGCCCATGCAGGTGGCCGGCATGCAGATGCAGATGGGACCCGACGGCCAGCTGATGGCCGACGGCGCTGCCGTGGCAGCGGCGGCGCAGGCCGCCATGGCCGTCGCCGACCCCGCGGCCGCCGCGGCGCTGGCCGCTGCAGCGGGCGGCGAGGAGCCCTCGGCCAAGCGGCAGCGCCGCGACGACGGCACAGAGGAGGGCGGCGAGGACGATGGGGCGCCGATGTCGGCCAGCGACGCACGCGGCACTCTCTTTGGTGCCCTGGGCGGGGGCGATGCGACCAAGGAGGCGGCGGGCGCAACGAGCGTCAACCCCCCCTTGGCGGCGATGGCGCAGCAGCAGCACGAGGCGGCCGCGGCAGCGGCGGCGGCGCAGCAGCTGGGCCAGCTGCCCCTGTTGTACACGACGCAGGTAAGGAGGCGAGGGCTGCTGCCTGACTGCGCAAGTTGCGGTTGGTTGGTTGTCGTGCGCTGCAGCTTGGCGGTCGCCGTTAGCTGGAATTGCACGGCGTTGCCCGTGTCGCGCCGCGCGCGTTTTGCCAGGCGTCCGAGCTCGAGGCTGCCGCTGCGCGCCCATTCCTGCTGCATCCCGCCTCACACCCAAGCCCCTGTCCTCTGTCTGCAGCCTGGGTTCGTGATGCCCCCTGGCATGGCAGAGGGCACCCCTGCCGAAACGAAGCATGAGGGTGCCTAAGCCAGCGCGCCAAGCCGCCTCCACGGCAGCAGGACCTGGGCTGCTGCAGCCGCTCGCAGCATGCACTGGGTTGGCAGGCGCGTCGGAGGGGCGCCGGCGCCGCGGCCCCCACTGTCAGCCCCCCCCTGCGCTGTCCCTGCTGCCCGTCGCCCGTATCGTAACTCACCAGGGATTATGCGTTTGCGTGCTCTCCTATCTGCTTACTTTGCCACCTGCATTCCATCCCCCGCCCCCTTGAATAATTCATGCCACTTGCCCCTGTGTCCCGCCCCCACGATGACGTGCGTTCCGCTCCCCTTGCTTACGCTGCCCCGACTGGCTGGCTGGGCCCTCCCCGCCCCGCACCGCCCCACCTACTGACTTGCTACTGCTCCCTTCCATCCAACTGTAAGCGCTGCACAGGCCAAAGGGTGGTGCAGGTGCAGATCGGGCAGCCAGCAGCCGGCTGTGCGCCTGCCTAAAATGTCGAAATGTGGCTGGCGCCGCGCGAGCGCCGCCGCTGCCTCCCCACTTGGCACGTGCGGTGTGCACGCTGAGGCGGTGCGACGCGTTCCTTCCACATCTGCAACGCTTTTCAGGTTTCCCTGAGGGGCACGCAGTTGAAACAGGGAAGTACACCGACAAAGAATTGCAACCGACAAGGAATTGTATTGCTCGGTGCGGCCTCGTGGGCTGCACACACCGGCTGCCTGCAAGCACCGGGAAGAGCGCGGCATGGTCTCAGCATCACTCCAGCCGCGGCCGGTTCTCCAGGCCAGTGCTCCAGGGGCCGGCACCCGCCTGCTGCGCTGCACCCAGGTGGCCCTCCATGCTGCAGCAGAGAGCCAAAAGGTGTGTGTGTGGGGTGTGTGTGTGTGTGTGGGGGGGGGGGGGGGGGGGGGGGCGCGGCGCGCGCGCGCAGGAGAGGGACTGGGGGATCCGTCACCAGTCGAACAGTCCAGGATTTGCGCTTGTCCCGCCAATTGCACAGCGTGCAGCACAGCATAGACCTCCCCCACCCACACAGCATGCCCAGCATGACATCCCCACCACAGCATGCCCAGCACACCCACCGGCACAGGCTGCGGAGCTTGAGCATGTCCGGCTGGGGCACAGGCATGGGCCGCAGGCGGATGTCGGAGCGGTGGATGTGTGCCAAGGCATACCGCCCGCTGCTGCTGCTGCCTGCCTCGCCGCCGCCTGCCTCACCGCCTGCCTCCCCGTCGGCCTCGCCGACGCTGCCGCCATTCGCCGGCGCGTCGCTGGCACCGTTCTCCTGCCCGCCGTCGCCAGCGGCGGCGGCAGCGTTGAGCATGGCCAGCACGGCGGCGGGCCCCAGCACAGGGTTGCCGTTGGCGCAGGCGCTGCGCACGCGCACGACCAGCGGCGCGCCGCCGCCGGCGCCGCCGAGCACCTCTGCTGGAACTCCCGCTGCCACTGCTGCTGCGGCGCCGACCGCCTCCATCGACTCTACCGCCCAGCGCAGGTCTGTGCTGCTGGCTTTCTTCTTGCTCCACCTGCCGCCCCGGTTCCTCCCCTTCTTAGCTGCCTTGTGCACAACGAATTCCTCAGCCGCCACCGCGCCCGCCACCGCGCCCCGCAGGCCCGCCACGCCTGCCAGCGTGGCGCCGCCGCCGCTGCCGCCGCTGCCGCCGGGCGCCGTCGGCTGCTGCTGCTGGGCGGCCTCCGCCGCCGCGTGCTGCTGCGCCTGCTGCGCCTGCTGTGCCTCCGTCTCCTCCACGACAAGATAATACTCAACGCTGTCCAGCAGCTGAAAAAATATGAGTGAAAGGAAGCTGGAGTGAGATGCTGGGAAGTGAGTGCAGCGTTAAATGCGAGGCAGCGCATGCCTTGCCGCCAGCGCAGTGCTGCACCGCGCCACCCACCACCCACCGTCCACCAGCCGCCTGCCACCGTGAAGCTGTCACGCGGCGAGAACCTGCAGTACCACGCAGCGCCCAAACAGGTCCTGCAGCAAGCAAGCCCCACCTGCGCCATCTTTTCGCCGTTGCTGCCATCAATCTTCTTCACAAGTGCTTCCTCAACCGACAGCAGCTGCAGCCCGCCCGGCAGCTGGGCCTGCGGCGGGGAGGGAGGAGAGGCAGGCATAGGGCGCAGCAGTGAGAGCGAAGGCAACGGCGCGGTGTGCATGGGTGTGGCAGAGGGCCAGGACGCAAGCTGGTAGGTAGGGGCAGGAATGTAGGCAGGCAGACGATGGCCGGCGCGCCAGACAGCGCTCGACCCGCAGCACTTTACTCAAGTCTAGAACAGGTGACGTGCCTGCAGCTTGTTGCGGATGACCTCGGGCTCAAACCGGTCGGTCAGCGTGACCTCCAGCCACTCGCTGGCGCTGGTGGCGCCCAGCGGCAGCGGCAGGGCGGCATAAATGCGCTGGCGCACGGCAAAGGGAGACTCGTCAGCTGCGTGGAGGAGGGGTGCAGCGGCGGGCAGGGGTTGGTGCGCGCCCAAAAACCAGGCTCGGCACCCCCAGAAACCAGGTGCTGTGCACCAAGCCCCTCACACACCCCGACACACCAAGCGCTGCGCGGCGGCAGGCGGGCAGGCAGGTGGGCGGCAGGCGGGCAGGCCGGCAGCCAGGTATGCATCGCGAGCGCTGCGACACTCTGCCTGCTCCACCTGAGGCGGGGGGCAGCGCGGCGCGGCGGCCACGCCTCCTGCGCAGCTTCGCCCATGCCCAGCCCAAACCCATGCGACCGTGTCCCTGTGTCACGCACCTGACACGGGCAGCGCGGCGCGGCGGCAGGCGCGGTCGAACGTCTTCATCAGATCGAGGTGCCCCACAAACACCATGTCGCCCTCCTTGGCAAACCTGCAGCCGAGGGGCCAGAGCAGGCAGAGCGTGTTTTGAGGGAAGGGTGGAGGCACACGCGCGGGCGGGCAGGCGGGCGGGCGGGCAGCGCAGGCACGTCGCTGCCCCTCTCGCTGCTCCCTGTGCACACGCACCTGAAGCGCAGCCGCTGCGCCTTGGTCGCGTTGGGCCGGTAGTGGCCCTCGAACTCGGGGATTGGCGGGGGCTCGTGCACCACGTTCTCCCCGAAGTGTTCCCCGTCGTCGCACACGCCGCACTCGGTGCAGATGCCTGCACGCACAACAGGGAACGACGCCGAGATGTGGTGCCCGGGGTGCCTGCAGACGGACGTCTGCACTCAGGCCCTGCCGGCTCTGCCCACAAATGCTCGTCGCCATCGTGCACACCTGGCCGAGCAAGGGCCAGGGCCTGCGCAGGCCTGCTGCAAAGCAGCACACGCGGAGCAGCTGCCAGCGGTGCTGCGCTGCCCCCCGCGGCGTGGAACCGACGCCCCGCCCGAGGCGAGGCGCACCAGAGTGGGAGCAGTCGGGCACCGTGGCCGCCTCCAGCGCCCGCTGCAGGTCGGTCTTGAGCCACCACTTGGCGATGCCTGGCGGGAGCGCAGGCGGGGGGGCAACGAACTTGCGTGGGTGAGGGTCGCAAAGTGAGCGAGCGTGGATGGCAAGCGTCTGCAGGGCCCGTGCCCCCTGCTGCGGGTGCACCACGGCAGCCACTCTGGAGTTGCAACGAGTGGGGCACCCGCCTGCCCAGAGGCAAACCCAGCCTACCAGTGTCGATGTGATCCCACGGCAGTGGCGCGTCCAAGCGCTGGTCTGTTGGTGGGAGGAGGCGGGTGGGCTGGCGGTGGGCAGGAGGGAACCCTGGGAGCGAGCCCCGCGCTGGCAGCTGCTGCGGCAGCGCAGGCACCACCTGGCACTGCCCGGCACCGCTCTGCTGCAGCGCACGCAGACCGCTTGCGAGCAGCTGCACGTCCAGCCGACACACAACGCTAGCCTCGGCACCACCCTCCCTCCCCGACAGCGGTGGCGCGCCGCCGCCCATCCCCATCGCACCTGCCAGCAGCCCGCGGTCCACGCGCCCCTTGCCGCCGCCGCCCTGCCCCCGGAAGCGAGCGTCCCCCACTGCCTCGAGCACATCCCACTCTCCGTTCTCCACCTGGCGGTACTTCCAGTCCATGTCACAATCTGTGCAAGCAAGAGGGAATGACAAAGAGTTGCATGAGGTACTACAGGTGCCTGGTGTGGAGCATGTGGAGGGTGCTTCGACTCTCCGTTCTCCACTTCGCGGTGCTTCCAGCATATGCCGCCGCAGTCTGCAAGTTGGTGCAGGAAGTAGAATGCCACGGCATGTGCAACAGGAGCAGAGCACGCCTGCAAGGCAGCGCGCCCGCCGCTCGCCCCCTCTGCTACTGCTGCGCCCACCCGCCTGCAGCCCTGTCCCCATCACCCCCGCCACCCATGCACCAGGCCGCCCGCAGCCCCCTTCCGTCTCCACCCACCCACCCTTGGCTGCCTGGCTCCACGCATTGAACGCCGCCTCCTCGCTCTGCCACCAGACGTCGTTGGTGGCGCCCAGTTGCCAGGCCCGGTGGATGACGCGCCCGATGCTGCGGTCACCGCGCCCGATGAAGTCCTCCATTGCTGCACAACAAAGGTAATGAATGGAATGTGGTTCGCGCGCCCGATGCTGCGGTCGCCGCGCCCAATGGAGTCTTCCATTGCTGTGTAAAAGCGTGTGTGAAGGGGGCAGGGGGGGGAGTTGAGCAGACACAAGTAGGGACAGCAGTGGGCAGGCATTTGGTAGCGGCGCGGCGGTGCCACCGGGGTCGACACTGCTGCTCAAGAGCGGCAGCAGCTGCCTCCACCCATCCATCCATCCATCCATCCATCCATCCATCCATCCATCCATCCATCCATCCATCCATCCATCCATCCATCCATCCCATCCATCCATCCATCCATCCATCCATCCCATCCATCCATCCATCATCCATCCATCCATCCATCCATCCCATCCATCCATCCATCCATCCATCCATCCATCCATCCATCCATCCATCCATCCATCCATCCATCCATCCATCCATCCATCCACCCATCCATCCATCCATCCATCCATCCATCCATCCATCCATCCATCCATCCATCCATCCATCCATCCATCCATCCATCCATCCATCCATCCATCCATCCATCCATCCATCCATCCATCCCATCCATCCATCCATCCATCCATCCATCCATCCATCCATCCATCCACCCATCCATCCATCCATCCATCCATCCATCCATCCATCCATCCATCCATCCATCCATCCATCCATCCATCCATCCATCCATCCATCCATCCATCCATCCATCCATCCATCCATCCATCCATCCATCCATCCATCCATCCATCCATCCATCCATCCATCCATCCATCCATCCATCCATCCATCCATCCATCCATCCATCCATCCATCCCATCCATCCATCCATCCCATCCATCCATCCATCCATCCATCCATCCATCCATCCACCATCCATCCATCCATCCATCCATCCATCCATCCATCCATCCATCCATCCATCCATCCATCCATCCATCCATCCCCATCCATCCATCCCATCCATCCATCCACCTCCCCCATCCATCCCCATCCATCCCCCCCATCCCCATCCATCCATCCCCATCCCCCCATCCATCCCCCCCCCCCCCCCCCCCCCCCCCCCCCCCCCCCCCCCCCCCCCCCCCCCCCCCATCCATCCCCATCCCCCCCCCCTCCATCCATCCATCCATCCATCCATCCATCCATCCATCCATCCATCCACCCACCAGAAATGTTGACCGGCGTGAAGTTTGCCTTCACTTGGAACAGCTTGTACATCGCCTTGCGCAGCATTTCCTGCAGGGGGAGGGGGGGGGAGTAGCACTTGCCAGGTGTGTTGGCCAGGCGGCGGCTGTGGTGCAGGCGCCAGCAGCAACGGCAGGCAGCAGCAGCACGGGCTGGCCTGGCAAGAAAACCGGCCATGCTAGGACCAACGCCCTTTCCGCCATGCGCGTCTCAACCGCCCCATGCCTGCCCAGCAGAGCAGCTGTTACAGCACGCAGCAGGGCAGCAGCGACTGGCCACCCACCCACCCACCTGCTTGCGCACGAACTCGGACGTGCTGACAGAGTGCCATTGGAAAGGGGTGTGAGGCTTGGGGGTGAAGTTGCTGCGGGCTTGGGGGGCGGGCGGGCAGGGAAGGGGCTGGCACTGAGCAGAGGTGAACCGACCTGAGCAGAGGGCTAAGCACACACCGCATGTGCAGGCACGTCTGGGCATGCACAGCATCCCCCCGCCCCATGAGACGTCTGCTGAGCTGGCCCCCCACGGCCATTAGAAAAATGCACATCACTGAGAAATACATCGACCCCCCCCCCCCCCCTCCTCACCTAATGGTCACATTGACCGCCAGGTGCCACTTGCCCTGGCGGCACTCGCGCTGCAGCCACTCCACTGTTTCGGCGATGCCCATCACGTCCGCGTCGGTCTCGCCGGGCAGGCCTGCACAGGGACAGGGGGTGGCACATGGCTGGTGGCCACCATGCAGCGCCTCGCTGTGCGGAAGGGCATTGCGAGCTGCAGCGCAGCAGGCCTGGCATGCCCGCCGCCAACGCCCCGTCGTGCGGCAGCGCCGTGCGAGCAGCGCAGCGAGACAGCGCATGCAGCCGGCCGGCCGCCCCGCCCGCCCACCAATCATGAAGTAGAGCTTGATCTGTCGCCAGCCCTTGTCCCAAGCAGTCTTTACGCCCCTCAGCAGCTCCTCGTTGGTCAGGCCCTTGTTGATGATGTCCCGGAGGCGCTGCGGAGACACGGGCAACCAAAGGGGTCCTTTGTTTGTTAGTTGGGTCGGGCAGGCACTGCAGGAGCGGGGACGCACAGGAGAGTGGGCGGCGGCGGCGCCGCCGCCCCCCCCCCCGGCCGCCGCCGTCGCCGTCGCCGCCGCCCCACAGCAACTGCCATGCGGCTTGCCTGTGTGCCCGCCTCTGGCGCAAACGTCAGGCCGCTGCGCTTGGCGCTGTTGGTTACTATGTTGGCGATGTCGTCGTCGAAGCGGTCCACGCGCTGCACAGCAGGCAAATCAGGCACAGCATGTCGCACGGCATGCCAGGACCGACAGGTGGCGGCAGCGGGTGGCACCAGGCACACGCCTGACGAGGGAGCATGGCAGGCAGGCAAGCAGTAGGCAACGGCAGGCAGGCGGCACGAGCGGCGCCACCACACACACATGCCCACAGGCCTTTGAATGCGAATGCCAACGTCGTGCCGCACACCCACCTGTGACGGCAGGCTGAGGGCCACGTTTTCGTCCTTGAGGCGGTTCTTGATTTGGATGCCCACCGAGGGCAGCGCCAGGTAGTCGGAGCAGGAGAGGGAGAGCAGGGAAAACTCGTTGTAGCCCTGCAAACGCAAGGGGCAACACACCGAGATGAGAGGCGCGGATGAGAGCACGAGGGGCAGAGAGCCGGTGGAGCGCGCCGGCGGGCCGTGCATGCATCGCGCACGCACTGCGCTGCGCTCAAACTGCCGCTGGGCCCGCCTGGTCGGCAGCTCCCCTGCCCCAGCTGCCTCAACAACCGACCAAGTGGCCGGCTAAAGCCAGCACGCACCGCGGTGCTGGGACGGATGGGAGGACGCGACAGCCAGCCTGCACCATTCCGAAGCAGGGGCAGCAACAACAGGCGCCCCCCCCGCTTACCGTGGTGCGCATGCCGTGCTCCACAGCGTCGACGACCCTGCTGGGTTCCACGTCACGCGCCGGCCGCGTCAGCATGCCAGGCTGGCAGAAGCTGCACAGCAGCCGAGGGAGGGCGCGTGCAAGCGGGGTGCGGTGGGCTGGCTGCACGCTAAAGCAACAAGAAGGCTGCCAGCGTAAAAGGCGGCAGCAGTCGCACACCGCCACCACCTGCGTGTGCTGCTACGCCGCCACAGATTGAGCACGGCAGCAAGGGGACCCTGGACGTTGCTGCATGCGCCATGCAACACAGCGCATGCCGTGTGCAGCACCCACCGGCAGCCGCGCGTGCAGCCGCGCCGAATCTCCACTGTCAGGCGGTTGTGCACGGTGTCCACAAAGGGCACCAGGCCAATCTGTGGCGGCAAAGGCAGTGCGTACGTGATGCCGGCGCGCGTGGAAAGTGGCAGCAGGCAAGGGCGGCGCCGATGCAGACCTCCCAACGGCGCTGCAGCGCAGCGGCTTGGCAGCTGCAGCACCAGATTAGATTCTTCAACAGTTTGCCAACGCTTGAGAGGCTTCTGATTCGAACTCGACACACGCTGGAAAGGTGCGGCACCCACCTGCTGAAAGGGGTCTGGCGCGCACACGCGACGCTTCACGCGCGGCGGCACCCCCTCGCGGTTGGGGAACACCGCGCCGCCCCACCTGCATGGAGGGGAGACATTCGTGCGGCGGGGAGACGCGCAAAGCTGGTTAGCACAGTATGCCTCCCCCAATGTTCTTGCACGGCATCATTCGTTGCAAGGCACATGCCCGCTGCCTCCTGCCTCCCCCCTTGCCCCGTGCTATTTACTCTACAGTCTGACACAACATAACGCTGAACGGTGTGTGTGCAGCACTCACCCCCCGGGCGCGTCGTAGAACTGCGGGACGTAAACCCCCTCCACTTGGGTGGCCAGAGAAAACAGGGTGCTGTCGCGGTCCAACCCGGCGGCGCGGCAGCGCCTCAGGCACTGCCCGATCTCGACGAGAAGCTCCTCGCCGTCGCCCAGCGCCACGAAATCGAAAAAGTCGGCAAAGGGCTCTGCGTCAATCAAACCAACAGAAGGGAGGTGAGGCACATAGCAGTGGGGGCCCGGCTCCCCCTGGGCGGAGCAGCCTGTGCCGCTGCCGCCGCTCGGCCGCACCCTGCCTGCCCCAACCACCCTGCCTTCACACCAGGGTTGGAGGTGGCGGTGGGACCGCCAGCAAAGATGAGCGGAGCGGAGCCTGTGGCGGGGTCCCAGGGCTTGCCAGCCTCCTCGTTGCGCTCCTATGTTTGGAGGAAGAATGACACTTTTAGGAAAAGAGCGGCGACGGCAGCGCAATACGTCAGCCCCTCTGCTGCCGCGACACAGGCTCCTCGCGCAGCTGGACGTCCTGCTGCCCCTGCAGGCACGTCGCTGCTGCCGCCACGTCGACCGCCGCGCCTGCCGGCAAAAACGAGCTGTGCATCATGCGGCGCCCACCTGCCACGTCACCGGCACGCCCGCCTGCTTCAGCATTTCAAGGATGTTGGTGCCGCCCAGCTCGTACGACAGGGAGAACCCTGCAGGCAGTGGGAACGGACACACCGCAGCCCTGTTGCACATGCCTGGCGCGCTTGTGCTGTTGGATGCATGAACGAATGCGCAGCCGGCTTTTGGAGGTTTTGCATGGAGCCGCGCCGGCCCCCCCCCCCCCGCCAGCTGTGCACTCCAGTCCCTGCCTGCCCCTGCTCCAATCTGCACCTAGCACGTCAAAGTCGTTCAGCGGCCGGCGGGACTCGACGCCAAACAGGCGGCGGCCGTACCGCGCAAGCAGGGACTGCGGTTTGGGGGCAGCAGGGGGGGTGGGCGGGGGTGGACGGGGGAAGGACCGGCGCTGTGCAAGCCCTGGGTTGTGTCGGGGAAGCTCCAGGGCAGGCAGTGGCTCAGCTGCAACGGTCCACATGTCCTGCATTTCCTCATCATACACATCCTCTCCACGACAGCATGCACAGTCACGCAAATCCCGGTCAGGCGCACATACCCACATGGTTGTAGGCGGCGGCAGCGGCCGCGGCGGGGGTCCGCACGCGCCTGCACAACAACATCATCCTCATGAACATCTTGAGAAACAGCACATACTACACGCATGTAGGAGCGCCCACCCACGTGCATGTCCGTCCCGGGAAAATAGGCGCGGTCGCACAGCAGGCCCTCCTGCTGGTTGAGAATCGAGTACAGGATGACGTGGCCCAGGTTGGATGCGCCGACTGCGGTAGGATGGGGTGGATGGAGGGGGTAAGACGCGATGCTGAGTGAGACGCGCGAGGCGGAACGGCAGCTGCGCAGCAGCAAATGCCTGCAACCTCGGCAGCACGGGCGCAGCAGCCAGCAACCAGCGCCCTCCACAACCCTTCCAGCCCACCTTCGTATATCTCAGGGTACGTGAGCGCAAAACGAATCTCAGCGCTCCCCCAGGCCTTGTGCACCGCGCCAAACTGCACATAGACGGCGGGGGAGCATGCGGAGCGGCGCACGTCGGCGCATGCGGCACCCTGTCGTATGCCAATGGCCTCACTCTCTCGAGCGCTGCCAAGCAGCCCCCCCTATCCCTCTCCTCTGCAGACACCCTTGCACTTCAACACATCCCCCTCTCACACACCTCATTCCCAAGGTAGCGTGCAGGGCTCTGCAGCTTGAGCCACTCTGAGCGGGGGATGCCGTAGATGTCGCCCTTGCCCGCCGCCAGCGCGAGCTCCTCCCTCGCTTCAAGCTCCTCAGGGCTGGGGACGGGAGGCACCGCCGGCAGCGCGTCGAGCAGCGCGCCGCCTGCGGCTGCCTGCTCCAGCTCTGGGGCCGCAGAGGCCTGCACGCAACGGCGGCGCCGGCGCAGGCGGGCGGGCGCTGCGCAAGGCGGCGCCGGCAGGGCTCCCAACCTGCAGCAGCGGTGCAGCGCATCGCAGCGTCGATTGTGTTGCTTGCGGCAGCTGTACACAGGTTGCATCAAGGCAGCCAGGCAGCGAGGGGCCAAGACCTCTCACCGGGTTGCTGGGAGGCAGCCGGTCGCCAGCACAGCGCTGCCAAGCATGCTCATTTGTGCTACAAGAGACTACGCGAGCAGCGTCGATGGGCTGCAAGCGCCCAGGGCGCGGCTCGCAAGTGGAGCGCGCTCGAGAGCCGGCGCAACCGTCCCGCGCTGCTGCTGCACAATGTGATATACAGTGAAGTATCACCGACAGCAAATGCAGGCAAATCAAAGGAGGCAGGGGCTCGCAGCAGCGCTGGCAGTGTTGCCGACATGAGGACGCCGCTGCGGAGGCCTCGCTGTGCCGACCGCGAATATTGACATGCATGCATGCATGGACCGTCTGTCCTCTCGCACTGAGGGATCGACGGCCCGCGCAGGCACACTGCACACCAGACATGGCTTTGTTGCGTTGCTAGCGGTGGCTCTGGTGCAGCTAAAGCGCCTGATCAAGCTTAAGGCGGAGCTTCAGCGCGCAGAGGTGGGGCCCACCACTTGCCGCCGCCACCTCCGCCTCCACTGCCGGTTGCCGCTGTCAGTGCTGTTGACAACAACTTACTCCGCTGCACAGGACGATGCGCACTTCGCAGCGGAGGAACGCAAGGCTGAACGCACGGGGCGCGTGAAAGCAGAGGTGCGAGCCCTCGCTGCCACGGTGTGGCTGCCTCAAAGGCGCTGCCGTTGCGTTGATCCAACAACTGCACCCCATTCCACGCTCACCCTGCTCAACCCACCACGCTGTTCTCCTGCGCCAGCGTGAGCTCCGGGATCTACAGCTGCGGCTGGCCCAGCTGCAAAGCGGCGCCGCCGTCGGCCTGGCGCCTCAGCTGGACGACAGCGCACCCATCGACTGGCAGTCGCTGGCCTTCCCGCTGCGCCCCATCGGCGTGCTGCGCTCCTGCTTCTCGCGGCGCAACGGCACGCCGCGGCAGCCGCTGCTGGTGCCGGCGGCACGTGCCAGGCTGGCGCTGCGGCCTGGGCTGAGCCCCGACTGCCTGGACGGACTCCAGCAGTACACCCACGCCTGGGTGCTGTACGTCTTTCATGAAAACACAAACCTGCAGCAGCTGTGGGCGCGGCCAGGGGACAACGGGGCACAGGGCGGCGTGCGCGCAAAGATACGGTGAGAAGGGAGGCGCGTGTGGGGCGGGGAGACGAGGGGCCGGGGTGCAGGCGCTGCGGCGGCGGCGCTGCGCGGGGCTACAGCCGGCCATGGCTCCACGCTCCTTTTGATGCGCACCGCTTGGATCGACTGATCCCAGCCTTATAACCTTCGTGCCTCTGCTGCAGGGTGCCTCGCCTGGACGGTGGGCGCATGGGCGTGCTTGCCACACGGTCCCCTCACCGGTGTGAAGGGGTCCCACTGGGCTGGGATGGGCACACCAAAGTGCTGCCAACATGCAACGCAGTCAGCACGCAGCGCTTTGCTGCGCCAGTCAGCGATGCCCTTGCCGCGTGCTCCCACGCCGCAGTGGGCTGCCGCGCTCGGCGCCACCCTGGTGAAACGCGACCGACCGCACCCTCCCTCCTTCCTCCCCTCGCGCAGACCATGCCCGATTGGCCTCAGCGTCGCGCGAGTGGTGTCGGTGGAGGGCCGGGTGCTGACCTTGGCCGGTGCGTGTCCCAGCGCCTGCCTCATCTGAAACCTGATGCATCCCATGCATCTGCACGGCAGCAGCGGCGGCGGCGGCGGCGGCGGCAGCAGGGCCCAACAGCCTCGCGCCCTTAGGGCGGGAGGCCCGACCAGATGCCGCTCTGGTCCTGCCAGCGAGGCGGCCGACACGTGCGCCGCGCCGCCCACACTTGCATCAGAGCTTCTCAACCTCCCTCCAATCTTGCAGGCGCCGACATCGTGGACGGCAGCCCAGTGCTAGACGTCAAACCCTTTGTGCCCTTCTGCGACAACGTGCCCACCGCCGCCGCTCCCTCCTGGGTAGCAGCAGAGGTGAGAAGGGGAGGGAGCTTGCATACCTACATGACCTGGAGCTGGCATACCTACATGATCTTTGTTTGTGGATGGGTGGATTTGGTTAGCGCTTTTGTGCGACAACAACCGTGCCCATCGCCGCCGCACCGCCCTGGGTGGCAGCAGAGGTGGGGGCGGGAGGGAGGAGGGGGAGGGGCAGCCCAGAAGAGACCCGTGTGTGCCACGCCAGCGCTCCTGGGCCGCTCACCCGCCTCGCCCACGCCGGCTGCCCCCAACAACCACAGTTATTAAACATGAAGTTGTTTCCTTTTTTGTAAAGATTTTTGTTGCCGTCCCTGGCGCAGGCGGAGGAGGAGCCGTTGCACATCGGCGCGCTGCGCGTGCTGCCCGCCGCCGAGGCGGCGCTGGAGCGCTGTTGGCGGGACCTGGGGCAGCGCTCGCTGTACGGCACGTTTGAGGGATATCGAGAGCTGGTGGAGCAGGTCAGAGGGGCGGGGGGGGGGGGGGGGGGATGCACAACAACAACAAAAAAACCGAGGAAATTTCGAATTTCCTCGGTTTTTCTGTTGTTGTTTTTTGTTGTTTTTTAAGCAGGTGTTGTCGCGAGACATACGCAGCGTGACGCAGCGCGTCAAGGTGCCGCAGCGCGAGCAGCGTGGCGGCCCCGCCGCGCTCTCCGCCACTGGCGGCGCAGCGGCGGCGGCACCGGCAAACGGACCGGCAGCGGCGGGAGATCCTGCGGCACCACAGGCAGCAGGCGACGTGGCAGCAGGGACGGCGGAGGAGGAAGGTTATTGGAAGGTGGTGCTCGACGGCATCAAGCTTTCGTATGATGTAGAGGAGGGCAGCAACGACGTCGTGCTGCGCAGCGCACAACTCGCATAGGCCGGCCAATGCACCATATGTGTTCGTCCCCTGCCTCTGCCCCTCTGTACCCTTGCCTGCACACCACCCTTGCGCACTAGCCTGCGTCGGCAGCTCGTGACCAGGCCCCTTCGCTGGCCCCTTGCGAGCTTGGAATGTCTCCATTAACCCCTGCCTGCGGCATGCATTGCCGGGAAGTGTCTACACGTCTTCTGACAAGGTCGTTCGTACCCAGGGGAAGGCGGCGCTCGGCAAGCACCCTGCCGGGAGCTGGTGCGGCCGCGCTAGACAGGCACCCAGGCGCTGACGGTGGTTGCTGCATGCGACAGAATCAGGTGGCACAGCTCTGGAGGCAAGTGGCAGGCAGGGGCGCCGCGCCGCCTGCTGCGCACGCCGCTCGGGCGCGCTGCTGCTGCTGCTGCTGCTGCACTGTCCACTCCCGACGGCGCCACGCCGCGCCAGTGCAGCACCAGCAGCGCCGCCGCCGCTGCCCGGCGAAAGCTGCTCGGCCAGCAGCGGTGGGTGGCGGGGCTCCACCGCACCAGGCCTGCCGCCAGCGCCAGGCCGGGGTGCACCAGTCCCCACCCCTCTGCATCTTCTGCACGCGGCTCTGGAGCAGCAGCGCCGGCAGCGCGGCCGGCGCCACGCTGACTGCGCGCCGCACACTGCTCTGCACGGAAGCGATTGCAGGTGGCTCCCGCGCCACGCAGCAGCTCCACCAGCTGCAGCAGCTGCAGCTGGCCGGTGGGGGGTGGCTCGCCTGGCGAGGCCTCTGCTGCCAGCTGTATCTGGGAGGGGATTGATGAGGGACAGACACAGGGGATTGGAGGTGAGGGAAAGACACAACAGGTTGTTGAATGAGTTCCCTGTTGCCACTGAGGGAAAGGCCCCAGCCAGCAGCACCGGCAAGGCGAGGCAGGCGGGGCGGGGCGCAGCAACGCAGGCCGCGACATGCGTGCCACGCCACCTGCCGTCTCCCACCCACCCACCAGGCCTGCATCAGTACAGATGAACAGCGCCACATCCAGAGCCGACTCGCCAGTCACGCTGGGCTCGTCTGGCCTGGCCCCCGCCCGCAGCAGCGCCGCGCACCGAGCAGCATCCAGCTGCCCCGCGGCTGCCACCAGCGGCGGGCAGCCGCTCTTGGCAGGCACCGCCCCGGGGGGGCAGCCCGATGCCAGCAGTGCCTGCAGCCCCGCCAGCAAGGAGTGCCGCACAGCAAACGATGCAGGATTGCACTGCAGGCGGCGGGCCAGGCGGGCCACGTCCAGCCACCGACGCACGCTGCTGACGGAGCGGGGCTGCTGCTGCTGCTGCGCCCGCTGTGGTTGGCCCACGCGGGGCAGCAGCTCGGCAAGCAGGTGCTTGCAGCCGGGGCGCAGCGCGGCGTGCAGCAGGCGCTCTGCCCCCTCTGCGTCGCCGTGGCAGTTGGGGTCTAGGCCTGATGGGGAGAGCAAGTGGGTGGGAAGGGCAAGCGAACCTCGTCGGTCTGCAGGGTACTTAGAGGCCTGCTTTTGACACCAGGCTTTGCTGCGCGTGTGGATCAAGCAAAAACGAGCCACCAGCCTTACCACCCTGCCCAGGGCGCTCCCCTCATGCGTGCTTGCCTGCATCCAGCAGCGCCGCCAGCACCGGAGCATCGCCGCGCTCCACAGCTGCCAGCAGCGGCCGCACTGCGCTGCCGCAGCGCTGCCCCGCCGCCACCAGTGCCGTCGCCACGTCGCCAAGTCCATCGACGATGGCACGGCCAAGCGCATGCGTGCTGAGCTGTGCAGCGCTGGCACCAGCCCTCAGCAGCAGCAGCAAGATGTCGTAACTGCGCCTGCTGGCAGCCAGGCCCAGGGGGCAGGTGTGGCGTGCAGTAGCGCCGCGCAGGGCATCAAGGCTGCCCCAGGAAGCACCCCCCGCTGCCTCCTCCCCCACCGACGGAGCAGCCGCGGTGCTGTCATTGTGCTGGCGGCAGCACCTGGGGCAGCCGTGGCAGCTGGGGTCGGCGCCTGCTGCCAGGAGCAGCTCGACTGCTGGAAGGCTGCCTGCCGCCAAGGCGGCAGCCAGAGGCGTAGCGCCGCTGGCATCGCATGCACTGAGGCTGTGGCTGGTCAGCAGCCCAGCACCTGCCAGCGCACGCAGAACCCGTAGTCCGCCGGCAGACAGTCCGCGGCAGGCAGAGTGCAGCGGGGTGCTGCCGTCTGCCGCCGCCGCATGCACCAGGGCTGGCGAGTGGCGCGCCAGGCAGAGCAAGCAGTCGAGAGCGCCGCCTGCCCAGGAGTGCACTGCTGCCGCCACCGTGGCGTGCAGCGGCGTGCAGCCGTGGCGGTCGCGCGCCGCGGGGCAGGCGCCTGCGTGCAGCAGCGCACGCATCAAGCGCTCTCCCCCGCAAGGCGCCGTCGCCGCCGCATGCAGAGGCCTGCGCTGGCTCCGCTGTTCGCCCGCATCGGCGTCTGCCCCTGCCGCTAGAAGCTCCTCAACCGTGCCAAGCTGGCCGTGCGTAACTGCCAGGAAGAGTGGCGTGCAGCCGGCAGGGTCTGCCGAGTCGATAAGGTGCGGGCAGTGCAGTGCGAGCGCCGCGACCGCGCGGCGGTCCCCTGCAACTGCCGCCGCGTGGATGTCGTGCACCTGGCTGCCTGCGCATGGGGCTGCTTTGGCCGTGCGCTTGCTGGCGGCCGGCCGCTCGCCGCTGCACCGCTGTGCTGCAGACGGGCAGGCACCGGCGGTTGGCGCCGGCTCGGGGTGCGCCGCCGCTGCGGGCTGCGCCTTACCGCCGTAAATGGCCCGCTCTTTCAGGCTGCGCCAGCGCTGCATGACGAGGCTATGGGACTATGAGGGGCCTGGTCAATTTGGCAGGGAGAGCGACGGCGGGTGGGCGGCGGGTGGAGCAGTGGCCCTTGGGCTCTGCGCGTGTGTCGGCCGACTGCGGCAGTGGTGCTGACTGCTAGAATGGAACTGCCGCGGCGTGATGTAGCCGTAGCGAGGACAGCTCAATGAAGGAACAACCCTGGTGCCTGGCGTCTGCCTGTGTCACACTCTCGATCTCTGTTGCTTGTATAAACAGCTCGGGATTGCAATGCAGATAGCTCCCACCGATGCTCGGCACGTCTGCACGGCGCCGCGCCCCGCTGGGCACCGCCACACAGCACTGTGGGCCCAGACAGCTTGCCGGAGGCCTTGGGGTAAAGCTCGCGGCGACGCAACTGCCCGCGGGCCTGCCCGACGCGCCGCGGCGGCGGCAGGCTCGGCGGCGGCGGCAGGCTCGGCGGCGGCCTCCGAGCAGGTGGCGCCGCCCGCCCAGCAGCACCTCCTGTCTCTCAAAGAATGGTCGCCGACCTGCGCTGCCATTGCTGCCGGGGAGCAGACGGTGAGCGCTTTGTCCTTGGCACCGCCCGGCGCCGCGCCCTCTGCATCCTCGCGCTGGCCGTGCCCACCCGACGCACTGTCCGCCACCCACCCAGTGCACCCCCACCTCTGCCCTGTCAGATTCTCCTGCGCAAGGGAGGCATCAAGGAACCCACGTTCAAGCCCGCTGCTGCCGAGTTCCTGCTCTTCCCCACCTCGTTCCACACAGAAGCAGAGGTGCGTGGGTGGGTGGGTGGGCAGCGGGCGCAGAATGCAACGTGTGCTGCCACCTGGTGCATCACTCTGCCCAGCGCTCCAACCCTCGACCTGGCTACTCACTGCCTGGCTCCCCTCCCTCCGTTGCGCCCCCCCCCCTCGCAGCTGCTGACGCCTTCTGCGGCGCAGCGCTACGCAGACGAGTGCGGTTTCGACCCCAAAGCGCAGGCGCAGCTGGCGTTTGGCACGCGCTGCGTGCTTACCGGCGCCTGGACCACGAAAGACCCTTCGGTGCTGGCAGCGTTGGAGGGACTCCACGTGTGGGCGCCAACCTTCCTGGTGGGTTGACAGGGAGAGGGGCTGGAATGGGCAGGGTTGGCCGGCTGGTGGGCGAGGGATGCTTCCCTGATGGGCAAGGACCACAAACGCTTCACTGCCAGCAGCTGTGGAAGGCGTCCACAACGTGCTGCGTGCGTGCCCTCCACGGTCTCCCCCTCTCCTCCCCCGCCTCAGGAGAACCGCCTCAAGTGGCGCAGCAACCAGCCCATCACGGTGCTGGAGCTGCGGGCCTACCGCCTGCCCGCGCCGCTGCTGCTGCCGCCGCGGGACGACTTCTTTGGGTGCTTCTCTTGGGTGGACGTCGCCACGGGGCAGCAGCCAGAGGTGCGCTGTGTGGCCTGGGCAGCCAGCGGCAGGTGGCGCCTGAAGGGGGCAGCCTCCGTAGCTGTCCAGAGCAGTGCCTGCATCGTGTCGGCCCGCCACCCCCGCTGGCGCCCAACCACCCTCCCACCCTCACTCGTTGCATTTCGCAGCACGCAGCAGCGCTCGCGGCGGCGGCGGCGGGCGGCGTGCCGGCGCTAGACGACGAGGCGTTTGCGGCTAAGCAGGCGCTGTGCCGCCGCCAGCTGGCGGTTCTGTCGGACTTGCAGCAGCTGGCGCTGCCGGGCGCGTGAGCGCCTTTGATGCTTCAGCAAATGGGGCGATGCTTGCTCGTTGCAGCTTTGTGGCAGGCCCAGGCCATGAGTGATTGTGACCCAAACCCCTCTGGTACTTGCACTTTGTGTCTGCTCTCTGCTGGCCCCTACACTCCTCTGCAAGCCCTTCTCTCTCTCTCCAAAGCTGGCAGTTTACAGGGGCCCCTGGGGCAGCAAAAGGCAAGACAGGGCGTGCCGGGGCAGGCAGCAGAGGCGGGCAGCAGTGCGGGGCGATGGCAGCGCGGCACGCGGGCGGTGGTTGTACAGCGGGGCGACAAAGGAGGGGGCTGTAGGGTCGCAGGCAACAAAGGGCAGTACAGGTAGGGTGTTGTTTGTCAGTGGTGACATGGCACAAGCATGAGGGGCTAAAGAGAGTCACGAACCAAGAGGGACGGGGCCGGGTTGAATGGCGGCCAGAGACTCAAAAATGTAGGCGAGGGGTGCTACGCATCAAGAGCGCGTCTTATGAAGGGCAGGGTGGAAGGGGGTGTGTATATCCAGGCATGGGGGAGCAGTGCATGATGTTTCACTGTCGTGTGTCAGCATTGCGTTGCCGAAGGTTGTACGGCTGCAGCGGGTGGGCACCCAGTGGCACGCTCTGCCATAGCCGCCGCCGCACATGCCGCTCTCTTTCCAGGCGAGCTCAGTCAAACCCGCGATTGGCGCGGGCCTGCGCCACGCGCTGCAGCGCGATTACAAAGGCGGCGGTGCGCAGCGCCAGCTGCTCGGCGGCGGCCAGCTCCCAAATGCCGCGGAACGCGTCGGTCATAACTTTCGATGCGGGGGGGAAGGCGGGGGTTCAGAGGGGTGTAAGCACAGAGGATTGGAGAAGGAGTGCCACAGGAACCAAGAAGACAAACCCCCCATGGGGGGTTCGCCGAACAGGAGCAGTGGTTTACACGGGGGGGGGAAGGCCGGCACCAAGCCCGGTCCAGCTTCGCGTCGACTTCTTCCTCGGTCCACCCGCCGACCTTTTCATTCATTTCGTTTGCCCTCCCTCGCCTACCCGCCTGCCCATTATACTCGGCACAGGCGTGGGTCCACCAACCCACTCACCCCGGTCCAGCTTCGCGTTGACTTCCTCCTCGGTCCAGCGATAGTTTTGCAGGTTTTGCACCCACTCAAAGTAGGAGACCGTCACGCCGCCGCCGTTGCAGTAGATGTCTGCGGTGAAGGATGGGTGGGGAAGGGCAGGTGGAAGTGGGTGGGTGGGCAAGGTTGTGTTGGGGAATCCTTGGGTGAGCAGATCCTGCACCCCCACCAACACACGTCTGCCAGGGTGCCTTGGGTGAGCACATCCTGCACCCCCACCAACACACGTCGGGGATGCCGCCACCCCTCAGCAGCAGACGACTGTCGGCCTGCAGCCCCTGCTGCTGCTGTCGACACCCACCAGGCAGCACCGGGATGCCGCGGCGGCGCAGGACGGCGTCACCCTCTGGAGTGATGGGGCCGTTGGCCGCCTCAGCAACAACCTGTGTGGGCAGGAAGGAGGGACAGACCTGTGGGAGAGCAAGCACCGGTGCTGGTACCACTGCCAGCACACAGCAGGCCTGCCACCACAGCGTGCACGCATGCTGCCTGCTCTGAGCATGGACCTGCAGCAACCCTCCAAGCCACGCCTTGGTCTCACCTGGCACTGCAGCGCGCCAGCGTTGGCCTCGGTGATAACGCCGCCCACGGCGGCTGGGATGAGGACGTGGCAGGGCACGGTCAGGATGCTGTCCTTGGGGATGGGGGTGCCGCCGGGGAAGGCAGCCAGGCTGCAGAAGGGTTGGGAGAGGGGGGGAGGGGAGGGGGCGGGCCGGGAGCTGTCGAGTTGCTTTTCTTTCGGGAGGGCATAGGGGCGTAAGCTTAAGGGATGAAGCTGGGCTGCGGAAAGAACAGATTGATGGGATGGGAGGGAGGGAGGCGTTGCCGCCACCTGCCCCGCCCCGCCGCCAGCCCCTCTCCTGCGCACAGTGCCCACCGGTGCCGACCCACACCCACCTGCCGCCGGCCGCCAGGTGCTGCACCAGCGCGGGCACGTCCAGCCCCGCCTCTGCTGAGGTGGCACCAAGGGCGTCTGCCACCGCCACCACGTGGCCGCCCTGCTCATGCAGGATGCGGGCTGCCCAGCTGCCCACGTTGCCGAAGCCCTGTGGAGGGAGATAGAGAAAGCAGGCTCGGAGTGCGAGGGGTGAGGGAGCCGTACACGGGTGGCCCAGCTGCCCACCAAAGCCCTGTGGAGGGGGAAGCCCAAGGGAGGTGCGCAAGCTGTTGCTCAAGAAAGCAGAACAGGGCAGGCGGCCAGATATTGGCAAGCACCGGCATGATTGCGTCGAGCGCTGCAATTGCCAGCCTCGCCTGAATCACAAAGGTCTTGCCGGCGATGCCGCCGGCGCCCTGCGCCCGCAGCAGCTCGCGGATGGCAAACACGGTGCCACGCCCGGTGGCGGCCTCGCGGCCCAGCGAGCCGTGCAGCCACAAGGGCTGTCAGGGAGGGGTGGGGAGCGGAGTGGAGGTGTGGCACCAGCGGGATGGTGGGGCCACGAGCATACGCAGCAGAGGACCTGCCGTCCTGCGGCCCTCACTCCACGCTGGGCCAGCCGCTGCCAGGCAGTCAGGCAGGCAGGCAGCCCGCTGCGGTGCTGCAAGCTCACGGCTCACCTTGCCGGTGACGATGCCGGGGGTGAAGCCGGCGGTCTTGCTGTACTCGTCAAAGAACCTTGAAACACATTGTTGGGAGCGGGGAACAGAGCAGCGTCGCACACATGGTGGGAGGGGTGGACGGAGCAGCCGCCACAGCCGTTGGCGCTGTGCATGCTGGCCCGATGCGGCCTGCGCAGCCCCTTGCACAGCATGCATGGAGAAGCCCCAAGCGGTGCCATCCCCCGCGCCTTGAATGCCAGCCCAACTCACCAGGCCATCTCGCGCGCCCCGGTGTTCATGTCGGGGGCGGGGATGTCGGTGTGGGGGCCCAGCACAGGCCGCAGCGCCTGCATCGGGGTGGGGAGCAGCACAAGGGCGCGTGTGAGCGTGCCGCGATGTGCGCACGTGCAAGCTACACAGCCGCACGCGTGCAAGCTGCAATGCATACATCACATCATCGGTTGGGCTCACTGCTGCAGCCACCCCCAGGGGCCTTCACCCACCTGCACCAGCTTGCGCGTCAGCACCTCCAGCTCGCGCTGAGACAGGGCCTTGGGGTCCACGGAAATGCCGCCCTTGCCGCCTGCACGGGACGGCAGGGGGAGGAGGAGGAGGAGGAGAAGGAGGAGTGGGGGACGGCATACCGGTGTGCTTGCAGAACGCCTTGTGGCCTCATGGCCGGCCGCCGCTGCTGCGGTTGGCAGCTGGTTGCAGCGGCTGCTGACGCATGTTGCCCGGGTCGCTTCCGCACCGCCAAAGGGGATGTCCATGACAGCTGTCTTCCAGGTCATGAGGGAGGCCAGGCTGCAGAGGGCCGTTGGTAATGGTTGGGTGGGTGGGGGGTGGGGTGGTGTGTGTGTGTGTGTGTGTGTGTGTGTGTGTGTGTGTGTGTGTGTGTGTGTGTGTGTGTGTGTGTGTGTGTGTGTGTGTGTGTGTGTGTGTGTGTGTGTGTGTGTGTGTGGTGGTGGTGGTGGTGGTGGTGGTGGGGGGGGGGGGGGGGGGGGGGGGGGGGGGGGGGGGGGGGGGCACGGTGGGTGGGGGGCGCGGCGTGGGTGGGATACTGCTCTCAGCTGAGGAGGCGCCGGCACGCAAGCATGCAAGGCTGCCTGCTGGGGGCGGCCCAAGCCGACGTACCTGCGCACGTCGTCGATGTCCACCTCGGGAGCGAAGCGCAGCCCGCCCTTGTAGGGCCCGCGGCTGTTGTCGTGCTGCAGGGGGAGGGTGGTGCGGCGACAGGGATGGACGGGTCAGCCAGCGAGATGCACCAGCAGCGGCGGCGGCGGCGGCTGGAGCCGCTGTGGCGGCGGCACCGGAGGGCGAGCACCGGAGGACACCTTCAGGTCCCACCGCACACGCAACACTTTACAAAACCCCCTCTAGTGCCACCCGTACCTGGACGCGGTAGGCGTGGTAGGTGGCCAGCTCGCCGTTGTCCCGCTGGATCGTCAGCTGCACCGACACCTGGAGCAGCGGGCAGCAGGGAGTGGTGGTTGGTCAACACGGCGGTACCCAAGCTTGAGATACTTGCACCGCATTTGCAGTTGCTCCTCTGCTTGCCACCGGTGGCATGCCCCCCCCCCCCCCCCTGCCCCCGTTGCGACCCGCACGCTGACCTCGCGCTGCGGCGCCAGCAGCAGGCGGCGCATGGCGGGCGGCAGGTCGAGGTGGTCCAGGGCCTGTAGGTGTGGGGATGCAAGGGCACGTAGAGCGGTTTCAGTGAGATGGACGAGGGTGTGTGTAACAAACAAAGCAGCCCCGCCGCGCCTTTGGCCAGATCCGAGAGCGATGACGCCATCCCGTGAGGTGCTCACCTCGCAGATGAACTTGTTGGTGTTGTCGGCGTGCGAGGAGGGCGGGCGCGGCGTCAGCGTAGCCTTGCGAGCGCTGGTGGCGGCGGGGCCGCCCTCGGCACCCACCAGCCAGCAGTCGCCGACCTGTCAGCAGGGGGAGGGTTCAGGAGGGAGCGTGACCTGTGGTAAAAAATGTTGGTTCGGCGTTGCAGGGCAAGTTGAGATTTGCAGGGCCAGTTGCAGGGCAAGGTGGGGTTGCTAGGGCAGCCCGATGTCACAACCGCCGCCAGATGGGGGGCCATGGCGGCGGTGCGCCGCCGCTGCCAGAGGGCCAGCTGCGCTCGGCGGCCCAACCGCTTCCCACCTGCATGTCCACGTCCGCGCGCGGGAGGTCGATGGGCGGCACTGTCATAGCGGCCGAGTTCGTGAGTGGGCGCGCGCGCGAGAGGGTGCCCCGGGCAATCGCACGGTTTCCGGTGGGGGATATGTGAAGTGTTGCGAGCGTTATTGGAGCGAGCAGGGAGCCAGAAGTGTTCCGGCAGGTCCGAATCTGGGCAACTGAACTGCCGGCGCTTGCGCTGCGCCTGCCGCCCCCCAGACCCCTTTGTTCGCCGCTCATGCAAGATTTCGTGTCTTGAACCTTCTGGCCTCGCTCCCGGGTGAGCCAGCTGGCATCCTGCCGCGTTAGGGCGTCGGCTCCCAGACAAGGGCTGCCTGCCTGGCCAGCCCTGCCACCACGGCTGCAGCACTCGATGGACGGCGCCGCCTGGCCTTCTGTCCCAACTTCTCTGAGGTTGTGTGACTGTTACAGCAAGCAGTGAGCTAGCGCGGGCCCGCCACAGCCACCCGCATCCGAGCGTAGTCAAACGTCAGCCCGCAGCGCCCCAGCAGGCCCGCGCAGATGATGCCGCTGGTGTGCTGCGACAGCTCCAGCCCCGCGCCGCCGCCGCCGCCGGCACCGCGGGGCGGGTGGTAGACCGCCTGCACGTCGCGGAAGCAGCACTGCCCCAGCCTGACCTCTTCCAGCTGGCAGCGCCGAGCGGTGACGCGGTCCTTTGCGGTGCCGCCCACGCCCATGATCTCGGCCACCGCGCCCAGCGCTCCGCCGCCGCCAGAGTAAGCACCCAGCTGCATCAGCTCAGCTCCCCTTGAGCTGATGATGAGATTGAAGCCTCCGGCGCCTGTGGGCAGCGTGAGTAGTGCGCAGGTTGGGAAGGCGGCGAGACAGGCAGGTGCAGGGTGGGGAGCCGGCCGCAGCGCGGGCAAGCACGAGAGCCGCCTCTGCACCGGCAGCCAGCGATACTGTAGCACCCACCTGAATCGATCATGAAGAGGCCTCTGTGGCGGCGCCCCCCCGGCAGCAGGAGCTCCAGCTCCACGTGAGGCAGGCTGGAGACTATGACCAGGGGCAGCCACTCGGGGTGGTGCTGGCGCTGCTGGGCAGGCGGCGCTGGGCCCGCTGGGCCTTGCAGGCTGCACGGCGATGTGCTCGCCGCGATCCTGAGGCCGCTGCTGGCGCTGGCTGGACTGCTGTCCCTGCTGCTGTTGCTGCTGGGCGCAGGGAGTGGCACGGCTGCAGCGCCGCTCCCGGCTGCCGCAGCGGCGGCTGTGGCCGTGGCGCTGCCCACCGCTTGGCCGCTGCTGGCGCCGCCGCTGCTGCTGGGCGGTGCCACTGCCAGCTCAGCTTGCTGCAACGCTGCGCTTGGCTCTAGAGCTGCTGGGTGCTCCAGGCGCAGCGTGAACGGCAGTGGCCCCGAGCGCAGCTGCGCTGCCGAGGCCCTCGCCGCCACGGCCGCCGCCGGCGAGTCGACGGTGGTTGGGGGCAGCGTGGGGCGGCGGGGGTGCGGCGGCATGTGGACCACAGCACGGCGCAGCACGTCGTAGCTGCAGGGTTGGTGCGCAGGAGAGCGGGACGTGAAGTGTTGAGCGCACACCAGACCATGCAGGTGAAGCTCCGCAGGAGGAAGGCGCGGTGCCAGCTCGAGGCACAGCGCACCACGGCTCCTCTCCAAGCAGCGCCCCGGCCCTTGTGCTGCACAGCTGTGGCTTACCCCACAATGCCCACAACGCGGCCGCCCTCGGGAACGCCGCTGACCAGGCCTGCGACACAGGGCGGCGGGAGAGTTAAGAGACGCAAGAGGCGCAAGCTCCCGCTGCGCGCGCTGGCAGCTGCCATTCGACAGCTGCAGAACGCAACGGCGCCGCACGCTGCTGGCACGCTGCGCACGGCAGGGGCCGCCCGCGCCGCCGCGTGCCAGCAGCGACACGCTGCACGCTGCGCCCTGCGCGCTGCCTAGCGCTGCCCTGTGCTGCCCCTCGCCTGAGCAGGGCAGCTCCATGAAAAGTGGGCGCTGGATGCGCAGGGGGCCCAGCTCGAAAGAGGCGGCGCGGCGGAAGCGAGAGGCGATGCGGCCCACCATGGAGATGACCTGAAGCAGGCGTGCGGTGGGGAGGGGAGGGGCGACCAATATGCTGGGGAGATGATGGGGGGATGCCAGCGTAGATGAGCTGCAAGGTATGGTGACGAGGCGATGCGCCCCACCATGGAGGTGGGGAGGGGAGGTGCGACCAATGTAAAGAGGATGTGGCGTGAAGGCATCATGAGGGGATGGACCGACTGCGGGCATGACCTGGATCAGGCAGCGGCTGGCAGGCACACACGGGGGTGGTGCAGCAGACGCCTGCGGCTGCTCCGTCTCCTCACCCTCCCTCTCCGCAGCGCCACGCCATTCCCCCCACGCCTCGTGCACCTCCCACCTGCAGCTCCCCAAAGCTCTCCAGCCCCAGGCTGTTGGCTGCCTGCGGGTCCAGCACGAACCCAGAGGCCCCGGTGTCCAAAATGAACCAGCCGACCTCCCGGCCGTTGAGCCGCGGCCGCACGAGGCTGCGGGGGAGGCGGGAGGAGCGGGGGGAGGGAGGCAAGGTGCGTGCGTGGGTTGGATGAGGGCAGCCTTGCAAAGGTTGGTGCAGGCGCAGGGCAGCAGGGCAGCAGCGGCGCAGGGCGAGCAGGCGCAGGGCAGGGCCGCACCTGTGCCCGCTGACGGTGTGCCACGCCGGCACGGCCTCTGGCGCCCCCCGCACAAACTCGGCGTCGGCGGGCAGCAGCGGCGTGGGCGGCGGCGCAAAGCCTGCTGCCGCGGCAGCAGCGCCAGCTGGCATGCTGCTGCTGCCGAGGCTCGGGTGCACCGCCAGGGAGCCCAGCTGGTAGGTGTTGGCAGGGCTGCCCTCGCAGCTGCTGGTCTGCACCGCCGCCGCCGCCAGCCACAGCCCCGGCTGCCACTCGCGCCAGTCGCTGAAGCGCCACAGCTCGTGCTCGCCGGCGAGCAGCAGCCGCAGGCTGACGGGGCGCCAGCTGGCTTCGCACAGCTCCAACAGGGCGGCAACCTGCAAGCGAAGAAGAAGACACAAGCATACGAGACATGTGTTTGTTGCAGGGAAAGGGGGTGGCCTGGTGCGACAGCTGTCTACAGTGGCCTCCATGCCCCTTCAGTGCATGCACGCGGCACGCAGCGCAGCCACGCAGCAGCAACCACGCGCTCATCCGACCAAGCGCCTCGCGTGCCCACCTTGCCGCCTCCTCGCAGCCGCAGCTCCACCCAAGTGGTGGGCCCCCGATGCAGCGCCTCCTCTTCGTCCTCGCCGTCGACGCCGCTGCGGCGCGGCGGCAGCGGCGGCACCGCGCGCACGGTCAGCTGCGCCGCCACGTCGGGCAGCACCCACAGGCCGGTGCGCACCCAGGTTGACAGCAGCAGCGCCTCCTTGTCGTCTAGTTCCATGATGCGGGGGCACCCGGCGTCGTCTGATCCCCAGCACACACCCGGGCCGCGAAAGTAACCCTCTATCGCGCCTGCGCTGGCGCTGCTGCTGCTGCTGCTGCTGCTAGTTCTGCTGCTGGTGCTTGCTTCGTCGCCGCTGCCGCCGTTGCTGCTGCAGGCGGGCGCGGGAGCAGCACTCGCCGCCGCTGCCGCCGCCGCCGCCGCCGAGTAGCCGCTGCTGTAGCTAGTCTGCTGTGAGCTGAGCTCTTCTCTGAAGGCTCCGTCTGAGCGGAAGCTGAGCCGCCACGCCATGTCCACACCTGATGGGGGGAGAGGCGGACAGCCGTGGTGGGGAGCTAGGAGGGAGTGGGAAGGGAAGCATGAGGCAAGGCGGCAGGCGGCGGCAGAAGGGGAGGCACGGCAGCAGGGCCGCCCTGTGGACGCACCCAGGTGGAGCGCGCTGCCGGCGAGCTCCGCCTCTACAGGAGATATGTCCACTTGAGCATGGCTGCCTTCGTTTGCCTCCAATTGCAGTAGGCGCTGCACGAGGGCCGCTGCCAGCGGCGGCGCGGCAGCAGCGGCGGCGGCGCCTGTCGCCCGCTCCGGCGCCGCTGGCGAGGCCGCAGCCCAAGCTGCCAGGCATCTGCGCCGTGCCCTGCTGGGTATCGGGACGCCGCGCACCCGCGCAGGCCGGCTGCCGGTTGCCTGAAGTGCGGGGAGCGCTGGGCCGCAAGCCATACTCGCTCCTCCCTGCTGCCCAGCTGCTCTCTAGATGTTGTCGCTGACCGTGCACAACGGGCATGGCGGCGTCCTAGCCCCATCAATGGCCCCGCATCTGCTGCCACCGCTGCAGCAGGCTGCGCCGCCGTCAGCATTTGCTGCAGGTTCCCACTCGCTTGTGCCACCTGCCCGAAGCCAGTCGACACATTTGTTCACAGGAGTGCTTGAGCGAGACTGAGGCGGAGAGATTCGGTGACCTCAAACTTGGGGAGGCATGCATGCGTTGGCGATGGACGGCGTGACAACATCCAACCGCTGCGACCGGCGGTCTTCGCACAAAGCGTTGCAGAGTTGCAGGCATGCAGGTAGCAAGCGCATCCCTTCACTGCAACGCACCCATCCAGCCAGTATAAATCATGCATGCACGTTACACGATCAAGGCTGCACGACGCAGAAGCACAGGTTACCGCCGAGCCATTCGCCGTAAGTCCTTCAACTCGTGCTGCAGCACAAACGCGGTGCGTGCCAGCACTTGCCGCTCATACACAAGCACCTGCAGCACCTGGCGGCGCCGCTGCTGCCTCGCATCTTCGCCGCTGCCGCTGCCGCCCGCGCTGCTGGTCACTGCCGCGCTGCCAGCTGTCGCTGCTGCCGCCTCGAGCCTGTCCAGCTCAGCACGATCTTCGTCAAAGGAACAGGGGTAGGCCTTCGTGGCTGCCTGGCAGGCCGCCACCACAGCCTCCAGCGCGGGCTGCTGCAGTGCGGCCGGGATTTCGCCCCGGAGGAACAGCGAGTCTGCCAGCGCAGCCGCCTCACCCTCGCTGCCCACCTCTGCTGCCAGCATGGCGGCGTAATGTGTGAGCTCGAAAGGAGCAGCAGACATGCGCAGGGGGAAGGCGCGGCTGGGGGAGAGGCCGTGCGCCGCCAGCGCCGCCGCCTTCCAGGCAGCCGCCGGGTCGTCGGGGGGAAGCGCCAGCCGCAGCGTGCAGCCGTCGTGAGGGTTGTCGGCGGGCCGCGGGCAGAAGCCGTAGCTGCCGGGAGGCGCAGGCGCAGGCGGGAGCGGCAGGTAAAGGTGGGAGTTGCAGAGGTCAACAGACGGACACGGGCGCCCGGGGAGGCACGTGGCGAGGCAAGAGCAGGCAGTGCACATGCACACTGCACAGGCCTGGCACATGCACCCACACACCCCAGTACTCCAGCTAGCCCTGCCGGCGCCGCTCACCTCAGCTGCAGCTCTCCGCCGCTCTTCTGCCCATAGCTGACGTGCACCTCCTCCCCCGGTCGGTACCGCTGGTCGGCACGCAGTACCACGCAGCCCTCTGCTGCATCCCAGTCCAGGAACTCTGTGCAGGAAGGGCTGTGATTGAGCAGGTCGGCGAATGGCAGCAGCGCCTCGGTGCCGCGCGGCTCGCCCTGCTGCTGGCTGGCCGCCGCTGCCGCCCCTCCCCCCACCTGCCCCCGCTGCTGCTGCTGCTGCTGCTGCTGCTGCGCCGCTGCTGGTGGCGCCGCCGCCTCCTGCTGCAGGCTGTCCAGCCGCACGAGACGAGACAGCAGCATGCCGAACGCCCACTGCACGGCTTCGCGGGTGAAGGCACCCTGAGGGCCCAGCCCCTGAGCCGCAGCACCTGCCAGCAGCGGCTGCATCTCGGCCCAGGAAGCGTCTGCCGCCGCCCGTATCTCTGCCGCCGCGTCTGCCAGCTGGCTGCCGCGCAGCCAGCCGACCTCCTCTTGGCTCCACTCTAACACGCAGCCGGTGGCGGCCGGCAGCAGCGACACATAAGGCCACCAGTCGCCGGCGGGCCCCGCCGCACGTGCTTCTGCGAGCCACAGCGCCAGCACGCTCCACGCCGGCAGCGGGGCGGCCGCCAGCAGCGGCGCCAGGCACGACTGCTGCGCCGCCGCCGCGGGGGTGAGCAGCAGGTGCGGCGGCAGGCGCAGCAGCGCTTCTCCCTTTGCAATGGGCACTGCGGCCACCAGGCCGCGCCCCGCGCCGGGAACCGCTGCAACCGTGAGCTGCGGAAAGAGGGTGAGGAGGAGAGATCAGCAGCGGAAACGGCAGCAGCAGTGGCAACCATCAGGGCCAGACATGCAGGAGGCGGCAGGGCACTGCCAGGCAGCAGGGCATGCACCTTCTGAGGCGGCAAGCCGCGGCCTTCGAGCCACTGGCGCAGCTGTTCGCCCGCTGCGTCTGAAGGTGGCAAAGCGCTGCTGGAATCGCCGCTGCCACGCAGAAAATCCAGCAGCCCAGCCCGCACGGCCAAGCTGCGGCGGGCGGCGGCGGCGGAGCGGCAGCGGCGCAGCAGCAGAGCCCCTGGTGGGTGTCGCGCAGCAGCGATGGGGCCAGCTGTGATCGCTACAGTCATGGCGTGTGCTGGGATGCGGGTGGGCCGTCGGGGCCGCGGCAGCGCTTGGGTGGGAACGTGGTTCGGCGCTGGGCAGCAAGGCGGCAGCAGGGGTTGCACAAGAACGAGAGATCGGGTGTGCAGAGCGAGCTGAGCATCAAGGGGGCGCGAGTTGGGCGCTGTCCGAGCGGCAGACAGGCAAGTAAAATGTGCATTGCCAGCTCACTCCCAGCGTGACATCAGGCGTCTCCAGCGCCTGCCCACAAACCTGGAGCACTGCCGGATCGTTCCTTGCTAGCCAGACACAGCAGGGGCGTCGCAATGGCCAGCCGTGAGGAGCTGGAGGCGGAGGCGCTGCGTCTCTTCGCCGGGATTGGCCTGGTCGAACAGACGGCGCAGTGAGTTAGTTTGGGAGGGTGCAGCGCGAGGTTCACGGCGCATGCCCAATTGCAGGCCCGCCCGCCCGGCTGCCCTCGCCGCTGGAGCCCTCCCGCACCTCCCTTGGGCCCCTTGCATCTACGATGTAGGCAAGCGATCGTGAAGCCCAAGTTCCGCCAGGCGCTGGTCGATCTGATCAAGGCGGCGGGCGCCGAGGGCGGCTGTCCGAAGGCACAGGGCGCGCTGCTCTACACAACCGCCAGCAAGGTGCTGCGGTGGGGGTGTGGCGGCGTGGGGAGTGCAGGGTGATGCCCGCGCGCCGTATGTGCCATCTGCTGCGGGAGAGAAGGGGCCGCTCGACAATGCAAGGATCTAGCTGCTGCAGTTGTTGACGCTCGCACGCCTGCTCTTGCTTTGCCTCTTCCCTCCTTCCACCCCCCCAGTACCCCGCCAATGCGCTGAACCACCGCGGCGAGCTGCTGGCCTACATCACCTCTGAGCGCATCAAAAGCAACGCGCAGCTGGATGGCGCGCTCGAGTATTTGGGCAAGGTGCGGCGGACGCAGCAGTTGAGGTGCAGCAGCAGCGCTGGCTGGATTGGTCGGGCAGCAGCAGGGTGGCTGAGTTGCTGAAGGCACCCCGAAGCAGCGCAGGGCAGCCATGCGCAGCCGGATGGGCCGTCTGGATATCTGGAAGGGTCCGGCGGCGGCAGCGGTTGATGGTACAGCAGCGGCGCAAGCGGAAAAAGCACACACACGACTGTGGCATGCAAGCAAGCCAGCAAGCAAGCAAAGCAAGCAAGCAAGCGTAAGTGGGCGGTGAACGGGCGTCGGTCCACTCACGCTCGAATGCCCCGCACCCCCCTTGTATCGCCCCCCCTTGCAGGTCGGCTCTGAGCCCATTGATGCCAAGGACTTTGAGGAGGCGGCGGGCGTGGGCGTGGAGGTGACGCCGGAGCAGGTGCAGCAGGCGGTGGCGGCGTGCGTCAAGGAGAACGAAGAGAAGCTGAAGGAGGAGCGGTGAGCATCTCAGTGTGCTCAGGCCACCCAAAATGGTGCATTCCTGCAGCAGCGCGCAAAGGGTTGGGAGCAGCGTGGGGAGTGCGGCATGGCGGCTACGACGCACGGCCGGAGCTGCGGCGCCGTCGCTGCGCTCCCTCCCGTTGCTTATTGTGTGCCTCCTAGCCTGCCGCCTCCCCGCCGCAGCTACCACTGCAACCTGAACATCCTGCTGGGCAAGATGCGCGCCGCCGGCGGCGCCATCAAGTGGGCTGACGTGGCGGCGCTGAAGTCCGAGCTGGAGGCTCAGGTGTGCGGGGCGTGCCTCCCAGGGGGCTTGCGGCGGGCGTGCGACGGTCCGACCGCTGGAACCACCTGATCTTGCTGCGCTGCTGCTGCGCGCACTCCTCCGGTGTGCCGGCTGCTGACACGGCTGCCCCTCTGCTGCGACTGCGGCTGCCCCTCTGCAGGTGGCTGCGCTGCTGGGCCCCAAGACTGAGGCGGACTTGGTGAAACCCGACAAGAAGAAGGCCAAGCCAGCCAAGCCCGCAGCTGCAGCAGGTGGGCCGGGCATACGAGAGATCACCCGGAGGCCGACAAGGCAGCAGCGGCAGAGGCTGCACACAGCACACATCCCCCCACCTGCCTGTGTGCCTGCCAACCTGCCCACGCATGCAGCCAACGGCGACGCCAAGCCCAAGGCCGGCAAGGCTTCAGCGGCGGAGGCAGAGGCCCAGGAGGCGTGGCGCACCGCCGACCCCTATGCCTTCCTGCCCAAGCCGACAGAGAACAACAAGGTGCAAACGTCGGTTCACTTCAGGTGCGCGCTGCTGTGCCTGGCCTGCCTGGCCTCACCAACCCGCCGTTCCGCTCGTGCTGCTGAAGTATGCTTGAAAGCGGCAAGCAGGCTGAACATAACTGCAGCCCTTCCCTGCTGGCTACCCCTGCTACGCCGCCTTGCTGTGCCTGAACGCCCCGCACCTTGCCGTGTCTCTTCTGTGCCCCCGCAGCGACGCGCGGCCCGTGATGAACGTTGCCAACAGCCCTGCCCTGCTGGCAAAGCACCTCGGCGAGACCGGCGGCAAGGTGGTCACGCGCTTCCCTCCAGAGCCCAATGGATACCTGCACATTGGGCATGCCAAGGTGAGGAGGGCCTGCTTGTTTGATGCGCAGGAGTTGCATCTGCGCACTGGGGATGCGGGTGTGCGTGTGCGTCTGCGGAGGAGGCGCACCTGCCCAGGGCTGTGCGCTGCTGAGCTGTGCGCTGCTGAGCGTGCGCCGCTCAACGTTACGCGCGGGCCCTGTGTCGGCTGCGCGCATGCTGTGCCTGGCATGGCCCATGCTGTGCATGCTGGCGTTCCTGCCGCGCTGTGCAGGCCATGTTTGTTGACTTCGGCATGGCACAGCAGTACGACGGCGTGTGCTACCTCCGGTTTGACGATACCAACCCAGAGGCGGAGAAGCAGGTGGGTCGTCGAGCACGCGTGCTCCTCCCACCGCCGCTGCGTGCGCGCAGGCTGCCAGGCAGGCAGGCAGGCAGTGGCAGGAGGCGACAGCGTGCCTGTGGCGGGAGGCGCCGCAGCGTGCGACGTGCAGATGCGGCGCGTGGCTGGCATGCCCCCAGCCCACCCTGCGTATCTGTTTGCTGCTCGTGTGCAGGAGTACATCGACCACATCCAGGAGATTGTCAGCTGGCTGGGATGGAAGCCTTGGAAGGTGGGTGGAAGCCAGGGCAGGTGACGCAGCTGCGGCGTTGGCTGCATGGTCGGGTCATGGTGGGTCGGCAGGCTCTCCTCCAGGCGCACGTTCCCCCTTCTCAATCCCTTCTCTGTCGCTGCACTTTGTGCCTGTTGTTGCGCAGGTCACCTACTCGTCAGACTACTTTGACCAGCTGTACGACTTTGCGGTGCAGCTGATCAAGGGGGGGCACGCGTATGTGGACCACCAGACAGGGGCAGAAATCAAGGAGTGAGTGCGCGTGTACCACGGTGTGGCCATGTTCTGGACTTGTGGACGCAGCAATGCTCTGCTGCAAGCTCAAGGGAGAGGTGCGGCTGCACTGCATGCGGCCAGCCAAGTGCTGCGCTGCAGCGCCGCACGCCGGCGGACCAGTCGCCCACCGCCCACCCTTGCACCCCTCGTCCGCCCCACACGTTGCTGTTGCTGTGCTGACGCTGCCGTTGGCTTTTGTTTTCCCACCCCACAGGTACCGTGAAAAGCGCGAGCCCAGCCCGTGGCGGGACCGGCCGATTGAGGAGAGCTTGAAGCTGTTTGATGACATGCGGCGGGGGCTGGTGGACGAGGGGCAGGCGACGCTGCGCATGAAGGTGCGGCGGCGCACGCGGGGGGGGGGGGGGGGTCGAGGTTGGAGTTGGGGGCCTGCTGCCACCAGGGTATGCGCCGTGCGGTCCTGCACTAGCTGTGAGTGGCAGGTGGGGCCACTGCTGGTGCCGAAACGCGCGCGCGGCAAGCCCAGGAGTGCTCTGGTAATGCCCGCCTGCTTGCCACCTGCCATTCAAAATCAGTGTGCACTCCAACCCACCACAGATGGACCACAAGAACGAGAACTTCAACATGTTTGACCTGATTGCCTACCGCATCAAGTTTGTGGAGCACCCGCACGCGGGTGGGTGGGTGGGTGGGGCAGGTGGCTCTCCGTCTCCAGCCTTGTGGGCGTGCCTGGCTGCGTGCGCGTGGGTGCCTGCCGGCCTGCCCGCCCGCACGCCTGTTCACCTGTGGTGCTCGTTGCGTGCGCTCTAGTTTGCGTGCGCTCTAGACTGCATGGCCAGCAGCACGTTGCAATGGCCAGCAAGCCCCTTCCATTGATCTCCCAACGATGTACTGCTTGCCTGCAGGCGACAAGTATTGTGTCTACCCCTCGTATGATTTCACGCACTGCTTGGTGAGGGCACAGAGAGTGGCATGGGTGGTGTGGTGTGGGGTGGGGTGGAGTGGGTGGTTCTGACGCACAATGTCGGTGCACGCCACTTGAGGGGCCCGCCGGGCTGCACCGCGCCCCGCCCTCACCGCCTTCTGTCCTCCACTTCCCCCCTTTCAATAGGTCGACGCCCTTGAAAACATCACGCACTCCATGTGCACCCTTGAGTTCGAGTCGCGCCGCGCATCGTACTACTGGCTGCTGGAGGTGTGATGACGTGTGCGACAGCCAGGAGCGGCAGCGGCGCAGGGGCAGTGGGAGCAGCAGCAGACGCGGCGGCGGCGGCGGCGGCGGGGGTGCAAGCCGCTGACGTGGGGTTGCAGCCGCCTCGCCATCCATCGCCCACAGTGCAGCCCTGCCTGGCACGCCAATCCGCGGCCCCCTCATCCCCACATTGTATCTTTCCATTTCCTGCAGGTTCTGGGCACCTACAAGCCGCTTGTGTGGGAGTACAGCCGCCTCAACATCACCCACAACGTCATGTCCAAGCGCAAGCTCAACAAGCTAGTCACAGACAAGTGAGGCAGGCGTCGGCCCGTGCGTGCATGCCAGGCTGCTGCCATGCCCGCCTGCGCTGGCTGCCGAGGCCGGTTGCCAGCTACACACCACATCACATCACGTCGCTCAACCCACCACCCGCCCATCCTTCATGCCCATCCCTCCCAGGTACGTGCTTGGCTGGGACGACCCACGGCTACTCACGCTGGCGGGGCTGCGGCGGCGCGGCGTCACGCCACAGGTGCGCGCTTCAGGCGGAGGGGCTTCCAGGGCGGCTGGTGTCGCGCAGCATTTGTGGCAGCCCGGGGGAGGATGTGGAGGCTTGCAGGCGCGCCCCGCTGCATGCACGCGGGCGTTCACGTGTGCGCTGCTACCACAGCACGTCCTCGGCGCGTCGCCGCACCATCCCCGGAATAGCCCCCCCCCCCCCCCCCCCCACCCACCCCCACCCCACACACACACACACCACCACCACCACCACCACCACCACCACCACCACCACCACCACCACCACCACCCACACCCACACCCACACCCACACGCACACACGCACACACGCACACACGCACACACGCCGCACGCACGCACGCACGCACGCACGCACGCACGCACGCACGCACGCACGCACGCACGCACGCACACACTGCCCTGACGGGCCATGAACGACTCCTGCCGGGAGGCGGGCTCAGCGCACCCACCGTGCAGTACAATACAACGCCTTACTGACGAGCTCATGTTGCGTATCTCCCAACAGGCCATCAACAACTTCTGCCGGGAGGTGGGCGTGACGCGCAGCGAGGGCGAGGTGCACCTCCACAAGCTGGACCACCACATCCGCGCCGAGCTGGACGCCACCAGGTGCGCAGCTACGATGCGCCGGCTGCTGCCCCGTGCAAGCGCGCTGCTGCCCCCCCCGCGTGCGCGCGCGTGGGGTGGCGTGGCGCCTGCATGCGGCAGCCTGCCAGCGTCCTCGCTGCCACCGACCTGGCCGCTTCGGGTGTGCTGTACTCGCTGCGCCTGTCCGCCTGCTCACCCCCTCCCGCCGCCGTCGCTCCGTGCGCGCAGCAAGCGCGCGCTGGGCGTGCTGCGCCCGCTGCGCGTCGTCATCACAAACCTGCCCGACTCCCACTTCGAGGAACTGGAGGCAAAGGTGCGCGCACGCGCTCGCCTCGTTGCTTTGCCCGCAACGACGATGCAGCAGGTGCATTTCGCGGTTGCTGCGCGGCTCTCCTCTGTCCCGTCGCATCTCAGGACGCTTGCCCTGCCCCGCCCTGCCCCGCCCCCTTTGCAGTACTTCCCCGGCCGCGGCGAGGACGGCTACAAAGTGCCGTTCACAAGGGTGGTGTACATCGAGGTGCGCCCGCCGTACCGCTCACGTGGTACTGGCTACTGCTAGCGTGTCAGTTGTTGACTTTAAGTCGCACTCATATACATGCATAAGGTCTTCATGGGGGTGCTCCTGCCCGGTGCGCCGCCTGCTGGCTCGCGCACAATGTTTCTGTTTTCGTTTCACTGGCATGTGGAATTCGGCCTCTGCCGCCGCCAAGGCCATGCGAGCTGCTGTCGCGCCGGCGCATGCGTCTGCAATCGTCGCTGCTCCTGCTGCGCCGCCGCTGCTGCAGCCGGTGCTCATGTCGCCCCTGCCGCCGGTGCCGCCCCCCCTGCCCACCTCGAATCATTTTCCCTGCTTTGCCACGTCATCCGCTGCAGGAGACGGACTTCCGGGAGGACGACTCCAAAGACTACTATGGGCTGGCGCCCGGCAAGGCGGTCATGCTGCGGTGAGCCTTCCGAGGGGGGGGGGGGGGGGGGGGCGACTTGCGTGCGGGGGTGGGCTGCACCACGGCTGTGCTGCGGCACCGAGAAAGGACACGAAGGAGGCCTCACCACCTCACGCCGCCGCCGCCGCAGTTGCTCCTCGCCGCCAGCGGCCACCCACCCACCGCGTGTGCCCCACGTCCGTTCCCTGCCTCCCCTGGTTGCCTGCAGGTATGCGTACCCAATCACGTGCACAGGGTTCAGCAAGGACGGCTGTGGGCGGGTGACGGAGGTGCAGGTGCGCTCACAGGGGCAGCACGCCCGCCGCACGGATGCATGCGCGGTCGTCCGCTGCGCAGGCATTTCGCGTTCCACGAACGCGTCCGTGCTCACCTTCTGGGGAGGCACCACGCCGGTGTTCTCTCTGCTGGCGCTGGCGTTGCTGCTGCCGCCACCGCTGTCGTCGCTGGCACCGCTCTGCCGACCTCAGCAGTAAGCCCACGTGCTGCACGCTCCTCCCGCTCCACGCAGGCCACGTATGACGCGGACTTTACGTTCAAGAAGCCGCCCAAGGGGGTGCTCAACTGGGTGGGCCAGCCGGTGCCGGGCCAGGAGCCGCCGCGCTTCGAGGCCCGCCTGTACGATGTGCTGTTCCGCAGCCAGAACTTGGCGGCAGCGGTGGGTGCAGAGGCTAGGTTGGGTTTGCTTTCTTGCATGCGCATGCATGTGTGCGTGCAGCACCTTGTTCCGCAGCCGGAACCCTGCAGCGGCTGTGCGCAGGGGCTTTGCCTGGGGCGGCGTGGCTCGTCGCCGCTGCAGCCCGCCGTCCCGGCACGCACTCTGACTGTGTGCATCGCTGTGCGCCTCTCCCGGTGCAGGACGACTGGCTGGAAGATTTGAACGAAGAGTCACTTACGGTGGTCAAGGGCGCCTACGCCACGCCAGAGCTTGCCAAGGCGCAGCCGGGGGACAGGTGGGTGCTGGGTGGGCACGGCTGCGCGCGGCACGCACGCACGGCACGCTGCGGGGAATGCGGGGAATGCGACCAGGCTGTGCAGCACACGCAGAGCGCCTGCGCCTTGGGCTGTGAAGTGTGGTCACGAATGTGCCGGCCCCTGCCCTGCCCACTCCCCATGGGCGCTGCCGTCCCTGCCTGGGAGCAGGTTCCAGCTGGAGCGGTTGGGCTACTTTTGCGCCGACCCAGACTCTGCTGCCGGCACGCTGGTCCTCAACCGCACCTGCACCCTCAAGGAGTCCTTCCCCAAGCAGACCTCGGGCAAGACGGCGCCGCGCAAGTGAGCGGCGCGGCGTGCGGCGCGCAGCGTGCAGCAGCGAGGCACGCACAAGCGAGCGCGCCCCCCCGGACTGTACACTAGTGCTGCGCCGCACCCGTGCGTGCAGCGCCTTGAGCGACCGGTGGCAGCGGCCTGCCTTTGTCCCATTCGATTCGCTGCTCGTCCGGCCGCCGCCCGCCGGCGCGTCCTTCCCTCCCGCCCTGCTGTTCCACGTCGGACTGCTTGTTGCTGCTGTGTGATGATATGGAGGTGCCAGGATGCTGGGGCCGGTCTCAAGTGGTTCACTAGACACATCCAGGCGCCGTAGAGCAATCACAACAAGATGTAGCAGTGCAACAGCGAGGCTGGCCGCGGGGCGTGCAATTCGGGCGGCGGTGGTGCGCTTGGGCGGGGTCGGTTGGCAGGTGAGTGCTAGGCAGGCCGGCTGTGACCGTACATGACATACAATGCGGCAGGTCACAGCTGTATGCATGCACTCCCCAAGTCCTGAAGCACCCAATTCCCTGGGAGGGCTGTCGCCGGCTGTACGGGGCTGTCGGCCCAGGCGGTCAACGGGTGCGGGCCTGGTCAGGATGCTGGCCCGGCGTCGCCGCCCTGCCGGTCCCAACGCGGTGTTCAGGTCAATTAGGAGGCTCTGGGCCATGTGGGAGGGTCGGCGGAAGGCGGGAGGCGAGCAGGAGGCGTCCTGCTGAGCCGCCGCAAAGCGTGGAGGGCCCCCCCTGTGGAGAAGAGTTTTGAAGCGCTCCCGCCCTCCCCGCCTCCATTCCGTGATGCAATAGCGGTCCTCCCTCCTCCCTCCCTTCACCCACACCGGCGCCAGGCAGAAGGATGCAGGCGGTTCAGCGCGACGCCGAGAACGGGCTGGGCGCCGCGGCCAAGGCTGGAGGCGCTGGTGCTGCCAAGGCCATGGCACCTGCGGCAGGCAGCCGCCGGTACGCGGGAGGCGGGGGCAGGGCTGTTGGGATTTGCTCTCCGCACAAACGGTCGCCGCCACGGCCCCGCCGCCCGCCCACACCCCTCCCCATCCGCCCTCTGCAGCGCCCTGGGCGACATCGGCAACCTGGTGGGCGGGTTCAACAGCAAGGTGAACGTTGGCAAGGAGATTGCCGCTGGCGACGCCAAGGCCGCCGGCGCGCAGGTGCGACGGGCCAGGACAGGTCCAGAGGTCGTCGTGAGGGCCTGGCGGGCGGGCCGGCCCGCGAGAGGCGCGGCCAGGGTTTGCAGCAGACGCACGCAGCTGGACGCAGACCTCCCGTGCCCACGCCTCGCCTCCTCCTCTTCCTTCACCCTCCAGGGCCGCACCGGAGTCCTCACCCGCCGCGCCACCGCACAGTTGGCCGCCATCGGCGCCGCGCCAGTAAGCTTGGACGGGGAGGGAGCGGCCACTGCACGTCGTCCCGGAGCGCGAGCGCTGCCGCCGCCGCCGCTCCCTCCCTGCAGTCACTCCTCCTCCCCGCCTCCCCCCTCCCCGGTCCCACGTGCAGGGCGCCAACGCCGGCAGCTGGAACGCCAAGCAGCCCCGCAACGGCCTGCGCCCGCGCGACTCCAACCTGTCGGTGGTCAGCCAGGCGGCAGACGGCGCCGCGCCCGCCGCCGAGAAGAAGCCGGCGTCGCGCAGCATGAGCGAGCTGCTGGCGGCGCGCAGCGAGGCAGCAGTGTCCGGCAGCAAGGCGAAGAAGCAGTGCGTGCCGGCGCTGCCCGACATTGACAGCGTGGACGCCGCCGACCCGCTGGCCGCCACCGACTTTGTGACCGACATCTTCTCCTACTACAAGCGCGTGGAGCCGCAGCTGCGCATCGCGCCCGACTACATGTCCCGCCAGGTGAGGGCCGGCTGGGGGCAGTGGGGAGGCTGGAGGAGGGTGCAGGCGGAGGGGGCCCACCTGACCTGTACTCCTCCCTGCCCCCGCCTCCTCCCTCCCCTGCAGACTGACATCAACGACAAGATGCGCGCCATCCTGATCGACTGGCTGGTGGACGTGCACCTCAAGTTCAAGGTGGGTACATGTGTGTGTGTGTGGGGGGGGGGGGGAGGGGGGGGGGGACCCAACGGGGATGCAATGGAGTGTGGAAGGAGGAAGTTGCCTACTGGTCTCCCACCTCGAAAGATGCCTGGCCGCACCACGCCCACCACCTCCCAACCTGACTCCTTGCGCTGCTACGTGTCGCGCTGCGCCGCCTGCTCACCCTCCCGCCCCCCGGTTTCCCATCCCCCTCCCCTCGCAGCTGATGCCTGAGACCTTGTACCTCACCGTCAACCTGATCGACCGCTTCCTGGAGCAGAAGCAGGTCACCCGCAAGCACCTGCAGCTGGTGGGCGTCACTGCCATGCTCATCGCCTCCAAGTACGAGGAGATCTGGGCGCCCGAGGTAGGCAGGCAGGCAGGGTGGGGGCAAGGGCGGCCAGGCGTGCGTGCTGGCGCTCGCCTTCCGCCAGTGCAGCCGGCACAGAACTGAGAGTGCCTCGCCCCCGTGTGCTGCAGGTGCGCGACTTTGTGTACATCTCCGACCGCGCCTACACGCGCGACCAGATCCTCAACATGGAGAAGATCATGCTCAACACGCTGCGCTTCAACCTGACCGTGCCAAGTGGGTGCCAGCGAGGGTGGGGGGGTGGGGTGGGGAGGCAGGACAGCAGGAGATTGGCAGGAGCTTGCGTGCTCTGCGCCCCTGCCCGCATCACCTCTACGCCCTGCCCGCCTGCCCCCACCGACCCGCCCTCCCCTTCCCCCACCCCTCCCCGCCAGGCATCTACAACTTCATGGGCCGCAACTTCAAGGCTGCTAAGGTGACCGACAACAAGGATGTGACGCTGCTGGCCACCTACCTGGTGGAGCTGTCCCTGGTGGACTACTCCGCGCTCAAGGTGGGTGATGGGGGAGACAGGGGGACGGGCGGAGTTGCACTGTCAGCGGTGCATGATCGCAAAGCAGACTGGCCGCGCCCGCCGCCCGCCGGACCCCCACCCACCCACCCACCCCCGTCACCCTTCCCCCCTTCTGTCCCCGCCCCCATCCCCCATGCTCTGCAGTTCCCCTACTCCCAGATTGCTGCCTCTGCGCTCTACGTGGCCCAGCAGGCTGTCGGCTCGTCCGACCCCTACTGCCACACGCTGGCCAAGCACTCCGGCTACAACCTGGCCGCCATCCAGGACTGCTCGCAGCACCTGGCGGGCCTCATGCGCAAGGCGCCCACCTCCTCCCTGGTGGCAGTGTACAAGAAGGTGGGTGGGGTGGGGGTTAGAGCGCTGGTGTGGGGGTATGTTCAGTGCCGCAAGGAGCGTGCCTGCGCCTGCCTGGGCCCTCGCTGTCGCTCGCCCGCCCTCCGTCCCACCCCCACCCCCCTGCCTTCCCATTCCTGCAGTATTCTAGCGAGAAGATGCAGCAGATTGCGCTGACATACGAAGCGCCGGCGCTCTTCCAGCATTAGACGTCACACTCCGGGCGGCACGCCCTGCCGGTCCCTCGCACGCCGCACGCACCCGCAAGAAGCCAGGCGCCCGGCCTTGCACCGGCGGGGCGCGTCGCCCCCGTCCAGTTGCTTCACCCCCCCGAATTGCCACGCGCAGTAGGCAGACTCTCCTAGCTAGCTAGCTCAACCCCTCGTTTGCCCTCCCTGTACTCACCCCCCCGTCCGACCTCTGTTCCTTTGGTGGCTGCCTTTCCCCCTGCCAGCTGCCTGCTCCCTTTTTCTCATTTCCTTACTCCTGAACTCTCCCCTCTGCTGCTGAAGTTAAGCAGCCGCCTGTAACTGGCGTGATCCCGTCGGCGGTTTGAGGAGGGGGACAGGAGAGGCATGACCATACCGGCCGGCAGAGGAAGATACGCGAGCAGCAAGCACAGCGAGTTGAAGCACGAGGCCGGCTGGATGGGCGCCCGGACGGTTGATGGGTGCAAGGAGCGGTTGTGGGCTTGAAGATGCGGTACTGGCAAGAAAGCAGAGCAACTGACGAGACAAAGAAAGAATGGGGGAGGGAGCACACTGCAGGAAGATGTACTGGCACAAGTAGGGAGGCATACAGAAAGCTGAGCTGAATGGGTGGAAGCTTTGCTCAGCCCTGGCTGTCGAGCTGCTTGGCGGCAGCACCCACGCCGTCGGGGGTGCAGCCAAACACACGGCAAGCATTGTCCCAGGTGGCGCATGCCACCTCTTCTTCCGGCCTGCCTGCCGCCGCCGCCACCAGCTGCAGCGTCCAGCGCAGCACGCAGGGGCGGTTGAGCTGGGCGAGGCCCGCTGCTCGCAGCTCGCCCGGCAGGTGCGACAGCTGAGGCAGCGCATGCAGCCAGGCTGGCGGCGGGTCGAGCGCTCCATCTGGGCTGTCGCTCTCTATCATCAGGCGGTCCAGCGGGATGGCACGCACCTGCATGGCACAGGGCGTGGTGGTGGGAGGACGAAGAGGGTGGCACAGTGTGATGGGGAGAGGCAGCAATGAATGGGAGGGAGGCAGGCAGGGCAGGCGGGGCTGTTGCCTGCAGGCTCGGCGCCGGCGCCGGCGTCGCCCTCGTGCCCTGCGCCTCCTTCCACCCAACCCGCCCCGCCGCTGCCCCCGCCCTCGGTGCACCATGGGCAGGGCCTTGGCAGGCGGCTGCTTGAGCAGGTGACCCGACAGAGAGAAGTAGACGGGCGTGCGCAGCGCCGCAAGCACCGCCGTCATCTCCGCCGCGCCCGTCCACGAGTGCAGCACCACGGGCACCGTGAGGGCCAGGCGGCGCAGCGCGTCGTGCACAGCGCCGTACGCGCGCACGCAGTGCACCTGCAGCCGGAGCATTGTCGGAGGGGGAGGGCCAGACCAGACCTGTGGCAGGGGGAGCGAGGGGCAGCAGGTGCCAGCACCACCCTCCCAGCAGCACCTCATGCACGCTGCCCCTCGTCTTTTGCCTTCCGACCACCTCAGCTCACCATCGGCTGCAGGCTGTTGCAGCTGTCAACTGTTTTCAATCGGATCCCATTCACAACAATCCACCTGCTAGCTTCAGCACCAGCACAACGGTGCCGCGCCGTACACCGGCTCGCTTGCCACCCTCCCCGCCCCAGCGCACCGACACCGGCCTTTGCAGCTCCTGCGCCAGCATCAGCTGCGCCTCAAATGCCTCCAGCTGCTCTGCGTAGCCTGCGGCGCAGCGGGGCCCCCTGTCCAGCCCGCACTGCAGCAGGCAGCAGCAGGGCGCCGGGGTGGGGGGGGCCACAGGCGCGCCAACTGACTGTCAGAATGCCTTGGGGTGCCCACACATGCGTGCTACAGCAATGACCACGGCAAGGCAGGACAAGGCAAGCATCTCGACAGGACTTGCCAGCATCGCACGTGTGTGTGCCGCCGCCCAGCCCGCCGGCGCACCTCTCCTAGGCCCGCCGTGGGGTGCGCCAGGAGCGCCGCCCGCAGCCGTTCCAGCCAGTCGGGGCTGCGCCGTGCCACCCACCAGGGATGCAGCCCAAAGTTTGGGACAACTGTGGGCAGGGCTGCGCCGCTGCTGCTGCCGCTGCTGCTGGCGCCACCGCCACCGCTGCTGCCGCCGCCGTCGGCGCACAACTCGGCGACGCGCGCCCAGTCGTCCTGCCAGCAGCCGTTGCAGGCCAGGGCCGCCACCCCAACTTCAGCCGCCTTTCGCAGGTGGCAGTGAGCCTGCAGGTGGCAGTGAGCGTCAAAAAGGCGAGCGCGGGGCGACGTCGCGGGCGCTGGATGGCCCCCAGCGGTCATGATGGTCGCATTGAAACGAATAGATAGCCGATCAGGCGAACCGAGGGCATGAGGGACATGCAGTGCACTGCGCCACGAGGGGCGGCAGCGGCGGCAGCGGCAGCCAGGCCATGCGGCCAGGTGTGGGCATAACCCAAGCTGTAAAATCAAAGGCCATAGACGAGCTTGTGATAAGCAATGGTATGAGTGCCGCTGGCGTCGGGTTCCTTGCCCAGCCAGCTGGCGAACCGAGTGCCACGAGCGCGACATCAGCCCGCTCTTCGGTATCAAATCACGTGCACAGCTGAATAGTGATTCAATATAAACAGCTGTTGTGGCTGTACCCACACCATTGTTGACAGCGGGGGATGCGCGAGCTGATCAGCTGAGCAGGGCGGCAGGAGGGGTGAGGGGCAGGGAGCAGAAAGCGAGCAGGCGCGTGCATGAAGGGGCGGTGGTGGAAGCCTCTGTGAAAGTTTGAAAGTGCAGCTTGCAAGCAGCCGGGCCTAAGGGCACGCTGCTAAAGAACTCCTGTAGGACGTCAGGCGTGTGCGTTGCGCTGCCAGGCGCGGGCACTCGGTCCTGTGCTGCAGCCAGTGCCTGCCCTGGCAGGCGGCAGAGCAGTAGGGGGGCAGAACGGCTGGCCCTACACAGGCCCTGCGCAGCTTGATGACCCTGGCAGGCATGCCGCACCCAGCGCATGTGTGCAGGAGGGAGGGCATGGGCGTGCCTGATGCGCGGCTGGCAGGGTCCAGCCCTACTGAGGGCACCAGGGGGCGGCACTCGGTCGCCTTGCGCCCCACGTCAGCTGCCTGCCACCTGCCACACCTGCCGGTCTGCGCTGCCCTTGTACCGTGCATGCTCGGCCAGCAGACGACGCCCCCCTCCCCAAGCTCTCAGGGGAAGTCTGGGACCAAAGATCAAGGCTCGACAGCCGGCTCGTGGGGAGGAGCGCCTCCCATGGGGCACAGGTGGCTCGGGCGGTGGGCGGCGGCACGGTGAGCAGTAAGCGGTGGCAAGCGGCAAACTGGCTCTGCGAGCTGCAAGCATGCTAGTGCAGTGTGCAGAAGCTATCTCCACGCACGCTGCAAGCCGTGAGGCCTTGGCAGGCAACTGCACGCGTTGCGCTGCTCCCACGTGCTCCGAACGTGGCTGCACGAAAATCGTGCAGGGAAAGGCAAGCAAGAGGGGGCACGAGAGGCGACAGGCAGGGAGAGGCTGTTGAGTGGCAGCGAAGTGGTGGCACGCATGTGTTGCGTGCCCTCCTGCAGCAGGCAGGCCAGGGGGTCGACCGGTGCAGGGGTCGACCCAGCACGCAACATGTGGCCAGCCAGTGCGACGTTCTTAGGCCGCCCCTTCTCCCGCCACTGCACCAAAGGTCTGCCGTAGTCTTCCGACCACGGCACAAGCTCCGCCAACCCCTCCCAACCCGCATTCCCCCGCCGCAATGCCGCTCCACCCTCTGTGAGCTCTTTCCAACCAAAAACACTGCATACCGAAGGTGTCGGAGGGCGTTTCCGCACCGGCACGAGGCATGGGGCGCCGCAAGAAGGCCGGCGCCGCTGGCGGCGGCGCGAGCGGCAGCGGCCTTAGCCCTCCGCCGCCGCAGCTCGACCGCGGCCAGCTTGCCGACTGCCTCAGCCAGACCAGCAAAATCGCGGCCGAGTGCAACTCCATCCTGCGAGACCTGCTGCGCGGCAGGTGCGGCTCGTTGCAGGGACGAAGGAGTCGCAAGAGCGGTGGTCGCCCGCGTGCCGGCTAAGCGACACTGCGCCAAGCAGCCCGGCAGCTCAGCCGCGAGCCGCTTGCATGCAGCATGACCCATGGACTATGCACCACAGGCGACGCCACGGGTGACGAGATACCCATGAATGCGGCAGGCACAGCGTGCTGTCGGTGCAAGTCGCGCGGCCCACGGCTGCTGCACCGCGACGTAATGCGCCTCCCTGCCCCCTGCCGCCTGCCCGCCCGCAGGTCCCCCCAGCACCAGGACCTGCAGCGCCTGGCCAGCCAGGTGTTGATGGGCCAGTCTGTGGGGCTCACCGACCTTCAGCGCAAGATGGAGAGCCAGCAGGCCACCCTGGCAGAGCTGCTCAAGGTAGGCAGGCTGGGTGGCGCCGCGCCACACGGCGTGCCTGCTTGCTTGATGGCTGCGGCGCATGCCGAGTCGGGGCAAAGGGTGGGGAGCCAGCAGGCCGCGCTGGCAGAGCCGCTCAAGGTATGGTGCGCGGGGGCATCGCTTTCCCGCCCAGGCTCCGCGGCTGCGGCAGCGCACCGTGCGCCGCCCCAGCCGCGCACGGCAGACCTGCTCACATGCACCCTTGCATCAGCGGCCGGCCCCTGCCACAACGCGCCCCTGCCCTCATCATCCCTCCAGATGCTGAAGCCCGCAGCGGGCACGGCGGCGCTGGGCGTGCCGGCGGGGCCCGACGGCGACGCAGGCGCTGTGCTGGCGACGTACGCGGCGCAGCAGCCCAGCCTGTCGATCGTCAAGGGATGGGACGCGCTCAACCTGCTGGCGGCGCCTGTGCGGCGGCGCAAAGGCCAGGTGCGTGGTTGTGGGGTGTTGCAGCGCCGCCGCCGGTTGGCCTGCAGACCCCGTGGCTGCATGGCGCTGCGTGGCGCTGCTGCTGCGCTGCAGCACGCGAGCACTGGTAGCTGGGCAGCGTATCGATGTCCGCACCATGCACTTCTCCGGTGCACATATATACCGCACGGTTCCCCTTCCTGCCGCAGAAGGTGGACCGCCGGCCAGAGGGCGGCGGCGCCGCCGGCACCAAGCGCGAGCGGTGCTTCGGCGTGGAGGCCTTCTGGCGGCAGACGGGGCCGCAGGAGCGGCGCAAGCTGCTGCGCGCCCCGCTGGCCAAGATGGCGGAAGGTGGGTGGGCGGCTGGGCGCGTGCTAGCATACAAATGGGGGTGGCGGCGAGCGGAGGGCACTCTCGACCTGTTGCTTGCACTGGGGAGGACGACCGGCGACTGAGAACGTTGTGTCCTTTCATCTGTGGCCCTTGCAGCCGTGCGCGCGGAGCAGGGGGAGGAAGGAGTGCGGGAGCTGGCTGAAGTGCTGGCGCTGCTGCGCCAGCAGGGCGGGTGCTGCGCCGCCTACTGGCGCTGCCCCTGCTGCGACACGCGCCTCCTGGACGCGGCCTCCTTTGTGCAGCATGTGCAGTCGTACCACGAAGAGGTGGGATGCAGCGCAGCATGGCACAGCGCAGCACAGCACGTTGTGAGGCTGTCCGGGCATACACGTGCTGTTGGCGCATGTGCACAGCCCCCCCCACCCCCACCCCCTGGCTGCCTGCCCGGCTGCTGGGGCGTGCTGGCGAAATGCCCGCGTGGCATGCTGCTGGCGAGTGCCCTCCCTGTGCTGCCGCCCACAGCCCCACCACGCCCCCTGCCTGCAGGTGCAGTACACGCCAGAAGGCGCCGCTGTGCAGTGCACGAAATGCTTGAAAGAGGTGGGTCGGAGGCATTGGGCCCGCTGGCGGCGAGGCCTGGCGCGGCTGCCGTCTGGCTGTGTGGACTTTGAGCGGGGGACGCATGCAGCGGCAACCGACCTGCAACCGTTTTTGCTTGAGCTTTCCGTTGGTTGGGACAGCTCTTTGGGGCTTCTCAATCGGGAGGCACGCGTGAGGCCAGCAACGCTGCATCCTTCTGCGTTCTTTCACTCCCCCTCCCCTTCGCAGGTGGTGGGCGCGCATTACCAAAACGAGGAGCCTGGGTTCCCCACAGTCGTGCTGTGCATGACCTGCTGCTGGGACGAGCAGATACTGCAGGCAGCGGGCGGCGACGACAGCGGCAGCGCGATGCAGCTGCGCATGCCGCAGCCGGGGCAGCGGCTTCCCCCCGGCGTCGCCGACGGCGGGCGGTGGTGGCTGGAGGGCGGGCGGCGCAGCGGCAGCGGCAGCAGCGGCGGCGCAAGCAGCAGTGGGTCGGATGACAACGACGGCAGCAGTGACGGCGAAGGCGGCGCCAGCAGGGCGCAGCAGCTGGCGCTGCAGCAGCAGATGGAGCAGCAGGTGCACGCCGCAGGCGGCCTGCTCGCCGCGGTGGCACGGCAGCTCGACGCCCTCGCCGCCGCGGCGCCCGCCGGCAGCAGCACACGCGCGGTGGTGCCGTTTGAGCAGGCCCTGCTCGGGCTGGTGGCCCGCGCGCAGCAGCTGCTCAGCACGCCGGGCGCCGTCGCCGCACTGCACCGCGGAGACGCGGGCGCGCCGCAGCAGGCGTGCGCGGGGCGGCAGGCAGCAGAGGCGCAGCTGTGCGCTGCGCGGGTCTCGCCCGAGGTGGTGGAGGTGAGGGGGAGAGGCCGGGGGTCGGGCCCGGCTGCTTGCGACGCGACTGTGACGCGACCGCAGGCAGAGACGGCAGCAACACATCAGCATGCACGACGCCCACGCTCGAGTTGGTGCCCTGCCTCACTGCCCCTTCCTTGCATTGCCTTCCTCCCAGGCCTCCCTGTGCTACCTGAGCCCGAAGGAGCTGCAGTGCCTGCTGGGGTACATCATCACGCGGCACGGCGCCGCGCTGGGCCCCCGCAGCGGGCACGCCGCCGGCGAGCTCCTGAGCAGCAGCGCCGCGGCGGCGGCTGCCGCGGACTACAGCAGCGGCAGCGAGGGCGGCGGCAGCAGCGACACGGAGGACTTTGGAGGCAGCACGCCCGACCTGGGGAGCCCCACAACGGGGATACTGGTGCCTGGAGGCGCCGCCGCTGCGCGCGCTGTGAGGCGCCACCGCAGCGTGCAGCAGCCCAGCTACGACCCTGGGTGTGCCTCTGTGTTTGGGTTCGGCCTGGAGGCGGAAGCTGGCGGGGCGCTGCCCCTGCTGCTCGAAGGCGGCGACGCAGCTGGCAGTGCCAGCGCAGGCAGCGACGACGACGACATCGCCACCGCCGAGCCGCCAGGCGCGGCGCTGCTGCGGCAGCAGCTGGCGGCGCTGGGCGGGCAGCGGGGAGCGGCGGCGACGGAGCTTGTGGCGGGCGGGCAGCTGAGCGGCGACGAGTGCCTGGAGCCTCACCCCTGGTGGATTGAGCACCTGTCACACAAGGCAAGGCTCCTCACTTGCCTGGCCTGCTTCTTGTTGGTCCCTGCATACGGTATCGTGCACATGCCTGGTGCCTCTTTGCAGTCTCTGCAGCCGCGGCAGTGCCTCATGCAGTCACTGCAGCTGCAGCGCGGCGCCGTGCTTCCCCCCCGTGCCGTCGTTGGCACCTGCGGGACGCCTCACACCCCGTGCTGAACCCCGACCGATCCCCCCTCCCCTCCCCCCGCCCCCCACACCCACCCACCCACACACACACACACACACCACCACCACCCACCCACACACACACCACTGCAGAGCTGGCACGACTTCCCAGGGGACGGCGCGGCAGAGGTGTACCTGCTGCAGTGGGTGTACGGCAACGTGGCGCACGCCCCCACGGGTGCGTGCGCTGGGGCGGGCGCTTGGTTGAAGGGGGGTTGGGGGCGGGCAGCCGTGGCGCCCGCATGCGCCTCTCCATGGAGGCACTTGCACCGTGCTGGCACCATACGCGTCTCCTCTCGTGATCCTCGCTTCCCCCCCCCCCCCACCACCACCACCACCACACACACACACACACACACACACACCCAGGACTTTCTCGAGCAGTAGCAAGCAGTGCTGCAGCGTCTCCCCTCTTCAACACCCCCTCACCCCAGTTCCCCCCGCCCCGCCGCTGCAGAGGACTTTTTGGAGCGGCAGCGCCTGGCGGCGGGGACCAAGGGGTGTGACGCGGCAGTCATGGAGTGCCTCTCCGAGCTGGCAGACATCTGGCGCCAGTGAGTTGATTACAGGGGGTGGTGGGCAGCAAGGCGGGGGAACAGCCTGCCTGCAAAGCCGCCGTCGACCCTTCCTTCACCCCTACGCTCGCCCACCCACCCCGCCCTACCCCTCCCCCTTGCCAGGCTGGCGGCCGCCACCGCCCGCAAGCGCCAACTGCAGGCCCTGCGCGACGGCGTGCGCGAGGAGACGGCGGCGGTGCGCTCTTTCGAGGAGGCTGGAGCGGCGGCGCTGCGGACTCAGGTGGGACCAAGGGGGGGGGGGGGGGCCATGTCCTGTACCCTGCTGTGGCCCAACCTCCTGCCGTGCCTGCGCCCACGCCCCCGAGCGCTCCCGTGCCGCCCGCCGCCCCACCCAACACCCCCCTCGGCTTGCTCTCCTACCACAAGCAGGCCGCGGAGTTCTTCGACGAGCTGGGCGGCAGCGGCAGCCCGCGCGCCGCGGCGGGCGGCGCGCCGCCCTCGCTGGCGGCGGGCGGCGTGCAGTGGAGCCAGCGTGCGCTGGGCAAGCTGCAGCGCTTTCACCAGCTCAAGGACGAGAGCAGCATACGGTGGGTGCCTGGGGCCGTCGGCTGCGCTCGGTTGTGCCCCCCTCGACCGGGGAGGCAGCCAGCTCTCGCTCTCGCTGCACGCAGCGGCCGGCACCCCGCGCGCTGCCCTGCCTGCCCCTGCTGACTGTTACATCGCCCCCCCCCCCGGTCCACCGCTGTGTCAATCCATCCCGAGCAGATACGCACAATCGCTGATTGACCGGGAGGTGGCGGTGCTGGAGCTGGCTGAGGAGGTGAGGAGAGGGGAAGGGACGCCCGCTGCAGTGTCAGGCGTGGTTTGGTCGCAGCACAGCATCGTGGCTGCACTCCTGGCTGCTCCCGCTGATGCGCGGCCGCCCCCGCCCCCGCGTCGCCTTTGCCTGTGCTCCTTTCCCTGCCTGCCTGCCTGCCTGCCGGCCTGCCGGCCTGCCGGCGGACCTGCACGAGCTTTGCCTGGCAGCGGCATAGCAAGTGGCTCCCTGTGCCCCGACCTCTCTGCTGGCCTAACCCTCGTAAACCATATGCACAACCCCCTTCATTTCAACACAGATGGATCTGCACGAGCTTGGTCTGGCGGCAGCAGAAGTCGCTTCCATCGAGGCCGCCCTGGCGGATGCGCGGCGCAGCGTGGCGGAGGCGGAGGCCGAGCGGCAGCGGCTGGTTGCCGAGGGCCCTGCGCCACACCGCAAGAAGGATGTGCTGGATAAGGTGGGTCAAACTGCGTTCCGTCTGATTCAACCATGGTACAAATTTGCACATTTTAGTAATGCAAATGCCATTAATGCAAATGCCATTAATGCAAATGCCATTAATGCAAATGCCATCTCTCTACCGTGAGGCCTGGCCTCCCCACCCCTGGTCGGCTCATGAAAGCACGATCGCTCGTAATGTTCGCAAACCCTCTGCCTCCCCCCCCCCATCCACCCCCACGCCACAGGTCAACAAAGAGGCGGAGCACCGGGAGCGGCTGCAGGAGCTGCAGCAGCGCGTCGCCGCCGGGCAGGAGCGCATCTTCAGCGGTGAGGCCCGGCGGCGGCGGCGGCGTGTGGGGAGGGGCATGCTGGCAGGGGCGCACCTGCCGCGCGTCGCGGCGGGGCGGGGGCAGAGCGCTTCTGGGTGCGCCTGCCTCGAGCGCATCACCGCTGTGCTGAGCGCCTCACTGCCAGCTGCGTGCCCACCGCCGTCGTCTTCGACCAGTCATTGTCCCCTCCTCCTCCTCCTCCTCTCCTGCAGAAGAGGGCTTCCTCGCGGATGCTCGCAAGCGGCATGATGAGCTGGCAGCAGAGCTTGAAGAGGTTGGTTGGGGGTGGCGCGCCGCACGCTGGGGCGGCGCGCCTGCGACGCACGCCTGTGCTGCTGCAGGGATGTTGTACGGATGGATGGATGCTTGAGGGCGGTGGCCTGGCACGCGACATGCCCTGCCCCGCCAAGAGCAGCGCACGCTTCACCTGCAGGCTGCCGGCCTTGCCGCGTGCGCATGCTACGCCCTCCGCACCACCGCTGCAGCACGCGTCATTTTTGCATGCACGTCTTGCCTTTTGTTGCAATGCCCCCACGCCCGACCCCCTCCCCCACCCCACCCCACCCCACCCACACACACACACACCCCAACCCCTTGTGCTGCCGCCGCCCCTTCTCGTCCTCCTCAGGTGCGCACCGACATGGCTGCATTCCTGGAGCGCCGCGCGGCGCTGGACCGCGCCTGCCACGACGTGCTGGCTGCGCAGGCAAGTGGTTGGCAAGAGGCTGGGCGCTGGGTGGCTGGGGCTAGTGCTGACACAGGTCGTTGCGGGACGGCAGTGCTTTGCGAGGGTGACAGAGCAATTGGCAGGACACTGTACCGCTCCGTACAAACAAGTACAAGTGAGTACACAGGCAGCCGCGGCTTGTGCCGCACCTGCGGGAGCACCGTGCAGCTCGCTGCTCACCCCCTCGCCGGCCCCCCGCCCCCTGCCGACTGCCCCCGCGCGCTGCCCCGCCTTCCCCCCCACCTCCTCCCACCCCGCAGGAGCGGGACCGAGACCAGCAGCTGACCGATGCACACGTGGATGCACGCATCCGCGCCGTGTGGCAGGTTGTCACCTGCGTGGCCGACGCCATCCGCCTGCTGCACGACCGCTACGCTGCCGACGCGGCGTCCAGCGAGTCCGAGCGCCACCTCCGCTGCAACGGTGGGCGGGCGGCGGCGGGCGGGCGGGCGGGCGGGCGTAAGAGTTGCGGGCCTGCCGGGGGCGCTGTGGGTCTGTGTGCGCCTGTGGCTGGCCTGCCTCTGTTCCTTGGGTTTGGGCGTGCAGGAGCCGTGTGCTGCCAGGCGGGGCGCGGGCGCTGCCAGGCGTGCGTCTCCTGCGGCTGCGCACAGAGGCCCCGCAGGAGCGGACGGGCCCCTTCCCTCCCTGCAGGGTCGACCTTGCTGCATGCCCATGCCCCCCTCTCACCCTGCTCTGCTCCACTCCACCCCACACACCCGGAGCCCTTCCCTCCCCTGCTGCAGGGCAAGCACAGGGGCTGTGCGTAGAGCTGGAGGAGCGTGGTTCTGCCCTGTGGGGAGACCTCGAGCGGCTGAGGCGCCGGGCGGTGGACCTGGCCTGCTGCGATGCCAGCAGCGTGGTCGAGGCGGCGGCCCTGGAGGTCATTCGCACGCAGGCAGGCGCTGGGGGCGTGGCTGGTGGTGCTGCAATTAGGTGTTGCTGTTGTGTGTCGCATTTTGCGTCCGGCACAGGCGTGTGTGGAGCCTGCAGCGGGCCCCTTGGAGAGGCCAGCCACTGCCCCCGCGGGCCTGCCCTCACCCCTTCCACCTTCCGCCTCTGTTGCGGCAGCTTGAAGATGCGGCGGTGGCGGCGCGTGAGGCGGCGACGATGGACCTGCTACGGGAGCTGGAGCAGGAGGAAGCTGCCAAGAAGGTGGGTGCAGCAGGGAGGAAGCTGCCGAGAAGGGGGGGGGGGGGGGCTGCCTGCGCCGCCCAGGACGGAGCTGACGTTGGTGTTGCGCTTTGCCCGCGCTGAGCCGGCAAGCTTGCACATGCACTGACCCTCTGATGTGTCCACCCCGGCCGGCGCAGGCCGCCGAGGGCAAAAAGGGGAAGAAGAAGAAAAAGAGGGGGGGGCGGGCGCAGGAGGAGGAGGAGGCGGAGGAGACGGATGAAGAGCCTCTGGCGGCGGCTGCGGCGGCAGACGGCGCCCTCGGCTCTGGCAGCAGCGGCGGCGGCAGCAAGGTGGTGTCGCGCAAGGGCAGTGGCGGCAGTGGCGACGGCAGCGGCAATGGTGGCGACGACATCGCAGGGATGGAGCTGCTGCTGTCAAGCCTGGGCCAAATTGCGCCTGAGATCAGGTGCGGGGGAACAAAGTCAAGTTGGGCCTCCAGAGCGACACTGCGTTGAGGGGAGAGAAGTGTGAGGAGGTGCGTGATGACATGTGGGGCGGAGAGAAGTTGGGGGAGGGGGTGCAACGGGCTTGCTGGCTGGCATGGGAGCTTTGGGGAGCGCTGGTTTGCTATAGAAACAGCCAATATAGGAACAAGAACTGAATATCGGTTATGCCGCAGGGTGGAGCTCAAACTGGTCTGGTTTGGTCTGGTCTGGTCTGGTCTGGTCTGGTCTGGTCTGGTCTGGTCTGGTCTGGTTCTTTTTCTCCGGTTACAACTTTGCTTTCGTTCTGTCGCAGGGCGGAGCTCGAGTATGAGGCGGCCCTCGAGCGGCGGCGGCAGGAGCTGGAGGCGGAGCGGCAGCGCAAGGAGCAGGACATGATGCGGCAGGCCCAGGAGGCGTCGCTGCGCGAGCTGCAGCACAGCGCCGCGCCGGGCGGCGGCAGGGCCGGCAAGGCCGGCAAAGGCGGCGCGGCAGGCGGCGGCGGCGGCGCCAGCGCCAGCGCCAAGAGCGGCGGCAGCGTGACACCCGTGGGCAAGTCGCCCAAAAAGGCGGCGCCGGCAGCTGCACCGGCTGCAGCGCCGGCGGCGGCCGCAGGCGCACGCTCCGCCCCCACCACCCCTGGCAAAGTGAAGGCAGCGGGCGCGGCGGCGGCAGCCTCGACCGGCGGCCGCGTCATCACGGTCGCGGTTGCGGCGGTGCGCAAGGGCGGCGGCGGCGCGCAGCCGGCGTTGCCGCCGCCGCCGCCGCCGCCCGCCTCTGCCAAGTCCCCTGCAAAGCTGGTGCCGGTGCCGCTGGCGGCGGCGCCTGCAGCCGCTGCAGCTGGCGGCGGCGGCGGCAGCACCCAGGAGCACAAATTCGAAATGCGGGTCACTTCATACTATGGAGACTGGCGGTGCTTCTGCGGGGAGACCAACAGGCTCTGGGACACGTGTGTGTGCGGCCAGATCCCTCCCTGCAGGTGGGTGGTGCGACTGCTTGGTGGTGGGCGCTGGAGGAGCTGGCGCCTGCCCGCGTGTGGGCTTGTATGTGTGCACAGCTGCCAGCCGGGCGTGGCCCCTGCTGCCCTGTTGCTTGCCCGGCCGGCGCCTTGCGTGTGTGTGTGTTTCCTGATGCGACGCCAACCGCATTCTCTCTGCCCGCCGCCCCGTCCCACCCTGCCCCCCCCCCTGCAGGGACTGGGTGCGCGGCCGCTGTACCTACAAGACGCGCTGCCGCTTCGAGCACCCGCCGTTTGAGGTGCGCGGCCGCCTCCGTTGGACGCGTGCAGCCCAGCAGCTGCGTGGGTTGTGCAGCCGCCGTTCCTGCTGCGCTCTGCCCCTGCATCACGGCGGTTGTGCTTGGCCCTGCGATTCGAGTTTCGAGCACCCACCCTCCCTGCCCTGCCCTGCCCTGACCCGCCCTGCCCTGCCTTGACCCGCCCCGCCCTGCAGCTCCCCGACTCGCTGCCCCGCCCCAAGAGCCCCATCGCCAAGCCCTCCCCCGACGCCGTCGTCTTCAAGAAGGGCGCAGCCGGCGGCGGGCAGGTGAGGAGCACAGCATCGGCTGCAGCAGTCCTTGCAGGCGCTCGCTTGCGCCAGTCCAACCAGCAGTGACCGACAGTCGTCAGTCCGCTCCCGCCGCCCCTCGAACCCCCAGCACCCACCGCGTGATCCTCTGCTGCGCCCCACCCTCTCGCGCGCAGGCGCGCGCGAGCGGCGGCGGCAAGGCAGGGCCGGCCCCGGTGACCACGCCCGACTCGCCGGCTGTGGTGGCGGCGCCTCGGGCGGCGGCGGGAAAGGGCGGCACCGGCGGGCGCACCGTCCAGCTGGTGAAGCCTGGGGGGCGGCCAGGCGGCAGCGTGCCCGCAGCAGCGGCGGCGGCTGCAGCAGCGGCGGCGGGCAAGGCGGCGGCGGCGGCAGACGCTGCGCCGCCACCGCCGCTCAAGCCGGCGCCTTGGGCGAACGTCAAGCCCGGCGCCGCCGCACCGCCGCCAGCGGGCCCAGACTCCCTCGCAGCAGCAGCAGCGGCGGCGGCGGCGATGGTGGCGGAAGGAGCAGCTGCAGCGGACCTGCCCGGCGCCCCCTCTGGCTTCAGCCTCTTTGGCGGCAGCAACCCGCTGCTGTCGGCGTTTGGCGGCGGCGGCGGCGGCGCCGGCAGCGAGCCGGGGCTTGCGTCCCTGGGTGCCGAGCCGGCGGCCAGCACGGATTCCGCGGTGCTGGCGTTCTCCAGCAGCGGCAGCCTCTTCGGGCCTTCCATATTCGCGCCGGCGGGGCCGCCGCCGCCGCACTCGCCGGCGGACCCGTCGTCCAGGCTGCACATGCCGCACCCGTTGGCCATGCACCCGCCGCTCAGCCCCTCGCAGCTGTCGGGCCACGGCGGCGTGGGCAGCATCCCGCACTCGCCGCTGCTGCTCAGCCCGCAGCAGCCAGGGCTGGCGGCACCGCCGTCACCGGCCGTGCCGTCGGCCACGCTGCCCTACCTGCCCTCCCTGGCCTCCCCCGTGCAGCACGGCAGCGGGCTGGGCAGTCCCTTGGGGGACCTGTCGGGCGTTTTGGGCAGCCCCTCTCAGGCGCCTGGGCTGGACTTTGCGGGGCTTGCGGCCTTCCAGCAGCACTTGCAGCACGCCGGGCCGCCGCCGTTTGGCAACGGCGCCGCCCCCGGCGCGCTCGCCTTTGGCGGCAGCTCGCTGCTGGGGGGCTTTGGCGGGCTGCCGGCCGCGCAGGCCGGCTTTGGTGGTGGAGCGCTGGACCTGGGCGGCGGCGGCGGCGGCGGCGGCATGGGCGGCGGTGGCGGCGCGCTCGACGACTGGTCGGAGCTGCAGCAGCAGCTGCCGTCCGACCTGGGTGCCATGCTGGGTGCTGACCCCTCGCTTGCCTCCCCGCAGCGGTCGCCGCTCAAGCCGGCGGGTGCGCCGCAGGAGGGCGGCGAGGCGGGGCTGTATGGCGGCGGCGCGGCTGCGCACTGGTTCTGAGTTGGATGCTGCCTTGGTTGTCGAAGGGATCTGCGGTGTTTGCTGACGCTGGTATGCCAAGCGCAGCTGTGTAACTTTTAAGTTAATCAGTGATATGCGTGCGGTGACATGGGTTCAACAGCAGCATCCCATCCGTGCAAAGCAGGACGGCCCTGCAGCCAGCAAAAGTGCGACGTGCGTTGCTATGTGGACAGCTATGCTATTCTTGGGGCGTTACCACTACAGCGGATGCAGGTGGCAAGGTGTCCTCGGTGCCTGTGCATTCGCAGGTCCTCCTTTGGACCAGCTGCCCTGACCCGCGCCGGCGCCGCCGCTGCAGTCGCCCAGCATGAAGCGGGCCATCTGCAGGAGCGCTCTTTGGGCCGTCGCCGTTCCTTCACTGCTCGGCCATGTCGTGCCCGGAAGCTGGGGCCGCCAGGCTTCGAGTCTGGACCCTCCACGCCCCGCTACTGCTGTTGCTCTTGTCGCAGGGGAGCAGCGCGCTCTACGCTGCCGACGGCCCGGTCCAACTCTTGAACCACCAGCTGTTTGGTGTAGTGGAGGACAGCCCCGTGCCTTGCGTCGTGGTGAGTGGCAGGCTGCTGCCCCGCCGCCGTCTGCGTGGCAGCAGTCCCGCCGGTGGCAAGTGCGTTCACTATCTTCGCCCTGCCTCTCTGCTGTCCGCTTTTCAACTGCAGGAGTTCTACGCGCACTGGGACGGCCTGTGCCAGGCCATAGCCGAAACCTACACAGCCGTAGCAGCAGAGCTCAAGGTGGGGAGAGAGCGCTCCGTGACGCAGGTTGCTGCCGTGTGCCTTCTGAAGCCAGGCAGCCTACGCCCCTCTCGTTTGCCTCTAGATTTCTGACTTTGTAAGAAACGTGCTCGCCACCCTGCCCCGTATGTTTGGCGCAGGACATCGTGCCCTTCGTTGCGTTCGACTGCAACGAGCGGGAGCACTACGAGACGTGTCACAAGTACAGGATCCGGGTGGGTTGCCGCTGTGCACTGCACATCTTGTTTGTGCGGATCGCTATTTGCTTGCGGTGCAAATATGTGCAGATTGGCTGCTGTATAGTGCACGCTGGCGAGTGGGGCCTGGCCGGTGGGCCGCTGGCTTTGCTGGCTTTGCAATTGCTGGCTGGGAACATGGCGGCCGGCCAGCCTGCCAGAGGCGGGCTGTCCGCTCTCGACTGCGTCACACCCAGGCCGAGCGCTCGCTGCGCCTCGCTGTGCCCCCCCACAGAAGTTCCCCACGATCCTGCTGTTCAAGCCTGGCAGGGGGAAGCCGCAGGACCTGCACGTGCCGCACACGCACCCCTTCACCGCCGACGCGCTGCGAAAGGCAGCGTTGGGTGAGACGCAGGGGAGGAGGAGAGGGGGGGAGGGGAAAAGGGCCGCAAGCAGGCAGGGATGCGTGGCAGGCAGCCAGCCAGCTCGCATCCTGCACCCCATGTCGACTTGCCCTGCAGGCCCGCTCACACGACCAGCCTGTGACACATCCTTTGCAGCACTGAGGCGCTCCACAGCCACAAGAAGCACGCGGTGCCGACGTGCATGCGCGCCCAGCCTGCCACGTCGAAGCCGCTCCGGCAACAACCACAACAACAAACCTCTTTATTCCACTGCAACTGCCTGCAGGCCTGCTGACGGAGGAACACTTGAAACACTTTGACAGCCAGCCGGACGCAGTGGAGTGGCTGGGGGCACCCGGCACCAGGGTCAGTGGCCATGGCGTGCCTGCTGCCCTTGGGCACGCCCCAGGCATGCAGTGCTGGGGCAAGTGCGGTGGGTGTGGGCCTCGACGGCAAGTCGGCGCACGTCCCTGCGGTTCGCACTCTTCTCCCTCATGTTTTTCGGCCCCGTCTGATGCCCCCTCCCTCGTCCGTCTTCCCTGGCAGGTTGTGTATGTGTCCCCCCACCTGCCGGTGGAGCCTTGGATCAAGTCGGCGAGCCAACGGTTCTTGGGGCAGCTGCGGTTTGCACAGGTGCGCCTGCGGTCACGCTTCCTCGTGACGCACCGGCGACAGACATGTGCGAAAGCAGGCATGTCCGTGCCAGCGCACGGACGCAGCCTTTCTCTCTGCCTTGCCAGCCGCACAGTCGCATTGGTTCTCCTCTGCAGGCCCCACCCGTGTGCCCCTCTGTTCACGTGCAGGTCCGCAAGGTGCCGCTGAGCGCCCCCCTGCTGGCGTACTACGGATTGACAGAGGTGCCCGCCATGGCAGCGCTCACTGCTGATGGCAGCAAGGTGGTGTACGAAGGTGGGCGGGGGGACGGCGGGTGGGTGGGCGCGCAAGCCAGGCAGGCGGGCAGACAGGAGGCGAGGGGGGTGCATGGGGCCAGCCGCGATCGCAGAGGCAAGGGGGATGCGTGGAGCCAGCTGCAAGCGCTCTTCCATTTGTGCCACACCAGCCAGCCAACCAGCACCCAAGCTCAATTGCTGCTCGTCGTTCTGCGCCTGCACCCCCTGCCTGCCTCGTGCAGGACCCTTCCAAGCGCCTGAAATCATGCACTGGCTGCACGGGCTGGCCAGGGCGGAAGCTGGAGCGGGGAGGGCAGCCCAGCAGCCGGCAGGGGCAGACCAGGCTGCGGCCGAGGATGCAGACGAGGGGCCTGCCGACGAGCTCTGACACAGCTGCGCTGTCCCTGCTTCGTTGTGCATGCATGGATCCGCAAACGGGGCTGTGCTTCAGGCTCCATGCTGCCACGACTAGAGTTGTGAGCCAGAGCGAAAGAGGCACGCAGCAGACGCAGCACCGTGTGCCGATGCCACAGCACCACTACTCTTCTGTCCGGCCATGATGGCTGTGATGCTGAAAGAACGTGTTGACATCGACTGTGCCGCCGCCGCCGCCGCCGAGGCTGGAGCCCTTCCTGCTTCCGCCCTGCACTCTAGCCGCAATTCCTGCCGCACAACTCCGCATGCTGCTATCACAAACCTCCAGGAGGGGCGTAGGCAGGCTCTCGCCTCTCCGAGCAAGCGCTGGAACTGCTCGAGCCCCGGCTTGTCGGCAACCAGCAGGCGGCCTTGCAAGACGTCTGCTGATGCATGGCACACCCCGAGACGGTGGAGCAGCATACATCGAGCATCAAGTGCCACAAGAACTTCACGGCACGCCGCGCAGCACAGGCGCGCCTCTCGACACGGGGACACGTTGGCCCTTCCGCACGCTCCCAAGCGATCGTGACGCCTGTCGCTTGTTATTGGCGAGCGCAGGGCGTCGCAAGCCCCTTGTTTTACCCGCTCAGACGTCTTGCTCGCTCGCTTCGCGCAGCGCCGTGCATTGCGCCCGTCCACCGGCGACGCTGCTCGGAGCACTGTCACACACTACCTGACCAGCCACAGCGGCGCACCGCTTCGGCCAGGCCAGGCCTCACGAGCTGCAAGCAGGCCAGGAGGGATGCCGCACGCTGCGGGCGCCACCCTGCTGCGGGGTGGTCCTGCGGCGTTCTTCACGCAGCGCCGACCGGCACGTTCGGGCCCAACCAGGTGCGCTAGGGCTGGGCGCTCAGCTGAGCGCGTGCTAGGGCCGCCCAGGCGGCAGTAGGGCAGCTCTGATCCGTTCATGGACTTGCAAAGGTCGCTCGACGACGGCAACACGGCAGTTGCGGCTTGGCACCACGCCACCCAACGCCGCCCGCCCCCCGCCGACGCTCCGCAGGCTTGCACGCGCTGCCGCGGCTGAGCCATCGGCGGCGCCGCAGGTTCGTGTGGAGAAGCATGGCGATGGATCCGTAGTCTATCGATTCGATGAGGAGCAGCCAGCTGCAGAGGCGGTCCGTGCCTCTCCCGCGGCCGTCGCCTCGGTTGCAGCTGCGCCCGCCCCGCCCAAGCTTGCAGCAGTGCTGGATGCAGCGGCGGCAGCGGCGGCGGCGCAGCCGGCCCCAGTTCAGGTGCAGCAGGCTGCCACCATGCAGGCTGCACCCATGGCCGCCGTGGCCAGCAGCAGCAGCGGCAGCAGCGGGGGCGTGGCGGTGCTAGATGGCGTGCCAACGCCCGCCGCTTTCCTGCCTCCCGTGGCAGCCGTGCCGCCGCTGCAGCAGCTGCTTCACCAGGCCAATGGCAGCAGCAGCAGTGGCAGCGGCAGCGGCAGCGAAGGAGACGATGCCGCCGCTGGCAGCCGCAACGGCAGCGCCACCCGCAACGGCAGCAGCCGCAGTGGCGGCGCTGCCGGCAGCAGCGACGGCGCGCGACCACGCGCGTTGCAGCAGTCGCGGCAGCAGCCCGGCGCCGGCCGGCAGCAGCGCGGCTCCCTCAACGGCGCGGTGCCTGCGCCCAAGCAGCAGCCCGGCGGCCGGCGGCCAGCGTCGCAGCGGTACGCCGCGCCAGCCGACGCACGCAGCATCGACTACCAGATCACGGAAGCTCACGTGATTGTGGGTGCTTACGACGCGCTGTGCGAGGACTCTGACCTTGACGAGGCGCTGCACCTCGTCAAGGAGTGCATCCGCGCCGGGCGCGCCGACGTGCTCGCCAAGTGAGTGCCGGGCGGGGCTGGGCGGCGCGTGCGTGCACGGCGGCGGCTGCGCGCACAGGCATGGCAGAAAGAGATGTCGGGAAGCGCATGCAGCGCGCGCGGGAGCAGCTGCTGCTGTCGAGTGCGGCACAAGCAGCGCGCTGGGCTGTAGACCCACCGTCTCTCCCTGCGTCCCTGCCCCTACCCCTCCCGCCCGCAGGCTGCGCCACTACCGCTTCCTGCGCCCCGCGGCGTCGCGCAAAGCGGTGAAGCAGGCGTTGCGTTTTGTGCAGCTGCTGCCCCGGCAGTACGTCGACGCGCGGACCTACAACATGCTGCTGCGCGTCTGCGCGCGCGCAGGTGCGCTCACACGCGCACAGCCTTGCCTGTCCTGCCGGGCTGCTGCCGACGCGCCGCAGCGCTGCGCTGCGGCAGCGGCAGCGGCAAGCTCTGGGGCTGTTGCCCGTCAGCCAGCTAAGCTAGCTTTCGGCGGTACTACTCCGTTGGTTCTGACGCACACAGCCTGTCCATGCCCTTTCAACCCATCCCCCCCGCAGGCGACCTGCGCAATGCGCTGCACGTGGCGGACATGCTGCAGGCGGCGGGGCTCAAAATGGACACTCTGCTGTACACCACCCTCATCTCAGGTGGGGGGGCACTGGGGTTCTGGCAGGGTGGCAGTGACATCTGCACCCGGCGGCCTATAAGATGCATTTGTTGGCTGTCTGGCACGGGCAGCCGCTACACAAGCGCATCATCTGCGTGCATGTAGCGTGCACCGCGTGCACACGCACGCACGCCTGCTGCACTGATGCACCATTACCAAGAGAGCAACGATTAACACGTCTCAACTGGAGAAAGGCACCGCAGAATTGACTTTCGCTGCCTTTCGCGGTGACAGTCCAATGATTTAATGAGCATGAGCTCTCGCGCACGCAGACGCATGATGCAAGTGCACGTGAAAATGCATCACAGCTCCCTCTGCGCATGCCCCCGTGGCTCCCGCTGCCGCCCCACGTGACGTGCGCCCCATGAGCAGGCCATGCGGCTCGCTGCCCGGCAACCTGCCGCACGCCCCGTTGTGTCCAAAACAGCCCGCCCCCTGCTCTCCCTGCTGCAGCCTGCGCCGGCGCCGGCGACGCGGAGAAGGCGTTCCAGTTGTATGGCGAGATGCGCGCCACGGGGGTGCCCTGCGACAAGATGGTCTACGCCTCCGTGGTCAAGGCCTGCGCGCAGCACATCAGCCGCCTGCCTCTCAGCGAGCGGTGCGCTAAGGACGGGAGGGGAAGGGCAGGGGAACAGGGGCCAGGGTGAGCTGGAGGAGCAGCTCAGGCTCCCACCCCTGCTCCCACACACCTGCCGTCCCCCACTGTTTCACACGTTGCTTCTGCAGGCGGCAGCAGCTGGTGCTGCTGGAGCGCGCCTTCCAGCTGGTCGAGGACGCCAAGGCGGCGCGCGTGCCCACCGACGCCGCTGTGTGGAACGCGCTGGTGACGGCGGCGGGGCGCGCGGGCCAGCTGCAGCGCGCCTTCAACGTGCTGGAGGAGATGCTGCTGGCCAACACGCGCCCCAACGACCGCACGTATGCCTCGCTGATAGACGCTTGCGCGCGCGCGGGGGACAAGGAGCTGGCGCTGCGGGTGTACCGCAAGGCGCAGCGCGAGGTGGGTGGGGCGCTCGCGCCGCATGCCTCGGCGCGGCTCAAAGCCTGTGTGCGGCCCGCTGCTGCTGCGTGGCAGCTGCTGCTGCGTGGCTCGGCGTGGGCGGGGGGGATGGCAGGGCTGCGTGGGGTGTGGCGGCGGCCACAGGGCGGGTGCATGGATGAACCCCTACAGCACATCCAGGTGCCTCTGCAACGTCAAGCCATCAGCGTTGGCTGGGGCCGCCGCCCGGCGTCCCACTAGAACTTTCTTCCAACCGCCCCACCACCCCTGCCCTCCCCGCTCTGCTCCCCCCTCTGCCCTCCCCCCCAGGGCTGCGCCACCTCCCTGATGGTGTACTCAGGGGCGGTGCATGCGTGCGTGCAGGCCAGCGGCGGCTGCGACACCGAGACAGCCATGGCAGTGTACGCCGACTTGCAGCGGTGAGTCGCAGCGCGCGCACCGCGTGCCCGCCCCCCCCCCCCCTGTGGTGCGCGCACACGCCGTGCCTCTGGCTGGCTCGCCGCTTGCCTCACCGCGACGGTTTTGTTCCTCACCTGTGCCTGCAGCAACGGCGTGGAGCCCGACAACCAGCTGTACGGCATGCTGATCAAGGCGGCGGGCGCGGCGGGGGACGTTGACCTTGCGCTGGGCCTGCACGACGAGATGCAGCGGGAGGGGCTGCGCCCGTGCACGGTGAGCAGGCAGACAGGTGGCGGAGAGAGAGGTGGCGGAGTGCAGACAGAAGAGGTGGCAGAGAGGTAGCAGGAGACCCTCGTTACCTGGCAGCGACAGCGCGGCGACGTGTGGTTCGGGCGGCGGCAGGCTGCTTTTGCTTTATGGCCATGGCCTCAACCTGCAGCCAGACCCTCGGTCCCTGGGCTGGCTCCGCCTTGCAACTTGCGCAGGGCACCCAGTCAGCGCTGGTGGCTGTCTTCATCCGGCACAGCAAGCTGTCGGAGGCGCAGCACCCGTTTACGCAGATGCTCCTCACACACTCTGTTGGCTTGCGCTGCGTGTGCAGGGCACCCAGTCGGCGCTGATGGCTGTGTTCATCCGGCACAACAAGCTGTCGGAGGCGCAGTACCTGTTCAAGCAGCTGCGCGTGGACGGCGCGTGGCCGCAGGCCTACGCCCTCAACGCGCTGCTCAACGCCTACGCAAACAACTTCAGGTGGGTAGGGGCTCTCAAACGGCATGGCTGGGCAGCCGGCACACGGTTGCGCTGCTGCATCGCTGTTCTTGAACGTAGCTGAATGAACATAATAGTGAATGAACTCGTGAACGCGAATCGTGAATGAACACATGAACCCCCTGCCCTGCAGGCTGGGCGACGTGGTCAGCCTGGTGTGCGAGATGGCAGAGGGCGGCATGCGCCCGGACGCCTTCACCTTTTCGGCCATCCTCAACGCGTGCCAGCGCGCCGACGAGGCGGAGCTTGCACTGGAAGTTGCCAGGTCCGGAGCGTCGAGGAGCGCTGTGCTGGGTGTGGGAGGGGGCGGCGAGCCTCGCCGACGGCCGAAGGTTGGCGCCTGCCAGCGCGCCGACGAGGCCGAGTTCTTGCCCGCCGCTCCCTGCTCGCTCGTGCACACCCCTGCCTGTCCGCTGCCCCTGCTGCCCAAACAGGCTGATGAAGATGCGGGGCGTGCGGCTGGACGAGGCGTGCACTGTCATGCTGCTGCGCATCTGCTACAACCGCCTGCGTCAGGCCTGGGTGCCGGGGGGGTACCCGCCCAACCGCCCCGCCACCGCCGCCACCGCCGGCGGCACCCTGCCTGGCAGCAAGCGCAGCAACGAGCGGCTGAGGCTCGTAGAGGTGCGCTGGCGGCGCAGGCACTGGCTGCGGGCTGGGGGCAGGTTTCCGCTGCAGTGGGCATGCGTTGCTGAGTATCTGCACACAAGGGCCACTTGTCCACCGTATGTGCACGTGCGCAGTAGGCGGAGCAGTTGCTCTGCCGTGGCCCTTGCTCTGCCGTGGCCCCGCCGCTGCCGACCTGTCGCTGCCGCCGCCGCCGCCTCGTTGCCCCCTCCGCAGGCGCTCACGCCGCGCGGCCAGCAGGAGGCGGAGCCGCGCGAGCAGGGCGAGGTGGCGTGGCTGTCGCAGGCGTTTGGCGTGTACCGCGAGGCGGTGGCGGCGGGGGTCAAGCCCTCCATGCGCATGCTCAACCGCATCCTGATGTGCCTGCGGGTAGCCTGGGAGGGCAAGCAGGTGCGTGCGCATGCTGCGGTTGGGTGGGCGGGCGGGGAGGTGTGTGCATGTGTTGGCTGGGTGGGGGGCGGGGAGGGCGAGCAGGCGCGCATGCAATGGGGAATGGCCCGGGGGGTTACTGGGGCCAGCGGAGAACAGCACTGGTGGTGGTGCAGGGCGCCGGCGTGCTTCCTGGAGCGGCAACACAGCGCCGTGTCGCCTGGTGGTGCCCCCTCCCACCACCACAACCCTGCTCCCCACCCCGCACCCTCCCGCCACGCTGTGCAGGCTGCACCTGAGGGCGCCGACGTCACCGGCGAGGCGCTGATGCCGCACCACTCGCCGTTCACACACCCTGGGGTGGCGCAGCTGGCCGGCGTGCCGCGGCAGGAGAAGATTGGCGTGGAGGCGGTGTACCACGTGCAGGCGGTCAGCATACTGGAGGAAGCAATCCTCAGGTGGGTGGGTGGACGAGGGGGGGGGCGGCTTGGGCAGGGACAAGGTTGTCACAGGAGGCCAAACAAGGGCACACCCCTCTGCAGCGGCACCGCCACCTGGACGACCATCACCGGAAGCCCGCCCCCCGCCGCCCCCCTCACCCCCCCTGCCGCAGCAACGTGGTCCCGCCCTTCAAGCTGGACTCTGACCAGCCGGTGGACCTGCGCGGCATGCCGCCCGCTGTGGCCGAGGTGTACGTCCTGACAGGTGGGCGCCGGGGGCGGGCTTGGCAGGGGCGCGGTGCACTCGCAGCCTTTGGGAATAGCGAGCTGCCTCTTGGTTGGGTGTGGCAGAGGGACGAGGGAGTGCGCGCCGCCAGAGCTGTGCAACCTTGCTCACCTTCTGGCTCCATTCTTGGCCCCGCCGCCCCCCCTCCCCTGCAGTCCTGTCGGCGCTGCAGCGACTGTGCGAGGCGCGGCGTGTCGTCACCACGAACGTCGTCTTCCTCGTGCCGTCTTACGACGGGGCAAAGGTGCGTGTGCGGGGCGCGGCGGGCCGTGGCGAGGCGGGCTGCCTGGGCAGAGCCCTGCTTGCCCCTCCTCCCAGGCGCCTGCCCTGCGTGTAGCATGGAACATCTGTGCAGCCCCTCGCCGCGTCATCTTCGCACCCCTTGCCGACCCCTCGCCGCCACTGCAGGTCTTCATGCCCTCGCACCTGTCGCACGTGGATTACGAGCGGATCGAAGCTGCTGTGGGTCTGAGCAGGTGTGCTGCACTTGTGGGCTGCTTCGCGGAGTGTCCACGGACTGGGTGGCACCTCCGCAGATGTGGGAAAGGGAGGAGGAGAGGATCTCCAGGCAGCGTCGACAGCGGATCGGTGCAGCTGCGCTTGGCCCGGCAGCAGCAAGTCGCCAGCTTTGACCTGCCGGTGTGCGTCGCCGCCTGCGCAAGCCTCTCGCCGCGGCCACCCTGCTCCGCTCATGCTGCCTGCGCGTTTCCTGCACTGCTCCCACGCCTTCCCCTCCTCCCTTCTGCCCCGTCCCACCCTGCTGCAGCGGCTCCGATTCAGAGGCAGAGTCGGAGGAGGAGGGCAGCGAAGAAGAGGCCTTTGGCGGCAACTTTGACGAGACAGACGCCGCCTACGCGCGCGCCGCTGCGTCTGCCGAGGCCCTCGACGCCGACGAGCGCACGGGCCTGGGGGTGGCGGGCGTGCTGCGCCGCCTGCGCCTGTGGGCTCGCGAGTACGGAGAACGGGGGTTCATCCTGCTGGAGGCCAAGGAGCTGACGCGCTGGTGCAAGATCACGCAGCGGTGAGGGCCCTCCGTCTGCACCTTGCTGCCCTCTATTGTGTGCTGTTTGGTTGGTTGGTGTGCGCTTGAGGAGCTCGTTTTGTTTGCCCTGCTGTGCCCCGTGGCGTGCCAGCGGTGGCTGCAGCAAGGCGGGGCGCCGAGTGGGGCAGCGCGGCAGGCCAGGCTGCGCTGTACGGCACCTCCAAGCGCAGCGCGCTGCCGTCGGCGCTGCCGGAAAAAAAAACGCCGCCCGCGTCACCTGCCCTCAACCCTCTGCCTCTCTTTCCGCCCACCCGCAGGGCCGCGGAGCGGCGCTCCGCCAATGCGCTTCCGGTGCAGAAGCCTTACGGCCAGCAGCTGCCGGGCCAGTCCCTGCCGGGCCGCAGCGGCCTGCAGGCGCAGCAGCACCAGATCCGCAGCAACGACTGGTGATGTGGAGGTGCCGGGGGCGGCGTGCGCGCGCGCCTGAGACGGCGCGCCGCCCGTGCCGCCCCCCCCTGCCTTAGCCCCCCGTCTGCTGCCCGCGCGGCGGTGCCACTCCCCGCCTCGCTTGCCCTCGACCTACCTGTATGAACACCGCCCGCTTATGAGGCGTCGCTGCGCCGCTGCCCGCAGCAAGCGCTGCAGGCGGCGGTGCACGGGAGCCTCCCTGCAAGGTGGCTGCCCACGCCTGTGTGGCGCGCCCCCGTCGCATGCGGTACATGGGCGCCGCACCAGTCCCTCTTCTGTTTCTAGTTGCTTCGGCGTTCCGCTTTTGGCTTTCGGCTCCTGGACCCCCCCCCGCCCCCCCCCCCCCCCCCCCCCCCCCGCTGCCTGCCTGCCTCCCACCGCCCCCTTAAACTATTCATTTTAACACAGGTCGCTCCTTTTCCGATGCAGCACACCTGTCCCACGTCCCGGCTCGGCTCTCGCAATATAGCTTGCTCATCTGTGTGCGCCCGCCCACGCCCCCCCCTCGTGGCGGCGCCCCACCCTGTCCTCCCAAATGTGCCGCTGCCGCGCAGCCTGCCAGCCGCCGCTCCCCCCCCCCTGATGCCCTGGTTTGCTGCGCCGCCGCCGGCAACCCCCCACGGCGAGCCTCTTTAAGAGAAGACACAACACGTGCTGCGCCCCCACCTTCCCACCACCCCCCAGTTTTCCCTTGCATTCCCCAGTTTAGCCGTCTGTCAAGCTGGCACGGTTCTGTCTTTAGACACATTAGAATGTGCCAGCGCGCCAGGGGCAGGAGAGCAGGGGCAAGGCACAGGTGGGAAGGCATTGCGGCAGCGATGGCAAGCTGGCCGCATGGCATGCGCGACGGGCGGAAATCAACATGCTCGCCGCTGCGTCGTCTCCCCAGCTCGTTCGTCTCCGTGCTGCCTGCCTCGAACACAGCCCGCTCACATGCTCTCAGAGCCTGCCCGCAGCCTGCTAAGCTCTTGCTGCTGCCTGCTGCAGCCGCTGGCCCGCGAGGCCCAGCCAGAGCTGTGTCCGTGTACCAGGCCGGCTTGGCAGCGTCAGTGGTGATCCCCAAGATGCAGTGCAGGCTGCACGCTCACGGCGCAGCCTGGCTGCCGTGCCTGCACCTCCGAGTCTGCCTTCCAGGCAGTTGCCCTGATTCATTTTGAGCCGCCTCTCCTCCTCCCCGGCACAGGGACGCGCCAGGACGCCCCAATGCAGCGCTTGCAGCGCAAGTGGACCGACTGGAAGGCGGAACCGTTCAACCGGCAAGCCGAGGGCCCCTGCACCGGGTGCAGGCGCAGCTGCCGCCGTCGCCGCGACCGCCGCCATGGCCGCCGCGCCACGGGCCGGCGTCCTCAAGTTCCGCCATGCAATTCCCCAGGTCCTCACAGAGCGCTCCGCTCCCCTTGCCCCCGGCCTCTGCAGCGCACTCAACGAGCGGGGCGCTGACGCAGACGGTGCTCTCTGGCACGTGACGAGCGTCGTGCTTCTCGTGCTGCTCATTGTGCGGACCTGCCTGGAGGACCACCTCTTTGGTTAGTGAGGGGCTGCTGCTGCACGTGCCGGCAGCGACAGAGCCTGCTGCTGCAGAGGCAGCGCTGCGCACCCAGGCCGGCAACCTTCCTTGCAGCCGCCGCCAACGCACATGTCACCGCAACGTCAATGTGGTAACCATGTCGTTTGTGGGGGGTGGCGTGTTTGCAGGTGGCCAGCTCATGAGGTGGCCTGATCAGCTCTCCCTCGGCCCTCCTTGTCCCCTCCTCCCTCCCCCGCAGGCCTGGCGCTTCGCAACGCCACGCATGTGGCGCTGGCACAGGGGCTGGCCTGGTGGGCCCGCCGCCGCCGCGCCTCCTAAATCGCCTGGCGAGAGCTGCTGCACCTCGCCACCTGGACGCATTTGAATTGGGTCGTGGCCAACTCGGGTGGGTGGGTGGGTGGGTGGGTGGGATGAGCACATGCGACGCTGCGGGCACAGACAGGGCAGCTGGACACAACAGCCAGCCCACTTGCTAGCCAGCCAGCCAGTTGGGCTTTGCTGTCCTGCCCCACTCCTGACCAGTCCTGACTGGCGCCATCCTCGAGGCAGCCCTCCCTCGCCAGGCTGTCCTCGCCCGCCGGCCCATGCCCCTGTACCTCCCCGCCCCGGCTCCGCCCCTGCCGCAGTGGCGCAGGGAACAAACCTGATGGCGCAGCACCACGGCGGCAGCGCGCTGTGCCTGCTCTGCCTGCTCCAGCTGGCAAACGGGGCCTTCTGGCTGGCCCTCTACGCCCTCTACGCCCGCCTGCCCGTCGCCTTCTGCCGCCTGGCACTGCCGGCGCTGGCGGCGCAGGCGCTGTGCGGGTCGCGCAACGTGTGCCGCTGGGTGATGGAGGCGGGCGCCGCTGGCGCCGCTGGCTGAGCTCTACCATTTCCTGTCCCATCTCACTCAAGCGCTGTGAGCTCGTGGGGGGGGGGGGGGGGGGCAGTCCGGGGGGCTTGTCTGTGCGTCAACTCCAGAATGGGGAGACACTGGCTCCGCTGCTGCTCGCACCCTGGTTCAGAGCAGCTGTGAAATGCTCACCGGACGCCCCCACGCATGCCTCCCCTGACTTCCTTGCAGCGTGGTGTTTGTCCCCGTCGGCCCCCTCTCGACGCCCACGCCTGAAGCTCAGTGCATCGCGGTGAACACCTGGTCACTGCTGGTGCTGGGCGTGCTGCTCCCGCTGTGCGCGCTGGGCTGCATGGAGCAGCGCTGCCGCCGTCTGTTCGACGCCCCGGCGTGGCGCGGCGCGCACGGCGCGGCAGCCGCGCCCGCTGGCCAGGCGCGGGATGGGCCCCGACGCGCGGGCTCGGAAGCGCAGCAGGAGGAGGAGGCGGCGGCGGCGGATCCGCCGGCAGGCGGTACCGCGGAAACCGCAAAGCGCTTTGCGCTGTCGTGCTGCCAGGCGTGGGCGCTTGTGAGCGCGGCGCTGTTGCTGTGGCAGGGGTTTTGAGCTGTTGACGGGCCCACAACACACTGGCCGCCGTGCGCACCACCTCGATCTGACAAGACTGCGCAAGCTCGAAACCCGCTTGCTTCATTGCACATTGTGGCCGGACTTGCTGCTTTCCTGCACGTAGCGCCCTGCCCTGCCCCTCGGTGGACTGCCCTGCCCGTGCCCCAGCAAAGCTTCCCTGCCCGCTGGGACTCCAAGCACGATGAATAGCTTCCGGACCTTAACGCGTGCCCCCCCAACAAGAGCAGTGCAGAGGGGCAGAGGGAGGGAGGCTGGACGCCAGTGGACGGTCACACGTGGTTGTTGCTTCCAGTCGGGCAGTCTTGCTGCAAAACGAGAGGCAGGCCGGCTGGCCTCACTTTGCCTTCTTCGCGCCCCTGCTGCCGCCGCCGCCGCCCGCCGCTTTGCCGCTGCCACTGCCGCCCGCTGCCGTCGACGACTCATCTTCTTTCTTTTTCTTGCTGCCGGTGCGCGCCTGCGTCAGGCACGCGGATGGATGGTGCAGAGCAGGCAGGGTTGGACAGCACCGGCGCATGCTGGGGCGACGCCTGTGTGACACACGCTCGTGCTGCAGCAGCGCTGCTAATCGACAAACCATCGGAGAATCTGGGCAGGCAGGCAGGCAGGCAGGCAGGCAGGCAGGCAGGCAGGCAGGCAGCACACACACACACACACACCTTGCGATATCCGATCATAAAGGAGGTCCACACATATATCAGGTGCACGTAAAACCAGATCCACGCCAGACCAACGAACAGCTGCACCTGCGGTTGGCGGCGGCGGGCGGGCAGAGGGGGGCGGGCGGCTGGCCGGGTGAGGAGACCGCAGGCAGAGGCTGGCTGGCACGCAGCAGCGTGGCCCGTCCTCCACTGCGGGGCGCTCCCCCGCAGGCGCGCGTCTCCCTGCTCCACGCCACGCGTGTGCCCCCCCCCTTGCACACCTGCAGCAGCGCCCAGGCGGGGCCGCGCGACCTGCACAGGCTCTTGTGGAGCTTGAACATGTGCAGCAGCATGCGGTGCAGGCGCGAGTTGCAGCAGGCGCGGAAGCCTTCGCCCTCCTGCACAGGGCATGGTGCGGAGGTGAGCGGCGAGCAGGGTGGGTGGGGTGGTGGTGTGGGTGGGCGGGTGGAGGTGGGGGTGGGTGGGGAGCCTGAGAGCGGCACCCCAGCCGGCAGCAGGCATCAACAGCGGGCACCAGCGGCAGCCGACGTTGAGGAGCAGAGGGTGCACTGCTGTGCCCCTGCCCCACCCGTTCCATGCCTCCTCTGCTCCCTCGCACCCCCCCACCACCCCACCCCGGCGCCGCACCTTCTGCAGGCCTGCCGGCACTCCCTCCATCAGCCCTGACGCGCAGGCATCCAGCAGCAGCCGGTAATGCTCCTGCCCAGCCAGCGTGCGCTGCACCGTCGCCTGCGCCTCCTGCAGCGCTGCGGCGGCGTCCGCAAACACCTCTCCACTGGCCTGCACGTGCTGCGTGAGCTGCAAGGTGCGTCGCCGCGCCCCCGGCTTGCCAGCCGCCACCGCCGCGCCGAGTGCTGCTGCCGCCCGCCGTGCTGCCTCCTGCAGAGCGGAGCAGAGCAGAGGGGACTTGGTGGAATGCAGGAGACGGTGGCAGCTGGTCGGTTTCAGCCCCCTCGCTTGGTGCAGCCCATGACAGTGCCTGCAGTAACCGCCGCCTCTCTTAACAAATCACGCGCGGCTGCTGCTGCTGCTGCTGCCGCTGCCGCTGCTGCTGCCGCTGCCGCTGCCGCTGCTGCTGCTGCCGCCGCCGCGCCGCCGTGCACCACTTGGGCCCCAGCTCCCCACACTCACCAGCAGCTGCCCCGCTGGCGCCACCTCATCCACTAGTCCAATGGCGAGCCCGTCTTCGGCTGGGATGGGCTGCCCGCTCAGCATCAAATTAAGCACCTGAGAGTGCGGGAGAGGGTGCATAAGGCGAAGGGGCAGGTGTTTGCGCGTTTCTGTTGCACGTCGTTGCACCTTGGGTTTGGATCGTTCGTCCATTGACTCGTCCAGGCATTCACTCTTCAACGACACTGCAGCCGCACAGGTGTGTGCCGCAACTGCGTGTTGGGTGTCGCCTGCCCGAGCGCGCCTGCCTCATGCCCACCAGCCGAGGCAGGCGCTGCGTGCCGCCCATGCCGGGCAGCACGCCCAGCCGCACTTCTGGCAGCCCCAGCTGCGCGCCTGCAGTTGACAAGGCAGAGCGAGCTTGTGAAACAGCAATGCGTCAGTGGTGGTGGTGGTGGGTGGGTGGGGGGTGGTGGGTGGGGGTGGGGGGGGGGCAGCAGGCATGCCCGGCAGCAGGGCGAGCTGCACTTCCGGCACCCAGAAAGCCTCTCTGAAGCCCCCCCCCCCCCGCCCTTGCCTGCCGCCGCCACGCGCGTGTTGCAGGCCATGGCCAGCTCCAGCCCTCCCCCAAGCGCCACCCCCTCGATGGCTGCCACGGTGGGGTTGCTGCCATTCTCAAGCAGCGCCGCCACTTGTGCGACCGTGTCCTGTCGGCGCAGTAGAGCGGGGAGGGCAGAGGGGTGGGAAAAGGTGTGTTGTTGTGCCACGGTGGGCTGTCTGCCGTTCTCCAGCAGCGCCGCCGCCACATGTGCCACCGGCGTCCTGTCGACTGGATGTCACCAGAAGAAAGGGCCACGGGGGTGGGAGGTGGGGTGTGTGGTGCTGGCGGCAGTAAAAGCTGCGTTGTGCCACGTCATGGCTTTCGCTGTGGCCTACAAGAACGGCATTGACGAGGTTGCACGTCGTTCCGGGCTGCGGCAAGTCACGGCTGGGGTGTGCCAGAGGGGGTCCCCCCCCTGCGCGCCACCCTACCTGCCGGCGGTCGAGCAGCGATGACATGGCGGGCGTGGCAAACAGTGTGAAGTCAAAGCCTGCACAGAACTTGCCTGCGCGCGAATGAAGGCGGCGGCGGAACGGAGGGAGCTTGAGATGATTAGAAGGGGGTGGAGCGGGCAGGGTTGCACGGGCAGAGTGCCGTTGTGGGCGCGGGTGGCCCCTGTGTTGCCCCGGCTCACCGTCTGAACCCGTCAGCACAATGGCCTTCACATCCGGGTTGGCTTGCGCTTTGCGCAGTGCAGCAAACAGCGCATCGAAAACTGCAAGAAAGGGCGGACAATCGGCAGTTTAGCGCAAGCAAGCATTCGAGCCACAGGCAGCGGCGCCGGCTGGCAGCGGCGCCGGCGGCAAGCTATGGGGTGCTTCCGGCACTGGAGGGCGCGCTGCTCTCTACATCCACTCACGCTCGGGGTTCAGCGCGTTGACGGGTGGGCTGCGCAGCGTCACAGTCGCGACGCCTTCCGCAACCTCGAGGCTCACGGGCGCTCCAGGGGCACCGAGAGGCGGCATCGTGGTTGTACAAGTACCAGAGAACGAGCGAAGTAAGGGTTGCTCGCTTGAGGTTTACTGCAAACCAGCTTTTGCTGAGGGTGCCGCCGCCACTGACCACTGCTGCTGCCTGGTCTTTGCACGCTTCGCCGCCTTCATTTATTCATCAGCTGCTATCGGCACATATTTACGATACAGTTGGCATCTGTAGCTCTGTCCTCTCAACGGGCGCTCGCCCCCTCACCGGCTCCGCTCGACGGTGCGGCCAATCAGACACAGAGCAGCAGCTATAATAATATCTCAGGGAAGCTCAGCGGCGATCGCAACGCTCGCCTTGGCAGCGGCGCCGCCGCCGCCAGTGGCCCCTCGCCCGTCGCTCGCCTCTGCCGACCCGCGAACCCAACTCGCCGCTGCCTGCCCGGCGCCATGCCGCGCGCCTGGGTGATGGTGCTGGGGGACGTGGGGCGCAGCCCTCGCATGCAGTACCACACCTCCTCGCTCTGCAAGACGGTGAGCAGGGCGCCGGTGCCGCCTGCCTGCACGTTGTCGACGCCTCAGCGGAGCTGTTGCCGTCCAGCCGGCTCGCGCTTTCCCGGGAATGCTGCACACGCCGAGCCGCGTCCTGCTCCCTCTGCCTGTTGTGCAGCCGGGCTATGAGGTGGTGTTGATCGGGTACCGCGGCGCTGCACTGATTGATGAGCTGGCGGCACCTGTCGCCGACGGTCGCCTACGGCTGGCCTACCTGCCAGACTTGTGAGGAGCACCGGGGTGGTGCAGCACTGAGCTCTCCGAGTGTGCACACGGTATGCGCTTGCTGCCGGCAGTGCGGCTTGCAGCAATGCAATGCTGCACCAAGGCAAAGCAGGCTTGTTGGAGCGACCATGGGCATCAAACTGCTGCTCACACGCCATCCCTGCTGCACCCTCCGCCCGGCAGGCCGCTGCTGCTGCGCCGCCTGCCGCGGCTGCTGCAGCTGGCCGCCAAGGCTGCGTTCCAGCTGCTGAGCCTGCTGTGGCTGCTGCTGGTGGCCTTGCCCCGGCCGGACGTCATCCTCCTGCAGCTGCCGCCCGCGCTGCCGACCATGCTGGTGTGCCGAGCGGCGGCCGCCCGCCACCGCGCCCGCCTGGTGTTCGACTGGCACAACTTCGCATACACCCTCATGGCCATAGGCATGAGCAGGGGCCACCCCGTGGTGAGTCCAGGGGCACGGCCGGAGCGTCGGAGAGTGCTGCCGCTGCAGGGTTGCCGCGCGCCCCGCTGCCCACGGCTGTTGCTGGCTGACCCGCCTGCCGCGGTTGCGCACCCCACCCCACCTAACCCTGGCACGCGCCTGCCTGCCCTTCTCCCGCTGCCCAGGTGCGCATAGCGGAGAAGTACGAGCGGCGCTGGGGGCGCGCCGCCGACGCGTCGCTCTGCGTCACGCGCGCCATGCAGCGGGAGCTGGCGCAGCAGTGGCGCGTGCCCGCCCGCGTGTTTTACGACCGGCCGCCGGACTTCTTTCGGCCCGCCACGATGCAGGTGAGGTGGTGAGGAGGGTTATGGTGAGGGAGCTGCTTGACCTGGAGTGGAAAGTGTTGTTGCGGGGGAAGGAGGTTGGGAGGGGGACGAGGTTGGAAACGGGTACTGATGGCAGTGCTGCCCAGCTGCCCCATTACCGTGCTGATCCCTGCATCACACCCTCCTGTATCCTATTGTTCCCCCCACCCACCCACAGGAGAAGCACGTGCTGCTGGGCAAGCTGCAGCCGACGCTGGCGGCGGGCGTGCACCCACACGACTTTGTGGCCGAGCTGTACGGCAGCGGCGTGCTGGGGCCGGACGACACGCTGTGCACGACCACTTTAGGTGGCCAGCCACAGGGGGGCGGCACCTTCCGGGAGCAGCAGCATCGAGAGAGGGGTGGGGCAACACAGCTTGAGCCCACATGGGCAGCTCTGGGTCTCCCTTGCTGCAGGCGGCAAGGGGGCGGTCGCGGATCGGCCGGGGCGGCCCGGCCTCGTAGTGAGCAGCACCAGCTGGACGCCCGACGAAGACTTTGGGGTTCTCCTGAAGGCCGCCGAGGCACGTGCTGCATGCGCTCGCGGTGTTTGTCCAGGGGCGGAGGGCTGGGCGGGAGCGCCGCCTGCGCCGCCGCCGCCACGCACGCTTTGCCTGCAGCCTGCGGCATCGGCAGCACCTCCGCCTGCGGCTGCCCTGCGTGCGCCACCCACCCATCCCTCAAGTGCCCCCATCCACCCACCGACAGCTGTACGACGGGCGCGCGCGGCGGTCGCGGCACCACCACTACCCCTGCCTGCTCTTCTTCGTGACCGGCCGGGGGCCTCAGCGGGCCGAGTACGAGGCACGCATGGCTGCCACCGACCTGCGCTTCGTTGCTTTCAGGTGGGTGGATGCATCAGGGTCTGCGTGCATTCGGTGCATTCCCCTGTGCGATCAATAACGCGCGTGATCAATCAACTCAACTAACCCATCAATCATTGTATGCCTGTGCAGGACGCTGTGGTTGGAGCCAGGCGACTACCCTCGCCTGCTGGGCTCTGCGGACTTGGGGGTGTCGTTGCATGCATCCTCCTCCGGGCTGGATCTTCCCATGAAGGTAGGAGGGGTGTGCGCTGGTGCACGGGGCTTAGGCCGAGCAGCTTGTTTGCTGCCCTGCTTGGTTGCACGCACAAATGACTGTCCACGGAACACCACACACTCAGCCTTCGCACCGTGACCGTTCCGCTCGCATGTGCACCGTGTGCCGTGCGTGCATCTGTCTGACCACATCGAACGTGCCCACTTGCCCTTAGCTTGTGTTGTCCCTTAGCTGGTGTTGCCCCGTTGACGCCCACCATCAATGGAAGCCTCCATGTCCCTCCTTCACATGTTTGGGCCTCCTGCTCGCATCGCATGCGCACGCGCCCTCCAAACCACACCCGCTCCCTTGCACACCAAATTTCACCCCTCGGCGGCAGGTTGTGGACATGTTTGGGTGTGGCCTGCCTGTCTGCGCCCTCTCCTACTCCTGCATAGGCGAGCTGGTCAGCCACGAGCACAACGGCCTGCTGTTTGGGGATGCCTCCCAGGTACGCTCACCGGTGCTAGTCTGGTGTCACACCTTCTTTGCTCTGATCTGATGTGAGAGCTACTGGTCAGCCACGAAACGGCCTGATGCCTCCCGGGAAGGCTCACCCTGGATTGATGCCAGTGGTGTACTGCCGCAGCTGCTCACTGCCCGTTCCGAAGAGCAGGCCTGCATGTATCGTGGCGTGTGGCGTGGCGTGGCGTGGCGGGTTGTGAGCTCTATGTTGGGCGAGGTGGACAGAAGCCCTGTGCGCCCCTTCTGAGTTCCCATGCTGCCACTGGGCCCTCCGCTGCGCTACAGCTGGCACAGCAGCTGCTGGACTGCTTCCGAGGGTTCAACGGCACCGGCGCCGCCTCCGCCGCTGGCGCTGCACCTGCTGCTGCTGCTGCTGGCGGCAGCGGCAAGGGCGGCACCGCCAATGGGACCGCTGGCGCGCGTTCCGGTGGCGCTGCTGGCGGCGACGACAGGGCTGGCAGCAGCCTGCTGGCGCAGCTGCGGAGAGGCGTGGCGGGTGCCAGCATGGCTCGCTGGGATGACACCTGGCGCAAGACGGTGCTGCCCGTGCTGGAGGGTGCCAGCACCGCGGGCAAGTAGGGAACGCGGCGGAAGGTGGCGGCGCTGCTGGCGCAGATGGCCGCAGCGCTGGCCCGACAGCGAGCTGCGGCAGCGGCTGCAGCTGTGCGGCTGTTCAGGAACAAGGCATTTTTTGTTTAGCTGGCAGCATTTGTATCCCTGTTTCCCCTCCTCTGTGCCGGCTTGCTCTTCACCCGTTTGCCCAGCTTGCAAGCTGCACGCTCACGCTCGTCGCAGTGACCGGCAGGCAATGAACTGAAGCTTACTGGCGCTGAAGGTGCAGGCCGGGAGTTCTGTGCATCGCATCGCATGCATGTGCTGGGAGTGCATGTGCTGACAGAGCAGGCAGGGATTCTGCATCAGGCTGCTGCACACAAGCTGGTGGAGTTATGCAGCTACAGGCAGCAAGGGAGGTACGCGGCTGTGCAGCCCGGCCCTCACGTACAGAGCTTGCTGTTGGCACAGGGTGGAGTCACGTGCGAGTGCTCGGCTGCTGCCTTTGCTGCCCCACGTTGCTGCTGCTGCTGCTGCTGCTGCTTCACGGCACGCTGCGCCAAGCGCTCCGCGAATGGCAGCTGGCGGCGTGAGGTAAACATGGTGTGCGTTCCCTGCATGGGGCGGGGCACCGCAGAGTGTGTGCGAGAGGATGATGAGCCCCCCCAAACGGGTTGTGCCCAAAGGGCAGCTGCACCGAAAACACATCTGCAATCTGCAACCCCAGACGTACTTACCTTTGCAATCAACTCCCCCGTTGCCTCGTCCCTCAGGCAGACCTCAACAGTGGCCAACGACTGGCCGGCGCGCACCACCTGCACTCAAGGGCCGGTAGGGCATGGGGGGTTGTGTGCCTAGCCAAAGATGGGTTTGAGAGGGTTGCTGCTGCTGCCAGTGCTGCCTTTCAACCCAGCCCCTGTGTGCCCACACGCAGACCGCGCCCTCTCACCTCTGCCTCCACCGCCACCCTGCTGCCCTGCGGCGCTGTGCTGAGGTAGTCTGTGTGCAGGCCCACGCTGACGCCGCCGCGCGCGTTCACAGTCAGCAGCGCCGCAAAGCTCAGCACGTCGACAAGGGCGGCTGCAGGGGTAGGAGCAGGCAGAGACCCCGAGGGGTTCGACGAAACTCTTCTCAGCTAAGCATGCCGCAGGGCGACACTGTTGCTGAGAGGTCCTGCATGCCGGAACCAAACAAGGGCGACCCAAACAGCGCCCTGCCCTAGCCCTCATGGCGCGCACCGGTGCATCCGCCTTGCAGGTTGTCGCCAAAATTGCAGACCTCCGGCCCGACGAGCAGCACGGCGCGGCAGCGCCCCGGCGCAGCCGTCACGTCGCGCAGCGTGCTGCCGAATGCCGAGGCTTCGAAACCCACGGCTCCCTGCCTCGCCGCAGCCTCGAGGTAGGCCAGAGCGAGCTCTGAAGACATGCTGGGCCGGCAGGAGCGCGCTCACTGCGCGACGGGGGCTGTGCCTGCTGCTGCTGCTTGCAGAGGTGTGCCCAGGCGCAGAGAGTGAGCAAGGCGGCGAACTGGGCCGAAGGTGAGGGCCGAGGAGGCGACGAGGCGCTGATGAGGCGACAGGCGGCACGGCAGCACGTGGTTGCTTGCTGGGTTCAATGAATACGACGTTGTGTGAGAAACCGCGACTGGCATGCGCAGACATTCACGATCCAAGGATACAGTGAGGTGGCTTCGGGGGCGGGCGGTGCGAAATGTGCAAGGGAACTCGATAGTGAGCCCAGCGCCGACGTATGAAAAATTGCACAGATTCGAGAGATTCGCAATGCACGCTAACACCAGCAGGGCCGATAATGCAGGCGGCTAACACCAGCAGGCCGGTAATGCAGGCGGCAGGTTGTGCGTGCGGCACGTGGCACGCTGGCGGCGTGCGGCACGGTTCACAGCGCCTCATCCTGCAAGCGCACAGAGCATTTGGAGGCCTCTCGCATCGCTGCCTGATTCATCAAAGCGGTGCCCAGCGCCATGGCGGCGCCAGAGCGAGCGGCTTGAGGGCGCGATATGTCTATGCAGGAGGCGCTGGCTCGTAGCGCCTCGGCGATACATGGGCTCGACGTGAGGAGCTTTGAAAGCGCAGCAGGGAGGGGTTGAGGCGCTCCACTGCTTTTGGCGCCACTCACTCTCCGCTCTCCTCCTTCCGCGCAGGCTAGCATCGCCCACGCCAGCCGCATCCTCACCGACTTCGAGTTGCTCCGGTCGCGCTGCATCGCGGTGCTGGGCTACGACCCAACCCAGGTTCGGCGGCGGCGGCGGCGGCGGGCGACGGATGGCTGCACACCGAGTCGCCTCTTGCTGATGCTTCCATCCGCTAGTCCTCTCCTGCCGCAGGGTGCAACAGCATGGTCTGCAGGAGGTATTGGCAGCACAGCCGCAACTCCGTCTGCTGGTCCGGGCTTCGCACAGGCGTACGCGGCACCAGCAGCGGCGGCGCCCTCCAACCCGCAGAGAGCAGGCACCGCAGCTGTGAAGCAAGAGGAGGGGGCAGCAGAGGTACCAGCAGCAAGCGCAGCGGCAGCGGGACAGGCGGCACCTCCCAGGAGAGACGCTGCTGCACCTCAGCTAGCACCCCTCCGAGCCAAGGCAGGGCGGCCGCGCGGCGCCGGCGGCAGCGCAGGCCTCGCACCACCCGCTGCGCTGGCCGCTGCTGCCGCTGCCAAGCAGGCACTGCCGGTCTCGCCACGCGGCGCGGCTGCGTCGCCGCGTGCTGCTGCCGCGTTGACAGCTGGCCAGCCGCCGCCTGAGCCCACAAGCACAGCCCGCTTCCCCCTTGCCGCCACCACCAGTGGCAAAGTCAAGCTCACGCCGCTGCAGGCGCTGCGCCGCAAGAAGGCGGCGGCAGCGGCGGCCGACGGCATGGGCGGCAGCGCGCCGACAGCTCAATTCACGCCGTCCCTGCGACAGCAGCAAGAGGTGAAGGAGGAACCGGTGCAGTATCAGCACTTCCAGCAGCAGCAGCAGCAGCAGCAGCAGCAGCAGCAGCAGCAGCAGCAGCAGCAGCAGCAGCAGCAGCAGCAGCAGCGGCGACCGGGGTTGCCGCCACGGCCTCCAAGCCAGCCATCGGCACAGCAGCAGAGACAGGTGCTGCCGCCGCAGCGGCAAGAGCAGCAGCAGCCGAGCCGTGTCAGCGTCGGCGGCGTCGGTTGCTCAGAGGATGAGCCGCTGCAGGCACGCCTGCAGCGCTTGCACAGCCCCAAGCAGCAGCAGCAGCAGCAGCAGCAGCACCTGGGCCACACCAGCACCGCCGGCGCTGCTGGCAGCTTCCAGCAGCATGCTTGGGAGCAGAGCGGAGGTGACATGGAGGCAGAATGCGGCAGCGCAGCGGGCAGCGGCATTGCCGGCGGCGGCAGCGGCAGCGAGGGAGAGGAAGAAGATGTCGATCTCATGCCTCTCGCGAAGCGCCGGCGCCTGCTACTTGCAAGCCAACAGCGGGCGCAGCAGCAGCAGCAGCAGCGGCAGCGGAAGCGGCATGAGCACCGAGCCAGCTGTTCACTGCCGGCTGCGCTGCTGCTGTCGCAGGCACAACAGCTGGCGGAGAAACAGGTGGCAGGTGCAGCGGCGGCAGCACCAGCTGCTGCTGCGGCAGCCGGTGGAGCAGCAGATGTGGATATAGCAGCATCCGAGCCAGCAGCGGAGCCGTCCCCGGCTACAACAGAAGTGGTGGACGTAGGGGAGGAGGCGCAGCCAAGCGACAGCGTGTCAGGCGGAGGCGGCCAGGAGGAGGAGGAGGAGCCTGCAGCAGCGCTGCGCCAGCGGCAGCAGCAGCAGCAGCCACCCGCTGCCTCCAAGCAGCAGCAGCATGCCGTGATGCCGCCGGCCGCCCGCCCGCCCAGGCCGTCGCCACTCCCGCAGCAGGGCTCTGACGCGCAGGGCCGGGCGGCGGCAGGCAGCACCTGCGGCGGCGGCGGCGGTGCAGCCACGAAAGTATGGGCCGTGGTGGTTGGTCGGCGACCGGGAATCTACGCATCTTGGACCGATTGCGCAGGTGCGGCGCTGGGCGGGGTGGCGCTGGGCGTGAATGTGGCCAGCTGTGCAGCAGCTGGGCATGCATGCCCCCGAAGCATGTGCTGTGGCGCCCGGCTGCAGCTGCCGGCAGCCTCTTCTGTTGCACTCCTCAGTGGGTAGACCCTTTGGGAAGCAACACTTGCCTGCACCGCTACCACATGCCTGCACCTCCAATCACCTGTTCTGTGTGCAGGTCAGGTGCTTGGGTACCGAGGGGCAGAGTACAAGACGTTCCTCTCCGAGGGAGCCGCACGCGCATACCTCGAGCAGCGGGGCATTGACTGGGAGGCGGCGCAGTCGGCTGCAGCACCAGCAGCGGCACCAGCAGCGGCACCAGCAGCAGGTGCGGAAGCAGCAGAGTCGGCGGCAGCAGCAGCAGCAGAGGAACCTGCAGAGGAAGCAGAGGACGGCAGCAGCAGTCACGACCGTTCGCCCGCCAGCGACGAGCAGCCCAGCAGCGGCGACGGCAGCGCCAGCGCCAGCGGCAGTGGCAGCTGCCGCAGCAGCCGTGAGCCCTCACCCGGCGGCGGCGAGGAGGCAGCGCCAGACGCGGCTGGCGGCGCAGCTGCTGCCCGGCCTGGCCAGGCTGCAGCCAGCGAAGCGCCTCCTGGGGCCTTCCAGTTTGGGGACCCCACCGCTGCCCGCCACTTCCGGCAAAGCTTCAACTCCCCAGACGCGCGGCTCGGCGGCAAGGGCGGGCCGGGGCTGGCCGGCGCCAAGCGGCGCTCGCGCGGCGGCGGCGGCGCGCCGCCGCCGCCGCCGCGCCGCGTCAAGCCCTCCAGCCCCAACGAGGGTGTTACAAAGCAGGCGTGGGAGGCTGCGGCACGGGCGTGGCGGGAGAAGAACATGCCCAGCGGAGCGGAGATACAGCGGGCGAAGCAGCAGCAGGAGGCGGCGGTGGCGGCGTTCAAGCAAGGTACTGGCCTGCGCACAGCCGTAGAGCGGCTGGCGGCCGCGCGCGCTAATGAGCGTGCGCACGCTCGGTCGGGCGGCACGGGGGCAGCAGGGGCGCCGCCTCCGGCGACCGGCCCGCCAGCGCCCATGCCGCCCCCCGTGCTGGGCAGTGGCGCTGTGGGGGACATGGACGCTCGGCGCGCGCACTACCGCCGCGCCTGCCAGCGCAAGGTCTACGGCCTGCGCAGCTTTGTGGAGGTGCGGCGCAGGGCAGGGCTGGAAGCATTGCAGCTTGGGGTTTGGTGCGGCAGGCATGCTACGCTGCCCTGTCGCTGCCGCTGCAGCAGCGAGCCGCGTGGTCTGCAGCGCCTGAACAGCAACCCATCTTCTGTGTTTGTCCCCCCCCCCACCCCACACATCTCCGCTGCCCCCTGCCCCTGATCCGCAGATTCTGCGCGCGTTCAACGTGCCCACCCATCCCTCCAAGCTGAGGGATGCCTACCGCCTGGCCGTGCGCATGTACCACCCAGACTCCAACTCAAAGGACAAGGTCGGAGACAGGCTTTGGCGTGTGTGTCGGTACCGCAGCTGTGCTGAGCGAAATGAGGTGCCTGCTGTGTGCCTGCAGTACCTCCAGGCGGCGCGGTGCCTCCCTCGTTTGCTGCCCTCCCAGCCCCCGCTCAACGCGCCTGCGCTCACCGGCCTGCAGGTGTGGAAGTCGGAGGAGCAGCAGATGGAGGCGGAGGAGGTGATGAAGGTCATCAACGAGCGCAAACCGGAGGACATGTGAAGTCGCCTCAGCGCCCGATCACCTCCACGCCTGGCGACGAGCGGCTGGCAGCTGCCGCCGCCGCCGCCGCCGTCGCGGCCGCATGCCAGGCCGTGATTGGTTCCCCCTCTCTGCCCGGGCCGCGCTGTACCTTCCTCTCGTGCTGCTTCCCTGTGTTGCTCCCTCCTCTCGTGCTGCTGCCCCTGTCACCTCCTGCCTTCACGCCCTTGCGGCCCTGCTCTCGCTCAACATAAGTTGATGACCGCCCCTCGTAGCACTGCACTCTATTTCAGCACATCCAAACGACTGACCCGACGCACCCTTCACGCGTGTATCACTTTTGCTACTCTCGCCTCTCGCACTGACTGCCCCACCCACCAGAACACTTCCTCTGTTGCTGTGACGTGAACGCGAGTGTTGCACGCAATTGGCTGTCAGAGAGAAGGGTTTGAAGAACAACAGGCACAGGAGAAGGGGGGGGGGGCACAAACAGGTACAAACAGATGATACAGACAGATTGCATAGACAGACAGTTGGGAGGGGATGCTCAAAAGGTTATGGTGCTGCCGCTTTGGGCGATGATCATTCGTTACTTTCTCCAACTGCGTGAATGGCACACATTGGTCGTTACTCCACATTCGCTCGCTCGCTCGCACGCGCGCGTGCTTGCGCTGCAGTGCCTCAAGGGCAGGTCGCAGGCCACGCTGAGCAGACGCTGGGCTTGCCTCACGCCTTTGCCGGCCGGCCGCGGGCCTCGCCCTCACTTTCGTCGGTGTCGCTGTCCTCGGCAGCGTCCTCCGGAACGGCGCGCACCTACGGGGGGGGGGGGGGGGACAAGTGGGGGATGAGGCAAAAAATGGTGTTCTCGAGATGCCGTGTTTGTGCAATGTAGTGGGGCGATGCATCTGCGGCACTCGCAAGTGCTGCTGCAGCGCCCGATGGCTGGGCGCAGCGGGCGCAGCGCTCTTCGCCGCACCTGAATGATGTGCGTGCTCGCCGCGCGCCAAATGGGCTGGCGCCCGCTCTGCACCACCGCCAACAGCTGCCCTCCCTTCACGAGGCCTCGCTCCTTGAGCATGTCCACCGCCCTGTGAAACAGAAGGGGGCGCACACAACCGGCGGCGCTGAGCCGAGCGGTGCTGGCAGCAGCGCGCCATGCGGCGCACGAGCGGCGGCAGCGCAGGCTCCCCTCGCGTTGCCTGCACATTCTGCTGTTAGCCGCCCACCTGCCGAGGTGCCACCGGCGCCTTGCCCGCTGAGCAGACTGCCCGCTATGCAGCGTGGACCGGCGCACTGTGTTGTGTGAAACCCCACCCGGCGTGCCTGTCAAAGGTGGTCTCCTGCTGCTCGTTGAAGCGCATGTACATTGCCACCACGCCTGCAGACGTCGCGTTAGGGGCCACGGTGAGTCAGCCCACAGCACGAGGGGAGCCCGCAGCGAGCAGTGCTGCTCAGGAGGTTGTGGCTACAAAGGAAATTGCTCGACCCTCCGCTGCACCAGGCAGCCCCAGCGCAGAGCAGCCTCACGCCTGCTGCACCCACCGTGGTAGAGCGCCAGCCTGCGCTGCACCAGCTCGTTTTCTGTGAAGCAAAAGATTGGGAAGTCCGGGCTGCAGCGCAGGCAAGGGAAGGGCGGGGAAGGGGGAGGGGCGAGATGCAGGGGCGAAGCAGGGCGTTGTTAGGGAGGCGCATGTGGCCGAGCATGCACACGATACAGCGCAGGCGCGGCGGCCGCAGGGGCGTGCCGACAGAGCGGCAGGCGACACAACGCGTGCTTGCACTCCGACAGGCCGACAGCATAGCACAGGACGCCGCATCGCACTGCAGGGCGCTGCGGAGTGCAGCACCTGCGCAGTTTGAGAGCCCACCGATAGCGGCTCAACAGAGCAGACAGAACAGGAAAGGGCGCTGCGTTGCACTGCAGGGCGCTGCGGTACACTGCACATGAACACTGTAGTGACCGGCACACTGTGCACTGTAGTGACCGCAGCGGGACGCACCGGTAGTGGGACAGCAGTGCCGGCATGTTGCCCTTGCGGGTAAAGACCACCAGGGGGCTCTTGAGGGTGTTGGCCATCTGTGGGTGGGTTCAAGAGTTATAGAGTCAAGTGGGAAGCCTGTTGCGCTGCTGCGCCCCTCCTGCCATGCCCGTTCTGGCACTGCCGTGGCGACAACAAAACTGGCGCTGCCGTGGGCACGCGCCGCACCAGCAACAGCACCAGCACAGCAGCAGGCAGCAGCACAGCGCGTCAACAGCCAGCAGCGCAGCAGAGCAGCGAGAGGGACCACAGCATGCTCACCGTGGTCGCATGGTAGGCAAACATTTCAGACAGGCCCTGGTCCTTGACGCTGCTGACGCGGCGGCGCGGCGGCACAATCCACTCTATGGGGGGCGCCTCGTCCGACCCGTAGCGCCGCGTGCCGTGGTACTTGAGCATGGAGAGCTCGGTGCGGCGCGCCACCGTGGCCATCGTTTCCAGGGCCTTGTGGGGGAAGCTGCCGTGCGCGGTCTCGCCTGCAGCGGCGACAGCGGGGCGGGCATGCCGCGACGCTGGCTGAGCATGACATGTTGGGGGCGGGCAGGCAGCGGTGTGCAGGCTGCGGCAGCGTGCAGCGGATTTGCCTGCAGCGCAGGTCAGCGCCATCGCGGCGCGACAGCCTGCCCCTTCTCCACCTATACGCACCCCGGCTCACCTGACAGCATGACAGCGTCAGTCCCCTCTCGCACAGCAATGGCGATGTCGCTGACCTCCGCGCTGTGGTTCAGGGAGGTCCAGGCAGGTTGGCAGGACTCATGTGGGCCAGCACGCAGCAGCAGCAGCGACGCCGACGGCAGCTTGTGATTGCAGCAGCTGCCATGGCGCGGCACAGCGCAGCCAAGCTCACTGCCTCTCCTCCCTCCTGACGACGCACGCACCGCGTTGGAGTCGGGTTTTTAATCATGCTCTCCAGCATGTTGGTTGCAACAATGACCGGCTTGCCGCGCCGACGGCAGCCCTGCACGATCTTGGACTGCCAATAGGGCACCTGCAATTGATTGATTGATTGAATGGGTGGAGGGGGGCCGCGCTGTGCTCCCACGGCATGCACGACGTGCACATGGGGCGCGACGGCGCTGCAGAACAGCCGGTCCACCGAGGGGGGAGCGCAGCGTGCCTGGCAGACCCGGGATGGCTGACACAGCACAGCAGAGAGGCGGCGCAGCGGCGCACCTCCTCCACCGGCAGCTCAGCGCCCAGGTCGCCGCGCGCCACCATGGCGCCATCCACCTGTGGCCGGGGCATCCAGACATGGAAACAGTGTGAGAGGCAGCCGAAGGAGGAGAGCCGGGCACGCGGGCGACAGCCAGCGCTCCGGGTTGGGCGCTGGTGCAGCGCGGCTTCACACGCAGCCTCCCTTCCTCGCACGACCCACCCACCCACCCACCCACCCACTCACCCACCCACCCACCCACCCACCCACCGCGTCCAGGATCTCCTCCAAGTGCTCCACACTGTCTGCGCTCTCAATCTTGGCCAGCACGCCGATCTGGGAGGTGCCCGTGAGGCCTGCGCCAAGGGACAGCACAAGAGCAATGGGATCGGATGAGGAGCGGGCAGGCCGGCGTGTGGGGCTCTCCATTTTGGCCAGCACACCGAATCGGGGAGAATGCCCGTGGGGCCTGAGCCAAGGGACTAACGTACAGGGGGGCAGCAAACTGATGCGGGGCGCGGTCGGCAAGCGCAGCGAGCGCTCAGACTTGCCGGCGCGCGGCTCTGCGACCCCAAACCGACCGGGCCGGACGCCAAGCATCCCCGCCACTTGCCTTGCTTCGTCAGAAACTCCTTTAGCTCGTAGATCACCGCCGCGTCCCGCACGAAAGACAGGGCGTAATAGTCCACGCCAATCTGCAGCCAGAGGTGAGCAGGGGCGGGTCTGCGCAGCAGCAGCAGCAGCAGCACCAGCAGACAGGCATGGGGCTGCGGCAGCGGCGGCGTGGCGGGCGCAGCAGCCGAGGCCGCAGCTTGTCTGCAACGGGGCGGCTATGATGGGGCCGCCTGCACCTCCACCCCACCCCACCCAGCTCACCTCCACCCCACCCCACCCAGCCCACCTCCACCCCACCCCACCCACCCCACCTCCACCCCGAACTTGATGTCGGCCCAATCACGGTCGGTGATCGCGGGCAGGTTGGCAGACTGCGCAGAAGGGAGCGAGCTGGAGACGGCTTGACCGCGGGCACGGCGTGACGACGCAACCTCCTGCCAGCCCACTCGGTGCTGCACCGCAGGCCACGCAGCCTCTGTCGCCGCGGCGTCCGCCGTCGCGCCCTGCGTGCTCTTGCCACTGCCACCTCACCCACCTTCCCGCGGATGTTCAGGTGGCGGCGAGAGCTCAACGTGCCTCCATCCACCACAGAGCACAGCACATCTGGAGTTAATAGGGCGGGTGGGCGGGCGTGCAGAGGCTCGTGGGGGAGGCGCAATGGAGGGGCAGTGGGTGGGCAAACGGGCGTGGGGCGCGCGGGGGGGCATGGGCTGCCGAGCAGCGCCGTCTGCACCAGCTGCTTCTGCACCGCGCTCCCGCCTGTGTCGACAACGTTTCCCATTCCCAAGCCTGCACCTTCCCCCTCCCCACGCTGCAGCTGTCAGCCATGCCGATGCGCTGGCACCCACACGCCCCCGTGCTCTGCTCCCGCCCTTTCCTCCCGGGCCATGCATCCCACCATTGTCTGTGATGCGGTCGATCTGCATGCTCATGATGCCGCCATCCACCTGCAACAAGGAGGGCACACAACGGCCGGTCGGTGGAGCGGAGAGGGGGGCCACGCACACGTGGGGTCGGCGCCGGCAGGCGCACGCAAATGCTCGGTGGTGCAAAGACTGTTGGCATCATCGCTGGTGCACACCAGTCCTCACCAGCCCTCGTCTAGCCAAGCTCGCCGGCAGCAATCACATGTGTGCTGAAACGGCTGTACTGAATCACAACAACCCACACTCACCAGCAGCATGTCACCGACGCTGGCATCCTCCACAAACTCATCGTAATTGACTGCACACAAAACAAACAAGAGGGTTGAAGAAACCCCTATGGATGCTGTTTTTGCCCTCCCGCCATCCCGCCGCTGCCGCTGGCGGCTGGTTCGCTGTGCAGCGCATGTGGAGCCAGCAGCAGAGAAGGCCGGCAGTGTGAAGAACCTCTGCACCTGGCCCCCCCAAAACCCATCGTGTCCCACTTTCTCTGTGCCATCCCTCGTCCCCCGCCCCCACCCGAGATGCGGCCGTCGGTGCCGTCTGCCCCCTCGGTGATGGTGAACGTGATTTTGTCGCCGGCATCCAGCGGCAGCGGCGCCGCCAGGTCGCCGCTGCGCACCTCTGCAGGGCATGGGAAGGCAGGGGTGAGGCCACAGCAGAGGGGAGCACTTGCGACGTCACCAACCAGCCACCATGCAGGCGAGGGCGGCAGACGCGCCGTGCGAGTGATCGGGCCCCTGCTGCTGCGGCCTGCTGCCGTTCCGCTGCCCACCAAGCCTCCCCGTCCATCATAGCACTTGGTGCTCGGCAGCAGCAGCAGCAGCGGCAGCAGCAGCAGCAGCAACGGCAGCAGCAGAGGCGGCAGCAGCAGCAGCAGCAGCAGAGGCGGCAGCAGCAGCAGCAGCAGCAGCAGCAGCAGCAGCAGCAGCAGCAGCAGCAGCAGCAGCAGCAGCAGCAGCAGCAGCAGCAGCAGCAGCAGCAGCAGCAGCAGCAGCAGCAGCAGCAGCAGCAGCAGCAGCAGCAGCAGCAGCAGCGGCAGCAGCGGCAGCAGCACCCGCGCACCTGGCCCCTTTGTGTCCATCATAATCGCCAGGTTGCTGCGCCCAAGGGAGTTGTACTCGCGCACCAGGTCCACCACAGCCTGCAGCGGGTGCAAGCGGGGGGGGGGGGTGTTGCATTCATTGACGATTGACCCATCCGGGTGCACACGTGCGAGGTGTTCCGTTTGGTGGCAACACGGGGGAAGGGGCTCAAGGGATGCTGGGGCAAGCCCGCCGCAGCGTGCGCTCCCCCTCCGCCCGCCGCTCCCGCGGGCGGCGGCCCTCCCTCCCTCGCACCTTGTGGCTGGCGTGGTCGCCGTGCGACATGTTGAGGCGCACCACGCTCATGCCCTCGTCCGCCAGACGGAACAGGGCCTCGCGGTCGCAGGAGGTGGGCCCAATGGTGCACACCACCTTGGTCTTCCTGCCCAAAGAATGTGCAAAGGGGATGTGGGGCGAGGGGGCCCAGCGTCAGGCACCGGCAGGGAGCGTCAGGTGCGACATTACGATGGACGGCCGGCAGTGCACGCCATGACTGCCTGGGGTTGGCGGGCAGCGGAGGACCAGCTGCAGCAGGGCGGCATGCTTCGTCGTGCAAGGTGGCGAGCGCTGCGCCCGCCGCCGCCGCATCGACGCCACAACCGCCACCAACAGCTGGCTCTCCCACCTGCTCAATGCTGTTCGGCACGACCATTCGGATCGATCTAAAACACACACCTGGCTGGCATGTTGTCTGCGTAGTCTGCGAACGAGGCAGCATCAAAGGCTTCCAACGCAATCGACTCCTGCGTTGGACCCGCCGCCGCCATGCCCTCGGTCAGCCACACGCCGCCCTTGCTCTGGGCCACCGTCTGTGTGCCGGACGCAACCCTGCGAAGCGGCGTGAGGTTGGGGCCGGTGGAGGTTGCGGTGCAGGCTGCAAAAAGAGCTGGGGCACGGAGGTGCGACCAGGCAAAGCTGGCGGCCACCGCCCCGACGCCACCCGTCGCCGCTCACCGCCGAGCACCCTGTCCATGCATTGCGGAGCCTGCACCAGGCACCAGCACGCATCCGCGACGCTGAGGAGGTCCCGCACGCAAGCTGGCCGGCGCCAGAGCGCTGCCCAACGCTGCCGCCATGTCCAGGCGAGTGCAGCTGTTGGCGGGTGTCTTGACTGTAAGATTATCTGATTGTCGTGATGCACGAGGGGAATCCAATCGAAGAGCCGAGGGAGAATGCCCTGCACATCCCCAAAGAGGGGGTCAGCACAAAAGTGTTGTTCCATGCTCATTTAGTGTCGGCGGGCGCCCCGCTTGTTTAAATACGCTTTATTACTTACAAACAAGCACAAGAGGGCCGCCTGCGGGGACTTCGGGGCCCGGGCCGGCGATTACTTCGTGCGACTGTCCCGGCTGCTGCCCCTGGCCGCCGTGCCTTACTCCCAGGAGACTTAGAACGCCTGATTTATAGTTATGGGCGCGTGGCGGGCGCTGCACAGCGCAAGGAGGGCCCCTGGGGCGGCGCCGCCTGGGCCTGCCGCCACCGCCCGTCGGCTTTCTTTGCCACCTGGGGCGTCCGGGCATGGGGGTACATTCGCACCCCGTTCTAATGGTGCATAAGGGTGTACTGAAGTGTGGGTTGGCCACATAGGCTGCCCGGCCAAGCAGTGGTGCCGACGGCGATGGGTCCAAACCCCGGGTTGAGCGAATTTTCGATGCAGATTTAGCATGGGGGTTGTTAGTTTAGGCTCTGACAAGGCATATGAAACGTGGTTGTGCACATATTTTTCAAGAGTCGCCGGGTGCCGCCAACGGGCGGTCGTCGTCGGCGGCGGGCGCTTGGCGCGGGCGGCGGCGCCTCACCCGCCCCGGCCTGCCCTCCCTGCCTCCCCCGCCCTTACATTAACTTTAGTCCCTGCAGCTGCTGTTTGGCCGATTTCTCGACCCGTTTGACCGCATTTTGCATGCTTTTTGACCCGTAACTGACGCCGCTCGGCGGCCGCGGCGCGCCCCATTTTGACCACACCCCTCAACTGAGTGCACCCCGGCTGACCCTTTCCTTTGACCCTTGGGGATGTCAGGAAGCAGGAAATTTGGGTGCACTCTAATGAGGGATGGGTCATTCATCATGGAACATGACCCTGTCTGAAAATGTGTAGAGCTCCCCCACTCTGCCCCCAAATCCCGACCAAAGACCCGACGACACTTGCCATGCACGACAGCAGCCTGATCCGCCCTCGAGCATTCGGCGATCGCCGGGAGCCCAAGTGTTGTCATGTGCGCTGTACCATGACAGCGAGCTGGGCGACAGGACAGCTCGTGCGCTGCCAGCTGCGATCCCGCGGCTCCCTGGCCAGACGCTCCCTGACGTGGTATTCCTGCCCAATGTAGAACCAGTCAGGCTAGCCACACACGCTTTGAGCCCGCTGACGCCGGCTGAGCGCACGATCGTCATCATGGAGGTGGGGCACTGCGGCGATAGCGCGATGGCAGACAAGGTGAGCACGAAAATCGGGGACCACGAGAGCTGGATGGATGATCTAGTTGCCGCAGGGTGGACTGTGCACTTTTTCCCGATAGTGTCTCACTCAGGCCTGGTCACCAACACGGCAGCTGCGGCACTGGAGCACTGCGGAGTAGCCGCTGCTGGCGCCACAGCAGCGGTGCGGCGCATCGCCCGTTCCACGCTCACATACAACACGAAGTTCAGGAACGCAAGACGCAAGCTGTACAGCATGCTTGATGAGCACCCACACGACCCGGGCTGATCTAACTGGCCGCGTGCGGGGAGGGTCTTAGCGGCGGCGCTCCGCGCCGCTGCGGCGCATCTCCCCCAAAAAGTCACCCACGCGTGTCACATCTTCTTCTTCTTCTTCTTCTGTTTGCCATAATCTTTTTGTATCCACAAGCAGGCAGCGCGTGCAGCGAGAGCCAGGAGGCCTTCACTGCGTACTCTCCTGCGTGCAGCGGCAGACTATTGGAGCGGCTCCCTGCAACCGGCAGTTGCCGCTGGCACAGTTCATCAAGCGCCAACTGGCCCCGGAGAGCGCACCATGCTCGCGTCTTGCTCCGCGCCCTGCGGTCCTGCGGGCCGCACCCAGACGCCCGGCGTCGCGCCTGCAGCCCGTCTGACCGTGGGTCAGGCCCGGCAGGTGTCAGCGGCTGCCCCCCGCCGGCCGCAGGCGGCTGCTGCCGCCGCTGGCGAGTCCACCACCGCGCTTCCGCTGCCGCCCCGCATCTACCCTGATGCCACCGCCATCATTGGCAACACGCCCATGGTGAGGATTTGCACGGTAGCGGTGATTTTCTGTGCTGCAGCGGGTACCAAACTGCCGCAGCGGCAGACAACCCCAGCAGTACCGGCAAAGCATGCCTGACGATTAGCTGTGGCAGGGCTTTGTCAGGCATGGCTGTCCGCCAGCCTGGCTCGGTGTGCGGCTCGGTGTGCGGCTGGGGCTCCGCGGCTGGGGCCCCGCTCAGCACCCAGATCATTCCCGCAATACTGGCACTGGCAGGCGGCAATCTAGCAACGCATCATATCCGTATCTTTCCCATCTCCCTCCTGTTGTGCGCTCCCCCCCCGTTTCTCATCTTGCGGCCGCCCTCCTTCTCTTCCACCATTCTTCCATCCACCGCTTTAAGGTGCGGCTGAACAAAGTCAACGACATGTGCTTTGCTGACATCGTGTGCAAGTTGGAGGTAAGCACGGTGGCGTGGCTGGCCTGGCACGGATGCACGTGGTTGCCTGCTTGAAGCGTGGCCTGCCTGCCTGCCTGCCTGCCTGGCTCCCTTTAACAACACAGTGAGTCCGGAGCCCTCCCTGACAGCGACTTTGCCTGCTTTGCCTGCTTTGCTCGGTCTGCAGCTCATGGAGCCTTGCAACTCTGGTGAGAGAATCGCCAGCGCCAACTGCTGAGGTGTCAACTGTTGAGATGTGGCACGCTTCAACAGACGGCGTGCGCGCCTGCTTCAACCAGCCCGGCTGCTGCGGCTGGAGAAGCGGAGCACGGGGTGGCGCGCAGCACCGCTCACGGGCATGGCGGCATGCGTCGTATCATATGCAGAGCTGCCAGCCTGCCGTGCCACAGCACCCCCCGCCCACCTCCAGCCTGCCGTGCCACATCGCCTCCCCCACCTCTTCCCGCCTGCAGTCAAGGACCGCATCGCCCTCAACATGGTGCAGCGAGCGGAGGAGGCTGGCCTGATTTCCCCCGACCGCACCATCCTCGTGGAACCCACCAGCGGCAACACGGGCGTGGGGCTGGCGTACGTCGCGGCAGCCAAGGCGCGCCCCCCCTGCTGTCGCTGCCGCGTATTGCGTTTCGTGGCAGCTTAGGCAGCTGCAGCATGGCTTGGGGCCGGCGTGTGTGGCGGCTGCCAAAGGGGGGCGGCTCGCATGTTCAGCTGGCCGGCGCAGCGAGGCGCCGGGTGTGTGGGGTGGCAGGCAACTCAGCTGCACGTGCGTGCCCATGGGCGGCTGGCGTTGGCAGGCTGCGTCGACAGCCCGGCTCGCTCCTCACCCTGGGTCGTGCGCGCGGCCTGCTGCCGCAGGGCTACAAGCTTGTGCTGACCATGCCCGAGACCATGTCGATCGAGCGGCGGGTGCTGCTGAAGGCCTTTGGGGCCGAGCTGGTGCTGACCAGCGGCAAGCTGGCGAGTGGTTGGGGCGGGGCGGCGGGCAACACGGCTGTGACGCTCAAGGGCAAGGAGTGTTGCCGCTGGCTGTCATCGTTGTCGTATGCTCGTCTTGTGTGCAAGCACGTATCGTGCATGTGCGGTGCACAGCCGGAAGAGCTCATGCCACGTCGCGCCGCCTGCTGCTCACTCGCTCGCTCCGCACCGCCGTGCCTGCGTGCCGTCTGCAGGGCATGACGGGCGCGATTCAAAAGGCGGAGGAGATTGTGCGCACCATGCCCAGCGCCTACATGCTGCAGCAGTTTGACAACCCAGGTGGGTGCTGCTTGTGGGTCGCGCGCGTGTGTGGACTGGCGTGCCCAAGCGGGTGGGTTGTTAAGGCAGCCGAGCGTGGGTGGACCGCATGCACGCTGCAGCATGGCAGCGACAGCGACAAATGTACTGCATGGTGCAGCCTCCAGCCTTGGGGGCAGAGGAGGCCAGCATGGGCGAACTCTCGCTGCGCACTGTCGATTCCAGCGGTGCTTCTGCCTCTGTGTCTGCCAGATCTGGCAGGCAGGCAGGCAGGCATATTGCATGTCGCAATTACGCAACTCTGTCTGTTGCGACGATACAACACGGTTTGTTGCGAGTCTGTTGCGACTGTACAAATCAGTCTGAAGTCCAACACGTGCTGGTTTGGCGTCGTCTGTGCCCGGGCTGCAGCCAACCCAGAGATTCACTACAAGACCACGGGGCCGGAGATCTGGCGGGATTCTGCCGGCCAGGTGGACTTCCTGGTCGCTGGCGTGGGCACCGGCGGCACCATCACAGGCAAGGCCGGGGGGGGGGGCAGGCGGCAGGTGGCGGCAGGTGGCGACGAGGGCGAGAGGCTGCAGCAAGGCATTGGAAACACGAGTGCTGCTCACCCTGTTCTGACGATTCACGTTTCACTGACATGTGGGTTTGCAGGCGGAGGAGGGTGAGTGCAGGGGCAAGAGCAGCAGCCCCGGCGTGCAGCGGGTGGCGGCGGCGCACCACCCTCAACCCCGCAGCCTCCTCCCCGCCCACCTCTGACCCTGCGCCTCACCCGTCGTCTGTTGCTGTGGTACTGCAGGTGTCGGGCGGTACCTCAAGGAGCAGAAGCCCACCGTGCAGCTGGTGGCGGTGGAGCCGGCGGAGAGCGCGGTGCTCAGCGGCGGCAAGCCGGGGTACCACCAGGTGCCTGGCTGGGTGGCAGGGGGAGCGGCAGCGGTGCACCATGGGGGGGGGGGGGGAGCCGTGATGTTTGGCGGCACGCCCCCTCCAAACATGCTGCATCGCTGACCTACTCATCCCCCCCCTGTGTGTGCGAGTGCACAGATCCAGGGCATCGGCGCCGGCTTCGTCCCAAAGGTGCTGGACATGTCCATGCTGGACGAGATCCAGCGGGTGTCCAGCCACGACTCGGTGGCCATGGCGCGTCGCCTGGCCACGGTGCGCTCGCTGGCTGGACTGGGTTTGTGCCCCTTGGGGGGGGAGAGCGCGGGGTCGACCCCTGGGCGACTGCCCAGCCAGCACGCCGCGACGGTGGCATGCCGGCTGGCTGGGGGTGGGCAGCACGGACGGCGGAGCTCGGGCAGCCGTGCTGCCAGGCAGGGGTGGAAGGCAGGCGACCTCCAGGGCACACCCCTGACAGCTTGCCACGGCTGCCCATCCGCCCACCCACCACCCCTGTGTTGCTTCGCCACCCACCCCTGCGCAGGAGGAGGGCCTGCTGTGCGGCATCAGCAGCGGCGCGGCGGTGGTGGCAGCAATCCGGTGAGGCGCCCACGCCGCGTCGTCGCGCGGTGCCCGCCCTCGCCCCAGCCAGCCAGCTCCCCTCCCCTGCCGCCAGCCCGGCCTCTCACGCACCCTCCCCCCGGTGCACTTCCTCCCTTGCCGCAGCGTCGCGCAGCGCCCAGAGAACAAGGGGAAGCAGATATGCGTGGTGCTGCCCTCGTTCGGAGAGCGGTACTTGTCCACCGTGCTCTTTAACCACATCTGGGGCAAGTGAGTAGCCCAACGCCGCCACGCCGGCACGCTGCTTGTCGCCCCACTGGGCCTGCCCAGCCTGCCCAGATTGCAGTTGCTGTGTTGGGAGCGCCGACCGCTGTGCGCTGCCCCTGGGCAAGCGCCCTGCCCTCTCCCAGCACAGCAACCTGACATGACGACCTTCTTGGCCTCCTGCCTTCGCGGCGCTGTTTCTGTGAACGCAGGGACGCCGAGGTGGAGGACGCCATGCCCAGCAGCTGGAAGGAGCGCAGCGGCGACGAGAAGCCGGCCACCACAGAGGCCAAGCTCTGAGCGGCCGCCACGCAGGCCAAGCCCCAAGCCGCTTTGAGCAGCTTTGAGCAGCCGGCTGCCACCAACGCCAAGCCCTGAGCGGCGCTGCCACGGCTCAGGCCCGCTACTTCGTAGCGATTATGCAGCAGTAGCAGCAGTAGCGGCGGCGGCGGCGGCCGAGCGTGTTGTGTACCTGCCGACCTGTACCATAAGCACCCACCAACCTTGATTCCTCTCACCCTCGTCTCCCACCTGTAACTCGAACCACCGCCCGCCGTTGGGAACCTCGTGCAACCCGCCAAGTACCGAGCAGCGGCCGCTCTTTTGATCGGCCCTCTAGGGAAACCTTGTTCGTACTCTTTTGCACCGCTGCAGCTACGGCCCTTGCCTTGCTGCCACGGCCGCACACGGGTTTGCCAGCACGCGGCAGCGGCGGTATCGACACGCGGCAGCGCGGTATCAATGAGAGACGGGTGGGAGAAGGGGCGCACAAGTGGCGGTTGGTTTCATGGAGCGTCATCAAAGCAAGGCAAGGGGTCACAAGGATGCAAGGGGGATGCGCATGCACGTGGGGCGGGGCATGCGAGGGGACGGTTGCACGCCGGAGGCATGCTCCGTGTGTGCAGGGAAAAGGCAAGTGGGGGGCAAGTGCGGTGCGCAACGAGGAGAAGGGAGAGGAGGGGGCACCGCGTCACATGGTGGTGGTGCTCTCGGAAGGACAGGGCAGGTTGAGGAGGGGAATCTGCTTACTGGGGTATGTGTGGCGCTCTGCGGCACGCCGCGCTGCGCCGCCTTCAGGGCATGGCGCGCACTGTTCAACAGGGGTAGGTGTGGGTGCTTGTCACCGTGTTCCGGCGCCGTGTGCCATGCCGGATACGGCAGCCAGAGAGGGAGCGAGGTATATATCCAATGAGGGAGGGGAGGAAGAATGAATGGGTGGCTTGGCGAGCACTTTGGGCGCTGCCCACACTCGGCTGGGCACGCTGCTGTGAACGAGAGCTTGCCAAGGGGCAGGCCGGCTGTTCAAGGGGTGGGTGGTGGCGCCATGTTTGCCGGCAGGCTGCCAGGTGCATGGGCTGCTGGCAGGCCTGGAAGGAGGCTGCAAAAAAGCAGACGTTAGTGGCTGCTGCTCAAAAGGCGCCGGCGATGGCCTTGCTGATGCCGGCAGAGATCTCCTGCACCTTCTTGTTCTCCTGCACAACAGGGCAGGGCAGGGCAGCACAAGCTGCTCAGCACACTGCGCCAGCATGCGCCTCCCATTCTCAGGCCACACTCAACAGGAACAACGTGGCAGCAGCGCCGCCAGCACAACTCGGCCGTGCCAACGACACACCTGCTGCCGTGCTTTTCCCCAGGTTCATGCCAGCTTCATGCCAGCTGCCCCCCAGCTGGCCCCCCAGCGTCGCCCCAGCTTCACCCTCACCAGGAAGAACTTCTGCATGGCGGCGGCGGACACCAGCACGATGGCGCAGTAGGCGGGGAAGAAGGACTGGGGCATCACGCCGCCCCACACCTGCGTCCACAGCACAGGTGTTGGAGCAACGGGTGGCGGTTCAGGCACAACGGGGGCACTGCAGGCAATACATGTGCAAGAAGGTGTGTGCGGAGCATCGTGCCGCCCCACACCTGCCCCACAGAGGGGCACGGGGGGGGGCACGGCACAGTAGGGACTGCGCAGGGTACTTCGCACCTTGGTCGCAATGATTTTCTTGTAGAACAGCTGGCCCAGCGCGCCGTGCAGGACGAAGATGGGGAAGGAGATGGTGCCCTGGGGGGGGCGCACAGAGGGCCAGGGGAGCGAGACAGAGCGGCGGGTTGCAGGCGAGAAGGCAGCTCTGCAAGGGTCATGCTCGCTGGCTGCAACCCGTCCCCCCCACCGCCCCCCCGCAGCACGCACACGCTGTTCACGCTGCATGCGTCCGCCAACCCACCAGATACGTGAAGAAGGGGTGGCTGAGGAAGCCGGACAGGCCCTTGCTGCCCTGCAGCGTCTGGCGGTGCAGCCGCATGATTGCCAGGGTGAACTGTGGTGGGGTGGAGCGGGAGGAGGGAGGGCAGGCGGGAGCTGAAGAGACGCACCAGCTGGCACCTGCCCGGCCGCCGTGCTGCCTGCGGGTGCCTCTGAAGGTGCTGCACGGCGGTGCCACCACTGCTGCCTGCTGCGCCCCATTCATTCTTCGTTTGACAGCGCAGCAGCGGCGCAGCGTGCGCCGCGGATGGGTCTGCCTGCTGACCAGCGCGCCGACGCTCACCAGAGGCCCGCGAGGGTGGTAAACCAGGAGCGATTGGCCCATCAAGCCAAGCAACACAAGCCAAGGCAAGCCAAGCAACACAAGCCTAGGCAAGCCAAGCAACACAAGCCAAGGCAAGCCAAGCAACACAAGACTAGGCGCTCACCAGCGGCACGAAGAGCAGCACGCGGGTGAGGGGGTCGTTCATGGTGATGTACCCGGCGGCGCGGGCAAACGTGATGGCCAGGCAGCCCAGCAGGGGCATCAGCGGCGAGCCGGCGGGCTTGGGCGGCTCCCCGGTGGGCTTGCCCTCGTCGTCCACGCCCTCCACCATCACCAGGCGCACCGCCGCCACGCCGATCAGCACCTGCGCATGCGCGGGTGGCACGCGGGTGGGGGTGGGTGGATGCGCTCAGACTGGCTTTCAGGAGGAGTGCACACGCGCGTGCCCGCTGGCGAGCATGCATGCACGCCACGAGCGCGACGGCGGGGGAGCTGCGCCGCCGTGCAGCGCAGCGTACCGGCCCGCCCACACTCCAGCGCCCGGCCCTGGGCGCCCACCCACCTCCAGCAGGCAGTAGAAGGGGTGGAAGCGGGTTACGTTCCAGAAGATGTTGTTGGGGTGGGCGCGGGGGGCGGTGATGCCCTGACAGGAGGGGAGGCAGGCGAGACGGGAGGTGGAGCAGTGAGGCAGGAAGGGAGGGAGGGAGTCGCGGGAGAGTGTACAAGAGGAGAGGTGCATGCAAGGCGAGTGCCCTGCTGCCAGAACACGGCCCCCGCTACCTCCCATGCTCGCCTCCAGCAGCGTCCATGCGTTGAGGTCGTAAGAGTAGGCCAGCTTGCCCAGCAGGGAGAAGCCTGCGGCGGCAGCGGGAGGAGGCGTGGCCAATTGTCGGTCGGCTGCCGGGGAGACGCGCGCGGCGCGGCGCATGCGGTGCAGCCGCAGCAGCAAAGGCAGCACGCAGAGCATGCCCGTCGGTGGCAGCAGCGGCAGGACGCAGGCTGCTCCTCGGCTCTTCCAGCACCGCCCGCCCGCCCGCCCCCTGCTGCGCACCGGTCAGCGCAAACAGCAGCCACTTGAGGCCGCGCTTGCGCAGCTCGGCGATGGCCGGCAGCACGTGCGGCAGCACAACCATGGCAAAGGTGAGGGCCGACAGAAACCAGGTGGGGGCGTTCCACACCTCGGCGTGCGCCGGGAACCACGCCTGGCGGAAGCAGCGAGTTTAGAGCACGTCGGCGTTGCGTTCGGAACGTGCTGGCGTGGCTCTGCCCCTGCACATCGCGCATCGCACATGCTGGCAGCCGCGGGGCACCCCCCTCCCCCTGCCCGCCACCGCCGTGCCAGCCCTGGCAGGGGCACTCGGCCCCCAACCTGCGTCAGAGTGGCGCTCATCAGGCCGTGCGCAAACGTGGCGACGGGGCCGTTGTAAGCGTTGTCAGCAAATGCAAACATGGCGCCTGCAGACGACGAAGTCGTGGCGATACGCGAATTGAGCAGGGGCAAGCGAGCAGCAGGGGGACGCATGCAGGTGCAGCACAGGCACAGGCTGCCTCCAGACGCTCCGCCCCCTCTCACACACACGCATCATTCCTGCCTTGCTCGCAACGCTCGAGCGTAACCCACCAAACAGGATGTTGACGATGGCGAAGAGGGGGTAGTAGCCAGCCACGCGGGCCACGGTGTAGGCGCCGGCAGGCTTCACGCGGGGGCTGGCCTCGTACTTGCCCAGCTCTGGAAACAGCAAGCAGGGGGGTGCACGCAGGGCAGCTGTGTCGACCAGCCCTGTTTCTTGTGGTCGGACAGTGTGGTGCTGAAAGCAGGGCAGCTGTGTCGACCAGCCTTGTTTCTTGTTTCTTGTGGTCGGCCAGATGCAGAACGTGGCCGCTTGGAAAGTGGGGGCCAGCGCAGGAGCAATGCCACATCACAGCATGGTTGGCAGAGCGGCGAACCGTGCTGCCGACACGTTCACAGCGCCCCAGCAGTGCTGCACGCTGCATCACAGCGCCCCAGCAGTGCTGTGCGCTGCCGCTGCATGCGCGCCGTGCACACGCCTCCGCCACACCTGTAGCGGTGTAGCCCGCCACGTAGCCGGAAATCACGAAGAAGGCGCCCACCCACACGTTGACCTGCGCGGCGAGGGAGGAGACGGAGAGGCATCAGACGAGGAGACAGGGTGCTGTGTGTGTGTGTGTGGCAGGACGGCTGGGTGCGGCTGCTGCTGCTGCTGCTGCTTGAATGGCTTCTTCCTATCCACACTGCCTGCCTGCCTGCATACCACCTGCGCTGGCATGACTGTCGCTGCTGTTGCCGCCAACTGCACGCACAAGCCTGGCCCCAAGCCTCCTCGCAGCTGCACCGCTAGCCCCGCCGCCGCCACACCGAGACGAAGAACACAATGAGAAGAGAAGTGCGCATGTGTTGCAACAAGCGCCACAGAGGCACAGCCCACCCACTCACCCAGCATCTACACCAGGGCCAGGGTGACCTCCTCCCCTCCTCCCCTCCCGCTGCCGACCCTCGCGTGGGCCATCCTCCCCCCTGGGTTGTAAGCAGTGCTTCCAAAAGAAACCCACCTGGGTGAGCAGCTTGAGCAGGAATGCGTCCTTTGTGGCGAAGGACACAAAGTGGCCCACGCCGATGTAGGCGATCAGGAAGAAGCGCAGCGAATCCAGGGCAGGCAGACGGGGCTTGGAGGGGGCCTTCTTCGCGGGTGCTGCGACGGCGGGCGCTGCTGCCGCTGCGGCGGCCGGTGCCGGCTCGCCGGCGGCGGCGGCGGCGGCCACGACAGGGCGCTCAGTGGCTGCGGGCAGCGAGGGCGCGGGCACGCCGAAGCCGACCTGTGCAGTGCCGTTGTGGAAAGAGGCAAAGCCGGCGCGGCCGGCGTCCTGCGCACGTGGCACGAGCAGCGCGCGGCGAGCCAGCTGTGATCGGCTGCCACAACTGCGCTGCAGCGGCATGGCGGATGCGGAGTGGCGAAGCACCAGGGGGCACGCCAGAGCAGCCATGGGGATCACTGCGGGCGGCAGGGCGAGGAGAGAAGACGGGCGGCAGTGAATCGCAGCACCAGCCGCCGCTCGCGCCGCCGCCCGCGTGACCGCAGGTGGGCGGCCTGTTGGGGGCGGCAAACCCTACGCGGGTTCCCACTGCCCCTGTCAGTACCTGAAGCCGCGGCGGGGAGCGGCACGACGAGAAGCGAGGGTGAGGGCGCGGAGGGGCTGTGCCACTTCCAGCTGTCCTCGGGGTCGGCACAGCTGCGTGCGGGTCAGAATGCCCTGATCTTTTCAATGGCAGGGAGGATCGATGCGGCGGCGGTTGGTCAGCTGCAGCAAAACGAGCGCTTTTGCAGCCAGCCGCACCTGAAAGCGAAACCCGACACGGCCTTGCGAGATGAAACTGTCGTCTGAAAGCGTGATGGGTTGGATCGAGAGGCGTGTTGAGGGTGGCTCCACCGCGGCGCCACAGCGGTGCAGCGCCGCAGCGGCAGCGGCCCGGCGCTGCCGCTGCGAGGGGAGCGAGGCCCTCCACGCACACCGCCAGCAACACCCTTCCCAGTATGCGTGGCAGCACTCAAAAGTTTGGTCGCGCCGCCAAGCCCATCCAGCAGCACATGCTCACCCAGTTTTGCATGGTTTGCACCGCTCGCCGGCGCCACCTGCTGGCCCTGAACTCCTGCTGCTCCTATTGGTGCCACCACTGCCAATGGTGCTGTCACAAGAGATGCAGAGTCTGGCGCCAGAGTGGTGCATGGTGCGCTCACAGCACGACGAACGACTCGCCATCCATGTGTTCATCTGAGCAGCAGCTTTCGTACTCGGAGGCTGCCGCCGCCGACGCCGCGCCGCCATCGTTGCCCTGCTGCGGTGTCATCAGAAGCGTGAACGCAGGGCGGCGCCGGACCAAGCCAATCGCCTGCAGCGCCAGCAGCCCCGCCAGGGTGAGGCCGACGCACGCGAGCGCGGCAGCGACGATGCCCAGCAGCGGCGACGCTGCAATGGCCGACGCAGCGAGCCGCGCCACGTGTGCAGCCGCCTCTGCCACCACCGTGGGCAGCGCCGCGTAGTGCAGCGTGGGTGCACGTGTGCCTGAGGATGAGGGGAGGCACAGACGCGAGCCCAGTGGATCTGGGGTTGGCAGGCGGGCGAACAGGCGACGACGCATGCTCCACACCGCCGTCACGTCGAACCCTCCACACACCTTGTTGCTGCGCCCGCCGCTGACCCTCCTGCTTCTGCTGCATGTCATGATGTCCGAGCGCTGCCAGCCATGCAGGCTGGCGATGCGGCGCTGCCGCTGCTGCCGCTGCTGCCGCTCCTGCGTTGGGCGGCCAGGCGGCAGCGGCGGGCAGCACAGGCGACAGGCGCTCGCTCGCTGGAGAGCCACGGCATGCCTTTCCGTGTCGTCGATCCTTGCGCGGTCCCAGCGACGGGCGCAGCGCAGAGTGAGGGGCGGGAGAACTGGGAGCCGCTTGCATAGCTGTGCTGACGGCCTGTCGAGCCGTGAGTGAAAGCATTTGAGGTGCAGAGACAGTCATAACTCGGCAAGAGAGGGACTAAAGCCTACTGTGAGTGTCCGGCAGCCGTCAGCAAGACCGACAGCGGCACCACAGCCACCAGCAAAGTAAAAATATGCGCAGGCTTTCCACAAGTGTAGGGTTGTGTTTAGGAACCCGGTCAGGGGAGAGGAGAGGAGAGAAGCGCGGAGCGTGAAGCACGCAGGGAGGGGAGGGGGGACCTCTCACGGTCACCGACAGTGCATTGTCCGCCTTTGCTGAGGTAAGACACCCACACCCTCGTCTACCAACCCCTCCTCGCCTGGCATCCCCAAGAGCGTTACATGGTGATAGTCAGGGCAACAGACTGGTTGCTGCGCCAGTTGCGTTCGTTTGCCGGCCTTCAGGCGCGGCTTCAACACCGGCGGCGCAGCGGAGAGGTTTGCACGCTCGCAAAGTGCGCGAGCGTGCACAGGTGCAGGCATAGGGCAGGCAAACTGCGTAAGAGTAACAGGGTGGCAAAAACGATGGCGCTAGGACATGCAGCCGGAGGGCGGGTTGTTTTGTACAGAGGAAGGGGCGGCCTGGACGGATACAAGGCAGTACAAGGCAGGGCGCACAGGGGGGGGAAGGCGCGCGCAAAACGGCGGCCACCAGGGGAGAACAGAACGGCAGGAGGGTGGCACGGCAGCGGAGGGCAGCACAGCCGAGACGTGGGGGCGCCGGCAGTGGAATAGAGGCAGAGGGGGCTCTACGGCGCCGGGGCTGTGGGGTCTAAACACGCGCGCTGAGACGGAAAGGGAACCAAGGCAAGCCGGGAGAGGAAAACCGGGAGGAATGAAAACGGGTTGGCAAGGCAGACGGGGCGGGGGCACGGGGGACCCAGTGAATCAAAGGGGGGCGCAACTAAAGCAGCTAGCAGGCGTGGGTGGCGTGGCGGGCTAGGTCGGGTCGGAAGGGATGCAGGCGGGGGGCGCGATCTGGGGCCGCTGTAGAAGCAGGGGACGCGGGGGCGCGGCTGCGATCAACGCTGCCGCGCCTCGTGCGCTGAGAGCAAAGGAATAGGGCCGTGCACGGCCGGGCGAGCCGCACTGGGGTGGGCGTGTGAAACGTGACATGCGGCGGCGGCGCTGGCTGTGAGCGGCTGCAGGGAACCCTTCCTCGCTGGGGCGAGCGAGTTCGGTCGAGTGTTGTGTGCACCGCTGCCTCTCAGTGCAGGCTTGAGCAGCAGCGCAGGCGGCGGCGGTGTGCTGCGCAGCTGCCTGGCATACAGGCGGGGCGGCCGTGGGGCCGACGACCGCGTGAGCAGCGCTCACACCACCACCACGGCGGGCCAGTAGGCGGCACCGACAGAGGCAGAGGACGCAGACACGGCGGTGGCGACGTGGCGGATGATGGGCACGCGGCTGTTGGCGGTGTGGTAGGAGATGTTGCGCTGCAGCTCTGCGATGCGCATCAGCTGCAGGGCAGCGGTGGAAAAGGGAGAAGGGGGGCGGCAGACGGACGCGTTCAGCGTTTGATGCATGCTGCTCTCCTACGACTGCCTCTCGACCGCTCGCCTCGGGCTGCGCAGCCCCACGTCGGCCTCTGCGTCCCCTCCCCCCCGCCCCCTGTTGGGACCTGCACGCACTCCCCTTCTGCCCTCCACACCACCACAGCGCAAACGCCACAGGCAAAGCCAGTCCCTGCTCACACCTGCACACAATCACACTCCCCTTCTGCCCTCCCCACCCACCACCAGCGCACGCACCAGCGAGGCAAAGTCGGTCTCCCGGCGGGCCAGGGTGGCGCTGACGCGCGCGTTCTCGGCCCACGAGCGGTACAGCAGCACCGCCAGCACGCCGCAGGCCCCCCCCAGCGCCAGGGACACCTGAAGTAAGAAAGAGAGGAGAAGACAGCACCAGAGGTATGTGGGTCAGGAGGGCACGGGTCAGGGGAGGCAGGGAGGGTGTGTGCACCACCGCCAGCACGCCGCAGGCCCAGGGACACCTGAGGAGGAGGCGGGTGAGGGAGCAGGGCAGGCGCAAGCTGGGCCGGTCTGCGGCACAAAGCAGCCCAGCCAGCGCAGCCTCTGCTTCGCACACGCCGCCGCCGACGCCCACCAGACCTGCGCCCTCCACACAGCAGCGCCGGCAAGCACCAAGGGCCCACCTTTGCCCAGTTCACGTGCTTGTAGCCCAGGCGCTTCCTGGCGGACGCCGCCGCCAGCTGCACGCGCGTGGCGGCGGCGGCGGCGCTGCTGCGCGCGCTCGCCGCGTGCGCCGCCAGCGAGCCCAACCCCAGGGGGGGCGCGCCGCCGGCGGCCAGGCGGGCGTGCAGGGAGCCCATCAGCTCCGCCACGCCCAGCGCCACACGCTGCGCCACCTCAGCGCTGGCGGGCACGACGCGTGCCAGGTAGGCTGTCACGCTGGCGGCCAGCGCGCCCAGCTGGCCAGAGGCTGCCACGTAAGCGCCACGAGCGGCGGCGCCGAGGGTGGCGCCCGGCGACGCCGCCAGCAACACCAGAGTGGGTGGTGCCGGCTTGGCGGGTGCGTCGCCCTCGCCCTCGCTGGCGCCGGCCAGGTCCGGCTCGCCCTGCAGGCAAAAGGGGGAGCACACGAACCCACCGTAAGCTTGACGGCAGGGCAAGCAAGCCGCCGCATTTACAACGACAGGTTGAGGAGCAGCGGCGGCAGCGGCGGCAGCAGCAGCGGCAGCGGGAGCGGCAGCAGCGCACCTGCGCCATCATTTCGTCAATGTACATGTCACGTTCGGACAGGCACTCGCAGGAGCCGTCCTGCAGGCGCGGGGGTTGTGAGCATCAGCGGTTGAGAGGATGAGGATGCTGTTCAGGCAGCGATGCTGTTCAGGCAGCGCACGCAGGGCCTGTGTTCCCGCCAAAGTTGCAGGTGACGCAGCGGCGGCAGGTACGCAGGGGAGCCTCGCTGCCCGCCGCTGCAGGCATTTACACCAGGCAAGGCAGCTGCAGTGCACCCGGCGGCAGCTGCATTCCCAAGACCCAGACGCCCTCTCCGCACCTGAGAGAGGGAGTAGAGATCGTGGCGGCTCGTGCGGGAGGAGGCGTGGCCGTAGGAGGAGCGGGGGGTGCTGGCGGCGCTGAAGGGGGCGCTGGGCGGGGGGCTGGCGGGGCGGTCGGCGGCCGCAGCGCCGCGCGCCTCGTCGCTGCCCTCGTCGGCAGCAGCAGCTGCTGCCGCCAAGTGCTCGTGAGCCGGCATGACCAGCGAGCCAAAGGGCTGCAGCCCGGGCTCCTGCTCGGCATGCTCGGCGTCACCGCCCAGAGGCGTGCCGCCGAGCTGGTCGGCGGCGCCGGCCAAGCGCCGCCGCCCCGCCTCCCCCTCCGCTTCTCCCTCGCTGTCGTACGCTTCAGAGGCGGACACGCTGCGCGGGCTGCTGCCGCAGTACGAGTGATGCCCATGGCTCAGCAGCTCCCAGTCGTGCTCAGAGCTTGCGCCGTGCTCCGAGCCCGCGCCGTCGAGCGACCAGCGGCGGGAGACGCGGTCGGGACCCGCTGCCGTGCCGGGCGGCAGCTGCAGCGCCAGGCTCAGCCCTGCGCGTGGGGCCTCCTCCTCGGCGGGCGGAGGCAGCAGCGCCGAGTCCTGCAAGAGGGCAGGAGAGGCGTGGAAGCTGGGCAGGCCCGAACGGGGCGGGCTGCGCCGGCGCCAGCCCTCGCCGCCCGCGCGCCAGCAACGCGCGCGATGCCCCCAGCCGCGCCTTGGCGCCGCAGTTGTTTGCTCACCACCGGTCCCGGGCCCTGGGCGTGCTCCTCGAGGACAGGAACTTCAGCCGGCTCCATGACGCTCGCTGCAGGGGCTCTGCAGAGACGGAAGGCGGCCAACACGTCATGCATTCAAAACGAGGTGGCATGGTAGCAAAGGGGCTGATATGCGGGCGGCTGAAGGGGTGAGCGCGGCGCCAGTGGCGATTGTCGAGCCACAGCGGCCACCGCCGCGCAGCTACTAGCAGCAGCTGCATCGAGAAGGATCCCGGGCGGCGGCAGGCTCGGCGCCGAGACGTCTGAGGCCGCTCAGAGCCGCAATTGCGCTGGCTGCCGCTGCGGCTCGCCTCGGTCGGCCAAGAAGGCGGATGCAGACTGCCCCGCCGCTGTGAAAGCGAGCCCCGAGCACCAAAGCAGCGCACCTTGTGGGGCGAGCTCTGGCCGCCGCTTCTGGCGGGCGGGCTGTAGGGCTGGTGTGGGGACTGTGGTGGCACAGCCTGACTGTGGTGCCACAGCCTGCAGCGCGCCGCGAAATGGCGCGAAATGGCGCGAAGGGGAGCATCCCGACCCCTTCTCCCGGCCAAGCCACACTCGGAGCCAGGGATGGCTGCCAGAAGCAGCAACAATCGCCCCCTGGCGCTCCATGCATCGTTTCAGCTTTCACCACCAAGCTCCAAAACAAGTCCCTCGTCTCGCTGAGGAAGACGCGCGGTGGCTCGCAGCTTCAGGCACGGGGCGACGCTGCCGCCGTCGACAAACGCCAGGCGCCGGCACTCCAGGCAGGGCGCTGCTGCATGCAGGTCTCACATCGCGTGTGCAGGGCGGTGGCTTACAGTGTGAGCAGTCGGAGGGGTATAACACAAACACAACTAGCAGGGCCGGCGACCGCGGCCTCGGGCCGGGTGCGCTGTGAAGCCGGCCGGCACAAGGGCCAACTGTGGGCAGAGGGGACAACGGGGCGGGCAGCCGGGGTGCAGCGGCATGCCGCCTCCGTGAGCAGAACAGACAGGAGGTTCGTGCAGTGCGATGTACAGGCGCGTGAGACCTCTGTCGCTTGGTGGGCGGCGTCAGACTCAGAAAGCTCGCAACCGGCGGGGCGCTCACACCGCGGCAGCCTGCTCCTTTTCAAGGGTGGAGCCCTCAACCAGCGCCGAATCGGGCTGCAGCACCACCGTGGGAGAGGAGGGACGGAAGGGCGACGTGAACGAGAGAATGCTACATTGCTTGCCACACCGCACAGGCCGCCTGCGGCACGCCTCACCCCAGCAACCCATAGCAACCGGTATCAGCACGCCCCCCGTGTCTCAGCATGCAGCCAACCCCGTCCCTCGAGGGACGCGTGCCGCACCTTGAGAATCGCGCGCAGGATCTCAGCCTCGCGCCAGGCCGAGGAGTGGGGCAGGAACTCTGCACGCAGGGAACAGCGGGCAGAACGACTTTAGTAGTGCAAAGCAGGGCAGAGTTGCAGCAGTCAAGTGTGTGCTGCCGACATGCGACATGCCAGCTGTGGTAGCAGCAGCGCGGGTGAGCAGCAGCGTTTCCCGTGAGGGAGCGGGCGGGCAGCTGGGGGCAAGGGGCTGCGGGGTGGTGTGGCAGGCACGCGCAGGCTGGGGCAAGCGGCGGCCAGCCGGCGGCCAGCCCACCCCTTCTGGCAGCCATTGCAGCTGCCGGTGCCCACTGCTACGCATCGTCGCTCGGCGCGCAACACAAGACCCGCAGCTATGCCAAGCGTGCAGCCACGCCCAGCTTGCGCAGCCCTCACAACACCCCTCCCCCCCTCCACCGCGCACGTCCACCGCCCACGCACCGCTGCTGTGTGCATCGACCAGTCGGAAGAAGGAGGTGGCCAGAGGCACAATCTCCGCCTTCTGCACGCAGCAAGCGAGCACAGCAGGGGCGGCGAAGGGGGGGGCCGAGCGGCGACACTTGAGCCAAGACACAAGCCTGGCAGCCGGCAGCAGGCTGCAGGCAAGGGTCCCTGCAGCCGCCCGCCGACGGCAGCGGTGCGCCCCGCAACGGGGCACCACGCTTTCACCGCGCTCCACACCAACCCACCTCTGCACCTCTGCAGGCCCAACGCTGGTCTCACAGCACCAACACACATTTGATGTCAACATTGCCGGCGCCCTGTTCTGCCCCCCTGCCGCAGCCCCCACCCACCTCGTCCTTGCTCAGGTCCCGCACATACTTGGCGGGGCTGCCCGCCCACAGCTGGCCAGACGGTATCCGCCGCCCAGGCGGCAGCACACTGCCCGGCGCCAGCACTGCAGAGGGAAGGAGGAGGGGGGGGGGAGAGCGAGCAGAAGGTGGGCGGGCAGGCAGGCAGGCAGGTGCGGCACGTCGGCAGCGGCGGCACGTCGGCAGCAGCAAGAGGCGGCATGCCGCCACACACCGGCATTGCATGGGACGCGGGAGCGGCCAGGAGGGCAAGCACGAGCGCCAGCGCAGGCGGCTGTGGCAGTCTGCAGGGGCTGCAGGGGCTGCATTGCTTGCCGCGGCCTCCGTCGCCCTGCATGTCCTCCCGCTCTTGCCCGCTCTTGCCCCCAACGTTGAGAAGTGGGAGCCCCATTCACCCACCTGAGTTCTTCTCCACCAGGCTGCCCTCCAGCAGCACGCACTTGTCACCCACCACCGCTTCGTCCTCAATCGTGGTGCTGCGCAGCAGGCACGACTGCCCAATGGTCACGTTCCTGCCGATGACGGTGGCCGCGGGCAGGCCGGTGGGCGAGGACCTGCGATAGCAGAGGCCCGGCGAGAGGAGGGATTGTCAAGGGGGGAGTGTTGGGAGCAGGGACGCGCCGGCGCAGGCGCTGCCAAAGGATGCAGCAACGGCGATGCAGCAGGAGCAAAGCATGCGGCGCCAGGCATGCGGCCCCCAAGCAACTGCCATCCAAGCAAGCGGTATGCGCGCATCGGCGCCGCAGTCGGCCGCCGCAGGCAACGTCGGCAGCTGCAGCGGCGCCGGCGGCGGCGGCTGCAGCGCGGGGACGCACCGTGCGGCGGTAATCACTGTGCGGTCCTGCACGTTGCTGAAGGCCCCAACCTTGACGTGGTTCAGGTCTCCACGCAGCACACAGCCGTACCAGATGCTGGTCTGCAGCAGAGGCACACACGAGTGGCCGCAGGAAGAGGCATGCGAGCGGTGAAGGGTTTGCAGGAGGCAGGCGGAGGGGAGAGGCGGGGGACGAGCGCTCACGAGGTGCCCGCCTCAATGGGTCTTGAACCGACGCCAGACTACAGCCCTGCTTCAAGCTGCTGCTGAAGGCTTGCTCTACAGCAAACCCCTGCATGCGTTCTGCAGCTTCAAGAAGCGAGCAGATTCGCAAACGCGTGTGCTCGCTTCCGCTTCCGTTTCGGCGGCACCAGCGCACGCATGTCGCAGCACCCACCCGATCGTACAGATCCACGTCGCCCACAATGACTGCATTAGGCGCCACCCAGGTGTCGGGTGCTGCGGTGGGCACGCGGTTGCCCAGCGCAATGAACTGCCGCTGCCTGCAGGAGAGGAGCATGGTCGGCGGGCGGGTCGGCGGGGTCGCACTGGGCTCCCCAACGCACGGCTGCGGTGCTGAGACCGCTCGCCGTCACCCCGGCGCCTTGCCTGTTGTACAGCTCCTCCTCGGGGTGCACAGGAACCCGCGCTGCTGCCGTGCTGGTGAAGGCGCGGCCCCACTGCGCCACCACCGCCACCGATGCGGATGTGGATGGCTGGCCAGCCTCCAGCGCTGCTCCCGCGGGCAGGCGCGACGCGAGCAGGGCTGCTGCGCGCCGCATGGCTCGCTCTCCCGCTCTGCGCAGCGGGTGGGTCGAGGATCGCCAGCAGAACGCGCTTGCGATCTCTACACACAACAGCAGGGCAGGGTTCTCGCCGGGGCGTCGTCAAGAGCTCATGCAAGTTTCCAGCCGCGATGACGCTGCTGCAGCCACCTGTCGATGCCAGTGAACTTTGATCACACTTGCCTCGGCTCTTCTGGCACCGAGCCACCCGAGTAGCACGCGATCGCGCTCAGCCTTGCACTTGTCGCACACCCAGCGCTCGCTCGGCCTTCCAGCCTGTCGGAGCAGCGCGCCAGACGAGCAGGAGTGCACCAGGCATTGGATCTGACCGTCCAGACCACCGCAAAGTGGCAACAGGGCGATGGCAACCAGCTCCCGTGGCCTCGGGGTGACGCCCCAGGACATGGTGCGCTGGTCGGCAATGCGGACATGTCGCTGCGCGAGCGGCAAGCGCCTGCAAGCCTGTTGCCACTGCCGCCGCCGCGACCGACTATAACCCGCCGCCTCCCGCCGCCCCCCCTCCCCCCTCGCCTCAGGACGCCTCGCGCCTGGTGTTTGTGTCCGTCAAGGACGCCAAACCCAAGCGCAAGGTGGCGGTGCCTATTGGGGACGGCGCGTCCTGGGATCAGTTCTGCGGACAGGTGCGTTACACGTGGGGGGGCAGCGCTGGCGGCAGCAGCCCTTGCATGGAATGAAAGAATGCTACTGCTGCTGCTGTATGTTGCCCCGCTGGCTGCCAATGCAGTGCGCCTTGAACCTGGGCATCGCTCTTTACCATTGGACGGCCGCATGCCACAGGGCGCTCCCTATTGCCACTCGTTGCAATTGCAAACCGTGCAACCAAGCCCATGCTGGAGCTTTCGTGGCCATCCTGCTCAGCAGGCACGGGCGCATCATGCAACCGACCCCTCCTCACCCCCGCTGCTGCTGCTGCGCACCCCTGGTCCGCGTGCGTGCAGGTGCAAACCAAGCGGAAGTTGGTTTCGATAGAAGCCATTTGCGTAGAGTCTAGCAAATCACGCACCCGCCCTTCCCTCACCCCTGCTGCTGCTGCTGCTGCTGCTGCTGCTGCTGCTGCTGCTGCGAACCACGTTTTGCAGGTGCAAACCAAGCTGAAGCTGGTTGCCATTGAGGCCATTTACCTGGCGTCCAGCGGCGAGCGCATCACGCACCTGGACCAGCTGCAGGATATCGACGAGCTGTATGTAGTGGAGGTGCGCACATGCAGGCTGTGGATAGGCAGATAGTCAGATGCTGGGAAAACATGCGCTGATGAGGGAGGCATGGGTGTGCAGGCCGGCACGTGCGGCGGAAGGCTGTGCGGGAGGAGCAGAGCAGCGGACAGCGCTGTGCCCGCAACATGACGGCGGAGCGTGTGCACGTGTGCTGGCTGTGGCGCTGTGCAATGCAGCACGTCGCGCCTGCCCAATCCCCACCACCTGCAGGGCGCTGCGCCGCGCGGCGGGCAGGCCTCGGCGGCGGGCCCCTCAGCATCAGATGCCTACCTGCAGACGCAGCCCACCAGCTATGTCAGCCGGCTGGGCGTGGCAGGTGACTGCTTCAAGCCTCGCCCGGTGCAGCAGCATGCCAGATGCAGCTGCAACGTTGAAAGCTGAGCGGTGCTTGCCGGGCTGCGCCTGCAGCGGGGGCGTCTCCACTCGAGCGGTGCCCGCCTTGCCAACTCTCTTCGGGTCTGCGCTGCATGTGATATAACCCCTTCCCCTCGCTGCCCCTCCCAATCACTGCGACGCTGCAGATGCAGAGATATCTCCGGCCATGCACGGCCGGCTGGCGGCAGATGCAGGTGAGGGGCGCACGTTGCAGGGCGGTGGGGGGGAGCTGTTGAAAAAAATAAGTGACAGACAAGGGAGGAGGCTCGGCGGAACAGCAGCACTTCGGCGGGACAGTCGCATTTGGTGGGACAGCTGCAAGGCGCCTGTGGTGCTCAATCGTCGGGCCCGCTCCTTCCGTGCAGATGCGGATCAAAAGTACGCCAAGCGGCAGGGCTCGCTGCAGCGGACGATGAAGCGAGTGTTCCCCTCGCTCTTCCAGGGAGGGCTGCCAGTCACAACAAAGTGAGCCTGGGGAAGGCAGGGCTGGCTGCGGAGCCCCTAGGGTAGCCATCGCTGGCGCCAACAAACAGCCGTTGGGTGCAGGAGCGGCGGGCAGGCGGCGGCGTGAAGTTGTGACGCCGGCGCTGGCCAGCACGCTGCCGCCCCTGCCCGACTGCCAGCGCCTCCATCCCGCTGGCCCACACGCGCCCCAGCCCTGCTGTGCCCCCCCCTGCAGGGACGTCGGCGCCGCCGCTTCGTTGAGCCCTGCGGTAGAGCAAGTGCGGCGGCGCATCCGGCGACGGCGGCGCGCCTGCGCCGACCCTCGCAACCTCCTCATCGTCTTCACCCTCATCTCCTGCCTGGGAACAATCCTCTTCGTCTACACCCGGACTGCAAACGGCCTGCCCTGAGGCGCCGGCGCTGCTGCGGCCGTGGCGCCGGCGGTGGCGCAGCAACTGCGAGTTCTCGGACCTTGCAGGCAGCATGCAGGCAGCACAGCAGCACAGCAGCACCAGCCACGTAGCCACCCAGCCATGTATCGGCTGGCCCTTGCAAGCAGACGGACATCCCCGTTTCTCCCTGCCGACTCCCCTCCTTTTGCACCGCACTGCCCCCCCCCTCACCTTGACGCTGCTCGACCCTGCGTATCCCTTGCAAGCTCTGCCAGGCAGAGCCGCGAGGGTTCCCAGCTGACGGCAGGCAGGCAGTTCAGGTGGGGAGGACAAGCGAGCCGTGTAAGCAGGCAGCTCGAGCTGAGCAGTGCTGCGTATGCCAGCGTTGCTCAACAGACGTTTTACTCGATGCTTCTATCACAGGTCAACTGGCAGCACCACAGCCTCACGGGTCAGTAGAAGATACTGCGCCCACCCGGGCGAGGTAGCCTGGAGTACCGCACAGCGCAGCCGCAGCGTGCTGCTTGTCCTTCGACCGTCCCTGGCTGCCTACCACGGCACGTCCTATTACTTCCACAACACTCCCACAGCTGCACAGCGTCACTGCAGATGCTGGGAGGGACGGCTGGTGTGGTTGCAGCTGTGGCCGCTGCTACAGCTGGCCTGGTGCTGGTCAGGTGGCTGCGCTGGGAGGCCTTCCTGCGCGGCGAGCAGGAGGCCGTGCGCCGAGCGGCACAGGCGCCCGAAAAGGCGGCGCGCCTCCCAGAACTCCTTCTCGGGCTCCCCTCTCCCGTGCGACGCTTCTTCCTGCGCTCAATGAGCGGCAACTGCATCGGGTTCAGGCGAGACGGTTGAACGCAAGTTGGTGTGCGGCCGCACCTGGCGGCGGCTGCGCCTGCCGCCGCCTGCCGCCGAACCCGCCGCCAAACGAATTCCGCTCCTTTCTTGTGCTTCACAAGCAGGCCTTCACTTGCCATCTTTTACCTCGGCATACCCTGCAGGCTGTGGACGACACACGGCTCGGGTGCGCTGCGCTTCGACAGCGGCAGCGGCTGGAAGGCTCTTCAGGCGGGGACAGTAGCTGCTGTCGGCCCCGAACCCGCGTTCTGCTACACCGGCTGCCTGCAGCTGGGCCTGGGCCGGCTGCTTCCCTGCCGCGGCCGCGAAGCGCTGCTGCAGGGGCGCGGCGCCATGGCGTGGCGGCTGTGGGGCGCGGTGCCGCTGGCTTCTTCGGAAAGCGGCCGCCTCGACCAGTCTGCGCTGCTCCGCTGGCTTGCAGGTGCACAGGCGGGGCGGGGGTGCAAACGCCGGGCAGCACACGAGATGTTATAGAATGCAAACAGCTCTCCGCTGCGTGCTGCTTCCACCATTGCCTCGTTCCGTCCGCCCATCCCAACTGTTGCCCCTGTGTCCGCCCTGCCGCAGAGGCGGTCTGCTTCCCGCCCGCCCTGCTGCCCTCAACGCACCTGCGCTGGCTGCCCGCTGAGCGCGGCGAGGGCGGCAGCCCGGAGCGCAGCGCGCGCGCCGTGCTGACCTGCCGCGGCGTCTCCGTCTCCGCCTTGTTCACTTTTGATGGCGAGGGACGGTTTCAGGTGGGTGCTGCACTGCGCTACGACCCTGTGCTGCCGAGGGCGTTCGCTGCTGCTTTGCTTTTGGCGGACGTGCTGGTGACCGCTGCTGCTGCCGACCGCTGCTGCCGCTGCTGTTTGTCACCCCTTGCCACCCATCCCTTGCCACTGCCAGGAGCTTGTGTCGCATGATTATTGGCGCGTGATGCCGGATGGGGCTGTGCAACAGGCACCCTGGCGCGCGCGCTCCACCGGTGGGCACACCCGCTTCAGGTGCAAGAGAGGGCGCCAGTGCAGAGGGTTGCAGAGGCGGGGTGCCATGATGAAGGGCAGCACAGCTGGAGAGCATTGCGAGGCATGCAGCACCCATCTTAAGCTCCCCAGGGAGCCGCGCCGCCGGTCGGCACCCTCGGCAGCACGCACACTCTCGCGCCACGGGCAACAGCCTGCAGCAAGGGAGGGGCGAGGGGCACACCCTCACCCTCACGTTTGTTCTGAAGTGACGTGTAACCGCCTCGAGTCAAGTCACGGGCAGAGGGGCACCTGCCCCGCTTGTTGGAGGGAGAGCGTGGTCAGCGGTGGTCAGTTGCATGCTTACCACCCACTGGCACCTTTCCGCCGTGCCCCGCAGGCTTGACTCCAGCAGCAACAGCGACGGCGGTGTCACCGGCAGCAGCACCACCGTGGAGGTGCCTACTGAGCTGGAGGCAGCTTGGCTTGAACCAGACGGCACAGCATTTGCGTACGTGCGCTCAACTGTGGCAGCGCTGCAGGCAGAGTGACAATGCAGCAACAGCATCACCAGCAGCGCAGCGTACGTGCCATCAGCCGTGAGACTGCGGCTGCCCCGCCCCCCACCGGCCGCCGCCTGCTGCGGTCCACCCTCAGCGGTTGTGGCTCATGCCACCGTGCGCAGCGGTGCACAGCTTGCCGCCAAGGCACGCTCCATGCTGTTTATGTGTGCTTCCCTTGGCCCCTCCCCTTTGTTACAAAAATAAGATCTCGCTACCCCGGTTCGAACGGGGGACCCTAGGATGACATTGATAATTCAGAAACATTACAGTCCTATGCTCTTCCAACTGAGCTATAGCGAGATAACAATCCGTTCGTTCCAAAATAATATAAACAAAAAACGCAACTTTTTTCAGAGTCCCGGTGGAGGCCATGGATCACGGCCGGCGGCGGCTCACCGGCTTGCGGCTGCGCTGGCGGCAGCGGCAGCTGCAACGGCAGCCCCCGCAGCAGCAGCAGCCCGCCCGGCCGCGCCTCGTGCAGCTCACGCTGGACGGCCTCCTTCAGCCCGCCGGCGACGCGTGATTTTGCAGCGCTTGGCTGCGCCCCCGCCTCCTGGCCTGCCGCCCTGCCCCATTCCCACCCCTTCTTCCATGCGGTCGACGGCCGCCTCCGGCTGCGGCCGCTCCCCCCCATGCCCTGACCCCCTTTCTTACCCGTTGTGCCCTCCCCCGCGTTTCCTGCTGCCCCGGCTCCTTCCCCTCCCTCCCCCCTTGCCCTTCAGTGGCGGTGTGCTGGTGCGCGGGTGGTAGCTGTGCTTGCCGTGTTGCGTGCAGTGGCGCTACCAGGGGGGGCACCATGCTCTGGTAGCTGGTGTGCCGGCGGCGGCGGCCTGCCCGCCCGCTCCGCTGGCGGCCTCGCGGCCCCCACGCTGTCAGTCCTTGCGGACTGGGCAGCGCCCTGCTGGGTGCGTGTGCGTGCATGGCCTGCGCTGCTGCTGTCTGTCGCGCTAGTCTCCGCTTCCCTTGTGCATCCGCCCCCTCCAGCCCCCCGTCCCCAGCCTCCCCGGTCCCCTGTGCCCCTGGCTTCCCCACCCTCCTGTTCCATTCTTCCGGCCTCCCCACCCCCCTGCCCCGTTCTTCCGGCCTCCCATACCCTCTCTCCCCCCCTGCCTGCTTGAGCTCTCCCTGCCTTTTGCCGCGGTTGTTGCTTGCCTGTCTGGACGCTTTTACCAGCTCTTGTGCCGGGGCCGGCGCTGCCGTTGCTTTCTTGGTGGTTCTCTTGCTCTGCGGGGTTTTGCTTTTGCTCCCTTGTCCCCTTGTTGTTTTCCCGGGCGGCGCTGTGCCGCATGCGGTTGAAGGGTGTGTTTGATGCATCGATCCTGCGACCCGGCCCCCTTACTGCCATGCTGCCCCCCGCTTGCCCCCGCATGCCTGTGTTTTGGGAGCGGCTCCCAGGTGCCCGCCGCTCTCCCGCCCTCCTTTGCGCCCGATTAGCCAGCCTGTGCGTTGCTGTGCCGCTTTCCCCCCCCGCTCCCTCCACAGGCATTGCTTTCTCAGGTTAGAGGGCTCAGCCCCAGCACGTTAACGTGCGGACCACCTGTAAGACACACACACACGGGCCCCCCTCCTGCCCCAGCCTGCGGCGGCTCCGGCCCCGCCTGCAGCAGCGCCGCCGCCGCCGCCGCCAGCCGAGGCGTCGGGCGCCGCCGCCGTGGTGGCACCTGCAGCGGTGGCGGCGGCAGCAGCAGCACCGGCAGCAGCACCGGCAGCAGCGCCAGCGACAGCCGCGCCGCCCCCCGCCGCCGGCCCCGCGCCGCCCTCCGCCCCTTCGCGGCCCCCCCGGCCGTGCCCTCGCAGCCCTCCGCTGCTGCCCCCTCGCGGCCGCCTGCGGCTGCGCCCCCCCCGCCCCCCGCCGCTGCCGTTTTCGTCGGCGGCGACGCGCGCTCACCCCGCTGTGCGGCCTACCGCCGTCGCAATTTGCGCCGGCGCGTCAAGTCGCCGTTGGGCGACGCCTGGGTTCCCGCGTCCGACGGCGGCAGCACTGTCGCCAGCAGCGCGCCCCCGAGCCGCCCCGGCAGCCTCGCCGCCAGCGACCCTCCCAGCCCCACCGCCGCCGCGCCGCGCGACCCCGCTGGTTAGCGTGTGCGCCGCGCTGGGCTGCCCTCCCTCTTGCTTTCGCTCTCTTGTCCCCACCGCCGCCGGCTCGCCCCCTGCGCCTTCTTGCTTGCCTTGCACCCTGCGCATGGGCTCCCCCGCCTGTCTGGCCGCTCTTGCCAGCTCCTGTGCCGGGGCGGGTACTCCCTCCGCGCTTGCGTGTTGCCCTGGCTTGCCTCGCGCCTGCACCATCGCCCGGCGGTTGTGCGCTGTTTTGCCCCGGGCGGCGTTGTGCTGCATGCGGGTGAAGGTTGTGTTGATGCATCGATCCTGCGACCCGGCCCCCTTACTGCCATGCTGCCCCCCGCTTGCCCCTGCGTGCCTGTGTTTTGGGAGCGGCTCCCAGGTGCCCGCCACTCTCCCGCCCTCCTCTGCGCCCGATTAGCCAGCCTGTGCGTTGCTGTGCCGCTTTCCCCCACCGCTCCCTCCACAGGCATTGCTTTCTCAGGTTAGAGGGCTCAGCCCCAGCACGTTAACGTGCGGACCACCTGTAAGACACACACACACACGGGCAGCACTGTCGCCAGCAGCGCGCCCCCGAGCCGCCCCGGCAGCCTCGCCGCCAGCGACCCTCCCAGCCCCACCGCCGCCGCGCCGCGCGACCCCGCTGGTTAGCGTGTGCGCCGCGCTGGGCTGCCCTCCCTCTTGCTTTCGCTCTCTTGTCCCCACCGCCGCCGGCTCGCCCCCTGCGCCTTCTTGCTTGCCTTGCACCCTGCGCTTGGGCTCCCCCGCCTGTCTGGCCGCTCTTGCCAGCTCCTGTGCCGGGGCGGGTACTCCCTCTGCGCTTGCGTGTTGCCCTGGCTTGCCTCGCGCCTGCACCATCGCCCGGCGGCTGTGCGTTGTTGTTCCCGGGCGGCGCTGTGCCGCGTGCGGTTGAAGGGTGTGTTTGATGCATCGATCCTGCGACCCGGCCCCCTTACTGCCATGCTGCCCCCCGCTTGCCCCCGCATGCCTGTGTTTTGGGAGCGGCTCCCAGGTGCCCGCCGCTCTCCCGCCCTCCTTTGCGCCCGATTGGCCAGCCTGTGCGTTGCTGTGCCGCTTTCCCCCCCCGCTCCCTCCACAGGCATTGCTTTCTCAGGTTAGAGGGCTCAGCCCCAGCACGTTAACGTGCGGACCACCTGTAAGACACACACACACACGGGCCCCACAGCGGCGGGCCCCACAGCCGCGTGCCCCACAGCGTCTGCCTCCGCATCACGGCCTTCAGCAGCCAGGCGGCGGCGCTGCTCGCCAGCCCCGTCGTCCGCCTGCCGGCGCCGTGGCCTGCGGACCAGCCGCCAGCGCAGCTCGTTCGCCAGCCCACGGAGCAGCTGGCCTATCTCACAGGCGCCCCTCCTTCCATCCCTGAGGGCCCTCTCTCCGCAGAGCTGCGCCGCCGTTTCCCCGGCATCCTGCGCGCGCGCCGCGACACCGTCGGCGGCCTCGCGTCCGAGCGCTTCGTGTTGGCGCTTGCCCCCGGCGCAGCGGTGCCGCACCATATCTCCTTTGACGTGAGTGGCATGCGTGTACGGTGCCGGCTGATGCGCGCCCCCTCCTGCCCCAGCCTGCGGCGGCTCCGGCCCCGCCCGCAGCAGCGCCGCCGCCGCCGCCGCCAGCCGAGGCGTCGGGCGCCGCCGCCGTGGTGGCACCTGCAGCGGTGGCGGCGGCAGCAGCAGCACCGGCAGCAGCACCGGCAGCAGCGCCAGCGACAGCGCCAGCGACAGCCGCGCCGCCCACCGCCGCCGGCCCCGCGCCGCCCTCCGCCCCTTCGCGGCCCCCCCGGGCCGTGCCCTCGCAGCCCTCCGCTGCTGCCCCCTCGCGGCCGCCTGCGGCTGCGCCCCCCCCGCCCCCCGCCGCTGCCGTTTTCGTCGGCGGCGACGCGCGCTCACCCCGCTGTGCGGCCTACCGCCGTCGCAATTTGCGCCGGCGCGTCGAGTCGCCGTTGGGCGACGCCTGGGTTCCCGCGTCCGACGGCGGCAGCACTGTCGCCAGCAGCGCGCCCCCGAGCCGCCCCGGCAGCCCCGCCGCCAGCGACCCTCCCAGCCCCACCGCCGCCGCGCCGCGCGACCCCGCTGGTTAGCGTGTGCGCCGCGCTGGGCTGCCCTCCCTCTCGCTTTCGCTCTCTTGTCCCCACCGCCGCCGGCTCGCCCCCTGCGCCTTCTTGCTTGCCTTGCACCCTGCGCTTGGGCTCCCCCGCCTGTCTGGCCGCTCTTGCCAGCTCCTGTGCCGGGGCGGGTACTCCCTCTGCGCTTGCGTGTTGCCCTGGCTTGCCTCGCGCCTGCGCCATCGCCCGGCGGCTGTGCGTTGTTGTTCCCGGGCGGCGCTGTGCCGCATGCGGGTGAAGGGTGTGTTTGATGCATCGATCCTGCGACCCGGCCCCCTTACTGCCATGCTGCCCCCCGCTTGCCCCCGCATGCCTGTGTTTTGGGAGCGGCTCCCAGGTGCCCGCCGCTCTCCCGCCCTCCTTTGCGCCCGATTAGCCAGCCTGTGCGTTGCTGTGCCGCTTTCCCCCCCCGCTCCCTCCACAGGCATTGCTTTCTCAGGTTAGAGGGCTCAGCCCCAGCACGTTAACGTGCGGACCACCTGTAAGACACACACACACACGGGCGTACGTACGACACGTGCAGTAACCTCACAGTCACATACGGGCGTACGTACGAAACGTGCAGTACGTTATAATCACCGGGAATGACTATTTTAAAAAACCGCCGCCACCACTTCTGGGACTGCCCTGTGGCCGCCGCCGTGCGGTCCACCCTGGCTGCTCAGCTGGGCGGCCAGCAGCCCTCCCGGCTGCAGCTCTGGCTCATGCGCCACCCTGCTGGCGTGCACGCCGGAGTTTGGGACGCTGTCTGCCTGGCAGCTCTGGCAGCCATGGATGGCGGCCGCCGCCAGCTGGCCGCCCGCCTGCTCCAGGCCCGGCAGGCAGCCGACGGCCCCTCCAGCAGCCGCCACCCCCCGCCGCCCCCCACCCACGCCCGCTCAGCTTGTGCCTGCCGCACAGCGGCACGCCGCCGCCCGCTTCTGGGACCTGCTGCAGGACCTGTGCACTGTCGGCACGGCGCCGGCGGCATGGCAGCAGCAGCTGCCTGCTGAGCACCCGTTCATTTGTTGGGATGCAGAGGCGCACCGCCTGCGCCTGCACCGCTCCCCCTGATCTGCCCCGTTTTTAGCACACCTCTGCTCTCGCGCTCCCTGTGCTGTGTCCCCTCCTCCCTCCTGTTGCATTCGTGACGTCCCCATGGCATTTGCTCACTGCAGCGGTTGGGCGGGGCCTGCCCAGAGTTTGGGCCCCCCTGCAGCGGTGTTGCTTTCCCCCCTGCAGCGGTGTTGCTTTCCCCCCTGCACGTGTTTTGGCCGGCCTTGGGTAAGCCAGTGCCTTGCTCGTCGTGTGATGCCTTGTCGCTCGCACTCTGACCTCTGTGTCAGCAGCACAGGTTTTGTGCTGTTTGCAACGTGTCACCCACCTCAAGTCAAGACAAGTCGCAACGGCGTTGTGCGCCCTCAGTCAGTCAGTCGTTGTGCGCCTCGCCTCGGGCGCTGGGTCCATTCATACAGTCAAAGAATAACAGTTTCGGAAGCAGCGGTCATTTTTTAATGGCACAAAATACCGAATTTCGGCAGGCAGCGGCGACCTCGCCGCCGCCGCCTGACGGGCGTGCGCCAGCGTGCACGGCCGGTGCCCACATGCATGCCAGACACTCGAGGAACCACCATCACGACGATGATGACGATCTGCAAGGGAAGCCAGAGGGGAAGCCAGAGTGTAAAGTGGTGGCGGGGGTAGGGAGGTGGGCTGGACGTCAAGGCAGACTGTGACTGCCCTTGTGTGCTGCCGCGTCAGCCTCCCGTCCATTGCGTTTGGCTTGGCTTCCAGTTCCCCCATCCCCCATCCACCTACCCAATCCTCCAGGGGGCCTGGCGGTTCTTGGCAATGGCTTGGCGCGGGTCGGCGTGCCTGCGGCCTTGAGGGCGCGTGTCGGCGGTGCCACCTTGCGTGACGCCCCTTGTGGCTCTTGCTCACGCGGGCCTCGCCGTGCTGCGCCTCCTTGCGCTTGTTGCCCCGCCTCCCTGTCCCACCTCGCCACTTTGCCTCCCGCTCCCCCCTGGTGTCCCCATCCCATCCCACCTACCGACCGATACCCCTTTTGCTTGCGTGTTGCTTTCTGACTGCACACCCTTTGAGCCTCGCTTGCATGCCGGCCGGCCTTGGGTAAGCCGTCCGTTTTCTCGTCTGTGTGATGCCCAGTCGCTCGCACTCTGATCTCTGTATCAGCAGCACAGGTTTGTGCTGAAACGACTTGTAACCCGCCCTCAGTCAGTCAGGGGCTCACTCCGCGTGCACCTGTTTGGCTGTGTGATGCCCAGTCGCTCGCACTCTGGTCTTTGTATCAGCAGCACAGGTTTGTGCTGAAACGATGTGTAACCCGCCCTCAGGCCCTGCTTGGCTGGGCAGCAGCCGATGCCTTCCTGGATCTGCAGCGCACACGCGACCAGCTAGCAGCCCTGCTGGCAGCCCTCCCAGCTGGCTGGGCTGACGCAGCGTGGGCTCACCTCGGCAGCAGCTCTGTCACCAAGGCTGACGCCCTGGCAGTCTGACTGACTGACTGACTGAGGGTGGGGTACACGTTGCAAACAGCACAAAACCTGTGCTGCTGACACAGAGGTCAGAATGCGAGCGACTGGGCATCACACGACGAGCAATGCACTGGCTAACCCAAGGCCGGCCAAAACACAAGCAGGGGGGAAAGCAATACCGCTGCAGGGGGGCCCAAACTCTGGGCAGGGTTGTGCTGAACGCAACGTGTAACCCGCCCTCAGCTCAGCTGGGCAGGCCCCACCCAGCCGCTGCCGTGAGCAAGGGCCACAAGGGGCGTCACGAATGCAACGGGAGGGAGACGGGGACGCAACATACTGAGGGCGGGTTACACGTTGCAAACAGCACAAACCTGTGCTGCTGATGCAGAGATCAGAATGCGAGCGACTGGGCATCACACAGACGGAGCAAGGGGACGCAACATAGGGAGCACGAGAGCAGCAGCGTGCCAAGGAGGGCGCTAACCAATCACAAGCAGGGGGGCAAATCAGGGGGAGCGGTGGGGGCGCAGGCGGAGCGCCTGCGGATCCCAGCAGATGAACGGGTGCTCAGCAGGCAGCTGCGAGTGCCATGCCTGTGGCGCAGTGCCAGCAGAGCACAGGTCTTGCAGCAGGTCCCAGAAGCGGGCGAGCGCGTGCCGCTGAGCGGCAGGCACCAGCTGAGCAGGCAAACGCGGGGGCGGCGGCGGCTGGCGGCCGTGGATGGCGGTCGCCGCCAACTCGCGGCGCGCCGCCGGTGCTATGCCGCCGGCTCTGCGCTGCCGCCACCGCCGGCGCCGCCCTCCAACGCAGCAAGCGCCACCTCAAACACATCCGTGCGCAACGTGATCCCCTTGTCCTTCATTACTTCTAGGTACTCTGCAGGAAGGGTGGGTGGGCGGGTGGACTGACTCACTGACTGCTGTTGGGTGACACGCGGGTGCACGAGTGGGGTGGGCACGGGAGTGGGCGGGAAGGGTTTTTTTGCTGCCTGTTGAGCACAGACGCAGGAAGCCTTACGAAGGAGCCGCTGGCTGGCGGGAGGGAGGCGCGTGCTGTGTACTGCGCACAACCAAGCGGGCATGGTTGCAGCAACACCTCTCGACACCTTTTCACAGCTGCTCGGGCGGCACATGGCCGGGGGGCAAGGCCATTCAGTCCAGCGGCACCACCTCGGTCACACCAACGTTCACCAGCCACCAACCCTCCCGCAGCTGCCACCGACGCATTCCTTCACAACGCCTGCCAACTAAGCGGCAAAAAGCATGCAGCGCAGCGAAGGACCTTGTCGAGGGGTAGGCGCTGCGCGCGGGCTTGCAGGCCTGCAGCAGGGAGCAGCGCCCACCTGACAGCTCCTTGGGGGGCACATGGCCGTTGAGCAGCGCCAGCCCGTCGCACCACAGCCCTTTGCTCCAGGGGCAGGCGCCGATGGCCCGCAGGAAAACCCTGCAAGGGGGGGGGGGGGGGGGTAACGACGTGGTAAGGCACGCAGGTAGCAGCTGTGTTCTTTTCTGTCTTTGTAAAAAGGCAGGAACGGCGGGCATACAGCTGCACGCATGCTGCCGTGGCGGTGGGCGCAGCTCGGCAGCGCCGCCGATCGGATGCCTACGCCCCCAGCAGTCAAGCCTCCCCCTCATACCCTTGCCCACCTGCGCACTGCCTCGTGCCGCCCTCGGTAGCCCTCGAACCGCAGGTAGCAACGCCACAGCAGCGGGGTGTGGCGGCCTGCAGGTGGTGCCGGTGGAGGGCTGACTACTACTACTGCCAAACACACAGGTGCTCACAACCTGGTGTAACGCAGTACAGCCATGCTGCCAGTTGTGCTGCGCAAGACAGGGAGGCTAGGGTGTACAGGGGATGAGCTGCAGCAGCTGCAGCGGCAGACCTGAGGGCGGGTTCATCCCCAGCCCACCTGCAGGGTGGGTCACGGCTCGTTCCAGCGCTGCCGCCACCACGGCGCCCGGGGAGCGGGAGGAGACCTCGACTGCCACCAGGGCAAGCAGGGCCTGGATCAGGAGTAAAGGGGGTGGGGTGGGGTGGGGTTGTGGAGGTGTACGAGGCATGAAGGCAAGTGACAGTCGTGCCGGCGAACTACCCTTGCCATACCGCCCAGCGGCCCCCCCGCCACGACTCGTCTGCCAACTCCACCTGCAGACACAGCTCACCCCCATCTCCCGGCTCTGCTCGGCCCCACCTGCCGCCCCTGCCCAAACCGACCTGCGGAGAAGGGTGCAGCTCCAGCACGCCATGCAGCTCCCTGCGCAGCTGTGTAAACGTGTGCCCCGCCGCCTCGTTCGCCAGCAGCAGCTGCATCAGCGCTGCGCTGCCTGGGAAGAGGCGCAGCGCGCGCAGCAGCGCCTCGCGCACGCCGGCCGGCGGGGCGCAGCGCAGCGTGTGCCGTGCCGCGTCGGCGGCCACGGCGCAGCGCTGCCAGCTCAGATCCTCGAGGTGCACGTCGGCGGGGCGTGCCTGCTGCGCCTGCTGCACCTGCTGAGCTGGCGACGCCAGGGCAGACAGTGCCTGGTCATAGAGAGCCATTGCTGCCTTGGCGCCTGCGCTCAGGTCGCCGCGCAGCTGCCCCGCCGCCAGCTCGAACGCGGCGGCGGCAGCTACCAACGCGCACGCGCCAGACGACAGGCCGCGCGCTGCGCTGGCCCCTCGCTGCTGCTGCTGCTGCTGCTGCATCAGCGCAATCAAGTGGTTCTGAAAGCCACGCTTTGCTGCCACAACCTCCTCTTGCGTCAGAGCTGCCTCTGCTGCTGCTGCTGCAGAGGCGCCGCCGCCGGGCAGCGGCACCGCGCCGCCGCTGCCCAGCCAAGCCAGTTGGCGTGCCGCCGCTGCCACCGCTGCCTCGGTAGCAGCTGCCAGCTGGCTGGGCAGGATGCAGCCAGGCGCCGCATCCGCCGGGCCTGGCAGGCCTGCGCCGCCGCCGCCACCGCCAGCCTGCAGCTCCAGCTGTGCGGCACCCAGCACCAGCGGCGCCACAGCGGCAGCAGCAGCCAGCCCAGCAGGCGCGCTGGCGGTGGCAAAGCAGGTCTGGTAGACCCTGCGTGCCGCCTTGGTGCTGCCAGCCGCCAGCTCCAGCTGCGTGTAGGCCTGCATCCAAGAAGCAGTGCAATGGCAGGGCACGCGACGAGGCGGTTGAGGGTGGGCAAGGGAAGTGGCCTGGCACGCGCGCCTGCATGCGTGCACGCAAAGCTCTCTCCCCTCTCTCATCGACAGCGCTGTCGGAGGTGTCGTGTCAGCACAACCAGCACATCAAGCTCACACTCAAGGCTCACTCAGGGTTGCTTTTCACACACTGCTGCACCACGCACCTGTTGCCATGCACTTCCCCCCAGGCCCTCCCTCCCTTCTCCCACCTGCCACAGCACCAGGTTGGTGCGCTGCTCCGCAAGCAGCTGCCTGGCCAGGCCGCGCGCGTGCTCATACGGTTTCCTGCCTGCTGCTGCTGCTCCCCCAGCGGCCTCCTGCTCCGCCGCCACAGCCAGCAGCGCTGCTGCCAGCCCGCCGTCCTGGCGGCAGGGGCCCCGCATCAACGCCTTCAGCAGCTGCTCAAGCGCTGCCAGCCGGGTGGCGTCGCCTCGGTACCACGGCTGCTGCTGCAGGCTGCGCGGTGGCGCGGGCACGCCGCCAGCGCCCACCAGCCAGCCCCAGTCCCCTTGAGCCAGCAGCTCAGCCGCCCAGCGGCAGCCGCCAGCGCTGCTGCCAGGCTGGCAGCCCGTCGCCGCCGCTCCAAGCCACAGCTCGTCGCCGGCTGCTGCTGCTGCAGCTGCGGCTGGGCTGTTGCTCGGCAGCGCGCTCGGCAGCGGCGCACCGAGCAGGAGCAGGCAGCCCGCCAGCAGATGCTGGCGCGCCGCCTCAGACTCTGCGAGAGAGGGCAGCGAGCAAGGTGTGCACATCAGGCACACAGACGCAGCCAGCCGCCGTCGTTGCTGTTGTTGCTGGCGCTGGTGCTCGTGCTGCCTGCCACCGCTACTGCCAATCCTGCAGACCTGCCATGAGCGAACACACCACCCCTGTCTGCCCCACATACATGCATCCACACCCCCCTTGCTCACTAAAGCGCCACAGGAGGCGGCGCACATCGTCCCAGCCCACGGTGCGCCGCTCGAGCTCCTCCTCATCTCCCTCTGTGCCGCCTGTGCGGCGGGGGGGACAGAAGGGACAAGGCAAGTGCGTTGCCAGCATGCAGCGTGCTACCATTCATCATGGTGGTGGTGGGTATGCAGGCCCCTTCCATGTGTGTGCTTGCTGGGAGAGCAGCATCCGTTGCTGAAAAGCTGGAAAGGAGCAGGCACGATGGTGGCACAGCAGGCACCGACACCCGTCAATCTAACCTTCTGCCTCGGCACTGCGCCGCCTGCTGCGCGCCCGGTGCCCACCCAAGCCCCCAACTCCGAGGGTCCTTCCCAACCTCCCACAGCTGCCGCTGACGACTGCCTCGTCCAGACGCAGGTTTCTACGCACCTGCAGCTGCCTCGGCGCGCTGCGGCTGCCACTGCGCCGCCTGCCGCGCGCGCTCCGTGCCCAGCCAGGCTTCTAAGAGGGGCGGCGTGAGCTGCGCCTCTGCTGCCTCCCCAAGCGCTGCTTCTAGGCTCATGCCCAGCCTGCGCGCAGGTGAAGAGGGGGAGGTGGTGGGAACAAGGGCATGGAGAGGACGGTGGCAGCTCAGCACCTCTGCTGCCTCTCTTGTGGCGGCCTCCATGCTCAGGGCCGGCCGGAGGCAGATGATGGGCGGCGAGTGTTGTTGCGGAGGAGGCTGGAAAACCAGGGGGGCAGACTGGCATGCAGGCAAGCACCCTGGGCTTGCTGGCGAGCAGGCGGGAATGCCGGTAGGCAATGCTGGCGGGCAGCGCAGGCAACAATGCGATTGGAAAGAACAAGCCCCAGTTGATGCGCGCCTGGCCAGCAGCTGCTCGTCCGTCTCCTCTTGTTGCTCCTCCTCTGCAGGCACGGGCCGGGGGCGAGCAGCGCCGGTTTCAGCGGTGGACTACAAAGCAGGCTCGCATGTGGGGCGCAGCAAGGAGCGCCGCGGGCTGCGCCACCGGCCAGTACCGACGGATGTTGCTGCATGCATGTCGGCAACGTACCAAACGCCTCCTCATCCCATCCGTCGCAGCCCACCGACGCACCAGCCTCCGCCTCTTCCTCTTCCTCCGACGGCTCCGCCGGCCCCTCTGCCGCTGCCGCCTCGTTGCCCTCTCCATCAAAGCGCAGGCCGTGACCAAAGCGCGCACGGATGGCTGGCGCCAGCTCCTCCCACCCCGACTGCTCCTGCTGCTGCGTCTGCTGCTGCGCCTGCTGCGCCTGCGCCTCTGCGTCGCGCTCCTCGCGCCGCCGCCGTGCACCCGCGCCGGCTGCCTGTGCTGCAGCAGCGGCGGCCGGCTCGCCCGCCAGCCAAGCTCCCCAGCCGGCGGTGGCGCCGGGCGTGCCGACCAGCGGGGCGCCGCTGCGCCAAAACTCCTCAAACATGGCCTCCAATGCGTCCGAGGGCCAGCCTGCAAGGGGAGAGAAAATGTAGGGTGTTGTGACGGCCTTATGCACTGCGACTTATGAAACGTTCCCCCCATAAATGCCTGCCCCCCTGCTGGCAGCCCTCCCTGCTGACAGCTCTGCTGGTGGTACCGTCAGGACGCTGTGTTCCATGGTCGCCAACTTGCAGGCCCTTCCAGCAGCCGCCACCCACTGGCGATAGCCGATCTGGCACTTCGCATGTGTGCTACCTTGCACAAACTTCCTAGGAACGATCCCCTGCCTATTGCCAGCCTCACCCCGTTACATACTCCTGCACAGTTACAGCCACCCCCGCCTCTGTCGCCCGCTTCTGGCCTCTGTTGGCACTCCTGCTCCCGTGCATCTGCGCCCCACCCGTGCTTCCTGTGTTGGCCCCCACCTCTGTTGGCACTGCCCCCTCCCCCAGAAAAAAAACAAACAAAAACAGGGGACTTGGCGGAATTGAACCGCCGACCTCTCGCACCCTAAGCGAGAATCATACCACTAGACCAAAGTCCCAGGTCTACAAAGCCCGTGTGACCGGGCCGATTGGACATGTCAGATCCGAATTTCATGTTTACAATGACCTACGAATACGCTCAGCTTCCGCGCAGCTCCCGTGCAGTTTTTGTGGTACCTGATACGACAAGTGACGTTGGAAAAATTCCACAAGCAGTTCCCACAAGTAACGCGGTCGATTCAGACAGCGGTGTGCGAGTAAACCAGGGTTTGTCGCGCCGATGCTTTGCTTTGCGCTCCAAGCTTGAGCCGCTTCGCGCAGTGTCCATGGTCGCAGTCCTGCGCACTGTTGTAACCCGCTCAATCCCCAGTACCAACCTCTCGGCCTTGCCAGCTAACCGCCTCACCCTGCCTGCCTGCCTGCCTTCACCAGCAACGCCCTTCCTAGAGGTATGTAGTGCACTCGCCCCCACACCTCCCTGTCTCCTTCCAAACCAGCTTCCCCCGCCTGGATCCCCGACGCCAACAAAAACAGCCACCCCACACCCACCACGCACCCTCAGGAGAGAAGAAGTTGTATTCCAGCAGCACCAGCAGCCCCGCCAGCGCACGCTCGCCTGCTCCCGCCGCCAGGCGCAGCGCCAGTCCCTCCAGCGCCACTGCCGCCGCCTCGCACTCTAGGGAGGACAGCACGTCGGGCGGCGCGCCTGCGGGGTGAAACAGGGGGGAGGTTGACCGCAAGCACAGTGTGGGAGCACAGCGGGGCAGCAGGCTCAAGACCATCCAGACAAGGAAGAGCAGCAGCGGCAGCAGCGGCCGCGGCGGCGGCGGCAGCAGCAGCAGCAGCAGCGCACCCTGTGCAGCCCGCCGCGTGTGCTCGCGGCGCAGCCCAGCAAAGGCCTCATCGTGTGCCGCCGCCACCTCAGGAGCACTGAACCGCCCAAACAGCGTGCGCCTGTAGTGGGGTGTGTAGATTGCCAGCAAGGGTTGGCATGGGAGGAGACGCTGGATGCAAGCACAGGCTGGCGGCTGGATGCAGGGGCAGGGGGAGGCGATGGATCGGTTTGAAGCAAAGCAGCCTCAGCCTGCACCGAGCTCCCGCCCGGCTGCGCCCGCCAGCAAGCTCCCACCCGGCTGCGCCCGCCAGCAAGGCAGCGCACCTGTGGTGCAAGTAGGCGCGCCACAGGCGGGGGCTGCCGGGGTGCCGCGCCAGAACGCCGCGCCACCGACGCTCCATCTCCCCTTCCTCGCACACCGCCTCGGCCTGGGGTGCAGGAAGCGAGGGCCGCGTGCGTTGACGAAATGTGCTGCACCTTAGCGAGCGTCAGCATGTTGTGCTACGCCCTCACGTACCGCTTGTGCCGGCTGGTATGTGCACGTCGCTCCGCCGTGCCCTCCCATCCCGCAATGCACCGCCCCCAGCAGCGCCATCAGCAGCACTTCCCTGGCCCCCGCTCCTCCGCAACCATGCAGCCTACACCACAAAAGGAGCGCCGCCGCCACTGCCTGCCTGGGGTTAACTCAGCCCACTCACCGCCTGCAGCAGCGCCAGCAGCAGCTCGTCCGAGCCGGGGTGCAGGCTGAGCGCCTTCTCCAGCACAGCAATCTTCTTCTCCGCCGCGCCGCGCTCGCCGCCCCGCCGTGGCGGGCCCAAACGCAGCGCCTCGTCCTGGAGGGAGGAAAGGGGGAATGGTTTAGGACTGGGTGCCAGCAACATGAAGGGCTCGCATGCCAACGCCGGGCCCCTCTTTGACCAGTCGCAACCTCCCGCCCTGTCGAATATAAGCACCCACCCCCACCAGCCCAGCACTGGAAGCTGACCTGGAAGCGTGCAAAGCGCAGCCAGAGCTGGATGTCGTGTGGGCTCTGCCGCACCGCTGCATTGAACTCGCCTGCACAGGGTTGGGTGGCGCGGGAGGACAGGGGGAGCCACCGGGGGTGATCCAGAGGTGTATGCGTAGCAAGAGTACACATGCAGCAGCAGCAATAGCAGAGGTGCATCGGTCGCAACAGCCATCGTCACAGCAGCGGGGGCGGCAGCAGTAGCTGCTGCGGCAGCGGCTACTGCTGCTGAACGAGCAGCTTGGTATTCACACGCACACCGCAGCAGCAGGCAGCCAGGCAAACAGCATGAGCAGCGACGGCAGCGGCACAGCAGGCCATCTCAAATAGCAGCAGGAATAATGAAGTACTGACGTGTGCGCCGCAGCAGCAGCTCCTCATTCGTCTCTCCCTCCCGCCGCCGCCGCTCAGCCGCCTCCTCTGCCATCTCCTCCGCTGCTGACAACACCGGCGGCCGCCCCTGCTGTGCTGCGCTGCCGCGTGGCCCCGCTGCTGATGCTGCACCGCCCTCGTCCTCCAGCCGCAGGGGCAGGAAGCTGGGGCTTGGCAGCGCCATGCGCGGCTGGGCGGCCCGCGGCGCACGCTGCGCAGCAGCGCCGCCGCCGCGCCCCCAGCCCAGCAGCACGGCAGCCGACGCGTCGGCGCTGCCTGCGCCCGCGTCGTCCTGCTGCTGCTGCAGGATGCGGCGCCAGCGGCGCAGGCGCACGCTGCGTTCCGCACGCTGGCTGCCAGGCGCAAAGTAGCGGGTGGCTCGGTCGCGCTGCACATGCCCGTCTGCCTCGGTGGCCAGCTGCCTGCGGGGGTGCAAGTGCTGGGTTCGTCGCGGTGAGGGGCTGCCTGGCGGGCAGGCAGGCAGGCAGGCAGGCAGGACCATGTGCTGCAGCACCCGCCCGCCCACCACCCCGCCCGATACCTTACACCGCAGGCAGCAGGCGCGAGACGTCGAGCGTCCACAGCAACCGACAAAGCCAGCCCTTCCGGTGATGGCCTTGCCAGCGACTATTTCTGCTGTTCCTCCGCCACTGGCATGCCTGCGCACCTTACGCCGTACGCTGCGGGCCCGCGGCGGCGGGCGCCGAGCGCAGCGGCAAACCCAGCTGGGTCGTGGCGGCGGTACGCTGCCACATCCATGCGGTACAGAGCGCCGAACGCCAGGTTGGCAGGGTCGCCCCTGCGCAGCGGGAGGAGGAGGAGGACGAGGATGGGAGGTTAGGTGTGTTGGCGGCAGCGAGGGGGCAGGCAGGCCCAGGCAGGGACGAGGCCAGCAGGAGGGGCAGGAGGCGCGAGTGCCCGCTGCATGGCAAATTCACCCATTGCGCGCACAACCCCGACCACCCACCTGGTGTCAAAGTAATACGGCTCTGCCGGCGCAGCTCCGGCCTTGGCGGGCGCCCAGGCCTTCACCTGCGGCGCGCGCTGCGCCGCGCCCGTCGCGCGCTCCGCTCGCACCTGCTGCTCCCGCTCCGCTTCGCGCTGCTGCCGCCGCCGCTTCTCTTTGCCCTCCTTCTCCTTCCGCCGCCCCCGCTCCCTGCTGCTCTCCTTCTCTTTGCGACGCCGCTTCTTGCCAGGCTTGCTGCGCCCGCGGCTGCTGCTCCTGCTCCTGCCCCTGCTGCGGTCGCGGCCGCGGCTGCCGCTGCTATCGTCGTCGCTGCTTGATGGCAGTAGCAAGTCGGCAGCCGCCTGCAGCTGTTGGCCTGCAGGCGTTTGATGCGGGCAGCAGGTCGGATAAATAAAGACAAGGAGTGATGGCGACAGTGTGGGCGAGCAGGGAATGCTGCGCGACGGGCAGCAAGGCAGGCCACGTTGGTCGACGAGCAACAGCAGGGAAGGCACCTGCACACAGCTGCATGTGTGCTTACCCTGAACGGCACGGTTCTCCTCCTGCTGGCGCTGCTGCTGCGCGAAGAAGGAGGCGGCATCGAACGAGGAGAGGCGCAGCCAGTCGCCGCCGCCGCCGCCGCCGCTGCCACCACCCTCGGCCATGTCGCCCAGGCCTTAGGCGGCGCCCTGTGCGATGCCGATCAGGTGCAGAGAGGTGTCGGACGTTGTGTGGGGGAGTGGCCGATCCTGCGGAGCTTCTGGAGGCGCAAAGACGCTCATCAACTTGGAAACGTCACGGCGCGCCAGCGCGGCGCTCCAGCAGGACCGTGTGGACCTCAGGATAAACCGACCAGGATGTAGGCGCGGGAGAGTGAGTGTGCAGCTCTTGGGCGCGACTTCACGCCCGGGTCGCCGCATGCACGCCATGCGTGCAAAGGGCAGCGATTGTGGACTCGGCGAGCCTCTCTCCGTGCGGCTCGGTGGTCCTGGTGTTTGCTAGCAGCAGCCGGCAACCATGGGTGCGTGGGGGAGCGGGGCGGCGGAGGCATGGAGGCGTGTGGCGGCTACAGGCTCCTGTTGAAGGCTGCTCGCGTCACTGGCAGCCCTGGAGCTTACTGCCCGGGCCGCACGGCGCCATGCGTCGCCGGCGATGGCGGCACCCCATGCGCGCGGCGCGGGCGCTCCGACTGCTGTCAGCCCTGCCTTTGCGAAGCGCAGAGAGCACAGGCTGCAGGGCGACGAGCTGCAGGGCCGCAGGTGGCGCCACACTCTGCTCCCGCCGCCGCTCGGCCGCCAACGCGCGCCCTGCCGCTGCCCCGTCGCGCTGCCCTGCAGGTCGCGTGCGCACCAAGACCGTGAAGAAGGCCTCTCGGTGCGTGCCGGGAGGCGGCGGGCAGCGTCGGGCAGCACAGATGCAGCTGGACAGCTGTGCAGACGGCCGCGCGCCGGCGTGTGCGCGGCCTCTGATGCTCGCCGCACCCGCGTGTATCCACTGAAAGGGTGCTGCCTCTTGCTTACCTGCTCAGGGTCATCATCGAGAAGTACTACCAGCGCCTGACGCTGGACTTTGACACCAACAAGCGCATCTGCGAGGAGGTGGCCATCATCCAGTCCAAGCGCCTGCGCAACAAGATTGCCGGCTTCACCACTGTGAGTTTTCGCAGCGTGCAGCGCTGTTGCTGTCTGAGTTGCTGTACGCAAGAAGCACTGTGCGCAGCCAGTCAGCGGGCAGCAGCAGCGGCACGTTGCAGCAGCAGCAGCAGCAGGCCAGCAGGCAGCGGCGCGTGGAGCAGCAGCATGTGGAGCGGCCAGGCCTGGCAGGCGTCGGTGCGGCAGGCGTCGGCGCAGGCGGATGCGGCTCTCCGGTCGAATGACGCGTTGTCGCAGCGTGCAGGCTGCACAGGCAGTAATCTACCAGTAGCACCGGAGGGGCGCTGGCAGGCGGCGCAGCAAGTTGCAGCGGGCGCACGCGAGGCGGTCTGCAGTGGCAGGACGCAAAGCAGGCGGCTGCGTGGCGCCCCTGCAACACGCGACGTTCTCCGGGCTGAGCAGACCACGCGCCAAGGCGTGCAGCAGAGCTGCGGCACGCCGCAGCACGCGTCGGCGTCGCGCCGCATTGCAGAAGCGGAGGCGTCGCTGGCACGCACGTGCCGAACACCCTGCCCGCCTGTTGTTCCTTGCTGCAGCACCTGATGAAGCGCATCCAGCGCGGCCCCGTGCGCGGCATCTCGCTGAAGCTGCAGGTGCGCGGCAGCTGCCGGCGGGGCGGGGATGGCAGGCGGGGGATGGGATGCGGCGCCCGTGTGCAGCGACCATGAACGCGCCTTGCAGGAAGGGTGTTGCTTCGGGGACGCAGACGTGTCTGCAAAGGCCTGCACCCTGCAACACCTGGTGTACTTGTTACATGCCGCGGTGGAGCTTTGCTGGGTGGAGTGCTACGGCCAGCGTGGCGGCAGCGCCAGGCATCTCTCAGCAGCTTTGCTCCTCGCGTTGGCGACCGACGGCTGCGGCGTGGCACGGCAGCACGGCAGCATGGCGAGGCGCGGCGTGCGACGGCGTAGCCGGATGCTGGCTGGTGTGCTGCGGCACTCTGCTGGCAGGGACGGCAAATGGGGCGGCAACGGGTGCTCGCGGAGCACACTCCCGGAGGGGCTCGCAATGGCAGGCAGTGGGACGGCTGGGCATGCAGCATGCAGCAGCAGCAGAGGTCATGCAGCAGCAGCAAAGAATGGCAGGCAGGCGTCGCCGTAGCAGCACAGGCGGCTGGTTGCAGCGCAGCAGCTGCCCCGGGGTGCTGTGTGCCCCGGCGCTCGCATTACCGGCGCCAACCCCTCGCGCCAGCTCGTTTAACTTGTGTCTACATCCATGTTTCACTTCCGTCGCGCTCCTCCTGGCCCGCCTCCTCACCGCTGCCGATTGTACTCCGCTTGCTGCTGCGCAGGAGGAGGAGCGCGAGCGCCGCATGGACTTCATCCCCGACGAGTCTGCCATCAACACCGACGCCATTGAGGTGCGGCTTGGTGCAGGCTTTGCGGGGGGGGGCCTTTGTAATGTCTGCGTGGACGGTGGTGGACGGTTGTGCGCCCTGCCGCAGGCATGCACGCCTGCCGCGTGTTGGCGGCGACCTCGACAAAACCCTGCGGCCCGCCACGCCCACAAACCTGTCCCCCCGCTCCTTCGTCGTGCGTGCAGGTTGACAAGGACACGATGGAGATGCTCAAGGCCATCAACATGGCTGGCCTGCCTGGCGTGACCGTGCAGGCGGCCGGCCGCGCGGGCGGCGCTGGCGGCGACTTCCAGCAGCGCCCGCCTTTCCAGCAGCGCCCGCCCCGCGCCTGAGCGGCGGCGACGTAGCGCGCAGCGCCGCGGCTGTGGCCCCAAGCATACAGGAGAGCGGCCGCGCCGCGGCGCCGCGCCTGCGCTGTGCACACTGCTGTAACAGAGGTCCTCGCGAGGGCGGGTTTCTGTGGGGTCGGAGGTGGCGGCAGAGGGAAGGAAGGGAGGAATCAGGACGTGCGGTGCGGGGAGGCCAGGCAGCAGCGCCACAGCAGCGGGCACGCAGAGGCGTTGTGGTTGGGAGGTGCCGATGCTGTACCAAGTCACACACACACACACACACACACACACACACACACACACACACACACACACACACACACACACACACACACACACACACACACACACACACACACACACACACACACACACACACACACACACACACACACACACACACACACACACACACACACACACACACACACACACACACACACACACACACACCACACACACACACACACACACACACACACACACACACACACACACACACCACACACACACACACACACACACACACACACACACACACACACACACACACACACACACCACACACACACACACACACACACACACACACACACACACACACACACACACACACACACACACACACACACACACACACACACACACACACACACACACACACACACACACACACACACACACACAGTTTGTCTGCACAGCCATATATGTCCATACTGCTTCACTTGATGGACTGGACGATGCGGCGCACACCGCCAGGGTGCTGTCTGGTCTCCGCCTTGCGCTTCACCGCTCGCATACCCTTGATCGCTTGCAAGATGCCTGAGCGCTGCCATGGGTGAGCGGAAGCTCGCGGAACTGCCCGGAGCGGGGGCGAGCAAGCCCCCGCTCTGGTCGCGGCAGTTTGCCCTCGCGGCAAGCTTGCTGGTAGCGCTGCTAGTAGGAGCCATCGTGCACGTGGAGCTTTGGGGCTCGGGGTGAGTTGGGGCCAGAGGGGAGGTGGTTGGGGTCCGGTGCCTTGCGCTCGCCTGCTCGCCGCTCAGGTGCTTTACACTGCCTGTCAGGTTGCCACTGGTCATGCGCCAAGCCGCCAACCCGCAGGGGAGGCGGCTTGGGCGGCCCTCACAGCGCCGGGCGGCGCTCCGCCGGCGGCTGGCGGCACGTCGAGTTTTTGCTGAACGGTGGCCTGCAGCCCCATACCTGGGCAGGTGGGTAGGAATCTAGATACATTTTGCCGCGATAAAGGGCGATCTACTGTGCGTGCCGAGCTCTCTGTTGGCTGCCACTTGACGCGCTGCTGCCTTTCTGCCTCCCCTCCAACCGAACGCCCATGGCCCGCCTGCCCGCTCACCTCTCTCGCCTCCTTCTTCCCGCTGCATCTCTTCCCTCGGCACTTAAAGCAGCGTCAGATCGTCATCACCATCGCCACACCTTCAGCATGGGGCCCTCATCCCCCAGCCGGGACATGCATTACGCCATGCAGGTACGGCATGCAATGGGCGGCTGGGGCGTGCGTGCCAACACGCGACGGCATCGCCGGGGCGGCTTAGCACGAGTGAGGGTCGCATGGCGGACGTCCGAACTCAGATCCACATCGTGGCTGTCTCATCATTCCCGTGGGGAGGGGTTTGTTGCTCGTTGCAGGCCAACCCTGACCTGCCAGCCAGCGACCCCGGCTTGATAGAAGAGTTTGAGGCGGCACCGTGGCTGCTGCCGCCGCGCACCGCAGCGCTGCCCTACGCAGGTAGTTTCAAAAGGCTGTGTGTGCACTGGGGGGTGGAGACGCCCTCAGCAGGTTGCAGCTCTGCCTAATATGATCTTCTTGACCGTTGCTGGCGTCGGCTGCAAGCACCGCTGTCGTGCCCGCCCCTCAGGAGGCTAGACAGATGTTGGTCCCTGCCTGGCCTACCCACATTGCTGCAGGGGTTCACGACTTTGATGAGCTGCTGAAGCTGCGCTCCCGCCCCGCCGGCAACTACAGCAGCTCCGTGGCGCTGCTGCTGTTCAGCAAGCCGTACGCCGTCATGCTGCAGAACAGCGGTGGGTGCTGCAGGGTGGCGCAGAACAGCAGTGGGTTACCCCGCATCAGTTGCCGGTGCGCAATGGAGGCAGATGCACACACAGGTAGCAGAGGCAAGGGAGTGGCAGCAAGCGCAGGCGCAGGCGCCGCGCACGCCCTGCTCATGTCCCTTGTCTCTCTGTTCTGCCCATGCACAGTCTACTCCCTGGTCAAGCACGGCGGCGTGCGCAACTACATTGCGCTGGCATGGAGCGCAGGTGCGCCTGGCAGTGGGGGCAGCCGCGCCAGCATCTGGCGCGCGCTGCACTAGTGTTTTGATCACCGCTGTGAGGATGCTTGCTGGCGCTGTGATTCTGTGTTGCCCCTCACAACACTGCCTCTGCCTGCAAACCTGTGTTTTGCCTGCTGCAGAGGACCTGGAGGCTTGCGCCGATCTGAATCTGCCGTGCGCTGACGTGTCGTCGATGCTCGTTGAGCCAATTCGTGAGTGTGGATGTGTGAAATCGATGCGCGCTTGCATGGGTGCCTGGGCGGCACCTCTGGGCTGCTCGTGGGACTATCTGTGGCTCTGGTGGCAGCCTATTGGCTGCCGCTGCTGGTGCCCCTGCTGGTGCTGCCGCTGCTTGGTTTGCGTTGCTTCAGCCACGCCGGCGTTCCACTCGTGGCTCCGCTCCGCCGCCCCATTGCTGCAGAGACCAGCCAGCGCCTGCTGCAGCACGACTTCCTGGTGATGATGTGGGTCAAGCCCGCTGCCGTGCTGCGCGCGCTGCGCCAGGGCCACGCTGTCATGTTTGTGGGTGAGCCAGTAAGCCAGGGGAGCTAGCTGCAGGGCACACTGGGGCGGCGGCGGCGAGGGGGGGGGGGGGGGGGGGGGGGGCGCGCGCGCGCTGGCGATGGGCTGTGGGTGCGTGCACGGCGGCTGATGGCTGCGAGCAGCTGCGCCAGCAGGCGGCTACGCTTGCGTCCCTTTTCTCCAGCTCCTTGTTCGCCTTGCCTGCAGACACCGACGTGGCGTATGCTGTGAAGCCTCTGTGGGAGAGCTACATGGCTTTCATGGAGAGGGTCGAAGCCGACGGCGCCTGGCAGTCGGAGAGCCCGGGTGCGGTGCAGCGCGTGGGCTGGGAGCAGGGCAGGGCCTGCTGGTGTGGTGGCGCTGCGGTCGTCGGCGCAAGGGAAGATGCAAGCTGGGGAGCCCGGGGGCGTGGCCGCCGGCGGGCAAGAACGGCTGTCCATGGCGAGGCACAGCATACCACGGGCGGCTCTCTCCTGTGCCCTCCTCATCGTGCTTCCTTTCCGTACCCCCCCCCCACACACACACACACCCACCCCACCCCCACCCCCCACCCACCACCCACCACCCACCCCACGCGCGCACACACACACACACACACACACACACACGCACGCACGCACGCACGCACGCACGCACGCACGCACGCACGCACGCACGCACGCACGCACGCACGCACGCACGCACGCACGCACGCACGCACGCACGCACGCACGCACGCACGCACGCACGCACGCACGCACGCACGCACGCACGCACGCACGCACGCACGCACGCACGCACGCACGCACGCACGCGCGCGCGCGCGCGCGCGCGCGCACGCACGCACGCACACACACACACACACACACACACACACACACACACACACACACACACACACACACACACACACACACACACACACACACACACACACACACACACACACACACACACACACACACACACACACACACACACACACACACACACACACACACACACACACACACACACACACACACACACACACACACACACACACACACACACACACACACACACACACACACACACACACACACACACACACACACACACACACACACACACACACACACACACACACACACACACACACACACACACACACACACACACACACACACACACACACACACACACACACACACACACACACACACACACACACACACACACACACACACACCACCACCACCACCACCACCACCACCACCACCATCTTCACCCCCACAGTCAACTCGGGGCACTTCGTGGTGCTGCCCACGCCCGCCGGCCTGGCGTTTGCTGAAGCATGGGCTGCCGCTGCACCCAGCGCGATACCTAAGAAAGTGTCGGAGCAGAAGGGTCTGCAGCCGCTGGAGCGCGCAGCGTACGTGACCTGCCGCCTGCCCTGCCTATGCTACCGGCACAAGTACGAGGTGCGCAGATGGGAGGGGTGGGGGCATGAGGCGGGGAGAGGAGGAGGCATAAGGGCTAGTGGGAAGCCTGCGGCCAGCCTTGCACACCATCCACCGGCACTCGTCAGACCCGTGCATGCTCCTCCCCCATCCGCGTGCAGCTGCTGGCGCAAGGGAAGCGAGACAGCATGGCAGTGTTTGCTGTGTACCTCCCCTCCTTCTTCCCCTACACAAGCGCCGGCTGCACCGTCGGCAGCAAGGAGTGGCTGCCGTCTGTGGACCCATGTGACTGGACGAGTGAGTGGAAAACTGGCGTGGGCACATCGGGCGCTGCGCGCTGCACAGCACGCGACAGCACCGCAAGGGGCACGGGCTGGGCAGGCACAAGCAGCTCCCACACAGGCAGCTCCACCCCCGCAATGCATGCAGCTCGGCGTCCCCCTCACCACCTTGCCTCCCCCTCCATGCCCCCTTCCCTCGCACTCACCCCCTTGCAGCCCTGTACCTTCACCCCATTTGCGTGTCGGGAGCGGCCAACAAGGAAGCGATTTTCAAGTCGATTGGCTACTGGTTCATGGACAACGAAAAAGGTGCGCACGTGTGGCACACGTTTGTGTTGCTGAACCTGAAGAGGTCTGCACTGAGTGATGCATGGGTGGGGAGGAGGTGCGCAGCGCAGCGGCCACTTGCCTTTCCCCAACCGAAGGGTCCTTCGTACCACTGTGCTTCTGTTCATTCCCCACCCGCTGACTGCACTCTGTCCAACAAAGGAACCGTTGGTGGCAGCAGCGGCAGCACCGGGGGGAGCAGGAAACGGCCTGGCCGCAGGTCAAACCCTTGGCTTGCGCCCGCTACTGCCTTTGCAGGCTGCCTGCCGCAGCGTGGCGCCGCCAGCGGCGTGCCCGCCTGCCGCCCGCTGCACTGGCGGGTGCCGGACACGGAGAGGAGGCACTACAGCTGCCCGTCGTATGGTCTGGGGCTGGTGCACGGCGAGCTGCCGCCGGCAATCCAGGCGCTGCGTGCTGGCGCATCGGCAGACGAGGCACGTGCACTGCTGGTGGCCTCTACCGACAAGGAGTGCAACGGCAAGAACGGACCCCTGCAGTTTTGAGGCAGCGCCTGCGCCTCGAAGAGCGCCGCTGCTGAGTCAGATACAACCTTTGTAGCCTTGCAACCCAGCAGCGACCATAGTGCAAGTTGCGTCCTTTTCATTCTTTTGCTCGCTTCCTTTCCTGCATCCTCTTCTCAGCCTGCCCTGGCGACTGCTGCACGCTCGCCGACTGACCCTCACCTCCCTCGGCCCTGCCCGCTGCCTGACGCCTAACGTCACGCTGCCTGCCTGCGTGCCTCGCCCTCCCCAGTCACCCTGCCTGCCTAACGTATGGCGGCCCAACCCGCTCTCCCAAATGCTGCTTTGTATATCTTGCCCTCCCTCTCTGCTGCAGTTGCAGTTATATCGTGCAATGTTCACTGCAATTTTGCTATAACCCGCTCTGTGTCCCCCGACCTCAATCTTGCCCCATCCACGCACCCCGCTGCTTCGTGTAACTGCAGCACATGCAATGCACTGCTGCGGGATAACCAGCTGGGGCGGAGCAGGCCAGGGAGTTTGTATCATTGATGCTGACAAGCACTGGCAGCTCAGCACTTTTTGTTCTGTATCAAATCAAACAGCTGCTCGGCTGCCTGCTTCGACCGTGCCGCCGCCCCCGACCGCACAGCTGCCAGCGCTGCTGGCTCGCCGCCGTGCACGAGCCCCAGGGCGCCTAGGGAGGCGCAGCTGTAGTGTGCTGCTTCAGCCTCAGGCAACCGCCAGTGCAGCGGGCGGCAGGCGGGCACGCCGCTGGCTGCGCCGCGCTGCGGCTGGCACCCTGCGAAGGCTGCAAAGCATGTGGGTGGGGAGCAGAGCTCTCGTGTGATTGTTTGCAGTTGCACAAGACGGGTGGGCATCAGCCTGCTGAGCGCACCGCTACAACTGCCGCGCACGAGCACAGCCTGCACCTGCCCACGAACTCCCGGTCGCACCGTGCGGGCTCTCTGTACTACCCCCCCCCCCCCGCCTCCCCCCGCCCGCCGCCGCCGCCCCCCCCCCCCCCCCCCCCCCCCCCCCCCCCCCCCGATTGGGGTTGGTGGTTACTCTCTCTGACCCACTGGCTTGGCCGCCCTCTCCATCGTCCATAAACCAAAAACCTGCAGCAGATAAACACACAAAGGTGGGTGAGGCAGTCGTATTGGCACGTTGCACGCTGTACAAGGTCTTTCTCCCAGCAGCGTGCTGGCTGCCCCCCCCCCCCCCCCGGCAGAACACAAAAGCTTGCCTGCGGCACGCAGCACAGCCGCTTTGTCCGCTGCCGCGGACACGCAGATGATGTGTAGGTAGAGCACTGCAGAGGGGGCGGGCCAGCGGAGAGAGGAGCGTTTTTTGGCCAGGCAGGGGGAGTGATGCCCGCAGTGGGACAGGCAACCGACGCCAAGCAGGCAGCTCCCGTTTCGCCATATGTCGGAGCAGCGGATTCATCAGCAAGCAGCAAGCATGTTCACAAGAGCGGCACCGCACGCACCTGACCAGTCGCAGGGGTCGATTGCAGGGACCCAGTCGGGGCTGCCGATGGTGCACCAGTTGGGAGAGTAGACAAAGTGGCTGGGCAGGTAGGTGCGCAGCACGGCCACCTGCTGCCGCTGCCCCTGCTCCGTCAGCTGCATGGCAGCAGCGGGGGTGGAGGGTCGAGGTGCTGGGTGGAACCCAGATGCGTGAGAAGATGTACGTGCCCAGGCAAGGATCAGGCACGTGGGCAGCGTGCAGGCAATAAGCAGGGCCATGCAAGCATTCCGCCCCCCTGTGCCGCCCGCCATCTGCCCGCTGCCCCTCACATTATAGTCTGTGTGCAGGCAGCGGCAGAGCGTGTTGCACCGAAGGTAGCTGCCCTCTTCCAGTTGTGGCAGCACTTTTTGGTCCGTCAATCCCTCTTCGATTGCTCGCTCGGCAGATGCAACCCACGCCTTGGCAAACGACAGGCTGGCGGGTGTGCACAGCAGCACGAAGTGGCCGGCGTTGGCTGCTCAAGAGGGCGGGGCGGGGCAGGGCAGGGCGTGAGAGCGGCTGCGGGGGGTGCACACACATGACCGCTGGTGCAGGTGGTGGGCTCAGCAGCCTTGCTCAGAATGCGACGGCTGCATGCATGCTTGGTTTGCAGCGCAGCGCAGCCCAGTTGCTGTAGCCAAGGCTGCTGCGGCGCGGTGGGGCTGATTCGGAACCCATAGGAACCCCCACCACGCACACGTAGGCTTCTCCTCCAGCCAAGCCCCATCCGCCTGCGCCTGCTCATTGTAGGCAAGGTAGCTGGCCCACAGGGGTTTGACAGCATAAGCAATGTCGGCGTCTGCACACGAATGGAGTGGGGGGAGGAAAGAGGGCCGTGTGGCGGCGGCGCAAGTCGGCTCTAGTAGCTGCCCTGCCCATGGCGGCGGGCGGCAGGAGCCGCCGTGCCGGGCAGGCAGCCCACAGAGCAATACCAGGTCACGAGGCCCTACACCCGCGAATGTCCGCCCCACTGCAAGCCCACGCATGCACCTGCAACCATGACGGCGTGCCCTTGACGCAGCGCACGCAGCACCACAGTAGGCTTGATCCACGACATGACGACAAAGTCGTGGGCGGTGGGCTTCTTGCCTGCATTTGGGCGTGCACACGTCGGGTAGATACACTGAGAGCTCGGCGCATGAGGGAAGACGAATGGCTGTGGCAGGGCGCACGGCGTTCACTCGGCTGCAGTGCCCTGAACAAAGCATGCCTCCCCCACCAAGCGTTCAGATGATCCCCTGCTGCCTGCCCGCCCCGCCGAGACGGCCACCCACTTGGATCCGCCGCCAGCGCGCACCTTTGCCGACCGGCTCGAGCAGCAGCCCCGATGCATCTGCACACGGCAGATTCAAGTCTGCGCACGCCTCCAGGTCGCGTCGCGTCCACGTGATCGCGACGTAGTTGCGCACGCCGCCGTGCTTCACCGGCGAGTAGAATGTGAGGCCCGGGGGGGGGGGCAACAGGGGATCGGGCATTGGAAGGTACAGGGTGCGGCGGGGGACAGCGCACGCGTGCAGCCCGCCTGTGTGGAGCCTAAGGGTCGCATGAGGACAGCAGTGCAGAGTGTGCTCTCTGACATGCCCTTGGACTGCCTCGCCTGCACCGCACGCTGCCCACCCTCCCTCCCTCACCGCTGTTCTGCGCAATGATGGCCCAATCCGCGGTGAAGAGGAAGAGGGCGACGGCGCTGGGATGGCTGCCCTGGGGGCGCGCGCGCAGCTGCAGCAGCGCGTCAAAGTCGTGCACCCCTGCAGCAAGACGTCACGAGGGCGGGCATATTTGACAGCCCATGGTTCGTTTGGTTCAATACACCTAGCCAGGCAGGGCAGGCAGTACCATGAGAGGACAGCGCCCGCAGGTGTAGCACACAATCATTGGGCGCGCGCACGGCCCTGCAGAGGTTCCTCAACCCCCACCCTAAAACAATCAATCAATCAAACTACCTGCATGGGGCAGCGCTTCGGTGCGCGGCGGCAGCAGCCACGGCGCCGCCTCAAACTCTTCCAGAAGGGCAGCACCGCCGCGCTTCCGCTGCAGCAGCCCAGGGTCGCGCTGCAGCCTCTTGTAGGAGGCCAGGCTGGGCCGCGCCTGCTCGCCTGCAGGACAGGGGAGCGGCAGCGGCGGGTTCAAGGAGCGCCGCGCCAATGGGGCCATCGACGCGCGGCGGTGCGCAGGTGGGCAGGCAGACGGGCAGGAGGTTTCTGTATCCACACATGGCTGTCGTGCAGGGCAGGCATCGCACTGCCCACGCTCACCAGTTTGCTGCCCAGCCACCATTCGGGGTGCAGGGACGCCGCCGCCGCCGTGCCGCCTGCCGCCGCCGCCACTGGCGACGGACTGCCCGCGCGTCGCGTTGTCGCTGAAGGTGCGGGCGGCCAGAAGGCCCAAGAGAAACCCCATACCAACAAGCACGCCGTTGCGGAAGAGCGAGCCCGGCTTTGCCGGCTTGGGGGCTAACATCGGGCCAGAGGCCGCTGTTGTTCAAGCACAAGCGGTAATAGTTTCGGCAAGTGCGCGCAGAAGGCATGTCTATGCAGGTTGCAGCAACCGCAGCGCTCGTCGACAACGCGTGGCACCTGGCGCACCGACGGCACATGCCGTGCCGACTTGCGTTTGGGGGCGCCTGCCTCCCGTACCTTCCCTTGCTTCTTGGCGGGTTGCAAAGTGTGGATACGATGGGCGCGTTCGTCACAGTGAGAAAAAAGCACTGAGACTGAGGACCGAGAGGAGTAACTGGGTGTGGGTTGAAGGTTGAAGGTTGAAGGTGAATCGTGGGGCGTTGGGGCAAGCAGTAGCAGCAGTCGCATGGGAATGTAGCGCCGATGCGTGATGGAAGTATGGAAATGTAGTCTGATGGTGTGATGGATGGTTCGTGGTTAAGGGGGGGGGGGGCGCCGTGGTCGTATTGAAATCAAGATGATTCCAGGAGCGCCCGCATGAATGGGTCAGCCTACACCAGGCCGTCCTCCCCCTTCGGCGAGACGCCGCCTGTCGACCCCGCATCCCCAGATGCGGCCAGCGCAGCGCACAGCGACGCGGCCTGCCGGCTGATAGAGCGCAGGACGGCGCGGCTGGTTTGGCGCAGCGGCGGAGGCTCGTCCTTCAGCATGCTCTCCTCCGAGCGGTGGGCGGCGCCCAACGCGATCAGTCGGTTCCTGCAGGGCAGGAGGCAGTTGTGGTGCAGTGTTGCGATGGCTGGGCAGCTGTCGTGTGCGCGACATGCGCAAGCAGAACGGCTGCCCTGGACACACCCTGCTGCTGCCTGCAGCTCGCGCACCTGGCCAGCGCGCCCGCCCGCGGCATCGCCGTGTGCCGCATGCCCGGGGGCAGGAAGGGCGCGAGGGTGGTGGGCAGCCACGCCAGGACGCCGCGCAGCGTGGGCGACGGGTCCTCGTAGCTCTGCAGGGGGTCGCTGAAATCTGACGACACGGCGGTACCTGAGCGATCGAAAAGGGGGAGCGACAGGTTGGCGGCTGTACTACTGTGCTGTACTGCTGTAGGTTCAGGGGTGGGCTGGCGGCCTTTGAGGCTTCATCGACCAACACCACAGCTGCCGCCCCACACATGCTGGGTTTTTTCCTCTGCCCTGCTGCCCACCCTGACACCCGCGCAACGCCAGGCGGCAGGCGGTGTGCAGCGCCAGCTGCCGGCTGCCCAACAACGCCAGCCCTCAATCTGCCTTGCCACCCTGCCACCCACCGTGCACAACGCCTGCCGGCTCGGGCAGACCCCGAGCATTGACTAGCGGCCTGTCTCTGTACTGTCGGCCGTACCATTCCAGCCCCACCTACGGCCAGAAAAGGATGGAAGAGGCCGTCGACTTGTGTGTTGCATGGAGCAGCAGCAGCAGCAGCAGCAGCGGCGGCGGCGGCGGCAGCAGCTCGTGCCACTCTGCGCCGCCGCAACAACCCCGTCGTTTGCGAGGGTCGACAGCTTTCTCTTCAGCAGACGTAAGGCACAAAGGCACCCCGGCCTTGCCTGGCAGAGGGTGAAGTTGCGCCAGAATGAGGACAGCGCCGGCGAGCACAGCGTGGCCATCACGCTCAGCTGCTCCAGCTCCCAAAACACCACTTCGCAGTCGGTGACGGCAGTCACGGTGATGCGCTCGTGCTCGTGCTTTTCAAACGCAATGTACACGCCTGGATGGGGGGGGGGGGGGGGGGGGGGGGGATGTCTGGGGCAGCGGGTGTTGGGCCATTGCACAGTGGCGGTGCACTTGGCGGCGGCCTGCGCCGCGTCAGGTAATAAGCGACGGGTAGCAGGAGTGAAAGCCGGCAATGCGGCCAGGGGTGGGGGCGAGACGGCAGCGGCGCGGCGCGGCGGTGTTCAGAGTTGAGCGGCAGGTCGGCGGCGAGTGTGGTCGTGCCCCTTCAATCCAACAAACAGGTTGCAAATCGCACGCGGGACCACGGGCTGCAAGCGTGCCAGCGTTGGCTCCCAGCCACCCAGCCAGCTCATGGCCCGCGCAGCAACTCTTGGCGCACTCGGCACTCACCCAGCACGTTCAGCAAGCCGATGTCGAAGCAGCCGCCCGACACAAGCGGCACATCCCCTGTGGCATTCCCGGATGGGTCACGCACCTGCAAAGCAGGGGGGGCCCGGGATTAGCGTGCAAGTGTAAGTATAGGTGTAGCCGTAGCCCAGGTACGGCACGTCGGGTCGCGGCAGAGCGCCAGCGGCCCGGGTTGCGACCGCCGTGGCAGCAGCTCCGGGCGGCCCCACAGGGGACACGCGTGGGCCACCACGCACCTTGAACGTGGCCAGCCCCTCCACCAGCAGCATGAGCCGTGTGTGCGTGTCGGCGGGCTGCATGATCACGTCTCCCGCGCGAAACGTCTCACAGGAGGCTCGTTTGATCGTCTCTTTGAATTCCAGCCTGGCAGGCAGGTTGATTGCGACTGATTATTCGATTGCTGGTTGGTTTGATTGATTTGCAGGCACACTTGCAGGCAGGCACGCTGGTGGGAAAGAGGTTCAAAACGCACGTCGGCGGCGCGCCTTGCGGGCCGAAGGCCGCCCTTCCCCCAGGCACCCCACCTGCCCATGCCGCTGCGGCGGTAGAAGAAGCGCCACAGGCGCTCGTGGGAGGGGTCCCTGAAGCGCACGCGGCGCTCGTCCCACACCTGCAAGGGTGCAAGCAAGGGATGGCGCCGGGATTGGCCAGTAGCCAGGGTAAGCGGCTCAGGGTGCGCCTCAAGTGTGGCTCCCGGCCAGATCAGGGGACCCCCCACACGTGCGCGTGCGTGAGGGGCGTGCAATGCGGCGCAGGGTGTGGCAGTGCAGGCAGGCAGGGAGGCGGTGGGCAGGCAGCGTGCGGCCGCTGCCGCCCCTGGACGCCAGCTAGCCGTGCACACATGACGCCGAGGAACAGCAGGCCGACCAGCCGACCAGCTGACCAGCTGGTTGCACGGTGCAGGGCCGTGTGAGCCTGCCTGCCTGCCTGCCCGACCTCCTCGAGGTGGGTCATCCCCCCCTGCACTCACGAGCCGCGCAAACGCCACGCCGTGGAAAAACAGGTTGAGGATGGACCACGTTATGCCATCTACGCCTATGAAACCGGGGTTGGAGACGTTGGGCCAGATGGGGTAGCCTGCACGTGAAGGGGGCGAGGCAGTCGCTGTGGTCTTCGAAGCAACCTGCGCACGAGATCGGACGCAGCGAAGCAGCACCACTTGCCCACCCCGCTGTACCTGTGGCTGCTGCGGTCAGCATCCACAGGTATGCCATGACCAGGCTCAGACGGATGAGCAGCAGGCTACACAAAGGAGGAGGCACGAGGAGGCCTTCGAGGAAGCACGTGCAGGCAGGCGCGGGGTTTCAGGCGCCGGCGGCAGGTAGCGGCGGCGGCAGAATCTCTGGAGGTCGCCCCGAGCGCCGGTCTGCCGTGCCCAACTCACTCTCCAAACAGCCCGCTCAGCAGGAAGCAGAAGCTGCCCTGGGGAGGGAGGGGAGGCCGGGGGCGGGTTGTTCGCTCCTTGTTTGCCCCCAGGTTCAGGGTCGCCCTTGCAAGCGGCGTTCCTGCTCACCAACTGCACCCAGATGGAGGATGCGTTGAGTACTTGCACCATGGTCGCAGCGGGCTGGCCTGAGCGTGAGCGCGAGGGTGTCGGAAGCTGCTTCCAGGCTTGAAGCCGCAGCAAGCGCCCACAAGTACAACTGGACGCAAAATCCTGCAGGCACAAGTTGCCACAGGGCAGACATGATGATACTGCAGCGCGCTGCAGCGCGCTGGGTGGCGGCGCTGGGCGGCATCCTGGCCCCGCGCCAGGCCCTCGCTTGCACCTCTCTCACCCCTCTCGGAGTCGGAACCTCAGCAACAGGCGTCCTGCACACATTTGCCTTACAACTTAGCATACGCGCATGCATGTACGCAGCGTCACAACTTGCAGAAGCGGCCGCCTGCGAGCTCTGCCGCGCTGGCGCTGCCCACCACCAGCGCTTCCAACACATCCCAGCCAGCGCCGTTGTCGGCACCAAGCAGCTCCACCGCCGCCTGCAGCATCGGGTGGGCGGCAGCAGCGGCGGCGAACAGTTAGCGACGACGCCAGCGGTGAACATTGGAGGCAGCGGCATTGACGGCCTTCAACTGGGCAGCAGCCAGCGGCGAGCAGCGGCGGCAGCAGCATTCGCTGGTTGCAGCAATCCGCAGCGGCGGCGGCGGAAGCTGACGAGCACCTGCCAGTCGGGTTCGTCCTCGCAGTACTGCCGGAATTCGGGGAAGCCGTACAGGAACACTTCGCCCAGCAGGCGCTGCATGGGGAGGGATGGGAGGGAGGGATGGGAGGGGGTGGGTGGGTGGGTGGGGTTGATTGAGGGTTATTGGGGGGGCGGAGGCAGCACGTGCACCTTCACACACAACCTCTCCAAACGATCGGTGGCATACCAGGGAGGTGAACAAAGGGTGGGGCGGGCGGGAAGGAGCACGGCCGGGATGGTTCTTCCGGACTTTCCCCGGATTTTTTTTTGGCCGGATTTTCCCCGGCCGCCGCCACTGCCGCCGCAGGCGGGCACCCTCCCCGCAGCCCCACGTGGCCACCTCTCTGTTACCACACTCCCTGCACGCCCACCTGAATAGAGTCTGCGGTGGTCAGCTGGCTGGGCCCGCTGGCCGCCATGGCCGACAGGATGCACTCCAGCAGCACCACCGCCAGCGCGCGCAGGTCATCCCTCTGGCGCCAGGGGAGTGTTTTCAATGAGAGCAGGGGAGAGGCTGTGGTGAGGGGGTGAACATTCAGGAGACAGCACCCTGCCCGTCCCAGCAGCGCCGCCGCCAGTGCTCCCAGGTATTGCCAGGGAGAGCAGGGGAGGGACGGTGGGCGTGGGAGGGTGAACAAGGGAGGACCAGCCGCGTGCCTGTACCAGCTGCGCATCTGCACGAGCTGCTCACGCCCCACCCCAGCTTCGCTTGTGCCGCCCAGGCTCCCTCGTGCCGCCCTCGTGGTGCACCTGCCCCAGTCCCAGCGGCGTGTCGTCGGTTGCCAGTGGCGCGGGCTGCGGAGGGAGCGTGTCTGGGCTGCCGCGCACCGCGCCGCCGCGCTCCCTCCGCTGCCCCTCCACGGTTATTTGGCGGGCAAAGCCAAACTGCAGGGAGCGGTTGATGAGAGGCACGTGGGAGGGCAAGGCACATGCTGCCGTTCAGCCGCAGGCGACTCTCGCGATGCTGGCAATGCTGGTTTGAGCGGCAGCAGGCAGCAGCAGCGGCAGCAGCGGCAGCTCACGTTGTCTAGTTTCACGACCACCCGCTGCGCACTGCGGTCGTCAAACGTGCTAAGCATGATGGAACCAGAGCCCAGAGCGCCGTGCACCACCCCCGCTTCGTGCACATATGCCAGCGCCTGCAGCGCGCCGCGAGTGATGGCCCTGCAGCACGGCCGGCCGGCGGTAAGGCACGCAAGGGGGAGTCAGGGGGGCGTGCGGGCAGTGCGCTGTGCACCATGCCTGCTTTGTGCAGCACCCTCGGGCCTGCGGGGTGGATGATCGCTCTGTGAGCAGCCCAGGAAGAGCGCAAACGTCCCTTACCTTCAACCGCACGCCTGCCCGACACCCAAGCGACCGCGCCGCGCAATGCAGCGAGCAGCGCACACCCCGTGCTGCACACCAGGCACCCCCTGCGCCGCCCCCTCACCGCAGCATGCGCCAGCGGTCCCTCAGGGAAGAGTCCTGCCCGCCAAACAGCCGCCCCAGCCCGATGCCGCTGGTCTGCTGGGCCGAGGGGTAGAGCGCCAGCGGCGCCAGGCCCTCCCACTTGAGCACCACCCAAACTGCGTCCTCTGGCTCTGGCTCGCCCTGGAAGAAGTGGGAGGGCAGGCAGCGGGGCTTGAGAAAGCAAGGTGTGGAGCATGCAGACGGGTTGTCGGGGGGAGAGAGAGGTGCAGCCTGCCTGCACTCGAGCGCCACCCAGCTCGCATCCACTCACTGCCCAGCCCTGCCTCCCAGGCGGCCGCGCGCCCAAACACGCACCGGCAGCAGCGCCTGCGCTTTTGCCGTCTGCCCCGCCACAAAGTAGCCCAGGAGGCGGACGATGGGTGGGTTGGACTGCAGCGGCGACGCCGCCACCTGCCACTTCATCGTCAGGTCCGGCATGCCCGCCAGGTGCTTCAGCACCTGCCACCAACACGAGGGGAGCAGCGGCGGCGGTCAGCGGCGGGCGGTGGACAGATGAGCGGCCATGGGAGACTACACTGTGTGCGTTCCAGCCCGCCGACGCGCTGCTGCCGCCGACGCCACCTGGCAGCATCAGGTGGTTGCCCGTGCAACATGTGCAGCTGCCGATGATGCCGGCCTCTTTGAGCCCCCTCGCCTGCAGCTCGTTGCACGCCACCGCCTTTGCTCCAGGAAGGTACTCCTTCACCAGCGTGGCGACAGGGTCCTGCACGAGAAACAAGTCAAACAAACACGATGATGCATTGTGGGTGGCCCGTGCCGAGCTCCAACGAGCGCATCGTGTGCCCTGCCAACGAGGCGCGCGCCGGTGCACACCTAAAAGTTACGAGCGCGGTCGCTGCTGGCGGGCACGGCGTGGCGGGCGGGCCGTGCAGCGAGGTGCGCAGGGAACACGCCTACCTGGAAGGACATGCCTCATTCATGCATGTATGCATGCACGCATGCATTCGAATACACTGCAGCAGGACGAGTGTGCCCCGCAGGTGCACCTTCTCAGCATGCGACAACGCGCGCGGGCTGCTCAGGCCCCACCTGGAAGGGCATGCCTGTGAAGAAGGAGGCCATGTACGCAATGACGGCGGTGCGGGCCGAGCGCTCAGAGGTCGGCAGCGGCGACTCCTCATAATCGGTGGTGGTGGAGATCTGAGTCAGGGAGAATTGGGGTGCCACGGGGGTTGCTGCAAGGGCACTAAGAGGTGCGCTGAAGCTGGTGAGCGGCCCCGGTGACACCAGCACATCCTCACGACACCAACCGGTAGGCGTATGGATGGATGACTAGGGCAGCACCTGCTGGATGTTGATGGTGCCCAGCTCCTGCATCAGCTCGAACTCTTCGGGCAGCAGGCCTCCTTCTCCCACAGACGCCAGGATCTCTGCTTCTTCTGCCTTCGTTTCGTAACCAAACGGCTGCGTGGCGTCTTGCCGGCCGCCCCGCCGCGCCGCCGACTGCTCCTCTGCCGCGTCTGCCGTGCCGCCCGCCGTGCTCTGCCGCAGCTTCTCGGCCTCTGCTGATAGCCGCGCTGCGAGTGCATCGATGTCGACGCTTTCTCCGTCGCCCGCGCCGCTGCTGCCGCTCGCCGCCTGCGGGCGCCGCTGACGCCGCCGGCAGGTGCCGACGCTGGGCTGCTCCCTAACCCAGGGCGCAGTGCAGTGCCCATTGTGACGTGTAGGGCGGCTGGAGGGCACAAAGGGCCGCGTGGTGGAGCGCTGTTGTAGGCAAAGCGGCCGCATTTTGTCGGAGCGCCTTGCAAGCCCCCTGGAAAGGATCCAAGTTGCACGTGGCAGCAATTTGAAACGGCAGATGCAGCGACTGGCTGCAGAGTGGCGGGTTCAAGGGCACAGATGACGCTGCGCCTGCCGCCGCCGACGGGGCGCCGCCGCAGGGCCCAGTGTGCCGGCTTCAGCAGAGTATTCGCCTGGGCAATCATTCCTCAGCCTTCTGCACATCCTCCGGAGTTTCTTCATTCAAGCGGGGCCGCTTCCGATCCTTGTGCGCGCCTCCCCGAAAGCGCTCCGCCGCTACAGCGCCCCAGCCATGGCGCCGACCCCTGTTAAGGGCGGCAGGCCGAACGGCGTGACTTCTGTCGAGAGCGACGAAGAGTATTTCTCCCCTAGGGCCGCAGTCGCCGCCGCGCCCGTGGCAACGGAGCAGCGCAGGCAGCAGCCGACGACCCGCAAGCAGCAGGCACCACCGGCGCCAGTGCGCGTCGCGCTGACCATCCTCCCTTCACCACCACGGCCGCCCAAGCGCAAGCGGGGCTCAGCGCCGCCGCTTGCAGCGGCGCCGCCGAAACAGAAGCGGAGCGCAGCGCCAGCGGCGGCAGCAGCAGCAGCACCGGCAGTGCCGGCCCCTGGCTTGCCACCTGCACTGCCGCCGCCACCTGCGGGTGGTCCGTCGCCGCGGCGGCCACCCATGCGAGGCAAGCGCAGCCCTGTCTGCTCGCCTGCTGGCACGGCGGCAGCGGCTGCGGCAGCAGCGGCTGCGGCAGCGGCGGCAGCAGCAGCGGCGGCACTGCCACCTGCCGCATTGGCACCAGCAGCACGTGCGCCTGCAGGCGGCGAGCAGCAGCCAGGCAGCAGGAAGCGGCAGAAGAGCGGTAGCAAGCAGCGCAAGACGCTGACAGCCAAGGGCAAGCGTGCAGCAGTGCTGGCGGTGCTGGCAGACGTCGAGGTGGGTCGTGCCGCGCGGGGGGCAGCGGGCAACCATTCCGGCAGTGCCGCCGCCGCCGGACCGGCGCACCAGCCCCAGCAGCAGCAGCAGCAGCAGCAGCAGCCCGAGCAGCAGCAGCAGCAGCAGCCCGAGCAGCAACAGCAGCAGCCACCGCCGCCGCAGCCCCAGCAGCCCCAGCAGCCGGACGACCCCTCGGCCACCGCCAACCTGGGCCGCGCGTGGAGCAAGGCCGACATCACCAAGCTGACACGGCTGGCAGAGGACCGCGCGTTCCTGCTGGCCGCGCTGCCGCAGCACCCGGCAGAGGGCGAGCTGGACTGGGAGCTCATTTCCCGCCACTTTGGCAGGTGTGCGTGCGTGTGTGCGTGCGTGCGTGCGTGTGTGCATGTGTGTGTGATTCCAGGCCTGGCTGTTTGTTGGGGCTGCGGCGGCAGCAGGTGTGCTCGTGTAAGCCCACCGCCTGCCCACCGCCTTGTATCACCTCACCGCCTTGTATCACCTCACCGCAGCCGCATCGCAGCCCACCCGGCAGGGCCTGCCTGCGCCCCTCCCCTCCCCTCACGCCCTATCCCACCACCCTTACATACCCCCCATCCTGCTCCTTGCTGCAGGCACAGCCGCGGCGGCATGGCCGTGAAGCAGCAGTACAACGGCGTGCTGAGGGTGGTCAAGGCGGCACGCCACGAGGGCAAAAAGGTGCGGCCGACAGGGCAGCCGGGGGTGGCCAGGCTGGAGGGGTTTGGCTGGCACGGCAGGCTGCACATGCCAAGTGCTTCCAGCAGCCGCTGTGCGGCCTGCACGCCTGCCGGGCGCACGCCACGATGCAACCCCACTGCGTCCTTCTAGAACCACGGTTTCCCGCCCGTCCTCTGCCTGCAGGGGCACAGCTACGTAGACCTGGTGCAGACGGCGCTGCGTGCCCTGCCAAACGGGTGCGCTGCAGCAGGGGAGGCGTGGGAACGGGCAGCGCCAGGGTCTGAGGCAGACAGGATCTCACGTTCGTTTCTGTCGGTGCCTGCCCTTTTGCTGCCCCCTCATCGCCCAGACATACCTCTGCGCCGCCTGTGCTGTCATGCAGGCGAGGCACCGTGTACGAAATCCAGGCGCTGCTCAAGCGGGACCACTCCTCCAAGCTGGACAAGTACAGGTGTGGTTGGGTGGTTGGGTGGTTGGGTGGGTGGTTGGGTGGGTGAAGAGCGAATCGAACTGTGCGTAGCCGTGCCTGGCATTGGGATCGAGCCTGCGTGCTGTCTCAGTGTTGGCTTCCTCCCAAACTAGATAAATGCACTTGCCGTTGATTTTCAGGGAGAAGAACGGGGCGCTGCGCTGGAAGAAAGCAGTGGGGGTGAGTGCTGGGCTGGCAGGGTGCAAGCGAGACGCAGGGAGGGGCGTTGGCTTGCGCAACATTGCTCCTTTGCGCTGCCGGGTGGCCGGCGCCCTCGCCTCAGGCTGCCAGTTATTTGTCGACGGTCCTTTATTGATCCATGGCGGTGCAGGAGGTTCTGCGCGACCAGCCGGCGCTGTTTGAGGCAGTGGGCAAGACCGCAACCGGCAAGCATGTGTGGGCGCTGAAGGCGCAGCAGGCGGCGGCGCAGTGAGCGCGGCGATAGGCATAGGCAGAATTCAGAATTCCCAGAGCATACATCTGTTGCAGCTCTTGTACAAGTACTCTGTAAGACAGTGGCAGTGTGCAAAACCGATGAGCCATGGAACGAGCAGACGCGCACCGGAGCGAGCTGCGACGAAAGGCGGGGACCACCTGCATGAGCCCTTGCCGCACTGTGCTGTCATCGGCTTTGCGCATCGCCCGCTCTGTCACCTTCAGAGTTGGAGTGAGAGCTTGGTTCGAGTGACAAGCCAAGCGCTCGATCGAGGCTCACTGGGCCGCCGCAGCGGGCTCTTCGCTGATTGGCTGCGCGTCTGCAGCTTGCCGTGGCGGTGCGGTGCACCCGCCTGCGCAGCCATGGCGTCGCCGGGCGGCCTGCCGGGCTGCGAGGCGAAGGAGCTGCAGGACATCAAGCTTTACCGCAAGCTGGAGAGGTGCGAGCGAAGATCTTGATTGCTGAGCATCCTAGCGCCGCGGTGTAAGCGGGCTGGCTGCTCTTACCGTGCCACCGCCGCCGCCGCCGCCGCCTGCCGCCGCCGCCGCCGCCAACCCTGTCTTGCCCATTGCAGAAAGCGCTGCCTGGATGTGTGGCCCTTCCTGGTTCTGTACGCAATCTGGGCCGTTTATGTTGGCGACATGCTTTGGAGCAGCGGGAGGGAGAAGTGGGTGCTGATCCAGCTCGGCACCTACTCGCTGCTGGCGCTGCACGTGAGCTCTCACAAGGGTTGCCGCCGCCGAGATGTGGGCTTATGTTTGACAGGCATTGCGGTACGCAAACGGTGCATTGCGTACCATTGACATGGCGCGGCTGCCGGGCTGCGTTCTGGTGGATGGCGCCCAATTCCCCCTGCACACACCCTGCCGCTGCCTCCCCCGGCGCAGTACCTCGCCCACCTGCACACACTCCTGCTCCTCCTTCACACCCTCCCTGGCTGCAGGCCCTCGCCTACCTGTCCACTGTGTGGAGCGTGGATATGAAGGCCCGCCTGCAGTACCGCCCCGCGGCGCGCCTCGAGGATGCGACGCACGTCAAGGTGCGGCTGCAAGCTGTTGAGCTGTCGTGGTTCAACCGCTGCTGCCTGTTTCTGTGCCTTGCCAAGGGGCAGTTGCTCCAGTCGCCGACCCTCATGCAGCGCACCCTTTTACAAACCTCACAATCAACCCTGTCGACCCCCGCTGCTGAAGGTGGTGCCCCACTCGTTTGTGGGCAGCAGGGCGATCGTGCCGCTGCACGGCAAGACGACGGTGAGTCTGGGCAGCTGTGCAGCGACAGGTCGGGGAGGTTGCTGCAGGTGCTGCTGCCAGTGGGCGCGGCAGGGCTTTCCAGGGCAGGCCCCAGATCAAGCCCCTCGGGGGACCTACGGTTTGGACTGCTCTCGCTGCAGGCTGTGGTTTCCGATGCCCCCCCTGTGCGTGCCCCCTGCCGCACCATACCGTCTGTGCTGCAGGAGCAAGGGCCCATCATATCCTTTGACTTTCGCAAGCTGCACTTCATTTTGGACGGGCAGGAGAACGCCTTCAAGAAGCTCAAGTACCCCACCAAGGTGCTTGCTGCTGTGCAACGCTGCAGGGCTGCTGCTGACCTTCGCCCGGCAGGAAATCTTGCGTGCTGGGACGGGCACGTGCGCCGCCGCTGCCGCCGCCGCCGCCGCTGCTGCCGACAACTGCTGCCGCGTTGGTTCTGCCGCAGGAAACTTTCGCCGCCTACCGCGCGTCCGGCGGCTACGGCACGGAAGGCAAGCTGCTGGCCGCGCTGGAGCGGTGGGGCCCCAACAAATTTGTGGTGAGGCGCCAGCCCTCGACGGCACGAGGTCAAAGCTGTTCAGCACCCTTTGCCGGCGGGCCATGGAGCAGGGGGCAGGGTGCCCCCTGGTGCACACCACACAGGGGCAGCGCCTCTGGCCAACGAGCCAAGGAGCGCTGGGGGGAGCATCGAAGCGAGCCGCTGCCCGCCAGGCTGTGCACCACAGGTTCAGCCTCCGTTGCTGCGGCACCGCAGCTCCTTGAAACGCCCGCTGCCTGCCGTCCCAGCTGCGCTCAGCGATGGCCACCACCCCCCTTTTCTGTTGCAGGTGCCTGCTCCCAAGTTCACCGAGCTGCTGTGGGAGCAGCTGCTGGCCCCCTTCTTCTGCTTCCAGGTGGGAGGGGAGCGGTGCTGGTGCCAGCGCAGGGTGGGCAGCCGGGCCGGGCAGCGGCTGCGGTGTGAGCCCGTGCGCGCCTTACCTGCAGACTGCTGGCGCCCCTGGCTGGCGCCCCTTGCCGAGGCTGGCTGATGCCTGCTGCTCACCGCTTCCCCCCTCGACAGGTGTTTTGCGTTGGCCTCTGGGCTTTGGACGAATACTGGTGCGAGTGACCTGGCGTCTGCTTGTAACTTGCCTGTTGCTGCCTGTTGCTGCCGGTGCTGCTGCTGCTGCGACGCTGATGCCAGAAGGGGGCAGGGGCTTGTGAGGGGTGGTGTGAAGCAAGAGGCCACGGGGGAGACGGGCCGCCCCGTACTGACCAGCTTCCCTGCCCCTTCCCTGCAGGTACTACTCCCTCTTCACCCTGGTCATGCTGGTCAGCTTCGAGTGCACGGTGGTGGGGCAGCGCCTGAAGAACCTCCAAGACGTGCGGCGCCTGCAGGCGCCCAAGCAGGTGGGCAGCGAGGGGGGGGCGGGCGCGAATGCCGGTGCAGGCGGGAGGGCAGAGGGGCAGCTGGTCGTTGGGCCACGCTGGAGCAGCAGAGGGGGGGGTGCACCCCACGGGCTGAGAAGTGGTTGGCTCAGCCCGGCTGCCACCCATCCCTGTCGTCCCGCACCTGCAGCCGCTCAACGTGTACCGCAGCGGCAAGTGGGGCAAGCTGCCGGGCGACGCGCTGCTGCCGGGAGATGTGGTGTCGATTGTGCGCGGCTCCGGCGTAGGTGAGGCAGCCTCATTGTGGCCGCCAGATGGCAGGGGGGGCACAACCACGCGCGCGTCGGTGCTGGCTGGCACGCAGCCGCGCTGCGGGGGAGTGCTGCTGGGCTGGTGCTTCCTCACCTCGCCGCCGTCGCCTCGTTGCATTTCTCTTGCCACCCTGCAGATGGCAGCGACGACCTGGTGCTGCAAGCGGACATGCTGCTGCTGGCCGGAACCTGCATCGTGGACGAGGCCGTGCTGACTGGTGGGTTGGCTGGCAGCTGCGGGCCAGGCCTGACGTCTGCGGCCTGAATCGGTGTGGGTCACGCGATGCCACCCAGTGGCCGCCACGCGCGGCCCTCTCTTTGCCTACGTGCCAGACACGCTGCCCCCCGTCCCTGCCGCCACCCTGCTCCCCGTGCGCCAGGCGAGAGCACCCCCCAGTGGAAGAACCCGGTGGGGGAGGCCACGGGGGATGAGATTGACGCGTCGGAGCTGGAACCCACATCCAGGCGCGTCTGCAGGGGGAGTGCCACGGGTGGCCGCCGCAGGGCGATGCGGTGACGGCTGCCTGCCCCGGGCCGCTGCGCATCGCAGGCAGCTCCCCCGTCGCGTCGCTCCCCTGCGCCGCCTTGCGCCCAGGCGTGCCTTGATGCGGCGCTCTCTGCTGCGTTCTGCTTTGTCTGACCCGTGCACCCCCCCCCCCCCCAACACACCCACCCACCCACCACACAACCCCACCACACCCCCACCCACCCACCCACCCACCCACACCACCACCACCCACACCACCACCACCCACCAAACACCAAACACACCACCACCACGGCGTCCCTCTTCGACGTGGTCTGCTGCCGCAGGCTGAGCATCAAGCGGGACCGCATGCACATCCTGTTTGGCGGCACCAAGCTGCTGCAGGCCACCGGGGACAAGGGTGCCCGCCTGAAGACGCCAGACGGCGGCTGCCTGGCCATGGTGCTGCGCACTGGCTTCGGCACCGCGCAGGGTGAGCCGCACGGCGGCGGGAGCGCACGGCGGCGGGTGCACGTGCACGCGTCGCGACGCCGAGGCGGTCGCGTGGCTGTCGGTCCTGCCGGCTCGTCTCACAGCAGCCTGCGTCGCCCCTGCCTGCAGGCTTCCTCATGCGCACCGTCCTCTCGTGCGCGTCGCTTTCCGCTCCGAACCTGATCCCCACCGTCTCCTCCTCGTCCCCCCAGGCCGCCTGATGCGCACCATCCTCTACTCCACCGAGCGCGTTACCGCCAACAACATCGAGGCGTTCATGTTCATCCTCTTCCTCCTGCTCTTCGCCATCGCCGCATCCGGCTACGTGCTGTACCACGGGCTGCAGGTGAGCCCCTGTTGCCGCATTGATTGATTGAGTGATTGAGTGATTGAGTGATTGAGTGACTGATTGATTGCATTCAGAAGCCCGGCGGCCGCCCGCCACCGCTGCTCCTGCCGCCGCCGCCGCCGCTGCTTGCCGGGCGCTTCTCATCCCCTTTGGGGCCAGCTTCAACGCCCGCGACTGGCTCGCCTGCGCCGCAGAACCCGGATCGCGATCGCTTCAAGCTCATCCTCAACTGCATTATGATCCTCACCTCTGGTGAGCCTGAGACAGCTGCCGTGGCGTACTGGTGCTGGGGAGGGGCTGGCGCACCCTGGGGACTTGGCCTGGTGCTTGGGCACATCACGCTGCAGCGTCGCGGTCCGCTGCCTGCCCTCGCCGTGCGCGCGTCCGCCCTCTCACCCCCACCCCCACCCCCGCCCTCTGATCCGCGGCCACGCTTCCTTTCCTGCCTGCCTGCCTGCCTGGCAGTGATCCCTCCCGAGCTGCCCATGGAGCTGACGGTGGCTGTCAATGCATCCCTGCTGGCCCTGGCACGCAAGAAGGTCTTCTGCACCGAGCCCTTCCGCATCCCCCTGGCCGGCAAGGTAGGCGGCGGCTGCTGGTCGACGGGCAGCTGGTAATGGGCGCATGCCTCGCGTGCCTGCCTGCCCACCCACCTGGCGACCCTCCGGCCCTCTTGCCTGCCTGCTTCCCTGCCTGCCGGCCGGCCTGCCGGCCAGCAAAGCACTGTGTCCACCCCGCCTGCCCGCCCGCCTGCTGTGCTGGCCCACCCCCGCCCACCCTTGTGATCCCCCTCTGCTTGCCCGTGCGCAGCTCACCACCTGCTGCTTTGACAAAACGGGCACGCTGACAGCAGACGAAATGATACTGGAGGGGGTGGCCGGGACGGCAGGTACAGTCCCCTGTGCTGTATGCTGCGGTTGCACCGTCGAAGCTGCGGGAACGCGGCAGCCGTGCGGGCAGCGCCTCTGGGCGACATGCCCTTGAGCCGTGCGGCGGTGGGGTGGGGAATCTCACAGCATTCGGAGGAGCGAGGCGGGGGCGGCATCGACCCATGCATCTCTGCCCGTGAGGGAGGCGGAGGCTGAGTTGGTGCATGCATGCCCGGCTTGCTGAGGCGGTGCATCCCCACGCGTGCCTTTCACTGCGCCGCAGGGCACGAGGGCGATGTGGTGGCGGACGTGAAGACTCTGCCGCCAGCCGTTAGCCGAGTGCTGGCCTGCTGCCAGAGCCTGCTGCAGGTGGAGAAGGGCCTGGTGGGCGACCCGGTGGAGAAGGCATCCGTGGAGGCAACAGGTGGGCCATCTGTTGACACCGCTGCTGTTAAGTGACACCCAGGTGTAGCTGCACGGGCGGCTGCTGCGGCACATGCCTATGTCTGGTGCCTTCCAGGAACGCAGGGCAGCCTCAGTCCTCCCCTGGACGACTCCCGTGTGGCCAAGCGCGCGCGTGCATCGCCCAGCGTGCCCCCCCGGCTCCCCCTCCTGGCCCCCGCTTGCGCTGCAGGGTGGACCTGCAAGCAGGACACCATCACCAGCCACGGCCCCAGCAAGGAGGCAAACCAGGTGGGAGGCCGGGGTGCAGCAGGGTGGGGCAAAGAAACGGGGCAGGGCAATGCCAGGCTGGACAGCCGAGGCGAGGTGAGGCAATGCAGTGCAAGGCGGGGCCGGGTGTGGCAGGGGGGGCACGGTGAGGCAAGGTACTGGGGCACGGTCCCACAGCCGGGCGCGCCTCGGCTTTGCGGGCCTCGCACACACTACTGACGCATCGACCCACCTTCCACCGGCTTGCCCCCCTCGTGTCCCCCCCCCACCACCCCCACCCACCCACCCCACCCACCCCCCCACCCACACACCACACACACACACACACACACCCACACACGCACACAGATCATGCACCGCTTCCACTTCTCGTCCGTCCTCAAGCGCATGAGCACCATCGTCGAGGCGGAGGGCGACGCGGGCACCAGGTACACGCTTGCGCATTTCCGGCAGGGTGGGGGAGCTGCACGCCGGTCGGTGCCTGCGCCACACAGCTATGCGTTGCAGGAGCCGGGGCAAAGTCGGTTGCCAAGCGCAGGGTGCGAGGCACGGGTGCCGATGGTGTATATCACGTCCCTTCCTCACGCACCCAAGCCCTGCCTCCCGCTGCACTGATGTGCGACCTGCCCGGGGCCAACCTCGGGCCGCCACTCAACGCCCCCTTCTCCCCACCCACCCCCGTGTGCATCACAGCTGGTGGGTGCTGAGCAAGGGTGCTCCAGAGGTGCTTCAGACCCTGCTGGCGGCCGTGCCGAAGCACTACGAGCGCTGCTACAAGGTGCACAGCATGCGGTTGTGTGTTGGTTGCTGCAGGGGCTGCGGCAGGCGGGACGGCGTGACTGGGAACGAGGGCCTGCTCTGCTCTGGCAGGCCGCCCGCAGCGGTGTGTGTGGAGGGGACGCCGACGGACCCTCCCCAACAGCCTGTGCCTCTCCTCCCTGCAGCACTTTGCCTCCGAGGGCGCCCGTGTGCTGGCGCTGGCCTACAAGCAGCTGCCCTCGGGCCTCACGCCCTCCGAGCTGCGCCACATGGGGCGCGACACCGCCGAGAGCGGGCTGACGTTTGCAGGTGGGGAGCTGGGTGGCGCCCAGTTTGCACCCGTGCCTCCTGCCCTTGTGCACGCGCGCCTTACGCCGGATCGGTCGCCTCTAAACGTGGACTTGTTCTGTGTTGCTCCCCGCAGGCTTTGCCATCTTCCGCTCGCCCCTCAAGGAGGACAGCGAGCCCGCGCTGCGCATGCTGCGCGAGTCGTGCCACCAGCTGGTCATGATCACCGGGGACGCGCCGCTGACGGCGTGCCACACCGCGGCGCAGGTGCACATCGTCACCCGCCCGCCGCTGGTGCTCACCAAGTGAGGGTGGGGGTGGGGGTGGGTGGGGGGCGGCGTGGGGGAGGAGCAACAGAGAGCTTTTCGGTGTTGCTCGCCGCACGCCGAGCCTCTTGTGCGTGCGTGCCCTCCCGCTGCCGCTACAGGAACGGCGGCGGCCTCGCCTGGCTGTCCCCTGACGAGAAGACGCGCGAGCCTTTTGACGCGGACGCCGAAGCGGCGTGGCAGCTGGCGCAAGCGTACGATCTGTGCATCACAGGCAGGGTTGTTGGGTGGTGGGCTTCCCGGATGCCGGTTAGCCAGGGTGCTGAGTGCGATCGATCGATCAATCAATCTGGTTTGTTGATTGAGCAATCGGTTGGTTGGGCGAGTGATTGATGGATGGAGTGGTTGGTTGCGTGCGCGCTTGTTTATTGGTTGGTTGAATCGGTCCTGCCTGCAGGCGACGGCCTGGTGGCGCTGCAGGAGCTGGGCGTCGCGGAAACGTACATCCCGCTGGCGCAGGCGAGGCGGGCCGTGGGTGTGTCGCCTGCCGCGGCGCTGTGCCTGGTGGCTGTGAAGAAGGATGGCTGTTGTCCGAGCTCCTCGTCGGTCCTGCATCCCGTCGCCGTGTTGCTCTCTTTCCTCACACGCATGCACACGTCACGCTGCAGCAGCAGGAGGCTGCTGCGGAGACCCTTCGCTCTGCTGCCCTGCACCTGACCACGCGTGCGCCGCTGTGTGGCCCCCCCTCTCCCGCAGGTTTACGCCCGCGTGACGCCCGAGCAGAAGGAGGTGGTTGTGAAAACCCTGCGCTCCGTGGGCCTGCACGTGCTGATGTGCGGCGACGGAACCAACGATGTGGGCGCGCTGAAGGGTGCGTGCGTGCGCATGCGCCAGCGGTGCAGCTGGGGCTGGCGGCGGGACGGCCCAGGGGAGGTGGCTCGCACGATTTGTAACGGGGCGGGTGGGTTGTTGCCAACGACTCGGTGTGGATGCATGGCCTGCCTGCTCGCCGCGCCAACCAGCCAGCCCGACGACAGCCCTGCCTTGCCCTCGCGGCAGGTGCGCACGTGGGCGTGGCGCTGCTGCCGCCTCCCCCCAAGAAGCCAAAGAAGGAGGGAAAGAAGGAGGGGAAGGGCAAGGGCAGGGGCGCCTCCGGCGACGGCGCCTCCGCCGCCGCTGCCCTGCCGCCGCCCGCGGGCATGGCCGGCAGCGCGGCGCACCCCCGTGCTGCGCTGGCGGCGGGGCAGGCGCCCGGCGGCGGCGGCGCCGCCGCCGATGCACTGCCCGCTGAGCCGTTTGATCCCAAGAAGCGGCCGGGCACGGCCATGCTGATGCAGCTGCGGGCGCGCGGGCAGCGCAGTGAGTGGCGATGCGTGGCGGTGCTGGGGATGCGACGGGGCTTGGCCGTGGAGGCAGGAGACGGTCGGGCACCAGCACGCAGGCATGCTTGCCGGCCAACATGCTTGCGCTCCTCCTGCCGCGCCTCGCCTCTGCGGGGCCCCGCTGCTGTACGCTTGATTTATGGTGCTGCAGTCTACCAGCCTTTTGAACGATCCCTTTCTGAGCAACCGTAAAGCTGCCGCCTCCTGCTGCAGTGACCCCCTTTGTGGAGAAGATGGCCAAGCGGATGGACGACATGGCAGAGGCAGCAGAGATCGAGGTGCGCCGCCGCCGCCTGCCCGCCGCCACCGCCGCCGCCGCTGCTGCTCAATCAATCAATCACTGCTGCTGCCGCCGCCGCCGCTGCTGCTGCTGCTGCTGCTGAGCATGTGTGTGCGTGCCTGCTGCTACCGACGCTGCCGCAGCTCTGCGTGCGCGTGCACGCGCATGCACGCCTGTTCCGTGAATGCCTGCTGCGCTATCAGCGTGGCGTCTCTTCTGGTGTCACGCGTGCTGCCCAACCATGCCCCTCCCTGCCCCAGGCCTCAAACATGGTCAAGCCGGGAGATGCTTCCATGGCGGCGCCCTTCACCGCCAAGCAGTCGTCCGTCATGCCCTGCATCGACATCCTCAAGCAGGGGCGCTGCACGCTGGTGGGTCGGGGAGGGGGGCGTCGCGCAGCACGAGGGCGAGGCGCTGGGCGCCGCAGGCAGCTTCCACGCCTCTCCAGAGGCCCCTCTCTGCGCAACCAGGGGGCGTCGTGTCGGGTGCCTTGCTTGCCATCGCCCATCGATCGACAAGCTGCCCTGGCCTCGCACCTTCCGCCGGACAGGTGACCACCATCCAGATGTTCAAGATCCTGGGGCTGCTGTGCCTCTCCAGCGCCTACTCCCTCTCCGTGCTCTACCTGGACGGCATCAAGCTGGGGGACCTGCAGGTGACCAGTCAATCCAGCAACCAGCATGCCTGTCCAACAATCAATCTATCGACTAATCAATCAATCATGAAATGACTAGCTGTTTTGGCGCCTTCTACCTAGAGGAAAGGAATTGAGCTGGGGAACGCAGTTCAGGTGACCACAGGTTGAACACACCACCCGCGCAGACCGCCTGCAGGGGGCACCGCCGGGGAGCGACCCACACGCGCAGCGCCGTCGGTGCTCAGCATGCTCCCTTGCCCCCCTGCCCCCCTCCCCCGCAGGCCACCCTGGCAGGCGTGCTGACAGCCGGCATGTTCTTCTTCATCTCCCACGCCCAGCCGCTGCCCCAGATCAGGCAATTGCAGGAGGGGGGGGGGGGGGGACCACGGGGCATCCAGCGGTGTTGGTGTTGAGCGGTGCCTCTGCCGCCCACGCCATCCCGGCGGACATGCTTGGCAGCTCACTCCCCTCCCCCTTCTCACGCTGTTACTGCGCTGCAGCAAGGCGCGCCCCCACCCCCGAGTCTTCTGCGCCTACGTCTTCACCTCGCTGATGGGGCAGGTAAGCAGGAGGGGAGGGGGCGTGGTTGTGCAAAAGGGATGGCGGCGCCTGCTGGTGGTGCCAGCCCCCAGGGCGCCCCGTAGCCTGGGTTCGAAGGCTGATGGGCTGGGCAGCAGTCTGCTCTGCCCGCCTGCCTGCCTGCCCGCCCGCCTCTCTGCCTGCCCGCCTGCCTGTGCGCCTGCCTCATGTTTCCTCCACTGCATCCCACCGCCTCCTGCCTCACTGCCCCCCCCCCACCCCCCACACACCCCCCCACACCCACACACCCCCCACACCCCACCCCCACCACACACCCCCACCACACACATCGCCCCTCTGCAGTTTGTGGTCTACCTTTCCTTCCTGATGTACATGCAGCACCGGGCGCACGCCCTCATGTCCAAGGTGCAGTCCTTGGCTGCGCTTTGGCTGTGCCGGAAGTGACGGCCCACTTGCGTGCGGCTGGCAACTCACTGTGCACCCGGTCCAACAGGGAAGCGCTTGGCTCATGCGTGCGAACCTGCCAACCTGAGTAACACCCCTCGCGTTCCCCTTCGACCGCTCTTGACGTCACCCCTATTGCCCCCACCCCACCCCTGTGCCGTCCGCAGGAGGACCGCCAGGAGCCCGACGCCGAGTTCAAGCCCAACCTGATCAACACCGTCTGCTTCCTCGTCAACTTTGCCATCCAGGTGACTGGGCTGCCGCCGCTGCCGCCGCTGGGTGTTGCTCGCCGTGGCAGCTGCTGGCAAGCGTCGCGCTTCATTCAACCCCCCCGCCTTGCTGTGCGACAGGCAACCCTTCACCCCCCTCCCATCTGTACTGCCCGCCCTTCTCCCACCGCCTGCCTCCTGAACCCGTCTTCTTGTTCCTGTCCTGTCACCACGCCAGACCATGACGTTCGCCGTGAACTACGTGGGAGAGCCATTCAACACGCCGCTGTCGGAGAACCGCCTGTTCGCGATGTCAGTGCGCTGGAGCGTGGCCATCTACATTGCTCTGGTCATCGACATCCCTCGCGGTGCGCTTGCGCTTGCGACTGTGTGCGTGTGTTTTGAGGCGGGCTGGGTGGGTGGGCGGCTGGCAGCCTGGTGGGAGGCGGGCTGGCCCATCTGTGCGCTCGAGCGCTGCACTGCACGTCGCACGGCGCAAGGAATGGCCATCAGGATTGGTCAATACTGCAGTACTGCATCGGCGACGACTCTGCCTCTTCAACCTTCTCGGTCGACACCTTCCTGCCTCCCTGCCTCCCTCCCCATTTCCCCACTGCAGGCCTCTCCTCCTGGTTCTCCCTGGTCCCCATCCCAGGGGGCATGCAGTTCCAGATGCTGGCGCTGACAGGCGCCGCCTTTGCGGTTGCCACCGCCATCGAGCGTGGCGCGCGCGCCGCCTTCCCCGCGGCGATACCGCCGGAGAAGGGCGGCCTGACGGGCAGCCGCAGCGTCGTGCACCTCAGCAGCAAGGAGGACTGAGGGGCGGTGCGCGTGCGCCCAGAGGCGCGGCGGCGCGAACGTGCATGTGCGTCATGCGTGCGTGCCCGCTGTATGCCGATCGCCTTACAGCCTGCCCGCATGTGATTGCACTGATATTATGCGGCGGCTGTGCCTTTTTGTGTTAAGCATCATGAACCAGCGCACACACAAAGGATCAAAGGAATCCAACGCAAAAGGGTGTCCGTGCCGGCTGTGGCACAGCAGGGCGGCAGCGATGGAGGGCACTGCGTGGGGCACTGGCGCTCGATGTGCATCGTATTCCCGCATTCACAGAGCAACACCCGCCACCCGCGGCGCTCCTCGAGGAGCTCTAGCACAGGCCAGGCGCCAGTTCCCTCGACAGTGTTGCTCCTGGGGCCTTGGCATCTGCCCCCCGTGATGACAAGCAACGGGCACAGCTGATAGCGGGCGAAAGAGCCGCAGCAGTGCAAGCCGGGCGCGCCTGGGCGCGACACGCGCAGGCGCACCTGCAGCGCTGTCGTAGCCAATGGACAAACCCAGGCAAGCGTCCGACCATTCGGCAGGGCAGCGAACTCTGCGATCACCGCTACGAGCTTTGAGACAAGTGTCTCCGCAGCCTCTGCCCTCGCTGACAGCCCCCCACTCGACCCTGCTGCAGGGGAAGCGATGGCGATCGCCGTCACGCGCAGCTGCCGCCACAGGAGGCCATTCGGGTGCGCGTCGCTGCCGCCGCCGCGTCCGTGCTGCTCTGCTTCGCAGCTGGTAGGCTGGGGGGTGCTAGCTCGTGCCTGCCAAGTGTGATCATGCAGGTCACCTGTGCATGCCCTCGCTGCTGCAGGGAGGGCCTCTCGGGCAGCCGCCGCCACGTGGCCGGCCGCACGGCGGGCCGCCGCTGTGGGGCGGCCCACGGCCGCCCTTCATGGACGGGCCGCCGCCGCCGTTTCGTGACGAGCCTCCGCACCTGCGCCGCGGAGCTGACTCCGGACTGCCGCCAGACTTTGGGCCGCGGCCGCCGCACGGCCCGCTGCACGGGCTGCACGAGCTGTCGCCACACGGCCCGCCGCTGCTGGGGCCGCCGCACCTGCCGCCACACGGCTTTGCCGGCCCGCCCGGGTTTGTGGGGCACCACCTCCCGCCAGAGGCAGCTGCGATGCAGTATGCCTACCCGCCGCCGCCGCAGCAGCAGTACGGGGGCGTGTACGGCGCAGCCCCTGCTGCCTATCTTCAGCAGCAGGTGATGCAGCAGCAGCAGGCGACGCAGGAGGCGCAGGCGCAGGCGCAGGCGGCAGCCCCGCGGCCTGAGAGCGCCGAAGATGGCAAGATTCAGCAGCCCGTCGTGGCAGCGCTGGAGATCGCGCAGGCGGCGCTGGCCAAAGCAGCAGCTGCTGGGGCCGCCGAGGAAGCGCCGCCGCTGCCTGCAGGCGCCCCGCCGCCTGCGGTGGAGCCGCAGCCGGCGGGAGACGCGGCGGCTGCGGCGCAGCGCTCGCGGCCCGGCAGCGCCACCAGCAAGCCTCCTGTTGCAATCAAGGCCAACAAGCCGCTGGCGTTCAACCTGAAGCGTGCCACCAAGTGAGCGTTTCGGGGCGTGGTGCTTGTTTGCCATGTCTGGTCGCTAGCGCTGCACCAAGACGGCCGCGGTGCGTGCCTGCTGTCGCTGCCTCTGCTGCTGCACGCGTTGGTGTGCCGCCTGCAAGCCCCCTGTGCGCCCTTGCCCCTGCAGCTTGTGCTGCTCGCCTACACACGCACACACACACACACACGTCCCTTGTGCCCTCCGCCACTGCCTGCAGGATCACTGCCCCAAAGAAGGGTGGGGTCAAGGCCCCTGCGAAGCCAGCTGCGCCAAAGGCGGCGGCAGCTGCGCCGGCAGCGGTGGAAGCCGAGCAAAAGGTGCAGCAGATGCAGAAGGAGCTCCAGCAGCAGCAGCAGCAGCAGCAGCAGCAGCAGCAGCAGCAGCAGCAGCAGCAGCAGGGCGACGTGCAGCCTGCCATAGAGCGGCAGCAGCCAGGTTCGGAGGCTGGTGCCAAGGGGGCAGCTGCCTGCGCCGCTACGGCATCGGCGCCAGCAGGCGTTGCCCCGCCGCAGGCTGCACCGCATGCACCTGCTGCCGAGCCTTTAGCTGTGACCGTTGCTGCTCCTGCCGCAAACGGGCGGTTGGGAGCGGCGGCAGTGCCGCCAGCTGCGCCGTTGCCTGCCTCGGCAGTGTCGCCGACGGCTGCAGAGGAGCCTGCAGGAGAGGCGGCGGCAGCGGCAGCGCCTGCACCAGCGGCACCTCCAGCAGCGCAGGCAGCCCCGGCGGTAGGTGCGCCCGACATGCCAGTGGCAGCAGCTGCCACCCCTGCAGCCGCAGCAGCGGTGCCAGCGGCACCATCGGCGCTCCCTGTGCAGGCCCTGGCACCAGGTGCTGCGTCGCCGCAGCCCTCGGCGCCTCCACAGCAAGTAGTGCAGCAGCCACCTGCGCAGCAGCAGGCAGCGCCACTGGCGCCGGCACCGGCAGCGGCGCCTGCCAAGCCCGGTGCCGCGGGCAAGCGTGCAGAGGCGGGCAAGGAGGCTGAGCGAGGGCGCAAGCGCAGCCGCAGCCGGAGCGTCAGCGAGGGGGAAATATCCGACGGCAGCTACAGCCGGAGCCGCAGGCAAGTGACCCCGTCTTGGCGAGGGTAGTTGGCAGTGAAACGGGGGGGCAGGCTGGCGTGCCTATAGGTCGCGGGAGGGCAGCAGGCGCGTGGCTTGCTGAGCATTTACAGCCTCGTGCGCCCGACTTGCGTGCACCCGTCCGACTCGCCGCATCTGCAGCCCCGGTCACCCCAGCTGCCCCACCGCCCCTCTCTGTCAACCGTGTGTTGCATGCACGCGTGCAGTCCTTGCGCTGCTGCTGACCCGTCCATGCGCCCCCCCGCTTCCTTCTGCTGCCACCCCTGCAGTTACTCTTACGACAGCTACAGCGACTACAGCGGCTACAGCAGCAGGAGCCGCAGCCGCAGCCGCGAGCGCGACCGGCGGCGCACCCGCAGCCGCAGCCGCAGGCGAGGGGGGTGCCGCGGGTCGGCGGGCGGCCAGCGGCATGCTGGGCTGGCACGCTGTGGTGGCCGATGCGCACATGAGCGAGGGAACACAGGGTTCTCAAGTGGCTTGCTCCACGCCTCTGCATCTCCCCGCCTTGCATGCCTGACCCCTGCCTGGCCGCCCCACACTGCTGCTGCAGCCGCGACCGCTTCCAAGACCGACGGGGCGATTCTCGGCGGGAGGAGCCGCGTCGGGACCACCCCCGTGAGCCCCGGCGGTATGACTCGCGGCAGGAGGCGCGCAGCCAGGGCCGCCAGCAGGAGCGGGACCCACGCAACGGCCGGCGCGACGGCGGCGGCAGGCAGCGCGACGCGCGGGGCGGGCGGGAGTCGCGAGCGGACCGTCAGCGGCAGGAGCAGCACAAGCGGCAGCCCTCGCTCGAGCGTCGTGAGGAGCGGCAGCGGCAGCCCGAGCGCGCGCGGCAGGACGACAGGGCCCAGCGGCCCGACCGCCAGCGCCAGGAAGAGCGGCGGAGGGAGGAGCGGCGGCCCGAGGGGCGGGGCGAACGCGAGCAACCCAGGTGAGGAGACACAAGGGCTCTGTTCTCCAGACAAGGCAGGCGGGGTTGGCTGCAACAACTGGAAACCCACAATGGGAGGCATGCATAGGTTGCCTGCCTGGCCTGGCAGCCGTCCAGCCGTTGCACTGTGCGAGCTCTTCTCCTCGCGCGCTGCCTGCCCCCCCCCCCATCAGCAGGGAGGGCCGTGACATCCGCCGCCGCCGCTCGCACTCCCGGGAGCCGCGACGACGGAGCTCGGCTGAGCGGCGCAGCGCTGAGATCGGCGCTGAAGGGCCAGGCGTGCACCGCAGGCACAGCCCTGCACGTGGTCCTGCACCGGCGGGTCGGCGGCCCAGCCCCAGCCCTGAAGGCGGTGCTGCAGCGGCGGCCAGGCGGCGCACCAGCCGCAGCCGTGAGCGGCGTACCAGCCGTGAGCGGCAGCAGCCCGAAGCCAAGCGGCAGCGGCAGCAGAGCGAGGCTTCTCCGCGCCACGGCTCTCCGCCGCCGCCGCCACCGCCGGAGCTGCCGCCAGCGCTGCCGGGCGCTGCAGCTGATGCGCACCAGGGCGGCTGGGACGTGGAGGCTGTGAAAGCGGCGCAGCCGGCATCGCCACGCATTGACGACGCGTAAGCTGGGCGGGGTGCGGAGGCAGGGGCTGGAATGGGAAGGCACGTCATGGCAGTGTGTGCAAGTCAAGCGAGCGTGGCTGTGCACGGCCGCCTGTTGCTGGCCCAGCCCTACATCCAGCTTGCTGTGTTTCGACCCGCCAGCCCCTGCTGTCCCGCCCCACTCCCCCGCAGCCTTCGCGCCCTGACGTGGCGGTTCGGAGTCGATTGGGACGCCGCTGAAACAGGCAGCGAAGTGTTCAACGAGGTCATCAAGCGCGTGGAGGCCTTTGCTGCGGAGACGCAGCTGCAGGAGCAGGACGGGGTGAGCTGCGCAGGGCGCCTGTTGCAGCGCGGGCGTGTGGCCTGTCGCAGCGCAGCTCTCTGCAAGGGCAGCTGTCGTGCGGGGACGCAGCCGAGAGGGCAGGCAGGGGTGAGCAGGCGGAGAGTGTTGTTGCAGCTGTGTGGCGGAAGCGCTGTTCTGCTGGGGCGCACCGAGGGAGCGGCCACGGCGGTCCGGGGCTCTCACCGCACACCTGCCGCCGACGCGGTGCTGCCCCTGCCTGCGACCTTGCTTGCGCCACCCTGCGCAGGAGTTTGAGCGGCAGCGGGAGGAGCAGGAAGAGATTGCCCGCCGCCTGGGCATAACAGTGCCGGGCGCAGAGGCGCAGCCGCCGTTCTCGCAGCAGCGGTGGGGCTGGGAGCTGCCTGACGAGCAGCTCATTGCAGACAACTCGGCAGAGCAACCGCCACGGCCTCTGCCGCTAGAGCGACAGCAGCCGCAGGCGGCAGCCGCAGGCGAGCCCGCAGCGGACCCGCAGCAGCAGCAGCAGGCCGAGCAGCAGGCCGAGCAGCAGGGAGCAGCGGCAGCAGCGGCGGACCCGCGGCAGCAGCCAGAGGTGGCGCACGAGATGGAGGCGGCACGAGCGTGGTACCGAAACCACGAGTGGCAGCTGCCGGCGTTCGCGCTGCCCACTGGCGGCACCGACAGCCCGCGCAGCTGGTCGCAGCCGACGCCGCAGGCAGGCGGGCAACCGGAGATCAGCAGCGCGGTTCCTGGCTTGGAGCGCACAGGCGGCGTCGGTGAGCCCGCCCCGCTGTGCTGCGCTGTGCTGGCGGCGCCGCGCATGCTTACCTGCTGCAGAGCGCCCGCCATCCCCCTGCTCCTCGACCTAGCGTCACCTCCAACACTGCCCCCTGGGCTCTCCTTGCCACTGCGTGCGCAACACACACCTCCCCTCCCCCGCCATCAACCGCCTGCTGCAGAGCGTCTAGGCGCGACCTCCTGGGCGCCCCGGCGTGTCGGCCATTACTCTGCCCGCTGTGCTGCCAGCTCCCCTCACGTCATGCTGCGCCGCATCCCCCCTCCACCCGCCCCTCTGCTGCAGACGGGCTCGACGCCCCCGCGGCGCCCCGCCACGACGACGCCTTCCACCGGTCGGCCGGCGGCGCGCTCGCCTCTGCCGGGCGGCTGGCCTCAGGCGGCAGCCTGCTGGGGGGCCTGGACAGGCCAGCGGAGATAGAGGAGGGCTACTGGCAGGGCACGGTGCTGCCCACACACGGCAACGCGCTGGAGCTGACAGAGGTGGGTGCGCTGCGCCGCGCTGCGCCGCGCTGCGCTGCTTCGCCCGCGCATGGCAGTGGTTTGGGAGGGGCGCCGGCGGGCCGCTGCGCTGCTCGGCGATGCGCCGCAACGGTGCAGGCGAGTGCTTACAGTGGTGCTGCTGCGCGGGGTGGACAAGCAGGGAGGCGTGGCGAACTGTGCCTCCCCCTTTGCCGTGCCTTTCCAACGGCAGCTCCTGCTACCAGTGCACCCGACTTGGCCGCCTCTGCCCCAATTCCTGTGGGTGCAGCCCCGACAGGTAGACATGTCTTGGCTGCCAGCCACCCGGCAGTCACGCCTGCCGCCTGCCAACACCTGCCCCGACACCCTCCGCCTTGTCCGCCTCGACTTGCAGCCCCAGCAGCTGGACATGCTGCAGCAGCAGGCGGAGGCAGGGCACCTCACAGAGGGCTGGCCGATGTACCGCGGGTCCGACCGCCTCACGCTCTTCCTCTCTGGTGGGTACCACGCCGGGGAGGGGCTGGCCGGGGCCTGCTGCGTGCGTGGCCTGCCTGCCTGCCTGCCTGCAGCTCTGACGCCTGTCTGGGGTTGCTTGCATGACGAATGCAAGGGTGGACGTCCTGGGTTCAGTGTTGTGCGGCGCTCTCTCTCTCTCTCTCTCTCTCTCTCTCTCTCTCTCTCTCTCTCTCTCTCTCTCTCTCTCTCTCTCTCTCTCTCTCTCTCTCTCTCTCTCTCTGCACCCAAGGCTGGCTCTGACCGCCCTGCTGCCCGTCGTCCCCCCCGCCGCCTGCCCTGCCTGCAGACAACCCGCCGGTGCGGTCTGACCTGGCCTGGCCTCGCGCCAAGCCTCGCCCCCCCGCCGTCTGCTGGGACACGCAGCGCCCTCCGGAGCAGCAGCGCCAGGAGCAGGCTGCGCCGGATGACGACGTGTGGCTGCGGTCCAAGCAGCAGGCAGCCGCCGCCGCGGCGCGCACCAGACCGCCGCCGCGACTGGACATCGCTGTGGCAGACCAGTGGCGGGCTTCGGCGCCAGCCCACGTGGTCAAGCAGCCGCCCGCCTCCACCCCCGAAATGGAGCGCTGGCTGGAGGGCTCCACCGGCGCAGGCAGCTCGATAGCGGCCTCGCACGCGGTGCTGCTGGCGGCGCAGCGGGCGCGGGCGGCGGGCCGCCCGCTGCCGCGCGTGCACGGCCTGCCGCCGCCAGAGCACGTGCGGGCGGCGGTGCGCAAGGAGCTCTTCCAGCGGCAGTTCAGTGATCGGGTGATGAAGCGCATCCTGTTTTCTGTGATAGACCAGCAGCTCAAGGAGCAGCAGCGCCAGCGGGAGGGCGAGCGGCGCGGCGGCGGCGGCCAGCGGCGGCACTGACGCCGCCGCTGCTGCGCCACCGCCTGTGCAGCCTCCACCGCCAGCGCCCCCCCCCCCCCCCCCCCCCCCCCCTCGTGCGCTGCTTTCACTGTTTCCGTGCCGACATTTGCAACATGTGGCTCGCAGCATGTATAAGCTCCAGCAGTATGGGTGTGCATACGAGGGCGACGGAGTGCAACACGGTGGGCAGGCAGCAGGCTGCTGGGTGCACAGCGAGGGCATCACGAGTGCGACCCACGCTTGCGCCGGCTCCCCCTGCTGGCGCTGCCGCCGGCAGCGGCCCCTGGTGTCGCCGCAGCGTCGTCGTCGCTGCCAGCCGCGCGCTCTGCACCCTGCCCTGCTTCCGCGGCTGTGTCTGGGGGCGACGCCGGTGCTGCTGTTTCTGCAGCGTCGCCTTGCGCCTCGCTCGCAGGCAGCGCCCCACCCTCCACGGCGTCGCCGTCGCTGCCAGCGCCGCCGCTGCCCACCCCCATCCAGGCCGCCAGCGCTGCTTGCTCCTCCTCGGAAGGCAGCCCCAGCTGCTGCTTCAACGCTATGTTGGCCTGCAAGCAGTGTGTGTGTGTGGATGGGTGGGTGGGGGGCTCATCTTTGAGTGCCTTGTGAGCGCTGAGACTCATCCTCATCCTGCCTTGGATGTTCTCTGCTACCCGTGGCAGTAACCCTAGCGGCATGGACTGCATCCTCACAAAAAGTGGGTGCCCACCTGCAGCAGCGCCACCGCGCGGTACTCCGCCTCGTAGAGCCGCTGCCGCAGCACGTCGGACTGCTGCTGCGCTTCGCGTAGCAGGCCCAGCATGACCGGGTCGTCAGCTGCAACGGGTGGAGGATGGCGGGAGGCAAGGGCAGCGTCAGATGTCAGGGTGGGGATAGGTTGTTCGGGCTGCGGAAGGAAGGGTTTGCAGGCGGGCAGGCAGGCGGGCGGGCGGGGGGGCAGGGGGTAGACGGGCGGGCACGCAGCCAACGTTCAAGATGGGGAGATGAGCGTAGAGTGGCAGGCACACCTACCGATGAGCGTGCCAGCAGCGCGGCTGTAAAGTTGCCCCAGCGCGGGCAGCATGCGCGCACCGGCGCCCTGAAGCGCTGAGCCTGCCGCGTTGACGGCGGCCCCAGCGGCGCGGCCGGGCAGCCCCGCGGCGGCCGCGCCTGCCCCAGCCTGCTGCCTGCCGCCCGGTCCCACGCCAGCCATGCCGCGGGCAGAAGGAGTGCGGGGCGGCTTGGGCGGGGCATAGTCTGTTGGAGGGGCAGCGGAGAGCAGAGGGCGCGCTTGTGGAACGATGGATCCCTGGCGCGGCCGCTGCGGCGGCGCCAGCTGCAATCTGCTGCTGCGGGTGCGTCACGCACCGACGTGGGGCCCACCATGGCCCCCCCCCACCTGGGTCGAACTTTTGCAGCAGCAGCAGGGTGCGGTCGTAGCGGGTGGAGTCCTTGAGCTCCGCCACCTGGCGGGGCAGGAGGACCGGAGGACTGGTGAGGGCACATCATTCACTCATCCCTCTTTTTTGTTTCTTCAAAACCTCATCGATGCCTGCCTGCGCTCTCGCTGGTGAGGGTATATCATTCATTCCTTCATGCAACAGCAGCTCGCCGCGGAGCAAGGGAGCGGGACCACCAAGAACGGGACTGCCCACACCCTCCAACCGCCTGCTGCTCAACTCAAGGGAAGGCCTCCCAGTGCACGCACCTGCTTGCGCAGCTTCGCCTCCAGCTGCCGCGCCCGCGCCGCCCCCCGCCTGTCCAGCAGTGCTTGCAGCCAGGCTAGGGCACGGTGCGCCAGCCAGGCGGCCACAGGCGCCACGAACACAGGGGCCACACGCGCCGCGTGCTGCCGGCTTGTGTAGCTGCCAGCTGGCTGCCGGTTGACGTAGGCTGCGAGCGCCAGCAGGGCGACGTAGGCGGAGGCAAAGCCGCCCCAGAAGCGCGAGCGAACCGCGGCCCAAGCGCGGGCGCGCGCAGCGCGGGATGCCTGCACGGGACGGGGGCACGCAGGGCGGCGGGGCGGCCGGCGTGTTGCTCGGCAGCCGGAAGAAGAGTGCTGTGCGGTGGGCAACCCTGCAGAGCATGCCACAATGCTGGTTCAGCAGCAAAGTTGAGAAAGCAGCGGCCACTGATGACGCCACCACAACACTCGTCCCCGCCATTGCTGCAGCGCCCACCTGCAGCCTGTCCAGCTCAGCTTTGATGTTGCCCAGCGAACGCTCGTAGGACGCGTAATAAGGGTCGCTCCCCACGCGCGCAAACCAGCCGCGCAGCAGCTGCCACAGCGCCGACATAGCTGCGAGCAGTTGACTTCAGGCGGCGGTGGCGGTCGGCACAACGAGCGGCGGTGGCAGGATTGTTGCTGGCGGGGCTCCCGTGCCGTTCCAAACGCTACGGGGCTGCCCTTAATGTTTTTCTCAGGCGACAAACGCTCTGCGCGTAGCGGGGGGTAAGTCGGTGCGAGTGAGCCATATCAGGCCATCAGGGTGCGATCGAGCAACCCTGTGCAGCACGCGCAGTCGATCGTAACAGCGCACAGCGGCTTTTTCAGTCGTCTCGTGTGAAGAGCGATCGCACCTTGTCAGACGGTGCAGGATCACACCTGGCAGGAAATACGTTGCCTGGCACAAACTTTGGCTGAAATGTGACCGACAGCCGCGGGCCTGCCACTTCCAGATGCCGCCGCCGCTGCCGCCGCCGCTGCCGCCGCCTCGTCACCCAGCAGGAAGCACAACTACGCACCACGCAAGTGGCCAACTGGCAGGAAAAGTGCAGCGCTGGAATCATCTTATTTTTCGATGTAATATGAAACACCAAGACAGCAGCAGCTCACAGAGGCACCTGTGTAGCCACAGCGCATGCGGTGCACCACCCAGGTAAAGGTAAAGAGTGGGGCATATCGTCCCCGTATCGTCCCCCTGCGGACCAATGTTTGATCCTACGGGGCCACGCCAGGCGCTGGAACAGCCGAGACCCTGGTTTGAGCGTGTTGTACGTGAGCACTGAGCCTGTCAGTTATGCCCTTTTACTTTCACGAGTCGACACTAAGGATCGAACCCGTGCCCCGACGGGGTTAAAAGCCATGCATCCACCACCCTATCGCTAGGGGGCTTCCTCGCTAGGGTGCCCAGCTGCCGCGCCACCTGCACGCCCACCACCCCGCTCCCCTCCTCGGTCCAACAGGCAGCAGCCGACTGTTCTGCCCAGCCCGCCCGCCGCCGCGCCACGCGACCCCGCTGGTTAGCGTGTGCGCTGCGCTGGGCTGCCCTCCCTCTTGCTTTCGCTCTCTTGTCCCCACCGCCGCCAGCTCGCCCCCCGCGCCTTCTTGCTTGCCTTGCACCCTGCGCTTGGGCTCCCCCGCCTGTCTGGCCGCTCTTGCCAGCTCCTGTGCCGGGGCGGGTACTCCCTCCGCGCTTGCGTGCTGCCCTGGCTTGCCTCGCGCCTGCACCATCGCCCGGCGGTTGTGCGCTGTTTTGCCCCGGGCGGCGTTGTGCCGCATGCGGTTGTAGGGTGTGTTGATGCATCGATCCTGCGACCCGGCCCCCTTACTGCCATGCTGCCCCCCGCTTGCCCCTGCGTGCCTGTGTTTTGGGAGCGGCTCCCAGGTGCCCGCCGCTCTCCCGCCCTCCTCTGCGCCCGATTAGCCAGCCTGTGCGTTGCTGTGCCGCTTCCCCCCCCGCTCCCTCCACAGGCATTGCTTTCTCAGGTTAGAGGGCTCAGCCCCAGCACGTTAACGTGCGGACCACCTGTAAGACACACACACACAGCTCGGTGACTGCCACTCCACTCCATGCATTTATCTTTCTCTGCTACACGGAGCCTAGCGTTTTCACAGTGCAGGCGGTGACAACATTTCTAATAGCAGTGCAGGCTCAACTGGCGGGCGTTCAGGCGGGGGCTGCACCACAGCACGCCGTGCATGTGCCGCACGCCGTGCGCAACGGAGCGCTGTGCCGCCTGCACACCTGTTGGTGGTGCCCCGCCTCAGAAGAAGGGCGGCAGCATGACCCAGCGGCGAGGGTACTTGTCCCGGCCCTCCCGACCATCAAAGGTCTTAATCAGACGGCGGTGCTTGGCTGCCGCCCACTGCGCCATCTGCGCGGCACCCACAAGGGTGAAAATCGCGGCTGCGGCGGTCTGGGTGGCAATGCTGAAGCAGATCTGTTGCAATGGGGGCGGCGCAGGCAGCGGGGAGGGTGAGGGTGAGGTGGACACGGGAACACTACCAGCCATCCACCGTCACCATAGCAGCAGGCCCGACGGCAGCAGCAGCGCAGCAGCGCGTGCCCAGCCCAGCAACTCTGCATTGTGACAGCGGCATGCCGACCCGCTGAACACAGCGCCTTGCCCTGCTGCATGGCTGCCTCTCTGTTTGTGTTGCGTGGATCGGCACGCTGCCCGATTGCACCAGGCGCAGCCGCCAGCTCACCCAGCCCAGAATCTCGGCGGTGTAGTTGGGGCAGGTGATGAGGTTGAAGAGGAACCCCCGGGGGATGACGTAGCCGCGGCCAGAGCCCGCAGGGCGCAGGTTGGCGAGGATGACGTGGCACCTGCGGGCAGGGAGGGACGTGGGCAGGTGGGCAGGCGGAGGAGGGTGGGCAGGCAGTCGGGCATGTCTTGGTGGGCGTGCACCAAAGCGTTACAAACATGCAGCCACACGGAAGCCTCATGCATGGAAGCCTCCCGCATGCGCCGCCTCGCCCCCAAGCCCGGCAGCACACCTGAAGTTGGCAAACTGGCAGAGCATGGCGGTGGCGAGCGCGGCGGCGGCACGCTTGACGGGAGGCGCCGTGTAGAGCGGGTGATTGATGAAGTAAGCCACGAATGCTGCAAGGGCGAGGAACGGGGGCAGGGACAACGGGGGCAGGCTCGGCAGGCGGGTTTCCTGGACTGGACTGTCCAATTGCTGGTTGGCAATGCAAGCGTCGTACCAGGGAGCACACAGAGCACAGCTCTTAAACAGAACAGCATGTGGATGGCAGCACATGACATGCACGGCACGGCACAGTGCAGCTGCCCACCTGCAAAGCCCCAGCATGGCAGCACATGACATGCACAGCACGGCACAGCGCAGCCGCCCACCTGCAAAGCCCCAGCATGGCAGCACATGACATGCACGGCACGGCACGGCGCGGCCGCCCACCTGCAAAGCCCCAGTAGTAGGCGCAGTTCTTGAAGAGGTTGAAGATGGGCATGGTGGCCTTGCTGAACCTGAGGCAGAGACACAGGGCAGGGGGCAGGCAGTGAGGGGGCGAGGGGGGGTTAGTAAGGGGCGAGGGAAGAGCGCATGAGCGCGCCGGCGCAGCAGCAGGAGCAGCAGCACCAACGGTGAAGGCAGGGGCGGCGCAGCGACGGCAGCGCAACAGCAGCAGCGACAACGCCAGCGGCGGCGCCGGCAGCGCCGGCGCGCCCTTACTTGTGCACGAAGAAGGTCTCCAGCAGGCGCTTGACGTAGTGGAAGGACCAGTAGGCCAGGGCCAGGCTTTGGACCAGGCTCTTCTCGGGGGCCCTGCGAGGGCAGGTGGGGGGTCGACAGACGCAAAGCAGTGAGGGCCAAGGGGCAGCCAGAAGGGTCAAGCTTGGCAAACCAGGTGCCGTGCCGGTGAGCCGATTGAAGCAGGAGCCGAACCAAACAGTACCATGCTCCCCTCGGAAGCACGAGGCAACATGATGGCACCAGCCGTACTGCACACCCCTGACGCAGCGCAACGCAACAGCAGCGCGGCCAAGGGCAAGCAGCTCACTTGATGCCGAAGTAGAAGATCTGGGGCAGCATGTAGAACAGCGGGTACACCATCAGGGGGCCAAAGTACTCCCAGAAGAACACGGTGGCGTAGCCAATCTGCCGGGGCAGGGGGGAAGCGTGGTGGGCGTGTGACGGGCCTGTGCGGGCGAGCGGCGGGCGGCGGCACTCGGAGCATTTTAAGACAGGAAGCTGTGCTGCCCTGCCTACCTGCCGCGCTAGAGGCTCCCTCCCTGGACTTTCCCCACCCACCTGCGGCCCCAGGTCCTTGAAGAACAGCACCGAGCCGTCGGCAAGGCCGTAATCGGCGACCAGACGCTTGCCGTCGGCCAGCGCCTCGCCGGAGCGGCTGCCCTCGCGGGGCGGCAGCGTGAAGCGCTGGCGCGCCGTGTAGTAGCGCGGCTTCAGCTCCGCAAAGCGCGCCTTCAGGTCCTCCACCGTGGCCTGCGTGGGGCAGCTAGGGCGCAGAGTTCGAGGTGATCATCCGTGCGCTATGGATCGCAAGCGGGGCTTGCGGCGCGGTACAAAGACGTGTGATCGCGCGCTTACATCGGATGGCAACAGCAGGCCGTCGGGCAGCAGGTCCCGGCCGCTCCGCGACTTGACTTGCAGCTTGAGCGTCGCCATGGCGGGTGGCGTTGGGCACTGTATGGTGCAGGGATGCGTGCGATCGCGCGCTTTGCAGCCAGCAAACCATGCTGCGCCGCTTTGCACAGCAGCCCCACTTTGTTGCGGAATGCGCCGCCCTGCCTCACTCTTGCGTCCCGCCCACCTGATCTCGCGCCTCCACGCCTGCTGCCCACCATAATCAGGAGCCGGCAGCCCCGTTGCCCCCTCACAGCAGCAGCATATATGGCCAGCAGCGTGGTGGCAGCGGCGCCCGTCGTGGCGCCGGTCTCACAGCGGCAGCAACATGCCCGCGCGTCAATGGCAGCGCGTGCCACGCCTTTTGTGGGCGCTCGGCCGCAGCAGCAGCGCGCCCGGCAGGCAGTGGCCGCCCAGCGCTGCGCGCGGGTCGTGGTGGCGGCCGCGGCGCAGGCAGAGGTCGGAAAACTGATCAGCAAGGTGGAAATTCCTGCCTTCATCCCGCGGCAGGACATCGTCGACCAGCTGCTGCGCTGGGCGATGATTGAGGTGCAGGAGAACGGCGTGGCCAACTGCAGCACCCCCTGCAAGGTGCGGGCAGCCCCGGGAGCTTCCAGCAGTCTCGCCGCCGCCGCTGCCCGCCGTCCGCCGCCCCCGCACACCTGCCGCCTCCCTCTCCTCCCGCCACCCCAGGTCACGACCGTTCGGCGCGACGGCGAGCTGTGGGGCTTCACGGTGTCCTTCCTCAAGGACGGCGAGAGCGCGGCGGATGTGCGGGTGGCGTTTGACGAGGAGGTCACGCTCAAGCACGAGTGGGTCGGCCGCGGCGCAGGTCTGTTGCCAAGTGCGTCGCTGCCGGCGCCGCCGTCCGTTGTCGAGGCTGCGCAGCGTGTGCCACCGCGTGCCTCGCGTTGAGAAGCCGCTGCGGGCTCGCAGTGCATGCATGCGCATGCATGCGTGGGCTTGCTGCGCGCCGGCGGCCAGCACCGGGCACCGCCACCACGGCGGTTGCGCCTCTCCCTCACCAATGCAGCCCCTCCCCTCCTGCCCCCTCCTTGCAGACGGCTTCCCCGTGCTGGAGGGCAACGCCGAGGAGGTCATGGGCAAGCACTTTGAGATCCGTAAGATCTGCGACCGCCAGATCAACGACGTCACGCGCGCCTCCATCCGCGACTTCTGCCAGGTGCGCCGCTGCCGGGTGGTGGCGGGCGGTGGAGTGCCATCGGCGCCGCCCCAGCGCCGCCCGCGTTGCTGTTGGTGCTGCGCTAGAGCGCCGTCGGCGCTGCACCAGCGCCGCCTGCGCTCGACTGCTTGGGTTGCTGCTGTGCCTGACGCTTGCCCCTCGTCGCCCCCCTCCACCTCACTCCTTCTCACCGCAGACCCTGGAGGCCCCAGATCCTGCGCTGCCCTCACACCACTGCCAACGGTCGCTGCTGTGTCTTACGCCCGCGCCCTCTGCCGCGCTTCCTCCCCCTCTGCAGATCCTGGTGGCTGCCATCAACAGGTACTACGCCTTTGGCAGGTGGGTGCTGCCGCCGCCGCCGCCGCCGCCGCCGCCGCCGCCGCCGCCGCTGTTGTTGCTGCTGCTGCCGCCGCCGCTGCTGATGCGGCGGCCGGTGCAGTGTTTCCTTTGTTAGCGGTGTTCACTGGGTGATAACCAAGTGCGGTTTCGAGGTACAGGTGGGCCGAGGGCAGGACGGGGAGCTTCCGCCCTTGTGCCTCTCTCACCAAGCACCGCTGCCTCCCCCCCCTCCCCCCTCCTCCTCCCTCCCCCGCTGCAGCTGCTTCGTCGACGACTCCACCTAAATGCAGCGCAGCGGGAGGTCAGCCGCATGTGCTGCGAGGGCTGCTCCTTGCTCCTCGCACACGTGGCGTGCCACTCCCTCACTTGAAGCCCTCCTGCGTGGACGCTCGCCTGATGGTCCGCTCCTGCTTTGGCTTCTTGCTGCAAGCCGCTCCCTGCGGCCCTTGCCGCCACCCAGTATGCCTCTCCCGCGCCAACCGTAAAATGCTCTGCAATATGCTCTTGCTGTCGCTTGCCTGCCGCCGCCAAGCAGGCCCTCCACACCTCCCCTCTTGCTCTCCCAACGACCCCTGCAAACGATTTTCAGCAACCCTGCAGCGGCGGTTTTTGTAGCGCACATTCTGCCGCCGTGCCCTCTCTAGACTGTAAGACCAGGCCACACAAACAAGCGACCACCGCAGGCGGACGACAGCCAACCCGGGGGGGGGGGGGGATTAGCAAGCGGCCCGAGGCTGGCAGCACCACCGCTGGTTGATCCCTGCCCTGCCCTGCTGAGCATGCGCCCGACAACCGAAGTGATGTTACATGCAGCCGCAAGGTCAGGGTGGCGGCAGCAGAGGGAGTGAAAGGCGAGGAGCGGCGCCGAGGAGAGGGAGAGAAGAGGGTGAGGGCAGGGGGGAGCGGGAAGGGAAAAGGGGGCAGCAGCATACACAGGTGCACTGGCAGTCTAGCACAGGCATCGCTTCGCGCCAGGCGACGCCGCGCCGCGCCGCCGCCGTCCGCAGGAGGCGTGCCGGTGCAGAGAGGCGTGCCGGTGCAAAACGGAAGGCCGCGGCAACGCCTGGCGCGCGGGCTGCGCTCACGCGGGCATCTGCGCCGCGCGCACCACGCGCTTGACGTCCTCCTCCTCTGGCTCCAGCACGCGGTCGATGATTCCATACTCCACTGCACAAGGGGAAACAGGGAGGCGGGGCAAGGTGTGGGATGGTCGGGAGATGCAGCAGCAGCGCTGGCGGGGGGGGGGGGGCGGGGGGAGCAAGGGGCGTGGACCGACCTTTTCCTGAACAGCGCGGCGTTGGTGGGGGCAACGGCGCAGCATCTGGAGAGTGCACGACGCAGCAACGCGACGAGGGAACCGCAACCCACAGGCGCGCGCCTGCTTGCGCATAGCACGCAACCCGCGGGCGCGCGCCTGCTCGCCCCCACCAGCGCCCCCTGCCGCCCACAATCCCCGACCGCCTGCAGCCCCGCCCCGCGCCGCCCACCTGCTTCGTAGGGGTTGAAGTACTTGGGCCGCGCGATGTCGGTCGCAATCTCCGCCTCGCTGTGCCCGGTGTGCCTGGACAGCAGGCGCACCACCTCTGCGTTGGTCTTGCGCAGTTCCGTGCGGTAGATGTCAATGTCGGATGCCTGCGGCGAACCAAGGGGAAACGCAGCTGGTGTGGGTAACTGTCAACGTCGGTTGCCTGCAGCAAAGTAGGTAACAGATGCAACCCAGGGAGCGGAGAGAGCGCTGAGACCTGACGCGCAGTGTTAACAGCCCTGTTGCGCCCGCGCCGAGTGCAACAGACTGCCCAGCACAGCTGCCTGTTGGGGTGCCAGCCCATCCTCACCCCTCCTCCCACTTGTGCCTCCTCCCAAGCATGCCCCCACCCATCTGCCCTCCCCCTGCCCACCCACCCCGACCCACCCGCCCACCCTGCACCCCCGCTCACCTGCATCTGCGTGAAGCGCTGCATGGGCTGCCGGATCATGATGCTGGTGGACGGCAGGGCCGCGCGCCGCCCCGGCTCCCCCGCCGCCAGCAGCATCGCCGCCTCGCCAAAGGCGCTGCCCACGCAGACGGTGCCGACCGGCGGCTTGATGTAGCGCATTGTGTCGTAGATGGCAAACGCCTCGGACTCGTACCCAAGCTTGCCGCTGCCCTTCTGCGGGTCGAAGAGCGCCGGGGAAGGGCGAGGGCAGGGCAGGGCGGGGGGGCTCAGCGCCAGGCGGCGTGGCAGGGGCGGCGCGCTGCCACGCAGCTCAGCCGTCGCGGCCAACCGCGCCTCAACGCCAGCAACGCGACGCGGCGCCGCCTCGACGGCCCACTGTTGCTTGACAGCACGCTGCGGGCTCCTTCCCTGCCCTCAGGAGGTCCCTCAGAACGAAGGGATGAATCAGGCAGCAGGCTCACCACCACGCCGGTGGAGTTGATGTACATATGGATGGGGCGGGTGGGGTTGTCGTACTGCAGCGCAGGCAGGCAGAGGCGGGGAGAGGGACAGGAGACGTCAGCAGCGGCAAGGGGCTGCTCACGTGCCCCGGCCAGCGCCCTGTGTTCAAGCATGGCGCGCAGCAGCCAGCAGGCCTATCAGCGTGCAAGCCATGCTGCAAAGAACCCAGCGCAGCGCCCGGCACCACCCAGCAGCACACCTGCAGGTACAGCATCTCTGCCAGCACGAGCTCAGTCACCGCAGGCACAAGCGACATGCCCTGCACGGCAGGCAGGTGGGAGGGGCGAGCGAATGCGGCGCGCTCGGTAGGTCGCTGGGCGACTGCATTGAGAGTGCAGGCTGGTCTCAGTAAATAGCAGTGCTGACCTGTAGTCCAGCACACGTTTCCCTTGCTATGCCCTCTTCTCCTTGCTGCTTGCTGCCCGCTGGTTGCCGCTGTAGCACCGCCGCTGCCCCGTCGGACACCCTACGGTTGCCGGCTGTTGCTGCTCGGCTCACCAGGTACACAATGCGCTCCTTGAACAGGTACGACGGCAGATCAGGCGGCGTCTGGTCTGTGGCATCGCCCGATAGCGCGGGGATCACCTGCAGACCGGGAAAGACGGCGGGGCGGTGGGCGCAGGCGGCAGCGGCAGCGGCAGCGGCGGCGCCCGGCCACACCAGGCCTCCCGCCCGCGCCTCCGTTCCGCTCCATTGTTTCACCTACCGCTTGCACATCCAACCGCCGAGCTGCCGAGGCGGCGCACCGCCTGCCGCGACTGCTGCTGCCGCCCGCTGCTCCTGCTGCTGGCCGACGGCTGCGAGCGCTGCACAGCTGCGCAGACCCCACAACAGGGGTGCCGCAAACCGCCGCTGCCTGCATCGCGGGCCGGAGCGGGCGAGGGTGGGGGAGCGAGAGTGCGGAGCTCCGCGCGAGCGTCTCCAACGCCGGCTGCTCGCTGCTATTCGAGCGATCGTTTAAACCGCGCGCGCGCGTTGCCCAACGACACCTCATCGCATGCGCCACCGCCCCGACCCCGGCACCTGTCGGCGTTTCGGTGGCGGTCGTCACTGCGCAGCTGCTGCAGGGTGCCTTGTAACACTTGCAACCGATTCAGCCTGCTAGGCACTGAATGGCCACGGGATGAGCAGGAGTGGCGCAGTAGCAGAGGAGCGGGCAGTTGCGCGCCACGCTTCACACGGGAGCAGCTGAGCGTTTCACCCTGGTTGGCCTGCGTCACCAGCACGCCGGCAAGGTTGTCAATAAAGAGACAGATTACAGCTGAAGGGAGTGCAGCAGGTAGGAACGGCAGAGGGAGCGGTCCAAGACAAGCGAGGATGGGGAAACGGGACGCACCAAAAATTGTGGCAGCGGAGAGTACGTAACAAAGCGGGACGGACGCGCAGAACGGGTGGTGACATTCGCCAATTACGTCAGCAGGGGGTGGCAGAGCTGACTGAAGTCGCTTACGCGTTGGACGGCGCAGCCGGCGCGGCCGCCGCCGCCACAGGCTGCTCAGGGGCCGCCGGCGCCTCGGCTGCCGCCGCTGCGGCCGCCGGCGCGTCGGCTGCCGCCGCCGCGGCTGCCTGCTCCGGCACGGGCGGCTGCAGCGCCGCAAGGCCCAGGCCGGTTGCGCCTGCCGCTGCCGTCACCACCTCTGCCAGATCTTTGCTGACCATGGAGGGGATGGAGTGTGCGAGCAGGATCTCCTGCGTCGCCTCACGCACGGCTGCCGTCTCAATGACGATCACCTCCTGCGCAACGGCGAGGGGGGGCAGGGGCAGCCGCGGCGGGGTGAGGCGGACGCGGCGCAGGCGCGTGCGCATGGCTCGCAGAGCGGCGCCCCTCCGTGCGCCGCCGCCGGCTGCACGCCTTGAGACTCCTTCCCAGCGGCGGCGGCGCCCCCCGGCGCGCAGCCCTGGCTGCTGCTGCATCCTCTCGATTTGACGAACAAGCATGGGCCAGTTCAAGCTGTGCCAAGCATTGATGGCGGTCCCGTGCATTGCCACCCACCCACCCACCCACCGAGTAGTCCACGTCGAAGCGCATGTGCGTCTCGGTGCAGCCCATCACCATTTCCGCAAGGTGCTTCAGGTTGCGCACGGCGGTGCCGTTGAACTTGTGCACCTGCGGCGGAGGCAGGGCGGTCAAGGGAGGGAGGGCATGGGTGGGTGGGGTGGGTGGGTGGGTGGGGGGGGGAGCCAGAACAAGGGGCGTGCGTGGCGTCGCAGAGGACGGAGGCCCGTGTGAGTCGGGGTGGCAGGAGGCAGGGCCTTGGTCGCGCCGACCCCTGGCTAGCCCCCGCCGCCCTCCCACGGCTGGGGCCCGCGGCTCCCCTTGCAGCCAACCGACCGTCCATGCGCTGGCGGGGGACGCAGCCGGCACGCCGATGGGCCCTTTGGAGTGAAGGAGGGCGCTCGAGGGGCGGCTCGGGCAGCAAGGCAGGTAAGGCACGCAGCACCCACCTGCGTGTTGTACGTGTCCTCGTAGCCCAGCGTGGCGCTGCAGGCCAGCACCTGGTTGATCACAACCACCTGCAGCGCGCGGCAGGAGGTGGAGGGGACAGCTCAGGCAGGTGTGGTCAGCAGCAGCGGCGGCAGGAGCAGCAGCAGGAGCAGCTTGTGGGGGACAGCAACAGCAGAGTTGTGGCCAGCGGCAGCGGCGGCAGCAGCGGCAAATGAAAAGCCTGCAGTCAGCAGCAGCAGAAGCAGCAGCGCCACCACCACCATATGCCCAGCGCACCTCCTGGTCTGGCGACTCCTTCCACGCGTGCAGCAGCTTGTCCAGGAGCTTGATGGGCGCCTCCCGCCCGTACTCGGCGCCGTACTCGCTCTCCAGGTAGGGCTCTGCAGCAGTGAACGTGTGTGCATGTAAGCAGTTGTGTACGCGCATTTGCGTCCGGGAGCTTGATAGGCGTCTCATGCGCATGCTCGCTCCCCAGGTGGGTCTCTGCAGCAGGGAATGACGACGAAATGTGCATGCCTGTGCGTGCAGGACAGGACGCGGGGGGGGGGGGGGGGCGCTGCAGAGGCAGGGCAGCGCAATGGCAGCGCCGGAAGGGGGCACGCTGCAGCGGCGCCGCTCCCATGGCTGTACCGTCGCTGCCTGCCACCTGCCTGGCCTGGACAACAACCCAGACCACGCACCTGTGACGACCGTGAACACAATGCCCGCGATCATGAAGTAAGAGGGGTCGCGTCCTCCCAAGTGGTGAGGCACCAGCGAGTTGGGGCGCATGAGCTGCGGCATGGGCGGGCGGCGAGGCGGCGGCGGCGGCGTGTGTCAAAGATGTGCGTGCTGCGCCGACACCAAGTTTTTCATACGCGGCTTCATTTAGGACTACATCTCCCCAGTATGAGAACGGCCTCACCACCGTACCGCCCACCCGCTCACCACACTGCCCACCCCGCTCATCACACCGCCCACCCGCCCGCCCACCTTGATCGACAGGTGCTCCGGCTTGCCCTCCCGCAGGATGTCCAGGTGCGCAATGTCGCCGGTGTACTTTTGGGAGGTGAGGTAGGAGAAGGCGATGCGCTCGCCGCTCAGGAAGGGCACGGTGCCATCTGCAGCGCGGGGGGGGGGGGGCATGTCGAGAGCAGCAGCACGGGCACGGGCGTGGCACAGGCGCGGGCACCACAGCAGGAATGCGCCGTGCAGGCCCGCCTCGCAGCATTCCTCCGCAACCGCTGCGCGCAGGCCCAGTGCCCCAGCACGTGCTCCATCACGCGCCACACCGCCCCCCCCACCCACCTGACGCCACCTCCACCCCGTCAAACTTTAGCAGCACGTCTCCAGGGACCAGCAGGCCGTGGGCGTGCGAGATGGGCTGCACGCTGCGCACCAGCACGCCCTTCTGGTCGTCGCCCATCTTGAAGTGCTTGCTGCGGGGGGATTCAAGGGGCGGAGCAGGGGGGGTCAACAACGGAGGCAGGCGGCATGTCCATGCGTCGCTGAACTGAGTAGCGCGGGGCGGGGGGGGGGGGGGGCCTAAATGGCCGTGGCCCATCTCGAAGTCCCCCGCGGCAGGGGCAGGCGGAGCAGGAAAGCGCAAAAGCGAGCTCGGCGGGCCAGCAGGCTTTGTATTGAGCGGTACTGCTGCCGCACCACCAGCCCCACACACTCACCGCAGGGCCCCAGACTCCATGCGCTGCCACTGCACGCCCAGCGCGGGGAACCCGGTGAAGTCGCCGTTCCTCTTGTAGTCGATCAGGAAGTGGTCGATCACAGGGGTGGGGATGACGTAGCTGCAACAAGAGTGCACGGGACACAGTGCATTAGAAGGCACAACGGAGTGGGCCACGACGGGGGAAGGGACAACGTAGCTGAAACAAGCTAAGGAGTATGCTGTGTGTCCGTCTCGTTCCCCCTGCTCACCCAATGTTCTCTGCGTCGGAGCCGGCGTAGGACTGGAAGGCGATGCCCACCACCTCACCAAGCTCGTTGAACACAGGGCTGCACAACACAAGAGGGGGGGGGGGGGGGGGGGCACAGCAGGCACGTCAGCCGAAAGCCCAGCCCAGCACGGCAGCTGGCGAGACTGGTACGCTGATACGCGTGCTTTGCGCAGGCGCTGCGTGTTTGCCGTATTCGCTGCCAGCAAGCCTGCCATGCTGCCCCCCCACTGTCGGCTGCCATGCTGCTGCCGCCCCGCTGTCGCTCCTGGTACCGCAAGCACTGCAGCCTGCGACGCAGCTGCTCTCGCCGCCGTCGCCCGCCCCGCCCTCGTCTCGGCCGCCAGCCACCACCACGCACCCGCCGCTGTTGCCGCTGTTGATGGCCGCGTCGATCTGCACGCCCAGCAGCTCGGTGGCGCCGTGCGCATACGCGGTCACCTCGATGCGGCTGACCACTCCAGAGGTGACGGAGATCTGCACACACGCGGTGGGGAGGGGGGAGGGAGGTCGCGGAACGGGAGGTACTGAGTGGGTGGGCGACGGAGGAAGGCAGCCCATGGCGTGGGGGCCCTTGCAAGCAAGGCACAATGCAGGATGCGCGAGGCACTCGTTCCAATTGCACCCCCCTGTGGCACGCACGCAAGCAGGGCGACGCTCCGCCCGCGCACCGTGTCGCCGCCGATGGGGTACCCGACCACGTACACGCTCTCTTGGAGGTTGGGCAAGGGCCCAAACCGCAGCGGCCGCACGCCAGACCAAAACTCTTCATCCTCCACTGCAGCGCAGCACAGCAGGGCAGGGCGGAGCAGGGGAGGGAAGGGTTGTGTGAATGAGCGGCGATGAGCGGCAGGTGTGCAATCGTGTGCGCGTACCTACGACTGGCTGCTGCCACCTTCGCTGCACACGCCGTGCCAGCGACGTGCCCTGCCGCCCCATTGCTCGCCAGCGCTGACAGCAGGCACACCACGAAAGGGTTGCATGCGCGGGCAGCAGCTGAAAGGTCCCGTGCACCGCCTGACAGCCCGCAAGCACCCCCCCAGGCACCCATCAGGCACCCTACCTGTGAGCAGCGCGATGTCGCACTCGCTGCCAATGGCCAGCACCCGCGCCAGCCACTTGCGGTCGTCTCCGCGCCGCTTCACCTTGACCTGCCATATGCACGCAGGTTCCTGGCAAGGTGAGCAGCGGTGCAAGCCCGCGTGCTGCCTGGGCCCCCCGTGCTGACGCCCTCGCTCGCTGGCTCGCCGCCCCCCCACAATGCGCTGCTCGGCTGCAGTACCACCGGGAGGTGGTACCGCAGGGGCGGCCGCCCACCTGGGAGTAGTACTCGACGGAGTGCGCGTTGGTCAGCAGGTAGCGCTGCCCAGGCTCGTCCCCCAGCACCACAAACCCAGAGGAGGTGCTGCTGTACTGGCGCTTGCGCTGCGGGGGGGGGGGGGGGGGGGGGCAGGGGACGTGCGGAGGCAGGGGGGAAGGGTGAGCTGGAGGCAGAGCGCGGCGCACGGAGCACACGCAGACATAGAGCGGTGCGCTGCCCCATACACCTCTGCTGGCAGGTCCGGGTTGCCTGCACCTCGCCCCCCCAGACTTGGCACCGGCCAGGACCCCTCCCCCGGCTGCACATGCCCAACGTGTGCCTCCTGGGCGTCTGAACGCCAGGTTCTGTGGCTGCGCAGATGGAAACACGAAACGCAGTTGGCACGCCGCCGCTGCTGCTGCCGCTGCGCACCTGCCAGGGCAGCGAGTAGTTCGGCTCGGTGTGGGTGCAGTAAATCTTGACCACCGCGTCCATGACCTCCTCCTGCTGCTTCTGCTGCACCAGGGGGGGGGGGGGGGGGGGGCAAGGGCGTGTGGGGGGGAGAGTGTGTGAGACACAGCGTCGTCGACGGTCACCTGGTGGTGGTGCTGGTGCTGCCGGCAGGGATAGAAGGGCGGCGGGGAAGCAGGGCGGGCGGGCGGGCGTCGACCGCAGGCAGCACCCTGCTGGGCCAACACCTGGGCCGCACGTCCGGCAGCACTGACAAGAAGGCAGCGCAGCGTGCAAATGCACAAGCAGATGAGCGGCACAACAGCAGCACAACCACAGCAGTGATGAGGTCGCGACCCCACGCACCGCGGCCGCGTGTGCGTCGCTTGCATCCTCGCTGTCGCTGCCGCTGCCGTTGCTGGCGGGTGCCGACGGGTCGCGCAGCTTCAGCACCAGCTCGTTGCCGCGAAACTCCAGGCTGTCAATGTTGTTCAAATCCAGCTGCTGCAGCTGCGCGCCGCTGATGGAGTAGCCAACGGGCCCGACGGGCCCGGCGGCACCATCGCCGCCCACCTGCTGCTGCTGCTGCACCACCTCATACGCCGACGGCTGCGCTTGCTGCTGCTGCCCTGGTGCTGCCGCTGCTGCCACCACTGCCGGCGACTGCTTGGCAGCCGACTGCGGCGCCTGCTGGCCGCCGCCGCCGCCGCCGCCGCCCTGCCGCTTCTTGGCGCTCACAGTCAGAGGCGCCCTGGAGCGGCTGCATGTGGCTCTCTGTCTGCATGGTGCGCTGGCCTGCAGCCGCTGCCCCCCACAGCAGGCTGCAAAGGGCGCTGTCGGTGGGCGCGCAGAAGCCAGACGCATCGCGGAGAGCCGGTGCGCCGTGTAAATCTCGCTGTGGGTTTGCAGAGCACTGATGTAAAGCGAGGCGGGCTCCCGGCTTCGCGCGCAGGGCGCTTGGTGGAGGCGAAGCGCTGGGGGTCAGGGAGGCGCCTCGGCTATGCAAACACGCAATGAATGATGGTAGCGAGCTTGCCTGGGCTTCAGGATGCCGTTGCGTGGTGGGCCCATGTGTTGCACACATGTTGCGTGGCACGATGAGGCGCAGGGTTGGCCGCCCATCTACAGCAAATTGCGATTGCCCACGCACTTGACGATTTCTGCCGGCCCTGTCACTGCGCCGGCACAGCCCCGAGAGCCCCCCAGCATGGCCCTTGCTCTTGCAGCGTCCCCCACCGCCGCGGCGCAGCTCGCAGGCAGCAACAACCGCAGCAACAACCAGAGGGTGTTCATCAGCAGCGCGACCGCCCCGCTGCGCTGCCCTCAACCACTGCTGCCGTCTCGCCTCTGCCGCGCCGCTGCCTGCCGTCGTCTGGAGGTGGTCGCGATGGCCGCAGCAACGCAGACCAAGAGCGTCTCCGGCACAATGGACGAGTGCCGCAAGCAGGGCAGGCGAGCGAGCGGGGTTGGACCGGTGTTGGACGGGAAGCACCGGCGGCGGCGGCGGCGGCGGCGTGCACCAAATAGGGCCACTCCTCTGCCTGCCGCCTTGCTGTTGCTGTGCTTCTGCATGCAGCCTAGTCACGTCAAGGCCACGCAGGCTTCGCTGCCGCCAACAAGCCGAGGCACACGACAGCCTTGCTAGTCCCCCTGTTCCCCTCTACCCATCCCGGTCTCCCCTCCCGTTCCGGCTTCGCCGCTGCCGCTGTAGGACTGCGCTCATCCCTTTCCTGGTTGCCTGCGACCCCGACGCCGGCACCACTGTGAAGGCGCTGCAGAAGCTGGACGAGGTGGGTGGCCAGCTCAGACTGGGCTGGCTGGCCGTCGGCGCGGGGCGTCAGCGCGGCGGGGAGAGGGACGGGCTGCCCGTGCCCACCGGCGCAGCGTGCACGTGTGCAATGCAGGAACCGGAGGGTTGTACAACAGTCGACGCTTGGCGCATGCAGCGGAGGGAGGCAGGCCTCCTGGCAGGCTCGCTGCGAGGCAGAGCAGCGCTCACCATGCGTCCCTCCGTCCACGCGTCGTGCAGATCGGTGCCGACATCATTGAGCTTGGGGTGCCCTACTCCGACCCCCTGGCCGACGGGCCCACCATCCAGGCCGCCGCCACGCGCGCGCTGCAGCAGGGCACGACGCTCGACAAGGCGAGTGCCGCGGGGGCTCGGCGGGGCCGGCTAAGTGCGGGATGGGGTGGGTGGCCGACGCATGGCACATGCCTGGGAGATGCGGCACGCCATCGTGTGCGTGGCCCCAAACATCGGTTGCTGTAATGGATGTAGGTCCTCCCCTCAAGGAACGCCCAGTGCGACCCTGCCATGCCCCTCCCTCGGCGCAGCTGCTGGCCGTTGTCGAATAGGCCAGCGCCGCGATCAAGGCCCCCATAGTCATGCTTACACATCACGACCTTGCCACCTTTGCATGCCCCTCCCTCGACGCAGGTGCTGGCCGTTGTCAAAAAGGCCAGCGCCACCATCAAGGCCCCCATCGTCATGTTTACGTACTACAACCCCATTATGGCGCGGGGCCTCGACAAATTCTGCCGGCAGGCCAAGGAGGCGGGGGCGTCAGGTGGGCGCGCCGCCGCCGCCGCCGCCGCCCGTGCATGCAATGTTGGATGCATGTCGTGGGGCGCCTCGCTGCTTGGAAGGCATGTGCTGCGCATGCCGAGCTGTCGGCTGTGCCTCTTTGTCTCCTCTGCCGCAGGCCTGCTCGTGCCCGACATCCCGCTCGAGGAAACGCCCTCGATTCGGCAGGTGGCGGAGCAGCACGGAATGGAGCTGGTGTTGCTGACCACCCCCACCACGCCGCAGGCAAGCCCGCCGCCTCCCTCCCTGCTTGATGAACGGGGGCGTGGCAGGCAGGCAGCGGCAGGCAGGCGGCACGCTGGCGGCAGGCGAACGCCTGCATCAGCGCGTTCCAGCGCTTTGGTAGGGCTGCAGCCGCTGTTGCGCGCCGTCGATGCCGACGCGCCTCGCCGTCGTCCCACCCCACCGCGTGCAGGAGCGCATGAACCGTATCGCGCACAGCAGCCAGGGCTTTGTGTACCTCGTGTCCGTGACGGGTGAGCCTGGGGGCGTGCGCGTCGGGGCGGCAGGCTGCTCGAGAATCCGTGCGAGTGTGCCTCGGCAGACTAGCGGTTGCTGCGCAGCCACGCCAAGCCTGTCCCCCCTTCACCCCGTTGCCCCGTGCCCCCCCCCCCACACACACACACACCTCACCCACCACCCACCCACCACCACCACCACCACCACTCTTTCCGCAACTCCTGCCAGGCGTGACCGGCGCGCGCGTGAGCATGGAGTCACGTGTCGAGGGCTTGATCAAGCAGCTGCGGGAGGTGACGGACAAGGCGGTTTGCGTCGGATTCGGCGTCTCCGGACCGGAGCAGGTGCGTGGCAGCATTCTCTTGCAGCATCGTCTTGCCACGCGTGCCTGTGGCGCGGCAGTTGCAGCGCGGGAGCGTGGACACGGAGAGGCGGCAGCATGTGTGATATCTGGCCTGACGCAGCCTCGACCTTCCACCTTGACTCACCTGCTTCTCCCTCGTTTGGCGGTCCCCTTTCCCCCCCGCAGGCAGCCCAGATCAAGGCCTGGGGCGCCGACGGCGTCATCTGCGGCAGCGCGCTGGTGCGGGCGCTCGGCGAGTCTGGTTCCCCGGGTGCGAGGGCGGGGGAGGACAGCAGGGCAGCGGGGCTTGGGTGTGGGAGGGGAAGACCCTGGGTGGTGCAGCTGCTAGGATGTGTGATGGGGTGGGCCGTGGGTCTCACGCCGGCTCCCTGCTCCCAACCTCATATTCTTACCGCCCGCCCCTCCCCGCAGAGGAGGGCCTAAAGCAGATGACGGCGCTCGCAGCCAGCCTGCGGGCAGCCATCTGAGCGGCCTGCTGGCCTCCCTGTTGCCCGCCCCCGTCCTGCTGGGCTCCTCCTCCCCCCCCCCCCCCCCCCCGTCCTGCTCCTATCCCTGCCACTATTCATTCCCCTCCGTGGAACTTGTACCCGTGTGTGACGCCCCTGCTCACACCAGCCGACAGGGCAGGGGAGGCCGACAGCAGGGGAGGCGCACACAGCACAGGATGTCTATGCAGGGGGTGCGCCTGAAGTAGCAGGCAGCGCAGCGCAACGGGATGAAGGCAGGCAGGATGCGGGCATGGCAGTAGGGCAAGTGGGAAGCAGGAGGGGCGTGCCGTTTAGGCGCGTGGGCAGACAAAGGTGCTTTCGTGACGTACATGCAGGCGCAACATAGGGGGTGCGGAGCTGGCATGGGCTGGCCCGTGTGCAGCGGGCGCGCATGCCTGCCGCAGCAAACACGGATGTGGCTGGAGCATGGGGCTGCTCAGGCATCAAGGCCCATCATATCAAGCAGATCGCCCACGTAATCCGCTTCGGTCCCGCCAGCCTGCTGCGCCTGCTGCGCCTGCTGCTGCTCCTGAACCTTCTGGCCTCGCTCCCGGGTGAGCCAGCTGGCATCCTGCTGCTGCTGGGCAGCAGGCGCGCGGGCGTGAGGCGGCACGTAGCGCGGCTTCTGCGGCGCCTGCGCCTGCACCTGCGCCTGGTTCTGCTGCTGCGCCAGAGGCGCATATGCGGCGCTGACCGGGCGCGCGGCACCCAAGGCAGGTCCGCCGTCGCCGCTGCCGCCAGCAGCGGCGCCAGCAGAGTACTCGAAGCCTGGAGGCGGCGCTGGCAGCGGCCCGCGATGGGGCACGCCCATCGCCGCCTGCTCTGGAGACAGCTTGTTCGCCAGAATCACGGTGTGCTGCGCGCGCGGGGTGACTGGCGGCTCGTGGGGGTGTGCCTGCGGCGGCGGCGCGTGCGGCAGCGCCGGCGTGGCTGCCGCGTGAGCTGGCGCCGGCGCCTGGGCCGGCGCGCTGTGGGCATGCATGGGCTGGTGTGCAGCGTGCACAGCGTGCGCAGCATGGCTGGCGGCCATGCCGTGCTGAGGGGGCTCACAGTGCCAGGGGTGCGGCTGAGAGAAGTCTGCCTGCACGGCGATGGGCACTGCCGGGGCGGGCGGCGGCACAAAGTGCGTGGCGCACGAGTAGCCTCCGAAGGGGACCGCTTGCGTGCGCACGTAGCTGCCATCCGGCATCAGCTGTGTGTAGGTGCCGTCGGGGAGCAGCATGCAACCTCCCGCTGCCAGCATGTGCTGCTGCAGGTACGCAGGCTGGTACCAGCCAGCAGGGTAGCCTGCAGCGCAGCCGTACGCCATGCCGTGCTGCCAGCCAGCCGCCTCGTGCGCGGCCTGTTCATACCCGCCAGCGGGGTAGTGGTAGGCGTGCTGCTGCTGCTGCTGCTGCTGCTGCTGCTGCTGCTGCAGGGGCTCGGCCGGCAGGTGGTACTGCCGCCGGTAGTGCCGTGCCGGAGCTGCCGGCGGCGGCGCGTGGCGGTGGGCATAGGCCACCGAGGGCTCCTCGGCAGGACGCTCTTCTGGCTCGCTGTACTGGCTGCCGGAGCTGCTGTGGCGGGCAGCCTGGCTGTATGGGCCACTGCCCTGTGCACTCGACACATGTGGCGGCACGCCGCCGCTGGCGTGGCGCGCCGCTGCGGCGTGGGGCGCAGGAGCTGGGGCGGGCGCCGCCGCCGCCAGCTGCTGGGGCGGGCGCACCGGTAGGAACAGGGGGCTGCCGATGCCGGGCTCCCCCACACGGCCGTCGCCCTGCTGCGGTGGCTGCTGCGGCAGCGGGGGCGACGACGCCTGCTGCTGCTGCTGAGGCGGGTGGGCTGTCGGTAGTGCGGGAGAGTGCGCCGGTGGGCTGGGCTCTGCCTGCTCTGAGCTGCCGCTGCCGGCCCAGGTGACACCAGAGGGGCTGGGTGTGACGGGGCCGTAGCCAGCGGCCTCCTGAGGGGCGAAGAGGGCAGGCTTGGGGGGGTCGCTAGCAAGCAGCTGGGATGGACAAGCAGGGGCATGTGCTGCGCATGTCGCAAGCCATGCGTAGAGGGTGAAATCATTCCACCTTGATGCCCTCTGATGGGCAGCCCGACATGTGGACGCACCTCCTGTGGCGGCGCAGCGGGGGCACTCCAGCCAGCGCCACCTTCCTCCTCGCCGCCCTCCTGCCAGTCGCCGTCCCGCTGTTCCTGCTGCCAGCCGCCCTCCTGCCAGTCACCGTCCCGCTGTTCCTGCTGCCAGCCGCCCCCCTCGCCGCCCTCCCGCCCTGCCCAAGCAGGCTCGGCAGGCTCGGCGGCGCCGGCGCCCCAGCCCTCCTCTGCGCTGCCGCCGCCTCCATAATGTTCCCAACCTGGCTCCCCCTCCTCTGCTGCTGCAGCGGTGGCGCCGTCGCCGTCCCAGCCGCCCAGCTGAGCAGCCGCGACTGCACCGCCGTCGTAGCCTCCCTGCTCTGCGCCCCATCCATCGTACGCCGCCGCTGCCGCCTGCGTCTGTGCCGCCTGCGCGGCTGCCTCCTCTGCCTCGCGCCGCAGCGTCACGCTGCACGGACACAGGTTGCAGCAGGGAGGGTTGAGGGATGACGCGTGGTCAGAATTTCCCGGCGCAACAAACACTCGCTGGCAGCCTGGCATTCTAGTGCTGGGCAACCCGGTGAGTGGCAGGCAGGCAGGCACACAGCTGCAGGCCTGCGCTGGCTTCCCTCACTGTCCTCCCTCCTAGCTCAGTCCGTCCCCTATCACTCACTGTGCGGCTGCCACCTCGTTGCCCAGCCCTCCCTGGAGCAGCATGTCCTGCAGCTGGAACGTGGAGGGAATCAAAGGGGGCAGCGACTGGGGGCAGCGAATCAGGTTGTCAGAGCCCAGTCAGGAAGACTCGGACCCGGGCCGACGCGACATGCCTGGAAAGCATCAGCAGCGCAACAGGCCCATGCAATCCACAGCCGGGTGTGGCGGTGCAGCAGTGGCTGCAGCGCTGACAAGTGAAGAATGATGCTCAACAAGGAAAGAGTCTGCCGCTAGCAGGGCAGCTGGCGCAGCGAGCAGAGCAGCTCCCCTCACCATGGCAAGCTCTGGGTCGCCGCCCGCCACGTCAGCGCCAGCGCAGGCCTCTGCTGCCGTGAAGCCACACGAGCGCAGCTGCTGCTGGCAGGCGGCGTGCTTCAGAGAGTGCAGCACGCCGCCTGCAGCGCCCCAGCCTCCCGCGGCAGCGCCGCCCGCCGCGCAGGCAGGCGGCGCAGGCGGCCGCCACTCGTGCTGCTGCAGCGGCGGCGCCGGCAGCAGCAGCTCCTGCTGGTCCTGATCCCAGGCGGGCTGCATCTTGGTGCCGCCTCCTGGCTGCGCTGCGCCGCCCAGGGTGGGCCACAGCTCTGGTGGCTCCTGAAGCAGGCGAGGAAGCGAATCAAGGGGTGGGCGCTGAGTGGCATGTCGTGACGAAACGGAACCTTCCACGTTGCCTGGCGCTCATGCAAGCGTTGTCGCCAGTGCGCTTGCTGCGTGGGCTGGCACGAACCTCAGGGCAGCAGCAAGGGCTCCGGCATAGGCAGCACGCCGGCCGGACGCACGCCGGCCCGCCCCTCGCGCGCTCAGCCCCACCTGCCAGTAGCCGGCGTCCTCGGTTGCCTGCTCCGCTTCCGCCGCATCCTGCCGTGCAATCCAGTCCGTCTCTCGCTCCTTCAGTTCATCCTGTGAAGGGACAGAACGGCGGAAGGAACGCCTTTGATGCCCAGGGGGAGATGCGGCGTGGGCAGGGAGCAGTGAAACGGAGGCAGCAGAGGGCTGCGAGCAGGCGTCAGGAGGAGCGCCGTGCAGGTGCTGGCTGCCGCGACCCGGCTGTCGCGACGCAGCGCCATGCGCCGCGCATGCCCCTACCGTACAGCTGATGTGCCCGGGCGGATCCTCTAGAGGCCCGCACCTCGTTGTGCGCGCGGAGGCAGCCATAGACGTGGCAGCTACCATCCTCCTCGACGGCCCGGCACATTGTGAGCTCCGGGGGACGCGGCGCGCCGGGCGGCACCCCCAGCTGCTGGTTGCTCGCTGACCAGGCAGGCGGCTTGGCCGGCAGCGAGGTGGCCGTCCATGCGGTGGTGCTGCCATGACGCTGAGTGATGTGTGCGGGCTGCTGCGCGGCGCTGCGCCGGGCGGCGGGCGCGGGCTGCCGAGGATCTCGCGGCGCCGGCGCGGCCTGGGGGGCCGGCGCTTGCTGCTGCTGCTGCTGGGGCGCCTGTGGCTTGACCGTCTCCGCGCCTGCATGAGAAGAGCATACCGGAGTGGCTGAAGGTGCGTCCACAAGCATGCCATGCAGAAGAAGGAGGGCCGAGCCAAGGCAGCATCACTTGCCCACGTGGAGTACCCGGGTGCAGCAACAAACCCCGGCCATACTTGCATCAGGGGCCGCCGTCCCTCCACTTGCTCAACACACCCCACCGTCCCAGCCCCCCGCACCAGTAATGACCCCCTTGCAGAGCCCTCCCAGCGACACGGCTGCCTTGGCGCCGCGCGTGCCCGCGCCTCGCTGCCCAGACTGCTTGTTGCCGGCGGAGGAGCCGCCGGGCGCCTCATGGCGGAAGGCGCCGGTGTGCCAGCCACGGGGGCACCTGGCATGCATGCGAGGGAGATGAGGGAGGGGGGAGGGAAGGGGCCATGACCGTGAAGAGGCGGCCGCGCGCGGCACAATGTCACTGGCACGGCGTTGCACGGCATGTGCAGGCAGCGCAGTGAAATTCGGAAACGGCGCCTCACAGCTGAGCGTGCTACACAAAGCGCCCGCGCACCTCACAGCGTTGGCTTGGAAGCAGGAGACGGGGCGCTGGAGCACGCGCACCTGCGGGACAGGCATTGGGGGAGAGCAAGGCTGTCTCTGGCAGGCAGTTGCATGCGGGTGCGCGTGCGAGTGCGAGTAAGTTGCAGCAGGCGTCGAGCACCAACAGGCCTGCCCTAAGAGCCTGCCCTGTGTTGGTGCCCCTCTCACGAGGGCTGCCGTGTTGGTGTACTCAGCGGACAGGGAGGCCTGCCAGGGTGTCGTGTGGGTGTGGAGAGCGGCGGGCGAAAGGTGAGTGGAAGGTGTCGCGAGGGGCGGGGCGCCGGCGCCGGCGTTGCGAGCTGGCCAGCGTCACGCTGTGCTGCGCAGCATGCGCTGAGGCACGAACTCTCGTGGCACGGCTCTTACCAGCAGGTACTCCACTGCGCATTCCGGATGCAGGCAGCACTGGCCGCAGGCATTGCACTCGGCTGCAGGGCCAGGGGCGGCGTGGGCGGCAGCGGCCGAGGCGGGTGAGCGGCAAGCGGCTACAGCAGCGGGGATTCAGCGATGGCGGAGTGCCTCGCCACGCTGCAGTATCATCGCCTCAGTGAGGTTGAACGCAAGCAGAGGGCGGTAGTATGCTGAAGCGTTCGGGCGACAGTCGATGAGGCTTCTACCTGCGATGTATTCGCCGCCTTCAACAGCGCCAGCACATACATCACACATCCCCGACGATTCCTCCGGCACCGCGTCCGAGTCCTGGGAAACCCGCGCCTCGGCGGGTTTGATGCGGCCCATCTCTTTGAGCTTGCCGCACCCCGGGATCGCAGACGTGAGTGGGGCAGCCTGCCGAAGAATGGAAGCCAGCGCAAAGATGATTGCTTCCTCATGCAGGGCCCAGCGCAGCGGCCGGCGGTCGTCCGGCGGTCGATCATCACGACCGGTGTTTTGTTCTCCTCCCCTCGGCCCAACGGCTGCGCATGCACACATTTACAGGTTCATTCTGCTTGTATCAAGTGATGCCCATCAAGCTCAGAAGTTCGTCGATCTCGGGCTCCTCTGCCGCCGCGGCTGGCGGCGCTGGCGGCGACGCCGCCCACGGCTGCGCCGGCGCCGCCCACTTGTGCTGCAGGGGGTCGACAGAGAGGCCTGCTGCTGCGAGCCCTGCCGCGAAGCCGGCGTCGAAAGCGGAGTCTCCTACCGGAGTGGCAAAGAGCGACGGGGAGGGCGCGGCATACTGCTGCGTGCCATGCAGCGGCGTGGAGGGCTGCGGCGGGTGCCTTGCGGCGGGGGTGCCTTGCGGCGACGCCTCGGAAGCGCCGTACGCCCAGCTGGCGGCAGCTGGCAGCCAGCTTGGCAATGCCAGTCCTGCAGCCGCGCCCCAGCCCGGCTGCTCTACTGCCTCCTGATGCTGGGCATACGCCGCCGCTTCAAAGTAGGCCTCGCCGCCGCCGCCGCCGCCGCTGCCTGCGCTGCTGGCCCCGCCGACGGCGCCCCCGAGCAGCAGCTGCGTGGCCGCCTCTAAGTCTCCGCCCGCCACTTCTGCAGCCTCCGTAGCAGCCTCCCATTCAAACCCCATATCCAGCAAGGCGCTCACACAAGCAAACACTGCCATGTCTGGGTCTTCCTGGCCTGCGCCGCCGCCGCCGCCGCACGCCTCTGACACCGACACCAACGCGCTCTGCATGCGGGCAGGAGAGCAGACAGACGTTGAAACGTGACCGTTTGCCACAGGCCAGCAGGCTGAGATGGCAAGGCTGTTCGTGCGCGGATGGTGCAGGGCAGCGTGCGAGCCCCCTAAAACATGACCCCATGCCCCTGCCTCAGCCCTGGCTGCATCCAACCCACCTCGGATTGAGACGGCGCCGCCTCTGCTGCCTCTGCTGCCCCTGCTGCCGCCGCCTTGGCCGCCTTGGCCTTGCGCGCCTTTGAAGAGGCGTCGGGGGCGAGGCCCGGAATCTCCCTTCCGCCGCCCTGGCCGCCGTCGCCGCGCAGAGGGTCTGGCCATTTGGTCAGCAAGTCTGCATGAGGGGCTGGTGTGGGTCTGCTGGTCATCGGCGGGAGCCCCATCGCCATGCTGGCGCAGCGCCCCTTCTTGCGCCGCACGCCCGCGAGCGTCGGCAGCTGCGGCCGGGCGGGCGCCGCCGCTGGCGCCGGCGGCGCCGCGGGCTGTGCTGGCGCCGCCGCCTGCTTGGCGGGTTTGGACATTTCGGCGCCTGCAGGGGGGGAGGCGGCTCGGTCAGCTGTGGCACTGGGAGTGGAAACGCAGGTCGAGGGCGAGCCCATTCGGAGGGACATGCAGGGTACAATGCCAACCGGAGCACGCTCTGTGCCGCTCAGTGCCCCCCAGCCAGCCGCACGCCGTGGCAGTCACACCCGGACTCGGGCCCAGCAGGCAACCGACCGGCGCACCGATGCAGATGCCAGGGCAGCTGGTGGAGGTCACCACCGCGCCTTTGCCCTTGCCGCCCTTGCTGCCCTTGCTGCCGGCGGCTGCGGCGTGCGCACCGCCGCCGCCGCCCTGCTTGCCGCCGTCGCCGCGCCGCGGGCAGGGCACTCCCTCGGAAGAGTAGAAATAGGTGGGCCGCTTGCGCACCAGCACCCTGCGCGCAGCAGGCAGCATAGGGTGGCAGCAGAGCCGCCGTAGTTCAGGAGATGGGGGCAAGGCAGGGCAGGGCTCTAGCAACTTCCCCCACCGGCATCTGTGCCCTGCAGCCAAGGCGCGTCGGGGCCGCAGCCGGTCTCATGCCCCCGAGGGGCAGGCCTGGGGCAGCAGGGCGGCCACCACTCCCCCGCCCCCGCCCCCGCCCCCGCCCCCGCCGCCGCCGCTCACTTGTACTTGTTCTGAGCCGCCGAGTTGTTGTTGGAAGCTCGGATGTGCTTGTGCAAGTAGTCGCACCCGCACTCGACGTGCGTGCGCCAGGGCCCGCAGCGGGAGCACTCGACTGCGGCGAGCGAGGTGGGGCAGCACGAGCGGGTGCAGGCGAGGTGTCTGTGTATGGTGATCACGAAGTCCTGTGTGCAGCTGACCGGCCACAGACGGTGCATACCTCTTGCCCTGTAGGCAACATTTCCACATGCCGGGCCTGTTCCCGCTGAAGTGGGGCGGCGGCAGGAGAGCGCCGGCCGCCAGCGGCGGCGGCACGGCCAAGCGAGCACCAGCCCCATCGATCGCAGTCCATGGGCATGCCGACCGATTCAAAGCGCACGACGGCGGCTCTAGGCAGGCTCAAAAGCGCTCAATACCAACCTTCAAGCCCGTCGCCCTCCTCGATGGCGACCTCACAGAAGACGCAGACTGCCATATCGGCGGGCTGCGGCCCGCCGATATCGGGTGCATCCTCCGCTGCCGCAGCGGCTGCGTCCTCCCGCTTCCCCCGCCCCATCGCGGGTGGCGAGCAGCGACGTGGCTGGGGCGAGGTGAGCAGCTGCAGTGATGACTGGCGAGCGAATTAGGATAGACCGGCAATCGCTGGAGCATGCGGTTGCTGTGCCATGCTGCCGCTGCCAGAGGCCGCCCCTGCTGGCGCTGCCACTGCCGCAGCTCGCGTTTGTGCATCCTCTCATGTGCTTTTCTGCAGTACTTCAGCTCGAGCATTGCGCAAAACTATCACAAGTTCACTTCTTGGCAAAGAACGAACCGATGCTGCGCTGCCCGGCCCCGGGCGCTGGCTTGGCCTTGCCGCCGCCGCTGCCGTTGCCTGCCTTGCCGCCGCCGCCGTTGCTTGCCTTGCCGCCTCCGCCGCCTTTCTGCTGCTGCTGTGCAATCGGCGGCTGCTGTGCCTGTGGCTGCGCCCCTCCCGCTGCGTCGGCAGGCTCGCCGTCGCCGCCCTCTGCAGTCCGCGCCTTCTTCCCTGCTCCACCCTTTTCCTGCTGCTGCCCCTGCTGCTGCTCCTCCTCTTTTCCTGCCTGCTGCGCCGCCGCCGCCTGCTGCTGCTGCCCCTGGCTTGCAGAGTGTGAAGGCCCCCCATCTCCTGCCGCTGCTGCCGCTGCTGCTGCTCCGTCCCCTCCGCCGCTGCCGCCCTCCTGCGCCGCCGCCGCCGCAGCAGGCCGCTTCTTGCCCGCGGCAAACAGTGTGGCGATGCGGTTGGGAGGGTTGAAGCGGCGGTGCAGGCGCTGCCAGGGCGCGCAGGGCGGGTGCGGCGGCGGCGGGTCGACGTCCCGAAGCTCCAGCACGATACCTAGAGGGGGGATTGCAGCGAAACGAGTGCATGCATGCATGGCTGACCTCCAACTTTCAAAGGCTAGGGACAGGGCACACGCTGCGTGCAGCGCTGCACGTGCAGATGAGCAAGCATGCGCTGAAGCCGTGCCCGCCTGCTTTGCGCCACATCACTGCACCCCCAGCCAACCAATGCAGCCCGGCGCCTGGGCTACAGCCTGCGACCGACCCACCCTCCCCACACCACCCACACCACACCACAACACCCACCTGCATGGTCGCTCCACTTTGGAGGGATGGCCTCTGCCGACAGCCCCTCGCACGACACCACTCGCTCCAGCAGGCCGGGGGTGGCAAGCACGTAGTCGATGCGAAGGCCCTGCCGAGAGAGGGGTGCACAAGGCAGGGGTTGACCAAGGCAAAATGGTTTGCCAAAGTCGTGCGAACGCACGCTGCGCATGGAGCGCAGGAGGCCAGAGAGGCTGCCTGCGTGCGCAGGTAAAGGAACCGCGCGCGCCGGCGCCGGCGACAGCTGGCGAGGCACGACCGGCTGCCGACCAGCAGCAAGGCGCTCGCACGGTGTTGAAGGCGCGCGCCGACGTCTTCTCGTTCCACACGGTGTAGGTGGAGGCCTCCTCGGGGTGCAGGCGGCGCCAGACGTCTGCCAACGGGGGCAAACAGGTGGAGCTGGAAGGTGGGTTAAAGGCGACCTCAGGGGCCTGGGTTCGGGCTCACGCGCCATGCGCTGTTGATTGCACGTACGGCGGAGAACCAGTGGTACTGGCAGCGGGCTGCGAGGACCACCCCTGCTTCCACCTTCCCCACCGGGGCCCACTGTCTGGACCGCCGTCCCGCATCGCACACCTGGATAGACGTCTGTCAGCGCGCGCAGCGCCGCCACCTCCTCTGCGCTGTAGTGCTGCTCGAAGGGGCCCAGCGCTGGGTGCATGTCGCGGGGCTCGGCCGGCACGTTGAAGTCTCCGACGATGAGCAGCTGTGGGAGAAGGGAGGGGCGGAGCAGGGTGATGCAACGACTGTGGAGCACGGGGGGAGGGGGGCGGGGTGATGGAACAAGCTGCAGATGAAGGGGGGGGGGCGTAGACGAGCGTGTGTGAAGGGCCGCTGAGCAGCACACGGTGTCCCAGCCGTGCACCGTGCACCCACCTCTCGCCCGCCCGCCGTCAGCTCGGCGCACTTGCGGCGCAGCGCCTCCAGGAAGCGCAGTTTGTGGGGCAGCCGGGCGCGCGCGGGGCGATCTCCGGCGTTTGGCACGTACACATTGACGAGCAGGAAGGTGCCATGGTCTGTGACGACGACCCTGCGGCGGGAGGGAGGGAGGCCCAGGCGTGCGGCTGGGAGTGCAGCTGTGACCCACAAACAGCCCTCGTAGTATGTGACGACGACCCTGCGGTGGGAGGGTGGCCCAGGCGTGTGGGTGGGAGTGAGCGCGCGGCCGTCACACGCGCACCGTGCCTGCGGCTGCGGCTGCGGCTGCACCTCTCTGCTTCCCCCTGGCAGCGCTTGCCAGACTGCCGCCACCCACCCACCCGCCCTCCCTCCCACCGGCCCACCCGCCCTCCATTTCCCTCCCTGCCCTCTGTCTCCCTCACCTCCCCTCCCGGTTTAGATCTGCCTTCTCCTCTTCCTCCTCCCCCTCTGCCGCCTGCAGGCAGTCTGCCTCAGCTGACAGCGGCGCCCAGGCCTCCGAGGCGTACGTCGTCACCCCGCTGTAGCCTTTCTTCTCTCTGTAGAGAGATAGGTGGGCAGTGGGCGGACGCGGGCGAATGCTTTCTAAGGGGCGCAAGTCCACTGTTGGTTGGGGGCGCGGCAGCGCCACTGGGGCGACCGCACGCAGGCAAGCCGCCTCCACACCCTGTGCACCGCCCCTTCTCCCCGCCATCCACGCACTGCCTACACCCATTTCTCTGACTTTGATTTATTAGATTTTGATTTAATATAGTGATATAAAAGAAACCACCCACCGAGAGGTGGCCCAGAAGGACTGCCAGCCATCCACGCAGGCCAGCTCCTTTGTCAGCTTGTCTTCGATCACTTTAGACTCCTGGAGTTGAGTTGACAGAAAGCAGGCAATGGCAGGGGCAGTGAGCGTGCAGGCGTGGCGCAGGCAGACACGCCCGCACGAGGCGCGTCGCCAGCTGTTGGTCCTCGCACCATGCGAGTTAAGCGGTCGTAGTTGGCAGCCTAAACGAGTACATGCTAGCACCACCATCGCCGTTCATGCAAGTGGCACCCACCCACCTGCAGGCACACAATGTCCAGCTGGTGCTCCTCAAAAAAGCCCTTCCAGCAGCCGTACTTCAGCACAGCGTTGCGCACGGTGGGCGCCTGCGGTGGTTGAGCCAGACGCGTGTCACTCCCACTCAATCGCCGCATCCCGGGGGCACGGGTGGTGGTGGCAGCGGCGGCAGGCGGCGGCGGCACCACAGCGGCGGCGGGTGGGGCACCGACAGCGCCAGCATCGCACCAGCGCGTTGATGTTCCATGTGAGCAGCCTCATTTTGTTGGCAGAGCCACCTGCGCGTGGCCACGGCTCAGAGGCCGCGAAAAAACTGCTGGCTGCTCACGGGGGCCTCCTGGCACCTCCTGGTCGTCTTACAGACTGCTGCTGTACTCACAGGGTGCTTTGAAACCAGCAAAGGTTGGCGATGGCGGCCTGTAGCGCGCGTTTGTGCAAGGAAACCCTCATTTGTTGCGGCTTGCATTTCTCGCTGCACCCGGCCTCTGCTCTCCCCCTGTCTTTGTTCCCGACATCAGTCAGCCATCCATGGCGTCAACAGCATCGCACCATTCCTCCCGCTTCCCTACATCCCAAGGGACTGAGCCGCTGAAGTCGCCAATGGGCTTGAGAGCCGCGCTCGTGCTCCTCTTAGCAGCCTTGGGTGTCAATGGACGGGCGCTGAAGAATGACACCGTGCAGTGTGTTGTTTCGGAAGTAAGTTGGCACTGACGTACCGGGGGGGCGCCACACGCCCACCGCCACCAGAGCAACAGCACACACACACACACCATCATCGCAGCGACCGCCCTCCCGTGCTGCAGCCCAGCGGCGACGTGACGCTGACGCTGGGGCGCTTCCAACCTTCAGCAGCGCAGCAGTGCGCAGCCAGCGACCGGGCGGCAGCGTGCCCCGACCCAGCAGAGGTGCTGCCCGGCTCACAGGCTCCCTTTTGGTGGGGCACCGCCACCGCTGCCTACCAAATCGAGGTGGGCATTGATGAGACGCTTGGGATGGCAGAGGAGGGGCGAAATAGAGTGGCAGGAAGCAGCTGGTTCAGGGCCTGCACAGGGAAAACACGGCTCGGCGGTGCAGCTGCGCCCCTGCCCCTGTGCCCCTGCCCTTCCCGCCACGCAACGCAGGGCGCCGCCGCAGAGGGCGGCCGCACGCCGTCTGTGTGGGACGCTTTTGCGCACACGCCCGGCAAAACGTCCGAGGGGGACACCGGAGACGTGGCCGTGGATTTCTATCACAGGTAGCGAGGGCTGCTGCAACGGCGGTCGCATGGAGGTCGAGGGGTGGTTGGGTAGAGGGAGGGGCAGGGTGTGGGGCGGGCAACGGTGCGGGCGTGGGCGCTGAGAAGCCCCTGATGTTTTCTCCCCCCGCAGCCTCCTCCCCCCTGCACCCACCTCAGCCTGCACCCAATCTCTACGCAGGCACCAAGAAGGCAGGGCGCTGCTGCGCTTTCCGGGCCTCCCCGTCCTGCGCCGCCCTCCACCTCTCACCCCCTCCCCCGTCTCCACTTGTGTATGCCCCCGCTGCCTTTGCTTCGCATGCGCAGGTACGCAGAAGACGTTGCGCTGATGCGGTCGCTGGGCGTACGCAACTTCCGCTTGTCCCTCTCCTGGACGCGCCTGCTGCCACACGGCACCGGAGAGCCCAACCAGGCGAGCCACTGGGCACCCAAGTAACATGCATTATCCCTCTCGACACGAGCCAGAGGCATTCGCGGGGTGTGGGTGAGCAGGCACCTCTTGCCACGTGTCGAGAGCTCTCCTTGCCGCGGTCTCGCACTGCAGGAGGGCGTGGCGTTCTACTCTCGGCTGATTGACGCCCTCGGGGCTGCCTGCATCGAGCCCTTCGTCACGCTGTGAGCCTGGCACCGACTGCACCGCGGCCACTGCCGCCGCCGGCCCCCACTGTGCATGCCAGTGGCGTTGCTGCTCTGCCGCACGACGGAACACCCTGTTGCCTGGTCCACCCGACCACCCATCCGCCGCCTGGTTACCACGGGGCGCGCGGTGGGTCAGGCCCCGTCCACCCAGAGTGCCCCGCCCAGCCACCCTCCCTCCCACCTGCACACAGCTACCACTGGGACTTCCCTCTGAGCTTGTACGAGCAGTACGGAGGCTGGACCACCGAGCGGGTGGTCGCAGACTTCACTGCATACGCAGAGGTGGGGTGCTGCCGCTGCCGCTGCGCTGCCGCCGCCGCTGCTGCCGCCGCTGCTGCCGCCGCTGCTGCTGCCGCTGCTTCCGCTGCTGCTACTGCAGCCGCCGCAGCTGCTTTGACAAGCAGCAGCTGCAGGCAGCAGGGGCCCACACTCCTCGCGCTGCGCGTTGCTCCTCCCCGCCAAGCAGGTGGCTTTCAAGCTGTTTGGCGACAGAGTGAAGAATTGGGTGACGCTGAACGAACCCGAAACGTTCTGCGACCAGGGCTACGGCTCAGGTAAACCTGCCTGCTTGTAGTGCCTTGCTGATGCACACGCCTCCTGCCTGCTTTGCGCTGCCGCACACCCAGGCCTGCGGGTCTCAAAGTCTGCCTCCTGCACCACCTGTCTGCTCTGCTTCCCTCTGTTGAAGGCGTGCATGCCCCGGGGCGCTGCTCCGACCGCGCACGCTGCACAGAGGGAGACTCGTCCACCGAGCCACACCTGTGCAGGCGTGGCAGCCGAGTGGGGGGGGCAGGGACGGTGCTGTCTGGCTCTGCACCAGCGGCTGTTGCCTGCCAGGCCCGCGGCGGGGGCGGGGGGGGGGGGGGGGGGGGGGGGGGGGGACCTGCTCCCGCGCGCTGCCCACGCTCTCGTTCTCGCCCCTCTCCCTGCCCTGCAGCTACTACGCTCTGCTGGCGCACGCTTCTGCCGTCCGCTCCTTTCGGAAGCTTGTGCCAGGCGGGCGCATCGCAATGTCAACTTCAATTGGCATGTCAGTGCCCCTCACCGACAGCGCTGCCGACGTTGCGGCGGCAGACCGCCAGCAGGTGGGGGGCAGGGCCGCCTGGCTGCCTGCTTGCCTACGGCTGTCTGGTGCATGCCGGCACGACAGCGGTGCTGCTTGATTGCTGCTGTCGAGAGCACAAGGGGTGGGGTGCAGTGCTGACGCAAGCAGGCTGTGACCACTGTCCACTAGCCTCCAATCCCACCAGACCTTCAACGCCGGCCACTTTCTCGATCCCATTTACACCGGAGACTGGAGCGACGTGCGCAAAGCAGCGGTCGGCTCTGTGCTGCCGGCGTTCACGCCGCAGCAGCGGCAGCTGCTGCTGGACACTCGGGTGGGCAGGACTGAGCGGGGAGAGCAAGCCGAGGGAGGAGAGACGACGCTTGCATGGAGGAGGTGCCTGCTGTGGCTGGCTGTCCATCCACCCTCAGGGGCTCTTGGGGCCGCATCGTAAACCCTGCTGCACCCCCCATTCCCCCGCTGTCCAGCAAGACTTCATCGCGCTGCAGCACTACACCGCGCGGGTGGGTGCGGGGGTGGGCAGGGGTGGCACGTGCGCGGCACCGGGTAGAAGAGCTCTTGGCCACCGGCGATTCTTTATCACAGGTACCTTCCGGTCCTGGACTCTTTGACCCACCCCTTCTCCCACCTCCCATGCACTCCCACAGTACACCTACCACAATGCATCGGCGCCGCCCCTCTACGCCAGCGACACGACCGTGGGAGCCGACGGCGTGCCGCTGCCCAGGGCAGACTCCCCGTGGCTCCACGTCTTCCCATCGGTGCGTGTGCGCTTGGGACGGGGACACCGGCAGTGGGGGCTCGCGGTGCGGGCGCTGCTGCCCCTCGTCTGTCCGCCTGCATCGCCTCCCTCCCTCCCCCTCCCTGGCCCTTGCTGCCAGGCTTTCCGCGACCTGCTTGGCTGGCTGCACAGGCGCTACAACCAGACCATCATCGTCACAGAGAACGGGTGCTCGGCGCCAGGTGTGGGACATCGCACAGGCAGGCCCCCGGGGGTGCAGGCACGAGTGCTGTGGTGTGTGGCTTTCGAGTCCCTGCTCCGCAGCGTGGTCGCCCTGCGTGCCCGACCCCTGTCGCATATAGCGCTGCCCCTTCGTACACACGCCAGGCGCAGACGGCAGATCCGTGCGGGGGGCCCTGGGCGGCCCACTGCATCGGCCCCTGCCCCGTCACCCCGCGCGCTTGCCCGCTGCCAGGAGAAGGCAGCCGGCCCATGCACGAGGTGCTGTGCGACCTCGACCGCTTCAGGGTGGACTACTTTCGGCAGTACATCGGCAATGCAACAGCAGCGGTAGAGGAGGACGGAGTGATGCTGGAGGTGCGGAGGAGGGGCCAGCCAGCTCGCTGTGTTGTTGCTGGTCGCTGCTGGCCTGAATCAGGCAGGTCGGCGGAGCTGAGGGCCCGCAGGGATGTCGCAGGAGGGATGTCACATCCCTCTGCCAACAGTGCTCACTGGGTGGACCCTGCATTCCTGCGAAGTGCAGGAAGGCTCACGCCCCTCAACCTGCCTCCCGGTCTTCCTACCCACAGGGCTACTTTGCATGGAGCCTGCTGGACAATTTCGAGTGAAGGGGGGGAGGGGGGGCGCTATCGCAGGTTGCTACTGCTGGTGCCAGCAGCGTGCGGCCTGCCAGGAGCACCCGGCGCAGCCAGCGCCAGCTCCGCAGCGGCTGCTGGCACAGGCCGGCACCGACCACTAAATTTTATTTCTTCCCACCGCAGGTGAGAAGACGGTTATAGCAAGCGCTTTGGGGTCACGTATGTGGACGTCAAGGGTACGTCAGGTGCAGCTTCCACGCAGTTGCTGGTACTGTGCCTCCTGCAGAAGTTGCAGACTGCCAGCTGCTGCCGCCAATGCCGTCGCCGCCGCCGCTGCTGCAGCTGCTGTCATGGGCATGTGGCCCCTGTGACTGCTGCCAACTGCAATTTTCTGCTGCAGGCGACCTCGGACGCCATTACAAAGCCTCTGGCATGTGGCTCGCCCGCCATTTTGGCACCGCAAACATCACGGCGCCGCCGCCAGCATTGCCAGCAGGCGGCGGTGGCAACGGAGTTGACTCTGCCGCTGGTGTGCCTGCCTAAGGCGCCCGGACACGCAGCTCCCGGAGTTTGCAGTACTGACAGCGGCGCCCCATCGCCCGACAGCAGCACAGCCGCTGTGCCCTCGTGACCGCTGTAGCCGGCAGCCCCGGACCACAGAACCAGAGGCAGCGAGGGGCTCATGGGGAGCTTTTGAGCCAGTTCATTGCTCTATTAATCCGTACCTGTATTATAATGCTCTTGCTCACATCTTGTCCCTTGTACGTTGATATTTGCAAAGGCCAATGCCTCGCTTACATGCAGCGGCAGCCAGCACAGGCGCGGGCGATGCGGCGGCAGGGGCCAATAATCAAGTGGGGCGCTTTTCGCAATGATCTTCGCGTGTCTAGATTGATCCGAGAGAGTGTACAGGCTAGGGCTATGGTGCTGGGCTTTCTCAAGCGCCTTGGCCACCTGCCGGGGAGCCACCACGATGACGCCGAGGGCAGCCTCATCGGAGGGCGCTACAAAGTGATCCACAAGCTTGTAAAGGGCGCTTATGCCACTGTGAGCTGCCCGCAGCCTGCGTCCGACGTCAGCCTGCGTCCGACGTCAGCCTGCGCGCGCCGTTCTCGTGCGCTCTGTATCGCGCCCTCCTGCAACGCAGAAGGCTGCCTGGCGCGGGAGGGCTCGGTTTATCATGCGCATGAACATGGCACTCGTGGGCGGCGCCAGACGAGGCGCCGGCGCCAGCGCCTCAAGCCAACTCCTCTGGCTGCTCCCCCTCCGCAGGTGTACATGGTGGAGGGTCTGGATGGCCGGAGGTTCGCTTTGAAGAAGACTGACATTGCGACTATGGGAGAGGCGGACAGGTGACGGTCTGTTGCAGCACGCGGTGGGGCGGGCCCGGGGTGGGGTGGGGTTTGCGCCGGGCGGGCAGCGCCGCCGCTCTGCTCCCCTTGCAATGCACCGACAGCTTGAGGCGGCACAGCTGCTGCACGCGCTGTGCGAGCAGGCCTGCACAGCACGGCGGTATGCTGTATGGCGGCATGTGCCGTTTGCCGCAGTGGCCTGCGCCCCAGCGCTGCTCCTGGGTGTAGCCACCGGCTGTGAACCGCCGCCCACTGCCCGTCTTGCCTGCCCATGCACTGCAGGCGCACGGCGGTGAACGAGCTGCTTCTGCTGGCGAGCCTGCATCACCCCAAATCGTACAGGTCAGCTTGTGCAGTCAGGGAGGCTGCGCGCCAGCTGCTGTCGCCGTCGCTGCCGCACGTGCTGCGCCCACCACTGGCACCTACCGCCTGCCCTCCGCTGGCGGTTGGCAGGCTCTCACCCAGCAGCCCAACAAGAGGTGGCCTGTATTGTGAGCGTAGCAATGTTGCGCATAGACAAGGGCACTGCAGCACGGCGAACACGCATGACTGGCATGTGAGGCCCCGCCTAGACCGGCCCCGCCGCAGTTCAACGAGGCGTTTGTGGAGGGGGACGCGCTGTGCTGCGTCATGGGTTTGTGCCTGGGCGGCAGCCTGCACCAAGTGATCAGGTGCGCCCGCAGCAGGCGCCGCCCGCGCGCTGTGCCGCACGCTGCTGGCCCATGCATGACATGCCGTGGCCGGCGTCGGTGGCCGGCGCGGGGTGGCGGTGCATTCCCCCTCAGCCTGCATGGCATCTGTTGGCGTACACCACTCCCGTGCGCCTGCTTGCCCGCAGCGCGCACGCCGAGCTCGGCAGCCGCATCCCAGAGGCTCAAGTGTGGAGCTACCTGCTGCAGGCTGCCCACGGGCTGCACTACCTGCACAGGTGCTGTGGGGGCGAGGGCGGGCGCGCCTCTGTTTGTCTGGTTTGTCTGGTTTGCTGGCTGCCGGCTGTTGCACACTGGGTGCACGCATTCTTGGCATGGCGCTGCCGCTGGCCTGCCGGTGCGCTGGCCTGCCTGCCCGCCTGCCCGCCTGCCTGCACCCCCGCCAGCCCACCCCCGCCAGCCCACCTGCTTGCCTGCCGCGCCCCCTTGCCGCCCGCAGCAACGGCGCGACATCATGCCAGCAAACCTGCTGCTGGTGTCGGGCAGCGGGCTGCTCAAAATTGCAGACCTTGGGGTGGCAGGCGTTCTCGCCAACGTGAGCCTGCAGGAGGCGCGCTGTGCGGGCTGGGGGGACCGGCAGGGGTGGGGTGGGCGGGAGGGAGGCCGTCGCCCAGCGGCCGCCTGCTTGCTGTGCCCGCTGTGCATGACCCCCCCGCCACCCGCCAGCCCAACAACCCTGCTCTTCGCCCAGAGGCAATAAACCCACCCATCCACCCACCCACCCCTGCCTCACTCGCACCCGTGCAGGCGGTTGGCACAACGGGGTTTGCTTCGCCAGAGGTGACGGCCGGGCGCACCCAGCCCGCCAGCGACTGCTTCTCTCTGGGCATGTGCCTGTACGAGCTCTGCATGCGGCGCTCCCCCTTTGGTGCTGCCAGCGAGGCGGCGGTGGCGGCGGCGGTGCAGGCCTGGGGCCCGGCTGATGCAGCCGAAGCCGCCGCCGCGCTCTTCCCCGACTACATCCCAGAGCTGGTTGGCTTGCTGCAGGCGCTGCTCCAGGTTGGCCCCGCACTGGTTGCCTGGAAAGCAAGCGGGGTGCTGTGCTACGGCTGCGTCGTGGGATTGTGCCGTGCTGCGCGGCGCTGTGTGTGTTGTGCTGCCATCCTGAGCAGCGCTGCACAGCCTTGGTGTGGGTTGATGCCTCCCTGCGCCTGCCTGCCTCCCCTGCTGCCTCGCACAGCCCGACCCTTCAGCCCGCCCCACGGCCGGCCAGATACTGGAGAGACACGCCACGCAGCAGCGACTGGCCACCCTGCCGCAGCCGCCTGCGGGGGATGCCTGCGGGCGGCGGTGGGACGCTCCGGTGAGAGCAGCCGGCCAGTCAGGGGGCGCCCGGCGCAGCGGGTGGGTGGCGCGTTGGCCGTGAGGGCACAGGGCAGAGCTGTGACGCGAGGCCGCCTGGCTTGCTTTGCTGCCAGACGCCGGCCTCTGGCGCTCGGCGCCCTTGCCCAGCCCCTGCCCTGCCTGCCTGCTGTGGTGCCTGTCCGCTGCAGGAGTACCAGGGAGGGCCCCACATCCTGCCGTCCATCGAGCTGCCGGCCGACCTTTCGCAGCTCGACGCACGCCTGCCGCAGCCGTGCTGCGGCCGCATGGGCAGCCCCCGGGCGCAGCACGCGGCGCACCAGGCGCAGCAGGGGCAGGCACAGCAGCAGCAGCAGCGGCAGCAGCAGCAGCAGGCGCCGCTCACGCATGAGCAGCAGGCGCAGCGCTGAGGAGGGCAGGGCAGCTGGAGCGCATCAGACGGCCGCACTGCGCGTCTCAGGGGTGGATTGTTGAGGTCTGCCGGTCGTCCATGGCAACGGACGTCAATGCCTGTACACGCTTCCTCAAATATACAAGTGCTGACAAAATGAGGCGGGCGCATGTGAGGAGCAGCGGTGGAAGGCGGCGGAAAAGAAACGGCGGTGGCGGCGGCAGCGGCAAGCCGCTGCTGACCGCCCTTCGCATGGCGTAACTTTCGGCGCTGTACAATCATCAGCCTGCACTCCGGAGCGAGCAATGGGGGCTCTGCTGTGGCCGACGGTCAGCCGGCTGGAGGCGCCGAGTCTGAGGCAGAGCACAGGGCATCAGCGTGCTTGTTTATGACACATGCCAGCGACGTGTGAACCATCCAGGACGCCTAGCAAGGAGGCGGCTGCATGGGCGGCTCCGCCGACTTCCGGAGTGCCCGCCCGCCACCTGGGGTGCATCGGCGAGCCCGCTTTTGAGTCTTCACACTTGCAAGCTCGTTTCACCGCACTCTGTCCGCCGCAAGCACTCGTTGCCATGTCCCGGCGAGCTCACCTTTTGGTGGCCCTGGCTGCCTGTCTGGCGCTTGCCGCCGTCGCACATGCTCGCGCGATCAGTGAAGGCGCTTTGCCGCAGCCAGGTGAGACGTAGGAGCGAAACTCGCACTAGCCATCTCAAGATCTCCACAGCGCTCACGCTCAAACATGTCCACTCACCCACTCCCTTCCCCCACTGCTGCAGGCAAGCCAGGGGACTCGGTGCGGCTGGCGCTTGTGCAGAGGGCCGCCGACTCCACAGGCGCCTCTACCGGCGCCAGCGCCGGCGCCGGCGGCGTTGCACTTGCGGCGGCGGGCGGTGCAGCCACCACTTGCCGCAATCGCCTCACCAATTGCGCCAAGTGGAAGGCTAACGGCTACTGCGCTGCAACATGGTTCTACAACGACCGCTCCGTGGGCAGCTACTGGTGCCGTAAAACGTGCCGCAAGTGCGGTACGACGACCGGCGGCACAACGACCGGCGGCACGACGACCGGCGGCACCACCGCCTGCCCTCCCCCGCCACCCCCCTCGCCTCGTCCCGACGTGGGCATCGCCAGCAGTGAGCAAATGGGGGTATTGAAGGGGAGGCCTACAGAGAGGAGGCTGGATGCGGCAGCAGCGACAAGCACCGCTGCTTGTGTACTAGCCCACACCTCATCACCCACCCACCCGCCCGCCCCACACCCCCAATCCGGTAACCACAGGCTGGCAGGTGTCGCTGCTGTCGCTGGTCAACTCGGCGCGTGCCAAGGCCGGCGCTCCGCCGCTGTGCCTCAACGCGGCGCTTACAAAGGCGGCACAGGACCACAGCCAGGACCAGGCCAAGCGGAGGGACATGAGCCACACAGGTGAGTGGCTGGGCGGCTGCTGGGCGGCTGTGCCGATCGCGCTTGCACCGTGGAGGTGCACGGGCACGTGGCACCGACACACGCATGCCATGGCATGGACACTTTGGTTGGTCCAAGCAGCAGTGTAAGGGTGGCTCTCCCCCTTGTCCCCCTTGTCCCTCTGCATCAGGCGGGGACGGTTCAGACGTGGGACAGCGCGCATTGCGCGTCGGCTACAGCTGGCGCGCTGTGGGCGAGAACGTGGCGTGGGGGTATTCCACCGTGCAGGCGGTGTTCGACAGCTGGATGGGCAGGTGAGATCATTAGCGGGGGCGTCGGGGGGCACGGCGGGTGGTGATTGGTGCCCGACTCACGCTGCGGGCACGAGGCTTTGTGATGGGATGTTCAGACCGTGCGCAGCAGAGCGAGCGCTGCAGTGCTCCCACCCGCATGTGCGCTGCTCCCCACCGTCCGCCCTGCAGCCCTGGCCACCGTGCCAACATCCTGTCCACCGCGTACAAGCACACAGGACTGGGGCAGGCCACCAGCGACGGCATATATTGGACGCAGGCAAGCTGGCGGGGGGAGGGGGGGGAGTGGAGAGTCGGGGAGCAGCCCTCGCGCAGCCCTGCGTTCATGCGTGTGCCACGTGCCGTCACGCTGACTCACCCCGCTGGCTGCCCCTCTCCGCCCGTAGGTGTTTGGCAACTCCGTCAGCCAGGGCTGCACATGAGGCGCCTCCTGCCGAGGTGCCATCCGCCGCTGCCGCCACTCTAGCATGGCCCCAGCTTGCTCCAGCTCACTGCAACCCCGTCCGATCCTGCGCCCCACCGCTGCGCACTCCAGCATCCCCCCCACCGCGCCCTCCTCCGCCCGCATCCTCTTTTGAATGTCCACGTTGCCGCAGCTTCCCAATTCCCTCGACCATATATATCCGTTTTGCCTCCTTCTAGTCGGCTTTGACCTACGCATGCTGTGCACGCACGCTTTGCCGCTCTTCCCGCCCTTGTGCCACCTACCCGTTGATGTACCTCCTTTGCCGACTGCTCTGCTGCTCAGCAACCTTGATACCCGCGCCACACAGCCCCGATCCTCTGCCTGTCAAATTTTGCATGGGCTGCCTCACCCAACCGTTACGTATCAGGCCAACTTCGGTGGGCTGCACACGTGTGAAAATGTGAGTTGGAACACAGCAGGGAAGCGGTGAGAAAATAGCGGTGGAGGGGGCGCCTTGGGCAAAAACTGGCGCGAGGGCAATCATTGCAAGGAAGGAGGGATGCAAGGATGGCCGGCTGCGATTGACTACCGCACCCCGGCTGCCTCAGGCAGGGCTGTTGGCAGGGCTGCTCGTGGGGCTGCTGACTCTGCTGTCGTCGGGGCTGACAGGCGCAGCAGAGGTTGCAGCAAACGGCGAGTGCAGCGGGCCTCCACCCTCGGGGGACAGCGCTGCAGGCGGTGGTGCGCCGTCGCCCGGCCAACCGCTGCTGCTGCAACTGAGGTACGCAGCCGAGGCAAATGGCGTGTGCAGCGGCTCGGCCGCTGCCGTGAGGGGAGGTGTAGGCGCGCCGCCGCCGCCGCTCCCGCCATGCCGATGTCCACTGCCACCGCTGCTGCCACTGCCACTGAAAGGAGCTGCTGTGCTGGCTGCAAACGGCGAGTGCAACGGCCCGGCGGCCGCTGTAAGTGGCGGCGTTGGCGCGCTGACCGCGCTGCCGCCGCCACCGCCGCTGCCGTTGTCGCCGTGCCAGCGCGCACTGTTGCCCGCGCTGCCCCCTCCCAGTGAGGCACACGAGGGGGTCGAGGAGGAAAACGAGGCATCCGTCTCTGTCAATGTCGACTGCCGCTGCACGTACGCTGCCTCTGCTGCTCCTGCTGCTGCTGCTCCTGCTGCTGCTGGGTCGTTGCCCGCCAGCTGCGCCTGCTCGGCACGGAGGCGGTGCAGGATGTGAGGGAAGGCGGGCCGAGCCGTCGGCTCCTCCGCCCAGCACTCCTCGATGAGCGCTCGAAGGAAGGGCGGGCAGTGGTCGGGCAGGGGCAAGCGCTGCGCGGGGAGGGTGGGCGTGGAAGGGAGGGGCGGGGCGCGGGTCAGGCGGGTGCACGCCTGCGGCGGGGCATGGCGCACAGCGTGCACAGCGTGATTCAACGCCAGCGCTGCAGTGGTGCCGATAGTGTATGCCTCTGTGCAGCACCTGCGTATCACCTGCCACATGCACCCCACTTGGAAGACGATCGCACGATTCAAACCAGCGCTGGAGCACCTTTGACTCACCTGGCGCATGACGCCCACTTGGAAAATAATCTGCATGGGGCCCGCCAGCTGGCGCCACGGCACCCGCCCGCTGTTCATCTCCCAGAGGAGGACAGCGAAGGAGTAGACGTCCACCTGTGGTCGGTTGGACAGGAGTGGGGGCACACAGAGGGGGGTAGGGTCTCACGGTGAGATTGGGTGTGGTTGGGTGGGTGAGTGGGTGGTGGCAGGCCAGGTGGGAGGGGGGCAGCGTGCCACGCTCCGACAAACGGCAGAAGCGAATGAGATTGTCATGGGCCTGTCAGCCACCACACACACGCTGGCGAGAGGGGGGAAGGGGGGAAAGCAGACGCAGGCAGCGAGTGGGGGAGCGGCGCATTCTGCCGCGCCATGCCGCCATGCCCCCCCGGGGGGCCGCCCCTGCCCGTGCCCCCCACACTCGCCTTCTCCGTGATTGGTTTGCTATCAAACATCTGCAAGGGAAGCGGGTAGGACAGGAAGAGCAGGACATGCGGTCGAAGCCAGCCAGTTCTCAGGAATGGGGATGTTATTTAGGCCTGCCAGCCTGGTTGCAGGCCGTGCCGCCATCCCGCAGCCACCATTTCAACTCCCCATCCCCACCCTTTTGCCCCTCCCCACCCCCTGGCTCGCCTCTGGCGCCATGTAGGCAGGCGTGCCCGCCTGCCCATTGGCCGTGCTGACGAACGTTTTATCCTTGTACTTGGAAATGCCTGGCAGGGCGCAGGGGAGAGAGGACGAGGCACGGCAGGTGCCCAGGGGGGGAGACGATGGGACACCAGGTGGGGCTCCTGGTGGGGGTGCCTCGCGCAAGCGGCTTGCCTGGTGCAGCCCAGGCCCGTGCCCTCAGAGGCAGCACAACACAAATTTGTTTGATTGATTGCGACTGCCTGCCCCACGCGCTGACCATTCATGTACAGGCAGTCCTGCTGTGTCACATCACATGTTTGTGAACTCACCAAAGTCGCACACCTTGGCGCGCCCCTCGCTGTCAAGCAGCACGTTCTGCAGGACGCGGGGTGGGGGGAAGCAGTGTCGATGGAGCTGGTAGGCAGCCGCACAGCGCGGTGCCTGCCACATACCTACCCGCCTCCCAGCACGTGTGCCCGTCTTGCTGCCTGCCCCCCACCCCTACCCAACCTCCCCCCCTCCCCCCCCACCTGTGGCTTCAAGTCTCGGTGCACGATGCGGGGGTGCAGGTAGCACAGCGCCGCCGCCACGTCCGCCGCCACCGCAAGGAGCTCGCGGTAGGGCAGCGGCGCGCGGCGCCGCGCCCCGGGACGGCCGTGCAGGCGCTGGTGCAGGGAGCCGCCGTCGCACAGCTCCTCGATGATGCAGATGTTGGGAGGGACTGCAGGGGAGACGGGCAGTCGAGGGCAGGGGGAGGGAATTGAGGGGAGACCCTGGTTCTCTGCTTGAGTGCAGGCTAGCAGGCTGGGAGAGGGGGGCCCCAGGCACGAGTGCCCGCCAGAGACGAGGGGTGCTACTCCCAAGTGACGCCTCTTGCCCCCCCGGGGCACCCACCCGTGCAGGCGGCTAGCAGGCACGCGATGTTGGGGTGGCGCAGGTCTGCCAGCACCCGGGCCTCGGTCCTGAAGCTCGCCAGCTCCCTGCTGGCGGCGCCGCACGTGGTTTGCAACACTTTCACCGCCACCGGCTGGCCTCGCCACTCGCCTGCAGCGTTGGAAGGGGCGGTGCGGCAGGGGCGTCGCACGTCAAGGGGGGCGAGCAAAGCAGGGCAAGAGACTGCCGCTGCACAACTTGGATACACCGGGGAGGTGTAAACAAGGTCCGGTGCTGCTGCACCTGCTCGGCCAACAGCCCTACCCTGCACTTCTGCCTCCTTCCTGCCAACCGTACCTCTGTACACCACGCCAAATGCGCCCGAGCCCAGTCGCTCATGCAGCACCACATCCCTTGCCAGGTCCACGCCGCCCTCGCTTCTGGGCGTGCCGCCGCCGCCGCCGCCACCGCTGACGCCGCCGCTGACGCTCGCAGCGCCGCTGCCGCCGGCCCCGCCGCCGCCGCCGCCTGCCGCGGGGTCCACAGCTGCTGCTGCTGCAGCAGGCACGCCGTGATTGCTCAGTGTCACGCCAGCAGCTGCCAGAGCGCCGCCTGTCGCCGGGCTGGCAGTCCAGGCGAGGGTGGCAAGCGCGGCGCTGCTGCCGCTCGATGCCGCCAGGCTGACGGGGGACAGCACAGAGCTCAGCGTGCGGGGGCTGAAGGGCAGCGCAGACGCCGCCAGCTGCTTGTGCTCTGGCAGTGGCGACAGACTGTCGCTGTCGGATGCATCGGGGCCTGCAGGGCCAGCAGGCCCGCCGGCTGCTCTCCTGGCTGCCTCGAGGCGCCGGCGCCGCCGGCGCTGCCGATGCAGAAGCAGGCCCAAGCCGACCAGCAGCAGCGCTGCGCCGGCGCCCGCGCCACCCGCTGCTGGCGGCACAAGAGCGCCGCCGCTTTCGCCGCCGCTGCTGCCGCCGCCCCAACCGACTGCATCGCCGTTGCTGCTGCCGTTGCCTGGTCTTTGCACGGGCGGCTGCACAGCTGGCGAAGGGGTGCCCAGCGACGGTGGCGTGTCCGGCGGTGGCAGCGGCAGGGCTGGCGGAGGAGCCTCCGCCGGCGGCGGTGGTGGCGGCGAGGGAGGGGGCAACGGCGGCGCCCAAGGCTCCACCAGCACCACCCCGCAGCAGAAGTGGGACCAGCACTGGCCGTTGCTGCCGCCCCCGATGCTCAGCCCCTCTTCGAACTCCTCTGCATAAGGGTCCCCCTCCCACAGCAGCAGCTGCGGCTCGGAGCTCGCAAGGGCCGGCGCCGCGCCGGCGCTGCCCGCCAGCGCCGCCAGCAGCCCCGGCGCGGCGCAGTCGGCGTAGGCCATGCTGGCGCCGCCGCCCGCCGCGGCGCACTGTATGCCGTTGATGTTGGGTGCCGAGATGTCTAGGGAGTGGTTGGCTGCCGGCGGGAGGGAGGTGCGCGTGAAGGCACCTTCCGCCAGGAACGAGTAGGCGCCCCCGCCTGCGGTGCGTGGGTGGAATGGGCGGGCGAGAAAGGTGGGTGGGTGGGTGGGTGGCGGCAGCGGCAAGCACACTGACAAGCCCAGGCAGCACAGCAGCAACTGCGCCCCAGCAGCAGCAGCGGCAGCAGCGGCGGCACCATCAGGCAGCGGGCACCACCACCATCACCACCGCCAGCCAGCGGCGGCTCGTGTACACCCGCCACATCAGCGCAGCCAGGCGTCACCTCATCGCCACCCCAGCACACCTCCTGGGACGCCGTCAGAGGTGAAGGTGTCCACCAGCCGCACCGGGGCGCCCGCAGGGGAGCCCAGGCTGAGGGCGATGGCGCCGCTGGCTGCCTCCAGCACCGTGTGCTGAAAGTCGGCAAACCGCCAGACCACCTGCCAGTGGCTCAGTTCCAGCTGCAGAGATGAGGGTTGGGCTAGGCGGCAGTGGTGCGACGCAGGGGGGGCAGGCGACGGCGGCATGCAGCACCACGCGAGAGGGAGAAGGGGACGGGTGGCCGCAGCACGGCGCGACGCAACTCCTGCCGCTGCCTTCCTGCACCCACCTCCCGGTTGTTGGTCAGCGTGACGACTGCCGTGAAGTTTGCTGCGGTCAGGTCGACGATGCGGTACGCCAGGTTCAGCTCGCAGATGGGCAGCTTGGTGCTGCCCAACGAACCTGCGGTGTCGCCGCCGCTGCCGTCCTCGGCACGCATCTGCTGCAGCGCGCGGCGCCGCATGGCAGCCACTTGCTCAGGCGTCCAGACAATGGGGGCGTAGCTGTAATGCTCCCATGGCAGCTGCGGCTCGCCGGGCTGCGCTGCTGCAAGCGTGGCCCAGCTGGCGGCGCTGGCGGCGGCGCCGGAGGGCGACGCGAGCGCCGCGCTCAAGGCAAGGGCTGCGAGCAGGACGCTGGCTGCTCGCGCCCTCGCAGCTCTGGGGCGCGCGTGCTCGCGTCTGTTCATCACCAGGGCATTTCAGGGCGGCAAGCGCCAGGGAGCCGGCGAGGCAGAGAGGCGGTGGTCGAAGCGCACAGAGGCTACCTGGGGCGTATTGATTGCGTGGACGATGTATGGGAGCTGTGAGCACGGAGTAAGCTGCACGGGGAGGGAGCAAGAGCGCGCCTGCTGAGCGTGCTGCACTCGGCCCATCCTCCCTCAGCAAGAACTCGCTTTGTGCTCTCGACGGGCCACATTGGCTGTGGGCAGCCGCTACAATTTCTTGCTTTGCAGCGCAGCCCTCGCAGCGCTCCTCATGTCGTCTGTGGTCCCGGGCCAGCGTGCCGCACCGGCGGTGCAGGCTGCTGCCCGGCTCAGCGTGCCGGGTACCGCATGGCAGCACGCCCCACTGGCGCGCGGCAGCCCCGCGGCGCCTCTGGCCGGCGGGCGGCGGCGGCGTGCAGGCGGCAGCCGTCGGCGGCAGGCGGCGCCTACGCAGGCGCTGCTGGGCGGCCTGGCCGCTGTGTTCAAGAACGATCCTGCAGAGCGTACCCGCAAGGCGTACCAGCCGCGTGTGGAGCAGATCAACGCGCTGGAGCCCAGCATGCAGCAGCTGAGCGACGAGCAGCTGCGCGAGCTGACGGCGGCGCTGCAGGCGCGCGCCGCCAAGGGAGAGCCCCTGGACTCCCTCCTGGTGGAGTCCTTCGCGGTGAGCACAACAGGAGGCTGCAGCGGAAGGGAAGCTCCTCTAGTAAAGCAGAACAGGGCCGCCGCCATGTGCATGCGGCTCGCGCACGCTGGGCGGTGGTGTGTCGCCGCTGCGGCCGGCTCCGGAAGTGCGGCGTCTCCTGGCACCCCACCGCTACAGAAGCGTCCTCCTGCTGCTTTGGTTTCCCTTTAAAGGGCCGCGTGAGCTCCGACCCCCGCGTTCTCCTTTGCCGCTGTGTTGTGCAGGTGGTGCGTGAGGCGTCCAAGCGGGTGCTGGGCCTGCGCCCCTTTGACGTGCAGATGATTGGCGGCATGATCCTGCACGAGGTGGGTGCTGCGCCTGGGGTGCTGTGCTGCTGCTGTGGTGCAGCGGCCGCATGGCTGCTGCGTGTTCAGTCGGCGCATGCGTTGCTGCTGTGCTGCGCTGTAGGTGCTCCGCAGTGCTGCCCCCGCAATGCGGTACATTCGTCGCTGCGGGCGTGCGACTGCTGCAGCCCTGCTCTGCAGGGGAGGTGCACCTGATTGGCAGCGTGTAATGCATGCACAGGGTAACGGATAGCAATTTCAGCGCTGGCACTGGCTCCGCCGGACTCGCCACCCGCATGTACCCAACACATGACTACTAAATTATTTGGGCTTGTGTATTGCTCTGTCTACCTGCAGGGCCAGATTGCTGAGATGCGGACCGGCGAGGGCAAGACGCTGGTGGCGGTCCTGCCAGCCTTCCTCAATGCGCTGTCTGGTGGGTGGCCGTGCTTGCGTGCAGCTGGGCGCTTGCTCAGTTCCTGAGCTGGGCAGGGGTGAGGTCGCAGCAGCGTTTCCACGCCAGCCAGCCTCGGCTGGCTCTGTGCCTGCCTCGAGCCGCGCGCCTCCCTGTTGCCTGTGCGGTCCGCCCTCCGTCCACGCCGCCCCGCCGCACCCTGGGCCACACCGCGCAGGCAAGGGCGTGCACGTGGTGACTGTCAACGACTACCTCGCCCGCCGTGACTCCGAGTGGGTGGGCCAGGTGCACCGTTTCCTTGGCCTGGAGGTCGGCCTGGTGCAGACGGTGAGCTGGGCTCTGGAAGGGTGTGCTGATGCTGCTGGAGCGGGCGCCGGCGCCATGGGCTGCAGGGGGGGCAGGCCAGCGGCAGCGGCGGCGCAGGCAGCGCGTGCATGGTCCAGGTTGCCTGTGCCTCCCTTCCTGCCCACTACGCCGCGGCGCGTCCAGCGCCTGCAAACCGCTGCGCATCTAACCACCAAGGTGCGCCGCCTGCCGCTTGTGCCTGTTGACAGGGCCTGAACGAGAAGCAGCGCCGCGCCGCGTACGCTGCCGACGTCACCTATGTGACAAACTCTGAGCTGGGCTTTGACTACCTGCGCGACAACCTGGCACAGGTGGGTGCCGGACCACTCTCATGCAAACGACGCGGTGCATGCCGACGTCACTGGAGTCACCTGCTTGTAGGGAGGTGATGGGCGGAGCGCTTGGGCTTTCAACCCTACCCGGCTTCCTCATCCCATGCCTCTGCCCGTACTCTGCCCTCCCATGCTCGCTTTCTTCAGGACAAGGAGGAGCTGGTGCTGCGCCCCTTCAACTACTGCGTCATTGACGAGGTGGACTCCATTCTGATTGACGAGGCGCGCACCCCCCTCATCATCTCCGGCTCCGCCGACAAGCCCTCGGACAAGTACTACAAGGCAAGGCGTCAGCTGCCGTGTGCACTGCCCCGCCTCCGCTCCCACAGCACCTGCTGCTGCTGCCGTCGCCGCTGCCGCCGCCGCCGTCGCTTGACCAAACCTCACGTGTTGTCACCCCTTGGCTTTGCTTTGGAGCAGGCCGCCAAGATCGCCACCGCCCTTGCCAAGGACCTGCACTACACCGTGGACGAGAAGCAGCGCAACGTGCTGCTGACGGAGGAGGGCTACGAGGCGGCAGAGGATGTGCTGCAGGTACAGACTGACCCACAAATACGTGCAGCAGAGGGGCCACGTACGAGTGCACCGAGGGGGCAGCAAGGGGCAGAAGGGGAGTTGGGCACTGCCTTCCTGCCTTCCTGGGCTCTCAGCCACCCCGCCCGCCCAACCGTTCCATCAGCGCATCCCGCCGCGGATACTTGCTGCCTGCCAGGTGCCCGACCTGCACGACCCGCCTGCCAGTGGGCCTCTCAGCCACCCCCGCCTGCCAGTGGGCCTCTCAGCCACCCCCGCCTGACAGTGGGCCTCTCAGCCACCCCCGCCTGACAGTGGGCCTCTCCGTCTCACAAACGTGCCCCGCATCCTTGCGCTGCGTCCCTCGCCAGGTGCCCGACCTGTACGACCCCCGCACCCAGTGGGCCTCCTACCTGCTCAACGCCATCAAGGCCAAGGAGCTCTTCATCCGTGACGTCTCCTACATCGTGCGCAACCAGGAGGTGAGCACACGAGCGAGGGGCGGCGGCGGCAGGGCCAGTGCCAGCCACAGCCGCCCGCGCATCCGGCGCTGTGGGGGCCGCCGCCGCGGCGAGGGCGACTTTGGCAGCGCCGCCGCCGCCACCGCTCCGCGTCTGCACTGGCGCTCGCACATGACCCTCCCCCCTCCACCTTAAACTTCCCCCCCTCTTCAGATCATCATTGTGGACGAGTTCACGGGCCGCACCATGCCTGGCCGCCGCTGGTCCGATGGCCTGCACCAGGTGCACGCCTACACTTGTCCCCCTGCGCCGGCGTGCGTGGGGAGTTGGTCTGCCAGCCAGCAACCGACCGCCGCGGCTGACGCGGGCGCCCAGCACTGCATCAATAACACCCACAGGACACATGGCCCACTGCTCTCCACTGCCCCACTGCCCTCCACTACCAACTGCCAGGCCATCGAGGCCAAGGAGGCGCTGGAGATTCAGAACGAGTCCATCACCCTGGCATCCATCTCCTACCAGGTGAGACAGGGGCTAGGAGTGCCTGCCCTGCCTGCCCTGCCTGCCTGCCTGCCTGTCTGCCTGTCTGCACGCGCATGCATGCATGCCGCGCCAGCAGTCGAAAGTCCTCAGGCAGCAGGCGGCCTGGCGCACTGCATCGTCGCGCCGCCCCGCCGCTGCCCCTCCCGCGGGCACCCAACCACGCACATCTGCCGTCCCCTGGCCCTCCTGCGTGCCTCCAGAACTTCTTCCGTGCTTACCCGAAGCTCGCGGGCATGACGGTGAGTGACCCCGTCTGGAGGGCAAGTGTGGGGCAGATGGTCCGCAGCGGAGCAGGCGACATGTGCTTACCCCTGTACCAATCTGGCTTTTTTGGCTCCAGCAACCCTAGCGTATTGGCATCGCAGCGGGCCAAAATTCTGGCGGGCATGAACCCCTGCTCAATAGTCTGCTCCCCCATGCACCCGTGCCCTGCCCTCAGGGCGCCGCCGCCACCGAGCCCGCTCTCTTTTTCATCTCCTAATCCCACCCCTAACCGTCCTTGCCCGCTCCTAATAATCCCCCGCCCCAGGGCACCGCCGCCACCGAGTCTGCCGAGTTCTCCCAGATCTACAACCTGCCCGTCACGGTGGTGCCCCCCAACCGCACCATCTCCCGCGAGGACAACCCCGACGTCGTGTTCAGGTGACAGGCGCCCCCTCGCCTGTACGGGCCCATCTCGCTTGTAGGGCCCCCCCTCGCCTATACGGGGCCCGTGTGCTGCGCTGCCTCCCCGCCTCCCTTCCCCCTCGCTCATGAGCGTAGGTCCTCTGTTGCTGCGGCTCCATCCACACGAGGAGCTATAAGCTGGGCAAAAGAAGGGGATGCTTGCGGCAGCGGCGGCGAGGGGCCGTGCAAGCTTCGGTGCGCCGGCTCACGCGCCCCGCCTGCCCCGGCCTCCCCACCCCCCCCCCAGGTCTGAGAACGGCAAGTGGCGCGCAGTGGTGCAGGAGATCAAGCGCATGCACAAGACCGGCCGCCCGGTGTTGGTGGGCACCACCAGCGTGGAGAAGTCAGAGGCGCTGGCGGCGCTGCTGGACGAGGAGCAGATCCCTTACGAGGTGACCCGCTGCGCCCACGCTGCGCCCACGCTGCGCCAGCCGCGCCAGCCTGCGCATCGCCAGCGGGGACCCGGTGCACGCTGGCTGCCCTGCCCGGCGCCTCCCTGCACCCCCCCTGCTTGCAGCCCGCTCCCCCTCGCCCTCCCCCGAACTATCTCCTGTGCCCGCCCGCCTTTCCTTCCCCCGGCAGCTGCTGAACGCCAAGCCGGAGAACGTGGAGCGGGAGAGCGAGATTGTGGCGCAGAGCGGGCGGCGCGGCGCCGTCACCATCGCGACCAACATGGCGGGCCGCGGTACCGACATTCTGCTGGGTGGAAACCCTGGTGGGTGTCACAAGCTGGGGGCTGCCGCCGCTGGTGCTGCCAACGTGCATCGCTGCTGCTGCCGCTGCCGCCACTGCTGCTTTGCTACTCACGGCTGCCGCCTTCTTACCAGCCGGCCTTGCCCTCTCCCCCTGCCGAGTTCACGGCCCGCCTGAAGCTGCGTGGGCTGCTGCCTCTGCGTCTGCCACTGCCGCCGCAGCTCACAACCGTCACCCCTCCTGCCGGTTGGCCTCCCGTCCTACAGAGTTCATGGCCCGCCTGAAGCTGCGTGAGCTGCTCCTGCCCGAGGTCGTGTCCACCGTCGACCTCGACAGCGCCAACAAGGCGCAGCGCGTGAACAAGGCGAGAGCCGTGGCGGGGCGGGCTTGGGTCGTTGGTGCAGGCGGTGGGCAGGATGCAGGCAAGATGCGTCGCGTGAGCAAGGCGAGAGCCGATAGGGTGGCTCAGGTCTTCCGGGCTGGCGGCAGGCTGCAGGCAGCGGGGGGTTGGACAGTGGGCAGAAGGGGGTTTCAGCTTGGCAGGCTGCTCAGGCAAGCACGCCGGCGAACCCTCCGCTCGACCTCCCGCCAACGTTCAGTCTGCAACCCATTCACCATCATCCCCCCCCCCCCCCCCCCCCCCCCTCCCCCCCCCTCCCGTCCTCAGATCAAGAGCTGGGCTGTGAACCCCCGCCTCTTCCCTCGGGAAATGTCCCCAGAGGCCAAGCAGCTGTGCAGCGGTGCGGGCTGCCTGCGTGCGCGAGGCAGGGGTGGGCCCGGAGGAGCCGTGGCGGAGCTGTCCGTGCGGCGCTTGCAGCGGCAGATACTTGCTGCCATGCAGCCGCCACTGCCTCGGCGCTGTTCCCAGTCCTCCCCTGCTGGCCTTGCCCTGTTCTGCTCACGCCTGCAACAGAGGCCGTCAAGGCGGCGGTGGCCGGCTGGGGCGAGCGCCAACTGCAGGAGCTGGAGGCCGAGGAGCGGCTGGCGTTTGCGTGCGAGAAGGCACCCACCGACGACCCCATCATCTCAAAGGTGCGCGCTCGTGCCTGGATGGCTGTGCCTGCTGGTTGTGCCCTGCTGGTGTGTGCACGTCGCCCACCTTCGTTTCCCCACTCGGCAAAGGTCCTTCGATGCTTCAATGTGCTAGCTGCTTTCCCATCACTGCCCTGTTGGCACGTGCCCGCATGCCTCGCCGTCTGTCCGTGCCTCCATCGCCGCCTGTGCTTCCACCCACACAATGCGTTCAGATCCGCGATGCCTTCCTCAAGGTCGAGGCGGAGTACAAGGCGGTGACTGGTAAGCATGGCGCCACCAGGGGCTCGGGAGAGGGGGAGGCTCGAGGCACGTCGCCCCACCGCCATGCCGCCACCGCTTCTCCCGCTTGGGCACTCTGAACCACATCTTTGCCACCCACCCCACCTACCCAAGACGACACACCACCGAATTATGTCCCCTCCAGATGTGGAGAAGGTCGAGGTGCAGAAGCTGGGCGGGCTGCACGTGGTGGGCACCGAGCGCCACGAGTCGCGGCGCATCGACAACCAGCTGCGTGGCCGCTCCGGGCGGCAGGGCGACCCCGGCTCCACCCGTTACTTCCTGTCCTTGGAGGTGGGTCGGCGGGAAGGCAAAGGCAGCCTTGAAAGCAAGAAAGAGAGGAAAGAGATGTTGCGCCCGTTTGAGTGGGTTTTAGGATAGCTGCGTGCAGTGAGGTTGAAGGCCCCCCCCCCCAACCCCTCCCGCCCCGCCCGCTGCTTCCTATGCCTGGAGGTCGGTCGGCGGGGGGATGCATGGGACAGAGGCGGGGCGACGAGGGCGGCGGCTGCACGCGCTGGCCGCCTCTCGCTTGATCCTTGCCCTAATTTTGCACCGTTCTGCTTGTTCCCTGGCTCTCTCCCGCCGCAGGACAACCTGTTCCGCATTTTCGGCGGCGACCGGATCAAGGGCCTCATGTCTGCCTTCCGCATAGAGGACCTGCCCATCGAGAGCCAGATGCTGACGTCGGCGCTGGACGAGGCGCAGCGCAAGGTGGGCCGGCTGGGCTGGGCTGGGCTGGGCTGGGCTGGGAGCTGCACACGTAGCGACGCACGCACGTATGCATGCACACGAGCGCGCTGGCCCTCGCGCGTGCACGTAGCTGCGGCAGGCACTCGCGTGCAAGTGTGTCGGGCGGGCGCGTGTTGTCGACGCCCTCTCCTCTGCCACGTGCGTCGCTTGTTTGCAGGTGGAGTCCTACTTTTACGACATCCGCAAGCAGCTTTTCGAGTACGACCAAGTGCTTAACACGCAGGTGGGCAGAGGGCGGCGGCCACACACACTGGGTGGCAGGCGGCAGTCGCAAGCACAGCTCGGAAGGCGGCAGTCACAAACATACATGTGCCGCAAGGCGGGGGAGTTGCCGACCCACGTGGCAGCCTGCGCAGCATGGCCGGCAGGCACTCGATGCGGCCTGCGACCTGCCGTGCCCAACGCTGCTGCCCGCGGCTCACCCGCTCACCTGATGCATGCCCACATGCCTGCCTGCACGAGCGTGCCTTCAGCTGCGTGGCCTGCCTGCCTGAGCATGCCGGCATTCGCCGGCATGCCTGCTTGCACTTGCCGGCCGCGCCTGAGCATCCCGGCCCCCCAACCCCCCACGCGTGCCCCCTGCAGCGCGACAAGGTGTACGGGGAGCGGCGGCGCGCACTGGAGGCGGCAGACCTGACCCCCCTGATGGTCGAGTACGCTGAGCGCACGATCGACGACATCCTGGAGGTGAGGTCCTGGTGTTTTTGCCTCAGAATACGTAGAGGTGCAGCAGCAGCAGCAGCAGCACTGCTGCTGGTCTCGGACGCGCCTGCGCCGCTGCCTGTTCATCATGTGCCTGCACGTGCATGCGCATGCGCACCGACGTGCCACCCCCCTGGCAGCATTTGCCAGGCGCCTGCCTGCTTCCGCAGACATCTCCTCTCCCTGCCCCTGTGCTCCCCCGCCTCCGCCTATGCAGGCCAACATCCCGCCGTCCACCCCGGCCGAGGAGTGGCCCCTGGAGCCCCTTGTCGCCAAGCTGCGGCAGTACTGCTACCTGCTGGCCGACCTCACGCCCGAGGGGCTGGCGGCGGAGGCGGCGGGGGACTATGACAAGATGCGGAGCTACCTGCGGTGGGTGCTGCTGTGCGCGCTGCGTGTGCTGTGGTCGCCTGCGCGTGCTTCCTCGTTGGCGCAGGTCGTCTGTGGGTGGTGGAAGCCGGGATGAGGGGCAGGATGGAGGGAGGCAGCACTGCTGGCTGATGTCTGGCCGAGCGCCGGAGAGCCTGGCGGCGGCGGCGGCGGCAGCAGGGGCCCATGAGAAAATGCGCCGTCTGGTTGTGCGCCAGCCTGCCTGCCTGCCGGCCGGCCGGCCACGTGTTTATCGTCGTCGTTTGCTTGCCTGCCTTTCTCCGCCTGCCTGAACACCCGCCGCGTGTCGCCGCTGCTCCGTTGGTTGCAGGCGGCGCGGGCTGGAGGCGTACGAGAAAAAGCGTTCAGAGATGGACAGCGCAGAGGCGGGCCTGGCCAGCAAGGCGGAGCGCTTCTTTGTGCTGGTGCAGGTGCGTCGGCGGCGCCGCGCCGCAGACCGAAGCCAGAGTTTGAACAGTGCGAGTGCTGTGCTGCGCGGCCGCTAGCGCGGCGACGTCCGCGTCGTCCCTGGCAGCAGCACGCAGTGCACTGCGGCCTGACTGGCTGCGGCCTGACTGGCTGCCTCTCCTCCCTCCGGCCCCGCCGCCGCCGCTGCCGCTGCCACAGACGGACAACCTTTGGAAGGAGCACCTGCAGGCGATCAAGTTCCTGCAGCAGGCAGTCAGGTGCGCGCTGAAGGGCCGCGTGACATCAAGCAACTACAGGAGGCGTCTGTCGTCGGCAGGAGGGGCGGTGCAGAGGCGGGCGGCCTGTCGGCACGGGCGCGTGGCGTGGGCAGCATGCGGCGTTGGGTGCGTCGGGGCGGCATGCCGCGCTGCCCCCGCCCCTGCGGCACCGATTCCTGCCCTCCCCACCTCCTTCTGCATGCTGGTGCCGCGGTCCCCTCACATGCTCCTGCTACGCATCCCCCCCCCCCCGGGTCCCATGCAGCCTCCGTGGCTATGCGCAGCGCGACCCTCTGGTTGAGTACAAGCTGGAGGGGTACAACCTGTTTGTGGAGATGATGGCGCAGATCCGCCGCAACGTCATCTACAACGGTGGGGCGCAGTGGGTGGGTGGTGAGGAGTCGCCCGCAGGGGTGCGCAGGCCTGCAGCGACTACTTGCCGTCGCCGCCGCTGCTTCCGTCGGTCGCGGCAGCTACTGCTGCTGTAGCGTGCGGTGCTGGCCCTCTTGCCCACAACGCGCTGCCGCTGCTGCTGCTGCTGCTTTCCCCGCCCCTCGCAGTGTACATGTTCAAGCCTGAGGAAGCCGAGAAGAAGGCAAAGGCCTCGGCGGCGGCGCAGGCGTCGGCGGCCGGGCAGCAGAGCAGCAGCCGCGGCAAGAAGGCCAAGGCGGCGACGGCATGATCCGGCACGCTGCCTCCCCGCTACTACCGCTGTCCCCCTCCCTCGTCCCCTCGTGCTGCTGTTAGCCTCACCCCCTGCTTCTTCTCCTGTGCACACATTTCCTTGACTTTCATTTTCTAAACAGGTCACTTGAGTTGATTGTAAGAGCTTGCGTGGCTGGTGGTTACAGAGGTGAGGGAGAGAGAGAGTTGCGGGCGGAAGAAACAGAAGCAGGGAGGGCAGCAGTGAGCGTGGGAGCACGGAGGGGGGCAGGGAGCCGTGGTGGTGGTGGTGGTGGGTGGGTGGGTGGGTGGGTGGGTGTAGGGGGGGGGGGGGAGCGCGCAAAGACGCAGGCATGGCGGGAGACGGTGAAGCAGACGCCACCAGCACTGGAGGCCGGCCTGCAGCGACCTTCAGCTATCTTGCAGCAGCAGCACAGGCGGCAGGATCACTCGGCGGCAGCCTCTGCCTCTGTTGCGGGCTCCGCCTCGGCGGCGGCACCCTCGGCGGTGCCGGCCTCGACGGCCGCCGGCGCTGCAGCCGCCTCCTCCTTCTTGGCCTTTGCGGTCTTCCAATAATCGTCCATGTCGTCGTTCAGCTTCTGCAGCAGAGGAGGAGAAAGGAGCCGAGAAATCATTCAGAGACAGAGAGGCGAATCATACAAATGGGGGGTGCATGTTGCAGCCAAATGGCGCCCATCGCCACCGTGCCGCAGCAAGCAGGCGTGGCGTGCGCCTCCGCCTGCACCGCTGCAGGCTGCCTGCGGAAACCGTGCGGGGCACAATTACACGCGCAACTGCTGCAGTTGAGAGCACAAGGTAGCCGACGTGCCGCCCCCCGCCCCCCCCCCCCCCCCCCCCCCCCCAGATCTGCGACGCACCTTTGACGCCATCTTGTCATCCTGCATCCAATACTCGTCCATCTCCTTCTCCAGGTCTGCAGCAGTCTTGGGCTTGCTGCGGTCACCGCGGCCGCCGTGGCCGCCGCGACCGGCCGGCCCGCGGTCGCCACCGCCGCCGCGCCCACGGCCGCCGCGGCCTCCGCCACGGCCTCCGCCGCCACCGCCGTTCTTCTGCACGCCTCCATCGCGAGAGCTCATGCCGCGACCGCCGCCGCCGCCGCCTTGCCGCGAGCCTCCGCCGTTGCGGCTGCACAACAGATGGAGGAGCACAGGAGCTGAGCGCTGGAGCAGCGTGAAAGCCGCAACGGCGGCGTGGGGCCCGCCGCTGCCGCTCGCGCCGCTCAAGGCCAACCCGCCGAAACACGCTGTGCTGCTGTTTATCGGACACTGGCCGCGTTGCTGGACGTCAGGCAACGGCGCGCAGAGCGGGGCAAGCGCCGAAGAAGCGCGATCGGCGGGTGTTGTGTTTTCGTGGACACCATCGACAGTGTGCGCCGCACCCACTAGCCAACTAAAAGTGCCGGAGCGGGGCGAGCGGGCGTCGCGGCGTCCGCACCGCGCTGCCGACCTCCCGCTCGCCTCTCCAGCGCCGCCCGTTGCGCCCACCTGCCACCGCCGCCGCCGCGTCCAACCCTGCCACGCCCACTCATGTCGGCGAGCCCGATGCGCGCGTGTGGAGACGAGTCCCGAAAGCTAGCGCTCCCTGGTTGCTTTGCAGCCGGCAATGTGCGATGAGGCGAGTGAGGATGGCGCGAATTGCCGAATGTGTGCGGTTGCGGGTGTTTGGGAGACACTGCGCCGCGCCGTCCCCGCCAGGCCGCCCCATGCACGCGTGCGCATGCTGCCGCTGCCGCCGGTGCCGCAGGCTCTCGCCACCCAGCAGGGACGCTTCCTCTGCTGGCCAAGCAGGCTGACATCTCATGGTTGGTGTCAGCAAAGTATATACACGGCACACTCCTGAGAGCGCTGCCCCGCACCGAAATGAAAACCCGCGACGAATAGTGCACGCCGGGCGCCGGCAGCCTAGGAGGTCGGCGTGGGGGTCGGAGTGACAGGCAAAAGCGAAGACAGAATGCAGAGACAGCAAACGTGCTGGCGGTGGCAGGGATCGAGGTGAGCAAGGCGTCGGAGGCGGCAGACAAGCAGGCGGGCGCGGCGCGGCGCATGCAGTGCACCGTGCGCCCCAGACTTAAACCATGCATGGGCCTCCCTCCACTGCCCACCGAGAGAGCAGAGGGGTGGCAGCAGAACTTGACGGGAGCAGGGGGACCAGCGGGGGAGTTTGCACCCTCTGCTTGTCTGCACGCGCGCGGCGGCTGCCGCCTCTGCCTTTTCCACACCCTTGTCGGTCCCACCCTTGCCCTCGCGTCGGCGATGCTGCCAGGCTGGCAACCATGTCATGCGCCACTTCGGCCAGGGCTGCACCAGCAACGCATCTCTCTCCCCGCTGCACTCAGCGAGTGTGCACTTCCAACCCTCGGCATGGGCGACAGAGGCGGAAAGACCTTGTCCGTGACATCGTCGCAGCCGCATTGCCTAAGCCAGACAGGGGACATGCGTAGCAGAGCAGGGCGGGGCGCAGGCGGTACCAAAGCGGGCACAGCGCAGCAAGCGCTCACCAGGGCGCATGCGCAGCCAAGTCCCAGGAGCGGCGTGCCGCAGCGCAGCGAGGCACCAGGTCGCACACATTCATGCCAGTGATGAGGACGACCATCCCGCCCGCCAGCAGCAGCAGCGCCGCCAGGGCGACGCGCGTGGCCGGCCGCGCGCCACGCCACGCCAGCAGCGCAAAGAACGTAGTCGGCAGCACCTGCGGGCGGGCGGGCGGGTGGGATGTAGGTGGGACACAGTACACCGTTTGCCCGAGCGCGCCAGTGAGGCGGCCCGACCCCAATGGTACGCTGCTTGCCTGCCTGCCAGCCAGCCGTCCCTCGCCCCTACACCATGCCACCCACCCACCAGGCTGGCAGAGATGCTGCCCAAGCCCCCCAGCATGCTCAGGGCGGCACCCAGCGCGTCGTACGCCGTCAGGCCCAGCAGCACCCCCACGGCGAACAGGGCCAGGCGGAGGCCATACACGACGTAGTGCAGCGGTGGGTGGTAGGCCCCGTGCTCGTCGCGGCTCAGCGGCAGCGCCGACAGCAGCATGTCCTTTTTTTTTGGGGGGGGGGGGGGGGGGGGGGCAAGGGGAGGCAGGGTAGGGGGCAGGGAGGCAAAGCAGCCCACAGGGTGAGAGGCATCAGGTGGCTGCCGTGAGGGCGGCGATGCATGCTGACCCCCCTGCAAGCCCCATCGGCGCCTGCCTTCGCCTGTGCCCTACCTGTAGGCACAGAACCAGCCCTGGGTACTTTGTGATGCTTGTGACGAGCACGAACGCCGCCTGGAGGCAGGGAGCGGCATGGGCGGGGGAGGCGAGTCGGCAGCCAGCCCGTGCCCTGCCTAGGCTGCCCCTGACCTGCCTGCACTGCGCGCCCACGCCTGCTGCGCCCCTGCTGCGCCCCTCCCCGCCACTCACCAGCACACGGTCGATGGGCAGGCGCCCCCCCCAGGACACGATAAACGCCGGCATGGCCAGCCTGTACCGTCGTCCCGCGCTGCTGCTGCGCCCGCCCGCCGGCCCCCTGCCGCGCCCTGCCCACCCACCAGCATGCGGTCGATGGGCAGGCGCCCCCCGGTGAAGTACGAGTTGGTGGCGAGGTCGGTGGTGACCAGGGGCGACGCAGAGTCGCCAAAGTACCAGTAGCTGCAGAGGGGTTGAGCGGATGGAGAGGGAGGCAGGGAAATGGGTCAGACCAACAGACCGGCCAGCAGGCGCAGTCGACAGGCGCTGGGAGGCGCCGCCGCACCGCACCCCTGTAGGCACACCCCTCAGCAGCCCCAACGCAACAAATTCGTAACATGCAGAGGGTGCGCACCCGCAGGCAGCCACTGAAGTGTAGCAGACGAGCATCGCGGAAAACGCTCCTCCCAGCGCCAGGGGAAAGCGCACGGGCTGGCGCATCGCACTGCAGAGCAGCGGGCAGGGAGGCAAGCACAGCAGAGGCGCTGGTCGAGGTGGCACGTGAGCAAGATGAGAGGGCGCTGTGGCGGACGCATCGCAATGCAGCAGCAGCGGGGAAGCGCGTCGCCAGCACATGAGAGCACACGACGAGCGACGCGCGTGGCAGGGGCAGGAGGAGGGACTTGGGCGCGGCAGGAGGCAGCACGCCGAGGCGCACAAGGCCAGCCTCCCCTCCCTCCTCCCTCCCTCCTTCTTTCCCCACCCTGCGCCTGCTCACATGCGCAGCGCCGGCAGCGTGGAGTGAGCGGTGGAGGAGAGGGCAAAGATGCCCGCCGCCTGGATCACCCCCAGGGACAGGCCGTGGTGGCCTGGGGGCGGCTGCAGCGGGGGCGGCAGTGGCGCAGGGGAGGGCAGCACGAGTCGGCGGGGGCTGGTGGGGGGAGGAGACCCTGGGGAGCTTTTCATCCAAGGCAGGTGCAGGAGGAGACCGACTCTGGCTGGCGGCTGCCTCGGCCCGCGGCTGCGCCCTGTGCCAGCTACGTACATGCCCCCCCCCTTCCCGCCCCCGCGACCTTCCTCCTTGCCTGCTCCATCGCCCCCCGGCGCGGGTCCAGCAGCAGCAGCGCGCCCACCAGCAGCACCACCAGGCCGCTGGACGCCAGCCCCACCGCCGACAGGCGGGCCAGGCCCTGGCGGATGTCGATGAAGAGGACCGGCAGCAGGGCGCAGCTGCACACGGCCGCGGCCAGCTGCGTGGAGCTGAAGGGGCCCAGGCCTGCAGGAGCGGTGTGCAGTGGTGGGGTGCAGGGCAAACGCAAAGGAGCGGTGGAGCTGGCGCCAGCAAACCGCCAGAGAGCACGCAGGTGCAGCTCAGGGAGCGGAGAGGCAGGCTTGGCGGCGCACTGGAGCAGGGGGAGGGGGCGCCTGCCTTCCTGTGCAATCCGGCCCTGCACAGTCCCACTCAGACTGCCCCTGGCCCCCCCTGGTGGCGGCAGCACGAAAGGGACCACCTGCCAGGCGGCTGCAGCGTCAGCCCGCACAGCCTGCGCCCTTCCCTTGGCCCCTCCACCTGGCGGCAGCAGCAGCTCCGCCATGCGCCAGGCCACCATGAGCAGGATGCACGACCCCCCAAACAGCTCCAGGAAGGAGCAGCAGAGCACGGCGCGTCTGCCCGCGGCGCCCGCCGCCGCGTGCCCCAGGTCGGGGTAGGTGCGCGGCACGTGGGCGGGCAGCCGGTCGAACGCCCACACGATCAGCTGGGGAGGATGGAAGGGAGGCGGTGGGGTGAGGCGGCGAGGACGGTGTGGTGGTCAGGACCGTGCAGGGGGGGCGCTTGGCAGGTCGGCAGGCACGCGAAGCGCTGCAGGCGCCTTCAAGTGGCAGTTGGCGAGCACCCACCAGGCCAGAGAGCGCGAAGAGCGGCAGCAGCGCGCCCAGCACGCCCAGCGCGGCCCAGCCGCCCAGGCGCAGCGCGTACGGCATGGACAGCATGCCTGCAGGGAGGGGCCAGCAGGGGAGGGGCAGCGGCACCAAGAAGCAGGTGGGTGGGTGGGTTCTCCTGGTCGGTGCTTCCTACGCTTGCAGATGTGGTGTGTTGCGGCTGGCAGGGCACGTGCTGTGGCGGCGGCGGCGGTGGCGTCCGCCGCTGCTGCTCTCGTGGGTGCTCACGGTTGACGGTGCCCCCCGAGCGATTGCCCAACTGCCGCAGCACCTGTGCAGACCATGATATTCATGATGCTAAGTGACGCCTGCACCACGGTAGTGCCCAGCGGAGCAGCATGCACGTGCTGTCCCAGCAGCGCTTCGCCATCCTCGAGGCCCGACCTGCAAACGGCGGCGGCGTGCCACGTGTGGGCGACGGCGGCGGCGGCGGCAGTCGAGGCGGCGGTATGTGTGGCGCCCTTCAGGCGACCCCTAGCATCTCTGCAGACAACTGCAAAACGCGACCGACACGCCTACGCACGTTTGCGGCAGCAGGGGCTCGTCCAGGGCGCCCCCGCGCGCTCGTCCGTCCTCCATCGTGTACTGCTGCTATGCGAGACAGGCAACCGAGCCGGGAGCAACCAGCGCCGACCATGGGCTCTCTGATCAGAAGCTGTGCCGTCGCCGCCAGCGGTGCACGCCGCGGCTCGCTGCCTCCGACAACTGGCGGCGATGGGTGGGGCCACCCTTACAGTTCGAAAGGATAGTAAAGTGATCCGAGAAGTCTCAGGACAGCACAATGAAATGAACAAGGGGATTGAGCAGGGGTGGTGGTAGGCGCAAGCGTGCTGCTGGCAGCCAGTGTGAACCCAGCATCTGCACAAGGGGCGTTGGCGATCAGGGCTGCCAGCCGCTGAAGCCGGTGGCTCGGTCGTGCAGGTCCTGAGAGTAGCTGCCGTCCATGAGTTCAACGCCGCTCACCTGGAGAGGCACGGGGGGGGGGGGGGGGGGGGGGGTTGAGGAGCAGGGAGGGCGAGCAGCAGGTGTGTTGTGTGGCAGGCGCTCACAGGCGCGCACAGGCAGGCAAGCCAGACAAGCTCTCCAGCCGCCCACTCTCGACACCCCATACCAGAACATGTGTGAAATTGGCTGCTCCAGAGGGCACCTCCCTCGCCTCCCAAGCACTTCGGCCCTCAAGCAAAGGGGCTGCCCACCTGCCCGAGCAGCACTCCGGCGTGGATGGCTGCACCAAGGGCCACCGCCTCTGCTGGATCGACCGTCATGAGGGGCTCGACGCCTGCAGGGGGCGCGCAGGGGGAAGGAAGGCGGCGCGGGGGGGCGGAGAAGAGGGATGACGATGGGTGGGGCGTGGGGCTGCCGCCGCTGCTGGCATCAACAGTCGTGCTTGGTCCTGCGCTTGCAGCACAGCTCGTTGACCAAGGGCACGCGTGCCTGCAGTGCTGCGTCACGAGCGGAAGCACAGCCTGCCGTCGGCGCGCGTGCCGCAGCAGCCACCCTCACCCCCACTACTTTCAACGCCCAGCAGGCTCTCCCCACCTGTGACGCGCGCCACAAACTGCTGCACGCTGGGCAGCCGCGTGAGCTGCCCCACCAGCGCAACCTGGGTGATGCGCCGAGGCGGCGGCGCCCACCGGTCGCCGCTGCTGGTGGCGCCGCCGCCGCTGGTGCTGGCGCTGGCGCTGTCGTCGCTGCCGCGGCTTCCCTCGGCGGGTTGCTGCCTGGTGCGCACCGCATCCGAGGGCCGCACCGCCCACTCAACAAACAGAGCATCTCCGAGGGCCTCCAGAACGTTGGCCATGAGCTGGAAGAGGCGGCTGGTCACCGCTTCAAACTGTGCGGTTGTCAGCGTCAGGCTGCCGCCACCTGGCAGCGCCACCTGTGCCGCGTCGCCGCTCGACAGCGCCACCTTGGCGTCCTCTGCCGCGCCGCGCGCCCACTCCCGCTGCTCCTGCTGGCTGCGGAACGGCGGCGGCGCCGCCGCCGCCGAGCCCTCCTCGCTGCTGCTGGCCACGCTGCCGCTGCTGCTGCCGTAGCGCACGTCGACGCCCTGCGCTGCGCACTCTTCGAGCAGCCAGTCTGCCAGCAGGGCGTCAAAGTCGTTGCCGCCCAGATTGGAGTCGCCTGCGCGAGTTCAGCACGTTCATGATTTCGGGGTGGGGCCTTTGCATGCTTTGCATGCCAGCCGGGCAGAGCGCTTCACCGCCTGCACCGGTTCTAGCCATCAGGGAAAGCTCAGAGGCGTTCATTTGCCACGGGCCTGCGCCCGCTTGCCAGCATGCCACTCGCCCCAAACCCCGGCCCTGCCAGCGCCCACCTGCGGTGCCCAGCACTTCCATGATGCCCTCGAATGCCTGCAGGATGCTGCAGAGCGGGGCAAGGGGAGGACCAGGCTGCCGGTCAGGCACGCGTGGAGTGCTGCGCCGGACCTGGCCCCATCGCACCGCCGACATCCGCCTCCATCACTGTGCCACTGCCAAACAGCACTTGCTCCTGGCCCCCACATTCCTAGCGCACCTGATATCAAACGTGCCTCCTCCCACATCGAACACAAGCACAGTGTCCCCATCCGTGCCCCCGTTGATGCCGTAGGCCAGCGCCGCCGCCACCGGCTCCTGCAGCAGCTGCACCGTGGTGAAGCCGGCCTGCTGCGCCGCCGCGTGCGTCGCGCCCTGCTGCGCCTGTCCAAAGTGCGCCGGCACGGTGACGACCTGTGCACGTTGCAGTGGGCAGAGCACAAGTTCAGCGCAGGCTTGGCTCGGGCTTGCTGGTTGATCGGGTCGGGGACAGCGCGGCACAGCGTGCTGGCTGGCCACACGCTAGTGCTGCAGGCCTGGCGCTCCCTGCCCCCCTGCATGCACCCTCCTCCAAGGCCTCCAGCTCACCGCGCCCGCCACCGGCTCTCCCAGCTCTTTTTCCGCTGCTTCCCGTAGGTGTTTCAGCACCCAGGCGGAAAGCTCCTCTGGGCTGACCATGTCGTCCAAAGCAGGGCTGCAGGAAGGAGGAGGCCGGTGAGGGAACCTTTTGTTGGCTGCCGGCGCGTGCCACATCCCCTACAGTATGCTGCCCGTCGCCCCGCCTCTCCCATAAACGCACCTCCTCGCCACTCGCCTGTCCAGCAAGCCCGTATCGCATCGCATGTACAGCAGCCCCGCATGCCTGTACGCAGCAGCGCCTCGTGCCTGCACGCAGCAGCGCTCCTCACCTGTACAGCAGCGCCTCGCTGCGGTCCCCTTCCCCAAGGTTGAACCCCAGGCTGGCTGCCTCCTCGGCAGCGTCAGCACCACTGCAGCACGACAGGCGGCAGGGAGGGTGCAGCAGCACGCATGTCGAGGCAGCATTCGTGCGCATGCATGCACGTGCCCAAGCTGCATCCCCTCGAGCACTTGCAACCTGCCAAGCTGTCCTTGACATGCATGCATATGCACATGTGCATGCGCTGTCTCGCAGCAGCACCCACCTCTTCCCGATCAGGCGCTTGAAAGAGTGAAACGTGTCTGCTGTGGAGATGGCGACGGCTGCGCCGCTGTCTGCCTGGCCCCGTCGCCGGCTGAATGGCGTGGTGTAGCCAGGCGGAGGGTCCACGACCTGCTGCCCAACCAGCGTCGTGCCATCCTGAAGGAGAGAGCACAGGGTCGGGCAGGTTGGCGGCAGGCAGCGGCGGCACGACCATCCAGCGAGCCAGCCAGCTGGTATCGCCCATATCGCGCCTGCGCGATGGCCACTACTGATGGCACAGAAGCATTGCCGTCTGGGCCCCGCAGCACGCGAGCGGCGCCTGTCTCCTTGTCTATCGCAGCCGCTGCCGAGTTGCTGGTGCCCAAATCGCAGCCGATGATGAGCTCTGCTGCTAGCGAGCGCCGAGAGAGACGGCCTCGGCCGGCTGCTGGGGCTGTGCGCCCCACCCAGGCGGCCCGCTGGGCGCTCCAGGTGCCTCTGCAGGCCGCGTACATGGTGCAGTGTCTTGATGATAGACGAGCCAGCAGCCCATCAGGCACAATGTGCCACTGGGGGGAACGGCGGCGGCGGCGCGATGGGCGGACGTGCACTCTACAGGCGCAGCAGCAGCAAACTCAAACTTTGTCTTGCAGTATGCAAAGCGATGTCAACCTTTTGATCATGCAAGCATCCCGATGCAAGGCCACCGAGTACCACTGCAAGTCGACGCTGTCTCCTGCACTTGTGCACTGAGTGGACCCACCATTGGCTGCTGCCAGCTGCTGAACCACCGGCACAGCTCACCCTCCTGCTCTGCTGTGCCTCTGCCTGGCTGTCGTGCACACCAGGCTGGGAGCAGTGTTGCAAAATTTAGCAAAATAAAATTTAGCATTGTTACGTTCAAGTGCTGGTACGTGCCGCCGCAAGCTGTGCTGCGCCGGCGGGAGTGGCAGGCGCGGCAGAGGGGCGCACGCGAGCGGCAAGCGCGCCTGGTGTTGTTCTCCAGCTGCATCTCTCAGCTGCTTCCCAGCTTGGCGTATGTGTGCAGCGCGCGCAGCGCGGCGGCGCTGCCGTCGTCCGCATCATTGATGGGTGCTGCTGCCGCAACGTGCACAAGGTGCGTCGTCGCCGCCGCCGCCGTCGCCGCCGCCGGCTGCGCCTTGCCGGCGCTGCCGCAGCCGCTGCCTTCTCCCGTGCGCCAGAGCAGCTCGCGGGATCGCCCAGGGGTGTGCAGGTCGCGTGCAGACACCGGGCTGCTGCTCGCCGGCGACCTGGAGGCGGCGGCGGCCCGCGGCGAAGCAGCGCAGCTGCTAGCGGCACTGCCGGTGCCCAGGCGCGGGCTGCCGCGCTTCAGGACCGCCAGCAGCCGCGTGAGCTGCTCCAGCAGGGGCGCCCCCGCGGGCTTGAAGCGATATGCCGCCACGGCCAGAACGAGCAGCGAGAGGCCCGAGCGTGAGAAGACGAGGTTGAGAAACATGGTTGCAAAGAAGGATACAGGAGTGCGACAAGAGGTAGCAGAGTTCGGCAAAGTGGCTGTTCTCCCACCGCCGGCGGCGCCGCCAGCTGCCGCCAGCCGCCGCCAGGTCATCGACCAGTGCACCCCGCCCTCCGCCTTGCACCACTTCTGTCAAGTTTACAAGTGTCGTAGAACGTTAGAGATAGGTAGCGATGTTATAGTGCAATCTATGGTATATGAAGGGATGGTATACTGTGTCGCCCGTGGGTGATGTGGGTGCTGAGGCACAGCGCACGTGCCCGCCGGGAAGGCAGGGTCCTCGCTTGCGCCCCGCTGCAGCCTCGTTTCAGAGGTGAATGCATGCCCCAAATCCGGTACATTCTGGCGTTGATGTATTCCTTCATGCTTTCACCCAGCACGGCACAGACCGTCTCATCCCTCGTCGCGCTGCCGCCGCCCTCCTGCAGCGGCGCCGGGTGAGCGGCAGCGGGCGACAGCAGTCGATTGCGGCGGCGGCGGCGGCTCAGCTCCTGTGCATCCCTTCATAACTGAAACTTACGTGTGGCGCACCACAGCAGCGTTCTGCAGCACCCTACCTGCCAGGAATCTTCGGCCTCGCAGGTGGCTGCGTTGAAGAGCACCAGTGAGAGGCGGAAAAGGGGTGGCAGGGGGGAGCCGCCGGCGTGGAGGAACGAGGGATCGTCAGGCGCAGCCACCTCCGCATCGCTGTTCCCTGGTGGGCCCCCGCCCGTCAGCAGCGCCCGGCGCTCTGCTATGCCCCTCCCCGCGGCAGCACCCACCCACCCACCCACCCACCCACCAGCAGCGTCGGGGTGGCCACCAGGGTGCCTCCGAGCGTGACGCTGCCCCCCACGCCGCTCGCACCAGGGGAAACGAACGACAGGATGTGAGGCGAACCCGTGCTGTTGACGCTGCCTGCCACAGCAGGCACATCCCTTGCAAGGCTACCTCTGCCGGCCCCATGTGCGCCTCTCCCTTGCATGGAACGCGTGCACGTGGCCTACAACGCGGCTGCAGCGCACCAGGCTTTGCAGCGGGCTGCTGCTGTACGTGGTTCAAGGTAGGGGCAAGCAGGCAGGCAGGCAACGAGGAGGGTGTTTGTGGGGGCCGGATGTTGACGCATCGACTTAACAGAAGGAAAGGGAGTGGGGGGGCGCGCATGTGCAGGGGGCTTCACGCAGGGGTGGGGTGGGTTGGGGTTCTGGTGCAAACGGAGCGCTGCTCTCATGGCAAATTATCGTGAAGGGTGGGGAGTGGGGTCGGGGCATTGTTTTCTTTTTTTGGGGGGGGGGGCCTCGTGCAAAGGGCGTGGTGCACAGGGCGCGCACGGCAGGGCGCGGCAGAGGAAGAAAGCGAGGATGCGGCCGTGCGGGCATGCAGCAGTGGCACGGCTCAGGAGGCTCAAAACCAAGGGGGGGGAACTGTACAAGGGGAGGGGGATCTGCTGCCAGGAGGGGCCAACACCGCACGGGGCCTGCGGCGGGCGTCTACTGGCATCTACCGTCTACACGAGCACCCGCCGCTGCACTTCCGTCGCGGCTCGCCAGGGTACTGCAGTGTACACATAGCTTGGCACAGCAGGCCAGGCTCAGCGCCGCGCCGCCACCCGGCAACAACCACACGCAGCAGCGCGTGTGCCAGGCCGCTGCTAGGGAGCAGCAAGCTCAGCCCACCAGCGGCCGTGCATGTGGCGGCGGCGGCAGCTGCTCTGCAGCAGCTTTGACCTCAGCGCGCGCTGCAGCAGCTTAATCCACCTCTTCCACGGTTGGACCGGTGGGTGGGGCGCCGCCAGGGGCACCGCCGGGCATGCCGCCGGGCATGCCGCCGGGCATGCCGCCGGGCATGCCGCCCGCGCTGCCGCCTCCCTGCGGTCATTGGTTGGTGGTGGCAGCAGCAGCGGCGTCAGTCCCATGAGGCCTCTGCTGGGTCCTTGTGAACTCTAAATGCAACTGAGTGATTGATTGATTGATCGAGCGGTGTGGTCGACATGGGCGGCGGTCGACCACAGCGAGCGCAGCAGCCCCGACAGCACGTGCTTTGCACTGGAGGACCCGCGCTGCCGCACGCCTGCAGCCCGCATTCCTCTCGCTTCTCCTGACGGACTCTTAGGCTTGCCTGCTGGTACAGGCGGGCAAACACGGGGCTGGCCGCCTCCTCCAGCTCCTTGCGCTTGGCCTCGAACTCATCCTCCTCAGCCAGCTGCCACACAGGGGTGAGCGAATCAAGGAGTCAGAGCCTCAAATTAGCCCTCCTCGCTCAGTTAATCAGTGCTCAAATTGGTCGGTGCAGGGCAAACGGTTGGTCAAACGGCGGCACGATGCACAGCTCTGCACAGCCTCCCTGCTGCTGCCGCCGCCGCACGCCCTGTTGCCTGCGTGCCACATGCGTGTCGCAGCCGCCGCCGCAGCATGCTGTTGCTCGGCAGCGCCGCAGTATTGTGCTGGCAGTCCCTCCCGTTAGCCTACCTGGTTGTGGTCCATCCACTCGATCGTCTCCGTCACCATCTTCTCAAGCCGCTCCTTGTCGGAGGCATCAATCTTGCTGGCAATGGCAGAGTCCTTGAGAGTGTTGCGCACACTGCGCAGCAGGTGCACACGACGGCAAGCAAGGGGCAGATCATGCCGCAAGTGTGCAGAGCCGCGCGCGGCTCGAGCGGCGTGCAGACCGCCATCTGCACGCGGCTGGACGCCAAGCGCTGCGGATGGAGCCATGTGTCAGGCAGCGCAGCGCGCACAGCATGGCACGGTTGGTTGGGGCAAGAAGCGGCAGGGGGGAGTGCTCGGTCGCCCCACCTGAATGCGTAGTTCTCCAGCCCGTTTTTGGCCTCCACCTTCTTGCGTGCCACCTCGTCCTCGGCCTGCGCCAGGGGAGGGGCATGATGCCGGATGGGCACACCGGCAGAGAAGCCAGTCGTGTGCAGGCAGGCAGGCTGCTGCCGCAGCCACCTCTCAACTGGACAGGCAGCAGCAGCTGCAAGCGGCCGTCACGTCCCGCTGCACACGCCGCTCGCTGCCAGCACGGCAGCGAGCGCCACGCCGTCGCCATCACCAGGCCACCCACGCCAAGCTGCCCCCGCACCTTGTACTTTTCCGCGTCCTGCACCATCCGCTCAATGTCCTCCTTGCTGCAGCCGGCCGGCGAGGCAGGTCCGGAGGGGCGGTCAGCGCACAGATCGCAGGGGGGGCGCGCAGGTGCAGCTGCGGCACGGCAGGGAGGCGGCGGCGGCGGCGGCAGCGGCGACGGCGGCAGCCTGATCAAGAGACACACCTGAGGCGGCCCTTGTCGTTTGTGATTGTGATTGTGTTCTTCTTGCCGGTGGTGCGGTCCTCGGCAGACACGTTCAGGATGCCTGCAGGCCAAACGCGCACGTGGGGGCGGTGACGGTGGGTGGGTGGGTGGGTGGGCACGACAGACATCCCGCGCAGAGCGCTCGGGCGATGAGTGTGGCGGCACCTAAGGGCATGTGCCGCTGCATGCGCGTGGCTGCTCCCGGGCTGCCCCCACCCTGTTCTGCCCTTCCTTTTACACAGTAACAGCACGAGCCCGGACCGCCCGTTCCTGTGCGCAGGCGTCGCCCCACCGTTTGCATCGATGTCGAAGGCCACGTTGATTTGGGGGATGCCGCGCGGCGCCGGGGGGATGCCGGTCAGCTCAAACTTGCCTGTGGGGGGAGGGGCGGGTGGGTGGGTGGGGTGGGTGGGCGGCGGTAGGAGGTCGTTGCAGGTGGATCGAAGGATCGACTTGGGGACTGAGTCAGCAGGCGACAGCGCTGCCTCTGCCTGCTCTCACGGACTGGCTTGCTCCGCCTCATAGCAAGTGCAGCCGTCGCAACGGCGGCAGCGGCGGCGGCCCTTCCCCTCCCCCCCCCTTGAATCCGTCCCAAAGGGACTCGCCCAGCAGGTTGTTGTTGCGGGTCTGGGCTCGCTCCCCCTCGTACACCTGCGCCAGCCAAGCAAGATGGGAGGAGAGGAGCCGCCCAGGCATCAGCGCAGGAAGGGGGCGGGCGGCGACGCTGCCCGGCAGCCGCTGCGGCTGCGGCTGCTGCGGCGGCGGCTGCTGCTGCTGCGGCGGCGGCGGCGGCGGTGGCGGCCCACACACCACCACCGCCCACCTGGATCAGCACCGCGGGCTGGTTGTCCGAGTAGGTTGAGAAGACCTGGTCCTTCTTGGTGGGGACGGTGGTGTTGCGGGGGATGAGGATGGTCATCACGCCGCCCGCCGTCTCCAGGCCCAGGCTGCACCGCGGGGCAGGGCCGGGGAGCGAGGCGTCAGCGCGGTGGCAACGGCGGCGGCAGCAGCAGCGGCAGCAGCGGCGGCGGATGCAGCGGCAGCAGCGGCGGCGGATGCAGCGGCACCGGCAGAGGCGGGGAGCAGCAGCGTTTGGCGGCGGTTGCTACTGCGGCGGCAGCAGCCCCCCGTGGTTGAGCAGCGCACCTCAGCGGCGTCACATCCAGCAGCAGCAGGTCCTGCACGTGCTCGTGCGTCTCGCCCGTCAGGATGGCGGCCTGCAGCGGGCCAGCAAGGTGGAACAGCAGACGGGCTGAGCAGCGCTTGGCGTGCCAGCTGGGTCTGAAGATGAAATGTGGCAGTGCCGGCGGCGAAGCGGCGGCCCGCAGCGGGTCGGCAGGGTCGGGCGGTCGGCGCCACGGTGGGGGCAGGGTTCAGCAGGGACTTTGGCCCCCCGCCCGCCTACCGCCGCTGCTGCAGCTGACGGTCCCCTCTGGTGGACGCGTGCATTCAGGTGTGGGGAAGGCAGCCAGCACAACCAAGGGCCTTCCCCAGGCAGCACCCTGCAGTACCCTCCCAGCCAGCACCGCGCAGTACCCTCCCCACGCAGTTCAACCAAGGGCCCTGCCAGGCGGGGCGCAGCAGGGCACGGGGGCAGCGGCTGCTTGCCTGGACAGCAGCGCCGTAGGCCACTGCCTCGTCAGGGTTGATTGACTTGCAGAGGTCCTTGCCGTTGAAGAAGTCCTGTCAAGTGATAACGGGACACAACTGATGGAATCGATGCCGCGATGAACACCGTTGAAGGGCAACGCAGGTCGGCGGAGCTCCTCAGAGGCACACACGCCGAGCCTGTGCCCAAGTTAGCGGCGCAGCCCACCGCCTGCCGCAGCCGTCCCTGCCGCAGCTGTGCTGCCAGACGCCCCTAAAAACAGCAGCAGCAGCAGCAGCAGCATGCACCAGAGCGGCAGCTCCCTCCTCGCCCCCACCCCTCCCGGCCCACCTGCAGCAGCTGCTGCACCTTTGGGATGCGGGTGGAGCCGCCCACCAGCACCACGTCGTCGATTGACCCCTTGTCCATCTTGCTGTCAGTCAGCACGCGCTCCTGCACACAACATTGATTGATTGATCGCTTGATTGATCGCTTGATTGATCGCTTGATTGATCGATTGATTGATCGCTTGATTGATCGATTGATTGATCGATTGATTGATTGATTGATTGATTGATTGATTGATTGATTGATTGATTGATTGATTGATTGATTGATTGATTGATTGATTGATTGATTGATTGATTGATTGATTGATTGATTGATTGATTGATTGATTGATTGATTGATTGATTGATTGATTGATTGATTGATTGATTGATTGATTGATTGATTGATTGATTGATTGATTGATTGATTGATTGATTGATTGATTGATTGATTGATTGATTGATTGATTGATTGATTGATTGATTGATTGATTGATTGATTGATTGATTGATTGATTGATTGATTGATTGATTGATTGATTGAATGAATGAATGATTGATCGATCGATCGATTGATCGATTGATTGAACATCAACACATGCGTGGACGAACAGTTCAATGGATGAACAGATTGATGTCAACAATGCAAACCCCAACCCCAACCCTCCCCAACCGCCAACCACACCCCCCGCGCGCTGCAGCCAACACCCCGTGGCGCCGCCGTGACGCCGCCACCACCACGCACCACCGGCTCCATGCACTTGCGGAACAGGTCCATGTTGAGCTCCTCGAAGCGTGCGCGGGTGATGGAGGTGTAAAAGTCGATGCCCTCGTACAGGGAGTCGATCTCGATGGAGGCCTGCAGGGGAGCGATATGCGGCGTGAGGATCGGTGACGCTTGCGAGGGGAAGCTGGGTGCAGCAGTCGGTTGTCTCGATCCCCCTCGTACAGGGAGTCTATTTCGATTGAGGCCTGCAGGGGGGCGGAAGAACAGACCGTGAGGAGCAGTGAAGAGTGCGAGGGGAGGAGGGCGGGCGGGCGGGCGGGCTCGCCAGATGGGGCTGCGCAGCGGCGCCGAGCGCAGCGGGCACACTGTGCACCCTGGCAGGGGCGTGCAGTCTTGATGCATGCATGACAGCCCGCACATGATGCGCCAGCAAGCATGCGCACATGCATCCATGCACTCCTGCACACGCTGCAAGTACGACGCAGTAACAGGTGCACGGTACCACCCCCGCAGTGCCCACCTGTGTGGAGGAGGAGAGCGTGCGCTTGGCGCGCTCGCAGGCGGTGCGCAGGCGGCGCAGCGCCCTCGGGTTGCCGCTGATGTCTTTCTTGTACTTGCGCTTGAACTCCTGGCAGGGGAAACGAGAGGAGTATTATGAATAGCAGTGCAGGGTAATCGTAAGGAATGCTAATGCTCCATTACAATGGTATTGTGAATAGCAGTGCAGGGAAATCGTAAGGAATGCTCCATTACCTCCATTTTTCGTGCCTTACTCAATATTACAATAGTATTGCAAACAGCAGTGCATGCCAGTGTTTGCATGCGCAAGTGTTTGCATGGCGCTCGAACTCCCAGAGTCCAGCGGGAGGCAGCGACAGAGGGAAGTTGACAGGCGGCAGGCAGGAAGCAAGCGGAGGGCAGCAGGTGGGCAGGGAACAGTCGGTAGGCGGCAGGCAGTGTACAGGTGCAGGGCAACAGGACGGGGGGAGGCAGCAGGTGGGGGAGGGTGCTTGTGCAACACATGTGTTGCGTGGCAGGGCAGGGGAGGGCAGGGCGGGGCAGGGCGGGGCAGGGCAGAGAGGGGCAGGGCAGGGCGGGGCAGGGCAGGGCAGGGCGGCCCACCCCAGAAGCAGCTAGTGTGGCGAGAGGCCCTCGGAGTGTTGTCTGGAGGAGCCGGGTGCCACATGCAGGCACCCGCTCCCAAGAGCAACCACTCCGATGGACTCTTGCCAGACTGGCTGCTGCTGCTGCTGCTGCTGCTGCTGCTGCTGCTGCTGCTGCTGCTGCTGCTGCTGCTGCTGCTGCTGCTGCTGCTGCTGCTGCTGCTGCTGCTGCTGCTGCTGCTGGTCGCCGTCTTGACGGGAGTTGAACAGAACGCTGGCGTGTGGAACCGGGTGTTACGTGCACGCACGCGACACACACGCTTCCGCACTCCCGCCGTCAAATGCGCCCTCGCCAGGCTGGCGCTTGCTGGATTGGCAGCCCTGGATGCCTCCCGGGGGGACGTGCGCCACCGGGCGATCATTCCAAGCCATTGCTGATGCCAATGAATTCTGACAAATTGATAACTGATAACAACAAAGAACAGCGAGGGTTGACTTGCCTGCATGAAGTGCGCCACCAAGCGGGAATCGAAGTCCTCCCCGCCCAGATGCGTGTCACCAGCTGTGGTGGTGGTGGAGGGGCAGACGTGGTGGCGAGGGGGCGAGTGGGGCGGCACGAGCAGTAGGGCAGCATTGGCAGGGACGTTTGGCATCCAGGTCGGGCCCCCGCCGCTGCCGTGGGAGTTGCTGCCGCGCGGAATGCAGGCAGCGCAACGAGGTTCCGTTTGCGTGGGTGGCAGCAGTGGTTCAAGTGCAGGCTGGCACCCGCCCGTTGCCTTGGCCTCAGGCATCAGTGCGAATTAACGAGTCAAGCGTTTGCTAAAGACCCACCCGTTGCCTTGGCCTCAGGCATCAGTGTGAATCAAAGAATTGAGCAATTTGCTAGCGACCCACCCGTCGCCTTGACCTCGAAGATCCCCTCGTCGATGGACAGCAGCGACACATCAAAGGTGCCGCCCCCCAGGTCGAAGATCAGCACGTTGTGCTCGGCGTGCTTGGCGCCTGGGGCAGGGGCGGGCGGGCGCGGGTACATACTGGGGATTGAACCGCGTCAAAACTGGATCCTCAGGCCGTGCTCTCGACAATCAGCACGTCGTGCTCCGCGTGCTTGGCGCCTGCGGCAGGCAGCGCGAGCTATCGCGGCAAGCGGCAGCCAGGCGTGTGTCGCGGGCAGGGCTTTGAAGGCGCAGCCGCGCAGCCTGCACGCTTCCTACCAACACACCCACCCTTTGTCTTCTTGTCCAGTCCGTAGGCGATGGCGGCTGCGGTGGGCTCGTTGATGATGCGCAGCACATCCAGGCCCGCAATCACGCCGGCGTCCTGCGCGGGGGGCGGGCAGGCGGCAGACCGAGCGAAGGGACGTTCACAGGGCAGCGCGCGGGGGGAAGGAAGGGGCGATATGCGTGGAGATGGAATCGAGCCCGTGCGAGCAGAACCGAGCCACGCAGAGCAGAGTAGGCAGGCAACGCGGCTAGCTTAATAAAAGCGGCGCCAGCCGGCGGTGCACGTGTGACCGGGGCCATGCGTTGCCCGGCTGGGCTGTGCGCCTGCTCACAGCCGCGGCGCACCCCTATGCCCCTGCGCCCACCCACCTTTGTTGCCTGGCGCTGGCTGTCGTTGAAGTAGGCGGGGACGGTCACCACCGCCTTGCCCACCTGCAGGATGGCATCAACGGGCAGGCAGTGCGGCGAGTGAGTGCGAAAGGTCGAGCGCCGGCTCGTGCGACACTCTGGTTCTGGCAAGCCCACACCGCTGCCGTCAGTCCACCCTCTGCCGGTGGTGCACCCTGCTCAGCAGTGGTGCACCCTGCTAAGCATAGACATAGACCAACCCCAAGGGGGGGGGGGGGGGGGGGGGGGGCGCTGCCTGCGTCTTGCTGCCCAGGTACGCCCTCAACCACCTCGCGCATATCAGGCAACGCATCAAAACCCGCCACAGCGTCCCATCCTCCCATCGACAGCAGTCCCGGCAGCAGCCTCGAAGACGCAGCAGCGGCCTGCGACAAGGGTGCCCAGGCTCGCCTTCTTGCCCAGGTACGTCTCCGCCACCTCGCGCATCTTGCTCAGCACCATGGAGGAGATCTCCTCGGCGCTGAACTGCTTCCTCTCGCCCTTGAACTCCACTGCGCGGTGGGTGAGAGCGGGCGGGAGAAGGAACACACATGAGAACCGACCGAACAACGAAAGCACTGCGTCGCTGTACCTGGACGATTGGTGGGCCGGCGGGGGCAGCGGGTCAGCGGGAAAACACCTAGAGGGGGACCAGTGGGGGCAGCCCCGAGGGAGGGGGCTGGTTCTGCCGACGACGCCACCCGGCGACCATTTAAAACTTTGCACACCCTCTCGCTGTTGCTGCTTTGGGCATGCCTGAACTGAACTGAACTGAACTGAACTGAACTGAACTGAACTGAATCACCTGCTACAGCAAACGAATGCGCAGGTCCCGCGGCTCGCATGCAGGAGATTGTTTTTTTGGGGGGGGGAAAGGGGGCATCGCCGGACAGGCACACGGCCCGCTGCAACACCTGCACTTCCGCTCCTCTCCGCATCGGCACCACCACCTACCAGCCCACCTTCGATCATGGGCTTGTCGCCGGGGCCGGCAAGGACCCGAAACGGGAAGTGGCTCATGTCATCCTTCACAGCAGGGTCTGCAGTACCAACAATGGGGGGCGGCGCTTCCTTCAGGGCACTACAGGCCCCACCTGACACACGTGTGGCGGCCGAGGAAGCGCTCGCTCCTCGCGCACGCGCTGCCCAGCAACCCAGCTGCCCAAAAGCAAGGACCACCGCTGCTGGATGACCTGCTGCAGAGGCATGCCAGGCGTGCCCGCCCGAGAGGCGGCGCCCAACGACGCGCTCACTCCCATGCACGCATTTTGCCGGCTACCCAGCCCCTTCCTTTTGCAAGCAGCCCCATTTGGGCACCACGCTGCACGCCAGGCGCACCCCCCGAGAGTCTCACAAGCACCCCCACCTGAGAAGCGACGGCCGATGAGGCGCTTGGCATCAAACACAGTATTGACGGGGTTCATGGCCACCTGGCACACAGCAAGGCAGGTTCAAAACACGCGCGTGTTGGTGTTGAAGTGGCGTGGTGCTGGCGTGACGTTGGTGGCGAGCGAGGTCAGGGTGTCGCGAGCATGCAAACGAGCCCCAGCAAGCCTGCACGCGCACAGCGCCCGGCGCCAGCCCCGCATGCCAGCCCGCTGAGGCGGCACGCACCCTCTTAAAATCGTGCAGCGCCCCCCGGCACCGCACCCAGCACCCAGCGCTCGTGTCTTAAGTTGACGCGCACCCCAGCACCCACCTGGTTCTTGGCTGCGTCGCCCACCAGGCGCTCGGTGTCGGTGAAGGCCACGTAGGAGGGGGTCGTGCGGTTGCCCTGCTTGGGGAGACATGAGCAGGGGGGAGGCGCAGGCGACTGATGCATAACTCGACACGTGCTGCAGGCGACAGCCTGCAGGCAGCCTCAGGTTGGGTGCACGTGCAAAAGGAGGGGCAACAGCGGGCTCGCCTGCACGGAAAGGCAGGCAGCGCTGGCGCCGACAGCACCGACGGCAGGCCCGGACGCCGCTGCACTCGAGTGCTCCGCCAGACGCTTTGAAGCGCACCAACGGCGGCTTGCTTGCCGACGACAGCTCCTCTGCATGCCTGCCCTCTGCCTGCTCCGCGTACCGCGACAGACCGCAGGCTGTGCCGCCCACCCGCCTGCACCGCGTCACCTGCTCGTTTGGAATAATCTCCACTCGGTCGTGCTGCCACACACCCACGCAGCTGTAGGTGGTGCCCTGCAGAGGAGGAAGGCAGCGCAGGCGGGGAGGGTTCTGAGGGCGGCGAGCGGCGGCGGCGCCGGCGCCGCCGCCGCGCCGGCGCCGCTGACGGGAGCGGCCTTCATGGTGGAGCCCCGGCAGCGTCAGGCGCGCCACCCGCTCAACACATCGCCCCCAAAGCCCACCGTCGCCCCCACTCGCCAGATCGATGCCTATGGCGTTCGACATTTCGGTGGAAGTGTGGAAGGGGTGTCGACTGGCTCTCGAGTTGTGTGTTCGACTCGTAACCGACCTTGCTCAGTGTGCTCAGAAGGGGTGGAACGCAAATTGGATCGGTGGCGCGCCGGGCGGCGAGAAACGAATGTGCCACGCTGTCAGCCAGAAACTTCTCAGCCTGTGTGAAGGCTGGGGCGCCGCTTGGCAGGGCCTGGCCTTTCCGATCGTTTGAATGGAGCGATCAGAGTACGCCGAGGTCAGCGGTTTAGCTGTCTGCGCGATGCGGCAGGCGGCAGGCGGCACCGACGGGCGCCGCACTGCATGCAGGCACCGCACATGCTCCGCTACCTTGGCTAGCTCCTGGGCAGCCTGGACAACCACATCCAAGCACACCTTCAGGGGTTGCATGAGTGCACCTCGTGGCAGCAGAGTTGGCCATTGGAGCTGCTGACGTTTGGGGGGCTACCAACCTTCTCACATCTTTCACAAGTCTGTAACGGGCCTGCCACATGCCATCACCCCAACCTCGCGCTACTCCCTGTGTCCATGGCGGTAACGACGGTGGTGTTAAGACTGCGGGCCATCCCCGGGCAAGGCCAGCGAGCAGACAGCGGGTGCAGGGTGAGCGAGACGGAAGCAAACAAACAAGTGGGCACGAGCCGGCGGCAAAGGGCGTCAGTGGGCGGGTCCTTGCTTGCGACTGGGTGGGTGGCTAAGATGGGACGTGAGGGCAGCGCGCTCGCGTGGTGGTGCAACACAAGAGGTGGGAGCAAACACAAAGGAAAAGAAGGTGGGGTGGGGTGGTGGGAATCAGACAAAGAATGCAGCCGCGCCGCCGCTGCATGCCAACCGCGGGGCAGCGGGCGGCGACGGGCTACCTTGGTGCGCGGCGGCGGCGCCGACGGCCGTCACAAGGGCAGTCAGTCGCACAGCGTGCGCGTCGCCGCAGCCACCAGGACGCGGCGGGCATCACCGAGGGCCGCCTGCTTAGCGCACGGGGCTGCGGCTGCGCTCACGGCCGCCGCCGCCGTGGCCGCCCTGCAGACGCTCCAGGGCGGCCTGCTCGCGCGCCGCGCGGTCGGCGGCGCCTCCCTTGCGAGGCCGGCCAAACTCATCATACCTGGGGGGAGGGAGGGGAGAACGGGAGGGGGGGAATGTATGCGACGCAAGGGTGAGGAACAGACGGTGCTTCACGCTGCTGCTGCCGCTGTTCCAACACGCGCACGCAGCAGCATGCGCGCCCTGCAGCACGCGCCCCAAGCCAGAAAGGTGCTTGCCACCCCGGAGGCACTCACTCCTCCTGCGCCTCGCGCTCTGCGCGCCGCCGCCGCGCCTCCTCGGCCTCGGCGTCATCACGCTCCCTGAACCCACCGGCTGCAGAGCGCAACCCAGGAAAGTATGTACAAGTTGTGGGTGAGTGACGCGACGCAGGCGGCGGCGGCAGCAGGACGAGCACGCCATGCAGTCTCCATTGCAGGGCCCCTCCAGCCCGTGGGTGGGGGTTGCAGGCAGCGCCACCAAGGGACCCCCGCAGGCAGGCAGAGGCCAGGCGGGCGCTACACACACAAACCGGCGCACAAACTGGCAGCAGACCCAGCGCGCTGACGAGCGGCACGCACCGGCGCCCTCGCGGTTGGTGTCAAACGTGCCCGGCTTGGGGCCGTTGCACTGGTTGCAGGTGGAGCGGCGCGCCCAGTTGACGTTGCCGCAGCCGGTGCAGGTCCAGTCGCCGGGGGCGAACTTGCCTGCAGGCAGGGGGGGGGCAGGGAAAAGGTGGGCGCATGATGAGCAGGTGTTAAACAGGCAGCCGGACCTCGCAGGGGGACGGACTGCAGGCAAGGCATGCACCCCCAGCGCGCGCAGCAGCAGTCGCAACACAAAGCTTCTGTGCTCAGCCCCTTTGCCCCACCCCAGCAACCAATCAAAGCGCACCTGGCGGGCCCTGGGGAGCCGCCTGCATTGGAGGGGCCGCAGCCGCGCGGGGCGGCGGGCCGCCGGCGGGCGGGCCACCGGCGTCGGCGCCGCCCTCGTAGCCGGCGGCGCCGCCCTCGTAGCCGGCGGCGCCGGCGCCCTGCTTAACCTTGCCGCAGCGGTTGCAGCGGTCGCGCCAGCTGAAGCTGCGGCAGGGCACGGGGGGAGAGCGGGAGGGGGAGGTGAGCAATGCTGGGCTGGGAACAAATAGGTGGTCGACTAGGGAGCTCTGCACCAGCCAGGCTGGCTCCCCAGCAGCCGACATGCTCTCAACCTCCCGCTCCCTCCCCACCCAGTACTTGCGCTCTGCCCCCTCCCTGCTCACTTGTTGTTGCCGCAGTCGCAGGTCCAGTCGCCAGGACGGCCGCCGCCGCCGCCACCGCCACGGCCGCCGCCGCCGCCGCCGTAGCCGCCAGCAGCCTGCTGGCCGTAGCCGCCGCTCTGGTCGTAACCACCCTGCTGGCCGTAGCCGCCGGCAGCCTGCTGGCCGTAGCCACCGCTCTGGTCGTAGCCCTGCTGAGCGTAGCCACCCTGTCAAAGCGTGGGGAGAGCGGAGAGCAGGGCTTACGGGTCGTTTTGAGGCGGTTGGGTGTAAGCCTCGCAGCGCAACGCAACTGCAAGCTTGACAGGCAAGTGCTGCAGCAGCAGCAGGAATGGGGCGCGTGCACTTAGCGGCGGCAGCAGCAAGGTGCGTGATGCCTACCTGCTGGCCGTAGGCGCTCTGGTCGTAGCCGCCGCCGCCGCCGCCGCCGCCGGCAGCGCCGCCCGCGGGCTTGGGGGTGCCGCAGCGGTTGCAGGCGTTGCGGAAGGCGAAGCAGTTGTTGCCGCAGGAGGGGCAGGGCCAGTCTCCTGTGACGCAGGCAGGCGGGCAGGCGGGCGGGCAGGGGAGGCAGGCAGCGGTCAGCCGGGTTCGACAGGGGGCAGGCGCAGCAGCGGCACGTGCAGGCACTCGAGTCACCCAGTCACAACCCACCCCACCCTGCCCTCAGGACCCCCCTCGGAGAGCCCTCGGAGGCCTGCAGGGGCCCCACCCCACCCCGCCCTCGGAACCTCGGGAGCAGCCCACAGAAGCGGCCCGCTGGGGCCGGGGCCCTGACCCTGCCCACGCGCCCTCGGGTGTTGAAGAGCCCCCCCCGCCCGCCCGCCCACCCTCAGGTCTGGAAGCCCTCCCTCGGGAGACGCGCCCACCCACCCACCCACCCTCCCTTCCTGCCCTCCCTCCCTCCCTCCCACCCTACCGCCCCACCCCAGACGCCCCTCTGCAGACCCCTCGGAAGCGCTGCACCACGAGTGCAGCAAACGGATGCACGCATGAGTGACTGAATGAACGAACCGATGATGGACTCACCCTGCCGCCCACCCACACCACCGGCGACGGGCGCCTCCCCAGTGATCTCCTGATCAATGATCTGCGCCGTCTCCCCCTTCTCCCCCCCACACTTCTTGCACTGCTCGCGCCACTGGAAGCTGCGGGGAAGGGGAGGGGAAGCAGCGGGCGCCAGGGAGGGGAAGCGCGCAGCGACGTCAGCAAAGCAAGCGGAGGCAGCCAAGCACCGGGCAGCGTGCGCAGGCGGCCAGGCAAGCACAGGCAACGCCGGCGCAGCGCCATGCACGTGCCCGGCCGGTGCGCCGCCGGCACGTGTCTGGGCTGCAGAGCTCCCTGCTTCATCCCCCCCTCCCCCCCCCTCACTTGATGTTGGAACACATGCCGCAGCGCCAGTCGCCTGGCTTGGCGGTCTGTCCAGCCTGGAGGCCAGGCACGGTGGAGATGCCGGCGGCGGGCTGCAGATACAGAGGGGTGGGCGGGAGGAGGGTGGGAGGAGGAGAGGGGGAGGGCAGCATTAGCGGGGCTGACGGCGCAGCACGTGGCCCACAGAGCGGCACGTCAACACACAGCGGTTGGTCCCGCGCTCAGGCTCTTGCCGGGCCCAGGCTAGCACACGGCACATGCAACAGCGCATGTTGCACGGCAGTACAGCCAGCAGCGCACCTTCTGGCCGGCCTCCACGCCGGGCGCGTTCTCGGGCTTGGGGATGCCGCACTTGTGGCAGGCGTCGCGGTACTGGAAGCTGCAGGGAGGCACACGATGGGGGTGGGAGGCAGTGGACGGGTCAACGGAGGGTGTGTGGAGGTCTGAGGTAGGTCAGGCACGACGCAGGAGCAGCGAGGCAGGCTGAGCAGGCAAGCCGGCAGCGCCAACAGGCAGCAGCGTGGCGCGGCAGGGAATCCCGTGCAGCTGGCCCCCGAGGCGGCAGCACGTGACGTGTATGTGCCCTCCACCGCGCCGCCGCCGAGAAGCTCACTTGACGTTGCCGCAGCTGGTGCAGCGCCAGTCGCCGGGGCGCACGTTGGCGCCGTGCTGCAGGCCGGGCAGGGCCGCGGCCTGCTGGCCGTAGCCGGCGTCGTAGCCGTAGCCGCCAGAGGCGTCGTAGCCCTGCGGGGTTACGGTTCAGGCAGGGAGGCAGGGGATGGAGTCAGGGGGGCTCAGCCGGGGGGTGCCACCCAGCCTAGGGAAGCAGCCCATGGGGCATGCACCGCACACACACGGACGCACCTGCAGCACCGTCCAACCGCTGCCGCTGCCCGTGCCTGCCCGAGTGCACGCACGGCCAACGAATGGCTGCACGGCGCTCACCTGCTGGCCGTAAGCGGAGGCATCGTAAGCGTATGCCTCTGGGTTGAGGGAGGCGGCCGCGGCGGCGTCGTACGCGCCCGCATAATCGTCAGGGTTGTAGGCAGCGGACGCGGCCTGCACGTGAACAAACGGGACTCGAGGAAACAGGGATTAGCACCAGGTCGCACAGACCCCCAAATGCACTGCTCTGCGAATGGTGGTTGTCAGGCAGGGAGGCATGCAAGCTGGTGCATTGTCAACACCAGCCCGGCCCAGCAGGCTTGCCAGCCCACCCGAAACCAACTTGCCTGCTCGCCGGCAGCGGCGGGGGCGCCGCCGCCCGTCACGGCAAGCTCCTGCCCGCCGTCAGTCTTGGGCACGCCGCACTTGTGGCAGGCGTCGCGGAACTGGAAGCTGCAGGGAGGCAGGGTGAAAAGAGGTGGCAGAAGGCATGGTGAGAGAGCTGGTGAGGTGTGGCACGCGGGCCGCAGCTGGCAACGAGGCTCGGGAGCGGCGGCCTGGGCGCAGGCGGCACGCGTGCCGCCGCACCGATCAACATGCCCCGCCACCGGCCACCCAACTCAGCAATCAAACACAGAGCGCATGAACTCACTTGACGTTGCCGCACTTGGTGCAGCGCCAGTCGCCAGGCTTGATGCTCTGGCCGGCCTGCAGGCCGTGGTCACCGCGGCGCATGCCGCCGCCGCCGCCGTAGCCACCACCACCAGCCTGCTTGGCAGGAGGAGGGAGCAAATTCAACACAATGGTGTGTCAGAGGGTGGGTGTTGCAGAGCACGCCTCGGTCTGGCGCATGCGCAGCGCGTCGCAGCTGTGCAGCCGATCCACCCAAACGCCGGGCAGCCCCACCGCCCACCTGGTCGCCGCCGATGGGGGCAATATCCTCTGGCTTTGCCTTGCCGCACTGGTTGCAGGCCTCGCGCCACTGGAAGTTCAGGTTGTTGCAGTCGGGGCACAGCCAGTCGCCTGCAGCGCGCATGACAGGGAGTGGCGGCAAGGACGGGGCGTCAGACAAGGGCGCGCGCACGGCAGGGCAGGAGGGTGGGACAGGAGGCGCAGCGCACGCCCAGGACAGCTGCCGCAGCTGCCCACACATGCAGCGCACGCGGCAAGCAGGTGCAAATGCAGCGCAGCCGCAACAGGAGGCGACCCCTCAGATCCGACGCACCAGGCTTGGCAGCCACGTTCTGGGGGCGCACGCCGCCGGGACCTGTGGCCAGGGGCTGCACCTCGGGGCCGCGCGGCACGCCGCACTGGTTGCAGGCGGTGCGCCAGCCGAAGCTGCGGCAAGTGGAGGGGACGGGGGCTGCCGGTTGGAGGCGGCGCAGGAGAGCGGCCCGGCAGCAGGGGCGGCGCAACGGCGGCATGGCAAAGCAGCATGTGAAGCACTTCTGCCTGGCAGACCTCCACACAACCCCGCAGAACAACCAACACAAGGGTGCCCAAGCATGCTCACTTGAGGTTGTTGCAGGAGGGGCAGTTCCAGTCGCCGGGCTTGGCGTGCACGTTGGGCTGCCCGCGGGGGCCGGGCGGGCCGCCGTAGCCGCCGCCGGGCGGGCCGTAGCCGCCGGGGGGCCCGTAGCCGCCGGGCGGGCCGTAGCCGCCGGGCGGGCCGTAGCCAGGGGGAGGGCCGTAGCCGCCGCCGTATGGCGGCGGGCCACCGTAGTGGCCAGGAGGGGGGCCACCCATGTAACCCGGGCCAGGAGGGGGGCCACCGCCGTAGCCGCCGCCGCCGTGCGGCGGCGCCTGGTAGGCGACCTCGAACTGAGCCTGGGCCTCCACCGGGCGTGGGGGGGGCTTCCAGCCGGGAGGGGGTCCGCCCATGGGCGGCAGCACGCCGCCAGCAGGGATGATGCCCCCCGGGGGGGTCAGCGGCAGGGTGCACGACGCCTGGCAGATGGGCGCCCCGCACTGCAGGCACTCCACCCCGCCCGTGCCGTTGTTGGCGTTGCAGGAGGCACACACCCACGGCTGCCCTGCACACGCGAAGCCCAGCCCACAGAGCAGAGGAGGAGAGGGACGCGACACACGCTCAGTACACACGCTCAGGGGCTCGGAAGGGGCTGCCCGGTAGGGCGCAGAACAGGCTGCCCCAGGCCCGGCAGAACGCCCTCACACGCTCCCGCTCACACACACACACACAGAGGAGGGCCCAGCGGGCCGTACAGCCCCAACCCCCACCCCCCAACACCTCGGAACGACACGTTCACCCACACAGACGCACGATCGGGTACCCCTCGGGCCCACCCGCCCACCACCCTCGGAGACCCGACGCGACCCACACACATCGTCCTGTGGACACCGCGAAACACACACACCACACACACACACACACGGCCCTCCCACCCCCACACGCCCACTCATTTCCCACCTGGCTTGCCGCCGCCACGGCCCGCGCCACCTGCAGCGGACACAACGCAGAGGCGGCGGAATCAGCAGGGGGCTGGGCAGCTGCACCAGAAGTGCCAGCAGGACTGGCAGCACGGCATCCACGCCGAATGCAACCCAGCAGGGCGCCCGGTTTGCAGCACGCAACATGCATACGCCGCACGCTCGCAGCACCCATATGCAACAACGCACCATAGCCGCCGCCGCCGCCACCGCTGCCGCCGCCGCCATAGCCGCCGCCGCCGCCACCGTAGCCGCCGCCGCCACCACCGCCGTAACCGCCGCCGCCGTAACCGCCGGTAGACGGCTTCTCAGCCAGGCTGACATGCAGCACGGAGCGCCCGTCGGCGAACGTCTTGCCGTCAAACCAGGACGGCGCAGAGGCGGCAGCAAAGGGGTCTTCGAAAGTGACGGTGGCGTCGCCCTTGAGCATGCCCGTCACCTTGTCACGGTACAGCCAAATCTGCAGGCGCGGCAAGAGGAGTGGCGGCGGTGGTGAGCACGACGAGATGGGCTACTTGTGGCCGGCGCAGCGCAGCCAGAGGGAGGGCGCAACAGCGGTGGCGGGGCGGCGACGCACCTTGGGCTTGTTCTTCTTCTTGTCCTGCTTGATCATGCCGATGGTGCCGAAGAACTGCCCGACCTGCTCCTCGGTCACATTGGTGGGCAGGCCAGTGCGGCAGGGAGGGCGTGGGGAGGTCGGGAAGCGTGAGCGCAGAGGAGCGGTGAAGAGGTCTGATGGCGCGCGAGCATGCTGCCGCGCCGGCCTGCCCCTCGCAGGCACTCATCTGACGTAGATGGCGTCCCGCTCGGGATCCACATACGCCTCCACGCTGCCAGGGCCGGCCATCCTGTCGGCAGCGATGCGGGTCTGTAGGGCTGTGCGGGCGCTCCTGCTGGCAGGATGCGTCCCAGAGTGCTGCCCGGGCACGGTAAAGTGTGCGAGAGCGGTCGTGAAGCGCGGCAAGCCCACGTCCGCGCAGCATGGGAACGGCACGCAGCGCGCAGCGCGTAAGAGCATCGTAGCCACCTGCGCTTCAAGGCGTATCATCGGGCAGCACCTCCGGGCGGAACGGGCCCCGCTTCTCCAGGCCCACCGCCGTTGCGGCGCACCTGGCGCTCTGCCGCCGCTTCTCGTGATCTGAGCACACCTGGCAACGTGCTCTGGCTCGCTGATGGCGGCGGCACGCGACCTGCAGCGTCTGGGCGCGCCGCTGCGGGGTGGGGGCGGTGCCAGGCTGGGCTGCGCCGGCGGCGGTGTGTGCGAGCGAGCGAGCCGCTCAGGCCGCGCGTGCTCATGCCAGTTCTGACAATCAAAACTGAAAGAGAGTCCACAGGGCTGGGTGGGGGTGTGAGCTGGAGGCTTGCGCCGCGGGAGCGCGTACGCCGAGTGCGTGAGCGCGTGCGGTTGTGCACGCCGCTCGAAGCCATCGGTCCCTGCTGCCCCCGGCTGGATTCATACACTGACCAAGCAAGGTGCCTGAAGAGCATAGTGCTTTGTGGAAAGGAAGTCTGACAGGGGTGTGTGACAGCGCGCAGAGGGTGTAGGTACGCCGGCGACGCCGCAGCTGGCAAGGGCGCGTCAGCCGTCCGAGACATGAAGGCCTGGGAAGCAAGGGCAACAGCTTGAGCGTGCTCTGTGTACAAACCGATTGCAATTGAAAGATGTATGTAACTCATAGATAGGTACCAAGAGGTTGAAAGCAACATATTCGTGCTTTGGCAGCTCAGACCAACGGGAGGCGGGCGGCCATCGGGCGCCGCTGAGCGCGCTCAGCAGTGCGCGCCCGGCTCGCCTGCCTCGCCTCCCCTGCCACTTGGCCATCAGCCTGCGGCCTTCAAGCGCTCCATGTGCGTCTCCTGCACGATCCCAGCGCCTTGATCCCGCCCACTGGCGTCCAGCCTTAGTGTGCAGCCTGCTCTTGTGAGCCCCGTGCACCTCTCCAGCGCCCTCTTTGGCCCCTCCAAGCGCCCAGCTCCTACTGCGCGGCAGCCGGCGGGGTGAGGCCCGCCCAGCCATGCTCGCCAGGCCCCAACGCGGCCTGCAGGTGGCAGTGCTTGTGGCGGCCCTCTGCGTGCCTTGGCAAGGCTCTCACGCGCAGGGGGCGCCGCCGCCGGCTGAGGAGGCACTGATGGCAGCGCTGGGCGAAGGCGGCAGCGCGCCGCCGCCAGGTGCAGGCAGAGGCATTGGAGCAGGAGAGGAGCAGCCAGAGGCGGCAGCAGCCCCTGCTGTCGAAACGTGGGGCTTTGATCTGCTGCAGGCAGGCGGAGGCGGCGCGGCGCCGCAGCCGGCGGCGCCGGCGGCAGAGGCCAGCGGCACGGCGTGGGAGCCAGCAGCAGCAGGCGCCCCTGCAGCCGAGGAGCCATGGAGCTTTGAGTCTCTGGATGCAGCAGTAGGCCTTGCGGCAGCACCGGCAGTAGAGGGGGCACAGCCTCCGTTCGGCGTAAGTCTCATCAATGCAACGATGCCGGCAGCCGCGATGCCGCAGCCCACGCCGCCCGGGATTGTAGAGGGGCCGCTTCCTTCTTCGTTTGTGCTCGGCCCTGCAGCGGAGGCGGCTGCAGCAGCGCCGGCAGCGGCAGCAATTGCCCCCGCAGCGGCAGCAGCCGCTCCAGCAGCGGAGGCAGTTGGCGAGGCAGAGCCGCAGCTGACGTGCTGGGGCCTGGCAGAAACAGACCTCTCCGGCGGCGACCTCTACAGCAGCGGCAACGACAGCGCCGGCGCCGCAGACTGCTGCCAGCAGTGCTGGGATTTCTCTGGTTGCGGCGCGTGGACGTTCCGCGCAAGCGACGTAGGTGTTTCATTGCGAGGGGGGGAGGGCAAGGGGCGGCGCGGGTTCTTGCACGGGGCGACGGCAGGCCGAGGTTCGGGCCCGGTGATGAAGTCGACTTGCTGCTTGCCTGCTGCAATACCCCTCTGTGCGCGCTCATGCCCATCCCCTCAGATCCACTCACCACATAGTTAACCCCCTGGCTCACCTGCAGTCGAGGTGCTGGCTGAAGCAGCCCTCGGGGTGGCTGCGTAAGGCGGGGCAGCCCGACCTGACGTCGGGCCTGGTCAGCGCGCTGACCGTCAGCGGGTACACACCCACCCTCACGCTAGTCGACGCCCCCCTGCTGGGCACGCTGGGCAAGCAGCCCGTGTGGCTGCCGCCCGCCGAGGGGCGCATGCAGGGGCAGTGCATGGTGCTGCCGCAGTCCAACCCAGACGGCCCCTTAGTCAGGGAGATCTACAACACAAACGCGACCGCCTGCTGCGACGCCTGCGCTGTGGAGCCCCGCTGCACGGTGTTTGTGTTCTGCCCGGAGGCCAGAGGGTGAGCCCAGGGCAGAAGGACGAGCTCCAGGAGGGGCGCCACGCTCGGGGCACCGCAGCCTGCCGCCGCCCGCGCCTGCGCCCAGCCCAAGCGAACCGCTCACGCCCTTCATCACCCCCAAGGCATATTGTGTGCCCCTTCAGTGGTTGGCCACAAACAGTTGTTAATCAACCTCTTTTCCCGCTGCTGCTCGCCGTTCCCCTGCAGGTGCAACAACGGGTGAGGTCAGCTCGGCGCAGGGGTTTGCATCGGGACGGCGCTCCAGGCTGCTCAGCTGCCTGCTCGTGCTCGCCCTCCTGCCTGCCCTCCTGCCTGCCTATCCGCCGCCTGAGGGGACGTGCCATTGCTGTGACTGGTGGGGCCGCCCCATCCCCAACTTTCCCCCCCCTCTCCAAACCAAACCTGTTTCCTCTCAAAACCATCCACCCTTCCTCTCCCTTTCAACCCCCCCTCCACCCCACCCCTCCACCCAGCTACGGCAACCTTTCGCCGGCGTTCTCGTGCGGCCTGCGCTTCCAGAACGTCAGCAGCGAGAACATTGCAGGTCAGGCGCAGGGCCGCGGGTGGGTGGGTGGGGAGTGGCCGGCGCGGCAGCAGCGATGCAGAGCTGCCCCACAGGCACCACGTCGACCCGCCTTTTGCACCCTCTGCCGCCGCAGAGGACAGCTTACAGTTTTATTACCGCGGCACCGCGGTGATTGACAACTACCCACCAGGTGGGCAGCCCACGTGCACCCATCATGCCTGTCGCTGCACTCTTTTCTTTCGTGAATCCAGAGGACTCGCTGGCTTTCTACGCCCGAGGCACAGCAGTGGTTCAAACCTTTTCGGAAGGTGGGCACAAAACTAGAACCATCAACACGTGTTGTAAAGGGATGGGCACAGCCACGGTCGCCGCAACGCTGGGCCAGATGCAGAGGTATGCGCTGCTGAGGGCGCACTGGTGCATGGGGGGACGCATGCACATGGGTTGCTGGGTGTGTGTCAGGGGCTCCGGCGTGCTGGCACCGTCCCCGCCCACGCCCTGCCTCCTGCTCTCAGCTCGACCGCTGAAGCCTCCCCCCCCCCCCCCCCCCCCCGCGCCGCTGCTTGCATGCAGGCTACACGGTGCCTTACATAGCAGGGTACGTGCCACGCTCAGGTGAGGGCCGGATGGAGCGGGCATGAGGATTGAGGGATGCAACGGTCGTCGGGAATGGGCGGTGCCTGGGTACCCACCGGTGGCATGGGGACACCGACGAGGGAGCAATTGAAAGGGAGCGTGGTGCAGGGTGGGGGAGCAGGCAGGGAGCAGTGCCCACTCCCTGCCCACAGCTTGACCTGCACCAGCGCGGCATTCTGTGCCTAGCTGTTCCAGCGTGCTGCTCGTGACCGCCGCTATCCCTTCCTACATGCCACGCTGCAGCGCCGGAGGGGCCGCCCTGCGCGCCCAACATCCCATGCAACCACACGGTGCAGCCAGGCGAAAGCCTGTGGCTGGTGCGTGCCTGTGGCAGACGGGGGCTTGCTGGAGGGGGCCACGGGCAAGGAAACCGGCGGCACCGGCTGCCAGCAAGCAGCAGTGGGCGCGCGGCCAGCTGCCGCTGGCAGGGGCACAAGGACGACCCCTGCACGCCGCCTTGAGAGGCACTTGCACGCCGGATCGCTGGCCCTCATTGTTGCTCGCAGCCTTCTTGTGAATCACAGTCGAGCCATGCTGCTCATCCCCCAACACAGATTTCCCAAATTTACGGGCTCACCCTGGACCGCCTTGTGCGCCTGAACTCTCAGGTTGCCATAGGGGGTGGGGGGGCAGGGCGGGCTGCGGTGCCATGGAGGCTCGTGGCCTGCCAGCCGCCGCCCGGCCTGCTCCGTCCGCTGCCTGCCGATGCACGGCCGCACGCAGGGCTGCGTGCCCCAGCTCTGCGCGCTTCTGCCCATCTCTCCGACACCCGTTCGCTGCGCTGCTGCCCCACAGTATCCTCCACCCTCCCCTCCCCCACCCAGTTCCCCAATCCCAACCTCATCCAACCAAACGACACCGTGCTGCTGCCGTGCTGCGTCGCCACGACCGTCACCACTGCTGCTGGCGGCGGCGGCGGCGGCAGCGCTGCTGGCGCGATCGCTGGCGGCGTGGTTGGCGGCGTGGCTGCTGTTGCGCTGCTGGCAGGCACGCGGCAGAAAAGGAAGAGGCTACACCAGACACTTTTGGGGGGCGGGAAAGAGACGGGGAGGGCTGCTGCAGTGGCCGGCGCCTCCCCCAGCACACTCTGCCTCGGCACGCTGCGCTTGCCTCTGTGCTGCCATGCAGGGCTGCTGGTGTGGCTGCGGCGCCGGCGCAAGCGGTTGCGCCAGGCGCAGCTGGACGACCCCGAACGATTCGCCGACAAGTTCAGCGCCACAATGAGCGATTGTGAGTGCGGGCACAGCGTTCATCAGTGGGTGGGCCCAGTGGTGGGGCCGCATTCGAAGCATGCATGCTGCATCAGTCACTCCTGCCAAGGGCAGGACTCTTGCTTTCAATGCCCCTCTGCCCGCCTGCACACCTGCAGTTGACAACGCCTGGCGCAACGGCAAGACCTCTTCCCCCGCCGGCCCCGCGTCCGACTCTGCGTCTGGTGCCGCCGTGGAAGCCTCCCATGGCAGCGCCGCCCACGGCAGCGCCGCGCTGGCGACTGCTGGCAGCGGCGAGCCTCCCATACCTGAGCTGCCCTTTGCCGCTGGGCTGCTGACGCCTGCTGACTACAAAATTGAGACAGGTGCGGGCGGGTTGGGGTGCATGTTCGACCGGCGCATGGAATGTTTGACCGGCGTTGGGAAGTTTCAAAATTGCTGCTGCTGTTTCAGCAACCAGTTCTGTTATATGTCCCGCCAACTGCTACCTGCCTGCCTGCCTCTCCCCTTCAACGCAGACCCTGCCAGCGGCAAGCCTGCGCTGCTGGGCAGCGGGCACTTCGGGAACGTGAGGCTGGGCAGGGGGCAGGCGCCCGCCGCAGCATCCATGCTTGCTGCCAGCACACTGCCAGTCATTCCTTCCACCAGTGGTCTCCTCTGACGTGCATTCCCAGCCGGTAAGGCCAATTTATGCACCGCGTCCCTGGTTTCCTCCTTACTTAGGTGTACCGTGGCGCGTGCGGCATGGAGCCAGCAGCCGTGAAAGTAAGGGGAAGGCGAGGGGAAGGAAGGAAGGGAGGCAGGGAGGGAGGGCATGGGTGGAGCAGCGTGCCGCAGGGGAGCGCCGGTGCAGCGTGCAAGTGTGCCAGCCAGAGGCTGCTCGCAACAACATGAACGGCTGAACCTGCGCCCTCTCCTTGGCGCCACCCACACCCACACCCCTGCCTTGCCTTGCCTTGCCCCTTTTACTGATCAGATCATCAAGGATCCAGGCGGCGACATGGACCGGCAGCAGCTGCTGCGGGAGGTCGCCATCCTGAAGAGCTGTCGGTGAGAGACGCTGTGGATGCTGGGGCAGGGCGTGACGCACGCGTCGACCCGCGTGTGCGTCGCAACTGCTGGCGGAACCTGATGCAGCAGCGGGAGGACCGGCGGCAGCATGCGGATCTTCACCAGCATGCCTTCGAAGCAGAACCACGCTGTGCTTGGTTTGCTCCAACGGCGCCGCCGACCGTGCCGGTGTGCCCCTCTGCCGCCCTCCTGCAGGAGCCAGCACCTCGTCTCTTTCCTGGGGGTTGCCATGAGCGGCGACGAGTTTGTGATCGTGACGGAGCTGCTGCCAGGTGGGCGACCGCGCTTAGTCCTGCATGTGCCGCACATGCTGTGCGGCATCCACCAGCCACGCCCTGCCACGGTCGCGCGTGCCTGCAGCACGCTGGGGTCAAGTTGCTGCACAACTGCGTCTTGCCTGCACACCGGCGTACCCTCCTCCGTGCCTTGCCTCAATACGCTGGCAGGCGGCACGCTGTTCCGGGCGCTGAAGGCGGGGCGGGTGACGTGGTACCGGCGTGGGCTGCGCATCGCGATTGACGTGGCCCGAGGCCTCGACTACCTGCACCGACGCAGGTGAGCGCAGGCGCTCGGGGTGGCTTACGGCGCGTTGAAGGCAGGGTGTGGCTCCGTGGCGCCCCCCCCCCATGAGATGCACGCTCTGCTGAACAAACACACCGCGTATGCCTCTGCGGCACCCACCGACTTTTCCCCTCAGTTTCCTGCCCGCTGCAGCATCATTCACCTCGACCTCAAGTCGCCGGTGGGTTGCTAGGGGGGGGGGGCAGCATAGAAAAGCTGCTTTGCGTTGCTCCTGCATGTGCAGATGCAGCTCCTGCATGTGCAGATGCTGAGGGCGGCGCACAGCGGTCGGCGTGCATGCAGGCGGCACGATGGCCTAGTGAACGCAGTGGTTTGGGGGACCACTGCACTAGCGCCTCGTCCCATCATCGGACTCCGCTCTGCGTGGACGTTCCTTTACCTTTACCTTACTGCGAGCATGGAGCCGGCTGCAGAGCGCCTGTGCAACTCCAGCCTGGGCTCGCCAGCCTAGGCCTGCCAGCCTAGGCCTAGGCCTGCCTAGGCATGCCAGGTCTCTCCACTGCATCAGTCCGCCCGGTGAGACCCCTGCAGAACGTGCTGCTGACGGAGCATGGCCGGGCCAAGGTGGCGGATGTGGGGCTGGCGCGGATGGTGCCCGCCACCCAGAGCCACCTGTCGGGCGGAGGTGCGCTGGCAGATTGATGGGGGTGGCTGGCGGGAGGTACGCCGCGCCGCGCAGGTCCGATGCTGCGTGCCAAGGCTTGGTCTTGCAGTCAGTCGTGGCTGCCCCAGCCTGACGTTTCCCTGCACATCCGCACACGTATTCCCGCCCACCCGCCTGTCTGGCCCCCGCCTGCAGTCGACGCTTGGGGCACCTTTGCCTGGGCGGCGCCGGAGCAGCTGCTGGGGCAGCGGTGCTCCACAAAGGCAGACATTTACGCGTATGGTGAGGGGGCTGGGGAGGGGCACGGGCAGTGACTGGCCCGGGGCGGAGTGCCTGGCAAGAATTCTTTCGAACGCTGTTTGATATGCCCGCCGATTAGACTGTACTCGTGCCTGCCACTAATGAACTGATGCGCATCACTCCCGATGGAGTCCTGGAGGGAGGAAAAGCAGCGCAGGGAGACAGCGGGCACATGCATGGAGGATGGGCCGCAGCCGGCCGATTCGTTGCGGCTCTGCAACCACTTGTGGCACCTTCCCGCCCGCAGGCATGCTGCTGTGGGAGATCGCCACCGGCCTCACTCCCGTGCGGGGCCACATGCGGGAGGTGAAGTGAGTTTAGAGGAGGGCTGGGAGGGCTGGGACACTTCTGTGGCCGCGCGCGCCGCCCGCCTCGCTTACAAGTTGCACCCTCCACCGTGGTCCACGCCCTGGTCTCACCGGACAGCTGTCGCCCAACGCCCTGTGGTGCTGCCCATGCAGGGTGCCAGAGGAGTGCCCGCAGGCTGTGGTAGACCTCATACAGGCCTGCATGTCCAGCCAGCCGGAGCTGCGGCCCACCGCGGAGCAGATCGTGGGTGCGCTGACGGCGCTGCAGGCGGCGCAGGGCAACAGCAAGGAGGGGCTGCAGCAGGCGGGCAGCGGCGGCAGCGCTGCCGTGGAGGGCGGCACGCCGCGCCACGCGTCTGCCAAGCAGCAGCAGCAGCAGCAGCAGCAGCAGCAGCAGCAGGACGCTGCTGGCGGCAGCCCCACGATGCAGCAGCAGGGCTCCGCTGGCAGCGAGCACGCAGTGAGCAGCGGCGGCGGCGGCCCAGTTGGCACGCCCAGCAGGCAGTCTGACCGGCCTGCTGCGCAGCAGCTGACGTCGCAGAACCTGCAGCAAGAGGGGCACCCTGAGGTGCCACATTCGGGGCCGCAGTCTATGCCAGCCAGCCCCTTCTGTGCCTGACCCGCCTTGGCCACTGGGCAGCGGCTCCGGCACCCCTTTGGCGAGAACATTGTTGTGCGTTGACGCCCAATTTCGATGCTTGCTTTGCGCCCACACTGAGCCAGTGAACTGTCTGTTTAGTTTGTCTTTTAATGTGAATGGACGAGGGCTTACAGACGGCATGCAGCAGATGTGTGTGCCTGCGCTACGATGCCTAGCTGTCGGCGGCCGCCCGCGTGGCGGCGGCGGCGGCGGCGGCAGCAGAGAGTCTTCGCATGCTCGCTGGCAAGCCGTCATACCCCTGACAGCGTCACGCCTAGCTTGGAAAAGGGCAAGCACAGCGCTCAACAGCGCTTTTCAGCCGACATGTCGCGGACCCACAACCCTGGCCCCCTGCTGACGGCGCTCACGCTGCTGTCAATAGTTCTCGGAGCTTTTGCCGACGCGGCGGTCCCCAATCTGATTATGTGAGTAGGCGCTCGCGGGCCCGCGCGGGCAAAGCTTTGCGCGTGAGAGTTTGGCCCCACTTGCGCACGCTTTTCCCCCGCCGCCGCCGAATTAAGGCGTGACATGCTGCTCAGAGTCGAAAGCGAGCAGCACCTCGGCGAGCGGGCCACGCGGCAGGCGGGAGGCTCCGCCGCCGCCGCCGCCTCTCCTGCGGCGCGCGCTTGCGCTTGGGCCCCTCCCAACGCCTTCCCCCCCAAAGGTAACCCCTGCCATCGTCTTCCCTGCTACCGTGCACCACCCCATCGTCACCACCCCCCGCCACGCCTCTCCATGCAGCGTCGGCCTGGACGGCGGCATCCTGCCCTCCACATGGGACCTGGCGTACGACCAGCTGCTCGCCGCCTCTGGCGTGACAAACCCCAACGGGTGCCGCATCCCCATGACCTGGTGCGCGCTGGGCCTGCGCTGCCCTGGGACTCAGCAGAGGCGAGGGTTTGCGGCGTCGGGGTGCGCACCGCCAGCTGTTGAGTGATCCACGGTCCGCACCGCGTCCACCGACCCTCGGCCCGCCCCGCCCTGCCCCGCCCCGCCCCGTCCTGCCGCCCGTCAGGTTCACGTGCTGCTGCCTGCACGGCGGCGACACCGGAGACTGCGACGTCGTGCGGCGAGCGTACCAGCTGGGCCACGAAATGGCCACGCATACCATGACGCACAGCGAGGAGTGAGTGCCCTTGAAGGCAGGCACGCGGTCGCACAGCAGCAGGCTGAAGAGCAGCGGCGCAGCGGCAGGGCGGCAGGCAAGCCGGGGTCATGGCCCACTGCGCATGGCCCACCAATCTCTGAGACCACCACCAACCCCCCACTCCCATCGCCCACCTGCCTGCAGGACGCTGGGCTACTCGTATGAAGAGTGGGAGCTGGAGGTCGGGGGGCAGCGCGAGTGGCTGGCCCGCGAATGCGGCGTGCCTGCAGAGTGAGCGCCGGCCGGGTCAAGAGGGACGCAGCTGCACGCGTGGCGTGGCGGGAAAGGGGGGCCAGAGGTTTGCTGGTGTAGTACACTTGCTGGCCCAAAGACGCGAAGGAGGCTGCGGCCAGGCTCAAGCTGGGCTGGGGTTGTCAAGCTCTGCCACCGTGCTGTCTGTCGCGCTGCGCACGGCGCCCCACCCGGCTGCCCTCCAGCTTGCTCCAACGCGTGCCGCCCGCGCGCCGCCCCCGCCCGACTGCAGGCAGGTGGTGGGCTTCAGGGCGCCCAACTTCCGCGTGAACAACCTGATGGGCCAGGTGCTGGCCGACCTGCAATTTGGGTGAGTTTTCATTGAGAACGGAATGCCGTCAATGTTCATCATTTCACCAACAGGTGCTGTCCCACCGGCAGTGAGAAAGAAAGAGTGGTGCATTGCATTGTTGCAGGTGCACACCTGGCTGGTAGCTTGCGCACATCCGTTTTGGTGCGACCCCTCCGCCATGCACCCAGCCCCTCCGCTGCCGCCCCTCCATCCATCCGTCCGTGCAGCTACGACAGCAGCCTGGCCGACATCGCCCCCACCCAGCGGGGCGGCCAGATGGACGCCGGCTTCGACCTGTCACCCTGCGACGCCGACGCGGAGCAGCGCGAGCGCTGCGGCGAGTGGGACGGGCTGCCGCTGTGGTGCGCCGCGGCAGGGGTGGGAGGGGTGGAGGAGGGAAGGTGGGTGGCTCCTAGATCCCCCCCCCCCTTGCCGATGGCGCCGCCGCTGGAAGTCTCTCTGTTGCAGACCCCTTGCACAAATCCCCTCCTCTGCTCCTTCCCTCAATTGTTCCTGGCAGGGAGGTGCCTGCGTACAAGCTGCCTGGCAGCGGCAAACGCATGGACCCTCTGCCAGTGGGGGACAAGAGCGTGCTGCAGGTGGACCGGCAGCCGCACTGCTGTGGGCGGGCAGCAGCAGAATCACGACGGAGTGGGGCAGCAGGAAGGAATGCCTGCCGGCACGCGGCTTCCGTCGTGCAGATATCAGCGTCGTGCACGTTCCGGGCGCCTATCGTGCATGTGTCGTGACAGCTGTACAACTCACCGAGCCGCCTCCCTGCCCTGCCCTGCCCTGCCCTGCCGCCTGCAGCGCTTCCAAGAGGCGTTTGAGAGCAAGCGCGGTTCTGGGGCGCCTGTCAGCATTAACGTGCATGAGCCATACCTGGAGGACAGGTGGGTGGGTGGCTGGGTGGGCAGTACTGGGTGCGGTGTTCATTGCCCGGTATCCTGGGTGGTGGTCCCTTTCCATCCACACACTTCTGCATGCATGCACCAGCTCACCCCTTCCCGCGCCCACCCGCTCCACCGTCAGAACTGCGGCAGCCTTACACACGCGTGTCTGTTGCCCTGCCCTGCGCTGCAGCGACAACCGTGACAGCCTGATCGCCTTCCTCCGCTGGGCCTTCCAGCAGCCTGGCGAGACGTGGGTGCTGACGCACCAGCAGGTGGGAAGGGGGGCGGGGCACGGCGAGGATAGTGCTGGGGCGGTGAAGCGGCAAGAGGGGTGGGTGCATCAGCGCGCTTCCGGACAGCCTGGTGAGACGAGGGTGGTGACCTGGCTGCTCATATGTTGACTCCTCACTTCCATCTGCCTTGCTGCCTCTGCCTCCCCCCCACCCCCCCACCCCCTCCCCCCCACCTCATGTCCCCACAGTACAAGGAGTGGTTGCAAGCGCCAGCTGGCACACCGGTGGCCGATATTGTGGCCAAGTACCCCTGCGATAGGGACGGCAGTGCCTCGACGTCGACGTGGGAAAGCAGCGGCGGCGGCGGCGGCGCCAGCGACTGGGCTGCAGAGGCGCCGAGCGCGCCGCCCCCGGCGGCGCCCTCCCCTTCGTGATGCTGAACTGTGTCTGTACCCTGTAGCAAAGTTGTCCCATGATTGTAGCAACGGCCAGCTCATCCCGGTGCATGCATTTATGCCAGGAGCAACCAGGAAAAGCACTATGCTCGCACAGCAGGCGCGCCTGCGCAGCAGACGTGTGTGCTTGGGGGTGCCCAAGGAGGTTCTCACAAACCAAACATGCCTGGAAAGCATGGGCAGCAGAGCGGGTGCAGTATAGCCCACGAGGGCGCTGATGTGTGCCTGCCGCTGCTGCTGCTGTGCCAAGAATCGACGATTGCAGGGTGTGGTGACATGAAATGCATGAGAAGGTCAGTACAAAAAAACGTGATTAAGAGAAGCAAAGAACAGGCTAAAAAACACACAGAGGAGGGAGTTGCACGAACGACGGCACGCACAGGAGGCAGCAGGAGGGAGGGGAGGCGCGTGCACGTGTCATCCCACGCAACGCCCCGCCGTCACCGCCGCAGGCACAGCTTCCTGTCGCCGCCGCACCCGCACGCGTCGCAGCAGATGTCCATCACAGCGCGCACAGCGCTCTCCAGCTTGGCGTCGATGGGGCCGCCCGCGTGGCGCCAGCAGATGTGGCCGTCGGGACGCACCAGCAGCGCCCCCTCAGCGGGCACGTCGCGCAGGCGCAGCCAGCCGCCAGTCGTGTCCTGCACCACTGTCGTGCCCGCCGCTGCGCCGGCGGCACCCCCCGCTGGCAGCGACGACTGCGCGACGAGCACAGGGAGCAAGGGCACGCCGGTCGCGGCCTCGGCGGACGCCGCCGCCTGCTCCCAGGCGCCCACGCTGCCACCCTCCGACAGCAGCAGCAGCAGCGACGTGCCCGCTGCCGCAGCCAGGTCCACGGTAGAAGCCACGCGCTGCGAGCCCGCCTGTGCCAGCAGCCGCCCAGGCTGCCGCACCGCCACCGCCACGTGCGGCAGGCGCGCGCCCACTAGCGTGGTGGGGGTGTAGGGCGCGTCGCGGGCCCTGGGCTTGGAGTAGTCTGCCACAGCTGCTGCGTCGCCGGGGCCGTGCACCACTGCAGGTGGGGACAGCAAGATGGAGACCTGTGGCAGGCGAACTAACGTGAGTGGGGCGCGCTGGCTGTCGGGCGGAACGACGCTGCGCTGCTGTGTCGGCACCGGCTGCGGCAACAGTGCAGCAGCACAGGAAACTGAGGCTGGGCGGGGCGCCTGCACTCACGCGCACCGCTGCTGTAGACGTAGCCCAAGTCTTCTTTCGGGAACTGCAGGCGCAGCGTCTCGCCGTGCTCAAACACTTCGTCAAGCTCCGACTGCCGCAGCCGCCTGCGCTTGCAGAGAGGGGGGGGGGTGCCGGGAGTCGCTCTCATGGGTGGTGTTCAAGGGCACACATTGATGATGGAAAGCGCGACAGCAGGGGGCATCTCAAACGCTTCATCCCAGCTCCGGCCGCCGCAGCGGGGCCGCGGTGCAGCAAGCCCACTCCGAGATGTTGCACCTCCCTCTGCACGCACTGTCCCAACACCGGGGGGCTCACCGAATCGGGCTGGCCGCCTTCTTGCCCACCGACATCGCCGTCTCCAGCATGCCCTTGCGCAGCTCCGAGGGCAGGAAGGAGAGCGCCGGGGCGGCCAGCACGTCGGACAGCAGGTTTGCCGCTTTGTAGTCTAGTCCTAGGATCTGCGTGGGTTGTGTTCGCATGATGCGAGACAAACAAGCAATAAATCAACCAATGTATCAATGTGTAAGCAATCATTCAGCCACATGTTCAGCCCAAGGGCAGCATGCTAGCCGCCGTGAGATCGAGCCCTCGACCTGCAGTGAAGGACTGGGGCGCGGGAGGGGGGCAGCAGTGGATGGCGCAGACGGTTCTGCAGAGCAGCGGGTCCAGCCAGGCATGCGGACCCAGCCTTAGGCAGCCCGCAAGCGTGGTGACAGCAGGCATGCGCTCCAGGTTGCACACCTGCGGCACGCGCAGCGCTTCGTTGAAGTTGGCCACGGAGAGCAGCATGTTGGCGGTGCCGACCTGCTTGCGCTCGGCTGCAGCAGGGCCGCTGGGGTGGGGCAGATGGATCGGAGGCCGCCACCAGACAACCCCAGATCACCCTGGCACCTGTTCTGCTCACTGCGCTGCCACAGCCACAGCACCAGCCAAGCACACGTCAGCATGCGCGTGGGCCCCACTCCCTGCACGCCACCCTCACGCACGTGTGTACGTGTCGAGCAGGCCATCGCCCGCGCGCCCCTGCAGCACCGCCGCCAGCTTCCACGCGAGGTTGTGCGCGTCGCACACGCCGGTGTTCATCCCGAACGCGCCTGCAAGAGCAAAGCAGAGGGTCGGGTCAAGGTAGCGAGCAACAGCGCTACAGCACGTATCAAGCCCCTCGTACACTTGCACAACGGACACACGCTGCGCAGCAGCAGCAGCGGCGGCGGCGGCGGCGGCGACGGCGGCGGCGCTACATGTCGGCTGCAGCAGCAGCGGAGCACAGCGGCAGGGCTGGGCCCCCCGGCAGGCTCACCAGAGGGCGGGAATGCATGCGCCGCGTCCCCCACCAAGAACACCCGGCCGCTGCGGTAGCTGTGCGCCACGCGCCCCGCCATGGTCCACGGCCGAATGGTCTTGACCTGCTAGGGGAGCGACGCAGGCGGCAAGCAGTGAGCAGCCAAGCCATGCCGGCGGGGAGACGGCTTGCAAGCGCGGCTGGCATGCATGCATGCGCGCATATCAGAGCAGAGCCATAGCACAGCAGCAGCGCAGATAGCACGCCTTGACCTAGCCAAGCCTGGTGCAGTCCAGTGACACAGCACAGCACAGCACAGCCAGCGCAGCACGGCACGGCGCGGCAAAGCACAGCGCAGCAGCGCACCTCGACATCCACATCCGCCCTCGCGATCTGCCGCACCAGCTCCTTGCACTTTTCGGGCGTGAACTCAGCGCCCGATTGCAGCGGCGGGAAGAAGGGCACCTACAAGGGTGGTGCCAGGAATGGGGGGAGGGAAGGGCGTGAGGGCGCACCGGGGCGCTTTGCTGGTGCTGGCGCAGAACGAGGCGGGAGAAGACGGTGCGTGATTGCGTGGCAGCAGGCCAGCAGCGCATCCGCGACGCCGAGCACCCCTCCCCATTGGAAGCGCCTGTGCCATCCTGTCCTGCACCCAACTAAGACCAACACCTGTACCCCTGTAACGTTGACTACCAGTACAGCCCGGCACACGCACCTGCGCCACGAATTCGCCACTGTCGATGTTGTGCGCCACCACCACCGCGATCGCGTCTCGGTTGAACACGAAGTAGAGCATGCCCTCGCGCCCACGCAGCTTGCGGCCCAGCTGTGGCAAGGAGGGACGGCGGGTGCGCAGCAGGACGTGAGCGCACACGCACATGCAGGCATGCGCATGCAGGCATGCAGGCAGGCGGGGGAGCAATGGAGAGCGCGCTGCAGAGCCGGGCTTGCCGTGCACAGCCAAGCGGCACCCCAACACTCCCGACCCGCACCTCTGGAGACACAAAATGGATGTTGATCAGGTGTTGGATGGCCCCCGGCCCGCCCATGCCGATGCCCAGCTGCTGCCGCGTGGCGCCGCGCGTGCCGTCTGCCGCCGCCAGGTAGCGTGCCGACACGCGGTAGAGGCCGCCGCCGGTGCCGCCGGCGCCTCCGGCGCTGCTGCCGGGGGCTGCGTCCACCAGGGCGTTCACGCTCTCAGGGCTCTGGCTGAAGCTCCGCAAGCTGCGGCAGGGCAGGCGGGGGCAGGGCGCAGACAGACGGTCACATGGCCAGGCAGCGCCGAGCTCGGGCCGCCTCCTCTGGGCCGCCTCCCCTGGGGCCGCTTTCCAGCCAGACGCCCACCCATCCCCGCCCTGCCCAGCGCTGCGGGGTCCAACCTCACCTGTGCCCCATGCGCAGCTCGATGCGGGGCTCCGCCTGCGCCGCCTCCACCAGCAGCGGCAGGAGGCGGTGCTGCGCCAGGTGGGCCACTGGCTCGGGGCTGATGGCTGGCTGGTACGGCGAGCTCTGCCCCCTGGACCGCGGGAAGCAGACAGAAAGAGCAAAAGGGCAAAGGTTGAGGCTGGAGAAGAAGCCATATACGTAAGCTCGCGGTGCAGCAGCACCAGCAGAAGCAACGCCACTAACCACTGAGGCGACACCCCTCTCGCCCGGTACGACCGCCCCTCCCATCATCCCCCCCCCCCCGCCCCTCTCACTTGAAGTGGTCGACCATGCCGAGCACCCGCCCGCCCCCCATGCCGGTGCAGTACACAAAGCGGCGCCACTGCTCCAGGGGCGGCATCTGCTGCACGACGCGCGCCGCGACGTCGGGATCTGCGAAGGAGCACAAGACATGCCACGTGAGGCTGGGGGAAGGCTGTGTGAGGCAGGTCGTTGGGTTGCAGTGGCCAGGGGGGGCATCAGCTGCGTGATGCACGTAGCGACGTCGGAATCCGGGCAGAGCGTGCGCGGCGCCGCACCTCCAAGCGCTCGAAACACCTCCATGCACCGCATGTTGATGAGGTGCGCCTGCGGGTGGTCGGTCAGCGTGCGCGCCTTCTCCAGCACCAGCGACCGCACGCCGCACTTTGCCAGCAGCAGCGCGGTGGTGAGGCCCGTGGGGCCCCCGCCGGCGATGAGCACAGGCACATCCTCTGCTGCTGCCGCGGCGCCCAGGCCTGCACCCGCTGCTCCGGCGTCCGCGGCGGCCGCGACGGCAGCGCTGCTGCACAGCTGGCGGGCGCCGGACAGCGCCGCGGCGGCGAGCAGGCGCAGGGCAGGCGGCGGCGCGGCGCCGCCCGAGCCCAGTGCGCGCTCCAGCAGCGGCACAGCCAGGTTGCGCGCCAGCAGCGCAGCACCAGTGCTTGGCATCATGCTGTGCTTATACCTAGCTGCTCTGCGGGCCAACCAATACAGCAAGCTGCAGCCTGGAGAGAGGCTCAGATGGTGAGCTCGCTGAGCAGCTTCTGCAGCTCGCCGCTCTCCTCTGCCGACCGCGCCTCGCTGCATGCAACACAGGGGCGGAAGCGGCAGGGTGGGGTGTGTGGGGGGTGGTGGTGGTGGTGGTGGGGGGGGGGGGTCAGAAGCGGAACCACTGGCGGGGCGCCGCTTTGCCAGGGCAGTACCGAGGCTCAGCAGCAGCTGTGCAGCACTGCCAGCAGCACGTGCAGCATAGCACGTGGCAGCTCGCACCTGGCCTTGTCCAGGAGCTGCAGCGCCTTTTCCAGCACCCGGATGCGATGCTGCGCGTAGCTGGAGCCGGCGGGCAGCAGGCGGAACACCTGCAGCGCACGCACTACGGCGTCTCGCTGCTCCGCCTCGCTGAGGTCGCCCGCTGTGCGCCGCCAGGCCTCGCGGAACGCCGCGTCGCGCCTGCCGCCTCTGCCGCCGCCGCTCCTGCCGCCGCCGCCAGTGCCGCCTCTGCCGCCGGGAGCCGCCGCCTGGATGGGCTCTGTGCGGGCGATTGAAGCTTTGGAGGATGCTCGCCGGCGCTCCTTGCGCTGCGCAGCCACAGAAAGACACACTTCACGCTCGGAGTCGGAACTAGAGGCTTCCCCGCTTGGCCCGTCAACCTGAGCAACCTGGGACATCGCAGTGAGAGTGAAGCCAGGTGCTGAGTTGGGTTTGGCAGTGCAGCAAAGTGGTGGACGCCGCCCTGCTGGCAAAATGCGTGCAGCGGCTGCTGGCTCTTCCCCACCTTCCAACGCTTCTCGTTGCTGCTCAGACACCTCCGCCATCACCTCGTATCGACGGTGCGGCGGCAAAGGCGCCTCACAACCCCCGCAGCTTGAATTGAAGGCTTGTCGCCCCGGCCACTGCAAGCTTCGCCAGGATGTCGGGGCTATCGCAGCAGGAGCTGATGAAGAAGATCATGGAGATCACCAAAGACCCCACGTTGAGCGACGCGGAGAAGGCTATCGAACGCCAAAACCTGATGTCCGGCAAGTGGAAGCAGGCTCCTAGCTCCGAGGATGCCACCGACGCCAAGAGTGAGCGCGCAGGGGATCGGCGGGCTGTGGGGCGCCGTGCCGCTGCCGCCGCTGCCTGCGTTTCCCGCCGCTCGCCGCGCCGCCGGCCGCCTCGCCTCACCGCCCTGCCGGCGCCGCCCTCTGCAAGCGCAGCCGACGACAAGGGCAAGTCTGCGGCGGGTGAGAAGAAGGACTGCAGCCTGCTGGACGATGACACCCTCAAGTGCGCCATCTGCTTCGACCTTTGCGTGCGCCCCGTCACGGTGCGCTGCCTGGGGGCCACCTGTGCCCGGGGAGCAGGGCTGGGGCGCCCCAAGAATGCCTCGCAAAGCGCGGATGGCAGCGCAGATTTGGAAGTGTTGCGCGTATGCAGGCTGCGCAGCCCACACGCTGCGAAACGGCGGAGCATGTGTGCCGACAGCAAGCGACAGCTGGGCCGTTGGTGCCGCTGCTGCCGCGCTGATTGCAACACGCCGCCATTTCATGCCGCCGGCTGTCCGCCGCCTCACCCCTGCCTGCCCGCAGGCCCCCTGCCAGCACAACTTCTGCCTCAAGTGCTTCCAGGTGTGATCTGCAGGGCAGCAGCGCGGTCCGCCGGCAGCCTCTGGCCCACGCAGGCGCCGCTGCAGCGCTGCCGAGCCGGTGCACGCTGCTCTGCCCTGCTGCTGATGCGCCTGCCGCCGCCGCCGCGCCTCCTGCACGCTGCCCATGCCGCCGCCGCCGCCGCGTCTGCGCGCCCCGGTCATCCAGCTCTGCTTGCGTTCCACCCTGCCTGCTCCTCAAACAGGACCTGGTGAACAAGGCCAAAAAGAAGGCCTGCCCCTCCTGCCGCCATGAGTTTGGCAACAAGTTTGCGCAAAACCCGCGCATCAACACCGCCCTCACCGTCGCTATCCGCGCCTTCAAGGCCGGCGACGCGCCCAAGGCGGCAAAGGCCTTCGTGCGGTGCGTGCGCGCGGCGCCGGGCGCCAAAGGAAGGCGGCGGTGGCTTGCGTGCAGGGTGCGTGCGGCGCGACGGCGACGGTGCCTGGCGCTGGCGGCCCAGCCCCTGCTGATTCACACGACGCTGTGCTCATGTCGCGTTCTCTTGTGTCACCCATTTGCCGCAGCATGAACAACGAGGACCGCCCCGATGAGGCCTTCACCACGGAGCGAGCGCAGCGTGCGGGGCGCGCCAACGCCTCCTCTGGTGCGCAGCGTGGGGGGCGAGCGCTCGGGCTGCGCGTGGGCAGCCGGCGCAGCGGGTGCGGCGTCCTCCCTGCGTGCATGCTGCTTGCCAAGCCGCCGCCTTCTTGCAGCCTGGTACCTTGAGGCTGCACGTCGGGCACGCGCACGGCACCGCGCAGCTGCACAGCATGAAAGTATGGTCGGACGCATGTTGCCTTTTCCGACGTCCCTCTGGCCCTCCTGCCCGTGGCGTTGTGACTCGATCAGGCCGCATCATGGTCAACATTCCCAACGACCACTTTGGCCCCATCCCTGCTGAGGCGGACCCTCGCGGGCAGGTGAGGGGGCACGGCAGTGAGGGGGCGCCGCAGTGGCGTGCAAGCAGCAGCGGCAGTGGCGCGGCTGCCGCCTCGGCTCTGGGCGGCGCGCCTGGCTGCTGCTGTATGGACACCTCCTGTTTGCTCGACTCCCCCCGCCGTACCCACCACCACCCCCACCGCCGCCTCCACACGCACGCACCCCTCTGCCTGCAGGGCATCCGTGTGGGCGAGTTTTGGAAGGACCGGCTGGACTGCCGGCAGTGGGGCGCGCACTTCCCGCATGTGGCCGGCATCGCGGGGCAGTCCAACACCGGCGCGCAGTCCGTGGTGCTGTCTGGCGGGTGAGCGGGTAGGGCATGCGGCAGGGCAGCAAAGAGAGTCCTTGTAGGTGGGGAGGTCAAAGAGGGTCCGGAATACATTGAGCAGGGTAGCCGCGCGCTGCTCTGAAGTGCTGGTCCAAACCCCAACCACAAACCCTGGACAAGCTGACCAAAACCGGGCACATGCAGGTACGAGGACGACCGCGACGAGGGCGAGTGGTTCCTCTACACCGGGTCTGGCGGGCGCGACCTGTCGGGCAACAAGCGCACCAACAAGGAGCAGTCGTTCGACCAGGTGGGCAGCGCTGCTGTCATTGCGTCGTCTGAATTGATTGGTTTGTGATCCACGAGTTACGCCGCGGCGCGCTGCCGCCGCCGCCGCCGCGGCGGTGCTGCTGTGGTGCCCCTCCTCGTCACCCACGTCACCGCTGCAAGTGTCTGCCCCGCCCTGCTCCTTCAGGCCTTTGAGAACATGAACAAGGCGCTGAAGATGTCCTGCACCAAGGGCCTGCCCGTGCGCGTCGTGCGCTCATTCAAGGTGTGCCAAGGCCCTTCAACGCAGTGGCGGGAGTGCAGCGGGAGTGCAGCGGGAGTGCTGCTGCTGCTGCTGCAGCAGCAGCCTCGTGCCTGCACGGTCCCTGTGTCGACGCTGCTGCCGCCGTGTTGCACCACGTGCTGCTTCTGCCTCACCCCGCTTACATCTGCCTCTCATTTGGAGGAGAAGCGCTCCAATTGTTTCCCACCGAGGAGGACACCCCTGAACCGCCACGATTCCCCCAGTACCAGTGCACTACCCCCCAACTACCCCCCAACCTGAGCTCCCTGCTGCCTTGGCCTTGGACCTCCTGCAGGAGAAGCGCTCCGCCTATGCCCCCACCGAGGAGACCCCGGTGCGGTACGACGGCATCTACCGCATCGCCAAGTGCTGGCGCACCAAGGGTAAGCAGGTGCGTCACCACGTCCTTTGCTTCAGTTTGGGCCCTGTGTTGCGCGACCGCGGTCCCAGTAACGCGCCTCGTCAGGGCTGCTTGCTGGCTCTGTGGTGTTCCGCTCTCTGGGCTCTGCCTCGCCAACCCCTGCCTCATCGCCCTCAACGCCCTCAACGCCCCCCCCCCCCCCCCCCCCCCGTGAACCCTCCCCGCCTGCCAGGGCTTCCTTATGTGCCGCTTCCTGTTTGTGCGCTGCGACAACGAGCCCGCCCCCTGGAGCGCTGAGGGTGCGTGGGGCCGCGCCGGGGTGGGGCCGCGCCGGGGCCACTGGCGCGGCCAGTGGCGCCCGTGCCGCCAGCCCTTGCCTTTGGTGGCGCTCCACATCCACCCCCTGCAACGCTCCACCCTACGTGCTGTACCACACGCCCTGTCCGACCTCCACCTTGTGCTCCTCCTCCTCCTCCCCCTTCCCCTCACTCTCTCTGCCCTTCCCCTGGCAGATTTTGGCGACCGCCCCGGCCTGGAGACCAACATCCCCGAGGCGGCGGCGGAGGAGGTCAAGAAGGTGGACAAGGGGCAGGTGTTCTCCATGAACGACAAGCCCTGGTGGGACTGGAACGCGGACAAGGAGGTGCGTACGGCGGCGGGAGGCGGGGAGGAAAGGGAGAAGTGCTCGGCGGCGGCGGCAGGGGGGGGCGGCTCGTGGCACGGCTGGCGGCAGCTGCGCGGCAGGGGCGGCAGGAGCAGCAGCAGGTGTGGCCGCGGGATGCGGTGGCGTCGGTTGCAGGCGGGCACGTGTGCAGTCGGATGTGCAGTGAGCCAGGCTTACCTTCTGACGTGCTGCCTCTCGCCCTCCCTCTCTGCGCCGTGGGCACAGGAGTGGGGCTGGTCTCGCGACCCCCCCGTCAGCCTGAAGACTGGCGGCGGCGTCACCGGCAAGCAGGCGGCACGCAAGAAGGTGCGGGGGGGCGGGCGCACTGTGCAGGATGTGTGTTTGCATGCAACGGGGCACCTGCGGGTGTGGGTCTGCACCGGTCCACGCCACACTGTCCACCCCTCATCTCACTTACCGCTTATTTCACATCATTTCTGTTGGCTTCCTTTTTACTCCTGCTCCGCTGTGTGTGCAGGCCAGCGAGCAGGAGAAGGCCCTCAAGGAGTTTGCCTGCGGCCTGTGCAAGAACGTCATGCTGGAGCCCATCTCGACGCCATGCGGTGAGCACAGGGGGCAGCAGCGGCACGGTGCAGGGGAGCACCGACACAGCAGCAGCTGCTGCAGCGGCGACGGGGGGAGGGAGGCAGGCGGTGGAGCCAAACTCCTCGACGCCCTGCGGTGAGCACGCTGCAGCAGCAGGTGCTGCCTCTGCAGCAACGAGGGGGGGGGCGTGAGCCCGTGGCAGGCCCGCTGCGGATTGTGCCGCAGCAAGTCTCAGGGGGGGCGCTAGCCCGCGTGAGTCATCCGTCCATTGCAGAGACTGGTGCACCGCACGGTCCCGCAATAATGTGTTTTCCCACACACCCGGCTGCGGGCGTGTGCGCTCGGGTGTGTGTGTGCTCCACTGACCCTGGCAGCTGTGCGCCCCCCCCCCGCCCCCCGCAGGCCACAACTTCTGCAAGCCCTGCCTGGACAAGAAGTACGGCGGCATCGCTGACGAGGTGGATGCAGGTGCGCGCATACAGTGCGCACGCTTCATACAAGCGTGCGCGCATACAGTGCGCGCACCCACGCTTGATTGATCAATCGACTGATTGATTGGTGAACTGGTTGCTTGCAGTACACCGCGCGTACCCGGGCACAGCACCAGCACAGCACAGGAAGCGTGCGTCTGATCCACGTCGCACCGCTCTGGCATGCGCGCAGGCGCCGCCACCGGCCGCTCGCTGCGCGTGCGCAAGACTCTCAAGCCCTGCCCCACCTGCAAGGTACGGCGTTGAGCCAGCGCTGCTGTGCCTGTCTTGCGGGCATGTGGGCACGTGCGCCGAGCAGGACTGCGCTGGGGGGCGCGGCCTGGCCGGTCCCGCGCGCCACGCCAGCCTGCGTGCATGCGCTTCACCCTGTTGCAGTCTGGACCCCTCAGGTCGACATCTGCTTGCTGCCTCGCGCGCCTCAGCGCTCCCCGCCCTGCCTGCTGCCTCCCACAACCAACCACGCGGCGAACACCCCGCCCGCCTGCACCCCCTGGCACCTCACCGCGATGCAGCACAACCATCTACCACCCTGCCCAACCACCTGCAGGTCGACATTTGCGACTTCCTGAAGTCCGCCCGGGCCAACCTTGAGATGGCGGCAGTGATCCGCAAGCTGCAGGTGGGTGCAGCGCCCGCCGCCCTCCTCTCCCCCCTCCTGTGCCGCGGCTGCCGCCGACGCTGCCGACGCTGCCGCTACTGCCTGTGCTGACCCCTGCTGCTGCCGCACCATTACAGGACGCTGTGGAGAAGGCCAAGGCTGCGGCAGCAAAGGGCGACGATGAGGAAGGTGAGCCCCCTGCTTGAAACGGGGGCAAGCAGAGGTCTGGAACACTGCAGTACTGCTCGCTGCAGTATCACCCTACTACAGTGATGACAATCTCTCGGTGGCCGGCGGCAAGCGGGGCAAGCGCTGCCGTCGAGTGGAGCATTCAGGGGGGGGGATGAGCAGAGGTGCCAGCGTGCTGGGGCATGCACGGAGCGCCAACCCGAGCCCTCTGCGCATCCCTACGTGCCACCCGACAGGCGAGGAGGGCGCCGAGGAGGGCGGCGCTGAGGAGGAGGCAGCCGAGGAGGAGGCCGCAGAGGAGCAGCAGGAGCAGGAGGAGGAGGCAGGCGAGGAGGCAGCGGGGCCATCCAAGCCCGCCGCGGCCGTCAAGGCTGCAAAGGGAGTCGACTCGCACACCACCACCAACACGGACGCCAGCGGCGGCGGCGGCAAGGAGGCGGCTGTGTCCGACCACCAGGCAAGGGCCCAAAAGGGGGGCGGCGGCGCGGCAGGTTTTGGGAGGGTTGTCAAAGAACATCAAGGCACGCGCTGTGGTTATCGACGAGGGAGAGCGCAGCGTGGGTGGAGCTGCTTTAGAGAACGCTCGCCAGCCACCCCGCCGCCCGCCCACCCCAACGCGCAGATGCCGAGCAGCGTGCAGCCGCCCGCGGCGGTGGCGGCGCCCGCGGTGAACAGCGAGGCGGCCAAGCGGGGTGAGGCGGTGCGGGCTTGCGCCGGGGGGCCTGCAGGCGCCTCAGCCTCAGACTCGTTACCCCGCGCCCCTGCCCGCTGCACCCACCTCCAGAGCCATCCACTCTCACAGCCGGGCCCTGCTGGCAGCGCTCGGCATGCACGAACGGATGAATGCATGAATGACCCGCACCCTGCGCCCCCCTCCCGCACACGCCTGCCCTGTGCTGCAGACGCGGTGGTGGGCGCCATCGCAAAGGACTTTTCCGACTTTGACGCCGGCCTGATCGAGGCGCTGCTGGAGCAGGAGGACGGCGACGAGGGTGAGCGACCGCGCGCACGCACACGCTGGAATTGACCATCCACCGTCGGGGGGGAGCCAAGCAACACGGTCGGTCTTGCCTCTGTCTTGCGCCACGCTGCGGCACACGTAGTGCCACCTGGTGTGGGTGCATGCATGCCCACGGTCCCCTCGCCCCCCCACCGCCCTGCCTGCCTTGCCCGTGATTGCGCGCTGCAGCCGCCGTCAAGTACGCGCTGCGCAAGATGCGCAACCAGGTGGCGGCGGAGGAGAAGAAGCGGCAGCGCCAGGCAAAGCTGGACGCCGGCAAGGCGGCGCCGGGCAGCGCAGGTGGGTTTGATTCATTCCACGTTGCGTGGCGTTGCGGGTGCACGGGGCTGGAAGCAGGGGGGTGTGCTCCCTGCCCCCCACCCGCTGCGCAATGCACCCTATCTCGGTCGTGCTTCGGCGCCTGTCTGTCTCCCCCACCCATGCACCCGCGCAGAGGCGGACGCAGCAGGGGGCTCTGCCGAGGCCGCCCCCTCCAAGGGCAAGGCCGGCAAGGGCAAGGGCGGCAAGCGGTCGCGCGCCGCGTCGGCAGAGGCCGCCGTGGAGGAGGAGGCGGGCGAGGCGAAGAAGGTCAAGGCCTGAGGCAGCAGGCGCCGACAGCTGGCAGCACAGGCGCGGCGCGGCAGCCGGTGCGGCAGGGCGTGCGTGGCGTGCGCGACGCCCGCGGCGCCTGCTCGCATCACGAAGCAGCCACAGTGAACTGAGCAGCGTCGCCAGAGCGGTCCCACCAGAACAGAGCACCACATCGGTTCCCTTCTTTTCTCTCGCTGTAGGCAGGCATGCAGCCCCCCTTTTCTGCGCCCCTTAAGACACCCGCGAGACCAGTCCCTCGGTGCTGCAAAGCACTAGGCAGCACGAATTCCCCCTTTCGAATGTCACTGCACAAGTGAACTGTCAGAACAACTGACTGCGGGGGGGCGGAAGGCACGCCACAGCCAGCTGCCACGCAACCGGGCGCCTCGGGGTTACAGCCAGGGACTCTCTGCGCTGCGGCGCTGCCTCCAGACGCGGTCGTGCTGTTTCCACGCACGCCTGCAGGTGTGCTGCGGTCTGGGGACATTTACAGCGGTAGATACAGCACAGCCGGCGCTGCAGGGAGCGGTCACTAGGATACAGCAAGGAGTTGCGGAAGAGCAAGCACGGCAGGCAGGGTGGCGAGCAGGCAGGCGGGCTGCACGGCGGGTGTGGGCGGGGGGAGGAGAGGAGCGGCAGATGGGAAGGGGCAAGCAGAGCAGGGTGTGAGTAGAGTGGGGAGGTGGGGAGAATCGAGCAAGGCAGAGCAGCAAGGGGCGCCACGTGTCAGCAACAGCGCAGAAGGCAGGTTGTGGGGAGGGAGGGAGGGTGCACGCGTCGTGGCCAATGCGGCCGGCGTGGGAAGCGTGAAAAAGGGCGGTCTAGTCGTCGGCAATCATAGGTCATCAGCACAGGCGGTCCGTACGTCGGGTTGGCAGGTTGGCAGGGCAAGGCAGGTCCCAAGGGGGCAGGCAAGGTGAGAGCAGGCGCGCTAGCTGGCCGCGGCGCCTGCCCGCCGCCCGGCGCCAGAATGCAGGCAGGTCGGGCGGCGGCGCAGCAGGAGCCACCAGGCCACAGGCACAACGCAGTCAAGGGCCCTCAGTCCTCGTCGCTCTCGCCATGGTACAGCGCCGCGCCGTCGCGCTTCTGCTTGAGCATGCGCTGCGCCGCCTGCCGCCGGCCATCGCTGCGCAGCAGCTGCACCAGCTCGTCTTGGGTGCATGACCCCAGGAAGCCCATGTCGGCCTCGTAGTCTGCAGGGGCGGGGCGGGGCGGGGCGGGGGGACGCGCGCGTGACGTCAGGATACAGAGGCTGCCGCTGTGCCGCAGGAGCCACTGCGACCAACACGCCCGCAGCTCCGCGCTGCCCAACGCAAACACCAGCCTCTGCTCCTCCCCAGGTGCCCCCGTCCTCCCCCCAGCAGCACCCACCTGACTGGTCAAAGTTTGTGATGCCGCCCTTGACGCCGGCGGCGTTGTGCAGCTCGCACCACAGCATCATCTTGTCGTACGCCCGCGCCGCCTGCTCCTCGTGGTCAAAGCACCCCAGGGAGGTGGGCTTGCCGTTGCGCCTGCGGGCACGCAGGTGGGGGGGCGGTGGGTGCGAGACAAGCCCGCCACCTGCTGCAAAGCACGCTGTGCAGCCTGGCCTCTGCATGCGTGCATGCATGCACGCAATGTACGTGCGCCCCTGTGCAGCACGCCCTCCGCACCCCCCGCTGCCCCGCCCTACCTGAACTGCGCCTCCCAGCGGCGCGTGGGGAAGGTTTGGTGGACGCCGCGGTACTTAGAGGTGAAGGTGCGGCCGCCGGCCTTCTGCTTGTTGGCCTTGGTCACCTTGCCCACCGTGCGCACGCCCGGCCGCGGCTGCGGCTCCGCCGCCGGCAGCGTCCCGCTGCCCGCCCCGCTGCCCGCCAAGCAACGCTGGAGCAGGCTGGGCTCGAGCGGCCCGCCGCCGCCGCCCGCCGGCACCATGGCCACCGGCAGCGGCAGCTGTGCGGCTGCTGCTGCGGCAGCGTCGGCCGCGGGCGCCATTTGCGAGGTCGGCACGAAGGTGGATGGGTGCAGCCCCGGCGCGGGGAAGGCCTGCAGCAGGTCGAGGTCTTTGCGCTGCCGCAGCTCGTCCCAATCTGCCACCTGAGGGTTGCACAGGGCGGGGGGGTGGGGGAGGGGGGGGGGGGGGGGGGGGGGGGGGTGCGCTGTTGGCGCTGTGCTTGTGCGGGTGTTTGGGGGGACGGACGAGGAGAGAAACAAACGGCGGAGGGGTCGTGCAGAAAAGGTTTCAGAGCCCTCCCCGCCTGGCCGGGCTGAACGCTCGGGAGAGCGCTGCGGGTGTTGCAGCCCAGCGCCTGCGGCACGGCAGCTCCATCGGGTGCTCTATGTCCCTGCTACACAGCCTGCTGTTGCCCCAGCCAGCACCCACCACCCCTGATCAAGTCGTTGGGCGACCACGAAGGGAGCACCCACCTGGATGCCTGCCGTGGGGTCTGGCTCTCCCGGAGCTCGCCGCTTGCAGATGTCGGGCACCGCGCCACAGGTCTCCGCCAGGCCGCGAATGTGGGCCTGCGGGGCAGGTGAGGAGGTCGGTGGGTGCTGCAGCAGCGCGCAACAGGAGCGCGTGAAGCCGCCCGACGGTGCCGCCCGCGCGCGGCGGCGCCTCACCACTAGGTCGGCTCTGACCGCCGCGCTAGACAGCTTGCGCTTTGTCGACGGGCTATGATTAATGTCCCTGCATGCGTCGGGGAAAGGCGCGCGACGCGTGAGCACGCGGGAGAGGGCTCGTCTCGCTTAGTCGGCGCCTCCGAGGCCCGGGCGCCCGCTCACCCCGCCTGCTGATGCACGCCTGCCGCAGCGGGCGGTTGCGCTGCGGCCTGAGCTCCCTCCATGCCAGATGCCGGAGCAGGGCGCCCAGAGCAATGTGGGGCGGCGGCGCAGGACCCAGCAGCGATGCGCGTGATGATGGGTAAAGGGCGAGATGTTGCCGCGGGAACAGCCGGGCGCAGGAAGTGCCAGCCGTGCTCAGGCACCATGCGGCCAATTGCGCTGTCTGTCACCGCCTCCGCTTCCCGCGCGTAGGCTGTTACAGAAGGCAGTGTGCGGCGCGGAAACCAGTGCCGGGGCAAGCCAAGCGCAGGGTGGCAGAGGACGCCCGCCCGCCGGCGCCGCCACCGCCCCAGTCTGGGCCACGATGTCGCTCAGCCCAGGCGTTGCAGGAGGTAGAAATAAGAGTCAGAGAGGCTCACTGGCGCATCAGGCAGTGTAGGACGAGGCAGAGGAGGCGGGAGAGCACACAATGAGCGGCGACAGCGGGACCGGCCGGGCAGGAGCGAGGGGTGGCAGCGCAGGCGCAACAACGGGAGGATACACACAAGAGGGCGCCGGCGCAGGCAGCAGTAACAGGGGACGATGGAGCGGCGGAACAAGAGGGCGCCAGTCGGGAGCGCAGGCGCGCAGGCGGCCGGCGCCAGCGGGCGGGCGGCTCACACTGCCGAGTGCGCGGCACGCGCCGCCGCGTCGCGCTTCACCTGCGCCGCCGACATGCCCTGGCCTCGGAAGGCACGGTACACCAGCTTGTACACCCACAGGGACCACATGCTCTCCAGCGTCCTGCAGCGGGCGCAGAGGGACAGGAGAGGGAGACGAAGGGGCGCAAGAAGGTGGGCGCGAGCGCGGGGCAGGGCAGTGCACCAACCGGCTGCATTTGGCCTTTCGTGCTCCCAACACCACCTGCGTGCATCACTGCTGCCACTGCCGCCGCTGCCGCCGCCGCAGCTCACCAAAAGGCAGCGCCGATAAAGTAGACAATGCCAACTCCGGTGTTGTCGTTCATGCGGTTGATGGCGGAGATGTAGCCGGTGTGGCTCTTCTCCGCCAGGAAGGGGGGGCCTGCGGACGGACGGGGGGAGGGGCGCGGGATGACGCAGGCGCGGGAACAGCGAGCCTGGCGCAGCACAGAGCCCAGCATCCTGCACCCGGCACCCAGTGCCCTGCTTCACTTCCTCGCTGCCACGCCACGCTTCGTCCCCGCACGCCCCCGCCCCGGCGCGCACCCACGGCGCTCCACACGGAGAACGCCAGGTTGGCGAAGAAGCCGGCGAAAAACATGGCGTAGCCAAAGGCGCTGTCCTTGATGGCCGCGTTGTACAGTCGGCTGTACCACATGAAGTATGCGCCTGGGGGGGGGGGGGACGGGACGGGACGGGGCGGGTGTGTGCGGGGGGAGCAGGGCAAGCGCTGCGCTCGCCGGTTCCCGCATGCAGGTGTGACCCTCAGCAAGCCCCCTCAGTTGCAGTTGGCGTCAGAAGGTGTGCATGCCCCGCAGCAGAGAGTACTGGTACCCCGCTCGCCCACCTGGGATGCCGCCCACCATCCAGATGCTGGCCCACAGCCAGGACGCAATGGCCTTGCCGTCGGTGATCAGCAGTGCGGTGGCGCCGACAAAGTTGAAGAACAGGCACCAGATGAGGCCCTGGGAGGAGGGAGAGGATCAGGAGGAGAGGAGGTGGAGGGGCCGAGAAGGGGCAACGCTCGCCAGCAGGCTTGCTGCAATCCTGCTGCGCCTGCACGCCGCCGCCAGCAGAGTCGCTTCAAAGCAACCGCCCACAAACCCTGCTGCCAGCTGCCAGCCTCCGACAGCACACGCCTGCTTCCACCTGCTGCCCCTGCACACCCGCTGACCCTCGACCCCTCCCGCCCGTCTTCCTCACCAGGTACGCCCAGTAGGCGCGGCGCACGGGCACCTGGCTCTGCGCTGGGATCTCCCCCGCAATGTCGTGGTGCAGCACCGGGCAGAAGCGGGGCCAGTTCTTGGTGGACTTTGCGCCCGGGTTGTTGCGGATCTCCAGCTCCAGCCGCCGCAGCTCCGCCTCGCGCTTGTTCAGCTCGGCTTCGCGCTTGCTGAGGTCTGCCTCCTTGCGGCCCGCCGCCTTGCTGCCGCCGCCGCCGCCGCCGCTGCTTACGGCGATGTCCGCCGGCGGCGGCGCCGCGTAGTCGGCAGCGCCGCCGCCGCCCCAGGCGCCGCCGCCGTTGCTGCCCCAAGCGCCGCCTGCTGCTGGCACCGTGCCATTGACCTGCAGATCACACAGAGGCAAGCTATGAAGACATGAAAAGCAGAGCGAGTGCGGGCCGGCGAGCGGGGGGCGACAGCGGCAGCGGAGGCGGTGGTTGACGCTTGGCTTGCGCGCAGCCGCCGGCGCTGCGCCCCAGCCGCAACCCTGACGATGCTGTCGCGCGAAATGGGAGAAGAGGCCAACGCTGGCGTTTGCCGCCCGCGTTTGATCGCAAGACTCACGGTGCTGGTGGCAAAGGGGTTGTCGGCACTGAACGGATTATCCTGCGCCATTTTGGTGCCAGACGCGCTGCGAGCTTCGAAGAGCGCAAACGAGAGGGTCGACCGGGTTACGGTCGCTGGTTAGCCTGGGACCCTGCTGAAGGGCTCCTGCAGAATGTAACGAGGCTGGGGAACGCAGCCCAAGACCGCGCTGCCGTCAGCATGCTGAGGTCAAGAGGAGCATTCGCCTCGCCCCACCTGGTCGCCTTCCAGACTTCGCGTCCGCTTGATCCTCCTCCGGTGCACACACTCGCACCCACCCATAGCGCCCGGGCACCGGCATCGAGCGCCACAGGTTGCCTCGCCGACTCCCAGAGTGTCTCGAGCCGATGGCGGCGCCCCCGCCCGCCTGGCTGGCCCCACACGCGATCACAGGAGCTCTGCCGGGCCTGCTGGCGTACAGCTTCGCTGGGGGCGCGCCGACTGCCGCCGCCGCCGCCGCCGCTGCCGCCGCCGCGGCACGCGAGCTCGCAGCACGGCCCGCTGCCACCGCGGCTGCACGCCGCGCCCTGTACACGGCCGTAGATGCGCCGCACTTCACGCTGAACGACGGCAGCCGGCTGCCCGCCGTGGGGCTGGGCACGTGGAAGGCGGGGCCCGGCGAGGTGCGGGCCGCAGTGGCAGCAGCTCTCAAGGCCGGTTATCGACACATCGATTGCGCTGAGGTGAGGGGCTGGGTGGGCGGGTGGGGTCGCTCTCTGGAAGGTGCATGGCAGAGTGGAGGGGTCGTCGACGTTTGGCTTGCTACTGGCGGCGAGCAGGGCGGGCTCGCAGGGCGTCGTCGGCACGGCCGCAGGGAGACGGATGGGCAGCTTGGGCATGCTCCTTCTGCGCCGCCGATGCTGCAGCGACCCCCGTCCTTCGCTGCCCCGCGCAACTGCGCAGGTGTATGCAAACGAGGAAGAGGTGGGGGAGGCGCTGGGCGCGGTGCTGGAGGCTGGGCTGGTGCCCCGCTCGGAGCTCTATATCTGCGGCAAAGTCTGGTGGGTGGGCGGGGGGGCGGGTGGAGGGTGGGGGGGGAGGGAGGTCTGGTGACTGCCAGCTCTGCGCTTGGGTACCTGCAGGGTGCAGTCACAGCAAGCATCAACACCACATGCCAGGGACCACGGCCCTTCGCTCGTCATCGATGCCCGGTATCGTTGCACCGTGCGCTTTGCCCGCTTGCCACGCGCGCTCCCCGCCCGACGTGCCTGGCCCTTGCTGCCCCTGCCAGGAACTCCAACCACTCGGCGGCTCGCGTGCGCCAAGCATGCCTCAAGTCACTGAAGGTCAGTGCACCGAGTTGTGAGGGAGGGGGAGAGTTGAGCGCTGGCAGGCAGGTGGCAAGCGGCCTGCTCAACGGTCGGGCTGGCCTTGTATAAGCCAGGCAGGCAGTACTGGGCCGAGCTGCGGATCCACGGAGTGATTCATGCTGTGATTCAGTTGCCGCTGCCAGCGTTGCTTGCCCCTCCAAGTGGTGGCCACAACAGAGTTCTGCGCGTTGCTCGCCTTTGCTGCGCAGGCCCTGCGCCTGGATTACTTGGACCTGTACCTCATTCACTGGCCGGTCACAGGCAGTGTGGGCGAGGTGAAGCCGTCCATCCAAGAAACCTGGCAGGTGCGGAGGGGTGGCACCCGCGGCAGCTGCATGCCATGTCGCTGGGGCACGTCTTGGCCAGCATCGTCTCATGCCTGTGCGCGCCTGCCTGCCACAGCTGCGCGCAGGCGCCCCGCCTGCCGTTCAGCTGCGCGCACGCATCGCTGGTCGCTGTTGCGCGCACGTGTGCCCACCTGTCCCCTGGTCCCATTTTGGGTGGCCCCACAGGCGATGGAGACGCTGGTGCAGGAGGGCCTGGTGCGGTCCATCGGCGTCAGCAATTTCAGCGCTGTCAAGCTGGCAGAGATACTGACCTACGCGCGCATCCCGCCGGCAGTGTGCCAGGCACGTGCGGGGTGGGGCCAGCGGGCTGCGGTTGGATGGCACCGACATCTGACTGGGCCTGCAGTCCAGCGGCTGCACCGTGTTGCAAGCTGCCAAAGGGCAGGCCGCCAGCTGCCAGTGCAACCAGGCACCCCCCCATACATCTTCCGCGCCGGCTTTTGCCTGCAGGTGGAGGTGCACCCCTACCACCGCAACAATGCGCTCATCGCGTGGTGCAAGGTGGGAGCAGGCAGGAGGCTTGTGGGGCTGGCTCGCCGGCTGGCTGGCGGCAGTTGCAACATTCACGTCATCGCCTTCACCCCCCTGGGCTCTCACGTTTATGCTACCACTCTTTCTGTTGCCTCACCCACTCGTCGTCCGATGCTTTGTTGGCTGCCTGCAGGAGCGCGACATCCACGTGACAGCCTTCTCCCCCCTTGGCTCCCCTGATTCCGAGTCCATCTTCCCGCGCAAGCGCCCACTGGTGCTGCTGCAAGACGAAACCGTCAAGGCAGGCGGCGGATGGGTGGTGCAGAGCGGGCAGCATGCGCAGCGGGCGGCATGTGTGAACGCCAGCTGGCAGTGGCACTGTCGTGGGAGGCCCGAGCGGGCCGCCGCTGCCGGGGTGCCTACCTGGCCCCGCAAGCCCACCCATCTGCCTCCTGCCCCCCCCCCCCCCCCCGTCCTGCTCCCATGTTGCCAGGCCGTCGCGGCGCGCACAGGGCGCAACGTGGGCCAAGTGCTGATTCGTTGGGCGCTGCAGCACGGCACCAGCGTCATCCCCAAGTCCACCTCGCCCCAGCGCATCAAGTGCGTGTGTGGGCGGGCGTGCCCAGACTTGCAGTGCCTGCCTGCCTGCCTGCCTGCCTGCCTGCCTGCCTGCCTGCCTGCCTGCCTGCCTGCCTGCCTGCCTGCCTGCCTGCCTGCCTGCCTGCCTGCCTGCCTGCCTGCCTGCCTGCCTGCCTGCCTGCCTGCCTGCCTGCCTGCCTGCCTGCCTGCCTGCCTGCCTGCCTGCCTGCCTGCCTGCCTGCCTGCCTGCCTGCCTGCCTGCCTGCCTGCCTGCCTGCCTGCCTGCCTGCCTGCCTGCCTGCCTGCCTGCCTGCTGCTCTCTGTCGTCACTCGGGATCCCTTGATGCGAAACTGTTGCAGGAGTATCCTGCTGCGTTCGTGGCTCCCCTGCTTTGTCTGACCACAGCGTGTCGCCCTCCGTCTCCCTCTGGCAACAGGGGCAACCTGGATGTACTGGATTGGGAGCTGTCTGCTGAGGACTACGCCGCGCTGTGCATGCTGCCGTTCCAGCAGCGCATGGTCAACGGCGCCATGTGGCTGGTGTGTGGGGCGCTTCCGCTGCTGCAGGGCCTTGTTGCTGCTGCTTGCGCTTCCGCTGGTGTTGGTGGCGGTGGTGGTGCTGCCGCTGCTGCGGCTGTGCTGTCGCCACCGCCGCTGCTTTCGCCAGATTTAGCGCCCATGCGCCCGTCTGCTGCCTGCCCCTGCCACAGAACCCCAAGGGCCCCTATCACACAATGGAGGAGTTGTGGGACGAGCCAGAGCTGGACTGAGGGGGGTGGGATGCGGCAGTCGTGACGGTGGCAGGCCCACAGTACCACGCCCCCACCCAGCACCCAATCAGTGCCCCCCCACACACTATTCGGCTTCCGCGCATCTCGGCTGCTCAGCAACCAATCAGCGATTATTTGCATTACAGTACTCCCAGGTTTGGTCAGTATAATGGAACTCAGGTTCGTCTCAGGACATGCAGAAGGAACAGACAAGGACAGCTCAGAAAAGTGACAGCCAAAGGGAAGGAGGTCAACACAAAACGGGGCAGCACGGTGGGGAGCACAGGCCAGGGGGGGTCCGCAAACACGCACGCATGGGGCCGCTTCTCAAGAAGTCATCCGATGGCGGGCAGCCCCGCCGCTTCGCGTGCGTTCCACCGCGCCACCAGCGCCGAGTCGAACACGGTTTGCACGAGGTGCGCAATGACGCAGGGGATGACCGCAAAGCCTGTGGCGGCGCCCAGCACCCCCGACAGCTGGCCGAGCACGGCCACCGCGACGGGGAGGGTCTTCTGGGCGGACGCCAGCACCACCGCTTTACGGATGGCAACCTGCGGGTAGCGCACATGGTGGGGGCAGGCTCGTCGGGCTTCGGGCGTCACTGCTTCAGGATTCTGCTGGTCAGGCAGACTGCGTGTGCTGGCGCTGGTGGTGACAGTGCTGCTGCTGCCGATCCACAGGGCCCCGCCCGGCACTCCTTTTCGGCCAGAACCAAAAAGGACCCGGCACGGCACGGCAGACCTCGCCACAAGGACTCCCGTGCCGACAGACCAACAGGCAGCAGCGCGGGAGCACCGCAGCGCATGTATCGTCGCGCCCACCTGCTCTGCTGCGTCGGAACTGAAGCGCACGCGCGCCGTCGCAGCAATGTTGGCGGCCAGAAGCACCAAGTGCTGGCCCAGGGCTGCAGCAGCTGCCACGACGAGGGCGCCCGCCGTCAGCGGCAGCCCCGCAGCCGAGGCCTTGCTGACTTGCATCTGCGGCGGTGGGGCAGGAAGGGAGACGGAGAGGGAAGCTTGTCAAGCGGTGCTTGTCAAACGGTGCCCTCGTCTGCAGGCACACGAGGAGAAGGGCACAAACGCGAGGAGGAGGGCGGCGTGTCACAACCAACACAGCAAGGCAGTGACGCCTCCCTCGACTGGGGGCAGGCTGCTGGCTGCGGGTGGGGGCATGCACACAACGCGCAACGCTTCAGCAACCCAGGGCACACACCGCACAGCACAACCCTCCACACCCACCCACCCAGGGCACTGAGCAAAGGAAGCCTGTGGAGACGTAGGAGAGCAGCATGCGGTGGTCCTTCTTCCACTTGTGTGCGCCTGCAGAGGAGGGGTGCTGGCGGGAGGGGCTGCAGTGGCTGCTGCTGCCGAGCGCACAGCATCAGGGAGGGCCGGCCTGCAGGGCCCAGCTGCCCGCGCGTGCTGCACGCTGCAACCTTGCTGCCCCCCAGGCCTGCTCCCTCGCAGCCCCCCCTGCGCACACACCTGGGATGACAACCTGCGCGGCGGCGCCCGCCAGCAGCGGCAGAAGCACCGTCAGGACCAGGTTCTTGAACAGCAGCAGCGTGTCGAAGGAGGCGACGCCGGCGCCGGCGCCCAGCACCAGGCCGATCATGCTGGGGATGGTGAACACCTGTGGGGTGAGAAGGCTGGAGGTTCCTTTTAAAACGCACTGTCTAATTGTCAAGAGAAAAGTGGTCATGCTGGGGATCGTGAACACCTGCAAGGAGGGCAACCAGCTACTTTCTTTCCAGAATAGAATATGTGGATAACATTCACTCAGGATGACCCCCCAATCATGCCACCTCAGCAGGGGCAAGGGACAGGGCAGGTGTGCATGAGTCCGGCAGAGGCTCTGCAAAGGGGCCGCCAGCACCTCCTCCTGGCCCCAATTCAAGAACGCAGGGACAAGGTTAGGCCTGCCGGGCCGGGCGGGGGGGCACGCGGAGGCAGCGGCACACTGGAGCAATGGCAGCACTAAGTGGCACTGCATATGCGTTCAAGCTGTTGCCCCGTCCAGCCCCATTACCAAGCCGCCATCATAACCTGCCCCACATCCTGCTCCCCCTCCCCTCCCACCACCTCGCTCACCCCCAGCATGTTGCTAATCACTGTGAGCAGCAGCGCCACCGCCGTGTTGCCGCCGCTCGCCAGCGTCATGGCCACGCACGCCGACAGGGTGGTGGGCATGCAGCAGAAGACGGCAAGCCCCAGCGCCATCTCCGGCGGCTGCAGCGGCAGGCGCAGCACTGCAAACGCCAGCAGCGGGGTGACCGCCAGGATGGCTGTCAAGCCGTAGGCCAGCGCCGCGGTGCTGCGCAGCGCGCTCAGCATTTCGCCGCGCTGCAGCAGGAGGCCGGACACAATGAAGATGCCCACGGTAGCACCCAGGTGCAGGTCTGCTGCCGCTGCCGCCACGCCCGCTGCGGGGAAGAACCAGCTGCGCGGTGGTGGGCAGCAAGGGGGGCGGGGGTGAGGGTGTGCCAGCGAGCCGCAGGGCATCTGCTTGCTGCATTGCGTCTGATCGTGGGCTGCTGCACCACGCCGCCCTGCCTCTGCAGCGCTCACCCTATCGTAATGGCGGTCATCAGACCAACGGGGATGTAGTTGGCCTTCAGGAAGCTGCCCAGCGACTGCAGCGGTCCAGGCGGGCTGCTGCCTGCCGCCGCCGCCACCGCAGGTGCCGCCGCGGCTGCTGCTGCCCGCACATCGAAAGCGCGGCGCGCGGCCTGCGGTCGTGCCCATCGCCGCCCAGATAAACCATTCCGCCGTTGAGATGCCCGGCTGGCAGCTGGGCGAGGGCCGAGAGCGGCCGGCCAGCACAGCGTTGGAGCAAGGCCCACTGCGCGTTGAAGCTGCATTGCCGACTGGTCGTTAAGTCGTGGACGCCGGCAATGGCGTCGCAGACGGCTGCGAGGCGGGGCGGCTGCTGTTCCGCCGCTGCCGCCGCCAGTGCACCATGACCGGTTGTGCTGGGGAGCGGCTGAACGGAAAGCCGGGAAGCAGAGCAGAGTTGATCAGATTGCCGATCCTGCAAGAAAAGGAGGGGGGAGGCACCTCAGTTGCCGGTTGGCGGTCGGCATGACACCGCCTGCCGAGCAGCGCTGCGACAGCCTGTTACATGGTGGCGGCGCCGGCGGCCACCGCCCAGGACGATGAGCCGGGGCCTTGTGAATGGCTGTCCTGCCACCACTGCCCCGGTCAATGCTATCTGTGTACCTCTTATGTGTACTAGTGTAGACCACATTCAGGATGGCGCAGGAGACTTTGGGAGGGGTCGACCGTCCCATGCACTTCATTTTGTGCGCACACGTTATGGTACACGCGAGGTTGCGATATTACTGTATAGTACCGATATTGGGAGCTTGGCTCATGCCGCCTGTTTGCGGCCCTTCACCATCACAGCATCGTAATCAGGGGCTTGGTTTCTCGTCACGGCCTGGAGGAAAGGGCCGTGTGGGCAGAGCTGAGGCCTCAGCCACTGAGCAGGGTGCCACAAATACAGTTGGATGTGCGCAGTCGGGCAACCCTAAAGTCCGTTGTGGCAGCAGCAGGAGCAGGCGGAGCAGGACGGTGGTGAGGCACCCGCCTGATGCAGACGCACAGCGGCGGCGCGTGGCGGCGCTGCGCCTTGCTTGGCCGCTTGCTCGTTGCACCCCCCTGGCAGAACTGTGTGACATGCACGCCACGATGCAAGCGGTTACACGTCAGCAGGAAAGCCATGCAGCTCAAAGCAGTACAGCCGGTCGTCGCGGCACCCCACCGCCACCGCCACGCCGCTGCCCTTGCCCGTCGCCTGGCCCGCCGCTGGCGCCGCAAAGGTGCCACCTGGCAGCTGCACCGCGTCACGCACACAGGTGCTGCTGCTGCTGCCGCCGCTGCTGCTGGCATTGCTGCCACCACATAGCAGCTGCTGCAGGTCTATGAGTAACACAACGCCACGTGCCAGGCACGCCGCTGCCTGCTGCCTGCCTGCCATCGGCGGTGCAGGCGCTGGCAGCAGCTGAAGGCCGGTGATGGCATCCCCCAGCTCTACAGCACCCACCACCTGTCCGCTGTTCAAATCTAGCACCGACAGCTGTCCTGCCTGGCTGCCCACTAGCAGCGCCGGGCGAGGCGCGCGCAGCAGCAGCGGTGGCGCAAACATGGCGCCGCGCACGCCAGTGCGCCACAGCACGTTGCCGCTGCTGCTGCCAAGCGCTGTCACAGAGCCGTCGACCGCCGCCACCACCACGCTGCCTCCGCCTGCTGCCACCACCGCAGGCGCAAACAGCGACGCGGGCGAGCGCCACTGCCAGAGGGTAGACAGTTGCAGGCCGCTCCCTCTGCCAGGCTCGCCCTCTACCCGCACAGCCAGCACGCTGCCGTCCAGGCAGCACACAAATGCCAGCCGCTGCTCAGGGGCGTATGCCACTGCCGCCGACACTGCAGCAGGGCAGGCCAGACGAGCAACCTCGTGGCCTGGCGCCGCCGCCGCCACCAGCTGCCGTCCGTGTGTGGACTGCCACACCAGGCCTGCCCAGGGGTCGATACTAGGTGGCGCACGGATGCCGCCGCCCCCCGTGTCGAGGCTGCCAGCCACGGCGCCGCTGCCGCTGTGCAGGAAGTGCAGCGTGCCGTCGTTCGTGGCAACCGCCAAATACTGCTGCTGCTGCTGCTGCTGCTGCTGCTGCTGCTGCTGCTGCTGTGGCAACTGCTGCTGCTGTGGCAACTGCTGCTGCAAGCTGGCTGGCAGAGGTGGGCCGTAGCACAGCGCCAGCCCAGCATCTGCTCGGTCGGGCAGCTGTGCCCGCCAAAGCTGCCGCCCGCTGCCCAGCTCAAAGCAGCAGACGTCGCCGCCGTGGGAGCAGGCGTAGACGCAGCTGGCGCGCTGCTGCGCCTGCTGCGCCTGCTGCGCATCCTGCTGCTGTGCGTGCTGCGGCACGCCGTGCAGCGGCGCAGCTGCTGGCGCAACCAGTGGAGCTCCTGGCGCGACCAAGGGCGCGGCGTCCACGCACTGTAGCAGCTTGGCACTCCAGGAGAGCCTCAGACGAGGCCCTGCGTTTGGTGACGCGTGTGGCTGACCGCCAGCGCTGCTGTTGTCAAGCGGCCGTGGCAGGAAGGCAAGCTGAGCTGGCGCGGCCGTCTGCTTCTGGTGCTGCTCGTTGCTTGCACCGCTGCCTGCTACTGCCGCTGCCGTTGCCGCTGCCGTCTCCGCTGCTGCCCCCGTGTTGAGGAATGCCGTCAGCGTGCGTACGGTGGGGTGGCGCAGCACAGCGTCCACCCGGCCGCCCGCCACGCGCCCTGCAACCTCTGCAGCCGTCAGAGACGTCCCTCCAATGGCAAACAGGCTGGTGATTGCCTCAAAATCAGCGTGGCCTAGCGCTGCAGCAAATGCACGGCTGACCTGCAGCTCGCTCACGCGCCGCTGCTGCTGCTGCCGGCCCTGCTGCGCAGCTTGGTGCAGGTGCTGCCCTGGTGGCGGTTGCTGCTCTGCGGCTGCGGCATCTGAGGCGGCTGCCACCGCGGCTGTGCGATGGCGCTTTGCAGCTGGCACTGGGGCCGCTGCGAGGCTGGCCTGAGCAGCTGCCGCTGCTGCCGGCGGCGGCAGCAGCTCCGAGCGCTGCACCTTGCCGCCCGCAGAGCGCGGCAGTGCCGGCAGCACCGTCACGTGCTGAGGAACTGCCGAAGTTGGCAGCCGCTGCCTCAGCCACTGTACTAGACTGATGCTGGTGGCGGCTGGGGCCCCGCCGTCGCCACCGTCGCCGCTCCCTGAATGCTGGCCAGCACTTAGCTCAGCATAGCCTTCGATCACCCGCCCAGCCGGCAGCTGCCAAACGCGTGCCGCCGCTGCCGCCACCGCTGGGTGCTCTGCAAGCGCCGTCTCCACCTCAGACAGGTCCACCCGCACGCCTGTTCGAGGGCAGGAGGCAGGGTTTGGAGCGGAGCGAGGTGCGCTCAGGCTGGGGGCTGAGCACCCCCGAGAAGGTCCAGAATCAGCTGCCATGCAAGCAAGCAGCATTATCGATAGAAGCACCGCGCTGCACTGCCTCTCCTGCCTGCTCGCCTGCAACCTTCACTTGCAGGTCCCGCCGCCCAGCTAGGTGCAGGCAGCCGTAGGCATCCAGCCAGCCCAGATCTCCCGTGAGGAAGCAGCGAGTGGCGTCTGCCTCCCAGAAGCGCGCAGGCAGGTCGGCGCCAACTGCTAGCGCGCCGCCCGCCTTCTGCGCCGCTTGCAGCGCTGCGGCGGGCAGCGCGACAAAGCGCTGCCGCTGCGCCGCCGCCGCTGCAGGGTGCGCTGCAAGGTAGCCGGCAGATAGCACGGCGCCCGCCACCGCCACCTCGCCGACCACGCCCAGGGGCAGCACAGCCCGCTGGCTGAGGGCGGCTGGCTGCTCTGCAGGGCCGTATGCCAGCGGCATGGCTTCAGCTGCAGCTTCTCCCTCTGCTGCTGCATCTGAAGGCTCTGGGCCGAGCATAGCAACGAGCGCGCCGCTGATGGGCTGCCCGACCGGCACATTCGTTGCCGCCTGCGGTTGCTGCATCTGCCACTCCGGCTCGGCGCCAGGGACGCGCTTGCCGCCAGCCTGCTGCAGCGCGTGCTCCTGTGCCGGCTGCCAGCCTGTGCAGTCAAACGCGGTGCAGTCTGCCGCCACCTCGGTGCTGCCGTACAGGTTCAAAATGATGCAGCCAGGCGGCAGCAGCTGGTGCAGCTGTGACAGAAGGCCCGGTGGCAGGGGCTCTCCGCTGCTGACCGCCAGGCGCAGGCGCAGCGTGGGCAAGGTGTCGCCAAGCCTGCGTGCGCAAGCCGCCAGTGCCTGCCATGCCGTGGGCACCGCCGCAAGGTGCGTGATGCGCTGCCCTGCCAGCATGCGCAGCAGCTGCAGGGGCGGGGGCAGCAGAACGCGCCTCATGAGGCTCCCAGAAGCACGTGGCAAAAACTCGCAGCAACACGGCAGCTCCTCATCCACCGCATGCTGCTCTTCCTAGCCACCCACCTGTTCAGGGTTGCGAATCGCTGCCTGCGGGACCGTCACCAGCGTGGCCCCTCCCAGCAGCGGTCCTAGCACCTGGGGCCACGGTGGGGAGGGGCCACCAAGGGCACAGCATGAGGTAGGTGCGCACAGGGAACGCCCGGCCAGCCGCACTTGCAGCACCAAGTGCCGTGCAGCTTGAAGTGCAGCCCGGCGGTTTGTTTGAACGCGCCGCCAGGCCGCCCACCCACCTCCCACACGGCGTCCACAAAGCAGGGGGAGGTCTTGAATGCCACACGGTCGCCCGCCTGCGGCAGCGGATGAGCGAGGCCAGCTGAGGGACGGTGCAGGGGTAGGCTTGCAGATCCCCCCCCCCCACCACCACCACCCACCACCCACCCACCCCCCACACCCCACCACCACCACCCCCACCCACCCACCCCCACACACCCCACACACACACACGCTGGCAGGGAAAGCAGCGTCACACGTTGCCAAGCATGCAGGCATCCATTCATGCAGACATCCAACCATTTGCGACGCATCCACACAGCCAGCCATGCAGCAAATCGGCCAGGCCACCCACCCACCCACCCACCTGAAAGGGCCACTCCTGCTGCATCCACCTGCAGCGGTTGATCACGCTGAGCTCGGTGCCCAGCACGCCCAGCGGGCGGCCTGTCGAGCCCGACGTGTAGAGCACGTAGCAGCAGGCTGCCGCAGGGCCGCTCTGGTCCAAGCTTCCGCCGCCGCTGCTGCTGCTGCTGCTGCTGCCGAGCGGCGCGGCAGCGGCTGTTGTGGCGGCGCCACCGCCAGACCCCTCTTCTTGATGCTCCGCCAGCCTCGCCAGCTCAGGCAGACGCACCAAGGGGGCGCCCTCGCCCAGCGGCGGCGGCCCGTGGCCTCCAGGAGAGCCTGCCGCTACCCAGACCACCGCCGCCGGTGCCGCCTCGCCGCACACTTGGCGCAGGCGGTGCTCCGGCCAAGCTGGATCCAGCGGCAGGAATGCCAGGCTGCAGGGGGGAGGAAGGGCATTGTGAGAGGGGCAGGTTCAGTGCACACACTGACCTCGGAGATCAGGCAAGGCGGGGGCCTGCTGGTGGGCTGGGAGCGTGCTGCACGACAGGCCCGGCGCGGCCGTCACCCTCCCAACCGCGCGGGGAGTTTGTTGGATGGCAGGGCAGGCGCGGCTGCCACCCATCCCACGATTGCTCCCTCACCCGAGGCGCAGCGCCGCCAGCACTGCCACCACATATTCAGCAGAGCTGGTGAGATAGATGGCCAGGGTGCGTGGGGCGTCGGCAGTGCCTGCAGAGGCTGCTGGGTGCTCAGAAAGTGCGCGCTGAACCAGTGCCGCGGCGGCGCCAGCCTGCAGAAGTTGGGAGGCGGCGGCGGTGAGCGGCGGCAGGCGGCGGCAAGCGTGGATGCTGTCGGGCGGCGGGCGCGCATTAATCATTCGCACTGCCGTGGTAACCACGTCGACTGCAACGCACCAGGCGCAGCAGCTGCGGCCCCGAGAGGACCGGGCCGCCCGGCTCGGCCAGCGCCACGCCCTGCTGGCGCCCTAGAGCCTGGTGAAGGCATGCCCAAAGCTTCATCAAGGCAGGAGTGCGCCAGACGGTTTGTCCAGCCCGCACAACAGCATGGGCTGCCGCCGCTGCCGCCAGTGCTGGCCCCGCCCGGGTTGGGAGGGAATGCAGCGGCAGCAGCAGACCGATTGAGACGGGCTCTGCAAGAGCTGCCGATTGTTCATCCAAGTTCTTCGCTTTAGTTCTCTGGTTAGTTTTCCCCCGGGGAGCTTTGTTTGCTCCTTTGGTGGGAGCTGGGCGCATGCAGGCCGTGCGTGTCCTTCCACCACGGCACGCGCCCACCACCAAACCCCCTGGTTGTGCGCTGCTGCGGGTCTGCGCAAGCACAGATAAGAGCCTTGATCCTGCAGCACGGCAGAAACATGATGCTACAGCGCGATGCCAAAGGCCTGGGTGCTGTAGAGCGACCGTGCGCCTGGGAAGGAAGATTCGCCAGCGGCCGGCGGGCCGGGGACGCGACGCGAAGGCGGCACACTGCACCTGCTGCGCCGAAGGCATGAGGCACTGCCCCATTCCTGACAACCCGCCCGCTCGCAACCTCGCTCCATTCCGCACATTTCGATTCACCACAATGACCACCCGTCTGGCTCTCGCGCTCGCGGCCGCCCTGCTCCTGGCTGGAGCGGGGAGGACGAACGCTCAGTGCTACAAGGCAGACCAGTCTGTGAACGTGAGGCGTCGCCATGGGGCAGGCGCCGGCGTGTGGCGGCCAAAATGCGTGTCGGGATGGGTTGGGGGGAAAACGAGGCCGGAGAGGGGGACGTCGGCCGGCGTCGCTGCTGGCGCGAGCGCGGCGAGCGGCGGCGCCCGCCCGCCTCCCTGCCTTCAACCGTGCCCGTGCCCTCTTCCTATCACCCAGATCCGCACGGCCGCCGACATCTGCTCCGCATCCAAGGGTTCCCTTGCCGCGGGAGATATCGTGAGCGGGGCGGTCCGAGGGCGCTTGGTCAGCAGGAGCGCGCTCTCCAATAAATTCATGTGCTCTGGGGGCCAGTTCTGGGGGTGTGCCGCCCCCCCTGCTGTGCAGCGCTTGCCCATCACCGCTGCCGAGGGCGTTTTCCCACGTCGTGCATCCCCTCCCCCCTGGCCCCTGCTCCTTGCGCAGGTCCAGACCCAGGGCGCCGCCCAGCAGGTCTGCTACAACTGGCTCCAGGTGCAGGTGGTCTCCGGCGCGCTCAACGGCGGGCAGGGCTACGCCGACCAGGCAAGGGGTGGGGAGCAGGCTCGTCAGTCCGTGCCCTGCTTGCGCCCGCCGGCCGCCCCCCCCCCCCCGCCCCTCCCCCCCCCCCATCCCTGTCGGTAGCACCACCCCTGATCAGCTACGGAGTGGCGCCGCCCCGCCCCAGCCAGCCCTCCAGCACAGAGCGCCTGCCCCTCCCGTTTATCGTCGCTGCTGCTTCGCTTACCCACAGTCTCCGCTGCCCCCCCCCTCGTCTGCAGTACCAGCTGAGTGGTACCGCCTGTCCCATGGCCGGCGGCACTTGCTACAAGGCCACCTCCCCCACCCAGGTAGCGGCGAGGGTTGAGCGTCGGAGGGCCCCAGCCGGGCTGCGTCAACAGGGCTGTCGGTGGTGCGCTGGCGGGGTTGCCCCCCCCGATCTCACTGCTCAGTCCCCGCTGCTGTGCTGTACCGCACCCTATGTGCCTGAACTCCTCCTGCCCCCCCCCCCACACACACCACCACCACCACCAGCAGCACCACACCCCTCCGTCCCTGCAGCTCCTCTCCAAGGCAGACTCCTGCTCCTCCAGCAAGGGCACCCTGCAGAGCGACGACACGGTGAGGGCCGACGAGGGCGGAAACAGGAGGCAGGGCGGCAGGGCGCCCCGCGCGACGCCTGCTGCGCACGCGCACATGCTCGTGCTGCACTCGGCTTGCCAGCAAGCCGAGCGCTCTACGCCGCCATTGCGTGTTGCCCTGCCTGGTGCCGCCCTGAACCGCAGGCCTTTTGTATCCCAGGTCTCCCCCGCCTCTCTCTCACCTCGCCCTCGCCTTGCCCGCCGTCCGCTGGCCCGTAGGCCAGGGCCCAGGGCTTCCCCACCAAACTCTCACCTCTCCTCGCTTCGCCCGCATACCGTCGCCCGCAGGTGAAAGCCCAGGGTGGCCCCACCAAGGAGTGCTACACCTGGCAGTCCATGAAGGTGCTCACTGGCGGGCAGACCGGCCAGACCGGTTACGTCAACCTGGTGAGGGGGGGAAGGGCCGGAACGTCGTGCCAGGGCTTGTAGGTGCGGAGTGCGCAGAGGGGCACGGCAACACAAGCTGCTGCTGTTTGGACGGCCTGCGGTCAGCCACCGCAGCGCGCCGGCCTGCCGAGTGGCAGCTCACACGTTCTGCGATGCTTTCATCGAGTGTGTGCACCCGCTTTGCTGTTCTGTGCAGGATGCCATGAGCGCCACCCCCTGCCCCGCCGGCCAGCCCGCCCCCGGCGGTGCCTGCATCAACCCTGGTGACCCCTGCCAGCAGGCCACCGAGTGCTGCCAGGGTGCGACGGGCAGCGGGGAGTGAAGGATGGAGGCAGGCAGTGGGTGGGCATGCCCTTCGATCTCCGCGAGCGCGGGGGGAGAGCAGCAGGGCCAGTCGCTGGCCAGCAGTGCGGCTGGGCAGCTCAAGGAGCGACGGTGCCAGCGGGTCGCGGCGGCCAAGCCTGGTCCACACCACCCACCCGCTTGCCGACATCACTTCCGTCCCTCCCTTGCGCCCTGCAGCCATGGGCGGCGTCAAGTGTGAGCCCTCGGCCCCTGGACTCCCCAAGGTATGTGCATCGGTGCTGCCGTGCCCACCTGCATTCTTCTCAGGGCATGGGTGTGGCGCGAGAGCGAGGGCAGCCGCTGCCGCTGTGCAGGCAGGGTTTGCAGCGGCTAAAGCAATCCCGCTGAGGCACTGTGACATGCTGCCTCAGCGTTTCTGCGACTTGTTCACTTCTGCTGAGCTGGGGCTACCCCCTTCCCACGCTCGCCAGGTGTGCATTGGCGCTGCTGCGGCCACCTTTGCCACTGCTGAGATGCCCGGCATGCCAGGCGGGCGCAAGATGCGTTGATGTGGCTTGCAAGCTACTGAGGCGGCGGCTGCCCTGCGCCCCTTGCCTGCCCAAGGTATGCGTTGGTGCGGCGGTGGCCACCCGCGCGCCTGGCGGTGGCGGCGCGGGCGGCCGCTGAGAGCGTCGCCGCTGTGGAGGTTCTGGTGGACAAGCCCTGCCGCTGCAGCTGGTTGTACGAGAGCAAAGAGGGCGTAGAGCTGAGAAGGCAGTGCGAGTGCGCAGATGCCTTGACTGACGGTCGTGCCTGTTGCGTATATGTTCACAGCATGATGCCACTGAGCCCCACAAACCCCTTGTTGTAAATATGTGTAGCGAGTCGGCAAGGCAGGCAAGCAGGCAGGCAGGCGGGCAGGTGCACTGGCAGGCGCATTTCGACGGGCAAGTAGGCAGGCACACACATCGAGCATGCGGTGAGCCCAATGCATGGTTACAGATCACCGAGCTTTCTTTGCAGGCTTGAGCAACGCCAGCCAGCCAGCCAGCCGGCCATCCAGCCAGCCAGCCAGCAGCGGGGCCGGCGTTCAGCAACTCGAATGCTCGGTGCGCGTGCGGTGACGCCGCGACGCACGCTGCGCCTGCTGCCCTGAACGTCCGTGCCGCCCCATTTAGCTCCCCGCCTGGACTGTCAAGCTCCCCATCCGCCTTGGTAGACGTCGCCCAACACCCGCAATGACCTCCCGCCTGGCTCTCGCGCTCGTCGCCTCCCTGCTGCTGGCTGCGGCCGGCAGCGCCCACGCGCAGGGCGCCACATGCTACATGGCCAAGCAAGGAGCCAAGGTGCGTTGGAGGGGCCTTGCGGGGGGCGGAAGTGGTGGCTGGAGATGTCGGCGGGTGGGTGGAGAGGGCAAGCATCGGAAGCAGCGCGTGGGTGGCGGCAGGCGACAACGTGCGTCCGCCCGGCTCCTCGGCTCACAAGTGCTTTCGTTCCACATCATGGCGCAGATACGCACTGCTGCCGACGTGTGCTCCCCTTCCAAGGGTTCCCTGGCGCCCGGTGATATTGTGAGGCGCCGAGCCGGGGGGGGGGGGGGGGGGGGGGGGGGGGCGCGCGCGCGCGCGCGCGCTGCCTGCTGTTGTTGTCTTCACGCTGCATGTGTTGAGGTCATCACACACCAGCCCTCACCGTCAGAACAGCCTCACTGTCCACTCACCACGACAGCACCTCAAGGCTCCTGCCCCCGCCCCTTTTCGTGCGCGTTGTTTACCCTCTGTGGGTTGCCTTGATCCGGCGCACGCCAGCAGACACTTGCCGGCTACAGCTGGCACTTGCGACCGACCTGCAGAAAACGCCGGTGCGCCACCCACCGCTCGAGCCGCCCGACCCTTCTGCCTGCCTGCTGCAGGTGCACCGGTCGGGCGACAGCCAGCTAACTTGCTACAGCCTGGTGCAGGTGCCGGTGGAGTCTGGCGCAGTGAAAGGCGGGCAGGGCTACGTGGACCGGGTGCGAGCCAGGGAGTGAGAGAGGATCTTCCAGTGGGGGGGGCGGGCGCAGGCAGCTGTGCCGATGCACTGTGCACAGAGTGATGCTGGCGCAAGGTAGTGTGCCTGGAGATAGTGCATCTGAAAGAGTCCCCACCCCACGGACCCCACCCCCACCCCACCCATACATACCCTCATACCCCCCCCCCCCCCCCCCCCCACACACACACACCCCACACACACACACACCAACCACCCACCCCGTCTCCGCCCCCGCCCCGCTGGCCCACCCCTCCCTGTTTGCCTTCCTGCAGGATCAGATGAGCGGTGCCATCTGCCCCCTAGGCATCCCAGGGGGCACTCTGTGCTTGAAGGCCGGCACCTCCAACGCCCAGGTGGGGTGGGAGTGTGACCACCGTGGGTGAAAGCTTCAAGGTAGATGCATATAAGGTAATGGCCGAGGAGGCCCTAAGCTCCCGGCCAAGGGACCTAAAATCGCTTTAGGTGCCTGTAGTCACACAAGCGGTGGTGATGCAAGGAGGGTGCCAGTAACACGGCGACCGCATCCACTGAGTGCCCACGTTGCCGCATCCAGCAACCCTCCCCCTCGCTCCCGCCTCTTCCTCCCCAGCTGCTGTCCATGCCCGACCCCTGCGCATCCAGCAAAGGCGCGCTGCAGAAGCTGGACATTGTAAGGACAGGGAAGCGGTAGGGCCGGTGGTGGCGGCAGGTGCGGCAGCGGCAGCAGCAGCAGCAGCAGCAGCAGCAGCGGCAGCATCAACCGGAGTGCTAGCAGCACTGCTCTGCTTCTTGAAAACCACCTCAACCGCTGGCGCCGGGGTACACTTGCTCCTGGTCAATGCCATCCGGATCCGGGATGCTTGCATGCCAGCGCGCCAGTTGTCTCCTCTTCTCCGTTTTATTGGTCAAGGCCCCGGGTCAAGGCGCCCCTAACCGGGGGTGATCCACGTACAGCAGACACGCCGCCCTTTTCCTACCTTGGTGACCATCTGGCTCTTCCACGCCGGTGGCAGTTGCACGCCGCCTGATGGGTGAGAATAGCACATCATTTTTTGGCGTCCTCCTCCTCCTCCTCCTCCTCTGCCTCCTCTCTTGATTCATTGCAGGTCAGGGCACTGGGAGAGGTCATGAAGCAGTGCTACAACTGGCGGGAAGTCACAGCGGTGACCGGCAGCCAGACGGGGCTGTCCGGCTGGCTCAGCCTGGTGAGATGGGGCGCGTGCCGCCATGTTGCAGTGCAGGAGGGGAGAGGGTGTGCCGTTGGCATGTTGCCAGGGCACACCCTCGTGCTCATTCCGCGTTGTAAACCCTCACCCCTCGCTCTTTCCCCTTCATCAGGATGCTGCCCAAGCCACTGAGTGCCCTGGCCCAGCCGTCCCTGGCGGCGCCTGCATCAACCCAGGCAACCCCTGCCAGCAGGCCTCCGAGTGCTGCCAGGGTGCGCTTCTGGCCTGTGTTGGGAAGGAGAAGAGCGTGGCATGGCATGGGCCTGCTGTACCCCATTGCCGGGCCACCAGCAAATGTGAACGTGCGTCGCCATAACAGTTGCCTTCCTTTTGTCTGTTGTTCCTTCTGCAGTCGCCGGCGGTACGACGTGCGAGCCCCCTGCGCCTGGCATGCCCAAGGTGTGCACCGGCGCTGCAGCGCGCACCGCCGCTCCCGCCGAGGCCACCTCACCGCCTGCTGAGGCCAGCTCTCCTCCTGCTGAGGGTGCGGGTGCGGCCTCGCTGCTTCCTGACATCGGCACGCTGCTGCCGAGTCGGGGTGCCAGTGGCCGCAAGCTGCGTCGACGCTGCCGACGGCTGCCGCCATGGGGACACCCCGCCCAAATTCGCTTTCGTGCCGCGGCGGACCCCGCGCTCCTACTGGCATGCGCGGCCGCTGTTGGCAGCAAGCGTCTGCTGACACCGGGCTGCGCTCTCTCCAAACCATGGTTCACGCCACAGGATGCGATGGCACACAAGCCTCACATGGGCGCGTTGATGTTAAGCTGCTGTGCTGGATATATGCAGTTTGAACGAGTCCAAAGACTACATGCTGCAAGCTCCACCTTGTGTAAACAGGGCAACAGCCGTATTGAACAGGCGTGCAGGCAGGTAGGAAGTGCGGTGCATCGCGCCGCCGCCACGGGTGCGCTGCGCATGGGTCGTGGTGTCTGAAGGGCGTGCCGCAACTGCCGCTGCCCTGTCTGCATCTACGAGTCGACGTTTCCGTTCATAGATGATTGGAGCGCTCACCCGTCGTCCGCCGACTGCGCTGCGGACTCGCTCGGGTCCTGCCTCCCTTCCAAGTCCTCTCCGCGGCCCGTAAGAGCAATTATAGTTGCATCGGACGCGCCTGGTGCGACCGCCGCTGCAGGCAGCTGCCGAAGTGCGCACGGCACGGCCTTCAGCAACCGTGGCACCGCCTTCCGCCGCCGCCGCCATACCTCCGAGGGAGTCCCTCTGCCCTTCCCTCTCTACCCTTCCCAACCTCCGCAGCCCCCGCCATGCCTGCACCGAGAATGGGCTTGCTGGACCTACCGCCAGACGTGCTGCTGCGCGTGGTTGCACAAGCTTCCCAAGACGACCGCCTGTGTGTGCTGCCGCTGGTCTGCAAACGGTGCGCCAACAAGAAGCAAGGGACAGTGCGTGCCCAGCAGCAATGCGGCGGCGGCAGCAGCAGCAGCGGTGCCACCAGCAGCAGTACCAGGAAACCAGCAGCAGCAGCTGCTGCAACTGCCCATGACGCTGCCTGCAGTCCACTTCATTCGCCGTCCCCCCCCCCCTCCCCCCCCGCGCAGGCTGCGAGACCTGCTGGTGGGGCCCAGCGAGGCCTGGCGCTGCGTGGAGGTCCACCTGGTTGGGGAGCAGCCTCATGGGGAGGAGGACTGGCAGGAGGGCGGAGCCGCCCTGAGTCGGTGGCGTGCTTTCTGCCGGTGAGCGGGTGCTGTGTTGCTTGCCGGGTGTTGCTGTGCTGCTGGCGCCGCCCCCCTCTGCGCCTGCACCCTCTTCATGCGCCTCGTGCCCCTCATGCACGCCATCGCATGCTGCGTGCAGCTGGCTGGCGCGACGGCTGGGCGGCATCGAGGAGCTGCGGCTGGCCGTCGACGCATCAAACTGGGAGGAGAGCGCCGACCAACCCGCGCTGGGCCGCCTCCTCACCTGCAACGGCACCACCGGCATGCTCATCCCCTGCGACCTCCCACTGGCCAAGCTGTCGCTGCAGTGGATGGGCGCGACACGGCTGCGCACGCTGGTGCTATCAGAGAGCCTGCCCTGCCTCCGCAAGCTAGCCTTTCCCCATGGCACCGACCTCCTGGTGGATGCATCCCCCTCCGACTGCCGCGCCCCTCATCTGGGTGCGCGCCATGGCTGGGGGTGTTGGAAGAAGCTGTCATTCCCGGCGTCGGCCTGCCGGCCGCGCCTTGCTGCTCAAGCCTTCAATCCGTCCGTGTTCGCCTGCAGGCATGCCCAGACTTACAGACTTTGGTGAGATCGAACGGCACTGCCTGATGTTTGGCGCAGCACGCGCAGCATCGCATGCCGTGGAGCGACCGCAGCAGGTCGCATTTGATGGCACACGCAGCACACTGAACCACGCCATGCAGCACAGCAGGTGCAGCAGTCGTCCCCAATTTGCAGCAGCGCCCCCCCATCTGTCTGTCCCCTCGCTGCCAGGCCTGATTGATGGCAACCTGCGCGGCAGCATCGACCTACCCTGGCTGCCGCCCTCCCTGACGATGCTGGTGCTGGCGGCGGTGCAGCTGCGGGGGCTGCCCGGTGTGCTCGACCACCTGCCCCGCCTGCGCAGGTGCGTGCATCTGGTGTTCGCCAGCTGGCGGGGAGCACAGGCGGCATCACAGGCACGCTGGCAGCGGTGGTCTTGCCAGGCGCCGTGTGCACTGCTGGATGGGCCCGATTGCCGCAAGTTCCGAGCTGTGGCTGATGTACTGCCTTGCGTTTACACCTCCTGCAGCCTAGTACTAGACCACAACCCCGGCCTGGGAGGCTCCAGCCTGGCCCGCCTGGCGCGCCTGTCAGCCCTCCAAGAGTTGAACCTCTCAGAGTGTGCGCTGCATAGCTTCCCACGCCAGGTGTGAGGCGGGACCGCGCGCGCGCAGCGGAACGGCACAGTAGACGTAGGGGCAGCTGCTCGTTGACGCTGTTGCTGCCCCCGTTGCTGCTGCGGCGGCGGCGGCCGCCACGGCCGCGCTCGTCTTGTCCACTGCTGCTGGTCTCTCAAGCTGCCCTGCCCACAATCCGCCCCGCCTGCCGCGGTCCCTGCTGCACTGCAGCTCTCCGCCCTCACCGGACTGCGCATCCTGTACCTGCACCACGCCTTTGCCGACGCTGGCAGCCTGGGGGCGGCAGGTAGTGGCCGGGCAGCGCGGGCCTGCCAGGGCAAGCAGCAGCCTGCCCCCGCTGATGAGCGCCCTCCCAAAAAACGCCAGACCGCTGCTGATAGTGGCCCCTTTCCTTTGGCACGACGCCTCTCCCTTGTCCCTGCTCCGTCCTACGCAGACTGGGACACGCTCGCCTCCCTGCGCCGCCTCTGCTTCCTCTCCATCAGCTGCAACGCGCTCTTCCACCTGCCGGCTGTGGTGACGGGCATGAAGCAGCTGCGGGTGGGTTCGGCTTCTGGGCGGTGCGATGGGTTGGGCACCAGTGCTCGTGGTCAGCCTGTGCAGCCGACCGGTGGCAGTCTGCGGTGCGGTGGTACTGCTGGCTGCTTTTCCAACACCTCCCCCTCCCTCACAGCTTGAACGACCTCTCCCTAACCCCGCCGTGATCCCCCGTTGCACCACTGGCACAGGGCCTGCACATCGAGGAGAACTGGATTCGCTGGCTGCCGCCCGCCCCCTTCCTCTCCAACCTGCGCGAGCTGCTGCTCGACTGGCGCGGCGCGCTGGGCGGCGGCGCCTCGCTGGCCCACGCCACCGCCCTCACTCGCCTGGTGCTCAACGATCACTCCTGCCCCGAGATAGGGCACGAGGGGCAGGTGCGGGGGGGCACGAGGGGCTGGTGGTTGCGCGCGCGGGACTGGGGCGGGCGAGCAGGCAGGCGGTGGGCAGGCGTGCTGCGCGTGCTTTGGTCCCGCCATGGCTCGCTCACGCGGCACCCGCCGCTGAAGCAGCACCTGCCGTCCCTGTGTCGCCCCTGCAGCACCCTGCTGTGGACACGCTGCTTTGCACGCTGGGCCGCCTGCCGGCCCTGCAGCTGATTGAGGACGTGGCTCCAGAGCAGGTGGGCCGCCACACATTGTTGACAACAGCAGGCGCATCGCGTCACGTTCAGGCGCAGCAGGCTGTTGGACAGCAGGGGGCGCTGGTCCTGCAGGGCGTGGCTGCGGCTCCAAAGATGACGTTGCTCCGGAGCAGGCATGCAGGGGCAGGCAGGGGAGGGGCGGCCCCTGCGCACGCCGGAGCACTCGTCTGAGGCCATGCGCAGTCATTATAGGTCAGCCATGCCGCGACAAAGCTGCCCCGGGAACGACCTGCCAACGCTCCCCCCGTGCCCCCTCATCCGGCGTCCCCTCTCGTCCAGGACGCTTCCTTCATCTCCGCTCCCGTGGCGCGCGCGCTGCTGCTGCTGGGGAGGGCCTGCCCTCACGCCAGGCTAGGGACCATGCCCACCACCAACGCAGGCTGGACGGTAAGGGGGGACTGGGCTCTGGGCGTGGGGTGTTCCCGATGCCAGGCAGGCCACTGCTGTTGGCCTTGCTGCCCCTGCTGCTGCTGCTCTGCCTGCATAGGCCCAGCAGCAGGTTGTGCGAAGCACGCTGCTGCATGCCAATTGATCAGCCCACCCATTCCTCCACCGCCACTGACCCCCTACCCGCTGCAGCTCTCCAGCCTCGTTGCGGAACTGCCGCACAATGACGGGCTCTCACTGCTGGCGGCAGAGGAGGGCGGCAGCGGCGACGACGAAGGGGAGGGGGGCGGCGGGGACGACGGCGTGGCGGCGGGAACGGCAGGTGGTTCACAACAGTGATTGTGCATGCTGTACGCAACGCAACTGCAACTGTTTCTGTGATTTCGCACGCTTATGTGCAAGGCAATGTCAGGCTAAGTATGCAGAGCGAGTCACGGCGCAGCAGGGGCGCAGCGGCAGCGCAGCCGCAGCATGTCCGGCGGACCAAAGCCCGCTCGGGATACCTGCGAGGTTGTTCCTTGGTCCATCATGGAGGACACGCCGGCAGAGCCGCCGGCGGCAGCGCTCGGGGACCTCCCGGACGTGCTGCTCGGCGCTTGCTTCGCGCTTGCTGGGCTGGAGAACGGGTGCGACGCGTAAACGGTTGAGGCGCGTATGTTTTGGCGATGCCGCTTCTCGCCGCTCTTCGTCCCTGCCGCCACCGCCGTCGCCCCCTCCTTGCGCAGGGCCGCGCTCACGCTGGTGAGCCGCCGCTTTCGGCGCGTGTTCTACTCGGAGGCTGCCCTGTGGCGCAGCGTGCGACTGACCCCTTCCAAAATCTACAGCCTAAGCCTGGTGGACGAAAGCGACACGGGGTTGGCCGACTGGTTGGTCGACCCCGACCCCGCTCGCACAGGAGCCCTCCTCAACACCCAGCTTGCACTGTCGGCGCGAGTCGGCGCCCTTGTCGAGCGGCTGGAGGTGTCGGGTGCTGGCCTGCTGCAAGCGGCAGCGGACCAGCTGCGCCACCGCTCGCAGTGGGATGTGGCGGCGCTGCTGCGCTGCCTGCGGCCAGGAGTGCTGAAGGAGCTGCATCTGTCGAGCGACCCATGGCGAGTCCGGCTGGTTTGGCACGGGAGGCCCGCAAGGCGAGCCGGGCCTGCATGGCTACACGCCGCTGCGTGCATCCGCCATCCAGCAGCTGCCGTGGCTGCGCGCCGGCCTTGCGGCTGGAGAGCTGGCAGCTGCCACGGCGCACCGCCGCCGCGCTGCGCCGCCTCGCCAACTTGCGCAGCCTGCGGCTGCGGGCGCGGAGCATGCCGCCAGAGCTCCTGCCCAGCGTGCTGGAGCTGCGGCAGCTGACGTGCCTGTGGCTGGAGAGCACCATGGCGCTGCCAGACCTGAGGGTGAGCGATTGCTTGTTTGCTTGATCAAGATTCCCTCCCGCCTTCCCTCCCTGACTCTGTGCTGCTTGTCCCTTCCTGTGGCGCCGTGCCATGGTGCTTCTGCCGGTGCCTGAGTCGGTGCTGTGCTGTCCCCTGCTTTGCTGCTCCGAGCTGTCTGTGGATTGCCTTGTTGTGGGTTGTTGTGTGTGCCTGCTGTAAACCACTGCGAGAGTCGCAGCAGGCAGAGGGTGGCCGGAAGGAGAGGAGAAGCGCGGCGAGGAGAGGAACGGACGGGCGGGCTGCATGCGCGGCGGCGTGTTGTTGCGCCATTCTGCTGTCCTGGGATTGCCAGTTCGTGTCTTCAGCCTGTGAAACACGCTTGCAAGAAGCGTTAGCGACTCGCAGGAGGCTGCGAGAAGAGGGCACAAGTTTGCAGGTTCTGTGCACAGCGGCGCGGAGGGCCGCGCGCTGGCTGTGCACTCTTGCCAAGCTCCACGAGGGCTCCACAGAGCAGGCACAGAGAATGAATGCGGGAGGCCACCTCAGCAAGCCCCGGGAGGCCAGTCCTCGCAAATGCGCCAGTGTGCGGCTGCACTTTCATTCTCCGCCGCCTCAACACTTCACTCCACCGCTTCCCCCAGCTCCGCAGCCCGTCCGGACAACTCTTGCCCCCCAAACTAATCTGCATTCCCTCCAAAATGGTCTGCATTGCCGCCGCGCCTGCCACCCGGGCCACGTCTCACGCCCCTCGCCTTGCCGCGGCCGGGCCCGCCGCCCACCGCAGCACCACCCTGGTGGTGCGCGCCGCCATCGCCGACGCCGCCACCGCCAAGAAGACCCTGAAAGCACTGAACATCACCAAGGTGCGGGTCAGCAGGGAGGGCAGGGAGGGGCTGAGGAGGCTGTGGCAGAACTGAGGCAGCCTGGACATGCAGGAAATAGCCATCCAGCACGCCGCACTGCGCCCCCGACCGCCCGTACCCACCCCACCGCCTGCACCCGCCTGGCGCCCTCTCTGCTCTCTCGCAGTCCACGCTGGTCGACAGCAACGGCGGGCGCGCGGTGCGCAACGTGGACGGCGAGATCTACGAGGTGGGTGCTGCGCGCAGGCGTGCCGTCCGTCCGCCGCCTGCCTCGCATGCATGCGCCCACCCAGGCTCCTCCCACCCCCCCGCGTGCCCTGGGGCGCTGAATCAACACGTCCCCGGCACACCGCAAAAAACTTTCACAATGTGCCCCCCCCCCCCCCCCGGCTGTGACTACCGTGCAGGTGGTGTACCAGCAGGAGAGCGGCGCCATCAAGGTGCTGTGCAAGAGCCAGCAGCTGGAGTACGCAACCGAGGTGGGCGCGGGTCGCGGCAGGCACGGCAGGGCTGGGCGGGCACAGGGCTGGGTGGGTGGGTGGGCACAGAAGAGTTCAGCGCGGCCAAATGCCGACCAGGCGGCACCCTTTGTGCACTGCCTGACGGGGCCTCCTGTTGCTCGTGCTCTCTGCTTGCGCACGGTCTGCCTCCCAACCAGCACCCAACTGCTGCCCGCGCGCGCCCGCTGCCCTCCGCAGATTGGCAAGGACAGCCGCATCGCCATCGTGCTGGAGAGCGCCGTGCCGATGGCCGGCGGCGCGCCACCGTTCGCGCAGCTGCAGGTGCAGCCGGGTGGGTGGGGCCTGGACCCGTTTCTTGTCTTTGCGTTGCATGCAGGCGTTCACCTGATTGATGCATCCTCATGTGCGTGACTTTGTTGGTGCTGCGCTGCACCGTGCCAGGAACCCGCTGGCTGCTAGTGACCCCCCGCATGCGCGCGCCCCCTCCTCCCCGCTTACTGCCAGGCCGTGCTCAAGGCCTCTGCCCCCGGCCCCGAGATTCTGAACGGCCGCCTGGCCATGATGGCCTTCCTGGGCGTGGCCGGAGTGGAGCTGGCCACCGGCCAGACCGCGGTGCAGCAGCTGTCGTCGGTCGGCGGCGCCGGCGCGGCCGTCGCGCTGGCCGCCGCCGTGTCGGCGGCCAGCCTGGCGCCGCTGCTGCTGGGCAAGGTCAAGCCTGAGGCGGCCTTCCCCAACGCCAACGACTCGTACGCCAACCAGCACCTGCCCTACTTCTGGACTGGTATCGCCGAGGTGAGGCGGTTGGGACCTCTGTTGACCTGGGGCTTTGGACTGGGCACGCGTCGACCCCCGCCTGACGTCTGTTGACCTGGGGCTTGGGAGCCCGGCGCTGCATGTCGTCCATGCGATTGACTAGCTGCTGCTCCCTGTGACACATGCGCCTGCGCTGCCTGCCTCCTGTGCAGGTCATCAACGGCCGTGTGGCCATGTTGGGCCTGGCAGCCCTGCTCATCAACGAGGCGGTGCGCGGCGCGCCGCTGTTCTGAGCGCGCCACCGCCTTGCGCGTGGGCGTCCCGCTGCAACACGCTTGGCAGCGTGAGGCGCTGGCCACGGCACCCTTTTGAATCAGCAGCTTATCTCAAACGAACTTGCCCAGGACACCTCCCAACCGGCTTGACCTCTGCAAGCTCCCCCTGCAAAGCAATCTTTTGCGGTGCTGGTAGCGCCCGTTCCCCGCTGCAGCGTACCCCATGCCGCCGCCGCCCCCCACCAGCGACATTGCTCCCTGATCTGCCCTCCTTCCATCAGCCCCGCAATCATTTCGTTCCGATGTCATGGGCCCCTTTCATGCGCCGCCCCCCCCCCCCTGCTCTTGTCCCTGCCATCTCGCCAGTGCTTCTGAATCTGCTCTCCCTGCTCTGCTCTTTCTCAGTGCTCTACTGCCACAGTTACAGCATTCTTTGATTGGTCAACAGAAAGGAACCGAGGGGACTGACTGGGTGCGGCAGCATCAAAGTGCACAGGTTTTGCAGCGGCAGGCGGGTCAATGCAGCGTGTCTCAGCTGCACAAGGGGGCAGGGCAAGTGTGGTCTGGTGCAGAAAATCGCGGTGCTGTCTGTCTGCTGTGTGACTGGGGGTTTGCCGTAATCGAGTGAAGTGATGGCGCCTGGCGCAGCTGCCGCGCCAGCTCTCTTCTCAGCCCTTGCAGCCGCCGCCGCCGGCGGGCTTGGAGATGCAGTCTGCGGCGCCGCACTTGCAGCCGCCGTATCGCCTCTGCAAGACGGCCATGTACTCCTCGCCGTAGTCGAGCGTGAGCTCCGTCAGGGGTGCAATGTTCTCTGGGGAGCAGCAGGGGACGGAACAGAGAAGCCCACTCAGCGGCGACAGCTTGGCAGCACGGCCAGACAGAACAGAGGGGCGTTGCACCAGTGGAGCGGCCACGGCCAGCCGCACAAGCTGGGGGATGCGGGCTTGATACGAGGCGTACGCAGAGAGCACGCAAACGCGCTGCGGGTCTAGCCGCAGCAGCCTCACCCGCGGCAAAGAGGCCGATCGTGGGCATGCGCAAGTCGTGGTGGCAGCTCAGGAGGGGCTGCACGAAGCAATTTGGGGTGCCTGCAACACAGAGGCACGGGGTGCAACGCGGCAGGGGTCGAGATGAGGGTCATGCATCAGGCGCACATGCGGCTGCGTTAGGCTGCGCCGCAGCGGGCTGACCGCCGAGCGATCCCAACCGGTGTGACGCAGGCACGCACAGCTGTGGTTGAAGAAGGCGCCGACGTTGCGCTTGCGCAGCCCGCACACCACGAATTCAGCGGGGCGGCTGCAGGGGGTGGGAGGGTGGGGTGGGGTGTGTGGGAGGCAGGGCATAAATCTGTGCCACATGTCCGTCGTGCAGCGGGGGGCGGCGACGCTGGGCGAGCGCCGACGACATGCGCCGGCGCGCGCGTCTGTGGCGCAACCAGGCACGACAGGGGCCGCGCCGCACCTCTCGCGCTCTTCAAGGGGGATCAAGTCGCCGCTCCAGTTGGTTTCGGGGCGGGGGCCCAGATCGAAAGTGTACTCTGCAGCATAGCATAAAAGAGGGGCGAGCATGGTTGTGTGTTTGCAGCGCATTTAGCCAGGTGGAGGTGTGCTTTGCAGCAGCGAAATGTGTGCCACGGGTCACGCGCGTGTGAGGGAGCGTGTGAGGCGCAGTGACAAGGGTCGAAAGCTGACTTGCAGCAGCGCAGTTTTGCAAAAGGGCACCCAAATGTGCGTGTGTGCGTGCGCTGCAGTGCGGTTCCAAAGAGGCTTCTCAGATGTTGTGCTGTGCAGAGCGGCTCAAAGGGCGGAATGCGTGCCCTCTCACGCAGGCACAGAAGGTGCGGCTTTGGACCAGGCCGGCGCAGCAACCGCCGGCCAGCTCTGCAGCTGTGACCTGTGCTCACCTGCGTCCTGCTCCTCCAAATCGCGCACCTGCAGGCAAGCAGGGTCGAGGCAGAGGCATGGGGGGAGGGGCGCCTGGGCAGCATGCCATGCAAGGTCAGACACACCAACAGCAGGAGCGGCAGCCCACAATCTCGACCGGCGTCCCCCACTTCCTTCCTTTTTTTTAAATAAAAAAGGGTTGCCCCTCTCGCTGCCCCAGGGGTGTGCACTGCCCAGGGACTCCCAAGGAAGGAGCTCACGGCGCACCCCCGGCCCCCGCCTCACCAGCCGCTCGTGCTCGGCAGCAGCATAGATTTGGCCCACGTAGAGGGAGACGAAGGCGTACTGGGGAATGACGTCCTGCACGTGCACAGGGGGTGCGTGAACACACGTACTGCATTGACTACACGTACTGCATTGACTACACGTACTGCATTGACTACATGTTGTGCAGAGGCACGCCAGCGGCGGCGTCACTCTGGCCAAGAGGGGAGGAGCGGAGCGCGCAGGGGCAGGCAAGCAGGACCAAAGAGCAGTGCACCGTGCCCCGAACATGGACACACGTCGTCTCGTCCCTAGTTTCCGAGCAACACCGCCCCACACCCCCACGCTCACCAGGCAGCGCACGCCAAAGCCACGGCCGTTGGTGGTCCGGAAGACTTCCAGGCGCCACTTGATGCCGCGCTGGCTCACCGCCTGGCAGGGGCGCACATGGGGAGGCGGGGGAGACGCGCTGTGCAGCGCGGACGCAGCAGCAGCGACGGCGGCGGCCCAGGCAGCAGAGGCAGCGAGAGAGCAGCAGCAGCAGCAGCAAGCGCGACAGCAGCAAGCGCGGCAGCAGCCTGACGGACGGCAGCAGCCGGCAAGCCGCAGCAAGCAGGCAGGCAGCGGAGGCGGCAGGACCAGCCGGCAAGCCAGGAAGCTCAGCAGGCAGCGGAGGCGGCGGAAGCAGCCAGCAGGCCGCACCTGCGGGCAGTCGGCGCCCTGGGGGCAGTTCGCCCAGGGGCCGCACTCATATATGACTGGCCGCACATGAAACAGCTGCCCCTTGTCGTTGTAAGGCAGGCCCTGCACAGGAGCAACGATGCAGGTCGGCAGCAAAAGGGCGTCAGATGTCGAGCGATGCTGGCGCACATCGCAAAGGACGGCCGCAGACCGCAACTGGAGCAGCTGCCCCACGTCAGCGCACACCAGGTGACGCAGGCGCACAAGCGCACCCGCGCGCCGCGTGAGCACGCACATGCAGCGCGCACGTCAAGGGGCGGCGCGTCGCGCCAGTGCCCCCTGCCGCCAACCCTCTGCATGGCATGCCCACCATTCGCAGTTTCCATCATTTGCATGGGTGTTTATCCGGCACATCCTGAACCTTTTCCATCCATCCAGGTGCTATGCTCCACCAGCCTCACGTGATTCAGCTCCTTCAAGTACTCATGGGGCCGCTCCGCATGCTGCGGCGGCACCTGCGCGCGCTTCAGGCTCGCCACCGCCTTGCCGGCATCCCCCACAAACTCCTGCTCCGAAATGTATTCCACAGACGCCGTGTAGCCTGCGGCGCGCAGCTGCTCCCTGAGGGGCCGAGAGGGGGCGCGTCGAGGCAGTTCAGTGGCGTCGGGTGGGCGAGCGACAGGGCATGTCATTGAGAGTGCCTGCCACACATCCAGTTGGGAAAATGCATTCAACAGAGGCCCTGCGCCCTTCAACGTGCGAGTATTGCTCTGTTGCAATGGACACGCAAGCAGTCGTCTCTGTGGAGCTTTCGGGGGAGAAGGAGCTTCTCAATGGGAAGAGCCATCGGAGTGCATGTGCCGTACAGCTGGCAGCCGTGCAGCGTGGCGCACTGCCGGCCACGCGTGCAAACACGACACGCGCGTGTGTGCTGCTGGCTGCACCCACGCTGCTGCGCGGCGCTGCAGCACACCATCAGCGCTGCCCCGGTCCCCCCCAGCCCCGGCCCACTCACAGCCGCCGCTGGTTGATGCCGCGCACCGCTGCCCCCTTCAGCTCGCTCTCCTTCACCACATGCTCTAGGCCTGCGCATGTGGCAGGGCATAGGGGGGGGTTGACTGTGTGGCAGGACATGGGGGAGTCACTGTGTGGCAGGACATGGGGGAGTCACTGTGTGGCAGGACATGGGGGAGTTGAGTGTGCTGACAGACTCGCAGGGTGTGGCTGCACGCAGCGCTCCCCTGCGTTCGCGGGCGCCACGCACCCGTGCACGTGGGCAGCTCGCCGAGCGGCTGGTCGTCATCGTGCGGCGCCTCCAGCCAGGTTTTGTCCATGGCTGGGATGGGGATGCGCTCCTTCCCCCGGGAGATGTCCAGGTCCACAATCCCTGTTTTGAGGGGAAGAAGGCACAAACAACACTGGTCTGGATGTTAGCACAGCGGTGTGGTCCTAGCAGCACTCCCGCCTGCCGATGTTCAGACTGGTCGACAACTGGGCAGCAGCAGCAGAGGCAGCAGCAGAGGCAGCAGCAGCGGCCAAGCCAAGCAGCAGCCACGCCAAGCAGCAGCGGCCGGCGGCAGCGGCAGCACACCTGGGCGTGAGTTGGGCACGAGCTCCTTGGGGGCGCTGATGGTGCCCCACGTGACGCGCTGCATGGGATGGCGCCGCAATGCAGTGTTGCAGCGCAGTTAGCTGGCGTGTCTCTGTGCCAGTGGCGGCGGCGGCGGCAGCAGCAGCAGCTCCACCACCGCCAGCGGTGGGCGCAGGACACACGCCCCGGAAGGCGCGAGCGCCAGCCGCAGCAGCGACGGGCGCATGACGGCATGCACACCTGAGTGAACAGCGGGCCCTGGCCCGGGCGGCGGCGCAGCAGAAACTGGTAGACCATGAACCCCTTGTCGCCTGGGGCAAACTTGTAGGAGACGACGTCGTACTGCAGGGGGGGTGGTGGGGTGGACGTGAAACTCCGTGGTCCCGCTGCGTCAAAATGCAACACCCACCAGCCCGTCGTAGAGGCGCACGGCGCCGAATGCAACATGCAACATCCAAAACACCGCGCCGAAATGCAACACCCACCAGCCCGTCGTAGAGGCGCACCGACACGAAATGCAACGTGCAGCATCCGAAACACCGCGCCGAAATGCAACACCCACCAGCCCGTCGTAGTGGTACGCCACGCCAAAGTGGCCCTTGGCGTCCTTCTGCTTGCGGGACAGGCGCACAGGGATGCCCAGCTGCAAAGGAGCAAATGGTGGGATGGGCGGCTCAGGTCGGCAGGCAGCGAAGGAGATGAAGCGGCAGGTGGGGTGGCGCGGCTGCGATGCAAACCAGACGTGGAGGCATGGAGGGCTCGCACAGCAGACTGGAGCAGCTTCACAACGCTTGATGACGTCGAGACAAACAGCGGCTGATGGCACTGCTGGTCGGCCTGTTGCGTACATGTGGCAAAATAATGCAACGAGGGGCGGCGTGTTTGTGTGCACCTGAATGTTGCCCACCAGTGCCAGGTTGCCTCGCTCCAGCTTCTGGTGCGACTTCTGCTCCTTGTCGTGCAGCAGATCGTTGCCGCCCTCGCCTGCGGCAGTGACGGCGGGCTGGCTTGGTTGGGTCAGGGCAGGTGAACGTCAGTGCAACGCAATATTCAACATCTTGCACGTCGCATGCGCCGCTGCTGCTGCTGCCGCTGCCGCGCGCCGCCGCCTCCAGCACCCACCTGTGTACCACAGCTCGTGCCCATCATCTGCGTCGTCCTTGTACCATCCGCTGACCATCACGCTGAGCGCAAACTGCATGCGCAGGGCGCGAATATGGCGTCACGTAAGCCAGCAGGGAGCGCGGTGCTTGGCAGGTGGCGGCGGCGGCACCGCACAGGTCGCACCAGACCGTGCAGGCTCAGGGCGGGGAGTGTCGGAGCAACACCACATCCCTGTTTTCGAGCAGCACGTGCTGTTACAAGGTGTGCCCAACTCGCACCTGTGGCACGCCGGCGGCGTTGGCCTCCGCCTTTGAGATGTAGTCGATGCCGGCCAGGGGCGGGCGGTGGAAGCCAACCACGTTGAGCTCTGAGCGGGAGTAGGCGCTGCACGGTCGGAGAAGGGGGCGGGGGGGACATCACTTGCATGGGTGAGAAAGCTTCCCTGGCGAGCTTGAAGCATAGCACATGCTGCGTTTTTGGGTGTGGGTGTGGGTGTGTGTGGGTGAGTGTGGGTGTGTGGGGTGTGTGGGGGAGAGGCATCGGTTGGCACAGTGGGGGCAGCTCCCCCAGCGACAGACACAACGCAGGCACAGGCGTGTCTGCACACGGTGCTGCCTGACCAGCGAAGCCGCTGCACGCCCAGGTGCGCTGCTATAGACGTGCGCATGCTTGCAGCGTGCTGCTCCGTTCGTGCACGCCTGCGGTGTGCTGCCTCGATCCCTGCTGCCTGCCGCCTCACCGGCTGCCGACAGGCCAGCCACGGATGTGCCCTGCAGTCTTCTTAGAGTGCAGCTTGAGCTCCTGGGGCATCAGCTTTTCTGCCACGCTGCGCAAGGGAGACGGTCACGCAGCAGGGCAGGGGGTGCGACTCAGGGCGCTGCTGCCGAGGCGCCGGCTGGAAGTGCAGGCAGCGCAGCAGGGGGGGCAGCTGCCGGGCGGGCACTCCCTGCGGCAGCCCAGCTGCTGTAACACATGCGAGGCAGGCGCAGCAAGCGCAGGCAGTGGATTAGCAAGTGCAGCGAGGGAAGGCACACACGCGTGCAGCGTCCCAGCTGACGCAGCCCAGCGCACCGATCGGGGCGTGCCGACGGCAGCTTCTGGCCGTTCCTCTTTGCCTTGGCGTCCTCGTAATCGCCGTTCTCTTTGAGCTCCTCAATCCGGCGCTCGCACCGGGCCTTCTCCTCAGCCTCCGCCTGCATGGGAGGGGGGAGAGCAGGGAGGGGGAGGGGACGTGCAGGTCTGCAGCCGGGCAAGCGGCACAGGGCCGTCCACGACAGGGGTGCAGTTGCAAGCGTGCTGCGCTGTCGGTGGTCAGCCACGGACGGTGCAGCACTGGGCGGCGTGCCTGGTTCTGCCGCATGCAGGGGCGCCGCACCTGCCGCACGCACTCGTGCTGATGGAGCCCTGTTGACAATACAAAATGAATGACCTACTGAATGCATGAATGAGTGACCGATTGGACGCACCGTGATGTAGCACTTGTTATACACGCGCGACGCGTTGCGGATGCACGCCTGCGCCTCTGCAGACATGTCCACCTCCTCCTGCACAGGGTACTCAAAGTCGGGGACGCCGCGCCACGGCTCCTCTCCTGCGCGGCACCGCCGTGTGGGAGCGCAGCGCAGCGGTTGAGGGGGCGGCGCTGCGCTGGCAATGCTAGTGCTTGCTGGCCAGCAAGCATGCCAGAACTGCAGGGCAAGCGGCGCTGTGCCCTTGGCTCCAGAGCGTACAGCCGGGCGGCCACATCACCAGCCAGCCGTGCAGCTCGCCAGCCAGTGACCAGACCACCCATCCACAGCCCACCCACCGTGCTTGTAAGTGTACACATGCTTTTCCCCCATTTTGACTTCTGGAAACTGGATCGGCGGCCGCGCCGGCCGCCGCTGGCGCTTGCCCGGGCCGGCCTTGCTGCTCCCCTCCTCCTGCTTGCGCTTCTGGCCAGCAGCCTCGCTGCAGCCCGCCGGCGCCGGCGCCGGCGCCTCCTGCGCGCCCGCTGCAGCAGCGGGCCGCTTGGCTGCAGCAGGCTGCCTGGCCACTGCCGCTGGCGCCCTGTTTGCTGGTGCCTGCAGAGCCTGCTGCTGTTGCTGCTTGAGCTGCTGCTTGGGCTGCTTCTTGGCGGCCGCCGGCGGAGCCGGCTTGGCCGCCTGCCGCTTTGGCTGCTGCTGCTGCTGCTGCTGCTGCTGCTGCTGCTGCTGCTGCTGCTGCTGCTGCTGCTGCTGCTGCTGCTGCTGCTTGGGTTGCCGCCGGGGGGCTGCCTCCGCCGACGGCTCGGCCGCCCGCTGCCTCGGCTGCTGTGGCTGCGCTGCCGCCGCCGCGGGCTGCTGCTGCGCTGCCGCTGCGGAGGCGCCGCCGGCGGCCGCCTGCTGCTCCAGCTCACCCTGCGCGCGCTGGACGTGCTTCCGCAGCTTGGCCCACGTCATGTCCTCGCCGTCGCCATCGCTGTACAGCACTTCGTACCTGCCAGGACGGGCAGAGGGGGCTTACATTGTGGGCGGCAGCTCGAGCGCGCACCTTGTACCAGCCAGGAAGGGGGGGAAGGGTCATGAGACGTCTGAGATTGGCGGCAGCGAGGGGACGGTGGGCAGTCGTTGTGGCAGCCCGTGCGCTGCGCTGGCACACATGTGGAGACGAGCAGCTGCGCGTGCAGGCAGCGCCCTCGCCAGCCGGCCGGCGCAGCGCTTGCGCAGCGCGCCCCACCCGCGCCGCACTCACAGGGTGCCGCTCTTGTCATTGATGATCTTGATGACTTGACCCCAGAAGGGCCGCACCCTCCCTGTCTTCTCATCTTCAAAGTCCTTCATTAACTGGCGGGGCGGAGGGGGGCCACAACAAGAACGCCTGCATGCGTGAGTTGCAGCCGGCTGGGGAGATGGCCGGCGCATGAGGCAGGGCGCCTTGGGGGGCTACCCGGCAGCAGGAGACGTGGGTGCTAACACACCAAACCACCCCCCCACCATGACGAGCACACCTTGCGCCCGATGAGCTGCGCCGGCGGCGGCGCAGCTGCGCCCCACTTGAAGGCTTCAGCGGGCAGCGGCTGCAGGCTGGCAGGCTCCTCTTTCTGCTGCTGCTGCAACATAAAGTCCTCCATTGTGGCTGTGGGCGGGGGGGAGGAGGGCGGTCGTGTGAGGACGGGTGTTGCGTCCCAGCTGCAGCGCCGCCTCGCCGCCGACGTGCAGCCTCCTCGCTGCCAGAGGTCCCAGCTCCTCGGCCGGCCGCACTGGCAGATCGCCGTGATCGCTCCCTGCTCACCCTGCTTGCGGCGAGAGTCTGACGCGGCCGGCATCGGCCTTCTGCCGACCACCTTGTCCGGTAGGCAGGGGGTCAAGTTCAATGTGCGCTCGGAAGGGGCACCTGGGGTCTTGGATGGTCAAGATGACGCGCAATGGGTCTCGCACACGCCAGGGGGAGTGCACGTTCAAACAAACCCCCCTTGCTTTCTTTTCGGGCTGTCTCGCCCCTGGGGTCTCCTCGGCGCTCCCCGGCAATCGCCCACACTCGGTGCCCGATTGAAACAGCTGCTGGGATTGCCTCTGCGCCTGAGCGATCGAAACAAGTGATCATGGCTTCAGTGGGCAGGTGCTCGCGCAGCCTTGGCCCCTGCGCGGGCCTGGGGCCACCCCCGCTCCATCAGCGCCTCGGAGCAGTGCGTGCGCAGCGCGGGGTGCGCCCTGGGCGGCGCACTGTTCGGCCTGAGCTGGGCAACGCTGGAGGCCGCAGGTGCGTGGATTGAGCAGTCGTGGAGCTGCTGCAAGACGGGGGCGGCCCAGAGGCGGCTGAGGCCAACTGCCGCCGCCGCCGCCCGGTCGGCAAGCGTCGGGAAGGTGCGTGCCGAGTGCTTGCCCCTTCGTCATTCCCCCCCGTGCAGGGTGCTGCGCGTGGCAGCATCCTCGGAGCCACAGCAGCTGCGTGGCGGCGAGGCCATGGCGCTGCCCCTCGACTATTACAAAATGCTGGACGTCAGCGGCGTGTGCAGCCGCGACTCGCTCGCCCGCGCCCTCGAAAAGTGCGCTGCTGCAGGCAGGGTGAACCCACGGGCAGTCGCCCGCTGCCCTGCGATCGTTGGCAGTGCACCGGCTTAGTCAGTGTGTTGCCAGTGCACAGCATGCAACCACCCCCTGTCCGTGCCCCTCTGCCGCAGGTCGCTGTCCAACCCCCCGCACGTGGGCTACAGCCAGCAGTGCCTGCTGGCACGCGGCTCGGTGCTGAAGCGCGCCGTGGAGACGCTGCTTGACGTGCAGGTCTGTGGGCACTGCAGGCGTGGGCGCTGCGCTTGGTTGTGGCTGCCGCCGTGGGTGCTGCAGCTGCACAAGTGCAGCCACGGCGCACGCGCGTGCGCAGGCCAGGGTACCTGTCGAGCCTCCCCCCCCCCCCCCCTCCTGCCCTTCTGTGCCAGGCAGGCTCCTGCCTGCTCCACCTCACCCCTCCCTTGCCCCTCCCCTCATCTCGTGCTGCGCCCTCCCGCTTGCGACCCAGGGCCGGCGTGCGTACGACGACGCGCTGCGCACTGGCGAGATCACTGAAGATGTGCCCGACGAGTTTGTGCCTGGTGGGTGGGTACTCTCTTGTGACTGACACGGGTTCCGACCAGGCCAAGTGATGGCGCGCGGCGTGCCAGCAGGGAGCGGTATGTGCACGCTGCGCTGTGCAGCGCGGGAGGGTGTGCTACCGGTCGTAAGTTTGCAAGCTTCTAAGTCTTGGCTGGGACGACGCCCCAAACTGCCCGCAGGCGTGCTGGCGCTGCTGCTGGAGGCGGGCGACGCGCAGACGGTGGTGGTGGCGGGAGAGGAGTGGCTGGCGACGCACCGCCGCGACCCACGCGCGCGCGACGTTGCGCTTTCCACCGCCCTGGCGCATCGCACGGTCGCACAGGTGCGTGCGTGCTGCAGGCGGCCTGCGCGGCTGCTGGCGGCTGCGCCATCTTGACTGGGGGGTGTGCGCTGCAGGCTCCCATGCTTGCCTTCGAGTGCGTTCTGTGCCGGTCTGCGCACCGAATTAGGGCGGGCAACCCCCCCACCCCCACACCCACCCACACCCACACCCACTGATGCCCAGGACCTGGTGCGGAAGCACGGCGACGCGGCCAGCGCCTGCGCCATGCTGGAGGTCGCGCTGGCGCTGCTGCGGCAGCACCGCGCCTCTGGCTCGCTGCAGGTGTGGGCAAGGCTGGGGGGTGGCTGGGGCGGGCGTTGGCTGGGGCCTGTGGCGAAGCACCCCACAGTGCACTCCTTGCTGCTTCTCCTGCTCTCTTGCGTCGCAGCGAGTCTGCGTGGTCAGCAAACAGGGCTCGACAACGCGAATCGACCTGCGCTGGCCGTGCTCCTCCGTTGCTGCAGGGCGAGGTGGCGACGGCGCTTGCGGAGCTGCAGCCGGCGCTGGCGTGCCAGCTGGTGGCGCTGCCCGTGGAGCGCTTCCAGGAGCGCGAGCGCGGCCTGCAGGTGTGCGCGGCTGCACTGGGTGCATGTTGGGGTAGGGAAAGGTTAACAGAAGACAAGCGGGTACCCGAAGGAGCAGGAGCACGGCCTGCAGGTGGGCGTGGCTGCGGTGCGCGTGCAGCGGGTGTTGGCCGGGTGCAGCAAGCCAGCAAGCCAGGCGTGTACACGTGGCGCGAATCATGGCAGGCATGCCTTCGCGTAGACAGCGTTGCATTCCAACCAGCACTGAGCATAGCATGGCCCCCCGACGTATGCCTGCTCCGTCCTGACGCTGCTGCGCAGGTGGCCATTGCCGTGCTCAGCGGGCCTCCGGGCGGCAAGCGTGCCATGCCCAAGCAGCAGTTCTTGGACAGGCTGGCGGAGAGCCTCACCGCTGCGGAGCAGGTGGGCAGAGCGGCTGGGGTGCTGCTTTCAGGTGCAACTGTAGCAGGCAGGCGGGCAAGCAGGCCCGCTGTGCATGCCTCTCCTGAGCTTGGGGCCTACGATGCAGCAGGCAGTGGCTTTGCTGTACTGCCCACTGAGCTGTTAGCACGACTGCCCTGCCACGCACTTTCTTGCATCGCTGCTCCCCTCTGCCGCCCCCCGCTTGCCCACCCGCAGCTTGAGCTGTACAAGGCAGCGGGCAGCCGCTTTGCTGAGCTCCCCTCAGAGCTGTACGAAATTGCGCTGGCCTACATCGCCGAGGCGGCCATCCAGGGGCAGCCGGTGCTGCTGGAGAAGGCGCTGGGCGCCCTGGCGGCGTCGGCCGCCGCCGTGCCGCCGGGTGCTCTTGGACAGGTGAGCAGCGGCATACGGCAGAGGGGTGCTTCAGCAGGGGGGGTGCCGCGTGGCACATGGTGCGGCGCTGAACCGTTGCAGCCGCGGCACCTGCCCCGCTGCCTGCTGCGGCCCCTCTCCCCCTTCCCAACTTGCGCCCACAACTTGCGCCCGTTCCGTTCTTTGCCCTCGCCCTCCCCGCAGGCCAGCGACTCTGGCGTGCGCCAGCTGGCAGAGCGCCGCGCCATCGACGAGCGCCACCGCCGCCAGGTGGCCTACGCCGTCTGCCAGCTGCTCCTGGGGGAGAGCCAGTCTGCCGCCGACGCGCTGGGCCTGCTGCCCGGCGCCAACCCCGCCGCCAAGTGCGAGCGCAGCATGCTGGCGTTCATCAAGGCAAGAGGGGCTGGGGGGGGGGGGGGGGGGGGGGGTGAAGGCAACGGAGATGCCTGCGGGAGGCTGTAGTGATGATGGAAGGCGTGCGGCCTGCTCTCTGCTTGCCTTGATCAACTGCCTATCCGCCGCTCTTCCTGCAGGCCGACTCCCCAGACCCCACGACCGCTGCTCTTGCCCTTACTGGCCTCATCTGTCCTGCCCCTGCTGCAGGCCGACTCCCCTGACCGCAACGACATGTGCTGCCTTCACCGGCTCGCCTCTCCTGCCCAGACCTGCTGCTTCAACCCGCCTCTACCTCTCCCCCCGCAGGCCAACTCCCCCGACCGCGAGGACCTGCTGCCCGGCATGTGCGTGCTGGCGCAGCGCTGGGTGGCCGACGTGGCGCTGGGCTCCTTCCGCGGCACCCAGGGCGCCCCCTTCTCTTTGGAAGGCTGGTTTGAGGACGAGGGAGTCAGGTGGGCGGGGTCGACGGGTGGTGCATCACATCAGTGCTGCATGAACACAGCGGCCTGCAGCCGTGCCGCAGCACTTGTTTACGACGCCCACGCGTTTGGTTGCCTCCCCCCACCACCGTGCAGGCGGTACCTGATGCGCCGCCAGATGGGCCCCGCGGCAGCCAGCCCCCTGGTGGGTGCAGCGCGGCGCGCGGCGACGGCAGCGTTCTCGCCACTGGTGTCGGGCCTGGCTGGGGTGCTGTCCCTTATGGGCCTGCTGTACGACCCGCAGCGCCAGGTGGAGCAAGAGGAGGCTGAGGAGGAGGAGGAGGCGCTCCTGCAGCAAGAGGCGGCGGCGCACGCGCACGCGGCGGCAGCGCCTGCAGCGGCACTCCCTGCGCAGCGTGAAGCGGCGCCGGGCGTGGGCGGCGACGTGCCAGCGGGGCGCTCGCACGCGGAGCTGACCCAGGCGGCGGCCGCCCCGGACATGAGCAGCGTGGACATGCGGGCAGCACGGCAGGCACGCCCCAAGGCCATCAGGCCCGCTGACCTCAAGCCGCGGCACACCGCGCGGCCAGAGCTGACGGCGGCCGTCGCTGCGCCGCCGCCGTCGCCGCCAGCCCCCGTGGCCATGCCGCCGTCGGTGCCAGAGGCGGGGCCTGGAGAGGAGTTTGACGCGAATGTGGCCTTTGCCATGCAGGTGGGTGGGTGCCCCAAACTGGCAGGCTCGACGCGTGTGCCCCGAGCTTCTAAATAAGGAGGCTGCTTGGGAGGGATGTTGGAAGGTGGGAAGAGCTCGGCGCAAGCTGTGGCGTTTGCCTGGACTCGGCGCCAGCTGGGCATGCCTGCACGTTCCGCTTGCAGCCCTGGCGCACCTGTGCCTGCCTGCTCTCTCGCCCCCACCGTGCCACGGATGCCATTCCGCCCGCCCAGCCTCCACCTTCGTGTGTGCGCCACCCCCTCCTTGCCTGCGTGCGCGCGCACCCCCCCCCCCCCCCCCCCCCCGCGCTGCAGCCCATTGAGCAGCTGACGCCTCTGGAGGGCGAAGAACGCATGTGGGACTCCGGCGAAGTGAAAACCATCCGCTGGGGACGCCTGGCAGCCACCGTGGTGCTGCTGGCCAGCGGCGGCTTCCTGCTGGGCCGTTGCCTGCTGCTGCGCAGCACGACGGCGCAGCAGCTGGTTGCGGCGGCGCCTGCGGCGGCGCCCGTGGCGGCGGCGGCGGCGCAGCAGGCGGCGCCCAGGCTGACGCTGAGCCGCGCCGAGGCCGCCGCGATGATTGCGCGGTGGCAGGCAGCCAAGGCGGCGGCGCTGGGGCCACAGCACGACACCAAGGGGCTGCCGGCGGTCCTGCGGGGCGAGGTGCTACAGCAGTGGCGCGACCGCGCGGCGCAGATCCAGCAGAAAGGCTGGTGAGGGGGGGGGGGGGGGGAGGGGCCTTGCAGGGGGAGCGGTCTTGCACACCCGTCTGTCGTTGCAGAGCAGGGTGGCAGTGTGCTGCAGCGTGCTGCAGTGTGCTGCAGGGGCTGGCAGGCTCCTGACCCTCCTCCCCTGCATCCTGTCCTCCCCCCCAAGGCACTACCTGCACACAATGGAGGGCAGCCAGGTGAACAGCGTGTCCGTGGACGCCGCCGCCGGCGTGGCCCGCGTCTCTGCCACCTTCCGGGAGGCGGTGGTGGCGCACCGCGGCGCGGCAGAGGACGTGCAGGCCTTCCGGTGCGTGCTGCGGGGGGTGGGGTGGTTGTGCGTCTGGGGGCGCCGCAGGCAGCCGGCGAGCCCGCAGCAGGCGCTTGTGCTGGCGGTCTGCGTGCCGCACCGCTGCTGCTGCACCTCTCACTCCCCATGTTCCATGCAACCACGTTTTCTTCCTGTGCTTCCTTCTGTTGTGGCTCGCAGGAGCGAGTATAGCGTGGATTACGAGCTGGCTAAGGAGGGCCGCGACTGGGTCATCACCGCCGCCGCCGTCAAGTACTGAGCGGCGCGCTGCCTTGCCCACGCCGTTTTTCCGCGCCCTGACCCCTCCCCCGTTGAATGCTCCGCGGCTTTGGCCGCCGACGACGCTGAGAGAGCCGTCCGCTGTACCCGCAACGCCGCACTTCTGCAACCCTTAACACAACGCAACGCAATACGCAAAGACACTTGTGCCCCACCAGCGCGCCTCTGTCCCCATGCCAGGGGGCCGCGCCACCGTCGATTTATGTAGCGCCCCCGCTCCCACCCGTTGCTGACCCCGTGCCTGTGCGCTGTTCCTGTTCTGTCACCCCTGACCCCCTGCCTTTCATCGCGCCTTCCCGCTGTGCACCTGCCTGTTTGCGTTGGCAGGCCGCACGGCGTGTAACCTCAATGCTGAACCGCGTCGGCCGCTGCAGCTCAGAGTGTTGCAGGCTGGGTGTGCGAGGTGGCCGGCTGGGGTGGAACAGGAGGATACTGTTACAGGTGCACACCGCTGTGCTGTGAGGGTGGTGTGCGTGGCAAGCAGGGAGAGCGGGCAGTGCAGAGGGCAGAGCTGCAGAGCGGGGAGGGACAGCAGAAGAGCGAGCGTCATCGGGGTAGAAACAAGTATGGCACAAGGCAGGATGGTGTACAGGCAGGCGGTAGTGGAGCAACACGCAGCCGTTGGTGTCACCGTTCATCGCCTGCCACGCCCACGGCCGCCGCCGCCGCCTCGTCCTCCGCCGCCCCGACCGCCGCCGCCGCCCCGACCAAAGCCACCTCCCCGCCCGCCGCTGCCGCCGCGCCCGCCGCCGCCGCCACGACCACCGCTGCGCCCGCCGCCGCCGCCACGGCCGCCGCCACGGCCTTCGCTGCTGCCGCGGGGAGCGCCAAAGTCAAACCCGCTAGCGCCGCGGCCGCCAAAATCACCGCCGCGGCCACGGCCGCGCCCCCCGCCACGGCCGCCGTCTCGCCCGCCGCTGCGCCCGCGCCCGCCGTCCCGCCCGCCGCTGCGCCCGCGCCCGCCGTCCCGCCCGCGCCCTCCGTCTCGCCCCCGCCCGCCGTCCCGCCCGCTGCCGCCGCCGCGCCCCAGCAGGACGCCGCCACGGCCGCCCGGCCCGTCTGGCGCGTACCGCGGCTTGAAGGTGATCTCCTTTGACCCTCCAGAGCGGGCGGTGGCGTTGGCGCCCGCCGCCGCTGCCGCCGCCGCGCGCTGCCCCAGCGGCGCCGCCTTCTCCTCTGTATACGACCGGCGCTGCATGAAAGCAGTCGCAGCAGCCTCGTCTTTGGCGGCGTACATGCGGGGCTCGCGCCCCGACGCGCCCGGCTCGCCGCCGCCGCCCGGCTCGCCGCGCAGCCGCTTGTCTCGGTGGCCGCGCGCGCCGCGCCGCGCCGCCGCCGCCTCCACCTCGTCGTCACTGTACCCCTCTCCGTCGCTGCTGCCTTCGCCATCGTCTCCTTCCAAGCTCTCAAAGTGCTCGGCCAGCAGCTTGCGCTCCTTGGCCGGGTCTGCGTCATCAAACGGAACATGCAAGAGGTAAGAGCACGGCCTGCAATGCGTGCCGGCACAGCTTTGCCGGGAGCAGCACAGCTTTGGCTGCGGCAGCGCAGCGCTGCACCACCCACACATGCAGCTGCTCCCAGCATGCACCCCAGGCAAGCCACCGCCTTCCTTCCACGCCGCCCCTGGCACGCTGCACAGGCTCCCCCTCCGCCCCCTGCTGCGCTGTGCTGCGCTGCGCTGCGCTGCACGCCCCGCACCCGTGTTGGGGTGCAGCAGCTTCCACTCTGAAGACATCTCGTCGATGGCAAACTCTGGGTCCTCGAACATCGCCTGCAGGGAGGTACGAGGAAATGGGAATCTTTTTGCAAGCGTTGCAAGCGTTGCCGCGTCGTCGGAGGTACTGCGCTGGCACGTGTGGGGCAGGCGTGCCCCCCTCCCGCCGACATCCATCAGTCTGCCAGAAACCAGGTGCCGCGCGCAGAGCCGCCGGCGCCAGGCAGCCTGGGCAGGCTCACCTTGAAGCGGTTGTCGTCCAGCAGGCTGGGCAGCGCCGTGTCGCCGGCCTTGCGCTTCTTCTTGCCACCCTCCTCCAGGTCCACGCCCGCCTGCTCCGCGATGATGCGCGCCGCCGCCTGCGCGTTGACCTGCACACACACGGGACGCGTCGGGAGGTGCGGCAGGATGTGGGTGGCCGCGTCAGCAAGGCAGCAAGGCGGCTTGCACTCCCATGGCAGCTGTTTGATAAGACGGAGCCCGCACAAGTGAGCCAAAAAAGAAAAAGAAAAACACTCTCGTGTCTGACAGCCAGAGCACCGTGGGACACCAACCAGCGACGCACCCTGGGCAGCTTCTTGACGAGCGAGATGCGCGACCGCCGCTCCTCCTCGACCTTGGCCGCCACACGCTTTGCACGGTACGCGTCGTACGCAAAGGGATCTGCAATCGCCTTGGCCTGCAGCGGGAGTGCGTGCGACAGGGGCGGCAAGGTAAGAGCCACCGGCAGCGATGTGGGCACAAGCGGTTACCAGCCACAGCGCAGCAGGAGGGACGTCAGCAGGAGGGAGGGACGCTGAACGGCGGCAGCGGGGGCGGCGGTGGTCGGCAGACCGGCAAAGGTCAGGGCGGCAGTAAACGTCAGCGGCAGCAGCAGCAGCAGCAGCAGCACACCACCACGACACCGCCACCACCCGCCACCCACCTTGCTGTACAGCCGGTTGTCAACAAAGAAGCCGTGCATATAGGCGCGCAGCAGCGGGGTGCCCACAAGGTGGGTCAGGCCAAGCTTGTCCTGCAACGGTGGAGGTGAGGGGAGGAGAGGGGCGCAGGGGTCGAGGTGTCAGGCGGCGACAGGCCGCGGTCAGGGGCGGCGGCAGCGGCAGCGGCAGCCGGCGGTGGCAGCGGCAGGGGCAGCAGCCCGCACTGCACAGCCGCGCATGCGTCCCTGCAACCTCACCAGGTCTGCCCGCGTAACAAAGCGGTAGTCGTCATAGACCGTGGGGTTGGCGCTGCACAAACAAACAAAAAGTGAAAGGGGCAGGTGCTGGGAGAGTGTGAGAACGCCAGCCTGTGCGCCCCTGCGTGGCGGCTTGAGGCAGCGCAACAGGCAGGGGCAGAGCAGCCGCGGTGGCCGCCCCCAGGGGCGCGGCACAGCTCAGGCAGCCCGTGCCTGCCCTTACAACCCCCCCCCCCCCCCCCCCCCCCACCCCACCCCCCACCCCCACCCCACCCCACTCACCCCCACCCCCCCCACCCCCCCACCCACCCCCCACCCCACCACCACCACCACCACCACCACCACCACCACCACCACCACCACCACCACCACCACCACCACCACCACCACCACCACCACCACCACCACCACCACCACCACCACCCATCCATCCACCCACCCACCCACCTCTCCTCCAGGCAGCCCGCCCCTGTGCCTGCCCCTTACCCCCCCCCCCCCCCCCCCCCACCTCTCCTCCAGCTCTTCTGTGAGGGACTCCAGGAAGGAGCACCAGGGGGGGGCGGGGCCCAGCGAGGGCACAAAGTAGGCGCGCATGCGGGCTGCAGGGGCGAGAGGGGGAGGGGCGGGGCGGGTGGCGACGGGGCGGCGCCGGCTGGGGCGGGGAGGGGAGGGGAGGGATGGGGGACACAGGCGGGGGGCGGCGGCGGCAGGGGGTCGCCAGGAGGGGCGTGCCGCCGCTGCTGCGTCACCCCGCCGCAACAAGCGCGGCCATGGCACGCCGCTGCCTGCCGGGCGCATCCTCCTGCCTGCCCGCCGCTGCACCACCACCGCGAGGTGCGCCACCTGCACCGCTGCACCATCGCTGTGCACCCACCCACCTGAGTCGCATCCCACCACGATGAGCCCAGAGCGCGGCCACACGCACACGTCGTTGATGTCTGATGCAGTGACAGATGGAGTGTGGCGTGTTGACGGCCTACTGCCGGCGGCAAGCAAGGTGGCATGCACCACAGAAGTGGGGGCACATGTACGCTGCCGCCGCAGCATCCGGGCCGGCCGGCTGCCGTTGCCCTGCCAGAACGCGGCAGCTTCCCGGCGGCGGCCCCCGCACCTGCATCCTGGGGCTCAATGTTGGTCAGGCCCTCGCCGCTGTCTGCCTCCCAAATCTGCAGAGGGGGGGGAGGGGGAGATGAGTGGGGCAGCAGGGCGGGCGGGGCGGAGCGCAGCAGCGGCGGGACCGCAGCGAGCGCTGTCCGGTGGGCCATGCAAGCCACACTTGCACGCCGACCGCTGACCGCGTGCAAGCCACACACACGCACTTTGATGGCGTGCCGATCGGAGGACACACATGCACCCACCCCCACCTTGATGATGCGTCGGTTCAAGATCACGTACTCGCAACTGGTGCGCAGGATTCGGTCCCTGTTCAACGCCCACCTCCACGCGCACCCCCCCCCCCACACACCTTGATGATGTGTCGGTCCGAGGAGATGACGTGCTGCCCGCCGCCGCCGCCGTTGATGGTGCTGTGGAACTTGATGTCCACTATCCGGCTGTCATACATGTGGTCTTTGACTTGCATGGGGCGCTGCAGGCAGCCGGGGGCCGGGCGGCGACGGCGCTCAACAGGGGCGGCGACAGGAGGGTTCCGTGCACGCGGGAGCGCCTCAATTGAGCAAGCACGCACGCTCCTGGTCATGACGCGCAACCAGCCCACGCAGCAGCTCCACTCGCTGCTCACTCACTCACCACCCACCCACCCACCCACCTGCGAGCGGAGGTCGAACAGCGCGACCAGCCCCCCCGACGTGCCCACCGCCACGTGCATGCCGCTGGCGTCAAAGCGCAGCGCCGTGAGGGCCTGCCCCCGCCCGCCCGCTGCGCCCGCTGCGTCCAGCCACCCCAGCGAGTCGCGCTGCCGCAGGTCAAAGCACTCCAGGGCGCCGTCCTCGCCTGCGACCACGGAATCGGGGGGCGGCTTGTAAGCAAAGCAGAAGCACTGCACAGCAGAGCAGAGCAGAGCAGAGCAGAGCAGGACAACGTGCTCCAGGGTGCAGCAAGGGCAGACGCAGAGGAGCGCCCTGTTTGTGGCAGCAAGCAACGCCCCGTGCTGTGGGCGGCGGGTTTGCACCAGGGGCCCTCCAGAGCATGCGCCCTTCTCTCCCCGCCGCCCGGCCTGCCTGCGCACGCCAGCAGCCCGTGCGCCGGGGATATGCCGCAGGCGTTGACGGCGGGCGACCGGCTGGACAGCGGCGTCAGGAAGCGGCCCTCCTCCAGGTTGAGGCGGTACACCTGCGGCGCACGAGGCAGTACGGTAGGGGGGCAGGCAGGCAGGCAGGCAGGGCGGTGGGACAGGGGGCAGGCGGGGGGGGGGGGGGGGAGGCTGCCTCCACTTGGGCAGGAGAGAGGCGGCACGCCTGGCTGCCCCCCCCCCGCGAGCCGCCTGCCTGCCAACGTTGGCTCCCCAGCAGGCCATCGCACCTCGGGCGCCGACGCCGCGACCAGCAGCTCCGCCGAGAAGGGGCAGTAGGCCAAGTCGCGCCCAAACTTGGGCACCCGCGTTTTGTAGTAGGCGCCAAAGCGGGCGTGGAAGGACAGGCTGCGGGGCCGGGGGCGGAGCGAGGGGGAGGCGACAGGCGGGGGAGGCGTGGGGCGCGGGCGAGGCGAGCAACTATGGGGCAGGGCCGCGTGCGGCGCAACATATGCTGATTCCCCTAACAACCTGACCGCAAGAGCATCAGAGATGCGGCGCCCACATCCGGTGCAGCACCCACGTCGGTGCAGCACCCACGTTAGTGCTGCAGCACCCACGTTGCTGGTGCAGCACCCACGTCGCTGCCGGCACCCACACTGGTGCAGCACCCACCTGCGGTCTGCACACAGAAAGACCGCCTTGGAATAGTCCTCCGACAGGATCTGAAAGTCAACGATTTCAGAGTCCAGGTGGCGGTCAAACTTCATCGACAGCTGGGATACGTCGTAGCACCGCATCTGTCGCAGCGGGAAGAGAGGGCGGGTGGGGCAGAAGAGGGGGTGTGTCAGGCATGGGCAGGTTGAGCGGAGGCCGGGCGCACTCCTGCCCTTGCTCAAGACTCGACCGACAGCTGCGACAGCTGTCGACACGTCCAAGCAGCAGCGCATCTGCTGAATGGGACGCGGCACTGATTGGCAAGCTGGCTGGTGTGACGGGGGAGCGGCAAGCCGGTGTGGGGCCGAGGCAGCAGGGAGCAAGCGGCAGGCAAGCCAGCTGCAGCACCAGCACCAGGCATCCGCGCCGCCCGGCGCAGCAACCAGCGCCCACTTACCTGGGGTGGGTGGTAGCCCGAAGCGAAAATGTACTGCCCGTCGGGCGTCACTTTGATGCGCTGGCAGCCGGCGGGGAACTCGAAATCCTGGCGGCGGTGGTGATGGCGGGGTTATGCAGCGTGAAATCAGCAGTCAGCAGTTGGTGACGGTGATGATGGCGAGGCGCAGCTATTGAAGCGGCCTCGTGAGCGGCAGGGGCGCATGGGCTTGCTGCCGCCGCCACTGCAGCACGCTGTGCGCCCCCAGGCCGTTCACAGTTCGCAGTTTGCACAAAGTTCACACAAACCTGGATGAGCTCGATGCGCCGGCGGTACTCCTCATCCTTGCGCAGCGCCTTCTTCTTCTTGTCCGACAGCCAGGCGGGGATGTTCTTGCCGCCGGAGACGGTGTAGACCTGCGTGCGCGAGGCGCAAGAGAGTGGGCAGGCGGCGGCGGCGGCGGCGGCAGGCAGCGGCTGGCGGCGGCGGCGGCAAGGCTAGCTGCGGGCGTCGGCGCGCGCCCATCTATATTCCGACCGTTCTGAACAGCCCTCTAGAGTGTGTAAGCGCGCACGGAGGCGCCTGTGGTCTGCGCTGCTCGGCAAGCCCCGCGGCACCATGCATGCGCCCGCTGCCGGTTGCGCAGTTACCGACCTTGACTCCATCTGGCGCCTGTACTTTGAGCGACATAGCGGCCCGTATGCGTCACCCCCGGGGCCGCCGCCGCCAAGCGCTTTACGCTCTGCTGCCTGGCTCCGCGCCCTGTGCTGTTAGCAGAGACTTGAGCAGATGTGAAGTGCGACGAGTGTCGAAAGAGCAAAGCCGCCGCAATTGTGGACAGCCGCCACCTCCAATGCGGCACTCACGGCCCGGCTGATCACCACACTTACCATCACGCCACCCCCCGCAATCCCGCCTGCTAGGCTTGCGCAGCAGTGTGGTTACACGGTTGGGGGCGCGGCTGCTGTGCCCGCGCAGGCACCAGGGGAATGGGGGGTGGGGGTGGCTGGTGGTGGGGGGGTGGTGGGTGGGGGTGGCTGGTGGTGGGGTGTGGGTGGGTGGGGGGCACCGAAATATGGCGGCCACGTGGCGATGGCACAGGGGGGATCGGCAGGGGCCACGAAAGAATGTTCTCCTCGGATGTGAGATTGGCAGGGATAGAGGGCAGGGCAGCGGGCGAGGGGATGCAGTCAGAGGACGGGGGATAACTGAAATCGAATTGGTGGGTGGGGGGTGGGGCGGATGGGTGGGGGTGGGGGTGGGTGGTGTGTGTGTGCGTGTGTGGCGCGGGGGGGGGGGGGGGTCTTTGCGTGAAGCGCCCCACTGCTCCTCTGCATGTCGCGACGTATGGCAATTCGACATTGCTCCCCTCTCTGCAGGTGGCGTGCATCGTGGCTGTGCTGGTGGTGACCCGCCGCGTGGCGGTGCCCCGCGCAGCCGTGGCTTTCTAAAGAGCCTGCTGGCGCTTCCGAGCCTGCCACTGCCTGGCGGCAGCAGCAGCTGCGCTCCAAGCCTGCCAGCGCCGCGTCAAGCGGCCCACCCCTCATGAGAAGGATAATTCAAATGCATGCGCCCTGCTGAGCAGGGCCCTGCCCCCCCAGCCTGCTGCCCACGAGCCGGCGTACCTATGTCCAACGCGGTTCATCCTCCTGGCTGCTGCGCTCGCATAGCAGGCCAGCGGTGACCGCCAGAGGTGGCACCCATCTGGTATCGCAGCATTAAATCACACTCTAGTTCAATAATAGACATTCAACAGCATATAGACTGCAAGAACTAGGCTCGTTCCCAAAGTCTTGTCGGGACAGCGGCATGGCCTTCCCGAGGGCCTCAGCCTGCAAAGTTGCAGCGACAGCCCCAGCAGCAGCGGCGCCAGCACAGCAGCCTGAGCCGGTTTGCTGAAGCCAGCAGCAGGGTGGTAAAAGCCACAGGCACTGCCGGACGCAGACCTGCCCAGCTCCATTGGCCTGGGCCTGCGCTGGATGGTCGACGAAAGCGGGAAGGTCGTTTATGACGAGGCGGTGAAGATGGGCTTCAAGCAGCTGGCGGTGCAGGCGGCGGCGGCGGACACCGCAGCGCCACCTGCCAGCGCAGCGCAGCCGGATGCAGCAGACAGCAAGCCGGCCCAAGGCAGCCACAGCCGGTTGCGCAGGATGGAATTGCGGGACTTCGCGAGCGGCAGCCTCTGCGCAGCAGTGTGGTTACACGGTTGGGGGCGCGGCTGCTGTGCCCGCGCAGGCACAAGGGGGGGCCGAGGGCACCGAAATATGGCGACCAAGTGGCGATGGCACAGGGGGGATCGGCAGGGGCCACGAAAGAATGTTCTCCTCGAATGTGAGATTGGCAGGGATAGAGGGCGGGGCAGCGGGCGAGGGGATGCAGTCAGAGGACGGGAGAGCTGAAATAAAATGACAGCGAGAGGTGGGAGGCAGCGAGGGGCGGCGGCGACGGTGGCGGCGAAGGCTGTGCAGGCTGCGCCGCGAGACCGCCGCCGCCCGAGCAACAAGCTACGCCAGCGCGTAAACAAGCCTATGCGTTCACAGTGGCGGGGCGCTTGCTGGTCTTGATGCCTGCAGCGCCGTGTGAGGGTACGGTGGCGGGCGGAGCTAGCTCAGACGAGGGTCACTGAGCAACGGCCACTGCACGGTGGGTGCCCGGCACAGCAGCCACGCTCGGCACGCAGGCAGGCGGCAGCGATGTGCGACACTGTACAAAACGCCCCTGGAGCTGCCCCAAACCCACCCTTGATGGCGGCCGCGTAGTCCTTCGCGCCAAACACGCCGCTGCCGCTGACAATGGCGTTCGCGCCGACCTCGATCACCTGGGGCGAGGCACGAAACGCAACAAGATGTTGAGTACCAGCACGAATGAAGAAAACACAAGATGCGACACGTGTGCAATGCGTGCGTGCATGCTGCAGCGCCCACTGAGCTGCGGCAGCTGCAGCCAGCGACCAGCCACAGGCGGCGCCACATGACACGCAGCTCAGCCAGGTATGTAACGCAAGCGCGCCGCTGCCCTGCTTCCGCACAGCACGCAGCTCGGCCAGGCTGCAAGGCGCGAGTTCAGCTGCTCTGCTGCCTGACCTTGTACGCGTTCTCGGGGGTCACGCCGCCGTCCACCTCAATCCAGGGGTTGCACCCCTTCTCCAGGCACATCTGCTTCAACCGCCGGATCTTGTCGACCTGCGGGCGGTGGAGCAGGTGGGCGGGCAGGACAGGGGGCATGCATGAGCAACTGGCCGGCACGGCAGCAGCGGCGGCGGCGGCCGCAGCCGCAGCATCTGCAGCCATCCACGGCAGGGCAGCAAAGTGGGTGAGCATGCGCAGCCATCGACGGCACGGCAGCAACGCGGGCAAACACCACTCAAAGCTGCCCCCTTGAGCCAGAACGCCCACCCACCTGGCTCTCGATGAACTTCTGGCCGCCGAAGCCGGGGTTGACAGACATGATGAGCACCAGGTCGACGATAGGCAGCACGTACTCAATCTGCAGCACAGCATGGGCACAGCATACGGGCACAGCATGGGCAGAGCTCTGCGCGGCAAAGTGGCAGCCAGTAAATGGCCACCGTTAAGTACGGTTTGCGGCAGCCCGCCTGCCATGTTTTGAGAGCGTTGCCTGCCAGGCCCAGCTAGAGCCTGCCCACCGCACCCCGGCTTACCGCCTCCAGGGGGGTGGCTGGGTTCAGCACCACGCCCGCCTTCAGGCCCAGGTCCTTGATCTGCACACAAAGAAACAGAATCAGGGCCGCATATTGGTTGGACAGTGTAGCAAGAGTACATTAATCACACATGGATGCAGCAGCTAGACAACCCTGGAAGAGAGAGCACTGGCGGCAGGGCGGTCGCACAGCTGCTGCTCCCGCCGCCACCGCAGCAGCTGCTGCCCGTGCGCATGGCTGCCGCCGCCGCCGCCAAGCCATTGAACGCTGCCCACGCCACAGCAGCCGGTGCTGCGACGACGCTGCTCCTGCCGCCAACGCCGAAACACCCGCCGCCAACACCGACGCCGACGTCGATGCTGACTGGAATGTATCGCCCACCTGGCTGGCGATGCGGATCAAGTGGGTGGTGACAACCGGCCCTCTCTCCCAGTTGCAGACCACACTTGATGAGCAACCGTTGCGGCGCTCTGCCGTCAGCACAGCGTGCTGCTGGGCGCCCCTGGTCACAGCAGTCGACCGGAAGATAAACGCAAACAAAGCCCAACAACTATGTATGTTCGCTGACGGCACCCACCTGGTTGATGGTGCGGTGCAGGTGGATGGTGGCGGCGCCCTCGCAGTGCACGGAAATGATGTCGGCACCGGCCTTGGCAAAGTCGGCCACGCGCAGCTCAGGCTCAACAATCATCAGGTGGCAGTCCTGCAACAGTATGGCATGAAATGGTATATACAGAGGGTGGTGAGATGCACGCCAGATGGGAGCACGGGGGTGCACAAGCCACCGCGCCGGCGGGGCGCAACGCGGCGCAGCACCCACCAGGGGCTTGTTGGTGACGGGGCGCAGGGCGTCCACCACCAGCGGGCCGATGGTGATGTTGGGCACAAAGCGGCCGTCCATCACGTCCACGTGGATCCAGTCGCAGCCGGCCTCGTCAATCGCCTTGACCTGCAGGCGGAGGCGGGTGCAAGTGCGAGCGCGGCGGCGGCAAGGCGGTGAGCGCGCCTGCAGGGCTGCACCCGGCGGCACAACGCTGGCGTCCAAGCACGAAGGACTTGCCGAGGGAGCACCGAGGGAGCACCGCGGCTGCAGCTGCCGGAAATTGGGCGCTGCGCCAGAAACGCGCCAGGCCCTGGCGGCGGCGGCGGCGAGGGCTTGGCGGCGGCGGTGGTGCCGGCTCTCACGCATTGGCCTCGCCGCGCCGCCCACCGCCTGAGCTAACCCCTCCAGCACCTCACCTGCTCGCCCAGCTTGGCGAAGTTGGCGGACAGGATGGAGGGGCTCACGATGACGTCGTCCTTGCTGAACGACTCCACGGAGATGAGGCCGGCCTTCACCGCGACGGAGCGGCGGGCAGGGCGTGCCACCCGAGCGCCGGGAGCAGCCACGAGGGCGCGAGCAGACTGGGTGAGGGCCGCCATTGCGCTGCTGGTGCGAACGAGCTGTAGGAGGGGCAGGGATACAAGGCAGGCGCGAGAGAGGGCGGACGGGGCCCCTGGTGGTGCTGGAACACCTGCCTCATCCGACCAGCTGACGTGGTGAAAAGTTCTTCCAGGAGCCCTTGAAGGGTCACTCAACGCGCTCGTGAGTTGAGGACACGCGATCAGTGCATGCCCGGAAGCGAACCTGCCGCCAGCGGTCGCCAGTGCCACCGCGACGGCGGCGCTGCGCTTTGACCAGCAGCGGTGGCGGCGGCGGCGGCGCACAGCGGCAAGCGTGCTGCTAGGGGGTGCAGCTGCACTGCCAGGGCATCATCCAATCGTACCATGTTACACATGTGCCTGCGAAGCACAATGCCCAGCATGAGCATAGCGTGGTCAATACAACCGACGGTGTGCCGCGGAGACGAGGGTGGCGGAGACGGGATGGCTGATGCGCGACGTGCGATCGACCGAAGCAATACTACATAATGGTTGAATTTAGAGTGCACAGCTTGGACTCAAAATTTTCGGCAGAGCCAGCAGAGATGTTACCTGCCATGCATGTCATCACCTAGCAGCAGCTGCGCGGCTGCCGCCCCGCCACAGCTGCGGCTTCAAGGCGTCCAAGCCGCGACAGCAATTCAGAGCACACTTGTCCGCATCCACTGCACGCTGTTACGGTCTCCACCAGGCTTGCCTCGTGGACAGGCAAGCTGCAATGGCAGTTTGTGCGAGCGGCAGCGCGAGAGGCACCGGCAGCAGTAGCCTCCAGGACCAGCTTGCAGCCTGCAGCCGCGCTTGCAGCGCCTCCCGCGCCGCAACCAGTAGCATGGAGGGCTCACACAGCGCAGGCGCGAGGGGTGGGGGGCACAACGTGGAGAGCGTGTGCCCAGCGTGTGCCTCTGAACGGCCGGAACGTAAAAGCGCGAAACCCCACATCAGTCCAGTCATTAATCGCAAATTGGGGCCTTACTGCAAGCGCGCAGAGCCACCAGAGCACCCACCAGCCCCCGGCCACTCCCCGCACCCCACCCCCTCCCCCACCCCCACCCCTGCCGCCGCCGGCCCCAACCCTCCCCCAGCGCTGCACCTGCTCCCCCAGGGCGGGCCCTAGCCAACCATGGTGTACGCGGAAATCACATGGAGTGAGTCCCGCTGGGGAGCGTTGCAGAAGGCTGGCTGCATTGGTTGGATGGGTGTGGGAGGGGGCGCAGCCGCCGCCGGCGGTGGTAGTGAGTGGTAGATGCTTCAACTGCCTCCCTGCCGCCCCCCCTGCAGTCTTCGTTTGTGCGATCTTTTTAGCACTCGTTGTGGGCTTCGGCCTGGGCGCGAACGTGAGCGTGGGGTGTGTGGTAGGCACGGCTAGCGGTGCCCGGGGGCGCGCAGCGTGCACGTCATGCTGCGGCCGCTTGTGAGCTCCTGGGCAGTGGGGCAATACGGTGGTGACATGCCTCTTGCCCCTGCCCTTGCAGGTGCGTGCCATGGGCGGCGGAGCGGGTACCCACGGCCTGAAACGGAGTGCCCCCCACATGCCTCTGCAGCCTCACACATGCCTCTTGCGCGCATGCCCCCCCCCCCCCCCCCCCCCCCCCCCCCTGCCACCGCAGGATGTGGCCAATGCGTTTGCACCCTCTGCCTCTGTGGGCGCCAAGGCCTTGACATTGCGACAAGCGCTGGTAGTGGCATGTGAGCCAGGCAGGGCGGAGGGAATCCGAGGTGTTGGATGGGTGTGTGGAAGCAAGCGGCCCACAGCTCACCACATGCATGCATGCCCGGGTGCCGACGGCAGCCCTCTTCGCTTCCGCCACCCTCCCTCTCTCCACCCATCTAGACCCCCGACCAACATTCAGCCCCACCCAACCACACCCACCCACACCCACACCACCACCACGATGCAGCCATCTTTGAGTTCACGGGAGCTGTGCTGATGGGCTCTGGCGTGGTGTCCACCATCCGGTCCGGCATCACAAACGTGTCCTACTTTGTCAACCAGCCCGACGTGCTCGCCTACGGTGAGGCGGAGGGCCTGACGCAGGTCCATCGGCCCGGCATTGGCAGTGCTGCAGCGGGGGTGCGGGCAGGGGTACGAACGGGGGTGCCCGGCAGCGTCATGCGGTGCTTCAGCCGTCCCTCCCCCTGCGGGTCTGCGGTTCGAAATGCTACTTTAGCCTTACCTCCCCGTCTCCCTCCCTGCCGGCCCTCCTCAGGCGCGCCACCTGCACACCTCCCATGCCCCCCCTGATGACGTCACCCCCTGCCGGCCCCCTGCCCTTGCAGGCACCTGCCTCATCTCCATTTTCATCGGCATCCCTGTCATGCGCCGCAAGGTCGAGCGCGACATGGAGGCAGAGAAGTGAGTCGATTAATGACCAATTATTACAGTGTGTCTGTCTGTGTGGTGGTGTTGGGTGGTGGTGTTGGGTGGTGGTGTTGGGTGGTGGTGGTGTGTGTGTGTGGGGGGGGGGGGGGGACACAGAGGTCCCATGGCATGGGATAGTGAAGTGAAGGCGGGCATGTGGCAACAGCGCTGCCACTGTGCGTCGCCTGCGCCCCACATCTGCCGCCATGTCTCGAACGCCACGCCTCTCCACTGCGCCCGCCCATCCACCTGCACCGATCGCCCCTCCGCCCATCGCCCCTCTGCAGCGCTGCCCCACCCGCCGCCATGGAGGGAGGCAAGTCCAGCAAGGCAGTGAGCTCCGGCGACTCCGACAGCGCGTCTGATTCCGACGACACCACGCCCCGCGACGCTGCTGCGCGTACGGGCAGCGGCGGGGGGTGGGTGGGCGGGGGGGGGGGGGGCAGGGCGGGGGGCTGCAGCTGGCGGGTCGCAGGGTGTGCACCCACCCACCCTGCGTCATGATATCAAACCCTGCTGCAACGGCTCTGGGCGCCTCCCCCTGCAGTCTATCTCCTCTCTGTGTGCGCCCACCGGTGGCTGCCCTCCCTTGCCTGCCCTCCCCTGCAGCGCCCCCGCACGCCACCTCCAAGGCCCTGGACACCTTCCGCAGGTCCAGGGTGTGGAAGGCGCTCACCCACGGGATGGACCAGGACATCCACGCGGTGAGCTCACTTACCGTAGTATGGACAGGGGATCGTGCGCTCCTGTCACCGCAGACGCTGGGTGGTGCACGCCTGGATGAGCCTGCAAGTGCGCGCGGCGCCCTTCTGATGCCCAACCTTTGCACGTCGTCGCAGGACGCTGACGAAATCCTTTGCCGCCCCTTGAATGAACCACCATTAACCAACTACCACTAATCAACCCTCGAAACAACCTGTGCACACACGTGGCAGGACATTGACAAGATCCCCCGGGTGGCAGAGATCCACGCGGCGGCCGAGGTGTTTGACAAGCAGGTGGAGACCTCCTTCAAGTACCTGCGGGTCTGTACCGCCTGCCCGGCTCGCTTACTGCTGGAAAGCTGGGGGGTTGTGGGGGGAGGATGTGTTGGGCTGCGCCCCTGTGCTGCGGGGGCAGCGTGGCCAGCCACGCACGCGTTCTGAACGCCACCACGCAACATGCGTCCCAACCGTGCAGGTCTGCACCGCCTGCGCCAACTCCTTCGGTGAGCAGCAGGAACGGGCATGAGCCTGCAGTGCAGCTGCATGTGCTGCTGTGGACGCGTCGGCCTGCGACCTCGGCTGCACTTACCCCCCCCCCCCCCCCCCGCCCCCTCCCACCATGCAGCACACGGCTCTAACGAGGTGGCCAACTCCGTTGGCGCACTGGCGGCCATCTACCAGGCGCGTTGGCTTGCTATACATGACAGTGGGATGCTCTGAAAACCTCCTGGGTGCACGGCCTGGCACACCCGGGGATGGCGCAGCTATAGCAGCGCATTGAATTCAGTGCCCGTGTGCGCACGCTCCTCTGTGCAGATCTGGCAGGACACCTCCGTCTCCAGCACCGCCCCCGTGCCCACCTGGCTGCTGGCCATCGGCGGCGTCGGCATCATCGCGGGTGAGCGCCCGCTGGGCTGGGACACGCTTCAGCCTGGCACCACCTCAGGGTGATATGTAAGGCGGTGCTGCCGTCGGCACAGCTGTTGACCTGCCGTCCGCGCTTTGTCGAATTTTCCCGCTCCATGCCCTTTGCAGGCGTTGCACTGTGGGGCTACAAGATCATGCGCGTGCTGGGCGTGCAGATGGCCAAGCTCACCAACTCGCACGGTGGGCAGCTGGGGGCCAGCCAGGGGTGGACAACGGGGTGGGCGGTCAGGTGGCTGGCTGCCTTGGCCAGAGCTCACCGACTCATGCGGTGTGTGGCACCAATGCCAGCATGCTTCCCGCACGGCAAAGTCTTCAGGTACTAGCACACAGCTGCCGCTGCCGCCGCTGCTCAGCGCTCATCTTGCCTCCCAACCTCACTTGCAACTCCCCGTCTGTGCTTTGCAGGCTTCACCATCGAGCTGTGCGCCGCCGCCGTCGTCATCCTGGCCTCCCGCTTCGACCTGCCCCTCTCGTGAGTGCCTGTCAGCTGGGACTGCCACTGGCAGTGCAGCGGTGCAGGCTCGCTGCTGCACTCGTTCCCGCACACGGCACGCATCGTAGCGCTGCCACTCCCCCACCCACACCTCCCTCCCTCCCCGCCCTCCCTCCCCCCCCCCGCCCTCCCCCTGCAGCACCACCCACGCCGCTGTGGGCGCCGTCGCTGGCATCGGCCTCCTCGAGGGCCGCCGCGGCTTCAACAGCCGCCTGTTTGTCAAATGCGTCGCCGGCTGGGTCTTCACCATCATCATCGTCGCCGCCATGTCGGCGGCCTTTGCTGCCCAGGGCCTCTACTCCCCGAACCGCGACATGGCCGCTGAGCGCGCTGAGGTGGGAGCGTACCTCAACGGTACCGCCACCGACATCGCCACCCTGCTCAACGCGGTGGCCCTGCAGCTGGGCAACACCAGCCTGGGCGCGCAGGCGCAGGAGCTGCTGCTGACGACGGCGGCGCAGCAGGCGCCGCTGGTGACGCTGCTGCCGCCGATGCAGACGCAGCTGGATGCGCTGGTCACCCTGAACCAGTCGGCGCTGTGCATGGCCTGACCGCGTCCAACCTTTAACTTTGGGGTTTTGACTAGCGGCCGCGTGCATATTGCGCGCCCCCGCCTCGGCGGCTTTTCATGTTGCCCTTCGGCCGCTTCCTCCCGCTCGCCCCTCCTTCCTTTCGTTTTGCTGCTGCTTACTACTGCAGTGCTTGCTGCTCCTCGCCTACTACTTGCCTACCTGCTCCCCTGCTTTTCCACCTGCCACCCTGGCAGACCATTTGCCGCCTGCTGCTGCCGGCTTGCACCCAACCCAACCCAACCCTTCTCTAATCACCATCACATCCCCCCCCCCCCCCCCCCCCCCCCCCCCTTCAGCGTATCTATCTGTTCCTGTCTTCCGCACACGTGCTTCCAGAATATCCACCAATGCGCCGCGTTGGCTCGTAAAAAATAATGCACACCGGGATGCCATTGCACTGTGCAGGCGTGCATGCACGCTGCGCAGCACGAGGTGGAGACGGAGCGCAGCTCTTGACGACGTGCCGGCGGCGGCGGCGACGGACGACAGAGCGGTGGACAAACTTCTGCCAATTCCTTGGCTGGTGTGCACGTATGCCCAATCGACGGTTACGAGTGAATTGGGTGTATGAGACTGAGGTGATTGAGCGGCAGGCGACCTGAACAGGTGGCGAAACATCCGGGTGAGGACGTGTCGAGGGCCCTTACCCGCTGCCCAGGACTCGTCGAGCGCGGCATCCTAGCGCCGTGCGGTCTCCAGGCGGTTGTGAAAGCGTCGAGTGCACATAATGCTCAACTGCACAGTGCAGAAGCCCCTGGTGCCGGCGCAAGCCGCGTCGGCTCGGCCCGCGGTCGCCAGGTGGGTGTGATAAGCTTTGAGGGTCCGCAGAGCCGCGCGCAGCGGCTGCTTTCGGCGCTCCTACCACACGCCTGCCGCCGCCGCTGCTGCCGCCTGCCGCCGCCCTCGCGTCCCCCCTTGCTCTCTGTGCACAGGCCGCTCCGCTGCCAGGCCACCGTGCAGCCCGGCCAGCAGCAACATCAGCAGCAAGCGGCAGCAGCGGCGCCGTGCTCGCGGCGCGGCCTGCTGGCGGGCGCGGCGGCGGCGGCGGTGGCGGGCGCCATCGGCGTGCCGCTGCCTGCGCTTGCCGCAGACCCAACCAGCGTGATCGATGGCCAGGGGCAGACCTTCCTGGTGCCCACCTCTGCCGCCACTGAAACGTTCACCGCGGCGCAGCGCCAGGTGGGTGCGGGGTGAAGGCAGGCCCTCGTGGGTGCTGGTTGGGCAGCGGAGCGAACGACGGGCAGAGGTCGGTGGGGTGGGTGGGGTGGACAGCCTGGGGACAAGCCTGCGCTGCCTGGCCGCCACCTTCCACCTCCGCTCCCACCTCCTGTAGCTTCTCACCCTATATACACACGTTGCTTTCAATTTTCGGTCTGTTCCAACAGCTCCTTGAGTACAACCTGCGCACGCAGCGGCAGAACAACGCGCCGCCCGACTTCCCGGCGTTTGTCCGCGAGGGGTACGACATGACGGGTGAGCGCAGCGCAGCACAGCACGGCACAGTGCAGCACAGCACGGCGCAGCGGGGCACGAGGCGTCGAAGCGCAAGTGCCTGCAAATTGCAGGGCGGCGCCGGCCGGGCGTGGCCGGCGGGAGCTGCCTGGCGCCACGTTTGGGCGCCTCTCCACCTGCCCACCGTCCTGTCCGCAGCACCGGCTGCCTGCTGTGCACAGACCCCGAAGAGCCTGGGTCCTGTCCCGGCCCCTGCTGCTCTCGCGCCCTGCCGACGAGGCCAACACCTCGACATGCGCTTGCTTGCTTTCCCTGTGCAGTGCTGGGCGACGGAGTACGTGCCCAGCCCGGACGGCCTGGTTTCGACCCGTCGAAGAGCGCACCAGCTGACGCGCGCCTCCCTTGTCCCCTCCCCTTCCCCCTACAGTGTTGGGCGACGGGTACGTGCGCAGCCCGGACGGCCTCATTTACAAGGACTTTGTGGAGGGCAGCGGGGAGTGCCCGGTGGACGGCCAGGTCGGATTTGGTGGCGGGGCTGGTGTGGCTGGAAGCTGGAGGGCAGGGCGGGATGCCCGGTGGGTGCACGGCCAGGTTTGGTGGCGGTGGAGCGAGGGGCTGCGGGCAGCAGCGCCACGGCAGGGGCGCTTCCAGCAGAGGAAACGCCACCCATACGTCGGCGCCCCGTGAACAGCCCCCCCCCCCCTCCCCCCCCCCACCACCCACCCACCCCCGGTGCAGCAAGCCATTTTTGACTACACCGCGTACAACGAGGCCGCCGCCACCATCGACAGCTCCTACCGCAAGGGCCAGCCCGCGCAAGTGCAGCTGGGCATCAACGGGCTCATACCCGGTGGGTGGCGGGGTGGCGGGGTGGCAGGGCGGCGGGGTGGTGCGTGGGTGCCGTGGAGGGTGGGGGAGGGGCTGCTGTGCTGCCGCCGGCAGCGGTAGCAGGCGGCGCTGTGCCGCAGGTGCCACAGTGCAGCAGCTGCTATCGCCGCGCCGCCGCCGCCGCCGCCGCCGCCGCTGCTGCTGGCACCGTCCGCCGCCTGCGCAACCGCCCCGCCCGCCGTTCTCGCCGCCCACTGCGCGCCGCCTGCTGGCCCCCTCCCTACACAGGCTTCGAGCTGGGCATCAAGAGCATGAAGCCCGGCGGTAAGCGGCGCATCGTGGTCCCTCCCGAGCTGGGGCCACCCGTCGGTCCCGCCACCTTCTTCTCTGCAAAGCAGTACGAGGTGTTTGACGTGGAGCTGCGCACCGTCAAGACCTGCAGGCACGCGTGCCGACAGCAGCAGCGATGGCTTGCGCGGCTGGGGGGGCTGGTGGGTGGGGGTGGCGGCCTCACAGATGGTGCGTGCTCCATCTCAACCCCTGCTGCTGCTGGAGCCCGCAAGCGACCAGCAGCCCCCTATACCCTTGAGCTCCCTCTCCGCAGGCGCCAGACCGTGGGCATGTTCTCCTCTGTGGTGTGCGAGTGAGAGGACAGGCGCCGCTGCGGCAGGGCGGGTGCAGCATGCAGCGACGCGCGCGGGGGACGGGCGCCGACGTCGGCAAACGGCGCGCGACTACACCACTGCGCGGCATCCCTGTGCTGTGAGCATTGTGCCCTGGCTGCCCGGCCGCTCGACACTTTGTAAGACTGTCACAGAGGGGGGATGGCATGCTTACAGGCGCGGCGCACGTGCATACATAGGGGCACGGCGTGGGGCGCTGGCAGGCACTGCTGCAGGCTGGCTAGTGGGTGGGGAGGCACGCTAAGGACGTCATTTCGGGGGTGGGTGGGGTGGTGGTGGTGGTGTGTGTGGGGGGGTGTGGGGGTGTGGGGGTGGGGGGTGGGGGGGGGGGCCCTCCAGCGGGCGCTGGAGGGGCGGGGGGATGCAAAGTCAGGGGATGGGTGCTGCAAGAGGTTTTGAGCGAGGCGGGGGGGCAGTGAGCAGTGCACGTGAACCAAAGACTGCGACCGAGGAGACTTAGGGGGGGGGGGGGGTACACTTGGAAGGGGAGAGGGAGAGGCCAACAAGGGGGGTGGGGGCTCAAGGGGGCGGCGCGTGCAGGCCACAAGCACCTACGGCGACGAGGCGGGCAGCGCGCGCAGCTGTGGCGGAGCGATGGGGCGCAGGAGGGTGCCGTGACGCACGCCGGGGCCCGCAGGCTGCGCTGCAGCACCGCCGCTGGGCATCCATTCTTAGCATGCGCAGGCCTAGTGCAGCACGACCAAGGGCTGCTTGCAGTGGTGCGTGCAGTACTTGGTGACTGCGCAGGGGTGGGGGCCAGGAGGGGGTGGGAGGGGGGGCAGCATGCACGTGCGCCTGCCGCTGGTGCAGCCCGGCCTGCACAGCGCGGCCGCCCACTCTGCACCAGCGGCGGTCTGCTGCACTGCGCTAGAGTGCCGACGGCAAAGGCGGCTTGCCCGAGCCCAGCGGTAGTGGGTGCCGTGCCACGCCTGCGCTTCACATCAATGCTTGGCCCCCCTGCCCCGCCCCCCCCCCCCCCCGCTGCTTCACACGTGCCCGCCCGCTGCTCGGACAGACAAACCGTAACACCCAGAATTCGACGCTGCTGAGCACCCACCCGAGCCCAGGCAGAACTCTGCAAAGGCGCCGCTGCGACCGCGCACGCCTCCCCTGCTGCTCCACACGCGCAGAGGAACAGCAACTGCTGCCACCGAACACCGGCAGCAAGCAGCTCACCCGAGCCCAGGAAGAATTCTGCGATGGCGCCGCGCTGGTGCTTGGCCATCACGACCGCGGCGGCGCCCAGCGCCTCGGCGCGCTTGCAGATGGCCTCGCCGATGGAGTCGTTGTCGGTCAGGAAGTGCACAATCTCCCTGCAGCAACGCAGCAGAGCAAAGCAACGAGGGCAGGAATCAGTCTAACATGAAGGCGTTGAGACAGCTCCCCGCTTGCCGCCCTGTTCAAGGGGCTGTCCAGCTCCTCACAGCCGTACGGCCGTACGGCCAGGACGTGGCGCGCTGTGCTGCTCTGCCGCTGGCGCTGCCGGCGTTGCCGCTGCTGCCGCCGCTGGCGGTGCTCCCGCCGCAGCCGGCACTGCCGCCGCTGCTGCCGCCGGCCAATGGAAGCCACTCACACTTTGTACGCGATGTTGCGGGAGGCCAGCTTGGTCACAAACCGCCGCTTCATAAACTCCTTGGCCTCGGCAATCTGCAGCAGGGCAGACACCAGGAACATGCGGTACGTGCAGTGTGTAACAGAGCCGGGGATTTTCTCGAGATGCCAGATCCACACTGTACCACCCACACCCACGCTATGGTTGGTTGGGGATGGTGCGCGTGAGCGGCTGCCGCTACCGCTATCCACACAGTGCAGTGCAGTACAATGCAGTACTCACGTGCTTGAGGTCGGTCGCGGGGTCGGGGTCGACGGTGACGATGCTGTCCATGGCGCCGATGCCGCCAATCACCTGGCGCGGGAACGCGGCGGGCGAGGGGCGAGGGACACGCAGAGGGTCAGAGAGCGGCTGTGGCGGCGACGCGCGGGGTGTTGATTGGTTTGAAGAGGGAAAGTAGTTGCATGTGGAAGGGGTGGGAAGGGAGGGAGAGGGCGCTGCCGTCTCTCACCATGCTGTCCACGGCGCCCAGGCCTCCGATCACCTGTGGAGAGGGGGGAGGACGAGGGGCGCGGGCGGGGCGGGAGCGGTGGATACTGGTTGCGGCGGGGCAGGCGAGGCAGCAGCTTCACGGCGGCAGCTGGGGGGGGAGAGCGCGCTGCGCCGTGGGTCCGAGCCTGGACACATTTAACAGACAGGCAGAGCAGCAGACCTGTTTGAAGCCTCCCTGCCGAGCTCCTGTTCCCTCGACCACGGGCACACGTGCATCTGCTAGCTCAGCACCTTTCCTGTGCGTCGCCCAGCCTCACACCGCGGCCTGCCTCGCCCTGCCACCCACACGAAGCACAGCAGGCTGTCACGACGGCGAGCACAGAGAGGGGGTTGACGCCCCGCCCCCCCTGCTCACCTCTGGCATGGGCACGGGGATGATGTGTAGGAGGTGGATCTGCAGCGGGATACGCCGGGAGGGAGGCGGGGCAGCACGGCGGCAAGTGCAGCGTTGCGGTGGAGTTCGGGCCAGGCTGGCAGCGTGGTCGGGCTGCAGCAGTTTTCAGGTTCCGCCACGCTGGTTGCCACGGGGTGCAGGCAGCGGCAAGGCTGGAGAACTGCAGGAGGCGACGCGCCGCGGGAGCCAGCGGCGTGCCGGCCGGCGGCGCCGCCAACGGGGGCAGGAGCTCTCGCACCTCATCGCCCTCCTTGTACACGTTCTGCACGGCCCACTCCAGCACCTCCTCGCTGGTCTGCGGGGCGGCAGGGAGAGGAGAGACGTCGGACGCGATCGCGACACCTGAAAATACACTGGCCCCCTCGCTGCGCGCAGCTCACATCGCTGTTGTCAACTGCCAGTAGGAGCACGCGGGGCGCCATACTAGTAGGGTCTGAGATAGTGTCGGGAGGGCGGTTTTTGCCTGTGTCGGGGCGCGGGGTGTCGTCGCAAGCGGGCGCTTTGACGGGGTGCTCGTGGAGTGATCAAGAGTTGCACCGATTGCGAAGCCAGGCACCGGGAAGGGGCAGACGGGCGCTCGCTCCTCGCCCTTCTTCCACTCGGCATTTGGCGCGTGGGTAGAGCCGTCCCGCGGCTTTCCACTGTGCTTGCAACATACAACTTGCGCGTCTGGACGGTTTGGTCGCACGCAGGGCCGCCCCGGCGCCTCTGCAACCACACCACACTTCCCCTTTGCCGCCACGCTCCCAGCCGCCGGGGCTTGTGGCCCAGCTGACCACGCCCGCTGCCCACAATCTCGTGGGGCAAGCGGTAGCGGAGCTGCTAGGCGGCCACAGCTCCCGGCCTCTATAGCCTCCACAGGCCCCACCTCGCCAATAGAGCATGGCGTCCTCCGCCACCCTCGCCGCCTGGACCGGGCGCAGCAGCGGTCTGAGCTTCGTCTCGGGCCGGCCAGCCGCGCATGCAGGGCCCATGCAGCCGCGCGCCGCCGCCAGCCTGAGCGGCGGCGGCGGCGACGCCGGCAGCCGCCGCCGCGCGCCGCCGCCACAGGCGGTGAGCCAGCGCCCCCTGCGCGGCGTGCACCCTGGCAGCTTTGCAGCACGGCCGCCCGCTGGGGCGCCCATGCCGCCCGGCCTGGGCGGCACGCCGCCCGTCGCGCTGCGCACCCTGCAGCAGCAGCACCAGCAGCACCGCGACGAGCAGCAGCAGCAGCAGCAGCAGCAGCAGGCGGCAGCGGCGGTAGCGCTAGCAGAACTGACCGCGGTGGCGGAGCCCACCACGAGCGATGCAGAGCTGCAGCCCCATGAAGTGCAGCGGCGGGCGAAGATTAGCGCGGCCAACAAGGGGCGCACCCCGTGGAACAAGGGGCGCAAGCACCCGCCAGAGGTGAGCGGGCGCCGAGCGCCAGGCCGGGAGCAGAAGGGGCTGCTGCGCGGGCGTGCAGAGGGGCTGGTGCACACCGCACGCCGTGGCTGCGGGCTGCGGAGTGTGCGCCGCTGCTTTTGGCTGCCCCGCCCCGCATTCCGCCCGCAAACCGGATTAGGCAACGTCCATTCGTTCGCACAACAAACTCGACCGTCCCGTCCCTGTCCTCTCCTCTCCCTCGGTCCAGGTGATTGAGCGCATCCGTGCGGCGACGCAGCGCGCGATGCAGCGGCCCGAGGTGCGCGAGCGGCTGGCCAAGGCCAACGAGCGACGCGAGCCCCACAGCGAGGCGGCAAAGGTGCGCAGGAGGGGTGTGGCAACGCGGGGACGGGGTGCAGGGACAGGGATTCATGCAGGGCGTGGGCGGCCGCCGCAGGCAGGCACGCGTGGCAGCGGCAGCGGCCATTCGGCAGCACCACCATCCCTGCCAAGCCGCAGGAGCGTGCCGACAAGGCGCGCGTGTGCTCACCGCCCCCCCCCCCGCTGCTGGCTCACTCCCTCCTGCGCTCTCCCCCCCGTGTTGTGAGACAGAACAAGATCCGCGCCAAGCTGCAGGAGCGTGCGGACAAGGCGCGCGAGGAGATCCAGCAGCAGGCGGAGATTGTGGTGGAGCAGCGGCTGGGTGGGTCGGACGACCCGGAGCTGCAGGTGGGCTGCGGTGGGGATGCGGGGCGTGCGCCAGTGCCCTGTCCCTCTGGTGTGTCGCATGTAGCTGTGCCGCACAGCGTGCCAAGGTTGATCAACAGCAGTGACCTCTTTCGCGTGCATGGTGGCTGGCTGCCGACCCCATGGCGGCGGCGGTGGTCGAGGGGCTCCGTTCCGGCTGCGCCGCACACTCTTTGATTCACCGCTTTCTCTCCCGTGTTGTCGACGACCCTGCAGGCGCTGGCTGACTACCCCATGGCGGCGGCGGTGGTCAAGGGGCTCATCTGGCAGATGTTCAAAAAGGATTGGGCAGACGTGAGTGGGGCCCACAGAGCGGTGGGGGCCGCGCTGGGAGTGTGCGCTGTAGGCGGCCACCCCCCCACCCTCCCTCTGTCACTGCCAACGATCGTTCTTGCCGACCGCTCCCCCCCCTCCCCCCCAAACAATGGCAGGTGGCCACCGCGGGCTGGGACCACCACCCAGAGTTCAGGGACCGCACGCTCGCCAAGCTGCGCAAGCTGAGCAAGCCGCGCAGCTCGGTGGTCACCAAGAAGGTGCGCGCTCTGCGCCGCCAGCTGCCGCGGTTCCGCCTTGTTGAACTGCTGCGCTCATGCGCGGTTGCGCTACGACCCCCTCTCCCTGCTTTTTGCGGCCCCAGGTGGAGCACGTCGGGGCGGTGCTGGGGCATGCGCCGCCTGTGCGCGCGCGCGCGCCCCCCCCCACCCCCCCCCACCCCCCCCACCCCCTGCCTGCCAGCTGATTAGACTACTGCCGTGCCTTCGTTCCCACATCGCGCCCCCCCCCCCCCCCCCCCCCCGTTCCCTGTGCTCCCTGGTCCCTGCCTGCAGCGCAAGGTGGACAAGGTCAGGACCGCGCTGGGGCACATGCGCAAGCTGCAGGAGGCGCGCGGCAAGCTGGGCCTGGCGGAGGCATCGGTGGAGAAGCTGCGCCGCGCGGTGGGTGCAGTGCGTGTATTGCTTTGCTTCCTGGGTCACTCGCTGGGCTGGGTCCTTGGGTCGCCCCCCGCTCGTTGGCGCGTGGTTGGCCCCGGTGCTGCGCATGCTGCGCGCGCTGCGCTGCGTGTTCTGCAGCGTGCGGCTCGCGCCTTAAAACCGTGCAGCGCGGGCAGGGGCGCAGCGGCGCCTTTGGTGTTTATGTGCGGACAGAGGGGTGGCGCGCCGTCGTGGCCGGTGGCCCCCCCTCCCCGCCCCTCCTGACCAGCTCCCCGGCCCTCCCGCCTCGCCTCCTGCCCACCCCTTAGCAGAAGGTGGCCTTTGCCAGCGACCCTGTGCGGCTGGCGGCGGCCATGGCGGCGGAGGACAAGGCCAGCAAGCTGCTCATCAAGCTGCGGCACCAGGTGCGCGGGCGGGCGCGTCGGATGCCGTGCGGCGCGGCGTGCGCCGGGGGGGGTGGAGTGGCAAAGGCAGACTTGACCGCGCTCGCGTTGCATTCCAACATCGCGGGTGCAGTCCTGCCCACCGTGCCGACGCCCCTTTCTCTGCCGGCATCACGTGTACCTGACCCACCACACTTGCCCCCTCTCCTCCCTTGGCCCCCCCCCCCCCCGTCACCAACAGGTGGTTCAGCTGGAGGAGGCGCTGGCCCCCCTTCAGGAGCACCTGGACGCGGCGGATGCGGCAGAGGCGGAGCAGCAGGAGCAGCAGGAGTTTGACCGGCAGGAGGAGGAGCTGGCGGGGCGAGGGCAGCAGCTGTGGGAGGAGCAGGAGCAGCACGCAGAGGGGGTTGCCTCCTCACAGGCGGGGGGCGGCGGCAACGGCTTCGCCGCCGCCGCCGCCGCTGCACCCGTTGGGTATGCCAACGGCGCGGCGCCCGCCAACGAAGCCCTGTACGCCGCGTACGGGGCTGCGCCGGTGTCGGCGGGGGGCGGCGGCGACGCAGAGCATGCCGTGAATGGCCACGCCGCCGCCGCCGCCGCTGCTGCGTCCCGTCCTGGCAAGCCCTGGCAGCGGTAACCCCCCTCCCTCCCTCCCTGCACCCCTCCTTTCGACGTGTTACTACTACTCTGTCGCTCCCCTCAGATCCCCTCGCTTCCCGCTCCCTCTCTCCCCTCGAGGCTCCCCCCCTACACCCTTTTTACCCCCTGCCGCCAGGTGCCCCCGCGCCTAGATGGCACACCCCCCTGCATACCTCTGCCCATGCCCCCTGTGTGCACGCCCGATGTATGAAGCCTCACCCTCTGCCTGCTCGCCTTTTTCCGCGCTGCCCATTGGCCGCCCCATCTCTGCTGCACTCCCGTGCACATTTCCTTGCCTCGGCGCTTTGCCCGCTGCTGAACGATGCCTGATGTGTTATGTCAAGGCACAGAGAGGCAGAACAGAGGAGTGGAGGGCGTCGGCCGGAGGGTGGACAAGGGTTGCCGGGGCGGGCGGGCTGGAGGCGAGAAAGGCATGGAGTAGGAGGGAGCAGCAGAATCAGGTGCCGGCTCCCGCCTCGGCAGCCGCAGCCTGCGCCACTCGCGAGCGCTCGCTGCCGCTGCCGCCGCCGCCGCCGCCGCCGCCGCGCGGCTGCCGCTTGCGTACGTGCTGCAGCAGCAGGAGCAGCGCCGCGGGGGTCACCCCAGGGATGCGCTGTGCTGCTGCCAGGCTGGCGGGGCGCGCGGCCGTCAGCTTCTCCCTGTCCTCTGCCGACAGCTGCAGCGAGCTGTAGTTCAGGGCCGCTGGGATGCGCAGCGCTTCGTCTCTCCGCAGCTCTGCCACCTCCGCCTCCATCTTCTTCAAATAGGGGCGGTAGTGGCAGTTGTAGACAGCCGTCGCCACGCCGCTGCTGCTGTGCCCGCCGTGCGCGCCCGCTGCACGACCGTCGCCGCCGCCGCCGCCGCCGCCCCCGACCGCAGCCAGCTCCGCCAGCTGCTGCCAGCCGGGCGCCTGCTCCGCCTCGGCCGCCCCCGCCAGCTGGCCCAGGCTGGTGCCCGGCCGCGTCAGCATGGCGGCGGCGCTGACCCACCCGCCGTCCTGCGCCACCTGGAAGCCTTGCCGGCCCCAGGCTGAGCTCGACAGCCGGACGCTGTCCAAAAGGGCCTCCGTCTCCTCGATTTCCGCCCGTCGAGCAGCAAAGCCCGCAGCCCGCTCTTCGCCAACAAGCCCCAACTGCACGGGGTCAGGGCAGGACGGCATTGTCAGTGTGGTCGGTGGCGCAGGCGGCAGGCTTGCCAGGCCAGGGCAGGCGGCAGGCAGCAGGCAGGGCATCTGCGTTGCCGCCCACGCAAGCAGCCGCCCCTGCTCCTGCGCGACCAACAAGGCATGCGCATGCGCACGCACCCCGGCCCGGCCAACCGCACCTGCACGCCCAGCTCCGTCAGCCGCAGGTCTGCATTGTCCGGGCGCAGGCTCAGCCTGAACTCTGCGCGCGCCGACAGCATGCGGTAGGGCTCTGCGGTGCCGCGCCCCACCAAGTCGTCCACCAGCACGCCGGCGTAGCCGTCCGCGCGGGAGAGCAGCAGCGGGTCGGCTGCAGCAGGGAGAGGAGGGGAGCGTTGTAGGGTGGATGGAGGGGGAGGGCCGTTCCACCACTTGGATACCCGCATAGCTGCGGTGAGGGGCAGCAGCGGCGGGGCAGCTGCAGGGTGGCAGGCGGTGAGGTCGATGTCGGTGCCGGATTGGAGAGGCCTAGCACAGGGAACCATCATGGGCATACACCAGCGGTGCCACATCCCCGCTGACGCGCACCTGGGCCAGCTGCGTTGGCTCCTGCCACCAGCCCCTGCGCCGCTGCCTCCTCATAACCTGCACGGTGTGTGTGTGTGTGTGTGTGTGTGTGTGTGTGTGTGTGTGTGTGTGGGTGGGTGGGTGGGTGGTGTGGCCTTGCGCAGGCTGCTCTGGCCGGACCTCACGGCTGTCCACTCACACAGCCACACCGACTCCAAACGGAGCGAACGACCCACCCGTGGTGCCGTTGATCTGCCCCGCCAGGTACAGCCCGCCCAGGCGGCGCGTCTCGAGCGTGGGCTTCAGCTCCCGAGGGTCCACGTAGTCGTACTCTACCGCGTAGGCCGGGACAAGCATGCGGGACCGCTCCAACCCTGCAGGGCCGCAAGTGGGTGCGCCGCAGGAGGGGGGTCGCAGCAGCGCAGGCGCAGCTGGTCGGCAGGCGCCACACCGTCGCGACACGCCTCGTTGGGCTCACCACAGCCCCTGCCACGCGCCTGCAGCCCTGCCCCCGAGCGCACCCCCCCCCCCCCACCCCCACCCACCCCACACCCCACCCCACCCACCTGGCACCGTCTGCAGCAGGCGCAGCTGGTCGGCGGGCTCCATGCTGTTGCTCAGGCCGTTTGGGTAGACCACGTCCGTGCCCAGCCCCTCGGGCTCCAGCCACACGTGATGGGTGCGCCCCGGGAAGCGACTGCAGCGGGGGGGTTGGGTTGGTGCCACAGGCTGGGAGGAGTGGCAGCATGGGAGGCAACGAGGGCCCAGCCCCTTGGGCGCCAGCCACACGCGGCGGTGGGTGCGCCCCGGGGAGCGGCTGCAGGCGAGAGGTCGGCGAGGTGGGGCATGCACGCAAGCGGTTGCTCAGCCCTGGGTTCCCCGACGAGCTGCACTGGATGAGCGCGTCATCATTCAGCTCCCCTCTCCCGCTGCCCCACCTGCAGAGAGGCAACAGAACAGTTTCGAGGGAGCACCGATGTTTAGACTCACCCAAACTTTGTTTCCAGGCTGGGGCAGTAGCGCGGCTCCACGCTGCCGCCCTGCGCCATCGTCAGCCCGCTGTCAAAGCGCGCGCCGCGGCCTGCGCAGGCAGGGGGAGCAGGACGCCGGCGTGGCGAAACGTGGGCCTGCTCGTGGCGGCGCAGCCTCGCGGTCCACGTGTCGCTGTGCAGCAAGCAAAACGTGAAGCTGAACTCAACTGTCAAGTGCTCAGCAGCGACCTCAGGTGCAGACGCCACCCACATCCGGAGCCACATCACGTGCCCGCATCATGCACCACCCCTCATCTGTCAACTTAACATTCGCCCGCCGCACCCACCTGACGCCATGCACTCCTGGACGAGCGCCTGCGTCGCCGCCGTGGTGCGGGTGCCGAAGCAGGGCACCTGCGCCGCGGGCGGCGCCCACCCGCGCTGCTGGAGGTGCAGGAAGGAGAAGGGTGTGGGCGGTGCGTCGCCGGGCTGCGCCTCGCACACGCTCCAGTCGATGGTGCGGCCTGCGGCGCGGGGGGGGGTTGGGAGGGCCAAAGGGGGCAAGCCAGCAGGGATGACAGCTGTGCGTCCACAGCAGGCGTGCAGGGGGGGGGATGCCACGGCTCCTCACAACCGATTCACTGGCTCACCGTCTGATCATCACCTGATCATCACATCTGCTCACAAACCGATCATTCACACAACCGATCACCACATCTGCTCACAACCGATTCGCTGGCTCACCGTCCAGGCGCGGCGGCGTGCCAGTCTTGAGGCGCCCCAGCGCAAACCCCAGCCCGGCAAACCGCTGCGCCAGCTGCGTGGCGGCTCCTGCAATGCAGCGACGGCAAGGGAAGCACGGCAGCAAATGTGTGCCCATACCTTGCCGCAAGCCCACGGGCAGACGACGCCCCCTCGACGGCATGTCTGACACACGCAGCGCCACACCCAAACACCCCCGTCGATCTCTCGGGCTTCCCACCTGCTGCCACCTCGTCCGCTTGGTCCGTCATCTCAGCCGCCCGCACCGCCGCCGCCGCCGCCTCTGGCTTCGCGGCCGCCTGCGCCGAGATGAGGCTGGCGATGCGCCCTGCTGGGCGCGACTGGCTGCCCACGTGGATCACTCCCCTCAGGAAGGTGCCCGTCGTGATGACCACAGCGCGGCAGCGGATGCGCTCGCCGCTCACCAGCACCACGCCCGCCACCGCGGGGCCGCCGCCGCCGTCGGCGCCACTGCTACTGCTGCTGCTGCTGCTGCTGTGGCCAGGGCCTGGCCGGTCCTCAACTAGCAGGTCCACCACAGCGCCGTCCAGCACCTGCAGTGCAGGGGAGGTCGCAGGCAGGGCAGGGGTCAGTGCCGAAGCAGCCGCCAAATCCCCGATCCTGCAACCTCATTTACCAGAAAGGGGCAGGGGCAGGGGCAGTCAGGCTGCGTAGCCCTGTGGGCCTCCAACCAAGCTTCCAGCAACGCAGGGGGGGAGGGGGTCCTGGCATCGCATGCGACCAGGCCACAACCGCAAGCCCGCCCTGCTTTCCCGCCCACCTCCAGGCGCGGCCCCGCGCCCGCCAGCAGCGCCTGCACCGCCCGCTTGTACAGCACTCGGTCCATTTGGGCGCGGGGCCCACGCACTGCGTCCGGTTGGGTGTGTGGGGCCCAGCATGCACTGGTGGACCCTCGGCGCCTCGACCAGCCAAGAGCCGGCAGGCCTTTGGGGGCAAAGCGCCGGCCCGCGCCTGCGCTTGGCACCCCACCCCGACCCTCCTGCCTGGCATCCCACACCTCTGGCCCATACATTCGAGGCCTGCCACAGCACACGTGCATGCAAACCAGCAGCAAACCAGCAGCAAACCAGCAGAAACCGAACCTGCAGGCCCCTTTGAGGCATTGAGCATTCTGAACTGAATGCCGGCAGCGTCCGCGGCGCGGGCCTGGGGCGCAGACAGGGGCGCAGGGGCCGCGTGGAGGCAGTGAGGCACGGTTCCCGATGCTACAGCTGCTGGTTCCATGCAGCACAGCTGCTGGTTCCATGCAGCAGCTGGCGTGCAGGGGAAGTGAGGCGGCCCCGCAGCAGACCCAAATCAATGCCAGCAGTGCCTCGTAGCCAAAAGCCATGTGGCAGCACACATACATACCATGAGGCCATCCAGCGCATCCACCTCCCGCACTAGCGTGCCCTTGGCAAGGCCGCCGATGCTGGGGTTGCAGCTCATCTCTCCGATGGAAGCGGCAGGCGAGGGGGTCACCAAAATGGTGGAGGCGCCGCGCCGGACTGCAGCGGGAGCGGGAAGGGGCTCGGCGGATGGCGGGGTACGGCCGGCGTGTGCCAGGCGTGTTTCTGCTTATGGTTGGTGCTGAGAATGCTTTCAATGGCTGCCAGCCCTGCACAGCAGCTTTGTTGCGTTCCTCAGCCGAGTAACCCACCTGCCGCCGCCGCCGCCTCGGTGCCGGCGTGTCCGCCGCCCACCACTACCACATCGCAGCTTGCTGTGGCGGCGGCGTGCGCCCATGTTCTCAGAGCGCGGCGCCACATGATAGACGTGCTCAGCAACGGCTGGACGCGCGAGAGAGCGCCGACCGCCGGGGCGCATATGCAGCGTGACGGAGACGGAACAGCGCCTCACTAAAAGGGGTGGCTCGGCTTTGGGAGCGTGTGATGAAGCGTGATGCGTGGACAGCTGCCGCCTTGGGTGCTTGCCGCCGCTGCCGCCAGCGGGGCGGCGCTCCGAAGAAGGCATCTGTTCGCTCCAAACCCTGCTTGTTTGGCCCGTGTGTGCATCTCTTCTGCTCCATAACTGGCTTCAATGCCATCTTGACTGTCCGGGTGCTGCGCATGGCTGCCGCCGCGGAGGCGTTGCTGCTTGCTGGCAGTGCGCTCGCCCAGAGACCTGCGCTCGGTGCCCAACCTGCCCCCCCAAACGTGCCTGGGCGAGGAGCGGCAGGCCTGCTCCTGCGAACAATTCTGAACATCCCTGCCCTCCCCCCTGCCCACCCGTCTCCCAGAGATGCAGCAGCCCCGGCACGCTCTGCTGCCCGCCGCGGCAGGACGGCGCCCGCCCGGCGTGCCGAGATGCCAGGCTGGCATGCCCCTGCTGCAATTGGCCACTGGCAGTTATGAAGAGTATCTTCCGTTCATATCCGATGCCGTCACTCTGAGTGCCAGCACCCTGGGCACGTGCATCCCAGTCCCTGCGGACCGCTGCAGCGTGCCCGGCGCCCCAGTGCAGGCATTGGTGCTCAGCTGACGGGGCGGGGGTGGACCTGGAGGTGGACCTGGGTGGACCTGGCGGCAGGGAGCGCAGGCAGCAGGCACGGCAGCCAGAGCGTTGGCAGCTGGTGCTGCAGCCGCAGAAGCGGCAGAGCGAGAGATGTGAGCTGCCTCTGGGGTGCACTGCACCAGCAGGCGTGACTTTGAGGCCTTGGAGACGCATGTAACAGCACCGTCGCTAGGTGTGGTGGGGCGGTGAGAGCAGAGGCAAAGTGAGCGCAAGGCAAGGGGGAGCAGCGCAGCAGAGGCAAAAGAGCAGAGCAGAAAACAACAGAAGCAAGGAAGAGGTGGGTCTAAAGGGCAACAAATTGCGTCAACAAGCCACCATGCCAACTTGGGATGCCCACAGCGTTCGTGCAGGGATGCGACCGCCGGCACCGCTCGGGGCAGGCAGCAGACGGCCGGCGGTCAGGCCGCGCTCATCAGACAGAGCGTGCCGCGGATCTCACGCCGCAGGGATTTGGCGCAAGCTCAATCAAGCGGGGATGCGCCGCGCCGCAGCGCTGAGGCCCAGCTTTCCGGCGCGCTCCTCTATCGACCGCACCGTGCGGGGCACGTCAGGCGGCGGCGGCGAGTTGGCGCGCACCGCGATGAACGTGCCCAGCCGGTTGTCAACCTGCGCAGGGAGAATGGAGGGGGCGGCGTATGCGAGATGAGAGGCAGTGTCGTGTGCGTGTGCTGCGTGGCTGGCATACACAACGCCTGACCACATCCGCCTGCTGCTGCCCGTGCCCCTCTCCCTCTCTCCCTCTCCTCTCTTTTTCTCCACTACTGCTGCAACCTGCCCTCCACCCACCTGCCAGACAGACACCTTCCACCCTTCGGGGTGGTGCGGCAGCGGGGGCGATGACGCCATGCCGCCGCGCAGCGCGCTCTGCGCCGCCGCCGCCAGCGCGGGCACAGGGTCGTAGCTCCAGATGGGGGAGTTGAAGACGCGTGCGGTCTCGGTGAGGTCGCTCCTGGAGGCATGATTGGCGAAGGTGGGGGGTTGTGTGTTGAGCAGCGGCGGGAGAAATGCGAACGCCACTGTGGGCTCAAGCTTGTGGCCCATGCTGCCACCCTCCTGCGCAGGCGTCTCTCTAGACCCCGTGCCTCCCACAGACCTGACACAGAGGTACTCCTCTGCCGGCGGCACCTCCGGCTCGCCCCTCACTATGGCGCCCAGGGCGGCATAGCCAGGGGGCGCGACGGGCATCCACACAGTCACGGGGCGCTTGCCTGCGGACAGGGGGCCGGAGGGCAGGGGCGGAGGGCAGGAGGGCAGGGGCGGAGGGCAGGAGTAGGCGCGAGCTGGGGTGGCGCACGGTGCCAAGGTGTCTGCAGCGCCGCGCAGCAGCGGCACAGCACAGGCGGTACACACCCACCGTTGTACCGCCAGATGAGGGAAAACTCCCGTGGCGGCATGGCCGCAGGGGGCTCGCCGCCAGGCGCCTGCCGGCCCGCGCCGACGGCGGCGGCGGCAGCAGCGGAGCTGCAGGTAGAGGGGAGCAGGGTGGGGGCAGGCGAGAGGCGCAGCACGTCATCTGGCCGCTGTGCCTCCACCTTGGCAGCCTGAAAGTGCCTGCCTAAATACCCCGCTCCTCTGCATGCTTCGTAAACACTGATGAACCCAGCCATTGACCCCCATTACAAGGCTTGCCTGAGCCGAAGGCCCACGTCGTCTCTGAAGCAGGGCACCGGGGCCGTGGGCGGCTCCAGCCCCAGCGCTAACACATCACCCACGGCGCGGTAGCCTGCAGGGACGGACGGCCGCTCGTCGTGAAGAAAAGGTCGGGGTACATGTGATGCTGTGACGCCAGCAGCAGCAGCTGCGCTGGCAGCAGCAGGACCCTGCCGCAGCAGGCTGGCAAGCCGGTTGCATCAGATGCCCTCCGGCCCTGCCCCCACCTGCGGGCGCTTGCGGGCGCCAGAAGGACACGACCGGTTGCTTGCGCGGGTTGGTGTGCCACGTCAGCTGGAAGTCCATGCAAGGCATGGTCAGCGGCAGCTGCAAGGGCGCGCAGGGGAGGGTGGGGGGCGGGGAGCCAGGCAGTGGATGACACGCGCGTGGTCCTTCTGAACCGCTCCCCCCCCAAAAAACCTCCTAAGCAGCCCCACAGCACAGCACAGCGACACCGCACGCTTTGCAGGCGGGCGGGCACCTCGACCCCAGGCTCGGACCTGCTCCAGCGGCGTGCCTGCCGGCAGCGACGCGGCCTCGTGGCGGCGCGACCACTGCTGGTTGCTCCTCAGGGGGTCGAGGTAGTACTTGCGGTGCACCTGTGGACATCAAAGCATCAGGCAGCAGCGTTGCGTGGTCGTGGAGAGAGCAAGAGGGAGACACATATTGCGCTGCAGCGAGCAGCCGACTCCGTGCAGCGTTCGCCACGGAGCTAATGCGCTTCTGGTGAGGGCTCCCACGCGTGGGCCTCTGCTCCTGCCCAAGCTGTCCCCCAATATACTGCCCAGCGCTGCCAGCGCCAACCCTGCCTCCTCCCTCCCTGCGCTGCCCACGCCGTTCCTGCCCGGCTGCCTGCCTCGCACCTTTTGTGCCACCAGCTTGATTTGGGAGGCTTGCGGCGTGCCCTCGAAGCACTTCACCTGGTGGGCCAGGCTCTCCTGCTCCTGTGGGCGTCAGAGGCGGCAGGGAGGGTGCGGAAGGGCTGGTTGGATGCAAAGCGCACTCTCGCAGTGCAGCCTGGGCACCAGCGGCGCACCGCTGCAACCGCTCGCCCTGAGAGCCTCCCCCCATCCCAGATCCAGCCAACCAGCCAGCCATTAGCCCCACCCAGCCAGCCAAGCGGGCAGCCCCCATGGCCACGTACCATCCAGCCGGGGGTGCCCTTGCGGTGCACGATCAGCCGGTCGGGGTTGTGCCCGCCGCCCCGTCCCCAGAGCAGCTCGAAGCAGAGCAGGTCGTCCCAGCCCACAGACCACTGCACCCTGCCGGGGGCCACGTCGCTGACGGTGATGGCGCCTGCATCAGGGGCAACAAGGGGTGGGAGGGCAGCACAGTAGCTTTTGTCCCATGAGACCTCTGCTGGCTCCCGTGGACTTTAAATGTAATTGATTGATTGATTGATTGATTGATTGATTGATTGATTGATTGATTGATTGATTGATTGATTGATTGATTGGTTGATTGATTGATTGATTGATTGGTTGATTGATTGGTTGATTTTGAATCAGCCGCGTGGAGTTGAGCCTTCAGCAGGCAGCGACAGCACAACCGCTTCCCTCCTGCACGCCCGCTGCCCTCAGCTCCTGCCTCCGCCACGCACCAATCTCAGCAGCTCCGTCCAGCTGCGCGAATCCGGGGGCGTGCACCAGCAGCACGCCCGCGCTGGTCAGCAGCAGCACACGGTCTTCGGGAAGCACGAAATGCTCCTCGTATGCCTCTGTTTTTAAGGGATGAGAGCAGAATGAATGATCATTGACCAACTGATGGATTGACCACAACGGTAACAGGGCGCGGCACGGCGCAGGTGCAAGCCCCCAACAATTGTGTGAAACGGCTGCAAGACCTCTTGACCCACGCACCCACGGCGCCGCCTTGTCGCAGCCGGCGCAGCGCGTCGGGCTGCGTCAGCAGCGTGTTGCGCAGCAGCGCCTGACCAATCTGCTCGATAGACGACTGCAGCAGCGGGGCAGGATGGACAACAAGGAGGACTTTATGTTGAGAAGACGCGGTGCGGCGCAGCGAGCCATTACGCCACGCCGCGCTCGCACTGCAGCCCCCTCCCGCCGCCGCTCCGCGCCCCTGCATCTCTCCAACCCAACAGTGCAGCGCAGCTTCCGGCCTGTACCTGCTTGGTGGACCCGTTCCGCATCAGCGGCAGGAGCTTGCCCTCGCCGCTGACAACGCGCGGCGGGCGGCGGCGCTCCGCCACCAGCAGCCGGTCTTTGGGCTTGCCAAAGGTGGCCTCGACCCCCTCAGCAGTTGCGCTACGGTGGGGCGGCAGCGGGAGGGGGGGGGAGGGGGGTATTAAGGTAAGGCAGGCAAAGGGAGCAGTGGCGAGCAGCAGGGCTTCCCAAAGGCCCGCTTCAATGCCCCCAGCGGTGCACAGCGACAGCTTGAGGATGCTGCAAGGAGCTCCAGGGGTGGGAGAGGCACAGCGCACAGCAGGGCTTGCCACAGACAGCCCGGCAGGCAGCCCGGCTCCAGCCCCCCTCCCACAACACCTCATGGCCTCCAAAAAGCCGCTGACAGGGTTGGCAAACACCCCCACAATGCCTTTGGCCACGCCCTTTGCGGCGCCTGGCATAGAACCGAGGAGATAGGGGGGCGGGGAGGGCAGGTTTAGGGTGCAGGCAGGCAGGCAGGCATCAGCGGGAGATAACCTTGGCATGCAGTCGCCGACGGTGCCCGTTCACATGGGTGAAAGAGCAAACCACAAGGATCGCATGCGCAGGGAGAGCAGGGAGTTGAAAGAGGCAGCCCTGCCTCAAGGTCGGCCAGCAGGCAGACAGGCAAACCCCACAAACCACCTCCCAAAGGTGCACAGTGGGCGCACGCAGCCGCCCCCCCCCCCCCCCCCCCCCCCCCCCCCGCACGGCCACCAGCCCCGCGCACCTTCAATCCCTGCCTGCTTTGCCCCCTGCAGCGGCTTCTCCACCAGACCGCGGAAGCCACGCAGGAAGGAGGAGCCAATGGCTCCCACCCCTTCCAGCATGCCGTCGCCGACATCAGTCACGCTTCGCTTCTGCTTTTCGGCCTCCTTGGCACGCGCCTTGGCTCTGCAGGTGCACGCGTGTGTGTGTGGGTGGGGGGGGAGGGGGGGGGGGAGGCGGGGGAGGTAAGGGCATGGCAGCGGCAGCAGCAGTAACAAACGATGCGCAGCTTGCTTACGTCCCTGCTTGCTTGAAGCTCTTGGATCAAAGGCGGGTGGGCTTTGCAAGGAAGGACGAGTCACCCATGCAGCAAGCGATTGAGTGCGCGCGCGATACCAGCAGCAGCAAGGCACGGCACTGGCAAACAAACAGTAAACAACAAAACGACAGAGGCAGGTTCGCACTTGGGGTCGCCGTGGTCTGCCAGCTTGGCGACGGCAGCGCTGATGGCGCCCAGCGCGCGCGCTGTGCCGCCGGCCAGTCCGAAGCTGCGCACTAGGGACAGCGTCACACTGCGCATGCCGGGGGAGGGGGGGAGACATGAAGGTTAGCTGTGGTTGTGTGGCGGCAGTGCAGGCTGGCTGGCTGGGTGACTGCCACGGCATGCATGGCTAGGCCTATGCAGGAAGATTGCAGGGACAGGCGCAGTGCCCGGTGGAAGCTTCCCTCCTGGGCAGCGGCAGGCTCACCCAAACAGCTGGCTGCGGTAGTGCTGCGCGATGTTGGCGCTGAGCGCGCTCTGCACGGCAGCAAGGGTAGGAGGGAGTGTGTGAGGGCCAGGAAGTGAACCCACGTTGTGCCGTCACCTACAGTGTGTCCGCTGGCCCGCAGCAGTCTTTGCCCCTCCCACAGACGGATGTGAAGAAAGCATCACGCATCCACCCGCCCGTCCGTGCATACGGAAGCAGTCGCGTGCCTGAAGCATGGTCAGGTTCTCCTCGTTCAGCCCCTGCAGGCTGACAGGGGCTGCCTGGAAGCTGGCCATGTCGATCACTTGGCCAATCAGCCCGCCGGCCAGGTCCCTGCTTGAACGAGAGGCGGGAATGCAAGAAGCACAAGGACGCACTCGAGTGCTACGCAGCCCCCAGGCAGGGCGCGTCCGCGGCTATCGGCCAAGGACCCAAGCAAGCCTCATGGCGACAGGGAAGGGGGGGTGTTGGGGCATCACAAGACGCCCGCCGTGCACTTGCCTGGGACGCGACGGCGGGCCTCCCAAAAGCTGAGCACTGAGTAAATCACTGAACACCACACGACACCCGCTGTGCAGGTGCCCACTTGCCTGGGACGTGACAGCGGGTCTCCTTGGAAGCTTATCTCGGTCCTCAAGCCGTCCACCGACAGCAGGCGGATGCGCACAGGCACGTCGGAGGCGGCCACCGTGGCGCCGCCCCCCGCCTCGGCAACCCCCTCCAAGTCCGCCTGCAGGCGCAGCACCAGCTGGTGGCAGCTCCACACGAGCGCCTCGCTGATGGCCAGCTGCAGCGTGACTGGCCACCTGCCAAGGAGCCAAGGGGGGAGGGAGGGACGCGGCAGGGTCAAGTACTGGTGGTACTGCACCACTGTGTGAAGTGATGGCACCAGGCATCGTGCAGCAGGAGCGCCCACACGCCAGCGCGTGCCGCTCGGTTGCTGCCCCCGCACCCGCACCAACACCGACGCTCGCCTGACGGCCACCAGAGGCATGTAGCTGCGCCCGCGAGCGCCTCCCAGGACGCTGGTCAGCGTCACAGCCAGCACGGGCTGGCCGCCCGCGCCCGGCGGCTGCTGCAGCGCCGGCGCCAGCACCACGGGGAACGGCGTGGCTGGCAGCATGTTGTCCAGCTGCAGGCGCTGCACGCTGAGTCGCACGGACTTGTAGGCTGCAGCGGCACCGTTTGGCAGGGGGAGAGGCAGGCAGGAGATCGGCAGGCAGTACATGCTGACCAACAGGTACTCTGCAGGCGGCATGCAGGAGCTGCACGCTGGTGACACGGGCTGCCGTAGCGTGCAGGTTGCTGCCATGCACGGCCTCGCTCACATGATGCGGGGTTCGAGCCCAGCACTGCGGCAGCCTTCAGTCCCGCGGCGCTCAGCAGCAGCAGCTCGCGGGGTGTGTGGTCCACCAGGGAAACTTCCAGGCCTGGCAGCTCAAAGGCGACAGACAGGTCGGGCTTGGCGGGGGCCAGCGCCTTGGCACCTGTGGGGGGGTGAGGAGGGAGGGAGGGATATTTCGGACCCACAAAACTAGTGCAGTTGCTGTTTTTCAATGCCACCCCGGCTCATGCATTTTCAAGCGAGGCAAATGCATTAGGGTTAAGACATGCTTTGCGCCTTCCCGATGACCCATCTTCCCCAGATCCCTGCTTGCAGGCGGCGGCCTCACTTGCTGTGAGCAGCGGCTCGTGGCCGGGCGCCACCTGCAACACGCGGTCGATGCCGCCGCGCCCCAGGACGCCGCTGCTCTCGCCGCCGATGCGGGTCACGCCGGCAGGGCCCATGGTGACCTGCACAGGGAATGGACAGGGGAGGAAAAACAGACGCACGGGAGAGGGTTGCAACATGCAGGCGGGTGGTATCGTTGGATATGGCGCTTGGTCCCACTGACAATCGATTGCAAGCGAGCCAGGCAACCGCCGGCATGCCTGCCAACAGCACTTGCCTGCTCGAAGTAGGACACCTTGATGCTGCACTGGTGCGGGTAGGCGCTGAGCGCCAGCGGCGGGGCGCGCGCGCCGCCGCTTGCAGGCTCGCCGTCCTGTTCGTCCGGCGCATCCAGCGCATAGGTCTGCAGAGGACAGGGGTTGGCGAGATGCTGGGGGTTGGGGGGGAAGAGGACAATTGGTCGCTCTGCTGGCCTGGAACAAGCATGCCGTGCCGCACCACAGCAACCCTCCTCACGCCCAAGCCCTGCAACGTGCCTGCCCCTTGCCCGCCGTCTCCTGCAGCTCCAAGTTGTGCGGCGCCCCGGCCATGCTAAACTCCCACACATAGCCGGCTGCACAGTCAAGAGGTGTGGGGGGGAGCAGGGATGGACGATTGCCAGGGGTTGGGCAGCTGCCAGTGAGCGGTGATCAACCCACCCTGGGGCTCGGAAGAACGCAAGATGGTGTGGCATGCACAGCACACCACCTGCTGCCCACCACCCTCACGACCAGCGCAGCCCACCTGCGCTGAGGGGCTCCAGCGTGTGCAGCGGCGCGCCCCGCACGTGCGCCTGCCGGTACTGCAGCGGCAGCAGCGTGCGGTTCTCCAGAAGGTATGGCGGGTCGCTTTGCATGCTCTCCAGCACCACATGCACCGCCCCCGGGCCCCGCCGGTGCACCGACAGCCGAAGAATGGCCACGGCAGGGGGCCAGCCGGCGGTCGACGCGCTGCCGCCGCTGGCGGTGAGGTGCGCGGCGTCGCCGGTGCCGCCGTCGCCGCCGTCGCCCCCTTGGCCCTCCTCCTCCGCAGGGATGACAGGCACAACCACGAACAGCTGCCCCTCTGCATCCGGTTTGATGGTCACCGGCCTGCTCCAGAGAGGCAGGGAGTCTGCCGCCGCGGCCGCCGCGTAAGCCGGCGGCGGCACGCACCGGAAGGAGAGCGTGTGGTTGAGCAGGCCCGCGGACAGCGGCAGCGGCATGGAGGCGGCGCCCGCGGCCAGGTCGAGCACCGCGTTGCGTTGCACCTGCTGCCGGAAGGAGGCGGCTGCAGCGGGGCGGGGCGGGGCGAGGGCGCTGGCAAGTTGCAAAGAGCGGGCACGTGCAGCAGGGGACACAGGCATTGTGCCAGGCAGCTGCCAAGCCCGGCTCTGCTGCTTCTCCGCCGCCGATGCCGCCGCTGCGCCCAGCACTATGCAGCCCACCGCCCTGTTGCTCCATTGCGCACCGTTCATTTGGACCAGCGGCGATGCGCCGCTGGGCATGAGGGAGGGGGCGCGATCCCATTGGCTGCTTGCTCCCGACAGGGTGGACGCCACGCTGCCGAAGCTTTCCTCCCCGCCAGACATCAGGGAGGCGGCGGTCAGGGAGCTGCGGGCTGGGCGCACCAGCGGGGGGCCTGCGCAGGCGGGCGGGGTGGGGCACGGGGAACACGGCGTGTTCACAGGGTTGGTTTGTGTGCGGACACAGGTGCATGCACACATGTCCAGGGCCCGTCCAGGCGGAGGGACCCAGCCAGAGCTCCTTGGTGGACACAGCGAGGGCTCCTTGGTAGGCAGGCAGCAGGCAGCAGGCAGCGGGCAGCAGGCAGCAGGCAGCAGGCAAGCCGTAGACACTACTGCCCTCCTGCATCTGTGCATGCACCGCCCACGCCTGCCTGCACCCCGCCCGCCCGCCGCACCTCCTGCCGACATAAGCGCTGCATTCAAGCCCCGGCTGGCCTGCGTGAAGGAGGCGCCTCCCTCCGCCACCACCGCCCCAACGGGGCGGGCAAATGCCGCGGGCGCGTCTGCCAGCTGCAGCCGGCTCTGTAGCAGCTGCAGCGACACCGCGGTGCGGTTGCTGATCACCACGTGGGGCTCCAGGCGGAGCACCTGCGCAAGTGTGGTTGAGTAGTTGATCAACTGATTGATTATTAGTTGCGGGCATGGTGCGGCTGCTGATCACCACCTCAGGCTGCAGGCGGAGCGCCTGCGTCAAAGTGATTGATTGCTTGTTTTAATTGGGGAAGCGGGATGCGGCAGTCGGGAAGAAGGAGCCGCTTCACATTGAGACTCACAAGCAGTTGATGCTGAAACACACACGTGGTACGCAAGGCCCTGCCCAGGCTTCTGCCCTACCTGCGCAGAGCCTTGGGCGGAGACCTCCAGGCGAGCGACCACTTCATGCACCATGCCCGTCTCGTTGGTCAGAGCACGGATCAGCAGCGGCCGAGAGCTCTGCATCAGCCCGCTGCCGCCATTGGCCTGCGTGCAGGAAAGTTGGAGGGAGGGGTGTGGATGGAGGAGGAGACGGGTGGGCAGAGAGGTGCGTGCCAGCCAATCACATCACACACAGGGCCAGCAGGCAGGCCAACACACGGTGCACCCGCAGCAAACAACACACAGCAAGACAGAAGAAGCCCAACTGGCCTGCTGCTGGCTGCCGCCCGAAGCCACTTCCCCCATGTCCAGAGCAAGGGGCGGCGTCCAGCCGCTGCCAGCGACGCGCAGCCGCACGCCGTAGCGCCGCCGCTGCACCGCCGCGTGCTGGTCGCTGGCGCCGGCGCCGCTGCTGCTGCCGGCGCCCGTGGGCAGCTGCTGCTGGGAGGCTGATTGGGCCAGGAGGCTGGGCAGGGGATATGAGAGGAGCTCCAGGGAGGAAGGTGCCACAAAGCGGCGGCCACGGAAGTCGCCTCGCTGCAGAGCAGAAGCAGAACGGGCCGAGTGATAAGCACACAGGTTTAGCAGGAGGTGGCGAGCCGGACTGTGCTGCGCACGGGCATGCAGGCAGGACACCCTAGGCAGCTGCGGCCACTGGCAACAGTTGGGCATCGCTCCCTCACATACAGTATCACTGCTGCACCACCATACCTGCTCTGGGTTCCTGTCGTCGGTGTCCACCACATGCACCGTGTCCCGCTGCAGTCCCTCCGCCGCCGGCACGCTGGCGGGCGCGCGCTTGCCCTTGAGCATGGCGGAGGCCGTCTGGGTCTTGGAGTGCGACGGCGGCGGGGCGTCCAGGGGCACGATGACGGCGTCGACGGCCAGGCTGGTGGCGTTCACTATCCACAGCGGAGACAGCAGGGACACTGCAGGGGTGGGAGCGGTGGGGCAGGCAAGGCGACGCATTCAAGCCAGTGCCGCGGCAAGCGGGCGACTGTGCATGCATGCGGCAGCACCTGCAGGCGGTCGGTATGCCAGTCCGCTAGGCCGCTCACCTGACATGGGCACTCCGTTGGCCACAACCGATCCAGGATCCAGCTCCTCCTGTCGTGTTTGTGGACGTGCAGTGGCGGCAGAGCAAGCAGTGAACCCCTGGGCGGCTTGGAATGCCACGCACGCACGCGCACGAACACCAGCGCTTTGTCCGACGGCTGCGGCCGCCTGCGAGGCACGCCCAGGCAAACCCAGGCATCTCAGACGCTGCAAACGCCTCCCCTGCTGGTGTAGCCTCAGCCCGCTCACCCGTGCCTCCAGCACCCAAGCCCCCCAGTCTATGCTGCGCTGGATGAACACTTCCAGGGGGATCGAAGAGCCAGGGCGCACGAGGCGGAACCGGCCTGGCAGCGCCGGGCGACCGCGGCCACGGCCTGCAGCAGCGGGGCAGGCGGGCGGCACGAAGCGATGGTTAGCGGGCACAGGCACGGGGTGGCAGGTCGGGCAAGGCGCAGTCGGAGGTGCGGCGCACCGGGCAACGCGTGCGTCGACAGCCTGCTGGCAACATTCAACCTAGCACGTGACACGCCTGTGCTGAGCACAGCCAATGGGCGCTTCATGCACCGACGCCTACACAAGCCCGCTGTTCAGATTTTCAACGCGGCCGTCCACCTTGCATGCCCACGCTCAGCACTGGGGGAGCAGGGTCCACCCACTCCTACCCACCACCACACCCACACCTAGCTAGTGTCTTCAAAACACACATGGCAACTGACCTTGCAGTCCCTCGCTGAGCACCGTGGGAGCAGGCTCCGCCCACTCGTAGCCTTCTGGGTAGAAGCTGAAGGATACGACCCGCCGCATGTTGACTGCAGGCAGGGGCGGCACGCGAGCAGCGCAAAGCAAAGGGGTACGTTGATGCGACGTCTGGTGCGAGGAGGGCATGTTGGCAGCTTTCTGGATAGAAGCACAAGCGACAGAGAAGCATCCGCCGCGGGTCCACTGGCGTGGGAAGGGGCTGAAAAGTGGCTGCGATGGCAGGCAGGCCAACTGCATGCACGCATGCGTTGGCATTCGGCAGGTGGGTTCACTGTCTTGCTTGCCTTTGTGGTTATCATGCCAGGCACGCCCAGCCCTCCCCTGGCCTCACCCGTGTGAATGGGCACGGTTGCGCCACACGCCACCTGCACCGTCTGCCTCCCAACCAGCTCCCTGGTGGCACCGGGCTGCTGCTCCCACACCAGAAGGCTGCCGGGCACGGGCAGGTGGTTGGTGAGGCGCAGTGGAGCGGACACCACCACCCGCCAGTCTGCAGGGGGGCAGTTGCAGGCAAGGGAGGGTGTGCTGCAGCTGGAGCGCCCGGCCTGCCCACTTGCCGCACCACACGGCCCACTCAGGCCCAGCGAACCCGATGCCAGCGTACCGACCTGTCATGGCACCAGCGGCCTTGCTGCCAGCGAGGGTGTCGCCCTCCACCGTCACGCTGAACCACAGATCCGCCACATCCAGCTCGCTGCCAGCTGAGCCCATGGCTGCAGAAGTAAGAGACGCACAGGCAAAGGTGGGCCAGCGCCGGATAATTGCGCGGCGGAGAGGGGACGGTGACAGCAGCAAAGGGAGGGGCAGTCGCACTGCGTGCCACACCACACACGCACACGCGCTGCTCGCTCCCATGCCGGCCAGCAACGTACCTCTGCTGTGCAGCGAGGGGCAGCAGACGAGGCGGGTGATGGTCTCGTCCAGGCTGTCGAGCTTGAGGGTGTGCTGCCCTTCGGAGCTGCCCCTGCTCCAGTCGTGCAGCGCCTGCAGCTGCTGTTCAGCTCCCTCGTGCGAGACCTCTGCCGATGGCAGGCCCTGCAGCCCCTCCTCGCCGCCGCCCTGCTGCTCCCCCTGCTGCTGCGCCGCGTCGCCAGCCGCAGGCGCCGCAGGCAGCACGGGGCGCAGCTGCAGCTGGCGGCCGGGCGTGCTCCAGCCCAGCGGCAGCGGCAGCGCCTCGCCCGGCGCCGCGCAACCCAGCGCCTGCCGATGCGTCGCCACTGTCCCCGCCCGCGGCTGCTGCCCCCCCAACGCGTCTGCCATGGAGATACGCTGGGAGGGGTCGCCCCCCGTCCGCCGCCGCCGCCGCACCCAGCGGCGACGCCGAACGAAGTCGTTTAGACCGGGCTTGTCCGCGCCGGCGGGCGGAGGGAAGTGCAGCGACTTGAAGTCTGCCGGGGGGCGCGGGAAACACGGGATGAGGCCGGGCAGGCAGGCAGGCAGGCAGCAGGCAGGCAGGCATGGCTGCAAGCGACGGCACGTCAGGCCCCCGCCCCCCCCGCGTGCCGCACCTGGGCCGTACGCCCAGCCGTCGCCGCCTGTGGAGGGCCCGTGCTCCAGCTCCCAGGCGCTCTCCCACTCCCACCCTCGCGGCGGGTCGACCTGGGGCAGGGGCAGGAGGCAAGGTTGGATACTGCATCAGCTGCGCATGTGTGCACAGTGCACCTCCTCCCCAAGGCTCCTGCGTGGCCCCCCGCTCCGACCGAAGGCCACCTGCCCTTGGTGGCCCATCTCCCTGCCCCCGGGAGCCGCCCCCTGCACCTGTGGGAACGAGTCTGCCTGCTGCAGGGCGTACTGAAAGCGGCGGGGGTCCTCCCGAGAGCGCAGGTTGGCGGCGCCCCACTGCGCGCCGCTGGCGTTCCGAGCAAACCGTTCGTTCTCAAACACCTCCTCCTCCACAGAGTCTGCGCTGACGGCGGCGCTGACCGAGCCTGCCCAAGGGTCGGGTGGGGAGAGCGGAGGAGGAAAGGGTGACATGTGATGCGTGCAGGGCTGCGGGGCAGGACGGAGAGGCACCGCCCCGCCCAGCTGGCTTCCCAGCGCAAATCGCCAGCGTGCTGCTCCTGCAACGTGCACTCATGCCCAACACAACGCAGCTGCCTGCCAACAACCCCACTCGATTGAGAACCCACAGCCCCCTCACCCGACCGGGACGCCACGTGCTGCCACTCGCTGTCCTCCACCTCAACCAGGCAGGCCTCCAGCGTGAGGCCTGTCGTGTTGACGAGCTGGCACAGCGCGCGCAGCACCTCACGCCGCGAACCCTGCGGCGCCGCCGCCGGATGGGGGGGGCAGGCGGGACGCGGTCGGCAGCGGCCCATGCAACGGCGCGCAACTCGCTGCCCCGACGAGCCTTACCAGCGCATGCAAAAGCTTGCGGTGCGTGCCATCCTTTCCCACTCATCCAACAGTACTACACTGCCTCATCTACTCCCAGCCCGCAGGGCCCTCGACGGCACGCCCTACACACACCCAGGCTCACGTGCACCACGCTGGATTCCACCACGACGCTCTCCTTGCCGACACGCAGAGGGATGACCGAGGCGGAGCCAGCTGGACGGTTGTGCGGTGGAGGGCAGTGTCACGACGGTCAGGAGGATACTGTGCAGCGGGCTGCCGCAGGCAGAGCGGTCGCATTCGGCAGCACGCTGGAATTGCCCACGTCCCAAGGGCACGCCCCAGCCCTCCCTGTCGACTCGCCTGACGCCCCGGCGCCGCCGCCGGCCTTCCCGCCTGCGCCGCCCGCCGCCTTCTGCTGGCCGAAGGCAGGGATCACAGCCCAGCAGCCCGCCTGCGAGTTCAGGCTCAGCGCTCGCTGCCCCGCCGTGGAGGCCTCTGCATGCCAGGCATGCGGCGCCGGCTGCGCGCTCCCAGTCATCAACCCATGGCTCCATTGCTTCTGCAGCATGTAGCTCAGCTGCAGCCGCAGCTGCTGCTTGTCGCCGGAGGCTACGCCGCCGCCGCTCCCGACCTGCTGCCCTGAGGCAGAGGCTCTGCCGCTGTTGCCGCTGCCGCTGGGCACGCCGAAGCAGACCTCTGCGTCGTGCTCCTCCCGGTGGCGCAGCGAGCGCACAGGCACGGGCAACGTGGTGCTGCCGAGGCATGCGCCCCTGCCCCCGCCCGCCGCCGCATCCCACACTTCGAACACGAGCGTTTCGTCTGTTGAGGCTGCGGAAAGGAAAGGAGGGTTTGGGGGATTCACAGGGGACGACGGGTTGCCTGGGCTCACTTGAGGGGTGGCCGACCATGCTGCTGCGCTGCCACAGGCACCAGCTGAAGTGGCAGGCAGGCATGCAGGTGTGCTCCCTCTGCACCGCTATGCATCCCCCGGCTGCTCCACGTGTGTCCGCTGGCTCGGCTCACCTGGGAGCATCGGCAGCGGCAGGATGAGGCGTTCGTGCCAAGCCACGACGCCGCCTGCCGCCAGCGGCAGCGCACGCGTGCGCGCGGGCGTGCCCCCCTCGGAACTCCATCCCTTGAAGCTGGGGGCTGAGGACAGGCGACCTGTGCTGCTGCCACCTGGCGAGGAGGGGCCGCCGCGAGGCGTGCCGCCGCCTGCCTCCAGCCGCACGCGGCAGTACAGCTGGCCGCGCTGCTCGCCGCTGCCTTCTGCGGCGCCGCCAGGCGCGCGCTCTCCCTGGCCAGAGGGTGTGTCGTCGCTGCTGCTGGCGCTGCGCATGGCCTGCTGTATGTCGATAAGCAGCAGGTTGTGGGGCAGGGCGTCGACTGTCAGCGCCACCTCTCCCTGACGCAGCGGGAAGCTGGGCAGCGGCTTGACAATGGGGGTGGCGCTGCCAAGAGGCAGCTTCACCAGCTGGCTGCAGGGGGGAAGGCGGGGAGAGAGGGGCAGCAGAGGAGGAGGCAGTCATGGAGCAGGAAGAGCAGCGGGGCTTGCCAAATCAGCTCTCACCGCCCTTACAGTAGAACCCCAGTGCCTGCCAGCCCCCCACTCACAGGCTGTCCCCATGGTCCAGCTCCATCGCCGCCTCCACGCCCAGCCTGTTGTCAACCAGGACATGCATGGCAGCACCGCCGCCCGCAGCAGCCAGCGCGCGCAGCGCGCGGCCGCCGTCGCCGCCGTGTCCGTGCAGCTGCTGCCAGTCTGCGGGTTGCGGGAGCCGGTAGAACGGTGGGCAATCCGATGTTGCTGGCACTGTGGGGCGACTCGGACGGGCGCAGGCTGTGCTGGCTGCGCAGGCGGTGCTGGTTGGTGCGGCCGCAGCATGCAGGCATGCAATGCGCCGACAGCCTGCTTATGGAACACATCCCCGGGAAACAGCACCTGAGTAGGCGGTGAGGATGGAGTGCAGCGCGGAGAACGCCAGCGTGGCGCGCACGCAGTCGCTTGAAGACTTGACGCTCACCGCCACTCCCGGGTCGATGCCGTTGGCCATCTGCAGTCGGACCACGGGGTAGCACAGGGCTCAACGACTGCGCACGCACGCCTGGGCAGCCCGTACGGAGGGTCTCTCCCGAGGGCTCGTCGCTGAGGGCCCTGGCCCAGCCTCAAGCCCCAACGACACTCACCCGGGTGCCGTAATTGGCGGCGCACTGCGCTATCACATCCCAGGGCTCCAGAACAGGCTCCCAGTCGCGCACGGCCCTGCACGCGTGGGAGAAGACGTGGCGCTGTCGCCGGGCAGTGCACACCAGACACGCCTGCCGGGTGTGCCAGTGGGGAGCAGTTTCCGGCAGGCTGGGCCGCTACATGCAAGGTCTCATGGACCCCTGCTGTGCTCTCCCAACCCCTGGCCAGGTCATGCAGTTGCAAGCGCCAGCGGCAACGCACGCACCTGTTGTAGCTCCACACCCCCAGCTTGAAGCCGAGGTATGCCTGCACCACCGACCGGCTGGGGCCACGCACACCCGCCTCCACTGCAGCGCAGGGCGGCAGGCGGAGGCAAGTAAGTGACGTGCGGGCTGCCAGGGCAAACGAGAAGAAGCGATGCAGGGGCTGGTCCCACGAGTCGCAGCACGATGTGCACCGCAAAAATGCGCACCGCACAATGTGCTCCTGCTCAGCCCTGCCCACCTGCCCCCAGCGAGAGCTCCAGCAGCGGGACATGGAAGGCATCCTGCAGCTGCACCGCAGCCTGCCCGCCCTTGATCACCACGTTCACCCCGCCCGCAGCCTGCGCGTCAAGGGGTTTGAAGGCAGGGAGCAGGCGAAGTGTGGGCAAGGGAGGTGAAAGGACGGGGGGGGGGGGGGGGGGGGGGGGGGGGAGGGACAGGAGGGTGGCAGACTGCGCGTCCTGGGCCACAGCAATCGGACTGCGAGTGCGCTGGATGTGGAAAAGGGCGCCAAGCAAGGGAACGAGAAGACGTATGAGACAGGGAGGGCAGGGGGCAATCGGCAAAAAAACGTGCACACCTCCCGGGGCAGCCGCGCGCAGACACCCCGCCGCAGGCAACCAAGTGCGATTGCAAGCAACCGACCTGCTGTGCCGCTGGCACCTCGGCCTGCTCAGAGGCCGGCTGGCGCAGGCGCCACGAGTGCAGCGGCGGCTCCGCCTTCTCGGGGGGCAGCGGCGACACGACAAAAGTGTGCAGCTTCTCGTCGACCGTCCAGGCTACACGGCCGGGCAACACAGGGGGGAGAGCAAGGAGACGGTGTGTGTGAGCTTGAAGTCACACGCAGAGGAGCAGGTAGACGGGCACACGGGCGCCGACTCACCCTGGCCTTGTGGACAACGATACTTAGAACCCTGGCCCCTTGCCCCTGATCGGTCCATGGACCCACCTGTGAGCGGCGGCATGGCGGCGCCGCGCTCGTTCGTGGCGCGCACCGCCCAGGTGGGCGAGCGCCCGGGGCTGCCGCGTGCCGCGGCGTCGGCGCGCAGGCACTTGACGCAGGAGCGCGGCGGCGGGTCGGTGCTGATGCCTGCCACGCAGCCCATGGCCACGTAGCTGGGTGGATTGGGGAGGGGGGGGCGGCAGCCTGGTTTTAGCGAGGGAGCATGCAACAGAAGCAGAAGCAGCAGCGGTATGCCCGGTCCGCGGCTCACACACTGTCAACAAGGTTCCATCACGGCGTGTGTACAATTCTCACCCTGGGTACGGCATGGGCTTCCAGATGACAAGGCGCAAGTTGGGTGCCACGCTGACATCCTCCCACACTGGCTCGAAGCCGCGTGGCGCCTTGACCAGCGGCAGCCCCGAGCCGTGGCCAAAGCCCTCTTCGGCGCCTGCGGAAGCACACCCCCAAAAGAGAAGAGCAGGTTGGAGGAGGCAGCCGCATGAGCAGGCGGCGTGGTCGTGTGCTGTATTTTGTTCTTGTTTTTGGTCGTGTGCTGCGCAGCCGGTTCGGTTGATACTGCTGCACATCTTGAGCACCACTGGGCAGGGCAGCAAACCTGTGTATTGGGTGATGTTGCAGCGGGCGGCGGGTCCAGCCCTCCAGTCCCCTGCATCCCAGCACCGCCCTCCCTCTACCTGCCTCAATCACAGCAAGCACACGCACAAGGCGGAGTAGGAAGGAGGCAATGCCACCTGCCGCACCTGTGTCCTGGATGACGCTAGCCGCAGGGGGTGGGTCCAGCCCGCGCGCCAGACAGTCTCCCAGCGCGGCGTAGCCGGGAGGGGGCACCGGCCGCCAAATGGACATGCCGCTGCCGCCGCCCTCGTCGGCCTCGACGGCGCAGATGCGTCGGAAGTCCACAACTGCAGGACCAAAAGAGAAGGGAGAAGGCGGGTCTCCACAGTTGCGCTGCGCGTGCCGTCGCGAGGGGCAAGGCGTTCGCAGCGGGGTGTGTTTGCAGCTGGCTGGCGTGAGCTGCTGCGCATTGCATGCAAATCAGTGCTGGCAACCTCAGATGCATCCACCCAGGCGGCAGCCCGCAGTCGCCCACCTGAGGGCGTGACCAGCCTCGCCACCGTCTCTGCGCGCAGCTCGCGCCTGGAGTGCTCAAACTGGCGGAACATCTCCGCCGGAGCCTGCTGCTTGGCCACGCCGCCGAGCTGCCGCTGCTGCCCCGCCGCCGCCGCCGGCGGCTGCTGCACGTCCTGCGGCCGCGCACCGTCGCGGTCTGGCTGGCGGGGCGGCGCCGCCCACACGACCTCTGCTGCGGCTCCGATGGCCAGCAGGGCGGCAGGGGTGACGCCCAGGGGGTTGCGCAGGTCAAAGTTTTGCTCCGGCGGCGGCAGCTGCTGCGTCCCGGCGAAGAAAGTCCCCATGCTGTTGTCCAGGCACCACAGGTCGACGCGTGGCACCGCCGCCGCCGCCGTCGCTGTCACGGCGGGCGCGTGCGCCAGCTGCGGCGGCAGCGTCAGCCGCTCGCCAGGCGAGGAGTCGACCAGGGTGCCGACTGTGGGAGGCAGGGGCAAGGATGGGCAGCCCGGCAGCGTGATGCCGGGTTGCCTGGGGCTGGGCAAAGTGAGGCACCGCGCACGCGCGCCCAGCCCTGCGTCTGCCTGCGCGCGCTGAGCTCCGCCCGCCCGCTTGCCCTGATGCCGCGCCTCCTGCAGACGCACCGTGCAGGCACACCATCGCCGACAGTTCCGGTTCTGCACCGTCAGCAGAAAACAGGTCGCCGACCGACACGTAGCCCTGAGGGGCGACCGGGCGCCAGATGGCGGCGCCGCCGCCCGCCCACACGCGGGTGTACGACGTGGGGTAGGCCGCCAGGCCGCTGTTCACCGCCACCGCCATCACCTCAAACGTCGGCTGTGCAGGGGGTGGGCGGGAGCGAGAGCGGCGGGAGCCGGGGGGGAGTGAGGAGAGAAGACGTGTAGCATGGCAGGCATGGCAGGCATAGCAGGCATGGCCGGGACAGCAGGCGGCAGGTACACTCGGAAGAACCCAACCGCTACACCATCCCTGCACACCCACCTGCGAGGCCCCAGGCGTGACCACATCCCCCGCAACGGCGTACCCAGTCGGGGTTTTGGCCCGCCACACCGTCACGCCGCCCTCGGCGCCCGTCACCGCCAGGCTGACGGCCGGCGCGCCGCCGGGTTGGCTGGAGAAGAGACCGGCGGGGTCGTAGCTCCACACGCGCTCAAACTGGTTGCAGGAGGCGAGGGGCTGGTCCGGCTGCGGCTGCATCAGCGGTTCCAGCGCGCTGGCCGCCAGCAGGCCGCCCAGCTCAAGGACGTCGGGGGACAGGGTGAGGCGCAGGTCGGAAGCCTCCAGGCGGACGTCGGCTGAGGAAGGGGTTGCGCCTGGACATGGGGTGGGGGGCACGGGGTGGGGAGACAGGGTGGGCACCGAAGGGGAAGTTGGGGCCGGCAGAGGGTTGGGAGGGCGTGCAGAGCGCCTGCATGCAGGGCAGCGAGCCATTGAAGCGCCCTGCTAAGCCAGGCAGGCTGTGCAATGCAAACAACACTGTCAGCTCCTGATCAACGCGCACCTTCGCCCTCGCCGCCGGCGGCGACAAGCTTGAAGTCGAGCTTCAGGCGGCAGGGGTCCAGCACAGAGGCCTCCCGCTGGCCCCGCAGCTTGCGCTTGTGGCGGGCGTCCTGCTGGTCGCGCTGCGCCATGCGCGCCGCCATGTCTGCAGGGGCGGTGCCGTCAGTCGGCGGCCAGGGTGACGGACAGCGCAGGTGTTCTTCTGCTGCTGAGGGACCGACGCGCTTGGGAAGGAGCGGCGGTTGTGCGCATGCAAGCAAGGCCAATGCAGCTGTTGTGGGCACGCAAGTGAGGGAGGTTTGCGTTGCAGGCAGCAGAGCGGGGCCCGCTCCCCCACCACCTTGGATGTAGCGCGTCTCCACCCGGAGGCCCTGCACCGCCACCCGCCCGCTCTGCTCGAGGTCCTGCACAGCAGGCGATGCAATGGTGCGCAGAGAGGCGTCGAGGGTTGGGACGGCGGCCCAAGTTCCGCTTGCTGCGCTGCCCGCCGCGCGGCGCTCACCAATGCCAGCAGTGCCGCGCATCTGGCTAAGAGCAGGCGACCTGTGGACACAGCTTGCACTGCTGGCCGGCCCATGCCCCCACCAGCCCACACAACCCTTGCCTGCAGGCGATAGGACAGCTCCAAGTCGAAGTTGGCAGCCAGCATCTGCACCGCCCTGGCCGCTCCTGGCTGGGCCTGTGCGCCCTGGGCCTGTGTGGCCCGCCGCCCGCCCGCCAGGGCCCCGCTGCTGGCACCCGCCGCCAGCGCCTGCGAGGCAGCAACCTCAAGGTCTATCCCGCTGCCCTGCCTGCTGTGCACCGCGCTGTCCTGCCAGCTGCCGGCGACGCTGCCAGGGCGGCTGCCCGCAGAGCTGCCGGGGCGGCTGCCGCCGTGCGCGGCGGCGCCGTCGAGGTGCACAAACTGCAGGCCCACGCCGACGGCAGACAGCAGGACCTCGATGGTGCTCCTCTGCTGCTGCTGCTGCGCTGCCGCCAGCGCCATGGGCTGGGATGCAGCAGGGGAGAAGATGTGGGCTGCGCCGCTGCTGCGCGCCGGCGACAGCGGCGTTGTCGGTTGCCGCGCCGACCTGCGCGGCGACGACAGCTCCCCACCGCCCGCCCCCGGCGCTCCAGCCATCTCCAGCGTGCCCCGACGCTGCGGCGACAGCGTGCGGTTCAGGAGGACGGTGCCGGCCAGCGATGGCGGGCCTGGAAGTGTGCAAGGAGGAACGGAGACGGGGTGTCCCTGGTCACCTGTGCACATGCAGCAACCTCAGCACAGTAAGGGCTGAAGGTCAAGCCCGGCGGCCAGCAACAGCAGCGACAGCCACGCTGTGCGCTGCAGCGCAGGCGCAGGCGCAGGTGCACAGCGCCTGGCGCTGTACTGTACCTGAGGTGGCGCTGAGCTGGCGTGCCAGCTCAGGATCGTCTGCCAGATAATCTTTGAGCTCTACCCCATCGTCAGGGCTGGCCAGCAGGCGCGCGCCTGCGTGATACAGATGGGGCGTGAGGTTGGGAGAGGAACAGGATGAGACTCGAAGGAGGCCGACACGTGAAAGCCACAAGGGTGCATCCCTATATTTGCAGCATACCAACCGAGCAGCAGCCCAAAGACCGCGGATCCCTTCCATCCGGCAGCACATCGGGGGCGGCAGCCCGAGCGCCCACGCACCCGGCGCCAGCTGCAGGCACACCGCCAGCGAGGCGGAGTTGACGAGGCGGAGGTTGCGCAGGCGCAGCGTGCGCCCGGCGCCCACTAAGATCAAAGGCAGCTGCTCGTCTGCAGGGGGGAGACAGACGGGTTGTCACGTTGGTCAGGGCAACGTAGAATGTGTACTGTACGTCACATTGGAGGAAGCACAGCAGCACTGTTCACAGGCCAAGCAGCAGTTCTGTACAGCCCAGCCAGCAGGTCCTCCGTCGCCCCCTGGGTAGAAAGAAAGACACAAGCAGGCACAAGCAGCGCTGCCCCCCTTCATCATGCACCCATCCCCGTCCCTCACCCAGATGCTCCTTGTCAGGCAGCACCAGCCTGTGCCCCTGCCCGTCGTACTCAAAGGCACAGCTGGCGGGGCTGTCGGCCAGCAGGCGCACGGTGGGGCAGAGGAAGAGGTCGCCGTCTGCAGCGTGCGGCTCGGCTGCGCCAGGGCGGGAGAGCAGTTGGGTGGAGGAAGGGGGTGAAAGGGAGGGAGCAAGGAGGCGTAGCAGGCGAGGACCGTGCGCCACCTGGCGGCTTCTTCCTGCTGCGCAGCTTGCCTTGCCCTGCCTGCCACCGAGCCTGCCTGCATGCTGGTCCCCCCCGCAAGGCGCGCCCCCCCTCACCTCCCAGTGCCACATCGTGGGTGACAAAGGGGATGGGCCGGTTCTTGACAAACGCAAAGGTGGGCACCACAAACTGGGTGACGGCCAGCAGGAAGCTGCAGGGAGAGGGGTGGCGGAGGTGCGGATGTGTAGGTGGGGAGAGGAAACTGGAAGAGAAGCACCAGAAACTCCGGGCAGCCGCTTTGCAGCAACCTGCCATCTATCTCGCCTTGCCTCACGATTGTACCGCCTGCCTTCAGCAGCGCACACCCACCTCAGCTCCGCCACCAGCGTCGGCTTTTGCAGCGTCAGCGCCAGGGCTTGGTGGGCCATGCCGGGGGCGGCGGCCCACTGCAGGGCGCAGGGAAAGGAGCGGAGGTCGGCACAGCAGGGGCGGGGCAGCGCTGCCAGTCAGCACAGCAGGAGCGGGCAGCGGTGGCACCGCTGAAGCCTGCGGCTCCCAGTTCGAAACCCTGCCCCATCAGCTGCCGGCATTCTCCAGGTTTCTTCCCAGCATGCCATGTCCCTCTGCCACTCCCTTTTCAAGTCTCGCAAGCACCCCCCCTAACAGTCCCACGCACCTCTAGCATCAGGAACGACGCCTTGTGGCCCGAGCTGATGGCCAGGCTGAGCTCAGGCGGCACCTCAGGCCGCAGGTCACGCGCCTCCACGCGCGGCACGCACACCGACACAAACATCGAGCCCTGCAGCATATGCGTGCTTGGTTGTGGGTGACGACGAGCGTCGCGGGCGCAACCCTTGCTTCCTGCAGCAAAATCTGGCTCTGTCAAGCAGTGGCGCGACTCGTGCAGCATGCCCGCGGCGCGTGCACCGCACACGGGCGGCATGGGCTACCTGCTCGGTGTTCCGATAGGCAACCCACAGGTCGGCGAGCGTGAAGCGCGCCAGCGGCTGCGGCGCCGCCGCGCCCTCCAGGCCCCGCCTCAGCTCCAGTTCAATCTCTCCGATTGAGACGGCCACTCTGGAAGGGAAGAGGGCGTTAAATAGTGCGCGATGGTGGGTGGCTTATTAGGATGGAACGCTGAGACCTTGCAGATCGCGGGGAAGCAGAAGTGTCAACAGGCTTGTCACGGGCAGAGTTGCCAGCTCGAACCCCCCTGCTGCGTACCGAACAGATGTCCGCGACTTGTCCTTCTTTGCCGGCGTCGCGCCGCCCTCAGCTTGGTCTCCCCGCTGCAGGCTGGAACGTGCCAGCGCACCCGCCGCCGCCTCGTCCCCCGTCGCGCCCTGCTGCTCAGCCGCCGCCGCCTCAGCGGACTCCTGTGCAGCCTGTGCGGCCGCCAACGCCGCCTCCTGCTGCTGGAGCAGGATGGCTTGGTAGTGGTCGTTGAGCCAGCTGGCGCCGGCAGGCAGCTGCGGATCCTCTGCATTGGGGGAGCGCGACAAGACGTGGAAGCGCAAGAGGCGTCGGTGTGCAGGCGGTTGCAGAACAGGGCGCACAGCAGCGTCCATAACATCATGGGCGTGCCTGCGATCTCGACCGCTGCACCGCTCTCTGCACCGCGTACGCAACAGGCTCTGCCCCGTCGGACCGGGGCCCCGCCGTACCGGCAAAGTTGTCGGAGGCGACAGACGTCATGAGTTGGTACTCTGTGTCGCTCACCGCGGCCTTGAGGAAAGGCACATCCAGGGAGAGGTCAAACTGCGGTGGTTGAAGGGGGAGAGGGGCGGGTCAGGTGTGGGGTCGAGACGACGGGGGGAGGCACCACAACCGACAAACACTCTCCAACGATAGCCAAGGGGGGTGCACTGCCTCAGCAGCGCAACGGGAGTAGATGGCGCACTTGCTTGAAGCTGTTGCAAGGCCAGGGTTGCCAGGGTTGCACCAAGCCACGAACCCTTCACACGAACCCTCCGCCGTCGACGCCACCCCACACCATTCACACCCCACCCACCATGGGCTGATCTCCTCGCAGCACCGCCTGCAGCGGGCGGCGCCAGTGCAGGCGCCAGCCCGACTCTGCGTTGCGCATCACGTTGCTGCCGCGCTTGGAGCCTTGCACCACCGTGCAGCCCACGCCTGCGAATGTGCAAGGGAGGCAAGGAAACGCTCACATGCTCAGTGTTTTCTTCCACCCCTAGCCACCCACACAGAGCCGTCCCAGGCCTCCGCCCACCCATGCAGCCAGCTATTCAATCAGGCAGCAACCAACGGAAGCCCGCGATTCATTGTTTGTCCACCCACCCGAGAAGCAGAGATCCACGTCTTCAACCAGCAGGGGGAAGGCACCGCTGCCCGCCGCCGGCAGCGGCGACTGCGCCACGACGCGCTGGGTCTTCAGGGTGAGGCTGCCCAGGTCGACCTCAATCGAGTCTAAGCTGTCTGCAGGCAGGCGGAGCGGCCAAGGGGCGGGGTCAGGCGTCAGGTTTGCCTTGCCGCGTGTCTGTTTGGTGCGGATGGCAAGCGTGCAAGGCGGCAGCGGCTGCCAGATGGTGGGGGCAACGGCACCCCCAGCCCGGCACCTGAGCTGCGGGGGAGGCAGATGTTGGGCGCCGAGGCCTGCACATCCAGCAGCAGCACAAACGGCTGCAGCGGGGCGGCCGCAGGCGCTGCTGCCTGGTTCACCGCCTCCGCCACCCCGCCGCCGCCGCCGCCGCCGCCCTGCTCCTCGGGAGCCGCCGCCGCCGCTGCGCCACGTGGCGAGCCGGGCGACGCCGGCGCGGCGTGCGCAGCTGCGGCCTCGGGTGCCACGGGAGTCGCTTGGGCGTCTTGTGCTCCTTCCAAGGGCGGCAGCCGCATGGCCAGCATGGTTGAAATGTAGGTGAGGTTCTCTTGGAGGAAGCGGTAGAGGAAGACCAGCTGCAGCTCTGCAGCATGACGACAGTTTGGGGAGGGGCCAGTGGCCGCGACTTGTATAAAAACACGGCCGTGCGCAGTGGCCGCACGTGGGCGCCGAGGTCTTGATCCCGTACGATTGTGCATGCCACATCGCGAGGCGTCGTGTTGCCTGTGTACAATCTACAGAGGCATGGCACCACGTCTGGAGGTTGGCCACCCCCCAAGGCGTGCCAACAGCTGGCCACCGACCTGACAGCTGCGCCTGCAGCGTGTAATACTGCAGCCCCTCTGGCACCGCCGGGTGGCGGTAGCAGGGCGGCAGGGAGCAGAACTCGAGGGACACCTGCCGGGGAGGGGACAGGGGGGTTGGTTGGCCAAAAGCAACACACGGGTTGGGCGTCGTGCCTCGCAACCTTTCCCCCGGTGCCTAGTGCCTACTGTAGTGCTTGCTGCTTCTCCCCAGGGGGGGCCCATGCACGCATGCTCCCCCCTCGGGCGGCCTGCCCACCAGCGAGTTGGTGCTGCCCTCGCGCAGCCCGCAGGCCTGGTGGTAGGGGTGCCCCTCGGGCAGCGTGCAGTCCAGGGCCTGGAGCAACGGGGGACGTTAGAGACATGTTGCTGAGGCCGCGCGTAACCCGAGTGCTGGCCCTGGTACAGCGCCCACGCTCCCTCGCCCCGACGTCCCCAGCGTGGCGGTGATGCGCAGCCAGGCGTCGGGGGCCCCTCCACACCCTGCACGCCGTGCTCGCGTGCGGCGACCCCACCCCCCTCACCTGGACGTTGCCCAGCGTGGTGGTGATGCGCAGGGAGGTGTCGGGCTTGATGTCGAGCGAGAAAGAAAAGGCGTCTACGGAGGCCTGCGAGACGTAGCAGCACAGCAGAGCAGGCGTGCCGGAGGTGAATTGAAAACGCGACGAGCACGGGCAGGCGCGTGCCGGAAAAGGCGCGGCATCGCCGGCTGTGAGGTCGAGCGCCACAGCGGCAGCAGGAAACCGGAGAAAAGCTGCCCGGAACCCGGCACAGGCTGTGGCACCCGCCTCCTCCTTAGGTCCCCGCCCGCCACCGAGGCCGCCTGCAGAGTGCCCAGGCGCTGGCGCTGCATCGCAACACTCACAGCCCACGCCCGCACTCCCGGGAGCAACGAAACCCGCGCACCTGCGACAGCGCGTGGCAGCCGCCGCCCTCGTAGTTCTGCACCGCCTGCAGCGTGCCCAGGCTGGCGGTGAAGCGGAAGGTGCTGCGCTCGCCCGCGTCTCCGGTGCCACCACCCAGCAGGCGGACCTGCGGGAAGACCGAGCAGAGCATCGGAACAGGCGCTCGGGGGGTGCCGCTAGAAGGGAGCCTCCAGAAGGGCGCCGCCTCCCAACCATCACAGCAAGTGCTTTGTTGACATACCTCCTCACCCCACCTGGCCCTCCGCCTCTCCCAGCCGCAGAACAAAAACGGCCAGTGGGTCAGCCTCACCTGATCCACCGTGTCCTCCACGCCAGCGCCCGCCACCGCCGCGCCCGCCGCCGCCGCCGCCGCCGCACCTGCCGCACCCGCAGCCTCCGGTTCTCCCTCCGCCTGGCACGCTTCCTGCTCGCCTCCCCCGCCCACGCCCGCGCTGCCCGCGCCCGTGTCAGCGCCTGCAGATGCTGCGTCGCTGCCGCCAAAGGCTGTGCTGGCTGCCGCTCCTATGTCGATCCCCATAGTGATGAGGGCAGCCACCGTGGGGCGGTTGCAAAAGAAGTAGAGCGAGCTGGCAGGAGGGAGGTGAGAGAGACCGCGGTGGGCAAAGCAGGCAAAGGGGGCAGGGTGAACGGCTGGCGATGTGACTACAGGCGTCACTTTAACAGGGCCCACATTGCTGCACCCTGCTCTGTCCTGCCCTCAAACCAAGCCGCCCCGTCCACCCACCTCAGCGTGACGTCGAGCGATGTGTCGACGCCTTCGTACGAGGGGGTGCCTGGCTGGCGCAGCTTGAAAACAAACTCTGCCAAGTCTTGGGACGGGCTCAGCGCCTGGCAGGCGGGGCCTGCGGGTGAGAGGGCACCTTGGAAGGGGGGGTCAGCGATGCGGGCTGGGGCGAGCGCACAGCGGGGATGCACGGCGAGCGCACCCTGCTGCAGGTGTGGCCGGCGGCCCACGCCAGACGAGCAGGAGCTCAGGACGCTGCCAAGCACGATGCCCACGTGCACACCGGGAAGCTACAACAGGCAGTCAGATGCAGCCGAATGGCAGGGCACATATGCTGCTATGACGCCCCCCCCCCAAACACACACACACACACCTCCCCCCCCCCCCCCCACCCACCCCCCACCCCACCCACCCACACCCCACCACCCCACCCACCCACCCACCCACCCCCCCGCCCCCGCCCCCGCCCCCGCCGCGCCCGCGCCCGCGCCCGCGCCCCGCCCCGCCCCGCCCCGCCCCGCCCCGCCCCGCCCCGCCCCGCCCCGCCCCGCCCCGCCCCGCCCCGCCCCGCCCCGCCCCGCCCCGCCCCGCCCCGCCCCGCCCCGCCCCGCCCCGCCCCGCCCCGCCCCGCCCCACCCACACCCACACCACACCTCACCCCCACCCCACCCCCACACCCACACACCCCACCCACACCCACCCACCCCGAGCAGCGCACAACGAGCAGATGCAACAACAGAGCAGCAGTCAGCAAGCTCGAGTCGCCCAAGAGTGATGAGCTGGCAGGGCTCGGGCCGCCAGAAAGCCATGCTGCCCAGACACGGCGCACACAAATGGGCAGCTGAAACGGAGCAACACGCAGCAACTAGCGAGCTTACCCAAGGGAGAGGGACTGGCAGGGCTCAGGCCGCCGCGCGGCGTGCTGCCTGCCGACGACGTGCTGCCCACTGATGCCAGCCTTTCTTCGGCATCGAAAAACACGTCCTCTCCGATTGGCTCCGCGCCTGCGGGCACGCGGGTTGGGGATTCGGATGCGCACCGCCATTCGCACCGCGTGTCGAGCTGCGCAGGGCTGCATGACTCACGGACGTTCGCGTGCTGCCAGCGGGGTGCATGCCCCCAACTAGCCACTCCACCACCTCCCCACCCATGTACTCACCCATGCGGCTGCTGGCAAGGAAGCGGTTCTTGGGGCAGCGCTGCCCCACTAGCAGGTCCTCGATTTCTAACGAGCCCAGAGCGGTGTGCACTGAGAGCAGGGAGGGAGGGGCGAGGAGGGGCGCCAGTGCTGGGGTGCAGGGTGGAGGCAGGCACAGCGCTGGCCCATGCGCGCGGCGTGCCCCAACCTCACGGAAACAAAGCGCGGCACGTCGAGAAGCAGACACAGGGACAGCGTGCGCTCCCAGAAAGTAAGAGGCACATACATAATTGCATGCCACGCAGTACATCGTGACAGTGTCTCCACCCGCCCACCCACCCACCCGTCATGCCCTCCGCTCCGTAAGTGAAGTGGCAGGTGCCTCCCGCGGCGCGCATCACAATCAGCGGCACCTCTCCGTCCACGCTCACAAAGCCGTCGTCCGGCAGCGGAGGCGCCCGCGGGGTTCCTGCAGGCGTGCCGCCGCCGCTGCGCGGCTGGCCGTCCACCTCCTGGGGAAGGGTTGCACGTTGTGTTGGGACACACAGGTGCAGGGAGTGAGGCAGCAGCATGGGCATGCGAAACCTGCAGCTGCAAAGTGTGCGCGCCGTCACCCTGCGACTGCAACGTTGTCACGCCTTGCTGTCTGGCCCCCCCCACCGGGCACAGCCTCACATCTGGAGGCCACCAGGGGTCGGGCTGCCGACCCCCTCCAAAGATGGCCAGTTCCCCAAGCTCAGCGTCTATCTGAAACACCACTGCAGGCACCTGCCCGGCCTCTGCCGCCCGCGCGCCCGGCGGCACGCCCTGCACGCACACGGAGTGAAGGGCAAACGGAGAATGGCGCGGAGGCGGGCAGGGGGGGCGATGTGTGGCAACGCATGCGGCTGGGTGGACTCCCTGGCACCCTGCTTCCGGCCGCTGCAGCTCACGTGCGCGGCCGTCAGCCCGCCCGCCGCCGCCGCCTCGTCCGCCTCCGTGCCAGACACGGTGGACGAGGCTTCTTCCTGGGAAGGGAGATTGATGGTGGGGAAAAGCTGTTAATGTGCCTGCTCCACCTATCATGACCACGTCAGCATAAAAGTTCAACAGCAACAGCGCTAGTAAAAACGGCCCAATCGTGCTAATCACGAGGGCAGGCGTATATCTCACCCAGTCTGGAGGCAGGAGAGCACCAGTCTCCCCCGCCAGGCTGAGCATGGCCTGCCGCGTCTGCTGCAGGTGGCGCAGCCACGCGTCCGCCTGCTCCTCTGCACGCCAGAAAGATGAAGGCAGGCAGGGCAAACGAGGTTGAGGCAGGAAACAGTGGCAGCAACGCGCAGGACAAGCGACCGTGACCTCCTTGGCTGGCACCGCAAGCATCCTTGCTGTGCACAGCCCTGGCCCTGCCATCGTGCAGCTCCACCGCCTGCCTGCCCCACGCATCTGAACACACGCGTGTGCAGCTTTAGTGCTGCTAAAATGAATGTATAACACAGTAATTATGCATGACCGTCTGCCCACCTGAGTCTAAGCGCAACACCAGGCTGGAGGTGCTCTCGGCCAGGCGGGTCAGGTCCAGGCTCTCTACAAGCACAGGGGGTGAATGAACATGCGAAAGGGCAGCGACAGGGTGGGCGGATGGTCATGTGGCAGGTGTGTGCCGACAGCGGCTCTGCGCTACTCTTCATAGTGCCACACCTGACGATGCCTGCCCACCATTGCAACCCCTCGTTTAGTGGGTCACCCACCTGGGCAGAGCGCCACCACATGCTCGACGCCTCCCATTTTGTCGGGAGGCACGCGGATGGCGCGCCGCTCAGTCCACACGCTCTCTGTGGCCGCCAGCTTGGCGCCCGGCTGGGGGCCCTCGTACAGGTACAGCTTGCCCTGAATCAGAGGGAGGAGAGGAGGTACGGTACGACCTTTAGATCCCCCTTGTGTAGGTTGCCACTCTCTCTGTATAGGTCGGCAGCGGAAAGGGGTGCAGGTGCTGGTTGGAAGTTTGCCACCCTCCCACCGCACCCTTCCCACCCTGCCCCAACACGCACCTGGTAGAGGATGCCGTGCCGGGGGCACCAGGTGACGACCGTGCGCCCCAGCCCGCTCCACGTCAGCACCCTCACAGGGCCCTCGTACTCGGCATGCTGTGCATGGAGAGGTGGAGAGGCAGAGCAGCCGTCAAGTGTAGGGAAGCACGTGCCGCTCAGCAGTTTGTTCATTGCGACAGCCTCGCATCATGGCGCACAGGAGCGGGAGTCCTTGCTGCTCACCTGCCGCCACAGCTCCTGCTGCGCCGCGCCGCCGGCGCCGGCCTGCGCGCCGCCGGCGGAGCCGCCGCCCGCGGCGCCGCCGTCCCCGCCGGCTGGCAGCGCCGCGCGGATGACGCGCAGCATGCGGCCCATGCGCCCGGGGCTGCAGAGCAGAGAAGGAGGCGTGATTGAGGCAACATCGGTATGAAACAAAGAAGATTGGGAAGGCGTACAGACCGGGAAGGCGTATGGCTGCTCCCTTCTCCCTGCTGCCTGCAGCCTGCAGCCTGCAGCCTATTCGCGAGCGACTACGACAGGCTTGGCCAGCCAGCCCTGCCCCACCCCTCCCCCTCCCCACACAGACCTGAGGTAGAAGTGCAGCACCGGGATGCTGGGCTGCAGGCGCAGCGCGGGGTAGCGCGGGTCGGCAAACCGCGCCGCCTGCAGGGCAATGTCCATGGCGGTGCGCTCCAGCAGCGGCACCAGGGGGCCGCTCTGCGGCAGGGCAGGTGGCACCGTGACGGCATGTGAGGCGTGAGGCAGTCCGCTCTCCCGCTATATCATCAGTCACTTTATGGCCATTAAAGGAGTTGTGCCAAACTCCTGCAAACCACCCAGGCCTCCCGCCATTTCTTGCCGCTGCCAGTCAAACTTTGTGACGGCGACGTACGCCGCAAATCGGCCACCCACTTGCTCACCCATCCGCTCCTGCTGCCGCGATGCCAGCCAACACATTCTTCATTTCCGCAAACAGCACCCACGCCCCAGGCTCGCCTTATCTTGCTGCTGCCAGTCGAACTCGCCGTCGGCAACGTACGCCGCCACGTCAGCCACCCGCAGCCGCACGCACTCGTACAGGGCCGCCTCCTCTGCCGGCAGCTTTTCCGCGGCTTGAAAATCTGCAGGGGCGGCCAGGGAGTGGAAATTGCCTCTCTCTTCTACCCCCCTGCTCCGCCTCCTCAGGAGGCTACTCCTCCTCCTCCACGTCCTGGATTCCTCGCCTGGCACGAACTCAAAACTACGCTTGCCCAAGCCCCGCCCACCCGACTCCACGATGAAGCGGCCAAAGTCGAGCGCCAGCGTGGCACGCCCGCTGGCGTCCACAGCAGGGATGGCCACCTGTGAGGAGGGGGGCCGGCGGCGAGGTGCTGGGGGTGAGGAGCCTGCACGGCACCGTGCCGCCACAGGCCACCGTTGTGTGCTTCTATAAACCCTGACCTGCACCTCTATAGTCCGTTTGTAACGCAGCCCTTGCCTTGGGCGCGTCCAGCACGAGGTGCAGCCGCAGCTTGGGCCGGTTCTGCAGCGCCGCCGCGGCATACTGAGCGGCCAGGCGGCGCGCGCGCTCCAGCTGCAGAAGGAGAGCCACAGCGCGCAAGGGCAGGTGTCAGCGAGGGCCCCGCGGGCGCTGCTGGCGGTCGGTGGAACGAACAAGCGTGCAGCTAGCAGCACCAGGCGCAGCCGGCGTGCGCATTTGCATGCGCCGCTCCGCTGCATGGCACCCCAGCCTCCCAACCCCACCTGGGTGGTGGCCTGAGCGCTGAGGTTGCTGAAATCGAGCTGCTCAGGGGTCTTGAAGAACGCCACGACTCGGTCGACAGCGCTGGCTGCAGGGTGGTGGACAAGCGCGGGGTACGGGTGAGGCCAGCCGCTGCTCTGCAACCGCGCCGTCGTTGCCGCTGCTGCCGCCTGTGCGTGGGTAAACCGCGCGCCCGACCCCCCTGTCCATCACGCTGGCCTCCCCCAGCACATGCCCCAACCCTTAGTTCTGTCAAGACTGCCAAGGGCACACTCGATCCACTCTGATCACCTGAGTAGTAGACGTAAGAAGGGGTGAGCACAATGTCCAGGACCGCGTCGGCGCTGCCGTCTTGCGGCTTCTGCGTGAACTGCACCGCCAGCGCCTGGCAGCCCGCCGCCTCGCCGCCGATCTCCAGCTCCTCTGCACGGTGGCAAACACGGGTTGGGCAGGAGGGGGGAGAGCAGAGTCGGTGCTGCCATCTCACAGACACTAGGTGCCTAATCAATCAATCAATTACATGTTTACATTCAAAGTCCACGGGGAGCCAGCATAGGTCTCGTGGGACTGGACGGGGGGAGGAGTGCGTCGGAGTGGAGTTTGTAGCATTGGGAAAGGTGATGGGAGGCGCATGCATGCCCAGCAACGCAAGCGCAGTGTGTGCTAGTGCCTCCGGCTTCCGATCTATAACATGATGGGCAACCTCGAACCCTTCTCATCTACCCACGACCTGTGCCCACTGCTCCGCCATGGCCCGCCCCCAGCCCCTCTGTACCCACCCGACAGATCGGTGGCGGAGCGCACGCGCTGCAGCTGCGCCCCCGTCTGAATGAAGGTGCCCTCGGGCGACTCGACGCCCATGGCGGTCACCCCCAGCTCCACTCGCAGGGTTTCAGGGTACCTGCTGATGCCCAGGTGGATGCCCTCCTGCACCCCAGGGACACAAGGGCGGTGCAGAGCTCAGGAGGAGGAAGGCATCGCAGCCCCCCGGGGCAAGAGGGCTGCAGGGTTCCCCGGCTGGACGCCCTCCCGCAGTTTTGTGAGGCATGATGCAGCGGGTGAGCAAGCGGTGGCCTGTGCAGAGCAATTCCATGCACAATACCCTGGCCCCCGCATGCATGCATCATGGCGGTCTGTGCTCCATGCCCACTGCCCCCCACTGCCCTACAAATCCAGCCGACGCGTACCAGGCCGCCGCGCAGCACACGCGTGCCGTCTGCCGCCACCAGAATGGCGGACGCTGAGCCGACGCGCGCTTTGATGCGGGTGAGCAGCGTGAAGGGAGTCTGGGTGCCCAGCCTGAAACCGGGACGAGGGTCCGAGAGGCAACGTCGAGGCTGAGAGAGCTGGGCGGCACGCCCTGCGAAGGCAGAGTGCCGCTGGACATGGCGGTGCACAGATGAATGAAAACAAACTGAAGCCGTCCGTCACCACAGGCTCCGGCAGCGTGCGCATGCATGCAACCCACGTCTTCTTCCCTCCGCGCCTCACCTCAGCCCCTGCTCCTGATCCGTGACGAGCTGCAGCAGCCGGTCGTACTCCTCTTTGCTCAGCTCTGGCGCGGCCTCGCCCTCCTGCGGTGGGCAGGCAGGCAGGCAGGCAGGCAGGCAGCAGGCAGTGAGGGAGACAGTGAAGGAGACGGCGAGGCAGAGGTTGACACGCGTGCAATGCCGCACACAAAGCAGTGCCCACAACTTCGGTGGGGCAGCCTCAACGCTCGCGAGGGAGAAGTGTCGCCCCCCCCCGGTGCACCCCCAGAGCCCCGCCGCACCTGCCCTGCGCCCGCTGGCCGACTCTCCTTGGCGCCGCCGCCGCCACCGGCCAGCCACGACAGCCAGCCGCCGGCTCCGGCGCCCTTGCCGGCGGCGGCCGCCTCTGCCGCCGCCTTGCGCTTCTCTCGCTGCAGCTTCAGGTAGGCCAGACGCCTGCAGGGCGAGGTGATGGGGCAGGCAGGGACGCGTTGGTGCGCGCCTTCAGGGTGGGTGGCTGCCGAGCAGCCGCCGACTCTGCTGCATTTTCCTGTCAACGCAGCTTTGCAGAACGAAACGCACGCAAGAAGAGGGCATGGCCGGCAGGGGTGCTAGGGGCGGTTGTTTGGATTGCCATCCGCAAGTGCGTTGATCACCAAGTACAACAACCAGCTTTGCTTCCTCTCCCAAACCCAAATGCTCGCCTGAACATGACGATCGTCTGCTCCGGCAGCTCCCTGTCCATGTCCACGATGCCCTTAGGCAGGCGGTCGCGTGGGCGCGCCGGGTCGATGGGCGAGCGCAGGTGCTCCGAGTACAGCGACACGTACTCTTTGCGCATGCCCGCAAACTGCAGCAGGAACAGGGCAAGGTGCGGCATTGGTGGGTGGGAGAGCCGCCCCTGCAGGCATCAGGAGAGCAAACACGCGCCTGCCTGCCTGACACAGCGGCATCCTTGAGAAGCGAGCACCAGCTGTGGCCTCGCCCCACCCCCTGGCCCCTCACCTTGACGGCCTGAGACCAGGTCAGCTTTCGTGCCAGCACCTGCTGCTGCACCGCTTTGACCGCGTAGCGCCACCACAGCCTCGCCTGCTCGCCAGCTGCGCTCGGGGCACGGGCACGGGCAAAAAGTGGGGGCAGAAGGTCGGCAAGCAAACGCGAGCGAGGGTGGGTGTTTGGCGTGGTGTTGCGGCGACCAGTTTGCACACGCATCCCAGCAGACGTCTGCATTGTAAGCTGCGCCCAGTCGTGCGCCGCCACCCGCGTACCTGCGGGGCGCAGGCGCGGCCGGTACGCGCTGTGCGCCAGGCGGGCGCTGAAGGACGAGACCTCCGACAGCAGCAGGTGGTAGCTCTGGTACTGGGGCTCTGCAGGGAGGGAGGGGGGGGAATGGTGCAGTACAACGGGGCAAACAGTCGGGGCGCGGCAGAGGTGGAGGTGCCGCCGGCGCAGCGCTCCGCAATGCTTCCAGGTGGGCGACGCGCACTGGCAGGCGTGCACACCGACACCATGCATGCTGTGGCTGCCCCGGTGCGGTGCGCTGGCGAGAGAGGCACGCACTGGCGCAACAGCTGCGCGTGCACCATCAGTTGTTCCCCCCTCCGACGCACGAGAGAGCCGCACTGCCACGCAGTCCAGGGTGAAATCGACCTCCATCACCGGCTCCTCATCTGCAAATAACAACCGATGGTTGATCCAATGGCTTCTAGCATTTCAAGATAGTTTCTGATCGCAAGTACAGTAAAGTTCCTAATTAGCCCTCATCTCGAGCATTCATGCATTTGTTCCCGAAGGGAGTGAATCAAACCACCTGGCTTTCATGTAAGCACAACCCAAACATGGGAGGAACTTGAGGTGGCAAGCGCAGGCAGGCAGGAGGTGCATGCAGTCAGCAGCACCCCCCCCCCCCCCCACCCACCCCCACCCCACCCCCACCCCCACCCCCGCCGGCTCCCCTGCCCAGCCCTGCCCAGCCCCACCCCGCGCACCCTTGTGTTTTTCGCCAGCGCCGCGACGCATGTACAGCGCTTGACCGTCCACCGGCTGCAGCACATACTGACGGTGCCGCGCGGTGCCGCCACGCTCCAGCGCGTCGGCGCTGCGAAGCAGCAGGGGGGGGACAGCAATGGGTGCAGAGTGTGGCGGGTCGGGAGCAAGCAAGCAACCGGCCACACAGGCCTGCTGGGCAGTACCATGCAAGCACGGCCAGCCCGCCTCGCCACAACGCAGCGCTCCCCCCCAAGCCCCAGCCTCACCCAATGCCAGGCATGAACCAGGTGTCCCAGTCTGCCGGTGCCAGCTTGACCCAGGAGCCGGCGCCGCCGGGCATCCAAAACTCTGCGTCTGTGTCGAAGTAGAATGCCATGCGGCGCAGGCGCAGGGCCTGCATGGGCGTGCGGGGGGAGGAGGCTCGCGGTTAGCCAATAGGCGGGCGGGCAGGCTCGGAACACACGCTGTACGTCCCAACTTTCTGCCTCTCATCTCCTTGCCTTTCGGACCACCACCTTGCACGCCGCAGCAGCAGGGTTGCTAGTGAGCAACGCCCCCCGCCCTGCTTCCCCAGCCGTGCACACTCAGAAACACGTGCCTTGCGCAGCATGGCGAGGGGGTTGTTTGTGATGAAGGCTTCCTTGCCCAGCTCGTCCACTGTGTAGCCGGTGAGGGCGTCCAGGGTGAGGCCGCAGGCGAAGGGGTGGCCCGGGTTGGTGTAAGCGTCCTCGTAGCTGCACAAATGGTAGAAGGGAAGTGTGAGCAGGTTGGGAGGGAGCAGGGCGAGGCGAGGCTGCAGGCGAATGAGTGGCCCGGGTTGGTGGTGTAGGCATCCTCGCAGCGGCGCAGCCGGGGGGAGAGGGAGGGGCGAGGGCCTGCCTGCTATGCCAGCGCATAGCTTCGACGGCGTGTCAAGCGCCAGCATGGACATCTGCCCGTCAGCCAACCTGGCCAACATTGCTCGCTCTCTCCGTCCACGCAGCACGCAACAGGAACGCCAGCACCAGCCCGGCACCCACCGTATGTGCACATTGGTGATCGACAGCTGCAGGTTTCCTATCACCGTGTCGATCACCGCCTTGAGCATGCCGCCCACGCCGCCGCCTACAAGGTTGTTCCAGGCAAACGAAGGTTATAGCTAGGCAAGCAAGAGGAACGCAGGGAGCAAGGGCAAGTGGCAGCAAACCACGTTGGAGCAACCAGCGGGCCTTGCTGGCGGCGGCGAGCAAACCACAGCGGCCACCAGCAGGGAGCTGGCATGCAGGCTGCAGCACGCCCAGCACACCCCCACGCACCAGCCTCTGGCGCCGCTGCGCCCCCTGCCGCCCGCATCTTCTCTTCCTGCTCGGACGCCGCTTGCAGCTCCTGCGGCCACGAGGGGATGTGTGCCGAGGGGTGACCTGGTGCATTTCTACTCAGCATCCGGCAGCCCGGCCGCCGGCCAACCGGGACTGGCCCAGACGACGATGCCATGTTGCTCAAGAAAATACGTTGTGTAATTCTTTGACAAGAACTGTTTTTGCAAAAACGGGGTCAAATTGGCCACCGCAACCCCCACCCCCTCGACTATCCCTACCTCCACCCAGCGCTCCTCCTGCGCCGACACGCGCTGCCGCTTGGCCAGCTGGAACGCGGGCTCGATGCCATCCTGCACAGGCAGAGCAAGGGAAGCCGCAGGGCAGTGGGCAGCTGAGGAGGGGTGCTCGCAGCACAACAATGGCCTCGCCAACACCAGCAGCCTTCACCGCAGCACTCCCAACCCTGCCGCCTGCCACCCCAGCTGCCGCCCTGCCACCCCGGCAGCCCCCCCGCCGCCTGCCCGTGGCGCGCACCTCGCGGCGCACCCCCCTGTTGCGCTCCTCCTCTGTTTTGGGGGATGCCAGCAGGAACAGGCGGTCCACTTTCACTTCAACAGGCACCGTGCCCAGGCTGCTCCACGGGACCTGCAGTACACACAGCAGTACACACAGCCATCACAACAGGGAGGAGGGCCGCACAAGGGAGAGGGTCAACAGGCAGCAGGCAGCGCGCAGGCGCACCCTGCGTCCCGCCGCACAGCCAGGCGTAAAGACAGCTGCCCAGCGGCGGCGGACACCACGTGCCTTGAGCGTCAGCGAGCCCAGCAGGCCCGCCCGCACGGTCACCGGCAGGTCCAGGCTTGCCAGCGCGTCCGGGCGCAGCCGCAGGTTGCGCAGCACCACATCGCCCTTGTAGATTGATATCCTGTTGCATGTGGGGGAAGGCACAAGCAGCGCATGGGTGGGTGGGGCGAACGCCCTGCGGCAATCTGTCGGGGGCATCAGGCGGCGGCGCGGCGGTGCATGCCCTCCCCTCCTCCTGCCGTCAAGGGGCCCTGCCGCCACACCTGAGGCTCTTCTGATCGATGCCATCCACATACCGCCCCAGGTATTGGTTAAGGTAGTATACCACGTAGCTCTCAAACATGGCTGCGCTGAATAAATGGGGAGGGCGGCCGGTTGGCGGCAGGCGGCAGGCGGCGGCGGCGGCAGGCAGCAGCGGCAAGGGTGGGCGGGTGCGAGCGCTGCTGCTCATGTCCGCGCGATGACTTTTATCGTTGATAGGCATGGCAAATAGCACAGAGCGAGCGAAGGAGCGCGCCTGCGAGAGCTATGGGCAGAGCCCAACCCGGCCGGTTCTTGCCGCAGCGCCTCGGCTCCTCTCAATCGCTCATGGGAGCCAGCGCGTCTCGGATGCGATCATAACCAGGCGCCGTTCGTAAGAGCGCGCAATTCAGGGCTCCCCCCTCAGCGCTCAGGGAGCCTGGCAGCGAACGAGAGCTTTCAAAAACCGCGATCCAAGGGCTTGGGTTCCACAAATTTACCAGGGCAGGGCGAATCGGAAAGAGCGTGGGTTACCTCTTCCTACGCCGGCGAGCGTGCGGTAGACTAGGCGGATGCGACGCCGGCGCTCTTCGCACGTCAACCTCTGCTATCTTCTCGTCCGCACCGGTAACCAACAGCACGGTCTATTCGATTCTCTCCAGCCCGCGAGCAAGTGCGGTGCCTGCAGATCACTAGACACCAGCCTGCCGCTCTCGGCCCCTTGGCGCCCCCTGTGCACTCCAGCGCAGGCGCAGGCGCTGCAGCAGGAGTGTGGGAGCGCGGCAGCAGTGCACGGGTACAGCAGAGCGAAGCTCCCGCGGGCGTGCCGCCGAGAGCGTTCCGCCCCAGCATAGCCCGGACTATTCCGCTCTGCCCTGCCCCTGCACTCACACAGCCCGTCTGTCTGCCTTCCCGCTGGCTGTCGGCAGTCTAGGAGCAGCCCCCACACCGTGCGCGACCTCCCTGCACTGCACGACAGGTCCGTCCCCTCCATCCGCCTCCCCTCCCTGCTGCAGGCACCCCCCAATGACGAGCGTCAGCACTCGCACGGTGTCCACGCCGCAGGGCGCCACCACAGTAGTGATCGTGGATGGCATTGAGTACAGGTGGGTTGGGAGCCCGCGAGAGAGACTGGTGCAGAGCACGCGACCCGAAGGCGCAGCACGGAGGCGGACAGCCGCAAACTGCTCAGCTGCGCCACTCCTGCCCCCACCTGTTCCTTTACACATCAGGTTCCCCGGCGTCAGCGGCGTCTCTGTGGCAAACGTGAATGGGCGGGTGACGATCAACGGCCAGCCCATCGAGAGCTTTAATCCTGCAGGTACGCCGCACACACTCCGCAAAACACGCGGGTTGTGGAAGCACTCTCGAGGGGCGCGGCAGGGGCAGCATGTCGCGGCGCCTTGAGGTGGAATGCATGCTGCTTGCCAAGAGAGTCTCTGCCACCGTGTGCGCCCCCCTGCCGCTCCCCACATCCCCCTGCCTAACCCTCCTTTCTGCCTGGCAGGCGGCGGCGGCGGTGCAGACGATGTGGAGCCTGCCATCCCTGCTGGGCACCCTCCTAGGCTGGGCCAGGCCACCTCCACTGCAAGCGCGTCCACGCGAGTGGTGGCGCAGGGCGGCGGCGGCGGTGGCGCCCGCGGCGTGAACTAGGCAGCAGGGGTGGTGCGGAGGCTGGCTGTGGCGACGGTGCTAGCGAAGGCACGGCAGGGCCTGCGCGCTTCCTGCTCCTGCACTGCGCAGCCGCCTGTGTTTGCGTTGGATTGCACGAGCGGCTCAAAGTCTGTGACACAACGCGTCGGAAACACTGCTGTAAAGGAGCTCCCAGGCCAGCGCAGCAAAGTCCTGTCCTGCGCCCCGGCAGCCGGCTCCGGCTCGCATGGCAGTGCTGCACCCAACCCCTCCTCCTGCCCGGCCGCCTGCTGCAGCGGCTGCATGAGGTCGCGCTGCACGCCCTCGGTGTCGATGCTGCTGCTGCCGCCGCTACTGCTGCTGCTGCTGTGCGCGGTGCAGCGGGCAGCTGCGCGGCGGCCAGCGCCTTCGCGCAGCAGTTAGCCGTCAGCACCGTCGCGCAGCAGCGCCCGCTGGCGCGCCGCCGCCTGCGCGTCGCGCAGCCGCCTGAGTTCTGCCCACACAACATGCAAGCGCTCCATCAGGCCACGCCGCTGCTCCTCTGTGATTTCCTCATCCAGCCGGTCGTGCAGCCGCGTCACCTCAGCTGTCAGCTCCTCCTCCAGCTGCACGGCGTGGTCGGCCAGCAGCTTGCGGCGCAGACAGCGCAGCGAGCGTCGGCTGCGAGCGGGGCAGCAGCAGCGTCAGTTCACAGTCAGCTTATGGCACCCACCCGCAGTTGCAGCATGCCGGAAAAACATAAGCTAACACTGCCCCCTTGCCAACGAGCTTGCCCTTCTGTTGCAGACTCTGGTGGACCTCGGATACAAGCAGGCCCCTCTGAGACGCCGGTTGCAGCGCGCGTGGCCCAGCATATATGATTCCCGCCCCCTCGCTCTGCTGCAGGCCGTCGACCGGCGGCTGGCAGAACTGCTCAATGGATGACGCCCTGCAGCTGCCGCCTCTGCCTTGCCTCTGCTGGCGCCTTACTGCTATGCCCTGATGCTGCCCTGCCCCCCACTCCCCCCGGTTTCAGGCGGTGAGAACTCCACGGAGCCCCGTCCATGCCAGCTCACATGCTTTGCTCGGGGGCCGCAGAGCCCGCAGCACGCCTACCATGCCAGCTCACCTCTGCATTTGCTCTAACGTCCTCTCCCTGTTTTCACTTGCCGCCTTCCCCCCGTTTGGTGCATGCAGCGCAGCCCTGGCTGCACCCCTCACGCTCCCCTGCCAAGCTCTCCCCCCCGTGTTCTGCAGGTGTCCCGCCAGCTTGCCGCCGCCCCGCCTAGCCTGCCCTTGCTCTGATCGCTTGCTTGCTTGCTTGTTCGCCTGCTCGGCAGCCCCCAGCCCCTCCGTCGCGCTGCGTGCACCAATATTTTCCCCCCGGGCCCGGCCAGCCCTCCCCCGCTCCTCCACCGCCTTCGGGCACCCCTACCGGTGTTACTAAACACCACTTGAGGAATGCTCGGGGGCCGCAGAGCCCGCAGCACGCAACACACAGGCAGCCATTTAACGGAAACATTTAACGGAAAAAAACAGAGTCTGGGTTCTGGGGAGAGCGCCAGGGGGTTCACAAATCTGAGGTGGCACAAATGCGGGGGCGCCACCTCTGCTGGCTCAAACCACCCGGCGCCTCCCCTCCTCGCCACCCCCTTGGCGCCGCACGCGCCTGTGGTCCGGCGCTTTGCACGGTGGCTTACATCTGGGTGGTTCTCGGAACAGTTCTCGTCGATGGCGGGCAGGGAGGAGCTTTTGCCGTTGCCTGGGCCCGGCTGTCCCATACAAGGGCTGCTACTGCGCTAGTAGAATGAGGATTGTTGTGGGGAATTCACTACTGGTAGCAAAGTGGATGGCGCGTCGAGATGTTGCCGCCGCCGCTGGGCGCCGCGCGCCGCCCGGCGCCCACACCAGCCTGCTGGGCCCAGCGCCGCGCCCCCCCGGAGCCTTGTCCAGCAAGTTCAGGTTGCGGGTCTCAGATGGAACACGTGTCGCAGCATCGGGCGATGGCCTGTCTCTCGGGCTCCAGGCGTGCAGCATGCAAAGAAAGGCGCGCCTACCATCACCGTTGCAGCCAAACAATGCAACACCGCTGCAACCGCGCTCAGGCTGGGCCAGGCCACCTTCACTCCAAGCGCGTCCACGCGTGTGGTGGCTTAGGGTGGCGGCGGCAGGCGAGGTGCGAAGGCTGGCTGCGTCGACGGTGCTAGTGAAGGCACGGCGGGCCTGTACGCCTCCTGCTCCTGCCCTGCTCAGCCGCCTGCGTTTGCGTTCTATTGCACGGGCAGCACAAAGGGCTGTGACACATCGGAAACGTCGGAAACACCTACTGTCAAGGAGCGCCGAGTCAACGCGCAGCGCAAAGGGCACTCGTGCCCGACAGGCGCAAAGCTGACCGCCGGCCGCCAGCTGCTGTGCCGAGCTGCCTGCTCCTTCACACGCCACTGCCGGTGGCCTCTCGGTAGCGCCGCCCCGCCTCCTTCCAGTTCACGACCTTCCACACCTGGGGGAGCAGAGGGATGAGGAATGGGAGGGGGAGAGGAGATGAAGCAGGCAGTCTACATGAGGGGGAGACGAGGCGCAGGAGGAGAGCTGAGGCAGCGTAACCCACACAGCCGCACACTGAGCACACCTCCTTCAGGTAGTCTGGGCGAGCGTTCTTGTACTGCAGGTAGTCTGCGGGACGGCGGTACATTCCAGAGGGCACGACAGCAACACACAGTCGGGGGGAGGGCACTGGGGCCGCCGGCGGCTCTGCAGTGGCGCAGCCTGCGGCGCAGCCTGCTTCGTAGGGCTGCCTGCGCCTCAGCCCTCCTCACTGCCGGCTGCCCGCCCCACTCACAGGCGTGCTCCCACACGTCGATTCCCAGGAGGGGCACCAGCCCGCTGGTCGGCTCGAGGGGGTCCTGCCATCATCAGGGAGAGGAGTGGTGCTCACTGTTGAGCGCCAGCTAGACGGGCGCTGACTGAGCGACGAGGGTCAGTCGGGGAGAGGAGCGGTGACTGAGTGATGAGGGCCATGCCAAGGAGGGTAGCGCTTGTAGGAGAAGAGGGACATGCCCCCATGATGGGTGGCAGGGCTGGCGGCAGGGGCCCCCGGGTGCCTGCGCGCAGAGCGCATGCCGCGGCGCGTCTCGGCAGCAACCGGCTGGACGGCACTGGCGGATGCCTGAGCAGCACCTGTTGTTGTGTCTACTCTGATGCATGCGTTCCCTGCTTGCCTGGTTGGGGGTGGTGGCGATGACTGTGCGCTTTGCCTCCTTGCTGAAGGCCAGCCAGGCCCAGCCGCTGCGAGTCACGGCGGAGACAGGCAGGTGGAAGGGCGGGTTGACTGTCGGCCAGAGGCGCACAGCGCAGCGGCCACAGCGTGGAAGGTCGGGCAGTTCATTCAGCAGCTAGCCAGACCTCAACACCGCACCGTCCCCTGCCGCGCCTGCCCTGCACGCCCGCCGCCTTTGCGTTGAACTGTGCCACCAGGGCATCGAGGGCGCCCCAGTCAGCCTCGATCGCTTGCTCCAGCGCGCCGCTGGGAGGCTCGTACTCCTGTGCATGGTGCGCAAGCAGAATCAGGGGGCCGCCACCGTGGGAAGAGCGGCGCACGCAGCGCGGCGCCTGCACCAGCCTCGACCGCCTGCTCCAGAGTGCCGCTGCTGGGGCTCACTTTGTCCCCCACAACTGAGGAATACTCGGGAGCTGTCGGTGGCGGAGGGCAGGCAGCTGGCGGGCAGTGGGCACAAGGGAGCAGTTCCTGAGCACGCGGGCCTGCGCACGCACCCACACACCGACCCATCTGGCCTGCCTTGGGAGGGCACAGCATCTTCCAGAACATCGAGTGGTTCAGGTGGCCTGCAGCGCAGCATGCATGCCATGACCAACGCATGGGCAAAGATGCGCAACGCTCGGGCAGCACCTTGAAAAGCACGCTGTGGTTGACATGGCCCAGAGGGGTGGCCAGCGGCGGCAGCCACTGGCGGCGCGAAGACGATGAGCGCAGCACGTGGCCGCCAGTGTGTGCTGCCCGGCAGGCAGCTCCGAAGCCGCAGCACAGCACTGGCGCAGCGCAACGTAGCACAGGGCGAGCAGGCAGGGCGTGGCCGCTCACCTCCGCCGTTGAACCTCAGCGCGCCCTGCAGCTCAATCATCTTTGCCACGTCCCCCTTGCGCTGCGCCTCTGCAAGCTGTTCCATCGCCTTGTTGGCGCCGTTGACGTAGGCCTGCAGGGTTGAGGGGGCAGATGGGGTGGGGTGGGCGACGTGGGGCAGCCGCGCCGGTGCAACGCACGGGGAAGCGCCGCGATGTCAGGATGCAGGAGGGATGAATGCAACACTGTTCCACGTTCTTGATACCTCCATGTGCGTGAGCGGGCAGAGCGCACGGCAGGGCCAGGTAGATGGCGCTGTGAGGTCAGTGACACCGCTGCAGCGCGTAGCTGAGGGTCATCGCCGACGGCATGCCCTTCCCCCCCCCCGCACCTCCCTCCCCCCCCCCCGCCTGCCTGGTGATGCTTCTTGTGATGCAGCTCCATGATTTCACCGCTGCGTAAGATAATTGAGTGGGGGATGGGCCGAGGCAGTGTTGGGAGCAGCAGCGCAGGCTCTCAGCCACGGAAGCCCGGGCGGCGCTGCATCGCACCGTCCCGTCACCCGGCAACACGCGTCGACAAAAGCGCGGGGAAACCCCCCGCACCTGATGACCGGCTGCAGCGCGCCGTAGTCGTACGGCAGGCCGGGCAGCGTGATCTGCAAGGGGCAAGGGCAGGGGACAGCCAGGGGCCTGAATTCCTGGAAGCGGCTGGCTGCCTTCTGCAGGATACGACGGCGCTGGCGGCGGCGGCAAGCTGTCGGGTGGCACCCTTGGAACGCACCGTTTGCATGCCACGGGCCAGGAGGGCTGGAGCTGCGGCGCGACGACCCGTGCCCAGCGAGTGACGCAGCATCGAGACAGCGGCGGCGGCAGGGGCAGGGGACGAGTAGGACGGGCGCCGGCAGAGGGCCTGCGAGGGAAATCCTGCGAACCAGACTGGGTCAGCGGCACATGATCTGACGCTCCAAGGCTATGTAGGGTGGCGGTGGGTGCCATGCGGCTTTGAGATGCGGCGGCGCGACGCGGGCAGCGGCAGGCGGCGGCAGCGACGGCGGCGGCGGCGGCGGCGGCGGCGGCGACCGCGAGCGAAGAACGGGGCTCGTTGTGTGCGCCTTGCAAAACATGGATGGATCGCGCTTCATGTGTGTGGGGACAACGCTTTTCAACCCAATCCCCAATGAAGAGGCAGAAAACTACAGGCCTCGTGCACCCTGAGCGTGCATAGCAGGGCCCCTCGATACCTGTGAATCCTAGCTCACCGGCCGCGCGTTTGTGGTGTTCTGTGTTCCGACTTGCCAAAGCGCCGCCGCAGCAGCACCAAGGGGAGTGGCCACTCACGTCAACTTCTTTTCGTTAAACCAACCCTTTCGCGATGGCTGCCCGGACCGCGCTACGCGCTCTGGCAGGCCGTGCCGGCGCTCTGAGCTCGGGTGGCATCGGCTCCCGCCTCGCCGAAGGTACTCCGCGACCCGCTTGCGCGTCGCGCTCTGCCTTGCGCGCCGCCACCTGCTCCCTTAGTAAACGAGCGCACCCTAAACCCCCTGCTCGCAGCTGCACGCGCCTCCCCCGCGCTGCTGACCGCTCTCCGCGCCTATGCCGCCGCCGCCGAGCCCGCGAAGCAGGCTGTCATGGAGAACGCAATGTTCTGCTACCAGTGCGAACAGACCACGAAGGGCACCGGCTGCACCACCAAGGGTGAGGGAGGGGCAGCCCTGGAGCGCCAGCCCTGCCGCATCCCCGCCGGCAGCGCCGCCCTCCCGCCCGCCGCCCTTGCACCCCCCCCCGCCCACGCGCGCTCGCCGCCTGCTCCCCTGCCTGCAGGCGTGTGCGGCAAGACCCCTGAGACCACCATGATGCAAGATCTTTTGACCTACAGCGTCAAGGGCCTGTCCTGCTGGGTGAGGCACGGCGGGTGGCGGCGGGCGCGGGCGGCACGGCTGGGTTTCCAGGAGGGACCTTGGGAGGGAAGAGGGGGCACGAGGACCCCGCCGGGCTGCCACCCTGCACCCGCAAGCCGCGCTCCAAGACAGTGTCAGCACGGGGATCAGCGAGTGGCTGCGCTGCCGCGTGTTGCATCCACACCAGGGCCCTGCCCCGCCATACACGCTTTGTCTCCCGCTCCCTCGCCCCCCCCCCCGATGGTCGCAGGCCCACTGGTGCAAGGAGCAGGGCGTCACGGTGCCCCCAGAGATCTACACCTTCATCCACGCCGCCACCTTCTCCTGCCTCACAAACGTGAACTTTGACGACGACCGCTTCAAGGTGGGGGTGCTGCTGCTCCTGCAGTGCTCCGGGGGTTGCGCTATCTGGAGGCTGGGAGGCTGGGAGGCTGGCCTTGCAGGGAGCGGCCTGGAGGCTTGCCCTCTCTGTGCCGCTAGCCAGCTAACCACACCCATGTTCTTGCTGCTGGCCACTGCCACTTTGCTGGCATCGTCGCTGTTTTGGAGTGAAGCAGGGATAAGGCACTAGACAAGCCTGGCTGAACGGCGACCCGTGCCGTGCTCACGCTGCCCGCGCTGTGCAGGAGTACGTGGCGACCGCGCACCAGCTGGTGGACCAGCTGGAGGCGGCGGCGCGCGCAGCGGGCAAGGAGGGCGGCCCCCCCTCCCCCGCCGACCTACCCCAGTTCGATTTGCTGGCGCACCCGGCCAACTGGCGCCTGGGCCAGTCCTTCCTCGCCGACGCGTCTGTGCAGCAGCTGGTGGGTGCCGTCGGGGGGAGGCGGGCGGCGGGAGCGCGCTCGATACAAGCCGCCAGTACCACACAGGCGCCACACCCATGTGGCCTGATCATCTCTGTATGTTTGCCTGGGCCCAACCTGGGTTGTGCGCTGGTCTTCCCCCCCGGCCGCCTCCCCACAGGTGGCCCTGGGCCAGATGACCAGCCTGGAGCACCGCCGCCACAAGATTGAGCCCACGCTGCTGGGCCTGCAGGCAAGCTGAAGGGATGGCGCGCGGGCTCGACGCGGGTCACCGCAGTGCCAGCGCCGGCAGCAACAGCGATTGCATGGCGCCCCGCCCTCGACCACTGCGGCATGCACCCCCACATGCTGACGTGCACAAGCTGACACGCACCGCGTGCCCGCCCTCTGTCTCCCGCCCGCCTGCAGGAGCTGCTCACCTACGGCCTGCGCGGCCTGTGCGCCTACACGCAACACGCCGCCATGGCGGGGGCACGCAACCCGGAGGTGGACGCCTTTGTGGCGGAGGCGTACGCGTTCCTCTGCTCGCCCGACGCCTCCGACATCGGCAAGGTGCGCCGCGGTGTCCTGCACTGTGACAGGCTGTGGTGGGCAGCGTTGCGCTGTGTGGTGCACTGACACCGACGTGACGCGGCGTTGCCCTCCCCTCCCGCTGCAGACGCTGGGCAAGATTCTGGAGGTGGGCGAGACCAACCTCAAGGTGAGGCTGCCGCTCCTGCTCCCGGCGTCGCTGCTTCCGCACGCCACTGCTCCCATGGCCATCCTGCCACGACGCTGGTACGACCCTGGTGGTGGCGCGCAGACCACCCCCATGCGCCGCCAGGTGCTGATAAGGTGCACCCCCTCTGCACCCCGCAGGCCATGGCGCTGCTCGATGGCGCGCACACCACCAAGTTCGGGCACCCCACCCCCACCGCCGTGCGCCTGGCGCCGAAGAAGGGCAAGGCCATCCTGGTCAGCGGCCACGACCTGGAGGTGAGAGGCAGGGCTAGAGCTGCGCAGCACCTACCTGTCTGTCCCTTTAGGAAGACCAGCAGCACCAGCAGCAGACCAGAGCAGGGCATGGGAGGCCGGCATGGCGTGCACCAGCTGGCGAGGCACGCGCATTTGTGTACTCGTAACAGCACGTAAACAACCAAGCTCCCCCCCCCCCCCTGGGTCACTACAGGACCTGCACCAGCTGCTGGAGCAGACCGAGGGCACCGGCGTCAACGTGTACACTCACGGCGAAATGCTGCCCGCCTTTGGATACCCCGGCCTTAACAAATACTCCCACCTGGTGAGGGGCCTCCAAGGAGCTCGGCGGCAGCGGCTGGGAGGGCTCAGGGGAGGACTCCCGCGTGGTGGCGCTTCCAGCAGGAGTGCCGCGGGGTGCCGCCGGGAAATGACCCCCCGTGTGCCCTGCGCACGCACGCGCGTGCGCTCTGCTGGCCCCCCGCCACCCCGCCCGGAACCCGCCCCCTGCCCCCCCTCCCGTGCCCTCCCGTGCAGGCCGGCAACTATGGCAACGCGTGGTACCGCCAGCAGAAGGAGTTTTCTGAGTTCCCGGTGGGTGCCTTGGCTGCCTGCTGCCGCAGCTCCCTGTGTGCGGTGTCGCTGCACCGTCGCTGCACCTCGCTGCACCGTCCCGCAGGCTGCTGCATGGTGTAGCGCCTGACCGCCGGCCTGCTGTCCCCCCCCCCACCTGCCTGCCCGCAGGGCCCCATCCTCATGACCACCAACTGCATCATCGAACCCCGCCAGGCCTACGTGAGCCGGCGCTGCGAGCAGAGCAGCAGCCGGGGCTGCCGCCTGCAGCCGGCATCCCTGCATGCACGGCCACCGCACGCTTCAGCCTGCCACCTGGCTTGCCCCGCCTCGCCCCCTCGCGCCTGCCCCTGCCCCTCCCTCACCCTCTCCACCCTTCCCCCCCCCCCTCCTCCCCCCCCCTCCTTACCCCGCCGCAGAAGAACCGCATTTTCACCACCAACGACGTCGGGTGGGCGGGCGTGTCGCACGTCCCCGGCGGCCCCGGCCAGACCAAGGACTTCTCCGCCCTCATCAAGGCGGCACAGGTGCGCCGGCCGCGCGCGGGCGCTTGCAAGCAGCGGGGCCTCGTGACTGGAGGCTGGGCAGCAGGTCGCAGACGGCGCCTCCATCTCCAGCCCTCCCTCCAGCCCTAGACCCTGTGCCCGCTCTTGCGTCACGCCCCGCCGCGCCGCCCTCACACCCGCCCTGCCGCAGGACGCCCAGGGCTTCACGTCAGAGCCCGAGGACAACGGGGAGCCGGTCAAGACTGTCACCACTGGATTCGCGCACAACGCGGTGCTGGGCGTGGCAGGTAAGGGAGGGGCAGCGCTTCAGAATCTGCCTTTTGCCCGACTGCACTGCAGCGGGCCCTTGCTGCAGCGCCCGCAATCCCCCTCGGCGCCCCCCTGATTCCTCGGCCGCCAACCCCCCCCCCCCCCCCCCACACACACACACACACGCACACACACACACACCACCCCACCCACACGCACGCAGGCGAGGTGGTCAAGGCGGTGCAGGAGGGCAACCTGAAGCACATCTTCCTCATCGGCGGCTGCGAGGGCTCTGAGCCCGACCGCCGCTACTTTGGGCAGACCGCCGACAAGACGGTGAGGGGGCCTGGGGCTGCTGCTGCCGCTCCTGGGCAGCCGCTCCTGGCCTGCAGCTCCGCCGCAGGTGCTGCCGTGCGTGCCACCGCCGGTGCCGCAGCGTCGAGAAGCTGCTGCTGCTGCGTGTCCTGCTGGACCCGTCGAGCCTCCGCCATTCCCTTGCTGCAGCCTGACAATCGATCAATCAATCAAAACCATGATCCCCTCCTTGGCGTCGTGCTCGGTCGCTGATTTGGTGCTTCCGTTCCCCCCCCCCCCCGCCCTGCTGCAGCCCGACAACACAATGATTTTGACCCTGGGGTGTGGCAAGTTCCGGTTTTACGACCACCCCGACCTCCAGAAGAACATCCCCAACACGCCGCTGCCCCGCCTGGTGAGGGACCGCTGCCGCGACCGCCGCCGCCGCCGCGGCCGCCGTGGTTGCTGCTGCTGCCGCCCCTGGTGCCGCCCCCGTTGCTCGTTAGGGCCACGCTGGATGCTGACACGAGCCTCGCCGACACTGTGCGACTGCCACAGGTGGACATGGGCCAGTGCAACGACGCCTACTCCGCCATCGTGGTCGCCTCCAAGCTTGCCGAGGCGTTTGGCACGGACGTGAACGGCCTGCCGCTCTCGCTGGACCTGTCGTGGTGAGGGTCGTGAGCTGCCTACACACAATGACTCTCTCCCTGCGGGCCTGCCTGCCTGCCAGCATGCCAGCATGCCAGCATGCCTGCCCACTGGCCCTGCCGCTCCCTGGACCTCTCCTGGTGAGCGGCCCTGCGAGCTGCCCTGCCTGTGCCGTGCCTGCCCGTGTCTGCCCCCTTGCGCGCCCCTCCAACCCGAGCCTCCTCCCCCTCGCCACCCACCACCCTCCGCTCGCAGGCTGGAGCAGAAGGCGGTGGTGGTGCTGCTGACGCTGCTGCACCTGGGCATCAAGAACATCCGGTGCGCAGACGGGACTGGGCGGCGCCGGGGCCGGGGGGAGGGGGGGGGACAAAGGACGGGGGAGTGATGTGCTGGAAGGCGGGAAGGGGGGGGGGGGGGGGCTGCTGGGACAAAGGACGGGGGAGTGATGTGCTGGAAGGCGGGGGGGGGGGGGGGGGGGGGGGCTGCTGGGACAAAGGACGGGGGAGTGATGTGCTGGAAGGCGGCGACGGCAGCAGGTCCAGGCGGGTTCAACATGGGAAGCGGGCAGACCCCGACCTCCGTGCTCTCGACACGATGGGCATGGATGCCGTGCAGCGACGCCGACCCTGCCCGAATTCCGTCGTCCCTCCAACCCCGCCCCACCTGCGTGCAGCATCGGCCCCAATCCCCCCGCCTTCCTGACCCCCGAGTCCCTGGGCGTGCTGGTGGAGAAGTTCAACCTGCAGGTGCGTCGTCAATTCGATTCGCTTCTTCGATTGGTTGTTTCGCCGCGCGCGCTGGCGCCGCATGTACCGCTGGCGCCGCATGTACCCATGCTGCGTGTGTGCCTGCAGCTGTCGTCACCTGCCCGTCGGTCGCCCGACAGACAGCCCATCGCTGGCCGCCGCCCCCTCCCGCAGGTGGTGGACGCCAAGAACCCAGACCGCGACATTGAGAAGATGCTTGCAAACAAGTGAGCGGCGCACCTGTGAGAGCCCGACGCGAGAGCAGTGAGATGAGGGGCTGGCTGGTTGATCCAGCCGACCACGCGAGCTTACACTGCGCACCCTGTAGTGCAATACACACCTGTTAGTCCTACGCATGATCCGCTTTGTCGTGCAAGCAAAAAAACCCACGCCCGCGGGCATAAACGCCTTTTACTGTTATGAAGCGCCGCTTCCGCCTGCAGCCCGTTGATCGGGCCCCTCCAAGCGGAAGGCCTGCCTGCTTTTACCGTGCGCCTGCCTGCAAATGAGCGATACTATGCCGCGAGCCACACCACGCTGCCGGCCGCCCCATTCCTTCATGTGACCCTTTTGCCTTGTGACGACACCCCCTGCGTGGCATGTAAACGAATACGCATGCAATACACGCTGCCAGGGCAGGCGGCTGCAGGCAGGAAGGCTTGCGAGGGGTGAGCGCGCGTTGGCGTGAAGGGCGGTGGCGCTGCCCATTAGATCCCGCCACGCAGAATGCTGCATCTCGAGCGCATGCATACCCTTACATAACTGGTCAATGGCGCAGGCACGAGCGTTGCAAGCAGATGCAGAGGAGCGAGGAGGGCACACGCAGTGGTGCATGCCAAATCCAGGGGTTGGCAAACATTTCAGGCCTGCACCCCGGGCACGCCGCCGTCGCCGGCGGGGGGGGGGGCGGCGGTGCGCGCTCCCCGCGCACCGCTGCTGCGAACTGCCGCCGGAAGTCGCCGCTGAGCAGCAGCAGCAGCGGCCAGAGCAGCAGCAGCGGCCAGCGGCTGCCCTCTCGGAAGGTGGTGAGACCAAAGTTGCGATGAAAGGCGGCAGTCAGCGCCGCCCAGAAGCCCGCCGCAGCCGCCGCCGCCAGCAGGCCGACGCCAGACAGCGGCCCGAGGTGCGCCGCGGGCGGCGGCGCGGCGACCATGCCGTGGCAGCCAGCGGGCGGCACCCCGATGACTGTGAAGCTTTCTGAACGCCACTCCTGCCACGAGCCACCTGCGAGTAGGCAGGTGGAGGAGGTGCTAACGTTACTTGCTGGCTGGCTGGTTGGCGGGCCATGGATACACAGGCAGCAACCGAGCACCGCACAGACACGCAGGCACTGCACTGCACCGACCGGCCCTTGCACACCTGCTCCGGAGCGTTCGTACGAGCGCTGCCAGCGGTAGCCGCACTTGCCGCCCGCCTGCTGCTGCCGCTGCGCCTGGCCGAGCGTCCCGCTGCTGCTGGAGGCGCGCTCGACCTCAGGCTGGGCGGCGGCAAAGCGTTGATCCACCTGGAAAGGTGGAGGGATTTGGAGTAGGGAACGGAGATGGGAGGATGGGCCAAGCAAGGACCCTGGCAGGGTGGACGGCCTAGCCAATGACAGCGCTCGGCCGCAAAAGATGGGCAGCAAAAGCAGCTTACCAGACGGCAGCCGACGCACAGGGGGGACCTGGCAGCCCACCTGCCGCTGCATGTCGCTCAGCTCGGCCTGTGCAAGCTCCATCGCGCGAAGCTGCTGCCCAAGCAGGTCGTCAAAGGTGGCCAGGGGGCTGCGAAGGGCGCCAGCATGGCCCACGCCAAACGCGCTGCCGCTGCCGCCGCCAGGGTTGGTCAAGTCGTCAAACTGCCAGGGCGTGCTGCTGGAAGGCCCGGCCGCGCAGCAGGGGCTGACGCGGGGCGGGCGGCGAGCAGTGCGGCGCTGCGCGCATTAACAAGGGAGACATGGGCGGTGTGAGGAGCGGCTTGCGGGTGGGCGGCGCACGGCGGCGGCAGCGAGGCGGTGGTAAGCTTCTCGGCTGCTTGCCTGCTGCGTCGGCAGGACTGGCACGTGGCCGACGGCACGGTGGGCTGCTGCCGTGCCGAGCATGGCTCCAGAGCAGGGCTCCAGAAGGGGACTGGCGACAAGAGCGCGCCGGCGGCTTTCGGCGCTATTGCACTGCTGTCCGGTAGACGACCACGCTGTACCGAGCTTTGGGGCGAGCGCAGCGGGGCGGGTGGGGAGAGGCGCAGGGCTCTTCCGCGACTGGGGTCGGCTCAGCGCTCGGCGACAGGCAGGGATGCACGAGGGATGCCGGGGCCGGAGGTGAGGTGCGGATGCGGATGTGTTGCGTGCCTGTCCCCTATCTGTCCCCCAGGCCATGCGGCCGCCCCTTGGCGGCACGCTTCCGCCTGCTCTGATTTGCGCCCGGGCCGCATATGCACGCCGCCCGGCCACTGCCACGGTCGGCTCTCAGGGTCGGTCCTGAGAGCCGACCCCCCCCCCCCCGGGTTACTTGCTCATCACCCACGCATCCCCCCCATAAGTACAGCACCTGTCCACCAGCCCACCCCCATGCAAGTGAACCTCCCGAAGTGCCGGCCCACACAAGCGGAGGAGGCGGGCACGCCATGCGCGCCGCAGCTGCCCGGCACCAGCATCGGCGTGCCTGCTGCGAAGGGTCTGCAGCGCACTGCGGCGCTCGCCTGAGCCGATGGCCCCCCTGGGTGCGCTGGCACAGAGTCGGGCATGCACTCAACGCCACTCTGCGGCAGCTACGTCCCCACATGGTAGTGCCTGAAACAGGCCCGTCTCTGGAGGCCTTCAGGTCTACACGGTCCCGGTCGGGAGCTGGCTCGTCCGCTCGCCCCCTTGCGCCCTGAAGGGACAGGCGGTGCTTGAGGGGCTTCGCAAGGAGAGCGGGCCCGCCGGGTGGGGCGCGAGCCATGTGTTGCGTGCTGGGTCGACCCCTGCACCGGTCGACCCCCTGGCCTGCCTGCTGCAGGAGGCGCAGCGGCGCCACTTTGAACTTGTTACCTGGTCCACAGAGTGTCTCTAGAGACGCGAGGCCGCGCCGGAAAAGCTGCTGAGAGCGAGGGGATGGTCGGGTCCGCGCAAGCCAAGCCCCCTGGTCTCGCCCGCTGCAGTAGAGCGTTGTTACACCGCAATTGAAACGCAAGGCAGGCCGGAGAAGTGTGCAAAGCAAAGCGAGAATGTGGGACAGAGGGCAGGCTGTCGGGCAAGGAAAGCGTGAGCGGCGGCAGGAGCAGCGCGCATCACAGCGCAGCTGCTGCCCAACTTACCTGCGTTAAATGGCTGCCTGCTGCACCAGAGCTGACAGGAGGGGTCCAGGCTGTTGCAGGGCGAAGCTGGGTTGGCTGGAGACAGGTGGACTGCAGCCCACGGGCAGCGCCGCCGGTGCTTCACGTGCGGCGGCGTTTGCCGCCTGCCGTCACCAGCAGCTCTGCATTCACCGCCGCAGTGAGCGTGACCAGCGGCGCCTCAGAGGAATCCGCGTCAGCAGCAAAGTTGAGCTCGGCTGCAGACTCGGCGGGGGCCGGGCGCAGCACCTCGCCGCCGCCGTAGGTGCCCTTGAGGAGGCCGGTGTTGCACCGCAGGTGGTACTTGCCGGTCTGCTCTGCCACACCCACCACGCGGCACGTCAGCCGCTTGCGCTGAATGGTGCTGGTGCCGACCTTGCCCATGCTGGCAGGCTTCAGCAGCACGGCATCGCCGATGTCGAACTCAGCGCCGCCCTTGCCGCCCTGGCTGCGGATGCGCTGGCGGTTGCGCACGTGCAGTGCCAGCACCTGCTCCTGGTGAGCGCCGTGGTGGGCGGTGAGGATGGCTGTCGATGTAGGGGGAGGAGGAGAAGAGCAGCAATTGACATGCAGGGTGGAGATGGTGGGCGTGCGCACTGCACCACAGCCGGCCTGCCCAACTCTGTTTATGTCTACCCCAGCTCAAACAGCCCAGTCAGACTCACCCGCTGCCTCTGCATCAGCGCTGGTGCCAGCTCCATCGCTGCTGTCGTCCACCTTATCCAGCTCATCTGCAGCATGGAGGTACGAGCGCTCATGTGGGAGCAGCCACTGCTTCATGCGCCCCCATTTGCAGGCAGGCCCCCAACGAATGGTTTGCCCGCCGCTCCCAACATCACTCCCACACTCACCAGCAGCGTCGCACTCTGCTGCAATGGCTGCCAGCTGATCCAGCAGGCTCGTCGCTGCCCGCCGCTTGCCTGATGGGCTGCGCATGGCTGTAGCACGCTGCGGCAGCGCACGAGTGGGCACCTCGCCCGCCTCGTCCAGCAGCTCATCTGCCACCAGCTGGCTCAGCCGGCCGCCTGCATTAGTGCGGGTACTGCGCCGCCCCAGGGGAGAAGCGGTGGCAGCAATTTGCAGCGTTGCCTCGTCCAGCGCTGCATCGTCGCTTGCCTCGTCTTCGCTATCCGAGGGCAGCACCAGTTCTGACAGCGTGCGGCGGCGCTTGGGCTGCGCTGCGCTGCCTTTGCGCGTGGCAGGGGCTGGCGGGGTGTCGGCATCGTTCGCCTCAGCCGAGGAGGTGAAGCCCAGCAGGCGGACAATGTCATCCAGCAGTGGCAAGTTCATGTTGGAGGGCAGCGTGCCGAACAGCGCCTTGGTGGGGGCCATGCCGCCGAGCGCGCTGGTGGGCGAGTTGTTGACCATCTGCATCACTGTCAGGACGTGGAACGCCCAGCTGCAGAGTGCAGGGGATGGGTGTGGGTGGGTGGGGTGTGGGTGTGGGTGGGGTGGCGTGGGGGCGGGGGGGGGGGGGGGGGGGGGGGCAGCGCTGAACCACAGCACAGCACAGCAGCACTGGACAGGAGCGGCAGGAACACGACAGCAGCGTGCAAGCAGCACTGGACAGGAGGGGTAGCAGCACGAGCTGCAATGCACGCAGGCACAACAACACTGGACAGGTGGGGCAGCAGCAGAAGCTGCAGCGTGGAAACAGGAACCACAGCACAGCAGCACTGGACAGGAGGGGCAGCAGGGGCAGCAGCACGAGCTTTCTGTACTCACTCGAACAGCGGGCAAGCCATCAGCAGCGCACGAATCTGACGAGGGACGGGTAGGGGATGTGCACACAGCGGTCAGAGAGAGAGAGCTGTGGGCTGGACCTGCAGCACTGCCGCTGCATCAGCCATACCGCTGCCACACACGACCACCTCCGACCACCTCAACGCCACCAGCAGCAACAACAACAGCAGCAGCACACCAGATTCCTCTTCGCACATTGCCCGGCTCCTACCTTGTTCTTGAGCTCGCGGTTCTTACGCTCCACGCAACCGTTGGTTTCAGGATGGCCGGGCATGCTCTTGGCGTGCCGCACGTTGAACAGCTCGCACAGCTCTTTGACCTCCTTGCCGCAGAACTCCAGGCCGTTGTCGGTCTGTAGCTTGGCAGGCACCTGCGTTCGCATGAATTGAAAGTAGAGCTGCAAGGGAACGACAGGGGTGCGTGGGGGTGGGGGTGGGGTGGGGCAGAGTGAAAGAGAGCGCAAGACGAGGCATGAAGCAAGCGAAGCGGCTGGTCGCTGGTCGGCAGCGCTGGCCGGTAGCGATGCCAATTAGCGTTGGCACCAATCAATGACAGCAAGTGCTTGCAGCAAAAACTGGCAGCAAGCGCTGGGAGGAAGCGCTGGCAGCAAGTGTTGGCAGCTCACATGCCGTGCCACGCCAATGGTCGTCTTGGAGGCCAGCGGGTAAAGCCAGCAATAGCGGCTGAAGACGTCGATCACCACCAGCACGTAGCGGTAGCGCTCGTCACGCCCTGCTCCTAGGTCGATCAAATCGGCCTGTGGGTGGGAGCATGCAGGTATAGAAGAGGTGGTTGGGTGTGACAGTGGTGGGCAGCACATCCCTGCAGCTTCATCGCAGCTTCACACCAGCTTCACAGCAGTTTCCAGGCGCTGCAACCCTGCAGCTGAACTGACCGCCAGGTGCATCAGGGTCATGATGGCCACAATGGGGTGCACGACGCGCTTCTCAGCAGGCTTCTTGGCGGCCATGTCGGCACGCACGGGGCACTCGGTGCACCACGCCTTGGCGGTCTCCACGGTGAACCCTTCAGCACCGTGGACCAGGCGCGGCTGGCCGCCTGGTGCAGGCATCAGCTGGGTGGGCACGGCGTGGTGCAGCTGCGCAGCAGCGGGTGGAAAGGGAGCACAGAGGTGTAGAGTGCGGGGAGCGGAGGCAGCCGGTGGCGGCCGCGACAGGCTGTACAATCGGCTGCCTCGCACAGGCGCAATGCTGCAGTCTGCACCACCACCATTGAGCACGCACGTGGTGGAACAGGCGGGCAGGGGAGTTCCAGCCCTGGCCCTGGATGCCGTGATGCTTGGCGAAGAAGGCGGGCACCTCCTCGGCGGCCACCACCAACACCTTGCGCGACACTGCGATGCCCAGCTCGTCGTTGCGGGACACCGAGCGCAGCAGGACTTCTTTGCCGTCAATTGTCTTGTCCAGATGGAACTGACGCAGCAACCTGTTGCTCAGCTCCTTGGGCTGCAATCGTGGGCAGCGCACAGCGGGGGATGTGTCCGTTAATGATGGGCACGGCATCAACAGTTCTGCCATGCCTGCTGCCCTCCTGCTGCCCTCGTGCTACCCTGCCCCGCTTCATCCAGCAACTCCAGCCCTGCTTACAGATACAGTATGCTCACCTCCACATCCCAACGCGGCAGGACCAGCTCAGCATCCTCCTGGTCCCCTCCCGCGCCCCGCCGCCGCCGCCCGCTGGCGGCAGGTGCCTGCGTTACCGTCAGGCCCTGCTGTGCCCGTTTGCGGCGCATGATATAATCGATTTGAGCAAGCGGAAACACATTGTGCTGGCGGCTGTTGCTCCAGTTGTCTTCCAGCTGCTGCTTGACTGCAGCTGCAGCAGCCATTTTAAACTGGGGGCGGGAGCGGGGCGCGGGAGGGTTCCACAAGGATGTGAGATGACCTTGAAGGATGTGGGAAGAGCGAAAACGTGATCAGGGGCCGCTACAAGCCGGGGGGTCCACGGGTGCAGAGGGCTGACGCAGCACGCAAGATGGTCACATGCCGGCGTGTGCCAGAGGGCGGCACGCCGGGGCAACTCACGGGGTGGGGCAACAGGTGTGGGGGAGTGCAAAGCAGTGGGTGGAGTAAGGCTAAGAACAGAGCGGGTGGGCAGACTGGTATCGCGGCGGCGCTCAGCACGACGTTTAGAGTGCAGGCGGGAGAGGCGGCGGCGAGGCGCGCCGCCGGCGAGTGCGGCGCCCAGTGGCACGCTGCGCTGAACCATCCGTTCCCCATCATCGTGATTCCCACAGCCAGGGCCACGCGCGCCACCCAGGGCAGCGTTTCGCAACGGTAGGAGCGGCCGTGGAGCAGCCCTTCATGCATGGACAGCTGTTCCAGGCGGCGAGGGCAGACCGGCCTTCCTTCTTCTACCCCATCCATTCGCGGCCGCATCGATCGCTTCAAACTGGGATCTCAGCTCCTAGCCCGCAGAGGCCGCGCGCACAGGTCTGCTCGCACCTGGCGTCCCCAGCCCGCGCTCTCTCGCTCCCTCCCGGCCACTGTGCATCGACCAGGTGTGCTGCAAGGGCTTGGCCGGGCCGGGCCGGGCCTTGTGAACCAGGCCCCTCGCGAGCGCAGCGGCGTCCCTGCAAGCGGCCGCCCCGGCCACCGCCCCGACTCACTTCCCGCTCTACGCCGCCCCGCCTGCCCTCCGAAGCGCAGCAGTGTCACGTCTGCGGCCACGTGAGGCCGCCTGCCCTGCCTCCGTGCCTGCCAGCCTCCCCGGCGGCAGCACCCAGCAGCCACGACGATGTCCGTCGGCGGCGCTCCGCTCCACGCGGCGGCCGTGCCGCTGCTGCTGCTGCTGCTGCTGTGCGGCGGTGCTACGTGCCCCCCCCCCCCCCCCCCCCCCCCCCCCCAGTGTCTGGAAGCCACCATCACCGCTGCATACATGCTTGGGACGAGCGCCATGCATGTGTGCAGCGGCAGGACCGTCACGGCGCTGGCCAAGAAGGCATCCGCCTCGGTGCAGGTGGTTTTCCGTTGGTGGGGAACGGTGTTGTCCCGCCGCACAGGCCCCCGCTGCGTCTGCCAGCACTGCTGTGCCCGCCGGCTGCATTTTGAGGCTGCTATGTCCAACCTGCAACACATTTTCAGGTCGAGTATGCCAGTGGCTTGGTGCGCGTGTTCGCGTTCCGGTTTCGGTTGTCTTCCACCGCCACCGTGGCCACGATGTTCATCCTTGCGGGCGCGCATTACAGCGGGCTGCGCACGGAGCCAGTTTCCAAGAAGTGGGCACGTGAGTGGGCCACGCGTAGAGGGCCGTGCAGGGCGCAGCAGCCTGGGAGAGCCGCGGACCAAGTGCGGGGGGCACACCCCTGCGCCACGCTCGCTCCCTCACTCGCCTCCTTCATTTCTCGTCTCTCTCTCCGTTCACCAGTGTGCCGCAGATGCATCGTCCTGGCGCATGGCACTGATGCGCACCTGCCCCTTCCTGCCGTCTGACCCATTCACTGCTCGCTCACCCCTCCTTTCTGCGCAGCCACCGACTTGGCGGCAGCAAGCCTGCGCAACATCACCGTGACAGCCACCCACCTCGCCAAGGTGGTGGCGGCCCCTGTCACCGCCAAGAACCCTTCCAAGAAGGAGTACAAGGACTGGTGGGTGATGGCTTTTTAGCGCTGCATGCCCAGCAGAGCTGCATGTGGCACCACAAACGCTTACCCAGCAGGCCCCGCACCGTTCACAAGGCCTCCACCTGTGCTCTCCCTCCCCTCCTGCCACTCAGGATTGCCGACCTCCCAGCGGCGGTGCGGGCGTGGGCTGACCAGAAGGGCATCCTGGCACCGCCCGCCAAGCTTGCCGACAGGGGCCTCGCGATGAAGCGCATCCACGGCTACTACACAGGTGCGCAGCCGTGGACTGTGCTGCAGTGCTGTAACCTGGCGGAAGGAGCGGTTACTGGCAGTGGCCCACGCATCTCCCCACCAGCCCGCTTCCCTGCCCTCCCTCACGCACATCTGCCCTGCCCTCCCTCACGCACATCTGCAGTGGCCAACAAGACGGGCGCGTTCGACCGCGCCAAGGCATCAGCGGTCGCCGTGGGCCGCTCCATCGGCGGCAAGACCGCGGGTGAGCAGGGGCTCGGCCGGGACTCGCAGGGCAGGGCGGCAGCTGGCGGCGTGCGCAGCGTGCACATCCTCCTCCTCAACGCAGCCCTGCCCCTGCGCCTGCGCCCCCCCCCCCCCCCCCCCCCCCTGAGCGCCACCCTGCCCTGCCCTCCCTCAGGCACATCTGCAGTGGCCAATAAGACGGGCATGTTCAACCCCGCACGCATACAGGCAGCGAAGAACTGTCGGGCATCTGCAGGTGACTGGGGACGTTTTGAACCGGACTTGGTTCGTGCAGCAGTGCATTCCTGTTGTGAAGGAGCTGCGTCTTGCAGGGCTTCGGTTGTCGCTCCCTGACCTCATCAGGCAACCTGTCCCTCCTTTCCCTGCAGACCCGCGGCACTGCCACCGTGTATTGATCGTGGACAAGCAAGGCACCGTCGTACACTTTGTGGACGTCATCGGCGCAGGCTCGTACCAGAGCAAATCGGCAGCTGCGAAGCAGGTGCACCTGGGTGCCCAGTGGGCTGTTGTAGGGTGGAGGGCTCATCCTAGCTGCTACCATCTTCTCAATCTCTACTCTACTCTACGGGACTTACACCCAGCGCCAAGGGCGTCGAAAGAGGAATAGAGAGCAGAGGGAAGCGACGGCGAGGGGCCCGCTGTGCATGCACAGGGAGACACATAACGCACTTGGATGCTTCGCCGCGCCCCTGGATGGTGCACTGCCACCCCACCCACTCCTTGCCGGTCCCTACCACACGCAGTGTTTAAAAGGCGGGACTGCTATGAAGTTCAGGCAGACTGGGGTGCCCAGCCGGGTTTGCTGGCCCGCATACCTCGAGCCGGCGCCGGTCAGCTCCGAGCTGGTGGATGGCCTGCGCGCCATCATGGGCATCTATGAAGCGGGACCCCCTCCGCAGCGTATACGTATCTGACGCTCCCGTCTGCCTCAGTGCTGCTCCCGGCAGATGCGCTGCCTCCATGTCACCCGCACCGTCGCACATGTCACCACCACCCCTGCTGTTTTAGAGCACACCCCCCCCCCCCCCGGGCCGCCCACCATCACCATCTGCTTACCCTTTGTTACGCCCTACATGATTTTTGATGCATTTACCCGGGTTTGATATGCTGGTCTCGCGGCGCATTCCCGCCCTACTCGACAGTACCTGCCTCTTGAGCGGCGCAGCGGCCTATTCCCTGCGTGCGCCTGGTGAGCGCCGCCTTGCACGCAGTCCCCTCTACATCAGTCCGTGTTATGCCCACGCCCATGTGCTGTAATCCGCACAGAACGGCGACCAGGCAGGCAGCTGTGGGCGCGGTTGGCGCCGCGAGAGAGCAAGGCGAATCGAAGAAGACTGTCACGCGTGGGTGACTTTTGGGGGAGATGCGCTGCAGCGGCGGAAATGCCAGCTGGCTCACCGCGGAGCGCCGCCGCTAAGACCCTCCCCGCAGGCGGCCAGTTAGATCAGCCTGGGTCGTGTGGGTGCTCATCAAGCATGATGTACAGCTTCGTCCAGCGAACTTGGTGGTAGACCTGCGGGCCGACCGAGCCCGCTGCCGAACATGGCCACGGCCGCCATAATCACCGTGAGGGAGGAGGAGGAGGAGGAGGAAGGGAGGAGGGGGAAATGGCGGGGGTGGGGACTCAAGGGATGATGCCACCGGCAGGCAGCAAGGCAGCACCCAGCTGCTACAGCACGGTGGCCAGCCCGGCTGTTGTGGGTGCCCCCCGCTGGCGCCACGCAGGTGCGCTCGGGCGGGTTGTGAGAATTTGCAGAACGACTGTAGAGGGGTTGCAGTACCGCCACTAGTGAACATTACGGATTTAGTCTGGCCGGCGCCGGCATGCCGCTTCGTCTGCTGGCTGTGCCGCGGTCGCCGCCAAGCTGCTCAGCTGCCTTGTCTCTGTGCAGCTGAGCGGGGTGACCGAGGCCTGAGTTGCAGTGCCATGCGTCCTGAGCCTCCAGCTCTTCCTCCTAGCAGTCGGACAAGCTGTGGGGAACGCCGCCGCCTCGCCACTGCTGCCGCCGCCGCCCGTCCAGACCCCAAACAGCTGCCAACGGCTGCTTGGCGCACACTATTTCCGTCTGATCACCCTTGCCTGCAAACCTGCAGGCCTCACGCAAGCATGTTCCCCTTCCTGTTTGTACGGGGACATGGCGCGACCCGGGTGCCGACCCCTCACATCACAACCCGACGCGTGCTGGCGTCAGCGGCGTAAAGCAACACCCAGCACAGGACGGAGCCCAGCATTGAGCCCAGCACAGCACAGCGTGTTCCACCCGAGCCACTTGGGCCAAAGTTTCCCGCCACGCGCTGCGCCAGACCTGCTGCCCGTGGAGTAGCGCCCCTGCAGCGGCAGCACGGCGCGACCAGTCAACTGCTGCCGCCATCTACAACCGTTGCAATGCACGGCAGGCCTGCATGCAACCGCTTGCAGCGTCTCCTCTTTGCAATGCAGCTGGCTTCGACGACCTGCAGTGAAAGCACTGGCGGCAAAGGAGTCAGCGGCACAGCAGGCTGGGGGACTTGGCGCTGGCGGCGCTTGCATGTGTGTAGCTCAACAGCCCGCTCCTCTCCTGCGCCGCCTGCGCCGCCTGCACTTGCCAGGGCTGCCCTCGCTATGCCGGCATGCGCTGCACCCACTGGACCTGCCTCTTTCCAGTTGTCAGGCTTGAGGACAGGTTACGGGTGACGCTGGGCTTGGTGCGGGGTGCGGGGGGGCAGAGGGGGCGGAGCGCAGGCTGGCTGTAGCAGCAGGGGGTGGTAGCGGTGTTGGTGTGGGCTCGCACTTGGTGCCGGCCCCCACGTGCTCAGATTACAGGAGAAAAGATCCCGAGGCCTCCCGGGTGGCATGCGCACCCCTGGCTGGGGTTAGCAGCTCCCCGCAGCACCGCGCCACACTGAGGGGGCGAAACTGCGCGCTTCAAAACTCGACGCGCTGGTTGCGCAGGCGACGGCGGCGAGGCTACCACCATGCTTGCTGCGTGCCACCGCCCCACAAGTTGCTCCTGATCATGTGTAGAGCATTTAGGGCCGACCAGAGCCGCGAACACTGCTACTTGCAAGCCGGGGCTAGCCTACCACCCACAACGTCCGCGCCACCAGCGGTACAGGCCAGTGTGACACCTTCCACGCGATTGGCGCTGCCCCCAGCTCCCCCGCGCTGACCTCATGACGGATTCAATGCAACTTCGATACGTTGTATGCGCGCAGCGCCTGCGGGCGTAGGCTTGAGCGACGGCCCGCGCAGGTCCGACGCGCAAAGCTTGCACTACAGCGGTGGGTCGGGCAAGCCGGGTTTGGTGGTTTAACAAGGCTCTCTGGGACGCGCTTTTCATTCGCTCCATCGCCGAATTTTGCCGCCCGTTCCCCCTTGCCCTGCCGCCGCCCCTCCCACACCTGCACCTGCCCGCCCCCCGGCCGCCACCGAGAATGGCCCGCCGCTCACCTCTCCTGTCCCTGCTACCGCTGCTGGGCCTGGCCAGCACCGCTGTTTGCGAAGGAGAGGTCACCAGGGGCGATGGCACCGCCTACTCAGGTGAGCAAGCCGCGCTTCAGCGCTGTGCCGCCGCCGCCCCGTGCGTGGGCACGGCTGGCGCGGTTGAAGCACGCGTTGGATGGCTTTGAGAGGCCCCCCCCCTCTGCCCTTGCTGACCCCCCTGCAAGCCAGAGGCACTTGCCTGGTTGCACAGCTGCTTCACTGTGCCCGGCATGCAAGCGCCCATGCCGCAGCTCGCCCCGCCGACCCGACCAGCGCCCCCCCGCTGGCACGCCGTCCTGACCCCTCCCCCGCCCCGCCCCATCCCGCAGGCAAGGGAGAGAAGAACAAAACTGGGCTGAATTATTGCCAGATAGGAGACCTGGACGAAAAGTGGGAGACGTACTACGGCGCCGTGCCCAGCCACGTGTTTTGACAGGGAGAAGCACTGCGGCAAATGCATCCTGGCGCGCGGCCTGGACGCCGGCGCTTCCGGCAACTGGGTCAAGGTGAGAGCTGGCCGGGCTGCTGTGGTCGCGCTGTGGTCGCGCTGTGGTCGCGCTGTGGGTGGCAGGGTGGGGCCTCTGATGCCTTGCAGGGCGACTGCCGGGCGGGGCAGCTGTTTGCTGGCACGCCGCTGCCGCCGTCGCCGGGCGGCACCGCCCCGCTGCCTCCCTGCCGGCCTGCCCTGCCCCCCCTGCCCCACCCGACGCCTCACTTCAACCTCTCTCCTGCACCTGCACTCTGCATGCAATTCATGCTCGTTGACGAGTGCGCCTCGTGCGAGGGCAGCGGCGACATCGACTTTTCGATCGACGCCCTCAAAGAGGTCACCGGTGAGCGCCAGCGGGGCGCGCCGGGGCGCTGGCGCGCGTGCCTGCATGCGTTTGGCTTGGCACGCATGGCTGCCTGTGTCAACGTGCCCCCCTGCAATGGTGCTGCAAGCCTGCCCAGCAGCTGGCTGGCTGGGGAAGCCCCAGAGTGCTTCGCCAGCTGGCGTGCACCCCTCCGCCCCCCCCCCCGGCCTGTCCAACCCTGCTGCTGCCCTGCCCCACCCGCCCCTGCCCCGCCCCCTGCTCACCCTTCCTCCCTGCTCCCCCTCTCTGCAGGCTTCACCTGGGACCGCAAGCGCATCGAGTGGAAGTTTGTCGACTGCGAGTCCGACACCAAGCAGGCGCTGGCCTCCATCACTGGCTGGGAGTGGCACAAGGAGAACCGCCGCATGCTGCGCGCGTAAGCTCCCCTGTGTCAGGTGCTCCCCTGTGTCAGGTGCTCCCCTGTTGGGCACGGCGCCCGCCCCCCCCCCCCCGCGTGCCCCACGCCTTGCTCGGCTCGGCTGGCCTGCCCTCCAGCCCTGCCCCTGGCCCTGTTTCTGCCGGCGCCGCCTCTGCAACTGTCTTGCCGTCGCTTGAATGGGCCCCCTCCCCTCCCCCTGCCGTCGTCCCCCCCTCCACCCTTTCATGCACGTCCCACCAACATGCTGGTCCCGACCCCCCTCGTAACCGCCATCCTTGCTTCCAATTGGGCCCGCCCTCTGCTCTGCTGGCCCCCTCTGCTCTGCACTGCCACCCCTGGCCCCTCGTGGGCACCCCTGCACGCATCCATGCCTTTCTGTACTCAGCCCCTACTGACTGGACTTCCAGTGCTGCGCCGCTGTGCGCACACGCGTTGGTTGCCGCTTTAGGCAGCCCTCGTCTGCGCACGCAGCGCCAGCCCTGCTCTGCCTCCATACAAGCACCCACCCACCCACCCGCCCCATCCTCCCATTTTATCTACCGATGTTCAATCTCCGCACCCTCCAATCCAGTCTCCCATCTGTTGCATCGCATGCCCCACCCACCCTCGGCTCTTCACTGCATTGCATCATGCACGTGCACACGCCCTCTGCCCCTTGGCTCGACCAGCAGCAGCATACATGCGGCTGCTGATGTAACCTTGGTTTGGCCACCTCTGACAGCAACCCTCTGGATTGCAGGGCAGGGCACGAATGTGCGGGAAAGGCTTCACGACTCTGCATGCCACACGTGCTCAGCTGAGCAGAGGGCCACTGCAGGTCAGCACTCTGCGCTAAGCGGCAGGGGCGTCGGCAAGTGTTCTGCGCCGCCGCCGCCGCGCCTGCCGGTGGTTGTGCGCCGCCCGCCTGGCCTGCATCCCCTAACTCGTCGGTCCTCAACATGTGAACCCCACGTCGTCCTGCTGCGCACCATGGGCCACAGGGCAGCAGCCAGCTGGCCTTCCCCACTGGCCGCAAGCCAACCAGCACCAGCAGGAAGGCGGGTGCCCGTCCGGCTTGCTGCATCACGTGCCGACGCACTATCCGGTTTGAAAGTGTTGACTGGCCGTAAGATTGGCAGCTAAATGGCGGCGTGCGGCGTCTGCTGGCGTTGTCTTGGGCGCTCCAGCACCGATTGCGCTTCAGTTTTGGGCCTCGGCGAAGTGACGTTGCGTTGGCATTGCGCCCAGTAGCCAAGCTGCGCGAAACTAGCTGACCTTGCTCGCCGCCGCCGCCGCTGCCGTTGCCGCCGCCGCCGCTGTGCTCAGCTGCGTTAAGTTTCTGCGCCATTGGCGCATAGCCTTGCTGTGCGCCGCATTAGCGCCGGCTTAAGCACCTTGGCAGCCCCCCACGCCAACTTGACAGCTTTGCCACACCGCCCGCCAAGCGGCTTCTCGTCAGCGCACCGCACCGCTCGCTCTCTGCCTCGACGGCTAGCAAGCCCCGGCGGCCAAGATGGGCGCCTGCGCGAGCACGTCCCACCCCCGGGTGCGGCGCAGGCGTTAACTAGTTGTGGCCGATGGCCGCCCGATGCCCAATACACGCGCCGCACCTTCCTGGCTCCATCCATCTCGCCGCACCTTGCTGCTCGCCCCACCAACCACCCCCCTGCAGGGGGGCGCCAAACAGGCAGCCGGCAGGCCGGCAGGCCACGCGGGCGAGCCGGCGCCACCGGTCCCGCCGCGCCTGTCCCCGCCAGACCCACCCGACAGCGAGCGGCGCGTGCCGGGCGCCCTGTCCCCCGAGGACGAGCGCCGCCGGCTGCAGGCAAGGCGCCTGCCGGGCCTGTGCTGCCTGTTCGGGTTCGGGCGGGTGCCACCCGACACGTGCAACCCTCGTGAGCTGCAAGCGAGCAGTGTGCTGCGGTTGTGGCGGGGCCTGGGGGGAGCTGCACGCTCACATTGCCCGCCTCGCGCTCACCCTCGCGCAGGCAGTCTTGGACTGCAATGCGCTGGGCGCGTCCGCAGAGCGCTCGTTCGGCGCCATCACCCACCTGCTCTGCTCCGTCTTCAAGGTGGCCGCTCCTGGGGTGGGCCCTGCCTGCACCCCACCCCGCCTGCGTGCAGCCGAGCTCTACCCTGGGGCCTGCCCTCTCCGCTGCCTTGCCGGAAATGTTCTTTCTGCTTGCTGCGATGCATGTTCAAGGCAGGCTGTTTGCGGCTGTGATGCGTAAGGACTGCCGTGCTGGCTTGGTGCTCCCCAGTTGCACACGTTTCTGCCTGGAACACCTGTTGAAGCTCTCACTCTGCCTGCCTTTTGGATCCCTGCCAGCAGGCGCCAATTGCGGTGGTGTGCCTGTCGGGGGAGGGCCGCCTCTGGTTCAAGTCCATCATCGGCCTGCATGCTGATGCTGGTGCGTGGGGCAGGCAGGTAGGGCGGGGATCGTGCTTGGCGACCCTTAGCCCGGCTGCCGTGCCCCGCTCGCGTCTGTGCATGCGCCCGCGGTGCCGCTGTCCGCCCACACGCTTTGGTCCCACGGTCTGCTGCGCACGCCATCTACGGTATCGCGGGACCGGCATGCATACGAGGGCTGAGGCCGGCACCTTTCTGCCTCAACACCCATCCCGTTGCTTGTGCGCCTTCTCCCTGCCTCGATCGGCTCAGCGCCCCTCCACTTCCCGTGCCAGCACACTTCCTACGACACCTTCCTGCGTCTGCCTGGCGGCCACACGCGGTGCTTCTTCCTCTCCCACCTGCCTGCGCGCCGCATGTCCCATCTTCTCCCGCAGGCCAGCGCCTGCACCCATTCTGCGACGTCCTGCTGCGCCTGCACCACCCCACGCTGCTGGTTGTGCCAGACACTCTGGAAGACTCGCGGTTCAGGCACAGTGACGCGGTGCGTCTGCCTGCAAGGGCGCCGCTGCCCTGCCAGCAAAGCGCCTGCACCTTGGTTGACCCACCGGCATGGCCACCCGTCACATGCCTTAATGAAAAAACTGCCTTGACAAGTTTTGGGGCTGTCTCCCTGTCTCCCCACGAGCAGGTTGTGGGTCCGCCGCATGTGCGCTTCTACTGCGGCGCCCCCCTGATTTCCAGCGAGGGCCAGGTGCTGGGCTCGCTGGCGGTGCTGGACATCAAGCCACGCACCATGCCGGCGGGTGCGTCGCGCCGCACCGCGCTGTGTGTTGTGCTGTGGCGTGCTGTGCTGTGATGGACGTGGGTCCCTGCCCGTGCCCCCCCCCCTGGGTGGCCGTTCACAAGTGTCCCCGCTGCTGCCTTTTCTTTGCCCCTGTAGAGATTGCCAACCTCGTGTGCCTGTTTGCTGAGCTTGTGGTGCGGGAGCTGGAGAAGGAGCGGGTGAGGCCCGCACGTGCATGCGTGTATGAAGCCAACGCTGCATGCATTGGGGGTGGGCGACCGCTGGTACGTCTCCATGGGAGGGGAGGGATGGCGGGGTGAGGCGCCTCAGTCCTCAATGTGTCTAGCGATCTCCCTTTTACAGCGCTGACCTGGCAGGACTGGCAGCCCACACCACGACTTGCGCGGCATGCCTTGTTGTGCCATGCTGTGCTGTGCTGTGCTCCTTTTGAGTGACTGCAGGTCGAGTCGCTTGGGCGGCGGCACCGAGAAGCACAGCAGCCGCTGGGTGAGGCCGCCGCTGTGCCTGCCGGCCCGACCCCTCCCTGCTTGCAACCCTTTGATCATCTTTGTGGTAGTTTGCGGCCATGCCCGCACATGCGTTTACACGTCCGCATCCCTCGTGGATCCCTTGCGCGGCAGTGCGCTCCGTGGCATGCTTTGACGAGCCTGTGGCGCTGTGCGACGTGTCCAAGCCCGGGTGGCCCCTGCAGTATGTCAACTCCCTGTGGTCCGAGAGGCTGGGTAAGCTCGGTCCCAGCCTCCGATCTGCCTGGCCTGCCCCAGCGTCGCCACTACCGCCGGCGACGCGGCTGTTGCCGCTGCCACCACTGCCGCTGCAAAAGCAGCTGTGGACACAGCCGCCGTCGCGTCCGCTGCTGCAGCGGTGGCTGGCTGGCTGCTGCGGCGACGGCTTGGCAGTGGGCTCCCCGCAGCCTCGCTCAACGCCCCTGCCTGCTCTCCAGCCGACACGCATTTTCCCGCTGCCTGCCTGCTTCCTGGCGGCCGGTCCTGCCAATGCACCATCCCATCTAGAACCGGGGCTCCACATTCGCCCCCCTCTTGCCGCCTGGCTTCCAAACATCGCAGACGCCGACCGCCTGCTCTCCAGCGGCGTGTGGTCGCTCTTCCACTTCAGCTCCCCCCGCAATGCTGCCCACATGCTGTGAGTGCCCATCCTGGCCTCGCAGCTGCTCACCCTAATGGGGCATGCTCACCAGACCCCAGCAGGGGGTGGAGGCTCAAGGCAGCGCGCCCTGGGTGCATGCATGAGGCAGGAAGCCAGGCATAGCCGCTTGGGCTGGTCAGAGGAGGGACAGCACGGTGCCACGCCTCGCCCCTGCGCACCTCCCTTCCGTCCCTGTCGCACCTTGTCGGCAGGTATGCTCGTGCTGCAATAGACGAGCTCAAGCCCTTTGCGCTGCGTGTTGCGCAAGGTGGGAGGGAAAGGGCGGGGCGTCGCTGCGCCCGGGCGGCCGGCAGGGTGTCACATGTGCGCCAGCCCCTAATTCCTGCGTCGCTCAGGAGCTGGGCCACCCCGGTCCCCGTCTTTTTTTGGTCAGATGCCCTGCCGAAGTCGCCGCTGTCCTGCCTCCCGGGGGCGCTGAGCCACCAGCTGCAGCCTCATCGCTCTCTACGCGTCTGCTCTCTTTCTGCAGGGCCAGCTCCAGAGACCGGCATGCTCCGCTCTGCCAGCGTCGAGGGGCCGGCGTGGCTGCTGGAGTGCCGCCCAGCCACAGCAGACCACCTGACCCCCAACGCACCTCAGATCTCCATCCCCAGCCTGCTGCACCTCGGCTACCAAAGTGAGAGGGCGTTTGGTGTGTGGTGCACGCTGCTGTGCAGGCCAGCAAGGTCGTGCGCAGTGCGGGATTACCGGCGCGGTGCATGCCGAGAAGCCAGTGCAGCAGCGGCACAGCTGCGACCACTCCAGACACAGCTCTGCCACTGCCTTGCGTGCAGGCCTGCGCGCCGGGGAGGACCTTGTTGCTCTCCCCACCTCCCTCTACTTTCTTATCCTCAAGCCGGCGGCAGCAGCACCGCCCCTGCTGACTCCGCCGCCGGCGCGCGCCGAGCTGCTGGTGCAGCTGGCGCCGCAGGCGCAGGCAGGGCAGCCCTCAAAGCAGGCACCCCTGCAGCTGGCGCCGCCGCCGCTGCGCGTGCGCCCTCACAGCGGCGTCGCCGCCGCCACGCCAAGCGTCTCCCAAGAACCACAGCATGCACAGCACTCACGCCACACACAGTTCCAGCTGGAAGATGGCACCGTAGTGAGCATTCCGGACAGCCCCAGCGAGCTCTGGGCGCCGACGCCATTCTCCCTCCCGGTGCGACCCTGTGCGACGTCACACTGCCGCTGCCGCCACTGCCGCCCCTGCTGCCGCCGCTGCCGCTGAGTGACGGTGCACGTATGTTCCCTCTGTGGCCTCCTCACGCGCCTTGCCCCTGCTGTGCCTGCTGTGCCTGCTGCGCCGCAGAATCATCCTGACGAGCTGGCAGGCCTCACCCTCGGGCCGTTGATTGGGGCTGGCGCGCATGGCAAAGTGTACCGCGGGATCTGGCGCGGCCGTAAGGTGGCTGTCAAGGCAAGTGGGGCCGGCGGGGCGCGGGGGGAGAAGACGAGTTCGAGACGTCTGGTTTGCCTGCTGCAGCAGGCCCGTCAGCTGTTCATGACCGACAGTGTTTGTCACTTACTTTGCTTCTTCCATGCCGTCGCCAGATCCTGAGCTGTGTGCTTGCAGGCGGGATGGAGTTTGCCCGTGACAGCGAGGCAGGCGTGGCTCTCGAGGCAGCTATCAGGTCGGTGCGGTGGGCAGCAACGCGCCAGCAGGCAGCAGGAGACCGCAGGTGCCAGTTCGTGTGGTGTGCTGTGCCCTTGCGCTGCGCTGCGCTCTGACGTGCTGGGTGCCTCGCCACGCGCCTTGCGTGCTCCGCAGCACGCAGCTGAGCCATCCAAACATTGTTCGCATCCTCACGGCCGCCGTGCATCCGCACGTAAGCTTTTGCATCGGTGTGTGTGTGTGTGCGTGTACGCGTCGTGACAGGCGTCTGCAGCTCTGCGCGCCGCCTCTTGCTGCGTCGCCTGCCAAGCAACAGCAAGCACGACGCCGGGCTGGGCGCTCCTCGTGGCGCCGCCACCGCTGGCTTGCCATCCAGCCGTGCTCTCCTCTGCAGAAACAGGAAATGGACAACGGGAAGTTGCATCAAGAAATCTGGTTGGTAGAGGAGGTGAGGGGTGCCTGGAGGGTGCACGCAATTGCGCGAGTGGGTGTTTGCAGGCGCCGTACAGGCCTACAGGGTTTGAAATGAGGCCTGCCACAGTGCCAGCAGCTGGCGGCCGTGGTGATCGACGGCGGATTGGAAGACGTTGTTCAGAGGTGCATCAGGAGGTGCGGTCGGTTGAGCCTCGACCTGAGGAGGCCAGCGAGGGAGGCTGGCAGGCCTGGCAGCACCGCTTGCAGCACGCCTGTGCTGCACTGGGTTTCGTGAGTGGAGTTGCTGCGCTCCCGGTGCCTTGTGCCTGTACTCCCCTGGCAGTACTGCGATGGCGGCACGCTCGGCGATGCCATGGATCGAGGCTGGCTGCGCGCCTCCTCTGCTGCCTGCTCACAGCCAGACCTGGCCAAAGTGCTGCACACCGCTCAGGTGCACGCCAGCGGGCCAGCAGCAGCCATGGCAGCAGGAGGAGGTGCCTGCTGCTGCCGTGCGTGGGCAGCTAAAGCCACCCTGGGCTGCCGTTTGAGCTTACTTACGCGGCTGCGGCCCTCAACCCGCCGTGCGCACAGGACGTTGCTTCTGCCCTGGCGTACCTGCACGGCCGCTCCATGCTGCACGGAGATCTGGCCCTTGGCAACGTGCTGCTGCACTCTGCTCCAGACGACCCTCGAGGGTCCACAGCAAAGGCAGGCTGAGGACAGGGGCTGCGTGTGCGTTTGTGCGGGCACCCTGCTGGCGGGGGTATTGCTGCATGCAACTCGAGTTGGCAAGCGTGCTGCTGCATGTTGCCTCCCGGTTGTCAACCCTCGTTGGCCCCAAGCTCCTGCAAACATGGAGGCGATGGGGCACTGCATGCTGCGTGCCCCTCCCCCACGCTCCAGACTGGGGTCGTGCAGGCGCTGGGACTGGACTGGGCTGGCAGGCAGCGGTTTTCAAACCTCGGCAGCAGGGCAGCGTCTGAGCACTCTGCGTGCGTCCCATGTCAACAGGTGGCTGACTTTGGCCTGTCGCGCGTGCTGAGCGCCGCCGCCTGCCAGACATCAACCATTGGCGTGGTCAGGCGCGCCTGCTCAGCAGGCACCACCCGACTGGCAACAGCCTCAGAACTTGCGGCTGCTTGCCGCTTGCTGTCGTTGCCGCCGCCTCCTTGTGCCGCTTGCTGCCGCCGGCGCCGCTACTGCTGCTGGTGTGAGCGAGCCGCTCCCTGCCACTTTGACGTCGGTCATAGCCCAGTGAGTGGCCCAGCATGATCGATCACGCCCATACCTGCTGACCCATCCCTGCTGGCCTGCCGCCCACACCTGCTGGCCCCTCCTGCCTGCCGCAGCCACATGCCTCCAGAGATGCTCGAGGAGGGAGAGAGTGTGGTCATCAGCCCCGCTGTCGACCGATTCAGCTTCGGCGTGCTGCTATGGGAGGCAAGTTGCGGCGAAGATGTGGTGGGTAGACGCATTTGCGCAAAATAGGATATCCTCTCTCTTCCCAACCATGTGCGCCCGCCGCCGCTTCTGCAGATGTACAGCGGCGAGCGCGCGTGGGCGGGCTGCCGCACGGCGCAGATAGTTCACGCCAAAATTGTGCTGCGCCAGCAGCTGCGAGAGCTGCCGGAGGGCTGCCCGCCCGCGTACAAGGCACGTGGGCGCCTGTGCCGCTGCATGCCGGCGTGTCGCACCCGCAGAGCGAAACCAGCAGCACAGCGTGCACTCTCCAGCCGCAGGCCCCGCACCTGCTGCCCATCGACGCTGGAGCGTGTTCAGAGCTGCACGTCCCCATGACCCTGCTAAGCGTGCCACCTCGTTAACAACCCCCACACCTGCTTCCCATGGACGCAGGAGCTCGTGAAGCGCTGCCTATCCGATGACCCTGCCGCGCGGCCCACCTTCCCAGAAATCGAGGCGTCCCTGGCGGGCATGCTGTGCGTGGCGGCAGAGGGCTCGGCCAGGGCAGCCCCCCCGGCGCCGGCCGGCGGCTGAATGCACGCCGCCCATGTCCCTTGGCGCTGCGCGAGCGCTGCCTGCTGCCCTGCCGCCTGCACAGTATCCACATTTCTGGAATTTGAAAATCATGTATTCCGTCAGGTGTTGGCTAAACCGGCTAGTACCTGGGCATGGCAGTACAGCTGCAGTGCACTGCGACGGCGGAGGAGGCGCAAAGGTGCTGGCTGCCGCTGCTCGCCTTCCAGCCCGCCAGCAGCAAGTCCTTTCCATTCTTACACCGATGCAGAATCTTTCAGGCGGGGCGACAGCATTTGGGCGCACGGCACGGCTTGTGGGATGCAGGTGAGATCTCCTCAAGGGAGCTTTTGGCGGTTGGGCTGCGTGCGGTGTCGCTGCGCGGCGCGGCAAACGGCAGCCCTGCGCCGCGCAGAGCACGCGCGTGAGCATGATGAAGTCATTGACTCTCATGTGCGGTCGAATGCGTCCTCCATTAAGTGTCAGGAGCCCACAGAGGCGCCTAGAACAGCAGCACCGGCCCAGCCGACGCAGCATACGTGCAGCATGCGCAGCGCGCCGCTGCCGCTTACTCTTCTTGCCTTGCCCCGTCTTTTGCCTCACTTCACGGCAGCGGCGCTCCTGACATCGCTGTTGCGCTCCCTCCAGCTGCTTCCTGGCTCGCCTGCGACCAGCGGAAGCGAGCGCAGGTGAGGCGCGCAACCGCCATGGCAGATCATGCGGCCGCCGTCCCCCCTCCCGCCCGAGTCCAGCCAAACCATCGCGCTCGCCTTGGTATCTAGCACGATACTCCAAGCAGCACAGCCGTGCCACTACCCAACCGTGGATTGGCCGCATCCGCACCTGCCGTCCCGACCGCCCTCCTTCCCGCAACCCTCCGCAGGGCTCGATCATCTGCGCCACGGTGTGCGTCATGGCGCGGCGGCAATGCGCGCCCGCGCTCAGCGCAGCGGTGCTGTTGCTGGCGGCGGCACTGGTTGGCGGCGCCGCCGCCATGGAGACAGGCTCCGAGCTGCCTGGCAACCAGGTCTTCGGCGCCATCCCCAACCTGGAGAGCGAGCAGGAGGCGGAGGCGGCGTCCATCATGCTCAAGGCCTTCTCCTCCATCGCCAAGGAGATCAACACGGGAGAGCCAGACGACATTGTGTTCTCTGCTTCCGCAGAGGTCACTAGCGTCAACGCCAGCGCGCTGCAGGCCAAGGTGGGTGTGGGTGCCAAGGGTCGCTGCTGGGGTTGCATGCAGTGTGGAGTGTGGATGGCTCTGGAAGGCGGGCGGCAGCGGCGAGCGTCCTAATCCCCCTACCAGGCACCTGAATGGGGCGGGCTGCGTGGGTACTGTGGCCAGCAGGGAAAAGCAGCAGCCAAGTGGCGGCGTAGACAGCAAGCGCTGTGAAGGGGGCACGGCAGAACAGACGGGGTGCGTCAACGCACGCGTGCATCCATGCCCACCAGCGCTCCCCCCGCGCCCGGCCCCCTCCCTGGCCTTCCCTCCCCTCGCCTCCCGCTTCTGTCCGTGTTGTCCCCCTCCCTGACAGTCCCTCCCCCTGCGCTCTCCCTCCCTTCCTGCCACCTCCACAGGTCATCGGCGCCGCCATGGCTCGTTGGCAGGCGGGCGTGTGGGACGCTCCATCCAACCGCGGCCTGAGGGTCAGTGCCGGGGGGGTGGGGGTGGGGGGGCTTCCGCCCAGCATCCTATCGCACATTGCATTTCCCTTCACAACACCTGTGCTGCATCCCCGTAAAGAGTTTTAACCGATCTTGAATGGCAGGGGGGAGCGGCAGACAGGGCGCGCCGAGTGCTTGGGTGACTAACAGATCCGAGTCGCACCCCTTCCGCCCCGCCTCCTGAAGGCTGGACGGTTCGAGATGTACGAACGCACGCACTACTTCCAGATCCCTAAGGACCCCATCGGCACGGTGCGCACAGCCTGCGTGTGGTGGTGGGGGAGCAGGCAGGCAGGCAGGTCCAGCGCCTGCCTGCTCGTTACCTTCCATGCGCTCCCCGCCTCGCCGCCACGTCCTCGCCTTTGCCCTCGCTGCATCAGGCACCGGCCCCACGCGCCCCCGCATCCCGTCACCAAACTCCACCCCGTCCCCACTCCCTCCTTCGCCCTGCAGCTGATCATGCTCCACGGGTGCTACCACGACGCCTCTGGCAACTGGCCCTACCACCCCACGCTCTGCCCAGAGTGCTTGGGTCTGCCTGAGGAGGTTGCCCACGTCAAGGTACGCCCCCGTCAGCCAATAACAACGTACGTGGCTGTGCATGTGGCATATCTGGCTCTCCAGGCGGTGGCGTGGCAGCGGTAGCGTGCTGGCGGTGCCCGACCACCCACTGTGAGCTGCCCGCCTGTCGCACCTGTCCCATCCCAATTTGCAGATGGCGCTCAAGTACGGGTTTGCTGTGTTTGCTTTGGAGTCACGCAACCGCAGCCAGCACGGCCGCTGCTTCTCCGCCTCCTCCAGCTGGGAGACCTCCGACATGTGGCAGGCGCCTTACATCATCCAGGCAAGCGTGTTGGCGTGGCGGGCGGCTGGACCCGTGCAGCGGCGGCCGACCGCCACCCGCCCGCACGCTGCAGACTGCCTTTTGTGCAGACAACCTACATTCACCTCGTCCCGCCTGCCACCCAGCCGCTTGCACTTCTCCACATTGTGTACGTCTCCGTACTGCAGAACTTCCTGTACGAGAAGAGCCTGCAGAACTTGCCCATCTACACCCTCGGCATCTCCGCTGGTGAGGCGTGTGCACCCTCGCACGCTGCATTCCCCGGTTTCGGGCCACCTGTACTGATGCGGGGCTGCTGCTGCTTGTGCGCCGCTGCTTGTCCGCCCTGTGCCCACGGCAGGGTGGGGGCCTGCTGCTTGGCTCCCACCTCTGCCTGGCACCAAGCTGACCAGTGCCGTGTGCAACCCGTACCGCCGCAGGCGCCGCCTTTGCCACCAAGCTGCCAAAGGCCTTCTACGATGCCAACTTTGGTGGCGTGATCAAGCTGGGCGGCATCATCTCAGGTGATGGTCGTCAACCCCGGCTCATGCCGCCTGGCTCGTGCAGGAAGGCTTGCATGCAGGTGCAGGTCCACTGCCCTCCCCATGCCCACACCTCTCCACCCACGCCGCTCTGCAGAGGTCAACGCCCCCGAGACCTGGGATTCATGGGGGCTCATCCACCGCAACGGCAGCCTCAAGTGGCCCGACTTCCCGCCTGTCGCATTCATCGCTATGGAGGTGAGACTTCTGTAAACTCTAGCTTTTAGCCACAGCGTAGAAACAGGGCGAACCAGCAGCTGCTCGCGCGCCGACTGAGCGACTGTGCGCACCCCCCCATGCGCTCTTGTGGCATGCAGAAAGACGACAACACGAGTTGTGCGCACCCTCCCTGCACCAACACGCTGATCCGCGCTCGGATTCAGGACCTGCGAAGGAACAACATCCCCTCAGACATGCTCATGGTGCGCGCGCTGTGGTTGCCGCGCCTGCCTGCCTTGCACCCCACGTGCAAACGCACTGCCTGCTCACCCCCCCTGCCCATCCATCTGAAGCCCCTGCTGGCTCTGCGTGGACTCGGCATGCATTTGAGTAACCGAATGGACATACTTCACACATTCCTCCTGGCAGGTCAAGCCGAGGCCCATCGGCCCCTTGTACTTCTCCAACCGTGCGCCCACGATCACAGCAAAGCAGGTGGGTGGGGGGGCCGTGCACGGCAGCACAGCAGAGGGCTGCATGGTTGAGCAGGCACAGCAGCTGGGGGGGGGGGGGGGGGGGGGGGGGATGACATGTGAGGCGGTGGGCCGCTGGAGTGCTGAGTGGGAATGAGCAACAAAAGCCCCCGCCCCGGCCACCCCTTGCTGCAGAGCGCTGAGATCGTGAAGGCGATGCAGCAACTGGGCCTGCTCGACGCAAACGGCTGGCTCAGGGACGACCCTCGCGTCGGCCAGGGGGTGAGCTTGTGCGCAGCAGCGCCAGCAGCCATCTAGCGTTGACTTGGTGCGGCCTCTGCTCTGCGGATCGATGCACGCTGGCTGCACCTGCCATCACCTCGAGTATCTCGTTGTTCTGGATCCCTAGTCCTCGTTGCAATCTGTCCCCTCGTCTTCTGTGCGTGCAGCGCCGCGGCAGCCCGCTGTTCAAGTGGAACCGGCGGCTGGTCGAGAAGCTGCCCTGGATGCACATGGACACAAAAAAGCTGAATGTCAACCCCATGCTCTCCGTGCTGTCCGACCGCTCCGCCATCTTCGAGGGTGAGCCGCTGGCCCGTATGTGCTGCCTGCCCGGGAGAAATGGTAGCGCCGGCGTCCTGGCTGCTGCCTGGCTGGCCAGCTCCTCTGCCAGCCCCTGCACCCCCCTGCAAGCCAGTACCCAAGCAATGCAGTCGCGCACATGCTTGCTCACGCACACCCGCACGCTCCCTGCAGAGATGAACGTGGCCTACGCCATGCACGAGGGCGTTGCAGACCACATGGTACCCTGCCTCTTCTGGCTGCGCTCCAAGGGCAAGCTCGACCTGCAGTGGCTCAGCAAGAAGTTTTCGACCGACAGGTGCAGCGCGCACCGCGCGGTTGCCACCGCTGCCGCTGCTGCCCTTGCTGCTGCAGACTGCAGGGTGTGGTGTCGATGCACACCGTGGTGCCCCTGCTTCAACAACTTCATTACCCCTTCCTTACATGCGTGCTCCTGCCGCAGGTTAAGCGCCATCACGATGCAGCGCGAATACCCCGCACCCTTCCCCCCCATGCCGCCGCCGCCCAAGCCGTCGCCGCCGCCACCCACGCGCCCGCCGCCGCCAAAGAAGGCTGCTGGAGGCGGCGCAACGGCGCAGGCCAAGCGGTGAGCGACCGACCCTTTGGCGAGGCGCGCCTTGCAGGCAGGCCTTGCAGGCAGCTGGCGCCGCCCAACTGCTCCTGGGAGGCAGCTGGCGTAGGCAGCTGCAGGCTGCGCCGGCGGGAGTGCACAGGACGCAGCACGACACCTGCAAATGTATCCAGCACTGACGCTCCCCTCCCACCCCTCCACGCCAACCCCCACGCACGCGCGCAGCCCACCCCCACCCAAGAAGGCAGCTACCGCGAAGCCGGTGCCGACCGCCAAGCCGGTCCCCACCAACAAGGTGCGCAGCAAGAGGGAAGGAGGCGCCCCTGGGGGCCCAGCGTGGCATGCAATGCCTGCTTTGGTCTTCGAGGCAGCAGCATGCAAGGGGGACGCGACCCGAAAGCACACCCGACCGCCCTACCTAACCCCGCAGGCACCCCTCCAGCGCCCCGCGCCCAAGACTGTGGGCTGAATGAGCGGCTGAGGGGTCGCTCGCCCCGCGGCGCTGCGCCAGCTGTTGGTCTCCGTCTTCTTAAGGCCGACCCTCATTTCTCGCTGCTTCTTCTTTGTGCACACCCTTGACAGATAGAGAGACCGCCCTCCACTCCTTCTTCTCCTTCCACTCGCCTTGCGCAAACCCCCTCCCCCTAGCTAGCCATGTGCCCCCCGACCGAGGCGCACCTTTTGCCTGCTTTACCAGCCCTTGCTTGCTCAAAGGACGCACTGCCGGCGCTACCACGCCCCGCCCCCGCCGTGCATCACCCACTCCCTTCCTCCCGACCGTACAGGCCCTGCAGAGTGCCGTCAGTCTGTTCCCCCCCTCCTGTAAGACGTGAGACAGTCGCTTCAGAGATGAGCGCGGCGCCCCCTGTCGCATCCATCATCCGTGAACGCTGCACGGGAAGCGCAGCTGATGCGGTTGTTCACACGTGGCCGCAAATGCTGCGTGCCGTGGAGCAGGCGAGCCGTGCAAAAGAGGCGGGCGGGAGGGCGCAGACGGTGGCAGTGCAAGAATCATTGGGAAACGAAGGGCAGGGGCGAGATGGGGCCAGGGAAGAGCAAGCAGTCATTGAGGGCAGCAGGGCAGGGGGCACGGTTGAGACTTTCTGAGGATGTCTGCCTAGGAAGGAGCGAGGGACGAAGGGATGGGTAGAAAGAAGCACGCGCGTTCGTTCTAGCGTTCGTTGTAACGGAGTGGGGGGCGCAGCGCCGGCGGCGGCGCGGCGGCGCGGCGCTCAAATCGAGGCTATATCTGCTTGTGGGGCATTGATATGCGCCGGAAACATCATGAGGAGAGGCTTGAAGTGCGAACCAGTTGCTGCTGTAATGTGTGTGTTGGTGTGTGTGGGGTGGTGGTGGTGGTGGGGGTGTGTGTGTGGGGGGGGGCGGGGGGCGGAGCGCCGAGCGTTTGCTTGCTGCGAAAAACGCGAAAAGAGGCGGAGGCAAGTAAGCGGATAGGACATGCTGGGCGGGCGGCTGCCAAGCCGCCCCTGCTCAAAGGGCTGCCTTCAGAGAGAGAGGCAAGCCCTGTCGGATGCCCTGTGCTCCTGCTACGAGTGAAGATGAGAGAAACAGAGGGGCTGCTGCTGCGAAATGCCGGTGGTTGTGAAAAGGCTGCGTGCTGCGGCGCGGTGGCTCTCAGAGCTGCAGTGCCGGCCGTGCCGGTGCATGCGACACGGCAGCAGGGCGTGAGGCGAGCGCAGCCCTGCTGTGCGCTGCCGGTCGCTCAGTCGTTTCCCACACCAAAATTGTCGTAAATGTCGCTCGCTTGGCTGAGCACGCTCTCTCGTTGCACGCTGCTGCCGCGGCTGACGCCGCGGGCGGCGCCGTCGGTGCTGCGCCGCGGAGCATCCAGGCTGGCGCGCCTGCTGCCGCCTGCCCGTGGCGTGTACCCGCTGCTGCTGTACTGCTGAAGGATCTGCTGCAGCGTCATGCCGCCGCCGCCGCTGCTGCCACTATTGTTGCCGCCGCCGGGGCTGCCCAGGCTTGCCATGGGGCTGAGCGGCGTCCGGCGAGACAAGTTGATCGCCAATGGGCTGCTGCCGTAACCGCCGTACGGGCGGCTGCCAGGGCTGGCCGTGTCTCGCCCGCCTGGGCTGTTGCCGCGGCCACTGCCACCCGGGCTGGGCGGCTCCTGCCGTGGGCGCAGGCTGATGGGGGAGGGGGGCTCGTAGCGGGGTACGAGGCTGATGGGGGAGGGCGGCTGGAACCCGGGGTAGGCTCTGTCGACGCCGCCGGCTGGGTGCGGCGACTCGTCAACGTCGCTGTACTCGGGCTCATAGTCGTTTGCTGGCAAGGGCACATGAGGGCGGCACGCGAGGGCGGCACATGAGGGCGGCACGTGAGGGTGGCACATGGGACGGCGCCACACTCGAACTCGTGTCAGCCTGTCGTGAGCTGCCAAGGCCGCTGGCTGATGACACTGCGGCAACTGGTCGTCGAGAAGGGCATGCAGCAGGGGCATGTGCACGGGGCATGCGCACGGCCGGCACAGCGCCTGCGGGCCTGCAGCAATCTCTCTGAACCAGCTGAACTAACACTCCTCCTCCCTCCCCCTCCCCCGGCCCCTCCTCACCTGAAGGCACCAGCCGCAAGCGCCGCGCCGGTCCCCCCTGCGAAGGCGACGGAGGTGGCAGCGACGCCGAAAACGGCTGCTGCGGCGACGCCGCGCCTGCCGCCGCAGCCGCAGCCGCGCCTGCCGCTGGGCTGCGCTTCGCTGCGCTCTCCAGCGCCGCCACGAGCAGCGGGGAGGCGGCGACGGCTGGGGGCAGCGAAGTGGCGGGTTCTAGGGGGCCGCTGCTGGTGCGGCTCACCGGAGCGGAGGAGGGGCGGGAGGGGCCTCGAGAGCCGGCGCGGCTGAGCGCCTGCAGCAGGTGGGGAGGGAGGGGGATGCACGGCGATCCAGCAGGGTGAGTGTGCCAGGCGTGAGAGGCGTGTGCAGCCCGCCTTGTTTCAAACATCGCGTTCCCTCCTGGCACGGCCATGCCGCACGCCATCCCACCCCGCAGGCTCGACTGCCACCGCCACTGCCTGCAATGCCACTGCCACCGCCACTGCCTGCAATGCCGCTGCCACCAACGCCTGCCGCTGCCACTGCCACCGACCTGTGTGATGACCGCCGCTGGCTGATTCAACAGCATCCTCCGAAAGTCTTCATAGCTGATGCAGCGAGACGTGGCGCCAGAGCCGGGCGCCGTGCCGCCGCCGCGCGCCGCCGCCGCCGCCTCGCTGCCTGCCGCCGCGGAGGGCGCACGACTCACAGAGGCTGCTGCCATGAGTTGTTCCGCATCCGACTCGTCCATGCCCACGTCACGCAGCACCTGGGGAGGGAGGGCGGGCGCACAGGCGAGAGATGCAGCGTCACAAGGGGCCATCCAACATGGACATGGCAGACACAGCTGCCGTGGGGTGCTTTGCATCCGCGTCCGTCCACTGCCAGGAGGAGGTGGATATCCAGGATGCAGGCGCTGAGGTGCACAGCAGGCGGCGGAAGTAGGGCATCCCCAAGCAGGCAGCGGCAGCCTGTGCAATGCAACACCCGCGTTCTCAACCCTGCCCGCCCACCCTCCCACGCCCACCTGCACTACGTCGCTCTCCGTAATCTGCCCAGACTGGTTGTGGTCGAAAAAATCGAATGCAGCACGCACGTGGCTATCCGTCAAGTGCTGCTCCTCCAGGCAGGCTGCGGCAGGGCGTGGAGAGGGGTGGGGATGGTGTGAAGGGTTGAGCAAGCGCAACGGAGAGGCGGCATGGCGAGACGGCGGCAGGAGAGCAGCCAGTGTCGTGACCGTCGCTACGGAATGCCGCCGTGCACGCATGGCGCACACAGGCCATCCACCGCCGCCTGCACACGCCCGCCCATGCCCCCTGCCGGGCTTTATTTAGGGTTTAGTGCCTGCCAGGAATTCGTCATGCCCAGCTGCGCAGGTATTACACACAGGACAATCCACTGCCTGCCTAAAGCCCCCCCTACCTGCCAGGAACTCGTCATACTCAATCACTCCATGGTGACGCACATCTAGCGCCTCCAGCAGCTGCCTCAGCTCTGCTTCTCCCACCTGAGGCGGGGAGGGGATCGAGACAATGAGAGGATCGCAGCAGCAGGAGATGGGGGGTCGTAGTTGGCAGTGCAAAGGGAAACTGGCTGGGGAAGAACGCCCACGGGCGGCTGGTGGAGCTGCACCGGCTGGGCCTGTGCCACGAGGTACTGCAGCCTCCGTGCCCCTCCACGCCCCCGTACCTCCTTGCCCATGTGCCGCATCGCCTCCTGCAGCTGCTGCATGCTGATGGTGCCCGTGGCATCCTCATCCAGCGCTTGGAACAGGTGCCGCAGGCTTTCCACCTGCACACAAAGCCAGTTGCAACGGCAGGCGTCGTAAACCAAGAGCGGCGCAGAGAGGGCGCGTGCGCAAGCCGGAAACATAACAGGTGCGGTGGCTGTTGTGGTTTGCAACTGGCAGTGGCAGTCAGGTTTTCCCGTGATTCTGAGCAGCTCACTGCCTGCCCCAGCGGCGCGGCGCACCTCGGAGGGCTGCATGTGCTGCGCGACCACCAGCATGGCCAGCTGCTTGAAGCCGTTGGCGGCTGCAAAGGGACGACGTGGCAGGGGGGCAGGACCAGCGGTGACGGCAGGCTGCGGCGCGACCCAGCTAGCCTTGCCAAACCGCGCCAAGGCAGCACCTGTTGTGGCCAGCGGTATCCCACCCCGCGTGCAGCCGTGCCCCTCCGCACAGGCTCCCCCAAGGAGCCACACGCCGCCCTGCAGCAGCTGCGTGCACGCCTCGCACGCACCCGAAAACTGGCGCACATCCTGCATCCATTCGTCCAGCTCCAGCGGCTGCGAGTCCTGCCCGTTCATTAAAAGGTCCTGTGGAGAGAGCGGCAGGACGGGCAGTCGGTTTGAGAGTTGGCAGTTACAACCTCGCGTTGGGCGGGCAAGGGCGCACACCGCGTGCCGCTTCATGCTGCGTTCTGCAAGCGGCAGAGCACGGTCGGGAGCAGGGGCGCGATCCTCACCGCGAAAGACTTGGAAGACACCATGCCCTTGTTGTCCAGCGCTCCCTCTCGGTGCATGAGGCGCCCCAGCGTGTCTGCCTTGATGCTGTACAGGTGTGGAGCATGGGGGAGGTAGGCGAGGGTGGGGGAAGGGAGGCGGGCAGGCAGGCAGGCTGCGGGCGCGGGGTGGGAGGGCACGCTGAGCCGCAGGCAGCGGCTGCGGGCGGCAGCCATGGCGGGCAGTGTGCACCGCGCCAACCGAGCCCATCCGTCAGTACCTGATGTTGCATTCTTCTAGCGCCTGCTGCAGCTCCCCCAGGGTGATCAAACCGTCCTTGTCATCGTCCAGCTCAGCTGCAGCACAGCACGCACAGCAGGCAGGGGGCGCAGAGGTCAGGAGCGGGTGAGATCCTTCATTTACTGCGACGCGGCGCCTGCTGCAGAAGCAGCGGCAGCAACGACGGCACCGACCACGGAAGCAGCAGCAGCGGCAGCGGCGGAGGCAGCAGCCTCAGCAACGCTGGCAGCACAGCGGATGTGGTGGCAGCAGCGGCCGTAGCACCAGCTGACGCGGCAGTGGTAGCAACAGCACACAACGAACTCACAGAAGATGGAGTTGACTGTTTTGGCGGTCAGCACCTTGCGCTGGTCCAGGGCGGCAGCTATGAACTCCTCCACACTGACCTGCGGCAGCGGGCGGCGCAGAGATGACTGGTTGGCATGAGCAAGCGCTCCTTGCGGTTGGCATGAGCGAGCACTCCCTGCCAGAGCGGCACACGCGCTGCGCTCGACGCAGGCAGGCCACGGCGCGGCGTCACCCAAAGCAGTGCTCGGACTGCAACCTCTTGCAGGGGCGACAGCACCCCCTGCGGTCCACCCACCCACCGTGCCCTGGTGCGCCAGGTCCAGCCCCCGCAGCAGCGCCACCATCCCCTGCTGCTCCATGTCCAGCCCGGCGTGCTGCAGCGCCACGCCGAGGTCGTGCATGCTGATCTCACCGTCCGCGTCGGCGTCGATGAAATGAAAGATCTGGAGGGAGGGCAGCGGGGGCGAAGGGCGGGGCAACGCGGCATGGTTGGCAGCAGCAGTCGGGCATGGCGGCAAGCGCGCCTTTGCACTACGACCTCCTCGTTCCTGACAGCCCACACGCAACTCAATCCACACACGCATGCTCAATACACGCGTGATTGTGGAATACAAGGTAACACAAGGTAACACAAGCGGGCGCACCTTGCGGAGACCCCCAATCTCTTCGTCGCTCAGGTGGTTCGCGGCGATGGCCATGAGAAGGCACTTGACCCGGTTTTGGTGCGTGAAGTTCTGCAGGCGGCTGATGATGTCTGCAGGGCAGGCAGGGGCGGGCAAACGGAGGGAAGAGCGTGCAGCGTGATACAACGTGTCGGGCTGTGGGCGGGGCCGTGTGTTGCTGTCGGCTCCGGCCTCGCCTTGACCTGGCAGTCCCCCCCCTGCGGTCTGCTGGGCTGTGCAGCCGGTGCCCCGCCCCCTACGCACCCATGCTGAGCGGCACGTCGGCCGCCTTTTCTGTGATCCAGGGGTGGGTGAGCCCCTGGCTGACGGCCATGCGCCTGGCTGGGTCCTTGTCCAGCAGCCGACCCACGAAGTGCTTGGCCGCCGCCGAGATCTGGTGCCAGGGCTGGTAGTCGAAATCCTGGGCGCACAGAGGGGGGCCCGGGGGGGGGGGGGGGGGGTTGTGAGGCATGCATGCAGCTGGAGGAGATTGGGTGGTGGTTCGTTGGTTGGTCCTCGCAAATGCGTGCGACCATGTGTTGCATGCGCGCTTGGCCGCCGGGAATGCTTCTGCGAGCGGCAGTGCTCTGATTGCTTGCTTGCTTGCATGCGTGCGTGCTGGGCTTACCACTGGCTTGGTGAGAATACAGTGGAAGATGACTTGGTCCGAGGAGCCCCAAAAGGGAGGGAAGCCTGCAGCGAGGGTGGGGAGAGGGGGCGGCGCTAGTGAGGAACACGGGGGAGGGGGGGGGGGGGGCATTGCCACAGTGTGTGTGGACGGCAGGCGCAGCAGCGGCCTGGCCATCTGTGCCCTGTTGCATCAGAGCGGGGGGATTGGGCACAGTCGTGCATATGCGATGGGCCCTGCACCCTTGAGAACGCCCTGCACCAGGTTAGCTACTGCCGCTGCCGCTGCCGCTGCCGCTGCCAAGCCAATACACCCACCTGACAGCAGGATGTATGTGATTGTGCCCACACTCCAGGCATCTGCCTCGTAGCTGTACGCCCCCTTGAGCACCTCCGGGGCCACATAGTAGCTGGATCCCACGCAGCTGCAGGACAAGGAATGCAGGCGAGGGGACCGAGGTGTGCAGCAGGGCAGGCTGGGAAGCCGGCGGGCAGCAGCGGCGCTTCAGCGCTCCCCCTACACCAACCTGCACGCATGCACCTCCACACCGCCCGTGTGCTCGCTCGCCTGCGGCAGCTGCCCTCCCGCTCCATGATCACCATGCACACAGCGCCGCGCACCTGCGGCAGATGCCGTCCAGCTCCACAAACTTGGAGAGGCCAAAGTCGATGGCGCGCAGGTTGTCCGCCGACAGCTCGCCCTCCCGCAGCAGCAGGAAGTTCTCTGGCTTCAAATCTGCGGTGGTTGAGAACAAGGTGGACGGTTGGTTGGGATAGAAACATGCGTGCTGTGGGGTGCGTATGCAGCCACCCATGCAGCATGCAGATCAGAGGGAGGCGTGGCGTGCAGCGTGAGGCGCAGCGCGTGTGCAGGCGGCCCGCACTCGGCGCTCTCAGAGCGGCGTGTGGCAGTTACCGTTTGTTGCCATGCGCCAGCCGCCCTCGAAGGCAGCACGCAGGCCTGGGCATGTATGCGCAGCCACCGGCGCGCAGCTTCGCACCCCCCGCTCTCATAATCACCCCAGCAGACCATCCATTTAGCCGAACGTGCAAGACAGCGCTGCAGCAGCACGCTGTGCGCCGCCTCACCCCTGTGGATGATGCCTTTAGAGTGGCAGTGCTGCATGACAGACAACACAGCGGCCGTGATGGACGCCGCGTCGGCCTCTGTAAAGTGCTTGCGCTCGATCACCATGTCGAACAGCTCGCCGCCCATGCAGGCCTCCTGTGATCCAGCGAGGCGTGGAGTGGGCGCGGTGGGGGGTGACATGCTGCCGACAGATGCAGAGACGCAGGCAGATGCACATGGTCCCGCACGACTGGAGAAGCTCTCGCAGCGCTCGGCAGCCCCCTAAGCAGGCAATTTGTAAACCCACCATGACGATGTAGAGGTAGGAGGCATCCTCCCAGACCTGCAGAGAGGGGCACGGGGAGGCGGGGGACGCACAGGCGGTGAAACTGCCGCCGCAGGGCGCTGCCGCCGCAGCGCCTGCCCGCGCCGCACGCCCGCGCCTGCTCCCAAGACCTCTCAGACTGCCGCCGGCACGTTGCGCCACGCGCGGCGACTACCAGATGCTTCTGTTGCCTTCCCTGTGCCCCCGCTCCTCACCTCGTGCATGTCGACGACGTTTGGGTGGTCTGACACCGCCGCCAGAATCAGGATTTCCTCGCAGGCCAGGTCCCTCTCGTACTCTGGGTGCAGCTTGTCCAGCGCCTTTATGGCCACCAGCTCCCCGGACTTGAGGGAGGAGCAGAGGTAGGTGACGCCGTAGTGACCGGTGCCCAGCACGCTGCGGGCAGGGGCAGGGGGCGTGCAGGAGAGGGGCGGGCGGTGTGGCGGGCGCGGGCGGGAGCGAAGCAAGCGGCGGTGCTGCAGGGGCGCGCCTAAAGCTTGCACCTGCCCGGCACCCGGCAACACTGCTCCTTTAATGACCGGATGTGGGTGCCTCGAGCTGGCATGGCTGCTCACCGGAACGTGCCCGCAAAACTTGCACGGCGGCGGCGGCGGCTGAGAGTGCCCGCCAGGCACGCGCTGCCCAGCTCGCCCCTTTTGCCTTGGGCTGCTTACCGCATGAACTTGTACCGGCTGTGCGGGTCTCCCATCTGCCACTGCTTGCCGTGCAGCCGCTCGGGAGGAGGCACCTCGAGCGGGCCCAGCGTCCTGTTCGCGGGAGAGCGGGGGGCTCCTGGGGGCCCCGGCATGTTGCCAGGCAGGCGTGGAAAGAGGGTGGCGAAGGGGTGCGGGCTTGTCGAGCAGCTACCGAGTTGCGTGCGGCGGCGGCGCTCTCATTGGAGGCCGTATGCTCGATTCCCGACACGTGAGAGTGGACGGTGTTACAGCAGTGTTGAAACAAGAAACGGGGAGGGCGCTACCGGGTTACGGAAGACCGCCACGCGTTGCTGGCAGGCTGGCAGCCGACTGCTGTTCCAGGTTTGCTCGATCGCGGCATCAAGTTACGCAGGTTTAGCAGCGCGCAGCAAATTGCCCGAGCCTGCACTTGCAGAGCCCCAGTCCTGGCCGCAAGTTTCGTCGTCCAGCGGCGCAGACGACGAAATGACAGCCATCCCGGGGTGCTTAATAGGACCAACCCTCCTGCAGCGGCGCAGCAGCGGCGCAGGGCCGCAAGCCCCTTCACCCACCGCTCCCAGCCGCCCTGCCACACGGCGCCGCCCCCTGACCCTGCCTCAAGCAGCATCAGATGGTGCGTGTGGGATGCATGCTCAGCGCCAGGGCTCTCGCCGCCGCCGCCGCTGCCACCGCCGCTAGGGCTCCCGACCGCCGCCTGCTCACGCTGCCGTGGTTCTCACTCCTTCCATCCCCTCTCGACGCCCTGCTTCTCAACCAGCAGGCGGCGCAGCAGAGGCGGCTCGCAGCAACCTGCAGCGTGCAGAAGCCGAGTACAAGAGCCAGCTAGATGCGCTGAAGGCGGCGGCGGGGCAGGCCAACGCCGACGCTCTTTCGGCGGCGGCCGCCGCCGCCTCGACCTCTGGGCGCCTGCCCGCCGACGGCGCCGCCGCGGGTCCTGACGCCGGGCTGCGCGCGCGGCTGGAGGCGGCGGTGCAGGCGATGCAGGCGGGGCTGGTGGAGCGCGACACCGAGGTCCGCCTGCTACTGCTGGCGGCGCTGTCAGGCGAACACATCCTGTACATTGGGTGGGTGGGTGGCAGGAGGGGTGGGGAGGGAGGGGTCAACAGGTGCTCCTGTCGGCGGCCATGCGCTCTGTCTAGGGGGGGCACAAACCGGGCGCAGCGCCAGGTCAGCGCTTGACAGCCTGCGACAGCCTGTCACTGGTGGCCTGCGTCGCTCCGACGCCCCCTCCCACTTCGCACCACCGTCGCGCCCCCCCCCCCCCCTCCCCGCAGGCCTCCGGGCACGGCGAAGAGCGAGCTGGGGCGGCGGCTGTCGCGCCTCTGCAAGGGCACCTACTTTGAGCGCCTGCTCACCCGGTTCTCGGTGCCCGAGGAGCTCTTTGGGCCGCTCTCCATGCGGGCTCTTGAAGAAGACAAGTATTGGCGGCAGACCACCGGGTGAGCCCAGGGGGCACGGGGTCAGGTGCACCTGCCGCTGCGCGCGCCAAGGGAGCAGTGGCGAGCACGGGCTGCCTGCCGCGAGCGCCCGCCCTGGCGCCGCACCTGTGCGCGCCTCTCCCCACTCGCATGCCCCCACGCCTCCTCCCTGTTTGTGTCGCCTCCTCCCCCAGCTACCTGCCTGACGCGACGGTGGCCTTTGTCGACGAAATCTTCAAGGCCAACTCTGCCATCCTTAACACCCTGCTCACCCTGCTGAACGAGCGGCTGTTCGACAACGGCGCGACGCGCGTGCCCGTCCCCCTGCTGTGCCTGGTGCGTATGCTGTGCCCGTCCCCCTGCTGTGCCTGGTGCGCATGCTGTGCCTGGTGCACGCGCTGTTATGGAGCCGCTCGGTCTGCAGGCTGGGCGCCGGCAGCGGGAAGGCGGCTCTGGCGCTGCCAAGTGGGAAGTCTCCTGGTAGCTGGCAGCTGCACCCGGTGGCCAGGCCCGCTGCCGCGGACGCTCGCCTGTGCGTTACGACCCCTCCCTGTGTGCCCCTCCTCGTACCCTCTCCGCCGCAGGTTGGCGCGTCCAACGAGCTGCCAGAGAGCGAGGAGCTGGATGCGCTGTACGACCGCTTCCTGCTGCGCCGCCAGGTGTCGCAGGTGTCGCAGGCGGGCCTGCTGGAAATGCTGTCCAACGGCGGCGGGCGCAAGCAGGTGCGGTGCGGCCGGCGGGGGGTCACGGCTTGTTGCGCAGGCGGCGCGTGCCCGTGCTGCGGAGTGCGGCGGCGCCGAGGCGTCAGCCCCTGGGGCAGAGCCCTGCGCGTAGGAGGGAGTGCTCTTGATCGTCGCACTGCTGCTGCTGCTGCTGCTGTTCTGTGCGCCGCCCACCCATGCTGTGCGCTGCCCACCCATCCGCCCCTTTGCCGCCCTCCACGCGCAGGCCCTTGCGCTGCGTAGCCCAGGAACCGCCCTGGAGAGCAGCGACGAGGACACGACGTTTTTCTTGACAGGTGTGTGGTGTGGGGGCGGGAGGGCGGGAGGGGGAGCGGCGACGGCGGCGCTTTGCAGAGCAGGCGGCGGCGGTGGACATCTCAGCATGCGCATGCGGGTGCATGCCGTGGCGCTGCGCTGCCTGGCGCGCCCATCCCCTGACCCCTTCCCTTCCTTGCGTTCAATCCTTCACTTGCGGCAGATGACGACTTTCAGAACACGAGGGAGCGGGCGCTGGATGCGGTGGAGGTCCCCCCCTCGGTGCTGCAGCTGATAGCAGACCTGCGCAGCTACCTGCAGGTGCGCCCGGGGAGGCTGCTCCCCGGGGGGCTTGCGCGTGCACAGGGAAGAGAAGACAGGAGGATGGGCGCACATGCCGCGGCCCAACCAGCTCCAGTACGAGCAGGCGCAAGCCAGCCGCGCTTGCAACAGCCCAGCCAAACACTCGCCTCTGTCGGCTTGCTTGCGCTTGCAGGACAGGTGCAGGCGCTTGTAGAACTGCCCCGCCAATTCCCCTGCCGCCTCGCCTTCCTGCTTGCTTGCAGGACAAGTGCGAGCCGCCTGTGTACGTGTCGGATCGCCGCCTCGTCAAGGCAGTAGCCCTGATGCAGGTTGGTGGCGCTCCAAAAGCAGGCCAGCTGTCGTTCTCGGCGCATCGGTTGACACCTGCCTTTGCTGCCTGCTCGCTTGTGCCGCCCTCCCTGTGTCCCCATCGCAGGCACCCTCCCTCCCGCCGCTTTCCACCCTGACGCAGGTGGCAGCCTACACCAGCGGGCGGGGCCGCCTGGCAGAGTACGACTGCCTGCTGCTGCGCCACGTGCTGTGGCAGCGGCCGGACGAGGCCGAGCGCATCTACGACTGGCTGCTCAGGTGGGTGTTGGCGCCGGACGTGGGGAGGAGGGGCGGCGCTGGTCCTGGTCAGGCAGGGGCAGCCGAGGGGCAGGAGCAGGGGAAGGGGCAGCGCCGCGCCTGCGCTCGGCGCACGCTGTCCGGGCGCTGGCGCAACTGCGTGCCGACCAATCCGTGGCCCCACCAACCCTGTGCGCTGCAGCAACCTGGCGTCCAACGACGGCATGGCGCAGATGCAGTACCTGCTCAACGGCATGTTTGGCCGGGCATGCAAGGTGCGGCAGTTTGGGGGGTTGTGTTCTGGCGTGCAAATCGGCCTTGGCTGAGCTGCGGTCACTGCGGAGCACCCGCTGCAGGTGCAGCACTGTTGGACGGCACGTTTGGCATGTGTGGCTGCGCGTGCCCAGTGCAGGCATCTGGCTGGGTGCCGTTGCATATGCAGTGCACGCGTCGGACAACGCCAGCCAGCCAGCCCGGCAGCCAGCCTGTCTCACACGCGTGCTTGCTGCCGCTGCCCCGATCGTCCTGCTGCCAGGCCATCGGCAACCCTGCCGCGCTGGACAGCCTGGCAGGGGAGGTGGGGGACCTGCGGCGCGCGCTCACCGACAAGCTGTCGGGTGGGTGGGGCTGGCTGGTGGGAAGAGCGGGGCTGGGGGCGCAGCAGGGCGTTGCATTCGCAGCTCTCTCCGCGTGACCCTTCTCGCACGGGAATGCTCCTTTTGCGTTCCTCAGCTTCCCCGGCTCGCCATGCGACCACTTGCCCTGGACCCCCTGCCCCGCCAGGCATCTACGCCACCATGAACGAAGGCTTCCCCGCTGTGCTGGGCAACCTGTGGCTGGGGCAGGACGAAGCGCAGGTGCGCCCGTTGCACTCCCTGCGCGCACTGCTGCTGCCGCCCAAGCGCTGCCCAAGCCGAGGGCATGCTGAGTGGCCAGCAAGCCTGCTGCCCTGTCCCATGCATGCAGTGCGAGCGGCCGCTCACACGTCGGTTGCCACTCTGCCCCTCCTATCTCTCTCTCTCTTTGTCGACATCCTTGTGGCTCCAATACCCTCGCAGGCGGTGGCGTCGGCGCTGCTGCCCAAGCTTGAGAAGACTCGGAAGGAGGTGGGGGACCTGCTGTTCGAGGTTGCCACCCTGGAGGTGAGTGAACCAATCGATTGGTTGCATTTTGCATGCACAGTTCCAGGGGGGGCCATCTCAGGGGCCCCACAGCAGAGGATGCGCAGGCTGCGGGTTGGGGGCCTGCAGTAGACGGGTGCTGTGGCGTTTGAGCAGGGTTTGCTGGTGCTCGAGCACCATCCGGCGGCGCACGACCTGCCCAGAAAACCCCTTTTGCCCTGGCGCGTGCTCTCGGCTTTTTGCCCTCCGCCTCCGCCGCTTCCCTCAACAGGGCCAAGCCGGCCCTCTGTTGCCACGTTTTGGGGGACAGCGTTCCGCGACAGCCACACAAGCTCTCTCGCCTGCCAACCACGCCGTTTAATCCGTCTCCCCTGCCCGGCGCCGCCCCTCTCACGTCGTGCAGGTGGCGCTGCAAAGCAACGCCAGCGCCCTTGACCTGGCGCAGCTGCTGCCGCAGCGCTGGCACGCCTTCCTGCGGTGATCCCACACACCCCTCCACACCCAAGGTACTTACACACAGCGCTGCCCCGCAGCGCTGCCCCGCGCCCCCGCTGCCTATCCAGGCACGCTGAGGAAGCCCTGCCGAGCGAGCCTGTGCCAAGCCCACCTTGCCCCCGCCGCACACCCGTGGCGCCTGCCCTGCTTGCTGCTCCGCCTCAGTACGCTTTCAGCCCATCGGGGCCTACACGCCGTCTCTTAGGCACGATCAGAGCGATACACGGCGCACGTTTGCAAAAGCAGTGACCAAACGCCACCGCCCGCCACCACTGCGCGCAGGTGCTTGCGCGCCAGCGGGCGGAGGCGGTGGTGGTGGCGGAGCTGATGCCGGCGCGGTGGGCCTCCTGGCTGCGAAACGCGCCGCAGGAGCAGCTCAAGCCGTACGGCCAGCCGAGGGCCATGCCGGCAAAAGGCATGTGGTATTGACGCGATGCCCAGGCGCCGCGCCGCGCCCAAGAGCTGCTCGGACGCTGCCTCCCCGGGCGCACCAGCGTGCACCGGCCTTTGCGCCTCGCCCGCAGGCCGCCTTTCCTCCGTCCTTCCCCCCTCTACCTCCCCGTTCGGATCTCCTCTCCTTCCCTCCTGTTCCCTGCGTTTCGTCGCCCTGCTGAACCCGCCTGCCACCCCCGTGCCCCGTGCGCGCCCCCCCACCCCACCCCCTGCCACGCCACGAGCAGGAGGCGGTGCTGCGCGGCGTGCCTGCTGTGATCCTGGCAGAGGCCATGCCCTCCAAGTGGAGCGACTTCATCAGGAACTCTCCCATGGATGCTGTGCGGCCGCTGGGCACCACGCCGCTGCCAGCCAAGCGCTTCTCCTACTCCTCTGGTGGCTCCACCGCTGTCTATCTCCCGCCGCCGCCGCACCAGCCCGGCGACGACGGCAGCAGCGACGACGACGACGAGGACGACGACTGACGGCAGCATGCTACGGCAAGCGGCGGACGTAGGCTCTAGTGATGTGCTCTGCTGCGCAGTTACCACCTCTGTGTGTTTGTCCGCTTGCGATGCCCTGCTTGCCCGTCCCTTGCACGTCCTGCCCTCGTGTATGCTTCCGTTCGCTGTGCGACGCCGCGTGCTCCGTACCCCGCCCTGCGCCACCGCTCCCCCTGCCCTCCAACTCCCCTTGAGACTGCTCTATCTTATCAGTGCGCCTTGCTTGTCTGTTAATGTGCAATGAACAGGAAATAGGGATGCAGGGCTGGCCGGGATGCAGTGAGAGAGCACGAGGGCGGCCGTGGTTCGCCGTGAGGCACAGGAGCGGCGGGGCGACGGCGGCAGGGAGGGTCGGTGGGAGCCCCAGGCGGCTCTGGAGGCACGATACGTTCATTGAGACGCGAGAGAGTGCCCCTGCACAGCCGAGGCGGCGGGACAGAAACGCGCGCAGTCGAGCCTCCCGCAATTGGGACGCGATTCGAGCGCCTAGAGCTGCGAGTTGCTCTAGCAGATATTCCGAGGTGCTTGAAACAGGCGGTGACTGGCTGAGACGCTGCCCGTGGCGGCATCGGCAGGCGAGCAGGCACAGCGAGCGGCAGCGGCGGCTGACGGAAGTGAACTCAAGGTTCCGTCGGCTCTCTCTCTCTGTTCCTGCTCGCGCTTGCTTAGGTACCACAAAGCATCCAGCAGCGTGATTGGCGAGCGAGAGGCGCGGTGCTGCCGCACGGCACCGGCTCTTGGAACCGGCGGCTGGCCGGCGCTGCCTGCTGCAGCCATGCTTGCTATAATGACGAGGAGCAACGGCAGGTGGGCCTGCTTGAGAGGCAGAGCGGGATGCCAGTCCAGCCTGCGAGCTGCTCTCGCGTCGTGTGCTACTTCCGCCGCCGTCGCCACCGCCGCCGATCGTCACGCTGCGTGGCCCCTCCCCTCCCCTCCTGCAGCAGCAGCAGCGGCAGCCCGCGGCTCTTCTCCGAGGTGCACACCGACCGCGCGATCCGTCTGCTCACGCTGGGCCTGCTCTGCTTGGTGGCGGCGATGGTGTGGAGCATCCGGGCGCGGCAGGTCGGCGCCGGCGGGAACCTCGCCCTGTCCACGCCTCCGTTCGGCGTCACGCCGCCGCCGGCGCTGCTGGTGAAGGCTGTGCAGGCAGCAGCGGACGCCGAGTTTCGCAGAGTAGGGAGTGCCGCATCTGCGCAGTCCTTGGCCTGCCTTTGCTTGCTGCGCACGTGCCACTGCCGTTACGGGACCAAGTGCACGACGTGCTGCGCATAGCCATGCCTTTTCCATCTGCTTTCCCACTGTCGACATCCCCTGGCTGGATCCGTGGCGCCAGCGCATGCTCCTCTGCCCCAGGCCCGCACATGGGCACGCAGCTGACGCACGTGCCCGGCTCCCCTTGCGCAGGGCAAGCTGAAGTCCTGGCTGGAGCACATGCCGCAAGCAGAGCTGCATTACGCGCTGGTCAACGTGTCACGGGAGCCCTTCCTCTACGGAAGCATCCTGCAGGACGAAGACTCGTACCAGGTCGGCAACTGCTGTCGCCGCTGGTGGGGGGTGGGGGGCGGGGGTGAGGGTGCTGCTGCTGCTGCCGCCGCCGCTGCTGCTCAGGCTGACGCTTGCTCCACGGACCCCCCTTCATCTACCATCCACCTGCTGTCCAACGTCTCAGGTGCGCAACCCCAACATTTCAGCTTTGGAGCCAGGCCTGACCGCACTGTGGGTGCACCACGCGGCAAAGTGCTGCGCAGGTAAGCTGGCCTGTGGCTCGAATCATGCTGTGCCGGCGGCAAGGGCGGCAGCTGGCAGAAAGAGCACGGCGGACAAGCAGGCGGGCAGCCCTTCGACCTCCAAGGCCTTGCCGACTGGCGTGCCTGCCTCCATCTGCCCCTCCCTCGTGCAGGCGGCGGCGCCATTGTTGACGTCGGCTCTCATTTTGGCTACTACTCGCTGTTGGGAGCCAGCATAGGCTGCACCTTTGTGGCTGTTGAGCCGGTGCCCAGGTCCGGCTGGCGCTGGTGCTGCCGCAACCGACCCGCCGCCGCTCGTGCGGCCGGTGCTGCTGCCACGGCCCCCGCCGCTGCTGTGCCGGCGCGGCTGCTGGCGCTGCTCTGTGCGTGCTCCACATCATGCCCACGCCCTCCCTGGCCAGGTACCGCGCTGTCCTGGAGAGCAATGTTCGGTTGAACGGCATGGAGGCGGCGGGCAAAGTGCTGCCCTACGCGGTGCGCGGAGGGTGTCGCAAGGTTTCCCCGGGGGCCAGGAGGGTTGCACAGCCTGCACGCACCCCCTTCCTCACCCAGGACTTGGAGGTGCTGCGCTTGTGTTGCCCTTGGCGCCATCGCATGCGTCTCGTTGGGCACGTGCCTTTCATTCAACCGCACTGATCAGGCACCCCTGGGCATCGGCCATTGCAGGTCGGTTACGAGGCTGCGACAATCACAATGGGCGTCCCAGCCAAGGGCAACTTTGGCTTGGCCCGAGTGCTGGATGCAGCCGACGCGGCTGGCAATGTCAGTGCTGGTGTCGCCAACACCACCGGCTGGCAGAAGCTTCAGATCCCTCAGGTGAGCCAGGCAGGTGTGTTGCTGACAAGCACACCTCCTGACAGGCATGGGCCGGGCCGTTGCATGCCCCCTCATGTGCTCAGATTTCGCTGCCAGGCGGTGCGGTGGGAGCTGGCGCTGGCAATGTGCTGAGGAAGAGCAGGTCGCCTGAAATTGACGCGGCGCAGCGCCGCGCCCGGCTGGGGGCCCTCAACCTTCAAACGCTAACTGGGTCGCTGGCGCCACGCAGAGGGCGTTAATCCTTCTGTATCATGCATTTCTTGTCGTGCAGCGCCCCATGGACGAGATGCTGGCAGAGGTTGCGCTGCCGGGCGACGTATGCTTGATGAAGATTGATGTGGAAGGTGGGTCGCCTGTGCTGCTCTGGTTGATAGGTCCAGCACGCGTGCGCTGTCCCCGAAGCTGCAGCACCGAACCCGTTCTCCTGCCCTCGCGCGCCAATCACACCTCGCCGCCTGTCTGCCCGCCCCTTGCCGCAGGGCGTGAGCCCAGCGTGGTGCTCAGCGCGCCCCGCCTCTTCAACGCCACCCGCGTGCGCCACGTCATGCTCGAGTTCAGCCCAGGCTTCGGAGAGGACGGCAGCCCTGGGCTGGCAGACATGCTGAGGTGGGAGTGCGTGGGGGTGGGCGTCAGGCTTCAAGCGGGTGTGCCATCCAGTGGGTGTGCTCTGGGCAGGGGCGTCGGAGCCGCCCTGCACGGCTGGCGCAGCAAAACAGGTGCCAGCTGCCCTGCAAGCACTTTGCCCGCACCCGCTGCCCGCCCTAAACCCACCCACCCACCCCACGCTGCCCTCCTGGCAGTCGCCTGCACGACGTGAGGAGGAACCAGGCCCAGGCGATCGATTGCAGCACCGCCTGCAACGCCGTGTGCCACCCGTCCACCCACCGGCATTCCGACGCGCACCCCCCTCTCAACCCTCGCAGCTTTCTGCACGACAAGGGTTACCGGGCCTGGGAGATCGATTGGAAGCGTGCCAAAATCGGGCAGCCAGTGGGAGCCATCGACCCGGCTGCCACCCAGGGTCGGCCCGTCGACATTTCCACTCACAAGGTAAGTGGGCAGGCCATCAGCACCCAGCAGTGCAGCGTTGGTAGAGCGTGGTGGCTCAACCCCGGGGGCGGCGTGCGGCGTGCCGCTTCCACACTAACTGTTGCATTGGAACGCCCCCCATTGCGTGGCTGGTTGGCACCTGATCCCTGTGCAGGCCCGCAAGGCGCTCATCGCCGCGGTGAAGCCGCGCTTCAACACTAACCTGTGGCTCAGCCTGGCGGACTGACGCGTGACCCAGGATGCAGAGCAACGCGTTTCGTCGCTGTCTGCTGCACGGCGGACCTCATGAGGCTGTGCGGAGCGGCAGGTTAGCCAGGGGCAGCGCCAGGCACAGCGGCAGCAGCCTTGAGCAGCAGGCGCAGCCTGGCCTGCTGTTGTGCCATCGCCTCGCTGCGCAGCCTCGCTGCACTGCCTGTGGTGTGTACCTCTGTGGCCCCCCATTTGGCCCGGCAGCTCCAACTGTATTATTGCAAGGCGTCGCCGTGCGCTTTGTAGCCTGGCTTTAAAAAGCCCCCCTGTGCTGCGGTGCCTCTCCGGCTCCCCTTCCCGGTGGCGTTACCCTCACTGTGATTTGCCGACCGTCTGTTATCGTGTAATGGCAGGCTGCCTGTGTAATGGTGGCACGCAGGTAGCGATGAATGCAAGGCCGCGACTTCTACACTGCTGCAGACAGCAGTTTATCGCAGCGCGTGATTTACACAGCGAAAGCTGCGATGGTTACATAGCGCTGCCTGTTGCTGCTGCTGCTGCTGCTGCTGCTGCTGCTGCTGCTGCTGCTGCGTGCGCCTGCGGCGGCTTCGTGCCCGCAAGCGAGCAGTGTACGTCCACAGCCACTTCCCCAAACGTTCAGGCTGCTTTGGGTCCCACTCAGGATAGTGCTCCTCCATTTTGTCAGAGTCAAAAATTTGAGATCGTTTTCATCATTGCCGCGCGAAGCGGCCTCAGAAGTCTCATCTGTGCTGCCGCTGGCATCAGACGTGCCGCCCGCACCTGCACACAGGTGGAGGGGCAAGGGCAGCGCTTGCAGTTTGCGCACGTGAGTGGAATCCCGAGGGCACGGGAGGCCAGGCCACAGCAGCTACACTGTCGTGCTACGCCTCGTAACCAGTTCCCTAGAGTCCGCTGCTGCCGCGCTGCACCTGTTTGTGGTCCGAGCCAGAAACACAGGGTCCGGCACTCACCACTTTCTTGCGCCGCTGCCAGGAGAGCACAAGGCACCAACCGCAGACTGCCGCTGCTCCACATCCGACTGCGCCTGCTGCTCTGCCTGCCCTTCCTGTGGCGGCGCCGCGTGGTCCGCAGCATCATGGCGTGGTGGCTGCTGCGCATTCGCTTGGCGGATCGGTTGCTGTGCCTGCTGCTGCTGCGCCTACTGCTGCTGCGCCTCCTCCTGCTGCTCCTGCTGCTGCTGCGGCGGCGGCGGCTGCTGCGGCTGCGGCGGCGGCTGATCGTGTTCTCCTCCTTGCTGCCGCTGGGCTGTTTGCTGCAAGCTAGCCGCACCTGCTGCCGCTGCCGCTGCCGCTGCCGCTGGTGCACCACCGCCCATGCCTTCAGCTGCCTGGCCGCCGTCCTCCGCAGCAGCCACCGTTGCCAGCCGTGAGTCTGCCAGCCGCAGGCTGACCTTGCGCGCAATGCTGCGGTTGCCGCCGAACAGGGGCAGCAGCTCCGCCTCGCTCCAGCTCAGCAGCACTTCACCATCCGGCTCCTCGCCGTGCGCTGCGAGGCTGGCCGCCGCCCGCTCGTAGCTGCGATCATCGTGCGGAAACACAATGGTGCTGCAGACGAAGGGGAGGGCGAAGGGTGGGGGGCTGGGGATCAACTGGCAGAGCAGCGGCACCGCGCAGGCGGGAAGCGGCGGGAACGCGGCGGCGGCAGCAGTAGCACCGACCAACCACAATCGCCCACCGCGCTGCCCCCAGCCCTTTAAAGTCGTAATACGATAACCGACGCACCGCAGCCACTCCTGCACATCGCCCCACCGCGAGTCGGGACTGAGCCCGCCAGCCAGGCCGCCCGCGTGCCGCTTCATTACATGCAACGAAGTGAAATACAGCTCAAGCGAGGAGCTGAGCAGCGACGCGAAATGGCATGCTGTAGGCCCCGCTGGCGCGCCATGTGTTGCATGTCGGCAGGACTGCCTCGACACGCCGCCGCCAAGCGAGCCGCTCCTGCATTTCTGCAGTTCTCCCACCCACTCATCTTCGAGATCGGTGTACCATCTCATCTGATTCAACTCCTTCTCAGTATTTTTCTGTTACACGGGCAGTGGTACTGGACAAGTGGTGAGCACGGCAGGTTGGCTGGAAGCAACCGGGGGGAGGCACGGAGCCGCTCCAGCGATGGCATTCATTGGGGAGGTGGCGTCTGCTGGCAAATGCAGGCCAGGTGGGGCCACAGGGGCATTTGTTGACCGTGAGGTAGGGTAGGCAGGCTGGCTTGCGAGAAGTAGTGGGTGGGAGGCACGGCGGTGCACGAGTGTTTACACGAGCGGCACGGCAGCCTGGCTGGTGAGTGGGGCCCTTGAGATAAAATGGGCCAATGTATTGACGTTGCGTGCCAGGATGCACGCAACGACAGGGGGCGGGATGGACAGAATACGGCAGAGTGCAGGGCTGGCTGTGATGTGGGAGGTAGGTTGAGATGGGTGGGCGGGGGGACGGGCATGTCGGCAGGACTGTTGGAGCGGTCAGACGATGGTGGGACTGGGCTGTGCAGAGGGATGTGGCACCTATGTTGCAGCCAGTGCAGAACGCTGCGAAGCAGGAGAAATCGAAACGAAGGACGTTACAACCCAAGGCATTTTGGGAATGAAGTTCAGTCTCCATGAGACTGGTTTCAGCAGTGTGACAGCAGGACACGGGCGATAGGCTGTTGAAGGCGGCATGAGGTAAGGCAGCAACATAAGATTTGGTATACGCAAGGCGGCGTGGTCTTCAGGCCATCAAAACAGGGGCATAGGCTTGGGGCCCACTTTGGAAAGGGGACAACACGCAGGGGGAACACGCATGCACGGCGTAGCAAACGTGAAAAACGGCAGCGGAAGTGGACACATGAGGCAGCGTCCTCTACCGCGGCGTAACCAAATGGGCAAGCTACAAGGAAAAGCCTTTTGGCGTGCTCAACAGGTGCTCAACAGGCACCCACGGCAGGGTGCCCAGGAGGCAGCCACGATAGGAAAAGCATCACTCTTTCCACAGCATGCCCGCCAGGAACGCCTCAATTTCTGGGAAGGTGGGCCGCTCAGCTGCGTCGTCAGACAGGCATCGCTCCGCAAGGTCCTGTGTTGGGGAGGAACGGGGGGCAGGGCATTGTTTAGGGCTGCTTGGCAGCATTTGCAGCGAGGGTGGCTGCGCAGCACTACATGCACCTCGCAGTGCTCTAGAGCTCGCCTGGCTGCCGCTGCTGCCGCTGCTAGCGCTGCTGTCAGCTTGCTAGTTGCTGCTTGTGTCGCCGCCCCGCCAATGTCACTGCTGCTGCTTACAGCAGCGGCAGCCAGAGCATGGTTGCATCAAATGCGCATACCTTGTAGGCGGGTGGGCAGTCGCTAGGCAGCTCGCGCAGCCGCTTGCGCTGCATGGTCTTGGCATGCACAATCTGCGCAATGCGGCAGCCCGCCCAGGCGTGCTCGCTGCTGTACATCTGCATGCGCGTGGGCGAGGCAGGATTGGGAGGAGAGGAGGTGTGGTGATGTGGCAGGATTGGATGAGATGAGTGATTTTGGCACCAGTGAACCCCTCTGCAGGCTGTCCGGCAGCTTACCTCCCACAGGAGGACTCCAAAGCTGTAGGCGTCAGTGGCGTGGCTGACGATGCCGCCCTCCAGCAGCTCAGAAGGCATGTGGCTGCGGCGGGGGGGGCGGGGGGCGTGCAGCTTGGCTTGTTGCCTTCTGACAGGCTGGGCGCGTGGGGTGCTGCCACGGGGTGAGGGCACGCGGCTGAGTGAAGGCGGCAGTGGCACGTGTGCCTACCTGCAGCCATGCAGGCAGGCAGCCAGCCATCACACGTGCGAGGAGCCTCAGTAAGAACAGGCACAGGCACATCCGTGGATATGAACCGTTCACATCTGGCCCGGTGTGGCTCCAGCTCCATTGGCTGCGCACCTGACCGTGCCAATGGTGGCCGTCCGGCAGGCCGCGGCGCTCAGCACGCGGGAAATGCCAAAGTCGGCCACCTGCAGAGAGGGTGATGCAGGGGACTTTTTAGGCAGGGAAAGGGTGGCGCCTTGACTGTGACAGCGGTGCTGTGACAACGCTGGGCAGCAACGCATATGCATGCTACCACGGCTGCTGTGCCCACTGGGTGATGCAGGGGATTTTTTAGGCAGGGAAAGGGTGGCGCCTTGACTGTGACAGCGGTGCTGTGACAACGCTGGGCAGCGACGCATATGCATGCTACCACGGCTGCTATGCCCACTGGCGGTTCCCTGTACTAGACCCTTGAATAGCACTTAAGATATTGTAAGATATAGATATACCGGTGCCTACCTTGACCACAAAGCCGCACGAGTCGCCCAGCACAGCGTGCAGCAGCACGTTGCCGGGGGTCAGGTCTCCGTGCAGGATCGAACGCTCGTGCAGGTATGTCATGGCCGATGCAATGTCCTGCTCGAAGGGATGCAGCACAACAGGCTGTAGCGAGCATTCCCGATGATGCAGCGGCACGGTCGGCGTGGGCGATGGTGGGGGTGGAGGGTGGGGAGGGAGGCCCTGGACGCTCATCAGTGGCACAGGCGGTGCAAGACACAGAAAGGGCAGTGGACACCTGCATGCAGCAGCGAACCACACCACCACGGGCGCACCTGCGCGGTGCGCAGCACCGCGGCCATGTTGATCGGGGCGCCGACGGCGGGCGAGGCACGCAGCCAGCCACGGTCGATCGCGTCGCTGAGGGTGCCGCGGTTGCAGTACTGCTCTCGCGGCAGGGAGGGGGAGAATCAAGGGTCAGAAGGGCGTTGGCGTGCCCGGCATCCGGGGTGGCTGATGCATTGCGGACAGACGGACACTGGTGTGTCGACCCACCCCGCCGGCCACTGGCACCCTCCTCCGATCATCTCACCTCCTCCACCAGCCAAATCTGCTGAAACAGCCTGCCGTTGGGCATCTCTTGGCGCTGCAGGCAGGAGCGTGGGATGCAGCGGCAAAGCTCGACACAGGCAGGCGGCAAGCGAAGCTGCAGGCACAGCCAGGCCTGCATTCGCGGTCAGCATGCGTGTGGCAGGCAGCAGCACGCAGCGCGCACCTCTTTGTGCACGGCGTACAACAGGGTCTTGACGATGTTTGGGTGAGTCAGGTCCTTGCTGCACGATATCAACCGAGAGTGAGTGAGAAACCCAGAGTGATGGCAGCTCATGAGCAGGCTGCGAGGCGGTCGTGGCATGGGACAGGCAGACAGGCATTGGCTGCTGCAGTTGTGCTCACTCACCCGGGCAGGCGCGCAGGCGCGCAGGCAGCAGGCGTGCGTGTGATGGCGCGCACACACTGAGTGATGCCTTCCCACACACTGCCGCCCGGCCCACCTGATTGTAGCCTCCAGAGCGGGCCCAACAGCGCTCGTGTCGCGCACATCCTGGTTGCACTCGGTGATGCAGTCCAGGATCTGGCAGGGGGGCAGGAAGGCAGGGTGAAGGTGGGAATGCAGGCAGGCTGCAGGCGGCCAGGAAACGCAGTTCGCGCCAGGAAACATGCCCCTCAACAACACTCTGTCGGTTTCACAACTATTCTGCAGACGGAGGGCGTGGTTTGAAGGCGTGACCCACATAGCAGCCCCCCCATCCCCCCCGGTCCCGCCTCCCTCCTCCCCTCCACTTGCCTTGACCGCCACCTTGCGGCCGCGCCACAGGCCGCGGTGCACCTTGCCGTGCGCTCCACTGCCGACCAACGGCCCCAACGTCACCTCTGCCAGCTTGTCAGGTTGGTCCTGTGAAAGCAATCAGAACACAGGTGGCGCTAAGAAACTAAGGAAACAGGTAGCGCGGGTTCAACAGATGCGAAGCGAAGCAAGCAGGAATTCTGTCGCCTGCACATCAGTGGGAGAGCAGCAGCAGCAGCAGCAGCAGCAGCAGCAGCAGCAGCAGCAGCAGCAGCAGCAGCAGCAGCAGCAGCAGCAGCAGCAGCAGCAGCAGCAGCAGCAGCAGCAGCAGCAGCAGCGGCGGCGGCGGCGGCGGCGGCGGCGGCGGCGGCGGCGGCGGCGGCGGCAGCGGCGGCGGCGGCGGCATCGCAGAGGCATAACACGCGTACTGTAGCGCTGTTAAGCGCAGTTACCTGGCTGAATGGGCGCGGCGACCAGGGCGTGCTGCATGTGCCCGGGGTGCCTGGCATGCCGACGCTGCCGCTGCTGCTGTCGCGCGGCGCTCCCACACCGCTGCCGTCGCGACGACTTGGCTGCGCATGCAGCGACGGCTCCTTGGAAGCGTCGGGAGTGGGGGGCTCACGATCGTCGCCGGCGCTGGGGCGCTGCACCCGCACGGGCGACGGCAGGGGCAGGGCGACCGGTGCCAGCGGCAGACTGCCGCTGAGGCGCTCCAGCGCTCGCTCTGCCTGCTGTGGTGGCTCTGCTGGCTTCATCAAAACGAAGTAGAGGTAGGTAGGGATGTTCACACGTTCTTCGCCAGGCGCCAGGTCTGCAAAGAGAGGATTGTGTGTGTGGGGGGTGGGTTGGTGGGGTGGGTGGGGGTGTGTGGGGTGGGTGGGGGTGGGGTGGGGGGGGGGGGGGCGCGCGCGCGCGCGCGTGCTTGCGGCTCGCTTGCTGCTGCCGTCAGCCATCATCGGTTCCTCTGCTCCCGCTGTACTGCCAGCTCTGCCACATGTTCCCGATTCCCGATGTGCATGCTGTGCTCACTCTGGAAGCCCAGCTGCACCAGGCTGGGGATGGCGATCTGGGGGATCCCGGTGCCCAGGTTATCTGTGCAAGGCAGGGTCAGTGATGCACGGTCAGTCGGAGCTCCAAGTCAGCTGGGCGGGAGAGGCTCGGGGTGCAGCCAGCAGCGCTCGAGCGGCGGCGCAGCAGGGGAACGCCACAGGGATGACCCAGAGCCTAGCAGATCCTCGAAGAGCGGCGTGGCAGGATGGGGCTCAGCATGGCGGGGCCACTGCACACGCACGGAGGAAGCTATGGTCGGCTGCCCACACACGGCCAGCGCCCACCCCTTAAGCTCTACAGAATGTGCCCCATGCAGCAATTCAAACACCGACCTGAGGTCGCGGGGCGGAACTCGAGCATCCAGAGCTGGGGAGGCGTGGGAGCGGCGCCGCCTTGGCTGCCCACCACTCCTGTGCCTGCGGTGAGGGCCGCAGGCGTAACGGCTCAGCGGCAGGTCCAGGCAGCCCAGCAGCAGTGGGGGGTGATGCTCAGGAGGAGGCAGCAGAGGCGGCTTGGGCATGCTGAGCAGGTGGGGCAAGAGCGGGAGCAAAGGCGACGCAGACAAACAAAGAACCATCGGTGCGCAGGTTTGCCTGCCCCCTTCCCCCACCACCCCCACCTTTGGCCACGCGCAGCGCAAACGGCTTTTGGTCCTCGATCGCGGCGCGCGCGTAGAGCATGCCAGCCATATCGTTGTTGTGGGCAAAGTGGAAGAAGCCCCACACGCCGGTGGACAGCAGGCACGCGTCTTGGGAGGCGCCTGCAAATCAACAAAAAGGAAGGTGGGGAGACGAGGACGCGTGAGGGAGGTGTGCATTGGCAATCACTGGACAGCAGTCCTGCACAGCGGAGCCACGTGGCACAGGCAGGCTGGCTGGCGCTGCAGCGGGGCCAGCAACCAACGAGGGACATGCTGCCAGTGGGGGGTTTGGGGGAAGGCGGGCAGGGCGGCGGGCAACGACCCGGCTGCCGCAACCGCCCTTCAGGTCATCCCGGAGCAACAACAACCACAGAAACGACACCTGGACCGACCTACCCAGCTTCTGGCACCACAGCGAGTTGACAAACTTGAGGGGCCAGCCAGGCAGGGCCACGTCGCACAGCGCCACAGGCTCATCGAAGCACCGAAGGGCACGCACTGCGAGTAGGCAGGCAGCGGTTGGGGCGATCAATGGGAGGCACCAGCAGAGCAGGCGCGGGTTCAGTACATCTGCAGGTGCCGCATCGCGGCAGGGCTGGGCTGGGCCGAGCCGGGCAGCACAGGCAAGGCAGGGCACAATGGGACACGAGACTGAGGGGCGCAGAGCATGCGCATGGCCCTGCTTGACTCACCCAGCGGCAGGTGCATCTCCTCCTTCTCCCGACGCAGCTTCTCCACCTGGTGGGGGGTAGGGGAGCGGGGGAAGCGCTGTCGGGTGTGCAACGCAAGCGTGCACGACCACCAACAATGCACGCAAGAGTGCAAGGAGAGGAGGCTTGCGAACCGCTGGCAGGGACTGTCCCTGGACAGTCCCTGCCAGCGGCGTAAAGCGGCACGCGCCTCCGAGTGCTGGCGTAGAACAGGCGGTGCACGATTTATGCAGGTTCACACGCACACGCATAAGCACCCTAACCTTATCTTTCTCCAGCTCTCGCACCACCACTTCAGCAAAGGAGCACATCAGGTTGGCAATCTCTGCAGGCAGCACCGGGGCGCAGCACGAGGTCCGCCGTCAAGGGACAGCATCACGCTCACTCATTCCCTTCCGCACATCATTTTGAGTGGGCTGTGGCGCTGAGATGCAGCACTGGCGCACAGATACCTGGGACTGCCGCATCATACTGTGGCTGCAGCTTGCATGTCTAGCCGGCACAGCAGCGCGGCACAGCAGCGCGGACCACCCACGCACTGCGCAGCGCAGCGCGGCGCAGCGCACCCGCCGGCATGGTGCGTGGCTTGATGTCCAGCACCGCCAGCGAGCCCAGCACCTGGCCCTCGCTGGAAATCAGGGGGGCGCCGCAGTAGAAGCGCACATACGGCGGGGTATTTACCTGCGCAAGGGAGGGGAAGACGAGGAGACACACTGATATGGGCAGCGTAGCGTGCGAGGGCAGCGAGAGGAGGCCAGGTGCAGTGCGCGGCGGCAGAGGAGCATTGCCTCCAGCACCGCACGCTCTGCTGACCCCGATGGCTGTGCCCCCCGTCCACACCCACAAATTGGTTGCGTTGGAAGCGGGTATCCGCCAGGGTGTCGGGGACGACCATCATCGTTGGGCGGGGCAGGCGCAGGGACGCATCGCAGAATGAGTGCAGCCGCTCGCCTGCTCGAGGGAGTCGGGGAGACGAGCACGCATTGAGAGGGCACCGAGCCGGTTGGGGTCAACAGCGCAGCGTGGAATACGTGTGCATGCATGCCAAGTACAAAGCACGCCTGCGCTGAAGGCCACGCCTGCGCTCAAGGCAGCATAGAGGGGGCCTCAGGGCTGCAAAGGGCTGCAATGGGCAGGCTGCCTGCACCAGTACTGCCCTCCTTCCTGCTCACCACCGGTGCCCTCCAGCCCAGTGATGGACTTGAACCACAGCCTGTCCTCTCCAATCAGCCCCACCACGGCCACAGGCACCTGCCAGCCGGGAAGACGGGGGCAGGTGAGAGCAGGACGATGCAAGGGCACATGCCCGGCAGGGGACGCAGCGATCGGATTGACAGGCAGGCTGGCGGCGAGGAGATCGCCGGGCGGCTGCCCTCTGGAGCCGTTCCGTCCACAGGCTTCCCTGCTTGCTGCCTGCTTGCAAATGTGACCACAGTTGCGCCGTTAATGGAGCAGAGCACGCAGAGCATGCAGCACTGGCAAGGCAACACACAGCCTGGCAGGGGCAGAGGGTGGGGCAGGGCTCGGCTGCACGCAGGCGGGGTGTGGCGCAGGCAGGGCCCCCCACCCCAGGAGCGCCTACCTTGAAGACGAAGCAAAGCAGCTGCGTGATGGCGTCGTAGGCGCGCTCTGCGGGCGTGTCCAGCACACGGCAGTCGACCAGCGCCTGCGAGGCGGGCCAGAGGGAAGCACGAGTCTAGGCCCGGTGAGTCACCACGGGCGCACCGTCGGCAGCGCGTCATCCGAGCCCCCAGTCTCCTGATATCTGAGAGTGCCGCAGGGAGAGGGAAGGGCACCGCATAGCACCGCACGGGGGCTCACCTGCAGGCGCTGCCGCTCTTCTTCAGGTGAGAGCGCGGCGTGCGGCAGCCGCTCGTCGGCAGCGGGCGCGGTGGGCAAGCAGCACAAGGGCGGCGGAGGCGCCGGCGCGGCGGCGGCCGGCGCGTACGCAACGGGGCCCGCCGGCAGGCCTCCCTCAGCTTTGCTGACAATCTGAAGGCGGCAGGCAGGTCGGAGGCGACGTTTGGGGGCCCAGCATAGCCTTGGCGGCTGCTATTGCTGCCAACGTGCACTACTTCGGCCCTCTGACCACGCCCCTCACCTCTGCACTGAAGCATTGACCCATCGCGGCCGCAGGGGCGGGCAGGAGGGCAGCAGGCGGCGCGGGCGTCTGGGAGTGGGCAACTCTATGTCGAACGAGTCCTGCACGCTGTAAGACGGGCGACACGGAGGCGGAGAGGCAGCTCAGCGACGTCAGAAGGCGGAAGGAGGGCCGGGCGGCAGGCGCGCCGCCGCGTGTTCCCCGGCGGCCGCCGCACGCGCCATGCGGCGGCTTCCCCGCTTACTCTCTCTCTCTCTCTGCTCAAGGGGTTGGGCTCTGAGCTACCTAGTGGCCCTTCCCTGCTTACTCTCAAGCCTCGCTTGTCTGTCACGCGTCTTCCAGATCGCTCGCCAACGCCGTGTGGGCCACAAGCCTCGACCCTTCCGCCATCCTTGTGCCCTCTGCGCTGGTCTCCGTGGCTTTCACGGCCCAAGCTTAAGCCACTTTCAGCCCAATGCTCAAGTGTTATCGCTGCTCGGGCTGCAAGCATGTCAGGCGAGGCTGCAGATAGTAGAGGCATGCGCTCCTGGGGTGACGAGCGCGCTGCTGCACACAGCTGCTGCTACCGTCGCATGGCCTGCACTCCGCGGCCTCCATGTCCCTGCCGGTACTGCAGCACAGCCTGCCAGCGTGCCGACTGGCGAGACGGCGGCCACAAGCGGGCGTGCAAGCTGCTGCAGCAGGTGCAGGAGGCAGAGGCGGCAGCGGCGCAGGATTAAGCCAGACGCATGGGATGCCTGCGCTGAAGAGTGGGCACGATTCAACACAGTGGCGGCGGTGCGCGTAATGCCTCTGGTGTGGGTGCCTGGCAGCACCGCCTGCACCTGCACAGCTCCGGCCCCGTGACACGCATACGGATAGCGGCTTTGTTGCACAGCCGCATGTAAACCTGGTTCTGAGCAGGGCAGCAGGCGCAGGCAGCAGACAGGCACCAAAGAGGCGCCGGAAACCGTGCCCGTACCTCCTGTTCTGGCCAACCAGGCTGGCAAAAGAGGCTACACATGGAGTCTTCGTTGTAAGCAAAAACAGGGCACATCGCGTTGTGGGCAAAGCGTATTCGTTTGGGCATTTAGGCATGCAGGCATTGCAGGGCATGGGGGCACATGCGGGGGGGTGGGGGTGCTGGGAGGGGAAGGAATAGCTGTGTTGGCTACATCTCAAGAGACCGGGCTATTGGTATGGAAGTGGAGGATAGGGTTGGGGGGGGGGGGGGGGGGGGGGGGGACCCGGGCAGACACAAAGGGGGATGACAGTATCACAAGGGTGTGGACGTGGTGCGTTCGCTGCAAGTGGTGCGTTCGCTGCACGTGGCGAGCAAGCAGCACAGCGGCACAGCTGCATTGCTGCCGCGCTGCTCGCGAGGATTCTTGGGGGATGCTCAACCCGCAGGCGCTCACTCCTGGTCCTTCTCTGGAGGAGCGGCGCTGCCGCCATTGGCAGCACCGGCAGCACTGGCAGCACCGGCTGCGGCGTCGTCCTCTGAATCGGTCCATGGCGCCAGCGAGGCGATGCTCTGCTTGGCAGCAAACTCGGCCATGGCTTGGGTGTTCTGTTGAGGCGGGGTGGGAAGGGTGGGGCGGGGCCAGCGACGGACCGTCACTCTTCCTGCTTGTTGGGGAGAGCAGCTGAGCCACCGCCTGCAGCGGCGGCCGCTGCCGGGGCGGCGGCGACGGCGGCGGCATCGTCTTCAGAGTCTGTCCAGCCTGCCAGGCATGCAATGTTCTCGCGGCAAGCAAACTCTGCCAGGGCTTGGGTGTCCTGTGGGCGTGACGAGCATGCAGAGGTGTGGCGCCGCGGGTTCAGTTGGGGGCGACGCTCGGAGGCACGTTGTTGGGCTCGCTCGCTCGGGCAGGCTGCGTTCCCAAGCCGTCCCCAGGCGGCCATGGCCCAAACAGCGCAATGCTGACGTGCCAAGACTAAACTGGACCGGACTGGTTTACAGGGAGTGCTGCTTTGGGACTTGCCTGCAGGTCGAGCGCCACCGTGCCGTCCTGGCAGGCCACCATGGTCTTCACGTGCTCCAGCTCGTCGTCCCGAATGTTCACAAACACGTCGTACAGGTTGCTGCAGCGGGGGGGAGGGGAGCGGGGCCGGCACGCAAGCCGTGCTTGGTTGTTAGCTTTGGCACGTGAGCATGCGCGCGGGTAGAGGTGCGCACATTTGCAGACCGGCCGGCAGGCAGGCCGGCAGGCGGGTGCGCCGGGCGGCCAGCAGGTGTGCATGCATGCAGGCAGGCAGGAGGACCATGCGAGCCCCAGGTGCAGGCCACCACCCATGCAGCAACGCACTTGCAGGCCGGCCGCCGCCGCTCGCCACCCGTCCGCTTCCAGCTCGTCTGAAACTCGTCAAACAGGTACCTGCAGCGATGGTGGGACGCACCACAGGAGGAGGAATGCATGTCGATAAACTGGAGCAAGCGGCGGGAGCGGCTTAAGCGGCGGCAGGGCGGCAGCGGCAGCGCAGGCGGGCAGCACCTCTGCGCGTGGTCTCCAACCTAGTGCTCGAGGCGGCTGGGCAGCAGCCTGCTTCAACCAGAAACCCCGCAAAGCACCAGAGGCAGGGCTCACAGGTCTCCGCTCTTGTAATAGTTGAGCGCCACCAGCGGCGGAGGGATGGCCTGCATCGGCTCCTTGTTCTGCGCCGCAAACTCGGCGTACGTGTCTGCTGCATGGCCCTGCAGGGTTGTCGACAGGGAGGGCGGCGGCAAGTCGACGGCGGGGGTGTGCACGGGGCCCTGCTGAGGGCAACGACACGTCGAGCCGTGCGTGGTGCCGCGTGGCCCTGCAGGGTTGTTGGCAGGGGACGACAGCCACCAGTTGACCATTGGTGGGCGCAAGCCGCGGCGGCCGCAGCGCGCACCTGCGAGGTGCGGCGGGAGTGCTGCTGGCGGGGGCGCGGGGCCGCCGCCGCCACAAGCGCGCGGCGGCGCTCCGCTGCTGGCAGCGCTGCCAGCGCCAGAAGCCGGGGCGCACACACACACACACGCTGGTTGTTGCCACCCACCTCAACCATCTCCATGAATTGATAGGAGGCAGAGGGGGAGATGAGGTAGATGACCACCAGCACCTGTGCACCGCGGGACAGGGGCGGGACAGGGGCACCGGAAGAAGCAGTGGTGGGCATCTTCTTGCACCCGGGGGGTAGGAGGATGTCGCGCGACGCAGCTGAACTGCTGGGCTGGGGGGCCCTGCCTGGGGGCATTACAACGGCGCCTGACCCTTTGCTGGCCATCGCTACCGTCGCCGCCCACCCACCCACCCACCCGCCCACCCGCCCATCCGTCTGCAACTCGCCCGGCCCACTCTCTCCTCACACATCCACTGGCGCCCGCCCACCCGCCCACCACCCCGCCCACCCAGTAGTAGAACACAGCTGCGTGCTCCGCCACAAAGCGGTCGATCCAGCGCAGGTCGCCGCCCAGCGCCTCCATGATCTGCAGGTGGTGCAGCTCGTTCCACTCCTCCGCAAAATGCACCTGTTGCAGGGGGTGGGGGTGGGGGGCAGGGAGGGGAACACGCAGCTTAAACAGAGAAGCAATTCAAGGCAGGCAGCGACTTTGGCGGCAGGAGGGAAAGCTTGCGGCGGCAGGCAGGTCCGCGGGGAGGCAAGCAGAGGCTGTGCCACAGCCCCGTCCGGCCCTTGCCTCGCCACACCCCGCACCTTGCGCAGCTCGGCGCCCGCCCGCCACCAGCCCAGGCTCTCGTACAGGTGCAGCTGCAGCAGGTGGGGCGCAGTGCAGTGCGGCGGAGGGATGCGTCTGTGGGCAGGGTACGGGCAGCCTGCTGCAAAGCGACTTTGAACCGCTCGTTCGCAAGTGGCGGCAGACATGGCGGCTGAACCTGCCACCTGGACCTCCTGGCTTGTTCAACAGATCAACAGCGCAGAGACACCCACCGTCACCACTGCAGGCGGACGTGGCACGCACCCTCCTGGTGCACTCATCCTCCTCATACCCTCTGGGACGTCCGCCATACCCGCCCACCCTCCATCCTCACCCGCCCCACCCAACCCACCACCCACCATGGAAATGTACACAAAGTACGGCATGCGCGCCACGGTTTCCAGGATCCAAAAGCGCTGGATGGGGCGCCCCGCGTACAAAAAGTCGAGCACCCAGCAGAGCGACACGTAGGCGGCGGTGATGGGGAGGGACGCGCCTGAGCCGCCGGTGGCGGCCCAGCGGGCGCGCTCGCGGGCAGACACCAGGGAGTCGTCCAGGCTCAGCGCCCGCACCTGGGCAAGCACCTGCGGGGGCGACGGCGGGCGCGGCGGCAGGGCGCGGTGGGTGGGTGGGTGGGTGGGGTGGGTGGGGGGGTGTGGGTGGGTGGGGGGGGGGCATGACGATGCATAGCGGTGGCACGCGGGAGGCGCCGTGGAGATAGCAGCCGCTCTTGCGTGCGCTGGCATCTGTGGTGAACCTGTGGGTGGGGGGGCCAGCGGTTGACCCCTGCAAAGTGGGGCAGCGCCGCACGCGTCACGCCCCGCACCTTCACCCCGGCCACTCCCCCCCCCCCCCTCTCCCCCCCCCCCCCCACCCACACACACCGCACCGGCGCCCCTGCCCCCTACCCACCAACGCTCCCCACCTGCCGCTGCTCCTCGCTCAGCTCCCCCTCCATCTGCGTGAGCGGCGCCTCCGTCAGCTCGTTCAAAAGATTGTTCTCCTCCAGCCAGGCATCCAGGCGGGAGAGCACACTGCGCAGGGCGGTGCGGGCGGACGGGCATGGATAGGTGAGCGTGGGTGCACGAAATGGAGGCCAGACGTGCAGGAGTGCATGGGCCAGCACCACCGAGTGGGAGCAGGGTCGAGGCCGGCGGGCTCGTGACGCCCGCGGGCAACAGCCAGCACCCCGCCCTGCTCCTGCAGGCCAAGGCTCGTCCCAAGGCCCCCCACCCCCGCACCTGCGCATGGCGCCGGCGGCAGCGGCGCCCAGCGCGCGCAGTAGGCCGCGCGGCGTGGCGTCCCCCGGCGCCAAGGGGTCGCCGTAGCGCACAGACCGGCGCAGGGCGCGCAGCTCGCGCCGGAAGTTCTGCAAGCTCAGCTCTGCCACGTTCTTGGGGATGGTTCCATAGTCCTGCAGCGGCACACGCGTGCACCGCATGAGCCAAGACGCGCTGCGCTGGCGTGTGCGGCACATGCAAGGCAAGACACGCCCTGCTGCCACCAGGACACCACCACCACCACCCAGCCCTCCCCCCCCCCCACACACACATACGCCGCCCTTACCGCCTGGTACAGCCGGCCAGACCCGGAGCGGAACCCATAGTCGGCAGGCATGGGCTTGATGACCTGCGCCGCAGGGTGGGGTGCGGCACAGCACGCGAGAGCTGCAACTCAGCAGGCACCTACTGACTGCTCCACAGAGGTTGGGTTGCGCCAAGTGCACAGGCTGAGCGTGCAGAGAATGGGCCCCCGACATGCAGGCGTGCGCGACATGTACACTGCTGTGAAGCAAGCTTCAGTGTGGCAGCGCTCCTCGATGGTTGCTAACAGCTGCACCCCATGCCCGCACCTGTCCGTCTTCATCCAGGAAAGCCAGACGAGCCAGCGGGGCTGCGCGCGCCGGCGCCGGCAGGCCGCTCTTGCCGTTGCCGTTGTCGCTCGGGTTCTGGGTGGTGCCGCTGTCGTTGCTTGTGGGCGACGGCGAGGGCTTGGCGGCTACTGCACGCGGCGCCACTCGCAGGGCACGCCGCTGTGGCCTGCTGCAAGACGGCAGGGGTGCACAGTGAGGCAAGAGCTGCCCATTCATTTGCAGGGCCCCGCACAGCGGCGGGCGGCGGCGGCGGCGCACCTGGTCTGGGCGCGGCGCCATGGCGTTCCCCGCGCCTGCATTGCGCAGGCACCGGTCTGCTGCATCGACGCTGTGGTAGGGGGCGCGAGCGACAAGAGGGGCGCGCCGTGAACGAGAGGCAAAGGTGCTGGCTGCAGCGACAGCGGGCGTGAGCAAAACAAATTAGCCTGGCACGAGTCAACAGCGTCAGTGAGGAAAGGGTGGCGCCGCGAGACCGCCCCTGCAGTTCAGTCCCGGATTTGTCGCGCGCCCGCCAGCTCATCTGTCGGCCCTCTAAACTCCCGCATAAGTGCATTGGCGCCTGAAGCACTTGCTCAGCCGAATTGCAGTTGCTGGCAAAGTGCGGGGCAACATGCAGGCCGTTCTCGCCAACCTGCGTCTCGACAGCCGCTATGCCGCCCCGGCGCCTTCTGCGTGCAGCCCATCTGTCCCAGCAGTGTTGGAGGCTTCGAGGGGGTCGCGCCGGAGGCAGCCGGGACGCGCAGCGCTGCAGACTAGGTGCGTTTGGCAGCGCTGCAGCGTCAAGCGTGCCCTTGTGCAGCCCCAAACGAGCTCACACATGCTGCACACCTGTCGGTACTGTGTGTGCAGGGCCAGCTGGCAGACAGAGCGGGAGCGGGAGCTAGCGCGCAACGTGCCGCCGGCGCCGCCAGCCCGAGTGCCGCCCCCGCCGCCGCCGCCGCCCCCGCCGGCCCCCGAGCCTATTGTGGTGCGCACAGGGAGGGCGCAAGGGCACTTGGGGTGGGGTGTGAAGGTTGTAGGACACCTGCAGAGGGGTGCCTGCAGCCGTCGCCGCCGCTGCGCACGTGCGTTTCCCGACCCTCTGCAACCTCCCTCTGTTATCGCCTCTGCAGGAGAACGATCTCAACATCTCTCGCCGTGCGCTATTCGGCATCATGGTCGGCGGCACCGCACTGTGGTGCGCTGCAGGGGCGGCTGCCGGTGGCCCATGATACAGACCAGCCTTCTGCATACAAACACGCACTGCCTGCTGCCTGCGGTGGATGGCGTCGCCGCTTGCCCCGCCCGCAGCTCGTCGCGCCGCGCGCCAATGCAATTGCCCTGCACGCACAGCCCTCCATCCACCACTACCACGGTGTGCGCCCGCAGGTATGCTGCGCTGCGCGGCGGCTACCCGCTGACGACGGTGGACAAGCAGAAGAACGTTGCGCTGCTGAAAACCAAGGGGGGCAACCTGGTGGCGGCGACGCAGGTGCGTGCGGCTGGCGTCTAGCACAGTGGGGCACGCGTGTTCGAAAGCGGTGCACGTAATGGCCCCGCACAGGCAGGATGGTTGATTGCTGCAGCAGCCCCGCATGGTGCATGCACCCCCCCCCCCCCCCCATTCCCCGGCCCTGCCCACTCTTGTTTGCAGGACTCTGCCGGAAGAATCTTCATGTTTGACGCGGCAGGCAACCTGTACTACGACACAGAAGACCCGCGGACGGGGATGTACGTCGTGAGTACAATCCGCAGCTGCGTCCACATTGACGCTGCCGCCGCCGCCGCCAGCGTGCCGCTGCTGCAGCAGTCGCAGCAGCTGACCCCCCCCCCCCCCGCGCCGAACCCTCTTGTCAGGTGGACACTGCTGGCGACATGTTCAACCAATTTGTGGACAAAAACGGCAAGGTGCGCCGGTGCTCGCAGGATACCCTGCAGGGTGCCTGCTGGGCATGAGGCGGGCAGCGCAGGGGTGGCAAGTGTGTCGCCTGCTGTGCTTAGCGGGGGCCCCAACCCTGCTGAGTAGCACCCCTTGCAGTGCATTCCAGGCGGGGGGCACGCCTGCGGGCAAGGCCGGAGGCCCCGCACATGACACACAGGTGCAGGAATTGGCGGTGTGCTGCCTGCCGTCAACCGCTCGACGCCAACTCCCTGTGCCCTGCCCCCACCCCCCACCCCACCCCACGCACCCACCTTCTATCTATCACTTATGCAACCAGGTGGTGCGCGTCCCCGTGGGCAACATAGGAGACCTTAGCTCTGCCTGTCCTGCTCCACACCAGTCCTCGCCCTCCACTGCCCGCCACCCCCTCCCCCTCACCTCATGTTAACTCACATCCCCACAGGTGGTGCGCGTCCCCGTGGGCAACATCGGAGACCTGCGGTCCATCACCGTGGAGGAGGTCGGCGGCGTGCCGATCCGCGAGCTGCAGCGCAGCATCAAGGGACTGCGCGGCGGGCGGGTGACCGGCTTTGTGCAGCGCGCCGACCCACGGGAGGTGAGGGTAGCGAAGGGTCGGGTAGCGGCAGCAGCGGTGGAGACATGTCGGGTGGCGGCAACAGTCGCAGCAATGGCAGCAACCGCAGCAGGTGCAGCAGCAGCAGCAGCTGCGAAGAGTGCCTGCAGCTGTCGCAGCAGAGCCAGCGGGGCCGTCGCAGCAGGCTAGGAGCACTTGTCGACGCGCCCGCCCCCCGCCGCCCGCCCTCCCTCCACATCAACAAAGGTGTTTGACCTGATGCCGCCCAACGCGCCGGCTGGGGCCAACATGGACCGCACCCGCATCGAGCCGCCGCCGTTTTTGGAAGACATCGAGGTGGACCTGCAGGTCGGCACACACACCTCTGCCAGCCCACCCGAAAGGGCCCGTTGCTGCACTGCCTGCATGCCTCCAGTTGCGTGCTGTACGTCTGCTGCAAATCTCCCGACAGCGGCGGCGGCGGCGGGAGGCAGCAGCGTCTGGTCGGTGGCGCCGGCTGCCAGATGGTTGGGTGATTGAGGCCGCAGCATGTTCCGGAAGGCATCAAGTGTACCGACTTTCCCACCACCGGCATGTGCCCCACTTTTCCCCCGCCTGCCACCCACACCTCCAACTCCAACTGCAGCCCAAGGGTGGCCTGGGTGGCCTGTTTGGCGGCGGCTCCCCCGACTCGTCGAGCCCGGCAGCCACGCTGCGCAGCCTGCAGCGGGGAGACAAGTAGACACACACCTGGGGACCAAACCTAGCCAAGCCGCCTGGCTGCCTGCCGCCGGGCCGCGCGCCTGTCTGCCGCACCTCCCATGCAACTGTCTTGCACCACTGCCGCTGCTTCGTCCGGACACCCTGTGCGTGCTTTTGCTGCCTCTCCTGCTTTCGCTACTCCGCTGCTGCCCCTGCTTCCGTTCTGCTGTCCCCAACCCTCTTCTGCCGACTTCTGACGGAGCCGAGCGCGCCGCAATTTTCTCAACGCGGCTCTGCTGCCTCTCTCCTGACCCTACGCTGACTATCCCCATGCGTGAGCGACCGGCCAGCGTGTCGCTGGCCCATCGGACTGTGAAAGAAAGAAAGAAAGAATACGCCCGTGGGCGTTGATTGAGGAAGCCGGCGGGGCTGGGCCGCGCTCTAAGAGGGCCATGCCCCACCAGCTACCATGGGAGGACCAACCACCAACGGGGGCCAGGGGCCCCCCCTCGGGAGGTTCGTCCTCCGGCAGTGGGGAGGGGGGGGGAGGTACCTATCCCACCCCTGTTCTGGCGCTGCCTTCCATGCGCCGCCTGGCCAGAGTGATTTCGTACGCTGCTTCCACCGAAAAGACGCTTATTTCTGTGGAGCAGCTGCAGTGCACTTGCCTTGTCCAGCCCGAGCCGCTGCAGCGCCTGCTGTGCGCTCAGGAACACCGCCCCTTTGGCACCCACCACGATCACATGTGGCGCCTCATCCACCTTCCAGCCCTCCTCTCGCAGCTTTCCGACTAGGGCTGCATGCTGTTCCAGTTTTGCTTGCACCTTGTCCCGCCATGAGTAATCTGAGCAGTAGCCCACTTCCACCACCTGCACTGTGTACTTGTCTTTGTTCGTCTGAGCTCTGGCTAGGTCAGCTTCTGTAGGCGCTGCCGGCAGGCCTATAATGCGCAGGATGTCAGGCCGCAGCAAGGCCCGCTCATCATCACTGAGCGCCGGCAGCAACCACCTGGGCAGCCGCTTGGCTGCCGCCCCGAGCGCCCCGAGCTCGGCAGCCCTACAGGCGTCCAGTATGGTGTAGTAGGAGCCGCCGCCGTAGGTCCTCCGCTGCAGTGCCTTTAGGATCTTGCGCACTGTCGAGTCGTGCCGCTTGATGTGCATTGCCTTCAGGCGGCTGCACTCCAGCAGTGTGTGTGTGTGTGCTGGAGTCTGCGCATGCACGGCACAGCGGGCAGAGGCCGTCGGGAGGCGGGGGCTCACCCCGCCGGTAGCCTGTGCGCCAGCGGTGGGCTTTCTCCCTGTGCCACCAAGCTCCCAACCTGTGTTTCAGTATCACACGCACCACCCTGGAGTTGCAGCGCCGCCGGAAGGCATTGCTTTCATGGGGGAGTACCCGGTCGCCTTCTTTGCACTGATACATTTCAGCGGTCAGGGTCGCTTGCACACCCAGTTTGCTGTGCCCGGTCTTGCACGTAGCATGCAGTCTGTTGGCGAGGGCCTTGCCAGTGTTAGGGAGCATGCAGAAGGGGGGAGCCTCGGCGGCTCTCCTCCTGGCTAGGGGCCGGGCCTGGCGGTGTTGCATCTGCAGCACCCGGGTCTTGCCTGAATGCAACCCCCCAGTGGCCATCGAACGGCAAGTGCGCCGGTGTGTGGAGGTCATGCTGAGCCTCCGGTTGCGCTGAGCACTCGCTTGGCCGCCGAGTCGCCGCCCTCATTCCCGCGTGTGTGCCTTGACCTTCAGTATGCTGGTGCGAATGCCGTTGTTTGCCCGAGCCACGATTTGGCGTGACGCACCCTGCAGCAGCTGGCCATGCAGGTTACCCTCAATGGAAGCTGGCTCCCAGACCGCTCTGCTCAGCATGTGGATGACCCACTGGCTGTCTGTGAAGGTGGTTGCATGTTCGTCGTCCTCCAGCATACCGGCAGGGCACTAGCAGGGTGAAGATGGCCGCCCCTTCCGCTCTGTTGATGGCGTTGGTTGGGCCGCAGCCGCCGGGGTGGATCAGCCATGTCTGCGGCTCGCCGGTGGCACCGCCCTGTGCCCGCCTGGCTGCTGCTCTTACTAACTGTGCGCCCTCATCCGTGCGTTGCACACTGCCGTCTTGAAGTAGGCACGCTGCCAATCACACCGGAGCGGGTAGTGTCGCGAACCGCAGAGGTCGACCATACTCTGCGCCGCTCCGTCGGGCACCTGCCAGCCTGCAGCCTTTGCCCACAGCTGGCGCGGAGCGCGGCGCGTTGATCAGCTTCTTGCGCGCCTTGTACTGTGCGTCTCGCGCTGCCTGCGCATGTGTGCAGTCCGTGACGGCGGCGCGCCTGCGCTCGTTGTTGGACCTGCTGTTGACGGTACTGCAGGCCGCTGCTGTCCTTCCGCCATGGCCAGGGGGCTGCAGTCGGGCCCCATTGTGAGGGGAGCGTGTTCCACATTTCGGACCTACCCGATCCTGCAGCTGCGCCAGGCCCGCCGGGTTGCCAACGGCGAACAGGCGATGTCCTGCTTTCGTCACGTGCCTCCTGCTCTCCCCCTGCCGGTGCTCCGCCCGCAGGCATGGCAGCTCCCCAGGGGCAAACTCTGCCAACTGCAGGGCCTCGGGGTAGGCCAGCCACCGGTTTGCGGCTGAACGAAGGCAGAGCAGAGCACGGCTGGCGGCAGAGCAAGGCAAGCAGGATGGGGACGGGGCCGCCCAAGGCTTGTGCAGCAGCAGGAGGCCTCGCTGGGCGGCAGCTCTGTCCTAGGCTGCAGCCTGGGCTAGCGAGCAGCGCTGCAGGCGGCCCGGCGGGCGCGCCATCGCCTTGCACCGCTCTGGTGGCGGCTCCCGCTTCGCAGCAGCAGTAGGCGTGGCGCAGCGGGCCGGCCGTATGTGGCGCAGCAGCGACACAAGTCCGCCGTGCATGATGTACTGCCACATGCTGATCTGTATGTAAGGCAGCACAGGAGAGGGAGCAGCACCGTGAAGGTTCAACCTTTCAAAGTTTGCTGGCGGGAATTACTGGACAGGGGGACCTGCCAACATGTGCAACCGCCTGCTCTACAGCTTGTGCTGTCTGCTGCCACCCCAGCCAGCTCTTGCCTCCTGTTGTGGCGCCAGGAAGCAGAGGGCCACTGCGCTGCGGTCGGCGGTGCAGAAGAACAGCGGCGGTTCGCTGCAGGATGGAAGGTGGGTGGGGTGAGGGCAGGGAGGACTGTGGTAAATTTGTCATGAGAGAAGCTCGCTGACGTGCAAAGGCACAGATATGAGCAAACTCAGAAACGCACGCCACGGATATCAGCAGCGCAGGCGAGGACCGAGGCGCACCTGTTGGAGCGAGCGGCGGCATAATTGAGGGATACCATTGCCCGCCACATGCCCAGCCGGTGGGCGAGCGCGCCGCGAGCAAAGTAGGTGACGGACTGGTCCTGCCGGCACCTCAAAGAGAAGCACACAGCAGACGTGAAAGCGCTGCCTTCTGGCAAGGCAAGCTATCCCGAGCGTGGCAGCGACGGGCGGCGGCGGCGGTGGCGGCGGCAGCCCGACCCTCTCACCTCCAGCATCGCCTCGGCAAGCAACTCGCGGCACTCCTGCGCCACCTGATCGTCACAACCGAACTGCACCACTGCGGTCGTCTGCCCCGTTGGGGGGCCAGCCGCGGGTTGAGCGTGGCCCCGCACGGCTTCCTCGTTGTTCTCTTCAGCCATGTTGGCTAGCTGGCATTCAGAAGAGCGGGGGCGGCATGTGCAGGCCAGACACCAAAGCGCATCCTTAATCCTGCGGCGGCCGATACCACCACAGCAGCGGCAGCGACGGCAGCGACCGTACCGGTCGCAGTCAAAGGCCAGAGTGAGCCTAGCACGCGTCTCGGCATGAAGGACCCCAACGACAACAAACAACATAGCGCCGGACGCTTGCCAGGCCTAAAATCAGATTGCAAGGAGTCAGCCAAACGGCTGTGTTTGCAGGAAGCCAGGCGTGGCCGCGCTGGCAGGCGCCGCAAAGAAGCAGGAGAGCAGGGGGGTTACGGGATTGCAACGGGGTACACGAGAGTGGAAGAGGAGTCGCAGGTAGAGAGGCAGTGCTGTGAGGGCGAGGAGTGGCAGTGCTGACAAGCAGCAGGGGCAGCAGCAGGGGCAGCGGCGACAGCTGAGCAGCAGGCAGCAGGGAGCACAGAAAAGGGAGAAGGGCAGTCGCAGGCGGCGAGGGCGCGCGCGTCAAAAGTACGCCGCTTTGAGGTGCAGGTACCGCCTGCGCAGCGCCGCTATCGTGTAATCGAAGGCCCTGCCGCCCTGCCAGGGAACCCAGCTGAAGGCGGGGCGGACCGCCAGCAGCGCCTGCATCATACGCCGGTACTGCGGAACAAGGGGTGGGAGCAGGACACGCGTGGTGGGCTCCGTTGGCGAGGGGTCTGAGGGGTGATGCGCAGTCAAGCGCCGCCATTGATAAAGGCCGCATCGTTTGCTGGACGCAGCAGCACACACAGGGGGGAGGCACGTGGCTGGGAGCGCTGGTCGTGATCGACGGCAAGCCTTGAGGGCAGCGCCCGCACCCCGAATGACGGCTGCTGCTGCTGGCCATGCACCGACCTCGTCCTCCGTCACGCTGCGCAGGATTTCTCGCAACCGCGGCAGGTCGGCGTTGGTCAGCCGTATGCTAAAGTCCTCGTAAGGCAGCAGGTTCTCGTAAGGCTGGAACACGTGTTCCTGCAGGGGTAGGGGATGCAGAATCACACACATGTACAAACCAGAGGGGATGCGGGCGCAGCGGTGAAGGGGGAGGCGGCGCCAGGGACGGGCGCTCGGGCGCTGTCGGTGTGCAAGGTGCGCACGCGTCGACAGGGAATGCCAGACATGCAGGAGAGGCAACTGCCTGCCTGCCGCGCACACCTGGACGATGACTGGTATGCAGTTGTTGTGGATGGCTTGGGATAGCCGGTTGCCTGCAGGTGGGGAAGGACGGGACAAACACCGTTATAACTATGTTTCGCCATTGGCGGGCCGCTGCCGCCTGCGCCCACCCACGCAGCCTGCATCACGACACGTTGCGTTGGATTGACCCGGCGCTGCGCCACGCTGTGCCGGCGAGGGCCCCACCCGACGCCACTCACTGAACCCCCATCCGTATGCCACGTAGCAAAACTTGTTGCGCCAGTACGCTTCGCCCAGCTCCCAGCCCTGCGGGTGCTCCTCGGTTTCGTGCCAATAAATCTGGGTGGGGGGTGGGGGGGGCATCGCGTCCATAACGGATCCAGCAAAAGGTGAACACCCGTGCCGGCCCCTCGCCCAGGACGCACAGCATGCACAGCACACGGTGGCGCTCCATGGCACAGGCGAAGCCTCACCTCCAGCTGCGGGTCCTTCCACTGCTGCGTCAGATTGCGCAGCGTCTGCCGAGAGTTGCCGCTGCAGCGGAGGGAGGCAGCGAGCGACCAGCAGGTGGCAGCAGCGGCCGGCCAACCAGGTTCGCTTCGACGCGCAACGCTGCGCAACTGCCGCGTGGTGTGGCCGCCGCGACGGCCCAACCCTCCCCCCAACCCTCCCCCCAGCCTACGCTAGTCGATGCCACATATGCTACGACCCGGCGTAAACAATCAAGGATTGATTTACTGGTCGACTGATTTATTGATTTAGTAACTGAGTGATGGCAGGCTCGCCTGTACTCTGCTGTGTTGCCGCCATGGCTGCCAGACCAAAAGAAAAGGCTGGTCTTGCCCGCCAGGATCCCTTCAAGGGTCTGGTTGTGAGAAAACGGCGCCCACCTGCAGGCAGGCAGGCAGGCAGGCAGAGGAAGCAGGGGCGGGCACGTGGGCGATTGTGGGCATGGCGTGCGTGGGGCTCGCTCGCCCTGCGCTGTGCAGCAGCCCGGCATGCAAGGCGCCACTGCCTTTTGCGCCTCTGTACCGCTGGCCACAATCGCAGCAGCAGCAGCAGCAGCCGCCGGCGGCGGCGGCGGCGCACGCCAGCAGGTCACTCACAGGTCTCGCACAGCATTGTCATGGGTGGCAGCGATGACATCACGCAGGGGGTGGTAACAGGAGTAGCTGGCTGCAGTCGCGGAGTGGGTGAAGTCCAGGGGCGGAGAAGTGAGCAGGAGAGGTTGGCAGCAACTCCCCACCCCCGGCGAGCAGAATGCGCGCAGCGCCAATACTGGCACGTACGTGGCTGCTGCACGGAAACGCACCGCGCCTCGCATTCCCGCTGCCCCCCCCCCCCCCCCCCCACACACACACACCACCACCACCCGCCCACTTTTGGTGCGCTCCCGCACATCTTCCATGAGCGAAGTGCGTGGGTCCCCGGACCACCCAAACTGCAGGACCTTGATGGCCCGCTCTGCGTGCCCAAACATGTAGCATCCGCCCCTGTCCGAGGGGTGCCACTGCGAGGGGGTGGGGGGCACGTGGATCGGGTGGGTGCGCGGGCGGGCGGGTGTGTGGGTGAACCTGGGTGGGTGAGTACTAGGCAGAGGTGCAGCAACCTCCGAGGCCGGTCTGTAAGTAGCTCGTCAGCAAATGCACGGCACCAGCGCGTCCCCCTCGCCGCCCTGCCCTCCCGCCACGGCTCACAAAGAAGTGGTCCCGCCCGCCGGTGCGGTTGAAGAAGGGGTGCGCCTGCCTCACGTGTTCCAACACGTGGTTCAGGTGCTCCACCTGCTCCGTGTTCATCCCTGCAGGCACATGGGGGAACAGCATCCCACAGCTTTGCTCGTGTGGCGTGCACACAATCTTGGAGGCAGGTACAACCCAGTGACGCGTTGCTCAGCGTTCGCAGCTGCCGGCACGCCGCCGCACAGCGGTGGGCGCGGTCCACGGTGCCTGCGCAAGGTCCGCTGCAGCCGCTGGTCCCGGTGCTCCCGGCTGCTGCCGACGCCGTAAGTCCCCACCCAATCACGTGTGTACGCATAGGTGAAGGTGGGCAGGTAGAAGAGGTGGGCCTCCTCTGGGTCCTCTGTGCGAACGGTGCTGTTCAGGAACTGGCTCAGGAAGTGCATGTAGCCCGCGTACTCGCCTGCAGGGACAGAAACAGAAAGGGGATGAATCAACCAACTCAGCCGATGAACCGTTCCGGCCGGGGCACGCGCAGACACACACCCGACGGCGCAGTGCTGCTCAGCCCTGGGCCGGCCACGCGTGCCGGGCGCGCCCCCAGCCCACGCCCATCCATGGGCGCACTCCTGTGTTTCATCCTCTCTCTCTCTCTCTCTCTTTCTGCCGGGTGCTCACCCTGCCCCTTGTCCTCTGAAGGTTCCCCTGCCTCGTGCTCCACAGGGTAGGCCAGAGAGGAAGGCAGCTCGTACCTGCAGGCGCGGCAAGGGGCAGGCGGGCAGCGGGTTGGCGGCGGGGCCGGGGGCGAGGCCGAGGCCAGGTGGGTAGGGACTGCTGCAGCCCAAGCTTGCGGGAGGCAGTCGCCGGGCACGGCATGGTGGAGGTGCACTTAGGTTTGTGGCCCCTGCCTGCGTGCCCGCCCGGTGATCCTGCCCCCGGCCCCTCTCAGCTCTGCCAGCACGAAACGTGACTCAGGGATTGCTGAGCCCCACTCACATGTAAATCTTGAATTGCACGGCACTTCGGCGGGATACGCCCGCGGGCGCGTGCGACTGGTTGCGCGAGCAGCCGATGCTGCACGGCGGGTGAGGAGACGGGGTGGGTGCGGGGCCTTTGTTGGGACACGTGCCAAGGTGCCTGCCCCTGACTGTTGCCCTCAGGCTGACTCGCCAGGTCCCCAGCTCCAGGGCCCGCAGCCATGCAGCAGCGCAAGCGCTTGCGCCTTAAGGCGGTGTTGCGCACGGCGGGCACGTGCCCTCGGCCCCCAGCAGCCACCTGAAGTAGGGCGGCTCGCAGTGGCAAAACATGTCGATACACTTGCCGTGGCCTGCAAGCAAGGCAGCAGGCGGTCAGCAGGGGCATGTCAGACACAGACTGGGAGCACGTGGCCAAGGTTCGGGGGCAGCGCCGCCCTCGACATGCAAGCATTGCCTGCGAGGGCAGCCTGCTCGTCTCCTGGCACAGGCCGCCCCCGCCGGCCTGGCTCACCGCTGCAGTTGAGGTAGCACAGCGGCTCCTCTCGTTGCTCGCAGCCCACACCCTGCAAGCCACAGACAGTAGTGCAGCGCAGTGTGAGATAATCTTGCAGGCGTGCCCAGCAAGCAGCGCAGGCCTGCTTGCATGGATGGCGGGCAGGATTGATACACCAACCCTTGTAGCTGCACCGTGTAGCTGCGGGGGCATCTGCAGTGCGGCTTGGCATCGGGGTCGGCGAAAAAGCGGAGGCAATGGCCCATGCCGCTGCACGCCTCGGGGCAGTCGGCAAGCGGCAGCGTCTCCACCGCCTTCTCCCGCATTGCCAGCGCTCGCTCGCTGCTGATGCGGAGCGGGAGGGAGAAGAGGCATCATAAAGTCTGTCACTTGTCGGGCTATCACGCGACCATGTGACACCCCACCGGTGTATTGGTATTGCAGCCAGGCACGACCCAGCGCGCCGTCGGGCGCCAAGCCACAGCCACAGGCAGCGGGCAGGCAGGCAGCCAGCCAGCCATTGCGCACCTGGCGTTGGCGGCCTCCCTCGCGCCCTCGCGCCACCCCATAAATAACTTCACCCCAGCCTCGTCTCGGTCCGGCGGCCTGGAGGTCTGCAGGCAGCAGGGGACCCGCTCGGCTGTGGGCAGCTCTTCAGGCGCAGGACCACAGGCAGCTGCAGTACTGCAGTACTGCAGTACCTTAGGCTGCTTCGGCTACAAGGGCGTATGCGTGGCTCCACAGCTGCTGGAACGCGTGGCTCCGCAATGCAGCACCTGCTGCTCCAGTGGCACCCCTTCCCGCATGAAGCAGGTGCGGTCGTCCGGCGGGATGGTCTGACGTGGCAGCTCGCAGTACCCGTCCCGGCAGTGGAAGCGCTCGCACTGCAGCAGGGGGGAGCACGGGAGGGCGCGCCGCCGTGTGCGTTCACAGTCAAACAGCTGGCGAGGGCATGGCCGCTGGCGCTGCTGGGCACCAGGCGAGGGCCCCAGTGATGGACCCCTTTCGGGACGCTTCGCCCGGTCCTGCGCTGGCTGCCGTGCCGGCGCCACCGCTGCCGCCCACCTGCCGCCAGCAGGCGCAGTTTTTTGTAGTTGTGAAGCCGCAGTTGGCTGCAGGGTGGGAAGGGGTGGAAGTTGGGGAGCCAAGGGCGCAGCGGTCCAGAGAGACAGTGCACAACAGTAGCAGAGCCATCGCTGCGGCTGGCAGCAGGCGCCGCTGTCGGCGGAAGTGGCGGAAGCGCAGCAAAGCAAGCGGGCATGCTTGCCTGGCCCGTCTGGCTTCAGCCGGCATGCCGATAGCATGTCCGTCGCGCAGGCCGGGCCGACTCGTCCATAGGGGCACCTGTCAACAAAGGGTGTGTCGGGTGGGCGGCAGGAACGGGTGCTGGGCGTGGCGGCGGCACCAGCAGGCACTGCCCACTACTGCAGCGACTCACTGGCACTCTCCAGTGTCGGGATTGCAGTTCCTGCGTGGCTTGGGAGGGCGGCAAGAGGCCGCGAGCCGTGAAGAGAGGCAATTCAGAAGCCGCGCGCTCTGTCGGCGCCTCCTTTTGCTGCGCCAGGCCGACTCACCCGCGCTCGGTGCATCCATCGGCGCATTGAAATGGCTGCGAGCGGCACACGACGGCCAGGGCCGCACACAACAGGCCGGCCAGGGCAACGCCCGGCCGCCCGCCCCTCATTGTTCCGCAATGAACATCCAGGCGTGACTGACAAGCAATGGCATTGACGAACATAGGATGATGGACGGGCGGTCGCATCCCGCCTCACTCCGCAGCGCTGTTCTGCGTTCCCTTCCCGTCCGCCAAGAGCTCGCGCTGCCGAGCCTGCTGGGGGACACTCGTGCCTGGCTGTCCATCCGTTGGCTTTACAGGCCCAGCGAAATTTCAAACTGTTCCTTCTTCACTCGCCATCCGCTCAGCCACGTCGGCTGGCGGCTGTTGCAGCCAGTTTCGCCATGGCTGCTGACACCGCCTGCTTGTGCGGGTGGCTGCGCTCCGCACCCATGCCGTCCTGCAGCTGGCTGCTCAGCCCCAGCAGCGCCTGTACGCTGCGCGCGAGGCGGCATGCCGAGGGCAGGGTGCGCGCATCCACTGGCAGCGCCTCTGCCACATCGAGCGCATCCTCCTGTAGCGCACAGACAGACGGCGGGCAGCAAGGCAGCAAGTCAGGAACAGGAACCAGCACGCCGCCATTCACCAGCATCCTCCTTCATCCACCCGCATTCAGTACTGGCAAGTACATGCAACCAATCAGCACGTATACGACGCAGTAGCCGAACAGCACAACCTAGCGCCAGCCCCCTTGCCCCACTACCAACCTGCAGCGCCAGCAGCGTCGCGGGCCGCACCCACTCCGGCCCAAGCTCCGCCAGCTCCTCCTCCCCCACTTCAGGCGCCAGCGCCAGCTGGAAGCTCAGCGCGTACTGGGCGCTGCTGTACAGCCGCTCGGCCAGCTGCCAGGCATAGCCGCCGGCGCGGGCGCCGCCGGCTCCGCGGCCCGTGCCCGCCGCCGCCGCACCAAACCACCCCTTGCGGAGCTGGAGCGCGCCGCCGCTAGCGCTGGCAGAGGCGCCGGCGCTGCCCCCAGACGGGCCGTCGAGCTTGGCAGCCGCACGCTCGGCGGCGCTGACGGGTGCGCAGGTGAGCGCCGTGGCGCCGGGGGCGGCGGCGAAGTCCAGCAGGGCAGCGGTGGCGCGTCGGAAGGCGGGCAGTGCATCGGGGAGCATCATGCGCCACTGCAGGGTGGGACGAAGGTGGGGAAATGGCTGGTTGAATGCATGAAGCAGGGGACGCGGGGGCATGGTCGGCGAGCTGAGGCAGCCGTCAATGCGCAAACCAACTGATGCATGGGCAGGCATGTGTCGGCACAGCCTCCAGGCGCAGGCATGGGCAGGCGCAGGCGTGCGCAGCAGGCGCTGCGCGCATCCAGCGCCAAGCCCAGGAGGCAGGGCCAGCACATAGGAGCCACATAGGATCCCTGTGAGGACGTGCCTGGCCGGAGAGCCGCGCCAGGCCGCAGAGCAGGAACAAGGTGTACTTGGTTTCTTGTGCCATGGCCAGGGTCAGCGGCTGCTGGCTGCTGGCGGCAGGGGGCTCCGCGGCAAGCAGCAGGCGCGGCTCGGCCTCCACCGCGAGTTGCAGCGCCGCCTGTTCAACTGCAAGGGGGAACAGGGGGGAGGCAAGCAGGGGGGAGGGGGGGTGATGTCAACAGGGGGAGGCAGGCGGGCAGGCGCGGCTGCAGGACTCGCTGGGAGGCGCCATCAGTGGCAAATGCAACACCTGACGACCCTCCCACACCCACCTGCTGCATGGCCGGGCAGCGCCGCCAGCAGCACCGCCAGCAGCGACAGCACGCAGCACCACAGGCGGTGCGCCGGGTTGGGCGAGCCGTCCTGGCGGTAGGCGTTGCTGTAATCAACGACCGTCGCGCCCGCAGGCGTCGCTGCCTTGGCGCCAAATCTAGCGGCGCTGCTGCGCAGCGAGCCCGCCGCCTGCGGCGTCTCGCCCATCAGGTTGCCGCCCTCGGGGCTGAGCAGCCACTTGCTGCGGCAGGGGAGGCAGTCGGGGAGACAGATGTGCAGGGTGCGTGGGGCCTTGCCGGGGAGAGCAGTTACAGGGCAGCGCGCAAGTACAAAAGCAGCACAACAAGCTGATTGGCTGTTCACGACAGCATGCAAGCAACTCGCAAGCCCGAGGACACAGCGTACAGCCCTCACCCGAGCGCCAGCGCGTGCGCCAGCGCGCCCTGCTCCAGCAGCAGCTCCGCCCCGCCGCGCGTCTGCGCCACCTGCAGCGCCAGCAGCAGCGCCGCCTCCTCCACGCTGGCTGCCGCCAGCGGGCTGATGCTGCTGGGCAGTGGGGCTGCGTCGGCCTCCGCCGCCAGCGCAAGCGCAGGCATGCGCATGGCCGCCGGCACCGGTGGCAGCGCCAGCGGCAGCGGGGCCGCCGGCGGCGCGCCGGCCGCCGCTGGGGCGGCCGCTGCCGCGCGCTGCTGCGCCGCCTGCTGCGCCGCGCTGTGCAGGCTGAGCAGCATGCTGTGCAGCAGGTTGCCGAAGTGCAGATGGCCGCGCAGCAGCGGCAGCCAGGCGGCGGCAGGTACCAGGCGGTCAATCAGGGCAGTGGCGAGGGACACCACCAGCACCAGCTGAGGCGGCTGCCGGTGGCAGGCCGCCAGCAGCAGCGGCAGCAGCTGCGTGGCCACCCCCTGCAGCCGTTGCTGCGCCTCGTCGGGAAGCTGCACGGCGTCGCCCGCCGCCGGTGCCGCCGGCAGCAGCACCAGCGCCGCCGCAAGCAGGCTGTGCGTCACGCTCGCAGCCGCTGGCGCCGCGTCGGGGCTGCTGCTCAGCGCCGCCAAATCAACTCCCTCGAGCGCGTCCAACCAGTCCCTGCAATGTGTCAGATGCCGAGGGGATGATGCATTTGATCGGGCATTGAGCTGAGGCAAACCCGCAGTCGGGATGAACTCTCAGGGTTGGTTTCGCCCCTACGGCCAGCTGGCACGAGCCAGGCTGGCACGGCCTGGACCAACACGGATAGCACAAGCCAGGACCACCAAGAACAGCCAGCAGCCGCGCTCCTCCTGCAGCCGCGCTCGGCCTGCCCATGCACCCGCCCCAATCGCTACGCTTCCCTCCCCCCCTGCACCACCCCCCACCTTGTGGCCTGCAGCACGCCAGTGCACAGCGTGGTTGCCTCTCCTTCGTCTGCTGCCTTGCCCGCTGTGCCCGCGCTCCACTGCTGCGCCAGCAGCAGCAGGATGTAGGCAGCCTCTGATGCACTCGACAGGTGGACGCCCACAGCGTCCACAGCAGTTGCCTCGGCGGCCGCGGCGTGCACGCGGTCGGTGGCGTGCTGTGCGTGGCTCGCCACGTCGCCCAGCGCCTCTGCCAGCGTGCCCAGCGCGCTGCGCACCGCCGCCGCGCCGCCGCTGCCCGCGGGGGCGCCGCCGCCCTGGCGGTGCCTGTGCGAGGCGGTGAGCAGCGCTTTGAGCGCTGTGACTGCTGCCAGCCTGGCATCCTCCAGCGAGGCCGCCACGCTGGCCGCCTCCAGCCAGCCTGCGCACACGGGACGTGCCACGGCTGTCTCGAGGGAGGGGAGACGGGAGGCGTAGCCAGAGGACCGAGGTGGAGCACCCCAGATGCTGCCGCGCTTGCACCCCGTCCTTCCCCACCATCCGCCCACCTACCCCCCACCCATTCAACAGATGCTGCAGGTGCTCCAGCTGCCGCACCAGCACATTATGTGCAACATATGCATCGCACACATGTAGCAACAACTGGCATGAATGCACAGTGTGGCACCCACCCGACAGCTGCTGCAGGTGCTCCAGCTGCTGCACCAGCACCGAACCCAGGCGGCGGCCCAGCACCGAGCTGTCATAAACAAAGGAGGCCCCAAACTCTCGGTCAGAGGCCACCCGCTCCGGCACCTCGGCCTGCTGCATCACCAGCTGTAGGGATGTGTGGGTGGGGGGTGGGGGGGCGGCAGGATGGAGAGTGGCGTACCCTGTGTGACACAGCAGGCAAGAGGGGATGTTGCAGCGCTCTGGCAGCAGTGCAACTGCCCCATGCGCCCAGCCCAGCCACACAGCGTGTCACCCGCCAACCCACCTGCGCAATGGCCACCGCCGCGTGCTGGCTGCGGAAGTTGCGGGCGGCGATCTGTGGCGCGTGATCCGCCAGCATGCGTGCCGCATCCGCCTGACTGCTAAACTGCCGCAGCAGGGGCTGTGCCGCCGCCGCCAGCTGCGGCGCCAGCCCAGCGCCCTCTCCCATGCTGCGCCAGAGGGCCTCGTCCGACAGCGCTGCCCCCAGGAGCTGCAGGCCGCCCGCCGCCGCCGCCTGCTGCGCCGCCGCCAGCAGGCTGCTGGTGGGCAGCGGGAGTGCGTACCGCTCCAGTAGCTGCGGTACCAGGCCGGCGGACAGGCGCTTCAGGAACGCTGCCAAGTCAGCAGGCATGGCGGCTGCTGAGCTGGCGCCTGCCGCCGCCCAGGTGTGGCACTCTGCCGCCACAATCTGCAGCGCGCTCGCCTCAGCCGCTATCAGCGCTGTGCTGGGCTCCTGCGCCGCCCAGGACGCGGCGGAAAACGCCTCATGAGCGTCGCCGCCGTGCAGCACTGGCACGGAGAGGGGGCCCGCAGTGCCTGCCGCCTCGAGCAGGCCGGTGATGTGCCCCCACAGCTCGGGCTGGCGCTGCAGCACGGCGACGGCGCGGAAGGCCGCGCTGCTCGACCGCCAGAAGGCAGATAGCACCTGGCAGGAGGGGAGCAAGACGAGGGGGAGGGGAAGGGGGAGGGGGGTAGATGGTTGGGCAACAGCTGCTCGGCGCGCCGGCAGCTGCTGCCCTTGTACTCGCCGACAAGCACGCACGCACACAAGTCGGATGGCCGCGCCCGCTCCTCTGCCCAGCTGTAGCACCCACCTGCAGCAGCTTTGCCAGCACCGCTGGGTGCTCCTTCTGCAGCTGTTCCCGCCGCTGCAGCAGCTCCCAAAGCGCGTCCAGGCAGCTGCGCGGCGCCGGCGCCTTGCCGCCCTTGCCGCCGCCGTTGCCGCCGGCCTTGCCGGCGTCGCCGGGCGCGGGCAGCGCGGCTGCGTTGCTGCTCGTGTTCTCCTGCAGATGCGCGGCAGGTGGGGGCGACAAGTTGGACGCGTGAGCCCGCAGCGAGTGCAGCAGGCAGTGCCTGGCTGCACGCAGCGCTCCCTCCTCGAGGCAGCGCATCCCTCCCTGCCCAGCACCTCCTCCTCCAACACACACACACACACACACCTTGTCCAGCAGCGCCTGCTCCAGCCCGCACGGGAAGAACAGCGCGTCGAGCAGCGAGGGGTGGCACTCCACCGCAGTCACCAGAGCGTCACACGCCGCCGACAGCAGCTCAGGGGTGGCCGCCGCCGCCTCTGGAGAGAACGCGGCGGTGATGGCGCCGCGCGCTGCGGACGCCACACCAGCCTCGGGGCCCTCCTGAGGGAGCAGCACCGCAAAGACGGCGCCGGGCGCGGTGGCCGCGGCGGCCGCCGCCAGGCAGTGCATGCTGCGCATGACCAGGGCACGCTGGCTGGACCCAAAGTAGGGGTAGGAGATGTAGGAGAGCAGGACGGCGGCGGCGCTGGCGGCGGGCGCGTCTGGGCCTCCCCCCGGGGCGGGGCAGGGGCGGAAGAAGGCCGAGGGGGCGAGGCGCGCGTCCGGGCTGACCGCGGGGAGCAGCACGGGCAGCAGGCGGTGCCACTCCACGCAGCACTCCTCAACCGCCTCCACCTCCCCCTCAAAGCGCGTCTCCACACAGGCACGCTGCAGGGCAGGAAGGGCAGGAAGCAAGGTTGCAGTGCAGCCCGTTGAGCAGCGGTCACCCTTCAGGGGAAGGGAACAGTGGTGGCCCAGGGTACAGCACAGTCGTGCCCAGGACGCGCTGGCGGCTCAGCAGGCAAGCACGCGCAGTACAGCCCCGCCCCGCCCCAGCGGCGCACCTCGAGCTGCTCCGCGTGGTACGGCAGCGCGCACAGCAGGCAGGCGGTCATGCCGACATCGTACCGCAGCACCTCTGCCACCGCCGCCGCGATGGCAGACCCGCCCTCGGGTGCCGCAAGCGCCGCCGCGGGGTCGCCAGTCGAGGCAGCCACGGGGCTGGGGGCCGACAGCAGCGCCAGGCGGACTAGGCGCAGTCCCATGCCAGCGAGGCGCCAGCGCTCTGCGCGCTGCACGTACCGCAGGTTGCGGTGCTCCGCCAGCAGGCGGTACAGCACCCACACCACCAGCACCGCCAGCGCCAGCGCGGGCGCGGCGGCTGCGAGGCGGGGGAGGCACGGGGGTCGGCAACAAGGTTGAGGGGAGGCTGAGTTTTGTTGGCTTGGTGGGGGAAACCGGGGGTGCACCAGCGAGGCTGAAGCCTGCAACTCTTTGCCAACAACAGCAACACCCGCCCCACCTCGCCGCCTCACCGGACACAAGGGCCGTGAGGAGGCGGAGGAAGGCCTGGGTGGCGGGGTACCGCCCCGCCGCCGACTCTGCCGCCAGCAGACGGCTCAGCAGGGGGACCTCCGGGGCCTGGCCAGGCGCCAGCGCTGCCGCGCCGGCGGCCATGGCGGGGGGCACACCGCAGAGGGATAGCAGCTCGTGCACCACCCGCCCGGGGATGCCCTCCGCCAGGGAGGTGCAGATGGAGAGGCAGTCGCCTGCAAGGGGAGGGGAGGAGGGAGGGAAGGGTGGCAAAGGGGGGTCGTCGCACGGGTGGCGGCCGGCAGACGCAATTGCGGGCAGCCAGCTGGAGCAGGGTGGGTGGGGTGGCACGTGAGGGGCGTGCGAGCTGATGCACGCCAGCCCAGCAGCTGCCTGCCACGTGCGCTCGCGCCACGTCTCCCTCTTGCACGCACCGATGATGGCGGTGGGCGGCTCGGGTAGCTGCACCAACACTGCCACCGCCTGGCAGGCAAGGTACAGCAGGTCTGGGCCGCGCTGCCCGCCCTCTGCGGCAGGCCCCGCTGGCAGCTCGACGTGCAGCAGCTCCAGCGCCGTCTGCGGGTCGCGGCTGCAAACGGCCGCCAGCAGCTGCACCGCCGCGCCGAGCTCTGCCAGCGCCGCTGCAGCGTGGGCCGCTGCTGCGCTGCTAGGCGCCACGGCCGAAGCCGCCTGCTGCTGCACCGCCGCCAGGGCCTCTGCAGACAGAAGGGGACAAGGCAGGCATCGGCGCAGCGGGGCAGCGGCGGTGGCACACGCGCAGGGAGGGGCGGCTGCCACGCCGGCCGGCCCGGTGCCCCGCCGCCGCCACCAAACCTCAAACCCAGCATCTCGTTCGGAACATCTGCACAAGTGCATACCGCCGACTGTCGAAACAACAAAAAGTCTCTTGTGGGTCTCACCTGACAGCCGGCACAGCAGGATCCACTGTCCCACTCCGTCGGGCAGCTTGATGCGCCAGCGCACCAGCTGCACATGGTCCACGTCCTGCCCCGCCGCCACCGTCCACAGGGCGTCGGTGGAGGAGAAGCCCTCTGGCAGCGGGGCGGGCTCGCCCAGCGCGCCCTGGGTGGGCGGCGTGGAGGAGCGGGAGGGGGCGGGTCAGGAGGGTGGGGAAGAGTGGGAAGACCCTGGGAGGGTGTGGCAGTCACCTCAGGAACCGGCATCCTGTCATCCTTGGGGGCCCGTGGGCGGGCGGAGGCGCCAGCAGGCGCAGCCCCAAACGCCTGATACCGACCGTCTGCCCTCCCCCCCCCCCCCCCCCCCCCCCCCCCGTGTCCGCGCCACCACAGGCCATGACCATGTGCTCCGCGCCAGTCGGTCGCGCACCTGAGGCAGCGTGAGGGCGCGCGACCCCGGCAGCGCCACCGCCTGCTGCGCGTACACGTCGCCATCCTCGTTGCAGTCCTGCAGGGCAACCACAAGAAACAGGCACCGAGAAACAAAGAGAGGTTGCAGTGGTGGCAGCGGTGGAGTCGGGGGGACACGTTGGAGCATCGGAATGGCGAGGGGCCCGGCGCACGCGCGCACCCACGGCCTGACGGAAGGGCTGCAGGGAGGACAACAGGCGCGAGTGTGGCAGGGCCAAAGACGAGTGCGCGCGTCGCCAACCTCGTCGGATCAGGAACTGGCGAGAAGGGAGCCTGCAGTGTGCTGCCTTCTGCCTGGGTGTCAGCACAGTCAGCAGGCTCAACCCGCCGCCTTGCCTGCTCAATCGCCTGGTCTGGCAGGACATGCAGGCACGTGAGGCCGGGCAGCGACGCCAGGTAGGCGTTGGCAGAGGCGGCTGCAGGGGGGCGGAGCAAGGGGCGGCGGGTGGGTGCCGGCTGGTACGCGGAGCATGCACAGGGGAAGCAGGGACAGTTTGATGCGCAGAACGCTGGACCCCGAACGCAACCAGGTGGCGGTGCTGTCCCTGGCAGACCCTCTCAGTGCCAGCGCCAGCACCCACGCCCAACGCTCACCCGAGTCTGCTGTGCTGCTCAGTGCGGCAAGCAGGGCGTACAGCGGGGCGGGCAGGGCGGGGTAGAGGCCGCGCACGTCATCTAAAAAGTGGCGCAGCGGCTCGTCTGTCGTGGGCACAGGAAATTTATGGAAAACTTTTGAATTGTTTTATAAAATTGTACAAGAAAGGATTTAAACCATATCCAGATGGGAGAAGGAGCGTTTGTTTGGGAATGGGAGCCGCCGGGCGGGACGACCAAGGCGCAGCAGGGGTGCATGCATGCATGGCACGCTCGCCGCAGTACGTGTGTGTCGAGTGTGCGCCTTCGACCACCGCAGCCCGCTAGCCGCTCCGCCACGACCCATCCGCCCGCCACTCCGCCACAGCCCAGTTGGCACCCACACCCACCCGTCAGGCGGTCGCCTGCCCAGAAGCCCTCGCAGAGCGCCGGCTGGCCCCTGAACAGGTTTGACAGCACCGCCACCACCGCGTCCAGCTGGGGCAGCGACAGCGCCGCCGGGCTGAAGTCAAAGGCGCAGAAAGCGGCGGACATGGTGCTGCACGGCGGGGGTGGTGGGGGTGCAGAGCGGGATGCCAATGAGTGGAGTGGAGAGGCGCTCGCACGCCAAACCACTGTGCCTGCCCACCGCGCCCTGCACCACCGCGCTGTTGCACACCACCCCGCCCACCTCAGCACAATGTTGTTGAACATTTCCACCGCGTTGGGCTGCAGGCCGGCAGAGCCGGTGAGGCGGCACATCGTGCCCAGCGCGTCTGCTTCGTGCGCTTTGATGGCGTGCGCCTCGTACTCGTGGCCGCCGGGGTGGTGCTCTGGGGACAGGCAGGGCAGGCAGGGACGGCAAGCATGAATAGGGCAGCGAATAGATCGACGGATCAAGGATGGGACGCGTGGCTGCTGGGCAGGAACAGGCGCAATGCTGCCGCACAGCACAGCAGGATCAGCGGCAGCAGGGCAGGCAGCGACAACGCCAGGGCACGCTCGTGAGAAGCGCTGCGCAAGCGCCCATGCTGGCTGCCATGAAGCGCTCGGTCGGCGAGCAGCGCCCCGTGCCCCGCCACTGTATGCCATGGGGGGCGACACCATGCTTCTGCTAGTGCATGCAGGCTCACCCGCGGTCTTGGCCATCAGGCACAGCACCGCCGCCCATGCCAGCAGCACCGGCGAGTGCGCGGCCGAGGCAGCGGGCCACCAGCTGGACAGCTCAGCGTTGACGCGGTCCTTGACAGCTGGCGCGGCAAACACGTAGCAGCCCTCGTCCAACGGCTGCTCGTGAATGGGTGGGTGGGCAGGAGGGTGGGTGGGTGAGTGGGGAGATGCGGGGTGCATGCAAACACTAGTGGTGTGTCACGCCTGCTGTGCACGCGTCGTCGTGCAGCGTTCAGCCTTCCCACCAACCTGCTGCGCTGCCAGCGCCGCCAGCGCTTTGTCCACGTCGAGCATCTCTAGCAGCAGCACGGTGGCCTGAGGCAGGGATGGAGAGGACGAGCTGAATCAAGGCAAGCCAGAACCGCGACGGCGCAGGGCAGGGCAATGCAAAGGCGCACAGCATACACCAGGGGATGAAACAACCGGCCCAGCCCCAGCCCCAAAGGTGCCAGCGCAACCCCGCAGCCCAGCTCACCAGCTTGACAGACATGGCCGCAGCTGTGGGCTCGCCTTCGGCGCCGCCGGCGGCGCCGCCGCGAGGCGACGGACGGGTGAAGAGGGTGGCGTGGAAGAGGGAGGCCAGGGAGAGGAAGCGGTCTGGGGTGCACTGCTTGCGCGGGTGGTAGTAAATGAGGATGAGGATGTTGAGGAGGCAGCAGCGCTCGGCGGCCGCCGTCGCGGCACGCGCGTCGGCCAGCGCCGCCGCCGCCGCCGCCGCGGTGCTGCCGCTGCCGCCGCCTGCATACGCGGCGAGCACGAGGGGCGAGGGGCTGGCGGCGGCGGCGACGACAGCACCGGCGGCGCCGCCGTTGCTGCCGTTGGCGCTGCCTGCTGCAGGGGGCTGGAGATTTGCCTGCAGCGCCTGGAACGTGGTGTCCTCCAAGAGCTGTTCCAGCAGGGCCTGCAGGCAGGTGGAGCAGAGGAAGGGCGGAGGGGGTCGCACGAGTGCCCCCACGGAAGCTGTGAGCTCACCGCATGATACCACACATGACCTGCCTGCACAGCCTCCCACCCCTGCTAATAACTCTAAACGGCCTTCTCTGTGGGCCAGCAAATCCCGCGTGCCCACACCTGCAGGGTGCCCTCGATCACATCCAGCAGAGGGCCGCCCTCGGCGCCTGCAGTTGGTGGGGAGGCCAGAGGGAGGAACGCACGACTTGGCAGGCTGCTTGCAGGGACGGGCACGCGACCATGGCATGCAGCAGCTAATGTCACGCAATAGCTGCCAGCTCGTGCATCCCCCCCTTTCTTTCTCACCCACACCCCTGCACACTCACGCTCGCCCTCCCACAGCAAGTCCTCAATCGACTTGAGCAGGCAGAGGCGCTCCGAAAAGTACAGCTGGGCCACCTCCAGGCGCTGCGCCGGCGACAGCGGCGCCCCGGGTGTGATCACAGCCTGCGCCGCGCTAGCGCCGCCGCCGCCGCCGCCGCCGCCTGCCTTGGCCACCCAGCGGCGCAGCAGCACGTACGCCTGCACCTCGTCCAGCTGCAGCGAGCGGCTGAGGTCTGCGGCGGCGGCGCGCAGGCCGGCTTCGAGGGGCAGCTTTTTGGCGCCGATGGCCAGGCTGGCCTCCCCTTCCAACGCCTGCCGGCTGGCGTCGCTGGGCGGCTGGAAGCCGGCCACGCCTCGGGCGAGCCACGGCTCGTACTCTGGGCGGCAGAAACAGAGGCATGGGGTCGATGGGAGGAAGGAGGTTGTTTCAAGGGAGTTGGCAAAGGCGGCGTGAGGCACCCGGTGCGCGGTGATGGCATGGAGCAAGCGCCGGGCGTCCACCCCACACCGTCGCTGCAGCGCTGCAGCGCCGGCCGCCTGTGCAGGGAGCTGCCGCCACGCCACTCAGCCGCCGGCCGCCGGCCAACAGCCGTACAACACTACGAGCGGGCCTTCCCCGCCTCGCTGGCACCACCCCTAGCGGCGGCTACGAACCAAGCGCATTGTCGCTGCTGCTGTTTGGAACCCCAAGGCTGGGCCCACCACCTCCGCAGCTCCACCCACCCTTGAGCGTCGCCTTGAGCGTCTCCGCCGCCACCGCCCCGGGCTCCAGCTTCAGCGTCTCCAGCTGGTTGTACAGCTTGGAGAAGGGCGGCCACCAGAGGGCCGCCGCATCGAACACCATGGCGGCTGGTGTGTTTGGCGGGTGCTGCTGGCTGCTAAATGCTGCGCTGGCGTCGTCCAGCTACCTGCGGGTCGGGAGGGGAGCGAGCGGCGGCGGCGGCGGCGGCGGCGGGTGGTTGGCGGCGGTGGCGGCAGCAGGGTTCCAGGCCATCGCGACCTGGAAGCAGCAGTTCATGGTTGTCCCGTGCGATCCAATCGGGCGCTAGGAGAGCCCCAGGCGCCGCCAGCTGCCTGAGAAGGCGTCATCGGCGTCAGGCGCGCAGCGGCGCGGCTGCAACGACATGTATGCGTGCTCACCGCATAATAGCGCGCTGCGCAAGCGACAGGGGGCAGGACCGTGGGTTGGCAATCGAAACCACGCGGAGCTCCAGAGTGGTAACAAGCTTGGTGTGATTGGCGGAAGCGCGGATGATCGACTGAACGCGCGATGGGGCTGCTCGTGCCTCATGGGCACCAGCCGCCGCGGTGCCGCCGCCGCCGTCGCGACACGTCGGCGGTTCAACGGCAAAGGCCCGGTTGTGTTCGTCTGCTGCAGGTCTTCACGGGCTGTTGCAGGGTGTCTCAATATGCAGGGGACTCATGTTGTGATCGCCCTCTCGATGGACGGCCAGGAAGGTTGTGCGGCAGCGTCAGAGAGCTGCTAATCAGGGAGCGTCATAACCGTTGGACGTAACTAACTTCGCCAAACGCCTGGTTGCTTGTAGTTCTGTGCATTAGCGCCACATGCCTGGCCGCAACTCCTGCCAGCTGCGGCATGGTAGGCGTGCTGCGGGCTCTGCGGCCCCCGAGCATTCCTCAAGTGGTGTTTAGCAACACCGGTTGGGGGTGCCCAAAGGCGGTGGAGGAGTGGGGGAGGGCTGGCCAGGCCCGGGGGGAAGAATGGTGCACGCAGCGCGACGGAGGGGCTGGGGGCTGCCGAGCAGTCGAAAAAGCAAGCACGCAAGCGATCAGAGCAGAGGCAGGCTAGGCTGGGCGGCGGCAAGCTGGCGGGACACACCTGCAGGGCACGGGGTGAAGAGCTTGGCAGGGGAGCGTGAGGGGTGCAGCCGGGACTGCGCTGCGTGCACCAAAAGGGGGGAGGGGGGCAGGGGAGGACAAGGGGAGAGTACATGAGAGCAAATGCAGTGACCTGGCATGGACGGGGCTCCGTGGAGTTCCCACCGCCTGAAAATGGAGGAGTGGGGGGGAAAGGCAGCAGCAGGGCACAGCAGCAAGGCGGCAGCAGGGCGGGGCAGCGGCGGCAGGGTGTCATCCGTCGAGCAGCTGCGGCATGCTGTCCCTGTGCGGCACCGGCCGTGCCCATCGCACGTCCGCTGCCGCCCCGCGCACGCCGCCGCCCGCCCATCATCTTGCCCATGGACGCAGCCCACACACTCCTCGTGCGTGTGCACCCCCTCCACATGCTCTAGCAAGCGCTACCATGCTCGCAGCAGCCTGCAGCGCGCTGGCCAGCGCGGGTTGGGCTTGCAGGCCCGAGCGCTGCGCCCCACGCCCCGCTCAAACGACATGCCTCGGCTTTACGGACGGCAGAGTGCTGAGGACAGCCTGTCGAGCGGCGATGGCAGGTCAGTCTCGGAACAAGTGCTGCGCCCTTCCTCGCTGGGTCGTTGCAGCCACTCACAGACGACCCACACCTTCTCACGCTGTCTGCTGCAGACCGCGCGGGCGAATGGTTGGCCTCTGCCGACGCCGCCGCCGGCGGTGGCCGCTCGCTGCCAGCCCTTCTAGACGACCTGCAGGCGCGTGCGGGGAGGGCCTGCGTGCTGCGCCTTGGTTCTGCCTGCTGGGTGATACCATGCTGCTGTGTGATAGCAAGCTGCCACCTGCCCAACCCAGCTGGCGCACCCGCCTCTTCTCCGCAGGCCAGCGCCGAACTGCAAGAGCTGTGCCGGCTGCAGCTGGCGCTGCTGACATCGGCGCTGCAGCTCAGCCTGCAGGCGGTGTTGACCAGCAGCGTGGCAGGCAGCCTGAGCGAGAGCATGGACGAGGAGTCGCTGCGCCAGCAGGCAAGTGAAGGCTCGTTGCTTGCCGTACAGCAACTGCTGCGCAGCCTCCTCTGCTGCTGGGACGACCCACTGCATCCGTGCCGTCTGCTAGCATCGCCGGCGGTGGCGCCCGCGTGCCGGCCGCGCCTGCTCATGTTGTTTCAACTCGGCCCCTTTCCCGCAGCTGCTGGCTGAGAGCGGCTGCCTGCGCGCCAGCGTCTACTTCCGCGCCCCCACAAGCCTGCAGTCGGGCCAGCTGCAGCTGCAGCTGGTGGCCGCCTCCGACGGCGCAGCGGGCGCAGCAGGCATGGCGGCGCAGCAGGCGCAGCGCTTCCTGTTCCTCGGCGCGGAGGGCATGGGCGGCAGCAGCCTGGGCGAGCAGGAGCAGTGGATATTGGAGCAGCCGGTGAGCATTTACAGCACTGTGGGAGCAGTGGCGGTGTTGGCAGCGCGGCAGACAGAGGCATCAGTGTGTGCATGCGTGCGCGACGCAGCACTCGATGCGCGGGACCCGTCTGCATTGCATCATTATCATAACAGGGAGCCCTGCCGTAACAGGGAGCCTCGCCCCATTACTCCCCTCCCCCCCCCAGGTGATTGTGCTGCCCGACTCTGGAGGGCTGGTGCTGCCGCTGACGCACAACGGTTTCCTGGTGGGGCTGCTGGTGGTGGAGCGTTGCACCGAGGAAGACGATGAGGATGAGGAGATGGGCAGCGGCGCGGCAAGCAGCAGCATGATGGGCAGCGCAAATGGCGGCGCCCAGGCCGGTGGCGCGGCGGGCGGCGAGGGCCCCGCCCGCATGCCGCCTGCCCCCGCATGCCTCCTCTTCCGCTCGGCGGAGCTGCAGCTGCTGAAGCAGACGGCGGCGGTGCTGGCCATGGCGTGTGCCATGGACCTGCGGGCGGCGCTGGAGCGTGCGGGGGCGGCCTACCGCCAGCGGCAGGCCTCGGCGTTGGTGCAGGCGGTGCGTTGGGAGTGCACGTCTGATGGTGTGGAGTGGTGTGGGCAAGCAAGTGGATGAGCGTGTCATACTTTCGAGATTCGGCAGTGCTGACCAGCTGCTGCAGGAGAAGCTTGGTGTCCGAGTGGAGCAGGGGCTGCAATGCCAGCGTTGCACCTGCCCTGTTGCTGCTCAATGTCCCCCACCACACCACACCGCAACTGCGCTTGCCTGCAGGCCAAAAAGCCTCTGGGCACGCTTCGCACGCTGGGCACCATGCTGCTGCCGCGCCTGCAGCTGGGGGAGCCCGACCGAGACTTTGCGCAAGGTGGGTGGGTGGTGCTGGCGTAGATGGCTAGCCCCGTGCTCTGCACTGGTGCTGTGGATGCTCGGCGAACGAGCCAGGGGGCTGCATGGAGGGCGTGGTGGCAGGTGTGGCGGCCTCCCGTCAAGGCATCCGCTTGTTTGCTGCAGACCTCGCGGCTGACCTTCCAAGTTATCACTGCCCTTCCCTGCCCTCCTCTCCACCCACAGGCATCCTGGAGCAGGGCAACCGGCTGCAGGAGATGGTGTCGCAGCTGCAGGCGGCGCTGCATCCTGCGGCGATGGCGGGCACGGTGCCACCCCCGCTGCAGACCAGCAGCGTTAGCACAGCAGCGGCAGCAGCAGCAGCGGGGGGAGGCGTGCAGCTGTCGAGCAGCTCCCGCATGCCCGTCAGCAGCGGGGAGTGGCAGCTGGCAGAGCAGCCGCGGCCGGCGCTGCCCAGCAGCAGCATTGGCAGCGATTACCAATGGGGCCCCAGCAGCAGCAGCAGCAGCGGCGGCAGCAGCGGGCTGACCATCGACATCGGTGACGAGTTGCCCGATGCAGCAGCCGGCAGCCGCGCAGCAGAGAGGGCTGCTGCTGCTGCGGGCGGCGCCCTAGGCTCTGCAGCGGGCAGCAGCAACGGTGCCTTCGGCAGCGGCAGCTGCAGCAGCAGCGGCAGCGCAGCGATTGTGGGGATGGCAGCTGGCGGCAGCCGCGCCTCTGCGGACCTCCTCAACGTGCTGATGCCCCTGCTGGCCTCTGCCAGCAATTTTGCGGCGGTCAGCGGGGTAAGCTTTGTCATGGTGGACCAAAGCAGCGACAGCGGCAGCAGCAGCGGCAGTGCCGGCAGCAGCGGCAGCGGCGGCAGCGGTGCGTCGGCAGGCGGCCGGCTGGCGCCGCTGTCCCTGCCGGCAGCAGAGGTGGCGGTGGGTCCAGGCAAGCTGAAGCGCATGCTGAGCCAGCTCATCGACAGCGTCATAGCGTGCGCAGCACGCGGCGACCTGGTGCAGGCCTCTGTCACGCTGCAGCAGTGGCAAGGCCGGCCGGGCGTGGCGGTCTCGCTGTGCTGCTGGTACGGCCTGCAGCACGGCAGCGCCGGCGGCGGCGCGCGCCTGCAACCAGAGTTTGCCTTCCTGAAGGGGTCGGCGGCCGGCGCTGGCGGGTACTTCGAAGTCCATGCCGAGGCCACGCTCGATGTGCGCCACCTCAACAGCTCCGCCCTGGCTGCCACCCTGTGGCTGCCCACTGTGGCTCAGGACGCCGGCTGGCCCTGACGCAGCTGCCACAGCGTGCGTCTGCCTCCCTGGTCGACGCTGCCCTGTCGCGCTCCTGCCCGGCGCGGCACCCCTTGCGCAAGCCGCGTGCCCCCGGCTCCTGTATGCTGCGCCCCGCTGCCTGCACGCCCTTCTGCCTGTCCACCCTTGCCTGCGCCTGCCTTCTGACCTTGCGCCCATTGCCCCCCCCCACCCACCCACCCACCCCGGCCTGCCGCCCCTGCGTCCTGGGCGTGAAGCCGCCGTCCTCTGCCCAATGCTGCTCTCACCTGCCCCGTCCCACGTGGCCCCTACCCCACACCTGTCGGCTCCCCTGTATTTGTACCCTCTGCCTCGTGCACTCGCCAGTTTTCTCACGACATTGGCCCCACTGCGAAGCTCCTCCTCTGCCGCTGCATGCCATTCGACCAGCTGTCATGGCAGCGGGTTGCTTTAATCGTGAGGGCGGCTTGATCAGCTGACACAGTTTTCTTCGGTTGCGAGGATGTGCTGAGAGGGTGGCTGTGCCGGGATGAAAGGCACGCAGGCAAGCATCAACAAAAGGGTGCCGAGTGTTGAGGTGAAGACGGATGCACATCAGATCAGGGCTGCCGAGGTGAAAGGGATGTGCATCAAATCAATCAAATCGAGAGGTGCGTTGGAGAGGCACGGGGGTGGTGTGAAGGGCGGGGAGATATACAGGGTGATGGCGACATACAGTAGGAGAGCAATGGGAAGCATAACTGATGGGAACTGGCGGGGGACCAGCGGGAGCGCGGCGCGGCGGCTGCGATGCGAACGGTTGCGGCACGCAAACCACCCACCGCCGCCTGTGGGTTGGCCGCAAGTGCTGCTGCGCAACTCGAGCGTCGTCGTACTGCTGGGGATGCCCGCAGGCGTGCGCGGGCCGCAGGCGAAGGGGGCCCGTTGAGAGCTCAGGCCGCCGCCTGTGCCGCCAGCTGTGCGGCGGTGACCCAGTGGCCGTGGAAGCCGTGGGGCACCCGCTGGGGCATGCGCAGGCGGACCACGGGCGTGGCAGCCATGGTGCGAGCGTCGTAGACGACGAGCTCGCTGTGCAGGGTGTCGTCGTCTGTCAGGGGGGTGGGGGCAGGCAGGCACGAGAGGAGCGGTGTGGTGCACAGCACTGCACGGCAGGGAGCCGCCAGCTTGAACGTGCGCCAGCTGCTGCACGCCAGACAACCCCGCCCGCCCGCCCGCCCGCCCACGCTGTGCTCTGCACGCTGTGCTCACTCACCAGTGACGTAAGTCATCAGCCACCCATCGTCTTCGTCCTCGCTGCCGGGAGCGATGGGGCCGGGGCGCCGGGGCACAAAGACCGCCTCGCCGCCCAGCCGCGCGCCGCCGTGCCGCACGTGGCCCGCAATTGTGCCGCTCTGCAAGTCGAACTTGGTGACGCCTGGTTGCGGCGGGGGAGGGGGACGCCAACATGTGCGATGAATGAACCCAGGCTGAGCCCAACATGCAGCAGCACGCGGCATGCCGGGAAGCAGAGGGTCCTAGCCATGTGCACATGCACGCCTCCTGGCGGCGCTATACCGCTTAGTTCAACTCACCCACAAAGCGGGGCACTCCGCGGTCGTCAGACTCCATGCAGGCCACATAAGTGTAGCGGGTGCGGCGGCCTGCGCCGGGGGGGCCGCCGATATAAAAAGTTGGCAGTCGCCGCAACGCAGGCGCATTTTTGCCCTGCCCTGGCTTCTCGTCTCGGCTCCCCAAACTACCGGCACACCTCGGCCACTCACCGACCAGCCCGGGATGCACCACAGGGAAGTCCCCGTACGCGGCGGGGCTCTCCTCGAAGCGGCGCACGGTGCAAGCGCCGGTGTCCAGGTGCAGCCTGAACTCCGTCAGCAGCGGCTCTGCGCCCTCGGCGGCGGTGAACTCGTCGAGGCTGCAGGATGGGGCGGCGGCGGCGGCGTGTTGGGCAGGGGATGCGGGCGGCTGTGCAGGGCAGGGCGCCCATGGCGGCCGGCCAGAGACTGGCTGGCAAGCTGGCCAGCGAGCCAGCACTCGGTCCACCCTGTGCAGCCACCCCACCCTCTGCTCACCTGAAGGAATTCATTGTGCAGAGGAAGAGGCGGATGGTTTTGCCCTCCTCCCAGGCTGCACGGAACGAGGGCAGGAGAAGAGAGGCAATGAGCAGTGATGCACGAGGGGGGGGAGCCGTGGGAGCAGGCAGGAGGAACAGGCGGACAGTGTTGCCCGCCTGGGGCGGCAGCACAGGGGCCACGCTTCACCCCCCCACGACAGGCCGCCCCGCCTGCACACTTTCAACATACGTAGCGCATGCACAGCGCCCGGTCCACCCACCGTTGGCGACGTGGAAGGACATGAGGCGCTCGGCTGTGAACCAGCGGATGTCGTCGGCGCTGCGCGCGCAGCGCGGCAGCACGCCGATGCGTGCCGGGCGGTCGGCAAACACAAACGGCAGCTTGCCTTCCTTGACCATCACCTGGCGGGGAGAGGAGGGGAGGGGAGGGGAGGGGAGGGGCTTGACGTTTGTGGGTGTGTAAACTGGGGCGGGAGGGTGGCGGCCATGCATGCACCCGAGGGCCCAGCCCCCGCATCAGCATCAGCATGAGCGCGCTGCCACCGGCAGCAGTTGCGGCACCCGCAGCAGCAGCGGCGGCGGCACCACCCACCTTTGGCTCGAACTCCAGCGGCATGTCCAGGATGAGGGCATGCTTTTGGGTGAGCGCCATGTCGTGCATCATCACCTGCGCACGCACACGCAAGCGTTCAAGACGGCCGGGCACTGCGTCAGTCGAGCATCTGGCGGCTGAGCGGGAGGCGAGCAGCGGCGGTGCCCGATGCGCTCAACAACAACACTGAAGCGTGGGCCTTGCCCGGCTCGCCCCTCCTGCCCATGCGCCAGCGCACCGGCTTGGGGATGGTTACAGGGAAGTCGGCAGCCACCGTGCCGTCTGCCTCCAGCCAGCCGTAGTGGCCTGTGCGGGTGGGGTGAGGGGCCCCGCGGCCACGGGGGCCCTGGGGGATCAGATCAGTGATGGGTGGGTCAACGCACGTTGCGGCGGGCAGCAGCGGAGACAGGGTGCACGGGGAGAGAGGGAGGGGGGGATCGAGCTGGCAACCCCTCTTGTTCCCCAGATGTGCCTCGTTCCCCATTGATGTGCCTGTGCGAGCGCGCCAAAAACCACAACTCACAGTGGGGCGCCTTGCCACAATCGTAACCAAAGTAGAACAGCTGCTGCGTCTCGGGGTCGAGCTTGGGGTGGGCGGTGAAGGCGTGCGTGACCTTGCCGCTGCAGCGCACAGAGGGCACGGCGGGAGGGCAGCGGGGGTGGTCAGCGAGGGCAGCGGGGGGGGGAGGGGCCCTTCAGGACGATACATGCGGAGGCGCAACAGCGCAGCAGGCAAACCAGGCAAGCCCGGAAGGTGCGCACCCGTACGTCACACGCCCGACGGTCTCCACCAGGCCGCTGCAGGCGACGCGAAGCGCGTACGGAAGGTCGCCCTCATGCAGCGCCAGGATCTGCAAAAGGTGTGAGCACGGGCGTGTGGGAGGGAGCTCGGGTGGCGCAGACGCCCGCAACGGTCACACGTCATTGAACGGCCCGCCCATGCCCCCCCACCACCCCGACCTACGCCCACCCTGCCAGCGCGGCACGCAGCGGCGGTGCTTGGCAGTGCCCAGCCCGTGTGTGCCTTGCGCGGCCTGCCCCCCTCGTGACCAACACCCCCACCCCCACCCCTCGCTCATCTTTCCCGCGTGATAGGCAATGGCTGTGTTGGCGGTGCCCAGCCCGTGCTTTTGGGACAGCACGCCCAGCGCGATGGCCAGGCGGTTCAGTCCCATGTACACCAGGGAGGAGAAGCCGCGGTAGTCTCCGACTGTGGTGGGTGGAGGGGCAGCGAGGGCGGGTGGGTGAAGCCGCGGCGGGAGCAGCGCCGCAGCGGCGGCGGCAGCGGCGGCGGAACAGCGGCAGCGACGGAAGCAGCGGCGCTCCCCAGGCCTGCTCCACTCGACGCCTGCACGTTCAGTTGTGGTGCTCACTCTTGCCCGCCAGCGGGAAGCCTGCGCGCTCCTCCTGCTCCAGCCTCGCCGTCTCCACCCAGCGGTTGCAGTAAATTGCTCTGCCGCCCGCGATGCGCACGGCGTGGATCATGCCGTCGCCATCAAACCTGGGTAGAAAGACGGTACTGCTGTGTGCTTAGAATGGACGCCAACGCATGTCCGCCGGGGCACTCGTTGTGGGACCCCATCCCCCATCGCGTTTGTTCCGCGAGCCCTGCGCCAACCGCTGCGCCAAAAATGCGTTTCATGGTACCACGATGGGCGGAGAGGAAGAAATCCGGCGATAAATAGCGAACAAGGGCCCCAGAGCCGCCTGATGCAGCAATGCAGTAGCAGAATGGCCACATATTGGGCACAGCACCGTCTTTCTACCCACCAATGGTAGCCCCCCATTGGCGCAAGCTTGGGGTTGGGCCCTGCATTGGGACGTGGTTGGTGTGGAGGTGGGCGACAGGAATGCGCCGTCGAAGCAGCAGTTCGGGGCTGCATTTGGCGCGGTTGATGTGGAGGTGGACGACAAGACTGCACCGTGGAGGCAGCAGGGGCCGTTGGGCCGCGGAAAGCTCCTCGACGTGCGGCAGCAGGCAGAATGCGGCGCACCGCGGCGCCGCTTGCCCTCGCTCACCGGTGCGCACATATGTGCCCTCCAGCTCCTCCGGTAGGTTGCCCTCGATCACCTCCACTCCCTCTAGCACCTGGGTGGGCACCAGGGTGTGCGAGGCGTGAGAGCGCGGCGGCGGCAGGTGGGCAGCAGGTGCGCCGGTGGCGGCGGCAGCAGTGGCAGCGGCGGCGGCGACGGGGCAGGCCTGCGGCTCACCTCTTTGTCTACGGGTGCAAAACTGTGTTTCATGTACGGGTCCCTGCGGCATTTAGAGGCACAGTAGGAGGTGAGGCGACTGGGCGGAGGCAAAGTAGCGTTGCCTCCGCCCAGTCGCTGTCGGACCTACCATCCCGGGTGCAGCTTGGAGCTGGAATCCAGCCAGTGCACGGCTTTAGAGGCGGCTCGCAGCGCGCCGGCGGCCGCCTTGTAGAAGAAGCTGTCCCGACGCGTGTCCGCCCCCATGCTTGCAGGCTTCAACGCAGGTGATCGGCAGAAACGCAAAAAGTACAGCGACGCCCCAGTTGGGTGGCTGCAGCAAACCTACCGGCACCGCCGCCAGCGTGACGGGCGCGCCGCGCCGCCTATGAACGCGTGCACATTGCTTTGCTTGCTTGCTCTAAGCAGGCTGCTCCACGAGCCCGCACGTGCCTGATGTGCGTATCATGGGTGTGCAAAGTGGCAGGCAGTCAGGCAGGCAGGCGGGCAGAGGAAGGGCAGACCGAGTCGTGCCTCCACCAGTGCAAATGCCGGCGCAACCGCCGCGACGCGCGCTTGTTGCACCACTCCCCCGACAGCCGCTGCCTCGGGTGCCTTGCAGGTTCGGCTAGGAACGGGAACGCAATGGGGGAGGCATCGGGAGGAGGAGAGGGCGGCAGTATTTGTGCGGGCGAGGGGGACCACAGCCAGGCGGGCCGTCTCTGGGGATGGCGCCGCCGCAGGGTGGCGCGTGGGGTTGGCAGGGCAGGCAACTAAGTGTGGTGGCAGGGGCAGGGGCGTGTGCGGTGCGGTGCGGCGCTATGTCAAATATATGAGGAGGGGGGGGGGGGGGGGGGCAGGGCAGGGCAGGCGGTGTCGCAAGGGGAATCAAAGGGGCCTAAGTGTGTTCGGGGAGGCGGGGGGGCAAAGACCGGAAAACGGGGCGGCAGGCCGGCAGGGGGCTAGCCGAGCTGCCAAGAAAATTGGCGCGCGGGGGCTGTATGAAAGAATATCAGCGAGGCAGGAGGGGGCGGGCAGGCAGGCGGGGGCATCGACATGCAGTGCAGCACACACTCACTAGATGCACGCCTGCACCTCGCCACACGGCGGCGCAACTGCCAGCATGCCAGGCCAGCGGGCCGGCCTGCTAGCTAAAGGGGGTGCAGCGGCTGGGCCGCGCTCAGTTGTTAACGCGCGCTGCTCGTGGCTGGCATGTGCAACTGCTGGGCCATGCTCTGCTGCTGGCAAAGGGCCCACCGTGCAGCTAGCTGTGGGCGTCGGGCGCACGTGGCCTGCTGCTCATGCTTTGGTCAGGGCCTTGCGGATGCGCAGCGCGTTTTGCAGGATGCGCCAGGCGGCCATGGAGGCGCCAAACCCGCTGTCAATGTTGACCACCGTCACTCCCGGGGCAGAGGAGTTGAGGGCGGCCAGCATGGGGGCGACGCCGCTAAAGGCGGTGCCGTAGCCTGCAGGGCAGGAGGAGCGCGCGCACGTGTCTTGTGTCAGGTTTGAAAGCGCGATGCGGTGTGTCGTGGGCGCGGGTCGGAGGCGGGCCTCGCGGGTGCAGCTGGTGCGCGCCCGCTGTGCCGCTCCCTGCCCTGTGGCCGCAGCTGGCAGCAGTGCAGGCAGGCAGGCACGTGGCGCACCAGTGCTGGTGGGCAGAGCAATGACGGGGACTTCCACCATGCCCGCCACCACAGACGCCAGCCCTCCGTCCATGCCGGTGATGCAAATCACAACGTCGGCGGCCTTCACGGCGTCAAGGTTCTGCGGCGGCGGACGGGTGGGAGTGACAGTTGCTGCTACGTCGGGCGTTGCTGCAGGCTCGAGACCCCGGAGCAAGACGGGTTGAGGCAAGCTGAAACGGGCGGCGTGTAGTGCTCCCACCGTCGGTGCGTGCTGTGTGTGCTGTGCCCTGCCCACCTGCACAATGCGGTGCATGCCCATCACGCCGCTCTCCGCCAGCTTGAATGCGTAGCAGCCGCACGAGGCAAGCTGCAGGGACAGGTGCAGGGAGGGTGAGGGAGCGGTGGCGTGAGGGCCCGGCATGGCAAAGGCGGGGGGCACGCCCGACACGCCGGCAGGCAGGCACCCGCGGTCGGGCCCTGCAGCAGCGCCGTCGCGAGCGGCGGCGGCGGCACCTGGCGGCAGCTGTCTACGCCAAGCCTGCCCGAGGCACGTCGATGCCCCCGCTGGCCGTCGACCCACCCACCCACCCACCATGAGGCGGCACTCCTCCACGACAGTCACGTCAGCGGTCCCAGCGCAGATGAGCGCCACGCTGCCCGGCAGCTTCTGCTGCTTGGTGGTGGCGCTCTTCAGCACCTGCACGCGTGGGCGGCGCGGCCCACGCGTGTGTTGAATCGCTGGCATGCATGGAACGCTTCATGCTGCCTAAGGCAGCATGTGCCATCGCCCCCACCTGCAACCCATCCGCCCCCATGCAGCAGCGGCGGGATCAGTCAGGACACCCTGCCACCCAGCCAGCTCACCAGCATGCGAGCAACCTCGTTGTAGGTGGCGTCAGGCAGCAGGGCCACCACCTCGGCAGCCTTCCGAGGTGCGACGCGCGTGGCCGCCGCCATGCCCTGCCGGTCGGCGATGCGCTGCAGCAGTTTCCCAAGTGGCGGGGGTAGGGGGCAGGTGGCTGATGAGATAGGGTGGCGGGGGTAGCCGGAGAGCAGCAGCAGCAGCACGGCCTGCTCATGCACTTGCTTGAGCAGGTGCGACCGCTCGGTGATGGCGTGTGCACGCCAGCCCCGCCCACCCCCTGCCATGGCAGCCCACCTGCAGCGCCGCCGCCAGCTGGCTGGGGGTCTTGCCCTCGCCCCACACCACCTCCGGAAACTCGGCCTTGTGGGTGGGCACCTCGGCGGCACCCAGCTTGCTCTGTAACGCGGGAGCAGATGGACCGAACAGAAAGAGTGGGTTGGGGAGTAGGGGCACGAGGGCGGGCGAGCCAGCAGGGGAGCGCTGCACGACGATGCTGCACACCGGCACCGCTCTCCTCCAAAAGGACCCCCGCAACCGCTGCCAGCTGCACATCGTCGTAGCCGTCCACACCTCCTCCTTACAAGGGGCCCCACATCACTGCCCGCTGCAAAACCCCACCCACCTGCCCCACGACCTGGCTCAGCTGCATCGCCGCATCGTCGGCGGTCAGCACGCCGGTGGCCACCTGCTGCAGCACCTCCACCAGCTGCGAGTTGGCAGCGGTGGCGCCGTTGCCTGCAAAAGCGCCAGCAATGGGGGGAAACGGGAGAAGGGAATGAGGAGTCGGCAGCACGGGGCCGGATCCGTTGCCGTGGCTGCGGCGCGGGGTGGCGAGGGCCCTGCCCTGGCCAAGAGCAGCGGCGGCTGTGCGGGGGCCAATGCGCGGGGCCATGTTGCCCCTGACGCCCTCCAGTGCTCGCCTGCGGCCGGCCGGGGCAGCGCGCAGCGGCCAGCACCCAGCGAGCGGGCGCCACCGGTGGTGCAGGGAGCACGGGGCGTCGCGCGGGCGCCCATCGACATAACAGCTGCTACCATGGCAACAAGGGGCGCTGAAGAAGGCAAATTGCGAGGGCTATTAGCGAGGCGCTCGTGCAAGCTGCCACGGCGTGCCGGTGATCGCGAGATGCCGAATTGTTTATGCCAAGGGCGAGAAGGCGCGCCAGGCAATGCGGAGAAAGAGGCAGACCTGCCGTGCTGGGCGGCCGGCACCGATGAGGCTGGCGCTCTTCGGCGCTGGGGCCGCATTCTCGATCCGCATTTAGAGCTCGCAGCGTGCACCTGCGATTGCAATACCAGCTGCTCAGGCGTTGCAGCTGCCAAGTAGCGCAAGGCTCGGCGGCGCCGCGCTCTCTCGCCAAGGCATCCTGCATAAAAAAAAGCCTGCAGTTCGCTGCGAGCTCATAGCAGCGCGCACAGCAGCGGTCGCAGCCATGGCGCCCTCGGAGGACAAGAAGGCCAAGTCCAGCAGCAAGGACGAGCCTGACAAGGTGAGGCCACACGGGAGTGCCTGGCGGGAAAAAGGCACGCCGCTGCGGGCCGCCGGGGCGGCGCCTGTGACTGGCCGCAGCGGCGGTGGCGGGTGACTGGCGGCGGCGGCGGGGCTCCGGCAGTTCTGCATGTCCTGCCATCTCTGCGCGACACTAATAGCGACCTGGCCACCAGCCGAGCCAGGCAGCGCTGCGGAAGGGTCTGGAGGGTGGCGGCGTTGCTGCGCCTCACCAGCAGACCGTGCCTTGCTGCTCGGGCGGCGCAGTTCAAAGTGGCGGCTGCCCACGTGCCGCTCTGTGGACCCCTGTGGCCCCTGCTGCAGGAGAAGAAGGAAAAGAAGGAGAAGAAGGAAAAGGAAGGAAAGGAGAAGAAGGAGAAGAGCGGCGACAAGAAGGAGAAGAGTGAGCGAGGCAGGCGGGGCCGGCCAGCGCTGGCGGTTGTCTGAGCAGGCCGGCAAGGCAGGCGGGCCAGGCAAGCTACTGTCGCCCAGCCGATTGCAGCAGCACCAGCAGTACCGATTGGGCACGGCGACTGGCCACTGCTGCACCAGCTGCCTGTTGACACCGCCGCCCGGACTTGGCTTCCGCTGCCGCTCCCCCAACCGCCGCTCCCCTCCCAAATGCTCTTGCTGTAGCAGGCGAGAAGAAGGACAAGAAGGGCGCCACGGAGAAGATCAGTGAGCACAAGGTCACCGCCTCTGGCAAGAGCAACGGCAAGGCAGCAGCAGCGCCGCCCGCGCGCGCGCCGGCGCCGCGCCGCCCGCCGCCGCCGCAGCCGAAGGGCAACCCAGACGATTACCTAGCAGGTGGGGTGTGGCTGGGACGCAGCAGGCCCGTGGCTGCCAGGCGTGCACAGCGGTGCAGCTGCCGCCGCCCGCCGCAAGACGCAACGCCGGCCGGCCAGGCATGCTAGCACACAGCTCTGCGTCGCAAATCCCTTTGTGCTGTCATGCCAGTCGCTCTTACACACCTTTACATAAATGAGCCGTCGTGTTCTGCGCATTTCAACCGAACTTTTCTGTGGTTTGCTTGCAGGCCTGGACCTGCCCAGCAGCGAGAGCGAGTCAGATGATGAGGTGAAGAGCCGGCGCGTGGACGAGGAGGACCAGGTCCAAATCAAGATGGCGGTGCGTAACAGCTTTCAACCTCCAGCTTTTCCTGGGGGTTGTAGTGTTTGGGAGAGGGGGGAGGGCGGCGCCGCGTGGGCGATGAGGGCCAGGGCCAGATCCAGACGACGGTGCGTGCCTTCGATGCCCAGGCTGCTGCGGTTGTTGGTTGGTTGGGAGGGGAAGGAGGCAGGAGGCAGGCAGTGACATCGTGTGGCTGCCCCCCCCCCCCCTTCTGTGGTCTGCAGAGCGGCAAGGAGATCCGCAAGATTGCCGACCGCGACCGCAAGGCCGCGGAGAAGGCGGCGCAGATGAAGGCGGCGGCGCTGCGCGACGACGACAACGTGTTTGACGTGTCGTACGAGCAGCAGGGCGACGGGGATGGCACGCTGTCCGCCACCGACATCAAGGTGGGTGGGCGGTCGGAGGGGCGCGCGGCGGCGGCGGCGGCGGGCGCTGGAGGGCGGGTGCAGCGGGGCGACGAGGACAGCGTGGGGGCCGCACACAGCATGGCCATCTGTGCCGACTCCCGCCCCGCTTGTCTGTGCAGGTGCACAACATGACGATCCGTGTGAAGGGCAAGGTGCTTCTGGAGAACACGACGGTCACCATCGCGGCGGGGCGGCGGTGAGTCGCTGCGACAGAGGGAGGGTCGATGACCCGCATGCCTGCTGCCTCATGACCCGTGCACTGTGCGCCGCCGCGCAGTACACTAGGTGTGTGTGTTTGCGTGGTGCCATGCACCGACACGGGTCGCATGCCTCTTCGCACACGTGTGCCCCCTCTCCTCCCTGGCTCTCCTCCCTGGCTTGCAGCTACGGCCTGGTGGGACCCAACGGCAAGGGCAAGTCCACGCTGCTGCGCATGATCGCGCGCCGCCAGATCCCGGTGCGTGTGTGCCGCTGCTGCGGGGCGCCGCCGGGCGGGGCAGGCTGCTGCGCAGCGTGGCACTTCCCGGTGCCCCTCTTGCTGACTCCCGTCCCATCGTGTCTGCCCATACTTACAATTCGTTGTGTGTGGGTGCCAGAGAACCTGGACCCCCACCCCACTTGACCTCCCCTGCTGTCGTGCCCTAACTTGAGCCATGTTCTCGTCGTTACGCGCAGGTGCCAGAGAACCTGGACGTGCTGCTGGTGGAGCAGGAGATTGTGGGCAGCTCCACGAGCGCGCTGGATTCGGTGGTGGCCGCCGACGCGGAGCTGATGGCGCTGCGGGAGGAGGAGCAGGAAATCAACCGGTGAGTTAAAACCCTCCAGTGCGTTAACAGTTTCAGCACAGGGAGCCAGGCCCCGTGTGTGCTTGGCGTCCTGCCCACTTGCCTCCAGCCGCATGGGCGGCCCGAGGCCTCCAACCAGGCGTGCCTTACTGCCGGCCCTGGTCCCGCTCTGCCGCTGGTCACCCCTCGCCTTCCTTGTGTGCCCTGCAGCCGCCTGGGCAACCTCGACCTCAACGCAGATGGCGCGGCGGCGGGCGGCGCCGAGCAGCGGCCCGCGGCGCACCACGAGGAGGACAAGGACGATGCGGCGCGGCTGACAGGTCAGCACGTGTGATGCATGCTGCTGCAGTGCTTGGTGTTGGGATGGGCGAGGTTGTGTGGTTGCAGCCCAGGGGCTGCAGGCCCTTGGCAGCGATGGCACGCATCGAAAAGGCCCCCGCTGCGTCGTCCAAGCATGCCGGAAACACGTCGTTGGCCTCGCCCCCGTGCAGAGATTTACGACCGCATGGCGCAGATTGGCGCCGATTCGGCAGAATCCCGTGCGTCCAAGATCCTGCACGGCCTGGGCTTCACAGATGTGATGCAGGTGGGTAGTACGTGATGATGAACTGCGCCTTTTGGGCGCCGCCGACGACGACACCGCTGCTGCCACCGCCGACGCCGTGTCGCCGCTGCTGCGCTGCTGCCGCAGCTGCCGACGCCCGCTTCGCCGCTGTGCCGCCCGCTCCTAGCCGCGTCCGGCCGCCGCCTGCAGCGCCGCTGATCGTCCCCCTCTCTTCCCCTCCCTCCCGCCACCGCCGCCTGCAGCGCCGCGCCACCCAGGACTTCAGTGGAGGGTGGCGCATGCGCATCAGCCTGGCACGCGCGCTCTACATCCAACCCACTGTGCTGCTGCTGGTGCGCGCCGCGCCGGGGTGCCGCGCTGCTCTGCATGTTTTGGGGGCAGCCGTGTCCATTTGAGCTTGCTCTTGCCTGCGTGCCGCACCCACCACTCGTGCATGCACGGTAGTGCTCATGCAGTAAGTGCTCACACAGCTGTTTCTTCTCCTGGCCCCTTTGCTCCTTCCTTCCAGGATGAGCCCACCAATCACCTCGACCTGCGCGCCGTGCTGTGGCTGGAGGAGTACCTCACGCGGTGCGTGCGCTGTGGTTGTGCTGGGCTCGGCTGTGCTGGGCTGCTGTGGCATGCTGTCGCCGGAGGAGTACCTCGCGCGGTGCGTGCGCTGTGCTGCGCTGTGCTGCGCTGCACTGTTGGCGCTCTGGTACTGCAGGGCCTTCTTCGCCCTGCACCTCCCTCGCACGTCTTGCACGTTGAAACAACAACAAAATGAACTCCAACGCACCGCGATGGGTGGCCTGCCTCTTCCACTACAGGTGGAAGAAGACCCTCATTGTGGTGTCCCACGACCGCGAGTTCCTCAACTCTGTCACCACAGACATCATCCACCTGCACGACGAGCGCCTGCACTACTACCGGGGCAACTTTGCGCAGGTAAGTGGGCGCGCGGGAACAGAGGCAGAGAGAACCCATTCCTGCCACGTGCTGGGGGGGACGACCCTGCACTCGACCCCAGCAGCAGCTGGGCGTCAGCTCTAAGCCGTCCCATCCATCACCCCCCCCCCCCCCTCTCGTCGCAGTTTGAGGAGATGTACGAGCAGCGGCGGCGCGAGGTGAACAAGGAGTTTGAAAAGTACCAGAAGCAGATGAAGGTGGCCAAGAAGAGCGGCAGCAAGGCGGCGGCGGACAAGGTGCGCCGCCAGGGCGTGGTGCTGTGCAGCCTGCACTGTGTGCAGCCGGCAGTGGTGCAGAGCTGAACAGCTGAACATGTGCTTCAGTGTCCAGGCTGTGTGCGGGATGTACGGGCTCGGCGCGCGCCTGCACACCCCTCCGGCTTGCGCTGCGTGTGTGCTGCGCTGCAGGTTGAGAAGGGAGCCAAGCAGAAGGCCAAGAACAAGGCCAAGGCATCGGGCGGCGACCGCGCAGAGGCGGCGGCAGAGGTGCGGGCTGAGAGGGGAAGGGCTTGTACATGCCAACCACAGCGTGTGCGGCTCTTCGCCCTTTGCTTCGCCCCCTTGCACGTGTCTCCTCACCTTGCACTCTGTTCTGTGACGTCGTCCGTCCTTTCGTCTGCAGGCCCCCCGCCAGTGGACCGACTATAACGTTCACTTTGAGTTTCCGGAGCCAACCGAGCTGGCGCCGCCGCTGCTGCAGCTGATTGACGCCGAGTGAGTGGGAGAGGGGGGCGATGCGGCTTGTCAACGGCGCGTCTTGACCGCTGTCAGTTGTTTCCCAGCGCCCCTCCTTGAACTGCGGCCCATGGCACTCGCTTGTGCGCTTGTGCGTTCCGCGCGCCCGCCCACACCCCGCGCACCCACCGACCCTACGCCCCCACCCACGCACCCCTCGCAGCTTCAAGTACCCTGGGCGCGACGACTTCGGCATGAAGAACATGAACATCGGCATAGACATGGGCAGCCGCGTCGCCATCGTGGGACCAAACGGAGCGGGTGTGTGGGTGGGTGGCACGGGGGGCAGGACTTCATTGCAGGGTTCATCGTACGTAGCGTAGCAGCGTGGCACCTTGTGTGGCACAGCGCGCGCCCGTGCATTGCACCGTGCGTAGCACGTGCCCGCGACCGGCGTGTCCTGCGACCAACCAACTGACAACACACTGTGGCCCCCCCTCTTGTCCATGGCGTCCCCCCCCCCCCCCCCCCCCCCCCCCAACTCACGAACCCGCTGGCCGGCAGCCCCCCCCCTGTCCTCCCCCACTACCCCCCTGGCGCATCTTGCAGCACTTTGCAACCAACCCGCCCCCTGTGCAACCCCTCTGTGTACCCCCCCTCGTGTCCACCCGCAGGCAAGTCCACTCTGATGAACCTGCTGGCCGGCGACCTGACCCCCACCAGCGGCGAGCAGCGCCGCTCCCACAAGCTGCGGGTGGGGCGCTACGCACAGGTGGGTGGCGGCGCGGGGCGGGGCGGCTGAAAGGTGGACGGACAGGCCCTGTGCCAGCGCAGCTGCCAGCGCCAGGCATAGCGGTCGCGTGGCGTGGCAGTCGGTGGCGGCAGCGGCGGGGCGGGGGCGGCAGGCGAGGGAGGGAGGGGCGCGTGCAGGCGCTTGCGAGCACGGGCAAGCTCACTGCATGGCACCGGCGCCGTCCCCCGATGTTCCTCTCTGCAGCACTTTGTGGATGCGCTCAAGATGGACGAGACGCCCGTGGATTACCTGCTCTCGCAATACCCCGAGTCTGGTAGGCATGGCTGCGCCCCGCTGCCCTGCCGCAACAGCTCGCTGCGCCTGGTTGTCGTACATGCTGCGTGGTGACTTGCGCTGCAACTCTCTGCCACCTGGCTCCCACAGTGTGCAGGCCTCACGGCACGGAGGTGCACGCCACGCCGCGCCCCTCCCCCCCCCCCCCCCCCGCCTTCCCCTCCGCTCCCTCTGGTCTTGGCGCTCCCAACCACCGCGCCATGCTGCCCTTGCGCGCCCCGCCCTGCAGGCCTCAAGGCGACGGAGATGCGCGCCATGCTGGGCCGCTTTGGTCTCAGCGGCCACCACCACCTGCAGCCCATTGTGAAGCTGTCGGGAGGGCAGAAGGTGCGGTTGGTTGCAGGGGGGCTCGGTTGCAGGGACTGGGGCAGAAGGCTCGGCGTTGCAGTGGCGTCAGTTGCAGGGGCTCCGCCATAGGGCACACAGTTCCTTCCTGTGACTCCCCCACCTCACCCCCCCCTCACGCGAGGTTCCGGGGGGCTGAGATGCAGGGCCTTTGGCAGAAGGTACCTACTGTTGCAGGAGGCTCGGTCCAAGCTTTCAACTCATCCTGGCGCGCACGTGCCGGCGCATGCACTTCTGCGCCTGCTGCACTCGTCCGCCCTGCTCACCCGGCTCCCCGCTGCATCGCTCCTCGCCCCCTGCCCCGCAGTCACGCGTGGTATTCACGTCAGTGGCTCTGTCCAACCCTCACATCCTGCTGCTGGATGAGCCCACCAACCACTTGGACATGCAGGCAAGCAGCTGTGGTCACTACTGTTAGCTGTTAGGCACAGTATATGCTTGCTTTTGGGGAGCTGTGGGTCGGGTTTTGCACCTTGGCACCATGCTGGGACCCGTCCTGGCTTGGCGCGCACACATGCCTCCCCCCCCCCCCACCCCCCACCCCCGACCCCCCATCCCCCACCCCACCCCCACCCCACCCACACACACCATTACCCACCCACCCACCCACCCACCCTTCCCCTCAACAGTCCATCGACGCTCTGGCGGACGCGATTGAGGATTACGAGGGGGGAGTGGTCATCATCAGCCACGACGCCCGCCTGCTGTCCCGCATCTCTGACAACGGTGAGTGCGGCCGCCGCTGTCGCCGCCGCCGCCGCCGCCGCGCTGTCGCCGATGCTGCTTCTGCCGGCACCAGTCCACGCGCCGTGGTGTACTGTCTTCATCTTGAGTGGTCGCCTGCTGCCACGAATCATTTGCTTGCTGGTCCCTCCTGACCCCCTCCCCTCCCCCGCCCCTCCACCCCCTCGTGCGAGCAGAGCAGTCTGAGGTGTGGATTGTGGAGGATGGAGAGGTGCACCAGTGGGATGGAGATTTCGAGGACTATAAGGACGAGGTGCGTGGGTGCTGCCAGACAGTCGAGTGGAGCGGGCAAAGGTCTAGGTCGACCCGCCCGGCCCGATTAATCCCTTCTACATGCCTCCGCCGCTCGATTAATCCCTTCTGCGGCGCATTATGTGCCTTTTCGCTCATCAACCCGTTTGCCGCCCCTCTGTCGCAGCTGGTGAAAGAGATCGCGGCGGAAATGGACGCGCAGGAGGCGGAGGAGGCGCGGCGGCAGGCGGAGCGCGACGAAAAGCGGCGGCTGGCGAGCAAGAAGCCCTGAGCGCGGCGTTGCTGCAGGCATGCGCAGCGCGACCCCTGCTCTCGTGCTGCCTCTCCTGCACTTCCCAGTTGCCTTTCGTTGTTGTAACGTATACCTGGCACCCAAGCAAAACGGGAGCAGCCGGCCCAGCGTCGGGAGGGGGAAGTCGTAGCGGGGGGGTGGGAAGGTGGCGGTAGCGGGCGCAGCCCACCTGCCGAAGGTGATTCTCGGTGGGTGCACAGGTGCGCTAGCCACAAATTGAGCACTGCACGTGTGTCCAGATCATCTTTCAGCAGGCGCCCAGGCAAACAGCAGCCATGGCGAGGCGCTGTTTGGCGGCGGCGGCAGCCCTGGCGGTTCTGCTGATGGTCGTGGGTCAAGCTTACGCCGGTCAGTGCTCACTAATCCATTGCCCGCCGCGCGGAGACCGGCAGCGACGGGGGGGCGAGCGGGTGCCGCGTGCGTAGTGCCCGCTTTCCCTCAGCTTCGTTTTGCCCCATCCCACTGACTGCAGGCGACGCCGAGGTGATCATGGGCGGCTGGCGCAGCGGTGCAAACCGCGGCAGGGGAACTGGGGCTGCTGCGGGGCGCCGCTGCCGCCGCCGCCAGCGGCACTGGCGGCCGCACATCAAGCGTGCTGCTGCTTCTGCCCACAGCTGCCTCGCCGCCCTGCCATTCTCGTTCTGTGATGCAGGCAGCCCTGGCCGACTTCCTGAGCCCACCTGACAACTTCACTGTGCCCAACATTGTGCTGTGAGTGCCCAGCCCGCCACCGCTCTTGCCCCTCGATCGATGCCGGTGCGCCGCCGCGCCGGCGCCGGCGCCCCGCAGGCACGCCGCAGCGGTTGCCGGTGTTGCACTGCGGCGACCTCCGCGTCCGACTCGCGTCTTCATCTGCACGCCGCGCATGCGAGCAGCCCCTCGCTGCAGCGCCCCCCGCCGCCCGCCCACCTGTTTGCCTCGCCTCTCCTGCAGCGTGTCCCTCGACGGCGCCCTCATGGAAGAGACCTGGGTCTCTGGCTTCGACAACCTTATCAACACCGTGACGGGGCGCAACCCCAACGGCTGCCGCATACCCATGACCTGGTAGGGGACTGCAGGGCAGGGCAGGGCAGGGCAGGGCAGGGCAGGGCAGGGCGGGGCGGGGCGTCGGCCTGCACAACGGCGGGGCGGGGCGTCAGCCTATGTTGCCCCATGCATGGGCACCTCCTCGCCTGCCTCCGCACCGTGCGCCGCGTCGCACCAGCCGCTCGCCTGCACCGCCGCGTTGCCCCTGCGTCCTTCCCCCGCCTCTTCCCGCCTCTCTGCCTGCCCTCTCAGTCACCCACCCACCCCACCCCACCCCACCCCACCCCACCCACCAACGCTCCCCACCCCACCACACCACCCTACCACGCAACGCAGGTTCGTGTCAAAGCAGGGCCGCGACCAGGGCAAGTGCGAGGTGGCTCAGCGCATCCTGCGCCTGGGCCACGAATTCTCCACACATTCTGTGTCCCACAGCGAGGAGTGAGTCCCGCCGGTTGTTGTGGCGTGTGTGGGGTGGGTGGGGTAGGTGGGGTGGGGGGCGGGCGGGGGGGGGCGGTTCCCTTTGTGTGCGTGCGTGAGCTTGGTATGTTTCGTTACCTCACTCCGTCTGCCACACCGGGGAGCGAGTCCCGCTTGTTGTGCCCCGCGCAACGGAAGGTGCTGTGCGCTGTGTGTCCTCCGTCGCTGCGCACACCCTCTCACGCCGCGCAACAGGCAGCTGACCGGCAGCACGCCCCCCCCCTCCCCCCCTTGCTCTTCACCCTGTTGCAGCATCCTGACCTTCCCTTACGACCAGCTTGTGGACGACATCGAGGGCGTGCGCACCTGGCTCAACGAATCTTGCGGCATCCCCGCCAGGTCAGCAAGGAACAAGGCGTCCAGCGCTTGCCGCGGCCGGCGCTGCCGCTGCCACCGCCGGCGCATGCGCCCACCCCGCCCACCACCTCTGCCCCCGGCCTGCTGCACACACCGCCCCGCAGCAGAGACCACAGCCTCCCCGTTCACCCATCCACCCAACCACGCGCCCCCCCCCCCCCCCCCAACACACACACACACACTCCCCCACCCCCCCGCACACCACCCCTGCCCCGCCGCGCAGCGAGATTCTGGGCTACCGCGCGCCCCGCTTTTACGTCAACGACATCACCGGCAGGGCGCTGTACGAGCTGGGGTACCTGTACGACAGCTCCCTCCCAGACCCCGACTTCAACGTCAGGTGCGCGCTGCTGGCGGCCCCCTCCTGCTGGCACGCCCGCCGCTTGCGCGCGCGCGCCCCCCCCCCCCCCTGCTGGCCGCCTGCCGCTCGCGCCATGCGCAGCACCCCCCCCCCCCCCCCAGCAGTCCCAGGGTTTCTTGTCGGAGTGGGATTGGCGTGGCTTCTGCGGCACAGCACCGACCGGCCGAGCAGGTTCCTCGGGGGCGCTGTGCGACCCCCCCCCCCTGCCGCCCCGGCCGGCCCCCCTCCCCTCCCCGCAGGCCCGGCCTGTGGAGCGAGGGCGTGGAGCTGGTGTGCAACACCCCCTTCCGCCAGTGTCCCACCTGGAACCAGTACCCAGTGTGGTGAGCCGGCTGGCCTACGGGGGGTTGGGGCTGTTTTTCGAAGCCATAGAGGAGGGCCGCGGGCGCAGCCGATTCGCACGCAGACCGGCGGGGCGGCCCGCCAAACCTGCTGCACGCAGGCCGGCGCAGGCAGCGTCCGTGCGGCGCCCCGGCCCGCGCCCCGCCCCTCAGATCCCGCCCCCTACCAACATTGCTTTGTTTCGTTCCCCCTGCCGCAGGGAGGTGCCCGTCTACCGCCTGTCTGGCGCCGACAAGCGGACCGACCCGCTGCCCAGCGAGGGCATGAGCATCTTCCAGGTGGGGCTTTCTCTTTCGGCCTGCATCTTGCACATGTGATACTCCCACCTGTCGCTGCAATTGGTGCTGCAGCTGTGTTGAATGAACGCAGGAATGAACGGGCGCGCGTCGTGTGCAGGAGGGACGGGATGCTGCCGCGAGGCAGCGTACGCAAGCGGAGCTGGGCGGGATGCGGCGGGGGTTGCTAGCAGCCCAACCCGCGCGCACCAGCCGGTCTGCGCCCCGCCCCGCCCGCCGCCGCCGCCGCCGCCGCCGCCGCCGCCGGCCCCCCGCCCGGCCCCATGTGTTTTTGTTTGTTTGTGTGCTTGTTTGACTCACGTCACCCAACCTCCCGGGGTCCCCGATGTGTGATTGTTCCTTCTGCAGCGCCTCCAGGCGGATTACGTTCGGAAGAAGGGGCTCGGCGTCCCGGTTGTCATCGCCACCCACTCCAACTACCTCCTCAACACGTGAGCCACTCAGATCCAATTCGTGGTTGGAAATGATTATATTACCGTCAAAGTCTGGGCACCAGCAGAGGTGTCCTGGGCTTGGCGGGCGGAGAGCGTGCACCGGTGGGGTGCTCGAGCGTGTGAGGCACGGGTGCGTGCAAAGCCTGTCTGTCACCGCTGGCTCCTCCCTGCCTGCCACCGTGTCCGCGCAGGGACGCTCGGGGTTGTGCCACGTCTTCCCTAGCCCCCCTGCTCAGCTGCATCGATGTTTGCTGCGGCACCTGCTCTGACCCCCCCCGCCCCGCACCCACTTGCCGCCTCTTCACGCCTGTTGCTCGGTCCATGCAGCACCAACACCGCCGAAGTGATCAAGTTTTTGGACTGGGCGATGGAGGAGCCCGGCACTTGGGTGGTCACGTACCAGCAGTACATTGCGTGGCTGCAGTCCGAGCCCGGCACGCAGGTGAGGGCCCCCGCGCCACCGCCAGCAGCGGCGGGCGCTGCCGCTGCTGCCGCTGCTGCTGGTGGTGGTGATGGTGGTAGCCACGCTGGGGGGGCAGCGCCCGCCGCTGCTGCCGCTGCTGGTGGTGGTGATGGTGGTAGCCACGCTGGGGGGGCAGCGCCCGCCGCTGCTGCCGCTGCTGGTGGTGGTGATGGTGGTAGCCACGCTGGGGGGGCTCGGTGGGCGACGAAACAGCAGACGAAGCGTGCGGCACGCCAGCTGGGGGCTGATGGCAGCAGCCGTCGGCGATGCGCCGTCGTGCGCCTTCGGGCTGGCCAGCCCCAACCCCCCTTCTGCTCCACCCCTTCTGCAGATGGACGAAATTATGGCGCGTTACCCTTGCGACGAGGGGGGGGACCCGACTGATGAGGTGGCTGCGTCCTGGAAGGATGATGACAGCGGCAGCAGCGGTGCCAACGGCGGCGGCAGCGACGGCGAGGGCGGCGGCGGCGAGGGGGATGGCAAGGGCTCTTCCTCCCCTGAGCCCTCACCCTCCCCCGAGGAGGACTCTCCTTCCCCGGAGCCCGAGTCTTGAGGAGGCAGCTTCCTGGAAGCTTCCTGGAAGCTGCCTGACCCGCCGGCCGGGCGTTCTGCGGCGCCGTGCTCGCCGGGCACGCCGCACACATTGGTGCTGGCGCACTGCTCAGCGGCACGGCGCTGGCGCCGCTTTGCACTCGCCCACCCCTTGCGGCGCCACTGCTTCCTGCGCGGGCTCAACGAATGAACGCAGCTGGGCGGCAGTCCCGGGCGCACCGGTTGCTCCCCAACGCAGCATCGCGCCGGTGCCGCAGCCCCCGCCTTCTCTTGCTGCCCCCTTGCCCTGCTGGCGGACCTCCCCTGCAAATATATGTTTTATGTTTCCTGCCTTTTCCCCCGATGCCTGTCCCCTATCTGTCCCCCAGGCCATGCGGCCGCCCCTTGGCGGCACGCTTCCGCCTGCTCTGATTTGCGCCCGGGCCGCATATGCACGCCGCCCGGCCACTGCCACGGTCGGCTCTCAGGGTCGGTCCTGAGAGCCGACCCCCCCCCCCCCCCCGGGTTACTTGCTCATCACCCACGCATCCCCCCCATAAGTACAGCACCTGTCCACCAGCCCACCCCCATGCAAGTGAACCTCCCGAAGTGCCGGCCCACACAAGCGGAGGAGGCGGGCACGCCATGCGCGCCGCAGCTGCCCGGCACCAGCATCGGCGTGCCTGCTGCGAAGGGTCTGCAGCGCACTGCGGCGCTCGCCTGAGCCGATGGCCCCCCTGGGTGCGCTGGCACAGAGTCGGGCATGCACTCAACGCCACTCTGCGGCAGCTACGTCCCCACATGGTAGTGCCTGAAACAGGCCCGTCTCTGGAGGCCTTCAGGTCTACACGGTCCCGGTCGGGAGCTGGCTCGTCCGCTCGCCCCCTTGCGCCCTGAAGGGACAGGCGGTGCTTGAGGGGCTTCGCAAGGAGAGCGGGCCCGCCGGGTGGGGCGCGAGCCATGTGTTGCGTGCTGGGTCGACCCCTGCACCGGTCGACCCCCTGGCCTGCCTGCTGCAGGAGGCGCAGCGGCGCCACTTTGAACTTGTTACCTGGTCCACAGAGTGTCTCTAGAGACGCGAGGCCGCGCCGGAAAAGCTGCTGAGAGCGAGGGGATGGTCGGGTCCGCGCAAGCCAAGCCCCCTGGTCTCGCCCGCTGCAGTAGAGCGTTGTTACACCGCAATTGAAACGCAAGGCAGGCCGGAGAAGTGTGCAAAGCAAAGCGAGAATGTGGGACAGAGGGCAGGCTGTCGGGCAAGGAAAGCGTGAGCGGCGGCAGGAGCAGCGCGCATCACAGCGCAGCTGCTGCCCAACTTACCTGCGTTAAATGGCTGCCTGCTGCACCAGAGCTGACAGGAGGGGTCCAGGCTGTTGCAGGGCGAAGCTGGGTTGGCTGGAGACAGGTGGACTGCAGCCCACGGGCAGCGCCGCCGGTGCTTCACGTGCGGCGGCGTTTGCCGCCTGCCGTCACCAGCAGCTCTGCATTCACCGCCGCAGTGAGCGTGACCAGCGGCGCCTCAGAGGAATCCGCGTCAGCAGCAAAGTTGAGCTCGGCTGCAGACTCGGCGGGGGCCGGGCGCAGCACCTCGCCGCCGCCGTAGGTGCCCTTGAGGAGGCCGGTGTTGCACCGCAGGTGGTACTTGCCGGTCTGCTCTGCCACACCCACCACGCGGCACGTCAGCCGCTTGCGCTGAATGGTGCTGGTGCCGACCTTGCCCATGCTGGCAGGCTTCAGCAGCACGGCATCGCCGATGTCGAACTCAGCGCCGCCCTTGCCGCCCTGGCTGCGGATGCGCTGGCGGTTGCGCACGTGCAGTGCCAGCACCTGCTCCTGGTGAGCGCCGTGGTGGGCGGTGAGGATGGCTGTCGATGTAGGGGGAGGAGGAGAAGAGCAGCAATTGACATGCAGGGTGGAGATGGTGGGCGTGCGCACTGCACCACAGCCGGCCTGCCCAACTCTGTTTATGTCTACCCCAGCTCAAACAGCCCAGTCAGACTCACCCGCTGCCTCTGCATCAGCGCTGGTGCCAGCTCCATCGCTGCTGTCGTCCACCTTATCCAGCTCATCTGCAGCATGGAGGTACGAGCGCTCATGTGGGAGCAGCCACTGCTTCATGCGCCCCCATTTGCAGGCAGGCCCCCAACGAATGGTTTGCCCGCCGCTCCCAACATCACTCCCACACTCACCAGCAGCGTCGCACTCTGCTGCAATGGCTGCCAGCTGATCCAGCAGGCTCGTCGCTGCCCGCCGCTTGCCTGATGGGCTGCGCATGGCTGTAGCACGCTGCGGCAGCGCACGAGTGGGCACCTCGCCCGCCTCGTCCAGCAGCTCATCTGCCACCAGCTGGCTCAGCCGGCCGCCTGCATTAGTGCGGGTACTGCGCCGCCCCAGGGGAGAAGCGGTGGCAGCAATTTGCAGCGTTGCCTCGTCCAGCGCTGCATCGTCGCTTGCCTCGTCTTCGCTATCCGAGGGCAGCACCAGTTCTGACAGCGTGCGGCGGCGCTTGGGCTGCGCTGCGCTGCCTTTGCGCGTGGCAGGGGCTGGCGGGGTGTCGGCATCGTTCGCCTCAGCCGAGGAGGTGAAGCCCAGCAGGCGGACAATGTCATCCAGCAGTGGCAAGTTCATGTTGGAGGGCAGCGTGCCGAACAGCGCCTTGGTGGGGGCCATGCCGCCGAGCGCGCTGGTGGGCGAGTTGTTGACCATCTGCATCACTGTCAGGACGTGGAACGCCCAGCTGCAGAGTGCAGGGGATGGGTGTGGGTGGGTGATCGGCGTCAGAGTTCCCCCACTGTATACAGGCGCTTGTCGCCTGCAGCCGACACCACATCCCGCTTCCAGCATCGCCGCGCCTTTCTGGAGCCCGCAAACCCCCCTTGCGGCTGCATGACGGCCGCAGAGGGGGCAGCGCCGCCGCTGGTGACCTCGAGCACAGGAAAGCCATCCACAGAGCCAGCAGCCGCTCCGACCGCCGCCACTGCAATGGCGGCGCCGCCGACGTCTGCTGCCCGCCGCTCGCCTGCCGCCGCCCGCCGGAAGCAGCTCACGCTGCCGGAGCTGCGATCCAAGGCCGCGTTCCGTGCGTGCGACCGGTGAGGCGTCGGCAGGGCAGGCACGCTTGCTGCAGCTGCTGGTGCCGCTGCTGCTGGGGTTGGCGTTGGGCCCGCAGCCGCCTGCGCCTTTTTCCGACAAGCTGGCGCCTGCCGTCCCTTTTCCCTTGTCCCCTCCCCTGCCAACCAGGTTGATGGAACACGGCGCTCAGAACGAGTCTCCATGCAGCGCAGGAGACTCACGTCCTGGAGCGCTTCCAACGCTTCGTCGAACTCTCACTTCATCGCATATCGATCTTTTCCGTGCCTGCACAACCACAGACTCTCGCCCACACTTCCCGAAACCTGAACTCGGCTAGCCGCAAGCCCCCGGCCCCGCGTCTCCTTCCCGAGTGCCGTTCAAGCACCGTAAAGAGCACAGCGCGCCGCAACACTGGCGGTGACACCAGCAATGGAGGAAAAGAGAAGCGGCGGTAGCGCGCTGCCGTCGAGTCCGCGCCGGGGCGTGACGTCTCAGGACGATGGGTCGGGCAGCTACAACAGCCCGCCCGTTGTGTACGAGGCGAGCGAATGCCGTGCTGAGTGTCGTGTGGCAAGTAGACTGAACAGTGGTGGTGCATGGGGCTGTGGAGCGGCAATGGCACTGCGACGGCGGCGCGTGCTCACCTCCCTCCCCTCCACCCACGCTGCAGTTCTCAGACACCCACAAGCCGCACAGCCCGATGGGCTCACCCCACGCCGTCACCCACCTTCCCACCGGTTCAGCTGTGAACGAACACGCTCGCCCAATGAGCCCCAACGACGATGGAACAGGCGCGCACGCGCTGCTGGGCGTGGGGGCTTGTTGAGAGGCGAGGGGAGGCGACAAGCGGAGCGACGCTGTGGTCGGTATCCCCCCACACTGGCGCTGACAGCTGGCCCGAGCATCGCGCCCGCTGCCTGCCTCACTCGTCACCGCGCCCGCATTCCACCCAACCCCCGCAGGCAGCTACGGCGCGCCGCCAATGGGCGCCGACGACAGCCACAAAGCGCACCGGCAGTAGCAGCGGCGGCGATGCGGCAGCGGCACAGCGGTCCCCACCGTCGCACACACGCTGCTGGCAGTGACCTGGCAGTGACGCTTTTTCCCCTAATTCCAATTGGCTCTGAGAACCACACCCCTGGCCCAGCCCTGACCCCTGTATGCACTTCCAGTCCTGAAGCAATGGTTACATGTCGGTGGTCACACGAATGGAGCAGCCGTGGGGGCAGCACGGGTGGGTAGCAGTCCTCACAAGGTCGCAAGGCATGAGTGGAGCGCTCGACGAGTGGTCAGCGAAACGAACAAACGAACGAACGAGAGGTGGCATGCTTTGGTCGCCGCCGGTGCCAGGTCAAGCTCGTGCAGTACCAGGTGGCTGGCGCGTGCGGTGCCAGAAGAATGGCAGGTGGCTTCGGAGGCCACACAAAAATCGGGGAAGAGAGAGGGACCGCGGCGTTGGGTTGGGAGACGTTGGGGGGTTGGGTTAGGAAACGCTGGCGCCGCAGCGGGAGGGGAACCTTGGGCAGGCAGGCACCCGACAGTGGTGGCGACCGTGTGCAAAAAATGTGGGCGGGGTGGGCAGGCTTGGAAGAGGGAGCGTGGGGAAGGTCGGTCGGTGAGGGTGGGGTAGGGGGAGAGAGGGCTCGATGCTTGGCGTCGCTTGTTGATGGGCTGTCGTGCAAAACTTGGGGGGGATGTGCGGGCTGCTGCGTCACGGGCTGCAGAGCGCCGCCAGGCCCCTCGCTCGTGTGCTTCGCCTCCACGTTTGTTTATTCACGTCCTCTAAAACGCTGGCAACTGCTCAGCTCAGGGGCGCTGGCAGGCCCAGCAGCTGCCCGGAAGCTGCCTTGCCGCTCAGAACTGCTTGCCCGACTGGCTGATGTTGCGGATGACGCAGGCGGTGACGTCGGAGTTGCTCAGGTAGACTGCCGGGCAGGGAGAGGGAGGGGGGAAGGACCTGTGTGTGTGGGGGGGGTGTGTGTGCCGGGGGCATGTTTGCATGCTTGCGTGGGCGGCAGTGGGACATTTCCCTTTGAATTGCCCGCCAGGGCCCGCGCCGAGCAACCGCAGCGGCCTCCCCCCAAGCCCAGGCACCTGGGGCGCCAGAGTTGTCACGCAGGATGGTCCGAAGGGGCTCGATCACCACCACCTCGCCCTGCAGTTGGGGAAGAAAGGGCGGGGGGGGGGGGGGGGGGGGGGGGAGGAGGAACCACTGGGAAGCACGTCGGAACGTCGGCATGCGCTCCCAACGACGCTAGTAGTAGTGCGGTGATCTCCGCGCTGCTTCGGCCTCCTGCTTCGCCGCCTGTCCCCACCCCTGCCCCGGGGAATCCCACTGCCCGCCTGCATCACCCCCCCGCAGCCAGGGTGCGACGCAGCGCGCCCAACCCTGCCCCCTCCTCAGCCAGCACCCACCTCCACGACGCCGCCCCCGGGGCTGGTCAGCTGAACCCGGTCCCCCACAACGAAGGGGCGCCCGGTGTAGAGGGACAGAGCGGACACCACGTTGCCCGCCAGCGACTGCATGGCCAGGCCGATGGCCAGGCCCAGGCCGCCCACCGACGCAACCAAGGGACCCACGTTGATGCCTGCAAGGGGTGGGTGGCGGGCTGACAGGAAGCGTGAGGTCGGGGGGTGGGTCGCCAGGGAGCGAGGCAGGGAGGGGCGGAGATGGGCAGCTGGATCAAGCGCAGCGCCGCGGTGTTCCAGTCTCGCTGCCCAGCCGCCACCGCTCGGCCCCACCCCACCCCACCCACCGAAGGCGCTGAGGGCGGCCATGCCGGCGGCGATGGTGATGAGGGCGGAGAGGACCGCGCTGATGGGGTTCATCAGCTGCGTGATGAAGGCGCGGCTGTCCCCCTCGCTGAGAAAAGGGAAAAGCGGGAGGGTGGGGGTTGGAGTGGGTGGGCGGAGCGCGGGCAATTGTACGGGGCGGTGGCAAGCAGGCAGGCAGGCAGGCAGGCAGGCAGGCAGGCAGGCAAAGAGAGAGCGCACCCCCGGCCCTGAAAAGCTGCCTTGCCAGTCCCTTCACGCCAGCAGCACAGCGCAGCGCCGCGCAGCACACTTGCAGAGCGGAACATCGCAGCACGGGCACAGGATCGGCACAGCATCAGCACTCACGAGCCAGGCCGGATCCCCCTGCGTGCCACCAGCACTGCGGCTAACAAGCCTTATAAGCAGCACCCACAGTACAACCAACCACTCACGAGCCGGAGGAGAGCCAGGCCTCGAGCCAGGCCAGCACCCGGTTCTTGAAGTCGATGGCGGCCCAGGCGGCACCGATGATGAGGATCAGCTCTGCAGTACCAAGGGCAATACCGAGGGCAAGGTGAAATTAACAACCTAGAGCTGCTAGGCACGGCGGTAGTCGGCAGGCATGCACGCCGCAGGTGTAACCTTTCTTCCCGTCGTTTGCACCGGTGCAAGGCCGGAGCTTGGGAACGGTTGCACAGCCGTGCTGTGCCACGCCACGCGACCACAGCAGGCACGGCGCCCACCTGACGTGTCCTGGATCAGCTGGGTGGCCCACTTGATCGCGCCCAGCACCTCCTCGTTGTACCCGCCTGCAAAGCACAGGAAAGGTTATTAGGAGAGGTTGGCCCAGGGCGTGCCGTCATCATGCAGCATCAGCAATGCATAACCAAGGGGCGTTGGCGGTGCAGGAGGCACGCGGCGGGGGTGAGGCAACAGCAGGAAGAGCAGCAGCGGCGGCGGCGCCGGCAGCGGCGGCGGGCGGCGGCAGCGGCGGGCAGCGGCGGGCAGCCCCCTCGCCCAGTCCCAGTAAACCTCTGATGGCGCTCCCCCCTCATGTGCTCTTGCACAGTCGTAAATTGATTGAATTGAAACGAGTACCGAATGATTTACTCACGGCACATGGCGGCAAACTCGGGCTTCATCTTGATGGCTGCCACCTGGACCAGCGCCGACACGACGGTGGTGGAGTAGGCAATGCCGTAGAAGGGCAGCAGCGCCTGCACAGGGGCGACGAGGGAAGCGGCGGCAGGGTGCGCATTGTTAGGCGACTCTGCGGGCGAGGCACCGTGCCCATCACCGCTCATGTCGGCACCGAGCGCAGGCCTGCGCGTGCGGACCCCCCGCCCCCTCCAGCCCACAAGCAATGCACACCCAGCACATTACAATACACATCCACGCAGCCGGCGTCACACAGCCAGGCGCCGCCACGCACCTGCGCGGGCTTCAGGGTGGAGGCCACCACGGCGGCCGCCGGGTTGAACCCTCCCTTGCCGCTGCTCTCGGCCAGCTTGCCGCCGGTCATTTTGTCCAGCAGGGAGAAGATGAGGCTGCAAAAACACCCGGCCGCGAGGTGGAGCTATCGGTTGGTGCCCGGGCACAGCGCAAGGGCGTGCAACCCATATCCCTGGCAATCGTTTCCCATGCTCGCTCCTGCTGGAGTGCAGGAGCTGAAGGGCCAGGCTGGGACCACCACTGCGCACCTGCCCAGCATGACGGCGCCAACCGAGGCCGCCACCAGCTTGATGCTGAACTGCGCCGCAGCCTCGACGGTCTTACACTTCATGAGCACATCAACGAGGGGCACGCCGGTGGCCTGTGTGTGCATGGGAGAGGTCCAGGCAGGGGTGGGTGGGCGTAGAGGGGAGGGGAGTGGCAAGGGATCAGGCAAATCTGCCGTCAGAGAAGATCCGGAGACACAGGCCAGCAGTCATGCCTCCACGGGGCTACATACTCGTTCTCTTAGAGCACACCCTTTAACGACAACCGGTGGTTCAAAGAGAGAGGCGGGAGGGCATGCAAGGAACGGGGCGGGCAGGCGGGCAGGGCAAACCAGGCGCTACGGCGGCGGCACCAGGCACACATATGTGCGGTGGCAGCAGGCAGACTTTGGGCACTTTTCGATCAAAGAGTCGCACTTAGACTCACCTCCCAAACCACCTCTGCTGCCACCTCTGCTGCTGCCACGGCTGCCGCCGGCGCGCACGGCTTGCGGGCGAGGGGCGGGAGCGGCCGCCGTGACGGCAGGGCCACTAGGCGGGGTGCCGCACCCGCTGCGCCGTTGCTGCGGGCCGCGGCGGCCCGGGTGGAGACCGACAGTGGGGCGAAGGAAGCCAGGGCAAGCGCCATCGTGGTGCAAGCGACAGACGTTGATGGCGGAGAACACCTGCGTTTGCGTGTCGGGCGTCAGTTGCAGGCCACTACAAGGCTTGTGAAGCGACTGCGACAGGTGATCTCAAGCGGGCGAGCGGGCCGACGAGCGTTTTGGCAGCATGAGCAGCGCCGCCAGCCACAGAGTTGCCTGCAGTACATTCTGTGACTGGCAGGACTGCCGCAGGGGGGTCTGCCTGCTTTGCATCTGTGAGCACAGTCGTGCAAAGGAACAACGAGCCCTATTTGTAGAATGCATTACATCTAGTGGCAACGCAGCGCCGATGGCAACCAACGTGCGACCAATGCGCAACATGCGACACGCTGCCGGCGGCAGTTTGCCTGCTCCCCCTCAGCTCCTGTCCTTCTTCTTCTCCTTCTTCTCTTTCTTGCCCTTCTTCGCCGACTTGTCTTTCTTTTCCTTCTGCAGGAATCGAGAGCGGCGAGACGCGTAAGAACCTTTCACTGTCGCAGGTCGTGGGGCGTGCGCAGGCTATCGCAACCAAAAATCTGACCCCAGCAGGCGTGGTATGGGATCAAAGGACATTGCCTGCCACCGCAGGCCGCTCCAAGTGCTCCAAGGCTGCTGCTGCACAGTGTGATTAGGGCTGCCACGGCGTGCCTCGCACCTTTTCCTTCTTCTTCTCTGTGCCAACCGCCTCTGCCGCCGCTGCCGGCGGCGGCGCCGCTGCTGCTGCGGGCGCCGTCGCTGCTGCCGTGGGAATGCCGGCGGGAGCCTCCGCCTCGCCCTTTCGCCGCTTTTCCTTCTTCTTCTGCAGATCGGTGGGAGACTAAACAGCACTGAGCATGTTGTGACGACGTGCTGTGCAAGACGCGGCACAAATGGCTGCAATGCCGCTGCAGGTCCCTTGCACACACTTGGCACGTTTCCCACCCTGCCCATCAACCCGCCCACCTTTTTGCCACTCTCTGGCTGCTGCTGCTGCGGCGGCGGCGGCGGCGCTGCTGCGTGCGGTTGCTCTGCCGTCGCCTGCTGCGCCTGCTGCTGCTGCGCCGCCCGCGGCCGCTTGCCCGGCTTGCCGCCGGCAGGCGCCAGCGGCCGCTGCCCCGGCGCACCCGGCGCCGCCGCGCCCGCCAGCTGCGCCTCCGCCTCACTCTGACCAAAGCACAGCTGCGGCGCTGACGTGGCACGCACGACGGTCATGCGGCGGACCACCGGCACCAGCGCGCCGTGGGCGCCGGCGGGCGTGGCATAAAGGTCTGACGAGAGGGCTTCGTTGTCAGGCAGCAGCAGGTAGTCGACGCCTGGAACCAACGAGTGACAGCGTGGGAAGCCGTGAGGAGATGGTACGAGCATGGTGGTGCTTAAGCACGGTCGTAAGGTGGCAGGAGCTGCCGTTGGGCATGCTGCGAGGCATGCAGTTAGCACAGATGAGCAGGGCCAGCGCAACCTTTTTTAGGTTGCAAGGAGGGAGGTGGGGTGCTGCTCACTCACCCTGGACCGTGCAGCGGCCGCGAAAGCCATCCATGGCATCGTCGCTGACCTGCCAATCAGCCTCGGCATTGGCGGGGAACTGCAGCGGGCGGCGCAGCAGGGTTGCAGGGGGCGGCGTCGAGCGATGCGACAGGCAGCGCACGGGAACGCCACGGCGGCGGCAGAGGGATGACAGCTGCGCACAGCGCCTGCTGTTGCGCAGGCTGCCCCGCTGCTGCCACCCCGCAATGCGCAGGCAGCACCAGAGCCAACCTCGCCGGACCTGGCCACTCCCAGCTATACACCACGCACGTCGATCGGCAGCTGCAGCAGCCAAAGCTCCTGGTCTCCGCCAGGTGCTGCCGCCGACACATCCAGCTTGGGCTGCTCGATGCTCACAGGGCGCAGCGAGGGATCGGGCACGAAGCTGCGCAGGGACAGGGAGAAGAGAGGGGGGAGGGTCGGCGAGAGCGGCGGCAGGCGGCGGCGGCGGCGGTGGACTGCGATCATGCATGCCGTCTAACGGCCGCCCTAGCAGACTCCTGAGACGGTTCTGCATCCATAAAGGGCTAGTGCAGGGCCTGGCAGCGGCCCAGCGCACCCTTTGGGGGCCGCCGCGCCCTCTGGCGCTGCTACCGCTGCTCGCTTCGGCATTGGAACACGTTCGTGGGCTCAATGCGGGCGCTACAGATGCACTGTGCCGCCCGCAAGAGCGCGCCGAAAGCGAGGCGGACTGAACGCGCGTCTTGGCGTCTAGCTGCAAACAGGGCACGCTGAGCGCTTTGAGAGAATGTGAGCGAGCGACAAGCTGCTGTTCAGCTGGGGCACCCAATGCGCTGCGGCCCGCCGGCTTCATTGGCAGTGAGGTGAGCCTTTGACGCCATTTGACGTGATAGAGTGCACTCGCTGCAGTCCACCCCGGTTCTCATGCGCCTGGCTCGGCCGTCCAGTGTCGCCCTAGCAGTGCCTGCTCGCCAGGTTTTTCAGCTAGCCTGTCCAGAGCTTTTGCGCACGGTCAGTCGCGTCGCCAGCAGCAGATCCATGGCTCCGCAGCAGCGGAAGCGAGCGGGCGGCGCTGCAGGTGCCGCCGGCAGCGCGTCAGGCGCAACGCCCGCCGCCGCAGCCCGCACCTCGTCTACCGGCGCAGGCGCACGCTTGGCCGAGGAGCTCGTGGGTGCGGCAGAGGAGGAGGTCGAGCAGCTAGAGAAGCTCGCAGGGTGAGTTGTGGTGTGGTGGGCAGGGGAGGCAGGGTGTGCGAAACGCGTGCTGCCAAAGTCGCGACCCAACCGACGCACCACGCTCTTGACGATGCAGCTCGGAGCGCCCCGCCGCGCACCTGGGTGCTGCACCCGATGGCGAGGCGCAGGGCGAGGAGGCAAACGTGTGGTACTACGCCTACGGAAGCAACATTAACAAGCGAGTCTTGTTCAGTTTGGTCTGTTGCTGGGTGCACATGTATGTGACGCAACCATACCGCCAGCCGCGCAAGCATCGCACGCGCAACAGCACCGACCTGGGAACTCGGGGTGTGCGTCAAGCATGGTTGCGGTCGCTCATGGTTCGCTGCCTCCGTGCTTCTGCCAACCGCCTTGCTTGCCCCCGGTCTTCCTGCCCCCCTGTGCGCAGGAAGGTATTTGAGGGCCGCCGCATGATCAAGCCCGCAGAGAGCGTGCCGGCGGTGGTGCCCGGCTGGGCGCTGCACTTTTCCCAGCCGGGCCTTCCCTACGCCGAGCCCGCCTTTGCAGCAGTGGAGCCGCAGCAGGCGGCAGGGGCACACGCAAATGGCAGCGGCAGCGGTGCCAGCGGCAGCGGCACGGGTGGCGGCGGCACGCGGCCAGACGTGAATGGCGTGCTCCACCGCATCACTCCCAGCCAGGTGCGGCGGCGGGGGGCGCTGGGGGTGTGCAGGAGTGGACAAACTGGACGACTGCACGCAAACCCTTTGCACCCTGCCGAGGACCCCACCCCACCGACCCTAACCTCCCGCCCCTGGTCTCGCCCCTCCCGCAGTGGCGGTATGTGCTGGAGACGGAAGGCACCAGCGGGCAGGACGACGACCGAGGGTACAAGGTGGCCTGCCAGAGGGAGGCCAGACCGTGTTGGAAAGGCCAGCCAGCTGGCCAGACAGTCCCGTTTGTATTGGGAGGTCCAGCTGAGTAGCCAGCCAGCCAGCCAAGCGAGCCAGTCCTGATTGGGATGGTCAGCCCGGGGCGGGCTGGCAGGCAGCTTTGGGTTGGTAGTCACATTTGCAAAGAACCTCGCAGCTAGCAGGCCTGGACCTGCAGCACCGACCCACTCGAAAGCGATGCCTGCCTTTGCATTCCCAAACAGGTGGTGGAGGTGACAGCACGGACGTACGACAGGCGCGAGCTGCAGGCCCTGACGCTGACAGTCTCCGACGTCGTGAAGGCACGGCTGCAGGTCAGTCTCACTTGCTGCCTGGGGGGAGGGAAGGGGGCGGATGGCTGGGCGATGCGCCTTCGCTGATGCCAGCAACGCGCACGTCGCTGCGCTGACAGGCGGCATGCCTCTCCCCCCTGCCTGCTCACCGGCACGCCGCTCTCCCACCCCGTGCCCCGCCGCGCAGGGCCGTGACGCGCTGCCTTCGCTGCGCTACCTCACCCTCATTCGCGAGGGTGCTGCCGATTATGGGCTGACACCAGAGTACCGCGAGTGGCTGGAGGGGCTGCAGCACTACGCCGCGCAGCGGCCCGGGCAGAAGGTGCGTGTTCACAGCGGGGCTGTGCCGTGGGGCGCAGGGTGGCGTCGTTGGATGCGCTCTTGCCGGCCAGCGGGACCGTCGGCCCGAGCAGCCAAGCGGGAACCCGTCAGTTTCAGTCCGCGCTGCTTGTTTATTAGCCACTCCAATACTTGTGTGCCGCACACCCTCCGTTTCTCTGGTGCCGCAGGTGGGCCGCCTCATTTTTTCAGCAATCGCCTTCACAGGCATCTTCCCATTGTGGGCGGGTGAGCTTGGAAAGGTGTCCATGAGAACGGGGGCGGTGCCCCTGCCACGGCGCACACTGCCTCTGGCCCTGCCGCTCGGCCGCGTGCACTGAGCCCTCGCACTGCCGCTGCCTTCGCAGCCGCGTCTCACGCTTGTTGCCGCTCCGATGTTGCAGGCATGCGGTTGATGCGGCGGTTAACGGGGATTAACGGCGCGTCCAATGACGCCTCCAGCCGCTTCATGGGCCGCTACACCAGCGCTGTGTTTGGGCTGGTGCGAGCGGGTGGCGGGGGAGGGCGTGCCGCGCTGCCGTTTCCACTTCCAAGCAGGCTGCGTGCAAGAGGCCTTGCGAGCGTGCAGCACCACTGCGCCATCAGCACCCACCAAGAACCCTGCCTTCCCTCCCCCCCCCCCCACCCGACCCAACAGGTGCACGGCCTGCACGAGGTGCTGCGCCCGGTGCTGGGCTGCGGGTCGACGCTGGTGGATCGCGGCAGTGCGGGCGACGGCAAGTGAGGCGGCAGGCGAGGTGTCCTTCCTCTTATTTGGCTGACATGTAAACGTTATCTTTGCACAAACACAAACAGACTGCTTTGAACCAATCATTTAGTCGCTCCATTTCATGCTCCATTTCATGCTTCCCTGTGCACCCTTGTAATCGCCATCAAAGGTAGTGGCGGCGGCGACTTGTGCCCGCTTGGCTTCACTCGCCGCGGCATGCCGTGGCAGGGCAGCCGGGCGCATCCCCGTCACGTGTCGCTGCTGCCAAAGCTTGCGCTCCCCCGATTCCTGCTGTTTCAACGTGGGCCAGCCGCCTCCTGGCCCTGAACGCCGGCAGTGGGGTGGACCGGCCCTCGCCTCCTTTGCGTGCGACCCGCGGGGAGTCTTCACGAGTTCTTCCATGGAAGATCCAACGGCGAGGCAGCTGGCGGAGTCCGCCGGGCAGGACAGAGCAGCGCAAGGGGACTCCCCGCCTGCCTCGCCTCCCTTCGCCATTCCTGCACACCCCGCATCACGGCGGATATCCTACAACGCACAGGCTTGGCCTGGGGCGTCGCCGGGCGAGGCAGCGTTTGGCGGCGTCGCGGCGGCGGCGGTGGCGTGGCCGGCGGCAGCGCCGACTGCAGAGGCGGCTCCGCTGCAGCAGCAGCAGCCACCACCCTGGCGGCGAGCCTGGGCCAGGTGCGGGTTCGTCACGGGAGGTTGAGTTTGCAATGTGGATGTCACCCATCAGGCTGGTTGACCATTCCTGCTGCCAACCTCGCCCTTGCAGGCTGTGCGGCGCCGCTGCGGCGGCGGCAAGTGCTGTCGGCGGCTCGCTGCAGCCGCGCTCGCCGCTGCTGCTGCAGTCGCGCAGCCGCAGCGCGGAGGCGCTGTCTGCGGGACGCGAGCCGTCGGCGCGCTATCTGCCCACCAAGCGCAGCGGCGGCAGGGCGGCGCTAGCCCTCGCGGGTGGCCTGCCGGGTGCTGGGCGCAGCACTGCTGCGGCGCGCTGGCGGCGCGCGGCGCACGCCGTTGCAGACGCCCGCGAGGCGACCCGCTGCTTAGACCTGCTGTCCAACCGGCTGGCGCCGCCTGACGACCGGCTGCATGCGGTTTTCGCGCTGGGCATGCGGCTGCAGGGCTACCCTGCGCCGGATCGGTTGGCGTGGGCGCTGCAGGCGCGGCGGCTGCGCGGCCGGCTGCCCTGGTGGGAGCACGCAGTCAACGAGCTGTTCATCACGGGTGGGGGGTGGGGGCGGGGGCTGGGCGGGAGGTGAGAGTGGGATCTTGTGCTTGTGCCGTGCCGTGCCGTGCCGTGACTGCCTTCATGGTCTCGCCCGCCCGCCCGCCTGCCTGCCCGGCCGCTGCCCACCACCACCAATCTCTGCACACGCCGTGCTTCACCATGCTGCCGCATCCTGCAGCGCGCTGCTCCAGCCCCACGCATGGCCTGCCCTCTCCGCCTGGTGTGACACCTCAGCTCCCTGCGCCGCCCTCCCTCCCCTGCCCACCAGGCGAAAGCATGTTTGGGTTCTTCATGCCTCCAGCCATGGGGCAGCACCGCCCCTACGTCACCGCCATCCTCATCTGCGTGCTGGTACTGCTCTACTTCTTCATGGCGGGGCAGTATGCCCTCTACCAAGCCGTGGCCTTCCCGGCGACCACAGCGTGCCTGGCGGCGCTGCGCCGCGGCGGGCGCAGCGTGTGGGGCCCCGCGGGCATGGTGCGCTGGATCGCGCCGCGCGCCGACTCGTGGTGCTACGGCGGCGCTGTCGGCAAGTTTGACGCCCCGTTCCTCATAGACTGGGGCGCACGCTGGGCGCCGTACATGCGCAGCAGGTGCGGCATAGGATGCGGGGGTGGCTGGCAGCGCCGCCCAAACAGTCAGTGTTGCTGGCAGCGTGGCGTGTTTGCTAAACACAACCCCTGCACTTGCTCCCTCCTCCCCTCCCAACCCACCCACGCTGCGGGCGACGTGCCGCAGTCCGCAGCGCTGGTTCACCTCCGCACTGCTGCACCAGAGCTTCACCCACTTGCTGTCGAACTCATTGCTGCTGACGGGGCTGGCGGGGCAGATGGAGATGAAGCACGGCAGCTGGCGCACCGCAGTGCTGGCGGTGCTAGCGACGCTCGGCGCCAACCTACTCAGGTGGGTGGGCGGGGACAGCGGCTATTGCAGCGGCAAGAGGTTGGAGCGATGGAGGGATGGAGGGATGGAAGGACGGTGGTGCTGGTGTGCCCTGGGTGAGAACATCCCGCTGGTGCTGCTGCATGTGTGTCCTCTCATCTCCCGCACTCGCTCCTCCACACCCCCGCCACACCCCACTCCCCCTGCAGCGCCGTTGCCGAGGCGCCCTGCGTCGCGGTGGTGGGCGCCAGCGGCGTCGTCTTTGGCTTTGCGGGCGTGACGGTGGCGGACACGGTGCACAACTTCGAGACGCTCGGGCGGCCGCTGATGCGCACCGCCGTCATGCTCGCCTTCCTCATCTTCTTTGCCGTCACGGTGGGCACTACTGCCAACGGGACCTCCCACATGTCCCACGTCGGAGGCTTCCTGTCTGGCCTGGCATGCGCCCTGGTGCTGCTGCCCAACCGGCACCGCGCGCGCGGCGAGGCGGCGGCGACGGCGGTGGGCGCGGCCGGCGCGGCGGCGCTGTTTGCGGCGGCGCCGTGCATCTTCTACCTGCGCCAGCTGCCCTCCGTCTGCTGCGGATGCTGACCGTACGCGTGCAGATCACTGATATTGTTGTGTATACGTTATGGGCAGGCATGCCTCCCTTGCCACTGGCGGTTTGAAACTGCGTGCAAAATGCAGCCGTGGTGGAAAGAGGGGAGGAGGGGCGCAGGGGCGCGCTGCGAGCGGCGAGCGCAGCCGATGCACCTCATGCCGGCGGGGCTCCATTTTCGCCAGTTTCATTCGTTTCTCTCTCTTCAACCTCTCTAGCATCATCATGACCTGGCAGGCGAAGCTGGGGCGGGGGTGGCGGCAGGTTGGCCGCCCCGCGCGCGACACACTCATCCGTGTGTGGGCGGTGCAGCGTGTGGACCTCTGTATATATTGCGTGACCACTGCTGTTGTGCCTGGAGGCCTTGGCGTGGCCCTGAGCCGCGGTTTGCGGCTGCTGCTGGCCGCTCGCCTCGCCAAGCGTGCTCACCTTGGCCAGCAAGCAGACGGGGAGGAGGAGGAGGGACGTGAGGTGGAAGAAGCCCGCGCTCTGCAGCCTGCAGCGGCGCCGCCCGCCGGGCCAGCCGCCGCATCGTCGCCCGCCCGCGCCGCCCGACGCGTGCGCACCCTCCCAACGGTCAAGGGCCTGCCTCCGCTGCCCCTGCCGCGCATCCCGCCTGGCAGCATCACCGAGTGCTCTGTGCAGCCGGTGGGCCTGCCCATGCTTCTGATCGGCCAGTCGGCGGCGCGCGCGCCAATGTATGCTGGCGGCAGCGGCAACCGCCTCGTGCGCGGCCTGGCGGGCATCGCAGCCTACCTGCTGCTCTCCCGGTGAGCTGGGCGGCTGCTGTGGGAGGGCTCTGCCAGCTCGCTCTGACGCTGCCAGGCTGTCTATGCCAGGCCAGCGCTTGACACCGCTGCGGTGTCCGACCCTCCTTCCTGGCCCTCCCCCGCCTGCAGCGGCGTGCGTACGCCCTTCACAGGCCGCCTGGCGCGCCTGCCGCCTCGCCTCTTCGAAGTGCTGTTCCACTCGGGTGAGCGCGCATGCGCTGCTACTTTTGATGTTGAGTCAGCTGTGCTCACAGTTGAGGAGAGGTGCGCATGCCTGGCTGTCGCTGCAGCATGCTGGCCTCCTCACCTGTACGCGCCTCCATTTCCACCTCCTCCTCCCTGTCACCACCCCTCCTTGCAGTGGTCGGCCCCGCCGCCGCCGCCAGCTACCTCAGCGTCAGCGCGGCGGGGCAGGGCTCGGGTCGCAGCGACGCCGCGCTGTGCAGCCGCGTGCAGCCGTCGCTGCAGCGCCTCTACTCGCGCCTTCGCGCTGCGGGGCAGGCAGAGGCGGAGTGTGGCGGGCGGGCGGTGGCGTTTGCAACCAACAGCGCCACAGGTGTGGGCTGGCAGGGCGACGAGGCAGATTGCACTTGACTCACCATTCCCATGAGACCCCTGCTGGCTCCCCGTGGACTTCAAATGTATTGATTGATTGATCGACCATTGCCTGCAGCGTGTCTACTCGTCAGCGCTGGTGGTCCATGCCTGATGCGTGCGCTCGATTTGGCGACGGTGTGCACCCTCGATCGTCCCTGCCACTCCACCTGCAGCCGAGGCCATCCAAGCCATCCCCCGCACCGACGTCAACGCCTGCTGCCTGCCGGGGGGCATCGTGTTTGTGCACAGGCAAGCCGACGCGCGGGGCGGAGGCGGCGTGCTGTCGCAGGATACAGCGCCGCCGCCTGCTCGCAGCCCTCAAGGCCTGCTCCTGCTCAGCCGCTGAGCTTCCACCGGGTGCTTCCCCTGCTCCGTTGCCATTGATGTCCCGATGTGCAGCACGCTGCTGCCCTTCAGGCACTCCTGCCAACTCGTCTGCACGCCTCCCTCCCCCCCCGCCCTGGCCCTGCCGCAGCGGCCTGGTCAAGGCTGTGGGTGGGCAGGACGGCCCCCTGGCGTTTGTGGTGGGGCACGAGGTGGGCCACGCCATCGGGCGGCACAGGTGAGGGCTCCGCCTGCTGTGTCAGCACAGTGGTGGCCGCCAACGGTTGTGCGGTCGTCCGGACGGCAGGGGTGATTGGACAGCTTGCGAGAGCGGCGGCGGCTGGGCACACCTCTCCGGGAAAGGTCCGGATGGTCAGAATGATAACGAAAAGGGCGGCGGGCGGGAGGCGATGCACGCGACTTCCGGGCACATCAATGCTTCCGCATGGGGGCGACGCTGTCCCTGGCCGGCCACCCTCCACCACCTGCCCTTACAACGACTCTCCCGCCTCCCCCACCTCGTCCCCTCCCCCCCCCCCCCCCCACCCACCCACCCACCCACCCACCCCACCACCACCAACCTCCTGCAGCCTGCAAAAGGTGGCCGACACGTACTTGGGCATGTTTTGCGTGGACTGTGTTGTGGGAGGGGCAGAGCGGCTGCTGACGGTGCGCCTTGTATGGTAAAGGTTGACCGCTGCTGAGGCTCAGCAGCTCAGGTGCATGCACGCGCTGCACATTTCGGCTGCAGCGGCTTGACAGCTTCGGTGCACGCCGTGCTGCTCAGCGAGCGCTGTCCGGCCGCATGGTGAGCGAGCGATCTGGAGCGTGCGTTCCCTGCACCTCACCTCCTCCTCCTCTCCCTGCCGTGCATGCTGCGTGTTGCCTCAAACATGCTCGCTGCTCACTTGACTGCCCTGTTGCAGCGCCTGGCGCCGGGTGAGGAGCACGAGGGCTGGATCGCGGCGCGCCTGAAGTCCCTGGACGGCCTGCTGCAGAGCGGCCTGTACCTGCTGCAGGCGAGTCGTGGGGTGGGGGTGGGGCAGCCGGTGTGCATGCACTGGCAGGCAGCGCCGTGCGCTGCGCATGCTCTACATACGCCTGGGCAACACCTCCCTGATCGCCGACAAGTCTGCCTCTGCACACAACTCATCCCATGTCCTCCCCCCCCCTGCCTGCCTGCCTGTAGTTGGACCAGTCGCGGCGGCACGAGTACGAAGCCGACCAGCTGGCGCTGGCGCTGGGGGCTGGCGCCGGCATGAACAGGTGGGGGAGCGCACGCTGCGGTCTGTGAGGCGAGAGGGTGGTTGGGAAACAATCGACGCGCGCGAGACGTCGAGGCGGAGGACGAGGTGGTGCCAGCATGGCGACACCGCTGCCTCACCTCATTGGTGCCAGCGCGTCTTCGAGCTCCTCTGCACCCTTCCTTCCTCGCCACAGGTCCTCGCTGCTCTCTGGCGCCAGCACGGTGCTCCAGCGGTTCATGCAGATGGAGGGGGCAGGCGGCGGCGGCAGGCCTGCCCCCCAGGCCGACAGCCCGCTGTCTACCCACCCTGCAGCCGGCAACCGCCTGCGCCGCCTGGCCGGGGTGGTCGCTGCATAATAGCGTGCTCGTAGCGGCGCTGGGTTGATCCGTCGAGAGCTAGTGGCTGTTGCAGCGCATTCCGTGGCTTCACTGCAACCACGTTGCGCTGGGCGGCCAGCCGCCGGCGGTGCCAGCGACGGCGCCAGCATGCGTTTATGCTTTGCTGTTTTACTCCCAAACTTCGTTGTGCTTGATTTTTCAGCATCTCAGCCTGTGAGCGTGTTCAGAGACAGGCCACAGAGCACAAGGCAGCGGCGGGGCTTCGCACGTTCACGTTTAGGCGCCACCGGGCGCGTATTCAATCGCTGTAGGGGTGCCAGACATTGTTGATCACTCACAGTAGGCTCACTGGGCTTTGGTGGCCGCTCCGACAAATCGCTCTCCGCAGCAAGGGCGGCGGGCCTTATCCCTACTCTGACAGGTGCTCGGTATACGTATGCCGATGTACAATGCGCAGCGGGGTTCCTGTCATCGCTGCCGCCGCCGCCTCCTGCCGCCGCCGCCTGCCGCCTGCCGCTCACCCGCCACTTCTCCTCCTCTTCGTCGCTCCCTCGTCCCCTTCAGCCATGGCTGCCTTCTCTGGCGCCGTGAAGATTGGCGACTTGAATGACTTCATCGCACCCTCCCAGGCCTGCGTGGTCAGCCTGGAGGGCGGCAAGCTGGGCGCCGCTGCAGCAGAACCAGAGGTGCGTCCAGGGGGAGCTGCAGTTTGCTTCCCTTATTGCCCGCCTGCCTGCCTGCATGCCTGCCTGCATGCCCATCTGCCGCCTGCCCTCTCGTCACCGGCAGCTCCCCATCTCTTCTGCGTACACTTGCAGCTGGGGACGGTGCAGCTGCAGCAGCGGCCCCGCGGCGGCGGCTTCTCTCAGACTCGCCCCGCCACGGCCGACCAGGCAGTCAAGGTCTCGCTGCACGACTGCCTGGCCTGCAGCGGCTGCGTGACGTCTGCAGAAACCGTGCTGCTGCAGCACCAGAGCACGGGCGAGCTGCTGCAGCGGTTGGCCGACCCGCAGCGGTGGGCCGTGGTGGTGTCCCTTTCGCCGCAGTCGGTGTCCGCGCTGGCTGCGCTGCACGGCCTGCCGGCAGGGGAGTGCGCCGCCAGGCTGGCAGCCTTCCTGCGCGGCCTGGGCGCGCGCGCTGTGCTGGATCTTGGCGCGGCACGCCATCTGGCGCTGGCAGAGGCGGCGGCAGAGTTTGTGGCACGCTTCCGCGCCAGCCCCCGCGGCGCTGCCACGCTGGCGGCAGCGGGCGCAGCAGCAGGCCCAGCAGCAGCAGCAGCAGCAGCGGCAGCAGGTGGCGATGCAATGGATGTCGACGGGGCGCCGCCTGCAGCCAGCAGCAGCGGCGACGAGGCAGGCCCGGTGCCCATGCTGGCCTCTGCCTGCCCGGGCTGGGTGTGCTACGCAGAGAAGACGCATGGGGAGCATGTGCTGCCCTACATCGCCACAGGTGAGCAGGGACCCTGGTACTGCTCCATTCCTTGTTCGCAGCCTGCAGGCGCGCCTGCGGCAACTTCCAAGGCTGTGGCCCACAGTACCAGGCACATCACGCCCTCACAGCTCTCCACCCCGTGCGTGCTCATCCCCGCCGTCCCCCCCCCCCCCCCCCCTGCTGCAGGCAAGAGCCCGCAGGCGATGCAGGGCACGCTGGTGAAGCAGCGGTGGTGCGCCGCCGCCGGGCTCCCTCCCGACGGCGTCTACCACTGTGCCGTGATGCCCTGCTACGACAAGAAGCTGGAAGCATCGAGAGGCGACTTCGACCTGCATGGTGTGTGTGTGTGTGTGGTGGTAGTGTGTGGTGGTGGTGGGTGGGTGGGGTGGGGTGGTGGGGGTGGGGGTGGTGGGGGTGGTGGGGGTGGGGTGGGGGTGGGGTGTGGGGGGGGGTGGGGGGGTGGGGGGGGTATGGGAGCTTGACGGGGGCTTGGCAACCTCAGGGCCACTGGTTTGCGTGGCAGCTGCTGGCGGCTGCTGCCCCGACTCCTCCCTGTTTTTTGTGGCAGCTGCAGGAGGCTGCTGCCCCGCCACGCTTACACTGTTGTGCCTCTCCACCAGCTCCCATACGTCCCCCGCCTGCCCATGCTCCCTGTGCTGCAGGCACTCAGGTGGCAGAGACGGACTGCGTGCTGGCAACCACAGAGCTGCAGGAGCTGCTGGAGCAAAAGGGGGTGGACCTGCGCAGCGTTGCGCCTGAGCCCCTAGACAGCCTGCTGGCAGTAGTGCCCGGCAGCAGTGGCAGCGGCAGCGGCTGGCCCGCCGGCGCGAGCAGCAGCGGTGGCGACGCGGCGGCGCAGCCAGGGGCGGCAGCAGCGGCAGCAGGCAGCGCGGGCAGCGGGCCAGGCAGCACTGCGCCTGCCCCCCCGGGCAGCGGAGGCTACCTAGAGCACGTGTTTAGGGCGGCAGCATGGCAGCTGTTTGGGCAGCGGCTTCCCCCGGAGCCGCTCCAAACAGTTGTGGGACGCAACACAGGTGTGCGCAGCGTGGCAGCAGGGTGGGAGGGGGAGCCTGCGAGGTGCGAGGGTCACACACGCAGGGAGGAGCAGAGTGGCTGCCGCCCTGCTGCCACCCGCGCCTGGTGCGCTCTTCTGGCCTCCCACCGAGCTGCCTGCCTTCATGCACAACCGCCTGCCCATCCACCGCCCCCAACCGCCCTGCAGACCTGCGGGAGGTCAGCCTGGAGGTCGCAGGCACCACGGTGCTGCGCTTCGCCGCCGCCTACGGCTTCAGGAACATCCAGGTGGGCGAGGCGTGGCATCCAGCGGTGATTACTGGCAGGGGAGGGCTTTCTTGCTTGGCCTGCGGGCCAGGCGGGCCAGCGCACTGGACGAGGGGTACGTGCCCGCTGTCCGCCTCACCGTTGCCCTTTGCCTGGGTGCGCACTGCAGGGTCTGATGCGCAAGATCAAGCTGCGGCGCTGCGAGTTCGACTATGTGGAAATCATGGCGTGCCCCTCGGGTGGGTGCCCCCTGCTGAATGCTGGTCTGCAACCCCCCAATCGACTGACTTGTCAATGGCCGACTTGCAAATGGAGCCCGAAGAGAGTGGCTACCGCGTGCCATGGAGTGCTGCCCCCACCCTGCTTGCTCACGAGCGACTATCCCTTGCCCCGTCCGTGCAGGCTGCCTGAACGGCGGCGGACAGCCAAAGCCCCGTGCGGGGCAGAGCGCGGCAGAGCGTCTGGAGCAGCTTGAGCTGCTGTATGCTGCCGCCGACGGTGCCACGACTGGCGGCGGCGGCGCTGCTGCACAAGCGCAGGCGGCGGTGGAGGAGCTGTATGGTGGCTGGGTGGGCGGCCCGCCCGGGTCGGCAGCTGCCCGGCAGCTGCTGCACACGCAGTACCACCATCGCGAAAAGACGGTCACAGCCACGCTGTCAGACTGGTGATATGGCGGTCAGTGGATAATAGATTTCATTCCCCCCCTCTGTCTTTGATTCCCCCAGGTCCCTCCGCTCACTACTCCCCTGCTCACCCCTAAATCCGTTGCATGTCGGCGTACTCACACATGCTGACTGGCGCAGATTTCTTACGCGATACAGCAAATAGGAGTTCCTTTGTGAGTGGCATGGAAGTTGCACAGCAGCACAGCGTGACGTGGCAGGGACAGCACCCGGAGCCATGGTCCAGCGGCACCGCCGCCGGGCGGCACCGCCTCAATACCCCGCCTTCACTTTGTAGGCGCCCGCGTCCAGCCCCGCGTCCAGCCCGGTGAGCTCCGCCACCAGGGCAGCGCCCACGCGCAGGCCATCCACGGCGGACGACACGATGCCGCCGGCGTAGCCCGCGCCTTCTCCGCAGGGGTAGAGCCCTGCCGCAGCATGGGGTGGGAGGGAGAGAAGAAAGCAGGCTGTCAAGGAACCAATCGGCTTCGGGGGGGGGAGGCAGGCTGCTGGGAGGCTTGCAGCAATCGCCACTCCATGCAACGAGTGCGGAAACGCAGAGCGCGGCGGGCAGGCACGCTGGCCCCGGTCCCACCTGCCACAGTGGGGCTCTGCAGCGAGTCGGCGTCGCGCTCGATGCGCAGCGGCGCGCTGGTGCGCGTCTCCGCGGCGTGCAACAATGCCTCGTCGCTGCAGTGCGTGGGTGGGGAGCGGGCCGGGTTACGGGGGAGGGGTGGGTGCATGCTGCGCTGCCTGGCAGCTTCCTGCTGGCAGTCGACACAGCAGGGCGCAGCTCTGCTGCCACAAAAGCGGCAGTCCTATCGCACAGACCGCACCCCACCCGTCCCAAGGACCCACCCTGCAAAGCCTGGCAGCTGGCGCTCGAAGCGGGTCAGCGCTGCCACGAACGCCGCAGTCATGTGGGGCGGGTAGAAGTCGTGCAGGGGCGACGGCTTGGTGCCAAGGCTGCAGAGCAGGGGGACACATAAGTGGAGAGACTGGGCATGCGACTCACAGTGCTGCCTGCATGATGCGTGCCGCTCTTGCCACGCATCTCCCAACCGCCCCCCCACCACCACCACACACCGATACGACGACGGCGGCAGCGCGCCGCGCGGCGCCCGCCCCGCGAGGAAGTCCGACACGCGCTGCGCTGGCGCGGCAAAAGCGCCGCCGCCGCGCGCCGCGGCCTCCCGCTCATACTGCAGGGAGATGCGCAGAGTTGGGGTGTGGTGGGGTCGAACAAGGCAAAAAGGGAAGCCTGAGGCTTGCTGCAGGCTCCTCACCACACCATAGACCGCCGTAAACTGGCGCGGTACCCAGCACACTGTCAGTACACAACCGAAACCCTCATTCACTGCGCTACACTTGACGGACACATGTGGTCAGGTTACCCTCACAACCTTTCCCCCCTACCCACCCCCGCACCTCCTGCTGCAGCGCCATGCCCGCCAGGGGCCCGTGCTCCGCCTGGAGGTGCTCCCAGTCGCCCGGCTGCACAGTCACCACCAGCGCGCTGTTGGCCCACTTGGAGTTGCGCCTGTGGCGCAAGGCAGCAAGGCAGGCAGGGCATCGCGATATGGTGGGGGGTGTTGCGTATCGCTGCATTCCCGCGGACAGACCTCTCCCTTTGCACACCCCTTTCCCTTCCTCCCCATCCGCTTCCCCTTCGGTCCCGCTTCCTCTCCCGACTCCACGTCTCACTTGCTGAAGCTCATGCCGTTGATGCACAGCTCGCCCTCGTTCGTCGAAGTGGGCACAATCTGGCCGCCCGGGCACATGCAAAAGGAGTACACGCCCCTCGGATGCGCCGCTCCCGCGGCTGCGTCACCCGCCGCGCCGCCTGCTGCCGCCTCCCCTGCAGCTGCGCCGGCACCGTCAGCCAGCAGCGGCTGGTACCAGTCGTCGCCCCAGGCACTGCCGGGTGCGCCCGCCGCAGCGGCTGCCGCCTGCGCGGCCGCCGCTGCAGATATCTCTGCTGCCAGGCGGTATTCGGCGACGGGGTAGGGCCCCTTGCCGCGCAGCACCTGCACGGATGGACAGAGATGCACGATGGTGACACACACGAGGGCGGCAGCATGTGGAGGCAGAGGCGCGGCTCAGGCTTGGCGGCGAGGCTGGCCGGTCGTGAATGTTCCCACAACGCGTGCGTCGCGCCCAGTCAGTCCACTTGGCTGCCATGCGGCGGCTGCGCAAGCACGCCATGCCCCGCCCTATCCGCGCTCGCCTGCCCCGCATCCTCCTCTCCATACTGCAGTTTGTCGATCAGAGCTTGGGGATGCTCAATGCTGCAGGGCGACAGGGGGAGGCCAGAGTTGGTTGGGACCCCAACGTTCCTCAGCTTTGAGATAACATGCGTCCATTACTCATCGTAGGTCAATCAACATGGGGAAATCGCAAAGAGAGATGGGCTTGCGGCTGAGTGCACTCAGAGGGAGACAAACCAATCGATCAAAGGCTCACCGGAAGCCCAGGGCGAAGGGCTTGGGGGTGATGGCGACGTCCCTGGCAAGCAGCGTGCGGTAGAGGTCTCGCGCAGAGTGCCCGGGGGCCAGCACCACTCGGGAGGTCGCGATGCTGCTGCCGTCTGCGGCAGTCGGACACAGGCCGGGGGAAGGCTGAGCATGCGATGCCTGAGAGAGCGTCACCCTGCCGTCCTGCACCCCCACATCTGCCACCCGTACACACCCTCGGACTGCGCATGCACAGTGGCTGCACGTGCAAGCCCTCCATCCTCTGCACCTCGCACCTGCCAGGATGATGGCGCTCACGCGGCCTCCTTGCACGGTCACGTCCTCCACCCTCGTTCCGAACCGCACCTCGCACCCCAGAGAGGTCAGGTGGTCCCTGCAGCGGCGCAAGAAAACAGGGAGGCTGCGTGTGGCAAGGACGGCTTCGGAAGCGGCAGGTCCGGCGACAGGGCCGTCCTCTCGAAACCTCCCTCACAACTCATAGCGGTGCAGAGTTGTTGAATATATGCCTGCCTTCACCCCGGCACCTCCAATGGGGGTGGGAGGCACAACGGATCTGCGGCTTCCGGGGGAAAGGGGTGGGTGCTCCGCACAAGCCGAGGAAGCAAGGCGAGGAGAGGAGCAGAGCGGCGCCCACCCACCCATTCACCTGAAGGCTTTGAGGATGCGCACGAGGCGGTCGGTGCCGAGGTGGGGCTTGCCGCTCACCAGCACACTCTGGCGGGGGAGAGGGGAGGGATATAATTGCACAGAGTCTGTTGTGACGGCACAAGAGGAGGAAGACCCTGTGGGTTTGTTTGTGCTGCGGCATGGGCCACAAGGCACCCTCTCCCTCTGCAGTCCGGCGCGGCCAGCGGCCTGAAGTCCCTTATAGCCCCCTGCTACGCACCTCCGGCGCCCCAAAGCGGTACAGCGTGTCCAGTACGTGCCGCACTGGGTCGCTGTTGCGCCCGATGCGCGTGGTCAGCTTGCCGTCCGACCAGGTGCCTGGTGCGGAGGCGTGCAAGGGGCGCCACGGCAGCGGAGGACGGCATCAGGGGTTGTGGCGCATCTCATCACCCCATGATGAGGAGCCCGGAGGGACGGCACGCTTTGCCTGAGCACTCCCTCCGCCCGAGTGCCACGCCACCCCGCCGTGCCCTGCCGCCTGCCCCCACAGCCCCAGCCGGCGCGGCCCACCTGCGCCCCCCTCGCCGTAGCAGAGGTTGGACTCTGGATTGATTTGGTGCCTCACAAAGAGGGCCCCGATGTCCTTGCCACGCACCTCCACGGGCTGGCCTCGATCCAGCAGGACCACCTGCGGGGCGAGGGGCAGGCGGGCAGGCAGGCCAGCGGGGGGCAAGCAAGGGCGTCGGACGGGAGGGGGTGCCAGCATGGCAGGCATGTGCACAACAAGCCCGGCAGCTAGGTGCAGACCCGGGCATGCCCGTTGCGTCCGTCGCATCCGCCCTCCCCCCCGGCACACCCACCCACCTTGATGCCCGCCTCTGCAAGCTGCAGCGCCGCAAACAGTCCCGCCGGCCCGCTGCCCACCACCACCACCGGCTCCGCGCTGCCCCCGGCCCCGCCGCCGGCGACGCCGCCTCTAGAGGGCGCCGCCGCCTGCTGCTGACGCTCCACAGACCCGGGGCGTTCCTGCACGCGGCGCAGGCCTGCGGCTGCCAGCGCCGCTGACTCCACATCCACCACGTACGCCCAGGCTTTGCTGCACGCGGGGGTGGGGTGGGGTGGGGGGGCAGAGCGAGGTGCCGGGTCAGGTGGACTGAAGAGCCTGCAGATATGGCATACCTGTGAATGTGCTCCGCCCGTGTGCCTGCACCAGCATATGCGCCAGCCACATAAAGTTCCCCTTCCGCTGTGACCTCACCCTGCCGGATCTCCGCCCTTGCTGGTGCGCGCGTCGAACGACTTGCGCACAACACGGACCGCCTCTGCCGGCAGCGGCGGCGCCGTCGCCGCCTTGGCGGTGCTGTCGTCGCTGCCGCCGCCGGCGCCCTCGCTGCTGTCACTGGCAGCTTTGCTCGGGGCCCGAACGCCCAGTTTTTTTGAGAGCATCGCCAGCAGCGCAGGATGCACCGTGTAATCATCCTTGCCGGGGTCCTGAGTTGCAGGCACGTTCACAAACACGCGCCAGGCGGGTGCGCTGTCCACAGCAAACCGCTCGCCGCCGCTGCCGCCGCCGCTGCCGCTGCCGCTGCCTCCAGGCCTGCGCCGCTGCGCTTGGCCTTGACTGTTGCCGTTGCCTGGTGGGCGGCGCGCGGGGCTGCGTGTAGACGCCGCGCAAGCGGGCACGAGCGCAGCCCGCCGCGCGGTTTGGCTGCTTGCCGGCCAGAAGGGTCGTAGAGAGGCCATCGTGAACGCACAAACAGGGGGCGGAGTTACGGCGAGACGCTGGATATGCATGCATTGCGGCGCGCCCGCCGCCTTGCCGCCATCGTCGCAGAGCAAATATCCTGCCCACAATCTTGGCGCTGTTTACGTTAGCAGAGCCCGCCGTCATGCGCCTCTCCGGCTGTTCACACGCTTGATGTTTCAATTTGGACACAGAGAGCGTGACTACAGGGGACGATGTGCAAGCACGGACAGAGTGCAAGGATCGCAGGCCGCTGCCGTATGCCATGCTACCTCACAGACTCTGGGCGCTTGAACCGTGCGCTCCAGCGACCGCCGCCCCAGCTGGAGCTGGCCAGGGAGGGCGGCGGAGGCGGCGGCGGCTCGATGTGCGGGTGGCGCTGCACAAAGGATGGGTGGGTGGGCGTGCTTGATTGGTGGTGGTGGTGATGTGTGGGTGTGGGTGGGGGGTGGGGGTGGGGGTGGGTGGGTGGGTGGGTGGGTGTGGGTGGGGGTGGGTGGGTGGGTGGGTGGGTGTGGGTGGGGGTGGGGGGTGGGGGTGTGTGGGGGGGGGCTGTTCAAGGTGTGGCGGCACAGGGCTGGCGTGATGCACGGGTGGTGCCGAGGGTTCTGAATGGTGGGTGGGGCGGCAGTTAGCGCTTTGTGCAAGGGTGAGTGCCAGGGTGAAGGAAGAAGGACACGCTTTGCACGCTGCACCCACCTGCAGGTGCTTGTGAATCAAGTCCCGTTCCGGCAGGTAGTGCGCGCCGTACCCGCGCCACCGCTCGTACCTGCTCAGCAAACACCGTCGAGTCGCTGAGGGTGTGTGGCGCAGGGCCAGGCGCGTGCGGCGGCAATGCAGCGGGACTGTAGAGGGCGGCGGTGGCGGCGCGGCGAGCATCGGGCACGCCCTGGCAGGCTAGCAGCTAGCAGCAGCACCCGCAGCGCTCCAGCACGCAACCCACCCACCACGAGAGGTACAGCGGATTGACCGCCTGGCCGTGGTAGTTGGCCAGCTGCCCCGCCAGCATGTACCTGTTCATCCTGCGGTTGCTCGAGGCGAAAAAAGGGGCAAACACAGGGAGTCGAGTTGATTTCAGGTGCCTCCCCCCCCCCCCGTGTGCACGGCCCCCTACGCCCTCCTGCTTCCCGCTCCCTGTCGCCTCCCAGCAGAGCGCCAGCATTCCGGCACCTGTCGATCTCATGCAGGTCCAATCCCGTGGTGTCTGGCAGGAAAAGCAGGGTGAGAAGCAGGCCGGCAGCGCTGGCGCCGGCAGACGCGTACAACGCGGCTCGGGGCGATATCTGCGGCACGGCACGGCCAGGGTACCCATGCAGGCAGCAAGGGTGAGGCGCTGTGCACTGGAGGGGTTGCCCGACACTGCTGCAAGCACGGCACGACCCCGCAACCAGCCCGGCCGCCCCTCGCGCCTGCGCAAACGCCGCCGCCGCCGCCACCGCGCCGACCTTCCCCGTGGCTGCCGACAGGCCGCTGAAGAAGGAGCGCACCCCCGTTGGGTACACCTGAGGCAGTCAGGGGCGGGGCGAGGCGGGGCGTACAGTCAGGCAGGGGCGGAAGCTTGGGGCAGGTGATGAGGCTGGCCGACAGGGTGCCCTCTGCCGATGTTCGAGGAGCTGGCAGCTGGCAACGTCAGCGAGTGTGGCAGACGCTGCAGCGACTGCACTAGGCTGGACCAGGAGGGTCGGCGGCGGTCGCTAGAGCCCAGCCTCGCCTCGCTCGCCACCAGCCAGCAGGTGCAGTTGGGCCCGAACTGGACGAAGAAGCTGGAGAGGAAGTAGAGGGCCTGGACGGACGAGGGGGAACGCCAGCAGTGCTGAGCACAGACTGGTACGGCAGTCGCCTCCAGCGTCCAACCCATCGCTCGCCTGCCCACCTCTCCAACTGCTCACCTGGAAGGCGCCGGCGTTGGCCACGAGAGTGGTGTAGAGCGCGGCTTGCAGCGCGAAGAGCAGCGCCATGGCCGCAAACCCCACCGCCTGCGTGGCGGGGGGGGGGGGGGGGGGGGGGGGGGGGAGTTGCGCGGGATGTAGGGTGCTTGGGTGTGTGAACCCTAGCGCATGCATGCATGCAGCGCGTATGGCAGCGAGCACGCAGTCTGCATGCAGACTGGCTGCAGACTACACATGGGTTCGTTGCATCTGGGCGGATGCTGTAGCTGGTGTGTGCCCCGGCCCCCACCTGCATGCGCACGCGGCCGTACCACCGCCGGTCGATCAGTGCAGCAGCAAAATAGTCTGCAGCGGGAGGCGGGAGGGGGCGGTGGCTGGATGCTGTGGTGGGGGTGGGGTGGGGAACTGGCGATGAGGGGTTGACACGGGGTGGCGCAGTGTGCACTCTGCAGCCCTGCTCATACCCCTGCCGCCCCGCCCGCAGCACGCACAGCCAACGAGAGCCACGCCCGAGTTGAGGAGTGTGTAAAGGGTACGGGTGAAGAGGGTCGCGCCTGCAGGAGGCGGGCCAAGGGCAGGGGGGCAGCAGTCTACTCCACGCTGCGCTGGGAGGAGCGGGCGAGCGTGCAGCAGACTGCTGCTGCAGCAAGCCGCTGGAAGCGTTGCACGGAACGCCAGTGCTGGCAGCTGCCTGCGTCGCCTATTAAATTTAACCCTATAATCCCACTCACTCCCTTACTCAGCACGCCCCCCCACCGGGCACGATGGTTGCGATAAATGCCGCCTGGTTTAGTTTGTGTCCGTAGAAAGCGAAATTCACGAGCATCCAGGCCAGGGAGGTGGCAGTCATGCGGGGCCAGAAGAAGCGCAGCACGTGCCAGTACTCGTGCTGGGAGTGGTGGGACCGCACCTGCCAGGGGGCAAGGGAGAAGAGAGGCAGCGGCAGCGGGTGAGCGGGGGATGAGAAGCGGCAGCAGCCAACAAAGGGTGGTGGCCGATGGCAGGGCCTCAGCTGCCTGTCCTGCTACCCGGGGCTCCAATGCACATGCCCATGGGCGTGTTTCAAGCAAGAAAAGGACAGCTGCATGAGCTACACGATGGACACGAGGCTTCCTGATCGGGCTGCTGGCTGCCGCAGGCTGGCGGGGGCTAGCTGCGCTGCCTGCTCACCGCTGCACCCACTCCCTCCCTGCCTCACCCCCTTCTGTGCCAGGTGCTCCGCCACGTCGTGCCGCTCCACTTTCCACACCTTTGACTCCTGCGACGAACAAGAAGGGAGGCACGCTTAGTTCCCGTCCGCAGCAAGAGCGCGCCACCCCTTCCAAACCCGACAGTTCCTGCCGGCATGCTTAGAAAGGATGGCATGTGCTCTCGACTCAGTGTGATTCATGCTGTTTGCTGCATGACGTTCTTGATCCACCCCCCCCCCCAGGTCACCTGCAGGTACCGCCAGCGGTACGCGGTCACAGCTGCGGCGATGGCTGCGCCGATGCCGAATTGCACGCGCCACGTCACCTCCGCCTGGCTGGCGCTGACTTGGCTGCCGGTGGCGCCCTGCAGGCGGGCAGGCGGGGTGGTGGAGGGTCTCGTCAGATGCGCTGATGATGATGATGATGACATTGCAGGCCCCGTCTCAAGCTGAGGTTGACCAGTTGGCAAGGCACATCGCACACAGCACGCACAGCACGCACCTGCACTGCCAGCAGCAGCACGATGGTCAGAGTGTTGGCGCAGTTGCCTGCTCAGCGTAAGGGGGAGAGGGCAGGGAGGAGCATGTGAGGGAGGGCACAAGGGGCACGCTCCTGGCTGCGTCCTGCGTCCTGCTGCACTGGCGGTTGGGAACCCTCACGCCTGCCTGCCGCCCTCTGGTGCGTCGCCCTCGCTGTGCCGCCCGCTGTTGCGCCGCTCTCGCCTGGTCCAACCCACCCTCTGCGCCTCGCTGCTTCTCCCTGCTCACCCCAGCCCTGCTGGCTGAACGTCAGCACTACCGTCTCGCCTCGTCGCCGCCGCATCGCCTTGCTGCCCTCGGCCCGCTCTGCGGCTGAGCTGGCAGCCACGGGATACTCCCCACCCACACCTGAATACAGGGCAGGAGCGGCGGGTGGAGGTGGGCCATACGCAGGTGCCTGGGGTGGCACGCCCGGGGCGGCACAGCATACCGCTCAACCGCGCTGCCTTGCCACACACGTGCCACACGCCGACCCACCCACCCAGCACTTTCCTGTGCCCAGGATGAACAGCGCAGTGAGGAACAGTGCTAGAAACGTGGTGTCGCTGCCGGCTGACGCCGACGCCGTCAGCATGATAGATCCAAAGAGCATGATGCTGGAAGTCACTCTGGAAACCGGGGGGGGGGGACCCCAGCGCTAGGGCGGCGGTGACGCGCGGAGCAGCGACAGCACCCCGTGGATGATCCGCGTTTCCGCAGTCAACCATATACCATGCAGCTGCGCCCTCCCAGCAGGCCTCGTGTCCGCTCACCTGCTGCCCCACTTTCTTCCGATGATGTCTGCGCAAAAGCCTAGCGCCAGCATGCCCAGAATGATGCCGCACAGCTGCGTTAACGGGTGCAAGGGCGGTCACAGGCATGCGTCGACAGCAGTGGCAGCACCGGTGCCGCGACCGGCAGCAGCAGCGCGGCGACCGGTGCAGCAGCAGCAATACTGGCAGAAGCTGCAGCGGCAGTACCTCGATGTAGGTCACGGAAGCTGCGGCGCCTTGGCTGCACTGCGGCGGCTGCGCGTCGCCAAAGCAGTGCGGGTAGGTTAGGGCAAGGAGCGGGTGGATGTTGCCAATGGCAAAGATCATCCAGGCCTCTGCAGGTTGATATGAGGGGGTGCGGACACAAGTGTCGACACCAGGCGGCAACGCTGTTGTGATGAAACGCAATGCGCTGCTTGGGTAGCCGGTCTGTGCCGGCTGCTTGCTGTCTTTCACCTGCCCGCCGCGCTCGCCTGCCAGCTCCAGGGCATCTCATCCCACCTCCCCCCTTCATCATGACCGCTTGCGAATGCCAGGCACAACACAGCACAGCGCAGCACAGCACTGCACAGCTCACCCACAAACATGCCCATGCCAGGCACAGCCCAAGACAGCCACCACCTGGCGGCAGGGAGAGGCATGCATGTTGTCGGGAGAAGGCGCATATATGAGTCGGCAGCGCAGAGCGGCCCTCCCGCCGTTCCGCGTCAGCCTGGTGCTCTAGCCTGCCAACAGCCTTGGTGTGCATGCGGCAGCGCTGCCTCTCCCATCGCAGGGCTCGCCAGCCAGACCTCCCTGCCTCCACACCCCTGCCTTCACACCTTAAACACAACACCGCAGGCCCTGAGACCACCGCCGCCGCACCTCCACACGCGCTGCGCCCTGCTGGTGGGCGGCAGCGGGGTTACTTCCACCCCAAAGTCTCGGGTCGAGAAGCGCATGCGCGAGATGGTGCGGAGCTCCTGGGGCAGCAGGTGGCTGAGGTGCACGCTGTGCACGGAGCCTGGGGGGAGGGGGGGGGCGCGTGTGGGGCAAGCGGTGCGAGGTGTGGCGCAGCGCAGCGCAGCGTGGACGCAGCGTGGGACGAGGGTCGAGCACGTAGCTCGAGGTGGGACAGGCAGGCAGGCGCAGCCGCCCAGGCCGAATTGAACGCAGTTTGCCAGCAGGCGCCGGCGCGCTTGCCTCTGGCCTCCACAATGTACAGTGCTGCTCAGCAGCCGCCAGCCCCCCCATCATCCTGCCCTGGACCTCCCCCCCCAGCTCACTGGGCGCGGCAAGGGAGACGGCTTGCGAGGTGGGGTCGTGCGGGCGGGGGGCCTCCTCCTGCCAGGAACCTCCAAACGTCGTCTGGCGCCGGCGGGGGGCCGGGGGGGGCGCGGGCAGGACGGGGTTGAGACGTTTGCTCGGGTGATGCGTGCCGGTTCGGGGGTGCTGATGTGGTTGCTCGAGGGGCGTCCAGCTGCGGCAGCCGCGGCTGAAGCCCCTGGCTTCTTGTCCACTTTACACAGGATTATAAGTACAGGATTATAAGTACATATGACCCCACCTGGCTCTCTTCGGCTTCTGCTGCAGCCACCACGCTCGCCGTGCCTGCAACACAGAGAGATTAGAGGCTGCTCATCTTCACACACAATCGCCTGCTCTTGCTTGCTTGATTGGACGCAGAGGGAGCAGCCCCACCTGCCGCCGATGGCCAGGCCCACCTGCAGGCTCGCCAATCGGCAGCAGCGCCTCAAAGCGCTTTGAATCACCGGGTCCCACCGCCGTGCTGCACGACGACGCCGGCGCTCTCCACGACGCCTCGCTGCTTGGCGGGACCAAAGTGAAGCGCGGCGAGACGCTGCCGCGCGACGGCGTGGTGCCCAGGGGCACGGCGGCGACGTGCCGTGACTGCTGGGGGGCATGCGGCGAGGGCTCGGCAGCGCCGGCCGCGGCACCTGCGGACGCGCCCTCTGTGCCGCCGACATCAGCAGGAGAGCCGTTGCCCACAGCTTCGCTGCTCATGTACCCGGTGGAGGAGCCAGGCAGGTGCCACAGGCACCGACTGTCGGGCTGTTGCGAGCAGGGGCGGCGGCGGGCGGCAGCGGTGGTCCGCCTTCGCGCCGCAACGGCGCTGCAGCAACGTGCGATACCAGACTGGTCTGAAGGTATACCGGCGCCACACAGCAGTCGCGGGGTTGGACTCGGTGCGGCCAGCCGCGGAGCCGAGAGCTCACGAAGCAGCGGGTCGCTGTATCCAGATGATAGCAATGAAGAGCGAGGTGCAGAGGCTGAAGGGGGCCGCTATGGGCAGCCCAGCGCTGCGGATTCTATGCTGGGCAGCTGGACCCGTGACGCCTGCGGCAGTGAGGGTGGCCCCTGCCGATGTGCACTTGGTGCACCCAGCGAGGGGTCATAGGGCCGTTCGGAACGTGCCTAAATTGATTGCATCTACAGGGCCAGATCTTCGGTAGAACATCATTTCGGCGAACGCGATACTGCCACCGTCGCCATGCTCCCCGCCCAGTGCAGTTGGCTGCACCGCCTGCGAAAGCCTTGCCTGTAACATCCTCAAGATAACGAACATTATGCACGTCATCAACAACTATGCAGCGCACAGATGAGCTGCAATGCAGCGCAGTGGACATCCCGTGGTGCATCTCCTAGACCAGTCTCCAGTTACAGCACCTGATGCAGCAGCTGCTGGCACCCCCCACAGCAGGGGCAACGCAAGCAGATGTGCTCGCATTACCCCCTGGCAGCTCACCAGACATCCCACTGCAGCAGCCCAGCGTGCTGGCGGAGCGGCCGACACCCACCCACCTTGCCGCCTGGGTGCGGCCGCCACCGCCTGCTGCGTTGCCTGTTGATGCCCGTGCCGTGCTGTACCGCAGCGCTGCGCGGGCATGCCGTGCTGTGTGGCCTGCATTCCTGCGCAGTCTTGCTGCTTTGCCACCCTGCTGCTCTGCTTTCCTCTGTCCTGCCGACGTTGGGCAAGGTGTAAGCTCGCTGCAAGCCGGCAGCAGCTTAAGCGAGGGGTGCCAGTGTGAGCACGAGCTGTGTCGGCAAGCAAGGGCTGTACACTTGCAGGGCAATCCGCCTGTGGATCAAAATATTGCAGAGACGTGCATCGCATGAATGAATGAAACATCAGCAACAGGGGGGTGGCACTGTTGCAGGTGGCGCAATGAACTTGGGGGGAATGAGTCGGGCAAGGGACCAGGACCAATGCCCTTGACCAGGAACCAAGCCCAGCCGCGCTAGCCGCCAGCCTACTTGCCGGCGCCGCCGAAGCGCAGCGCCTGCAGGATGCGGCCGCCGCCGGGCACCGGGTGGGGGCCCTTGAACTGGCCCAGCTGTGCCTCTGCAGCGCGCAGGAGGGGGGGGGAACGCAGCCAAAGGTGGGCATGACGGAGCGATGGTTTTGAGCTCGAGTGTTCACGCCTCGCTTTGAAAGAGCAGGAGCAATGCTTGGTGGGGAATGCGTCCAGCAATAAAGGGCCCTTCCAGGTGTGTGAGAGGCGGGGAGAGCAGGAGTCACTCACCTGAGTTTGCCTTTGCCAGCTTGATCAGGATCTCCTGCGCCTTGTCCCAGTTCTCCTCCTTGCCCTGCCAGGTCTTGAGGGTGGCGGACTGCGGGCGGGCAAGGGTAGGGCGGGGTGGGTGGGTGGATGGGTTGCAGGTTGCACTCAATCAATCAACCACGCAGTCCATCAATCCTTCCTGCCAGTCCATCAAGCCTTCCTGCCGGCCCTGCTGCGCCTGCCCCGGCCAAACAATGCCGTCCCGCTTCCAACCCTTTGCATTCGCGGCGCAGGGCCGCACTGTCCTGTGCGCTTGTTCCCACCTGCAGCGCGCGCCCGTAGGAGAAGGTGAGGGCCCAGGGCGCGTCGGGGCACTCGTCCTGCAGCGCCTGCAGGTTCAGCGTGGACTCCTGCGGCAGATGAAGGAAATGAAGGGAGGGTTGAGGGCAGACTCAGGGCAGGTGCTGGGTGGGCTGTTGCGCCACAAGAGGGCAGGGTAGGGCGTGCAGGCAGGCAGCAGCCGGTGGGTTGGCGTGCAGGCAATCTGCGGCGGGCACGCAGCTGCACGGGCGCATGTGGTTGGCAAGCGTGTGCGGGCACCGCTTGGAGTGTCACTGCCACTGCATCCCCTCTGCAAGATTTTGTGCAGGGCAGCAGGCCCCAGCCACCCCACCCCACCTGCCCCTCACCTCCTCGCTCATGCCGCCAGAGAGGAAGTGAATGCCTGGCACGGAGGGGGGGATGGTGCGCATCTGCGGGGCGACACGGAGAGGGGCGCAGCGGGGAAACGTCAGCTTACGCAAGCCGCATACCGCTCACACCACCTCTGACGTGCGCACAGTGCGGGCGGCCTCGTCACGACGAGCGCCCCAGCCACACCAGCCTTTGGCCGCCCCTGTGCAGCAGCCACCCTGGGTTGAGGCGCGCAGCGTAGCACAGCACGGCACTGGCATGGCACTGACCATGGTCTTCACTGTGAACTTGGCTACTTCACCGGGCGAAGCAGAGGGGGCGTCCAGGCCTGCAGCCGGGTCGCAAGCAAAGCGTCGCATGGCTGGAGCGAGGGCCAGCGGGGCAGCGGGCTGGCGCGCCCACGCCTGCAGCAGGTGGTGCGGGCAGCACCGCGTCGGGCTGCCACCGCGGCGCACGAGGTTGCGCACAGCATCAGCCAAGAGCACGAGATGGAGACCAATCATACGGGTTTGCAGCAGCTGTGGTGGTAGGAGGTCAAGGAAGATGCTTTGCGCGGGCCCACTGCGATGCCGCCTGCGTGCCACGTACCGGGCAGGATCATGTTGGGCTTGAGCAGGATGCCCTCCAGCATGACGTCGTACTCGTTCAGCAGGCGCATCACGTGGCTGCAGGTGCAAACCAAACGCCAACACTCGTCAGGGGGGGCAGGTCGCGGCGGAGGGCCGGTCGGCCGCTGCAACGTGCAGCGCCCCGCTCGCGGCTGCCGCGCAGAAACGTGTGCGGTTGGAGTGCTCGAGCGGCGCGCAGCAACCTTGGTCGGTCAGTCAGGCAGTCAGGCAGGCAGGCAGGGCACCCACCTGTACACCCGCTCGCTCCAGTAGGCAGTCTCCTCGATGGAGTAGGCGCCGGGGCCCAGGGTGACCTGCAGGGCAGGCAAGGCAGTGCACGCACGTTTTGTGAGGTGGCCCAGCCAAGGCTGCCGCGCAGCTGGACAAGCGAATGTCATCGAGTGTTCGCATGGCCAGCCTGCCGCTGCCTGCATATCAGGCCTGTGCCCTGCGAGGGCGCGACCGCTGGCACCCCCTGCCACCCTCTCCAGCAGTGCCCCTCACTCCCCCCACTCGCGCAGCACACGCGCAGCACATTATTGGCCGGTGGCATCGTTCAGTACTGGAGATATCAGGTATCGACCATCGCATTATCACGCACCTCGGGCTCCACGATGGGCACCAGGCCGTTCTGCTGGGCGATCTGGGCATAGCGGGCCAGGCCTGCGGCGGGGCGGCAGCAGCGGCGGAAGAGGGGCTGCAGGTATGGGACGGGGCGGCGGCACGCGGCACGCGGCCGCGGCAGCACGCACGACGACGGAGCAGCCGCAGCAGGCAGCCGGCCGCCGCCGCGTGAAGCACCTTCCCACCCACCCACCGTGCGCGTTCTCCTGGATTGCCTGCGTAGAGGGGCCCTGACCCTCGCTGATCTTGAGCACCGCACGCCACCTGCAGGACGGGGGCGGGTGTGTACGGGACGGGTGCATGCAGGTGGGTGGGTGGGCAGCTGCCCTGCCTGTAGTAAGCCTCGTAGCGGGCACCTCGCTACACGACAACCTGTCTAGCGCATCAACAAGCACAACAAGCCAGCCAGCGGACCAAAGCGCGCGGCATGCCCTCGCTTACTTGGCGAAGCGAGCGCCCTGCTTGTAGTATGCCTCGCAGCGGGCACCCAGGTTGTCCAGGCCCTGGGTGGTGGTCTCGCCGTCGGTGCCGGGCAGCACCTGCGTCGCAGGCAAAGGGGTGATGGTTGCGTTGGGCGCCATCGTCGCACGCAGGACGGACAGGGCTGTCGGCATGCACACCCGTCTGGCGCTGCAGCTGCTCATCCCGAGCGCGCGCTGCACCCAGCGAAGCGCTCCGCGCACGCACGCAGCAAGCGTAAGCGTGCTAGCAGCCAACCCATCACCAACCCTAATTTACACGTCCTGACGATGTAACATGCTGTGCAACGCTTGCCTGCAGGCCGGTGTCCACCTCCATGCCCACCCACCACCTGCCACCAACACAATCCAACACAATTCTACACACTGATCGATTCCAATATGTTGCACAACGCTTGCCTGCAGGCCGGTGTCCACCTTGATGCCAGGCAGGATGCCCTGGCTCTTCAGGTAGACCACAAACTGGGTGCCTGCGCAGCACAACCAAAGCGTGCACACAAACACGTGTTGGGCGCAGCGTTGGAGGGTCCGCAGAGATTGTCTGCTGCTGCTTCTGTTTCGCACTCTGGCAAATGGCAAAAAACAGGCGGTGGAATGTGAACAAAGTGGAAAGGCAGGCAGACGGGCAGTGGCTCTGCTGCGAGCGGGCAGCCGGACGGCCCCCACAGTATGCCCTGCGCTGCTCCCGGCTCACCGTCGCGCGCCTTCTGATACAGAGTCTCCTCAAACATGATGGCGCCTGCAGGGCGGGAGGGCGGCGCACGGCAGGGCAGTGTCTGTGTCTGCGTCGACAGGTTGGTTTCCTGTGGTTAGACAGATGTAAAGCACTTACAAGGAAAGGAAAGGAAGGTGAGGAGCGGCGGGAAACGCGGTGCCTGCAGGGACGGAAGCACCTGGCCGTTGCACGACGCACACCTGCGCTCTGTTTACTTATTCCAAACCAGAGTGGACCGGGCACGAGCACCCACCGCTGATGTACTGGCCGAGGCCGGGCGCGGTGTAGAGCAGCTGGCGCCAATCGCGGCGGTTGTCCTCCGTGTTGTCCACACCCACGCTCTCCAGCCGCTTGCCTGCACGCCAGCGGGGCAGCGGGTGAGTGAGCAACGGCAGAATGACGATTGAAGAACGAAATCAATGAATTGGTTTCTTAACCAAGCGAATCAAGAGTCCACGCTCTCCGCGGGTGAAAAGGTGCGACGGCTAGACTGAACACGAGCTTGCCCTCACAGTCACACAGTTGGGAAGCTTGGGCAGCACCTGAGCAGGCCAGCGCAGCGGGGTACTCCCACGGCCAGGCCAACCGAGCACGCCCCGCCCCGCCCTGCGGCTCGTGACGCCGCCGCTGCTGCTGCACCCTACCGGTGGTGGCGTTGCTTTCGTCGGACGCCAGGATGCCGTGGCCGCGCCGCGAAATGTACTTGGCAGTCTCCTTCAGCTCCTCGGCAAAGGGGTTGTCCTTCTGTGAAAGCAAAGTTTGAAAGACAGGGAGAAAGGGAGGAAAGAGGGAACCAACCGGAGGCGGTGGTGAGTGCAGCGAGTTGGCATGCAGCTCCTCAGCGATAGAGGGGTTTCAGTGGGGCAGGAAGCATCAGGCTAAGAGGAGCATGAGACCGAGCACTGTCCGCCGCGGGTGTGTTGGACCAGGCTGAGGCGGAGGAAGCACATCTGCAGGTGTTTGCCCCTACGTGCTGCCAGTACTCAGGTCCGACAGGTGCGCACCTGGGCGGCCATGCCAGCACGCACCACCAGACCGCGGCGGGCAGGGGCAGCGGAGGCGGCGGCAAACGGGCGGCGGCACGGCGCCGCCGCCACGGCCTGGCTGAAGGAGTGCACTGCGGTGGCTTGCATCCTGCTCGACTTGATCTGCAGCAGAGCGGTGGACGGCGGGGCTGTCAACGAGCGGTAGCGACGCGGTGCGCCTGCCGCACCAGAAGATAGGCCTCTCGTCGCACCTGCTCTCGGGCTGCGGGCTGGATCTGAAGGCTGAAGGAGCTCCACAATCAGCGGCGGGTCTGCCGCAAGCGCCTGCGACGAGGATGTCCGCCCGCCAGCGAGGCGTGGGTTTGGGGCTGCGACGGGTCCGGCCCTGCGCATGCCAGCTCTGCACCTCCCACACAAACGTCTTCCCGGATTGCGTTTCAGCGATCCCGGTAAAAAACAGTCGGCGGCACTGGTTGAGAAGAAACGAAAAGGGGAGGAGAACGCGATGTTGTTGTAAACTGTACAGGGCAGGGCAGGGGAGAGATGAAGAATGGTCGGCCGGAAAGGGCCCGCTCGCGGGGTGGGTCGTCAGGACAGGAAGGGAGTGGTGGAGCGAATGCATGGGTGGGATGGCGTGCCGGAAGGGATGGGAGCGAAACGCTGCAGGCCTCACGCCGCACGTCGCTCAGAAGTAAAGGAAAAGTGGCGAGGGGTCGGCAGGGGAGGGGGACGGGCAGTGGTGTGGTGGGCGGGCGGGCACGGAGGGGCGAGGGGATGATTAAATGTGTAAACAGGAGCCAGGGTGCACAGCGGTGCCACCCGATCTTATTGCGTATGCGGTGCTATGGGCTCTCGTGCACTCTTGAGATGTGGGATGCGGGTGGGGGGTGGTGCTCTGTGCGCGGTGGGGTCGTTAGGTATGTGTTGCGCCGGGTATTGAGTCGGGGTTTCGGTGGTCGTGGGGAGGGGGCGAGGTTGGGGGAGGTGGCATGGCGGGGCCAGACAGCAGTAGCTCTCACATTGCAGCAGCAGCTCATTCCACGTTGTGCTGCAGCGCACCCGCCCATCGGCGCAGCAGCGCGTGTATCTGCTGCTCGCTGCCCTGGCCGGCGCCCTGCAGTGCCGCATTGGCAGGCGGGCCTGCAGCAGATGGCTGCTGCTGCTGCTGCGCGGAAAGCTCCTGGAGGAGCTGCAGCATGGCCTGACTGTCGCCACCCTGCTGCTGCTGGGGCGGCGGCGTCGGCGCTTGCTGCCTCGCCAGGCCACCGCCGCCAAGCAGGTGCTGCAGCAGGTGCTGCATGCCCGCGGCCGGCGGCCCAGCGGCCGGCGCCGCTGGCGCAGCGGGCGCCTGCTGCGCCTGCTGCTGCACCTGCGCCACCAGCAGCGCGCCAATCACGTCCTGCAGCTGCTGCAGCAGCTGCAGCGCCGTAACCATCTGCTGCACATCCACCGCCGGCGGAGCGCCATGCCGCTCCACAGTTGCCTTTGACGACATTCCTGAGAGCTGGTAGGGCCCCAGGCGGGTTTCGGCCGCGCTGCCGGCGCCGCCAAAGCTGGCGGGGTGCTGCTGCCAGCCGCCGGTGCCCTGCTGGGGCCAGCCTGGACGTGGGAGGGGGGACAGGGCGAAGGAAGAGAGCTGCGTGCGTGCGTGCGTGCGTGCGTGCGTGCGTGTGTGTGTGGGTGGGGTGGGGTGGGGTGGGGTGGGGTGGGGTGGGGTGGGGTGGGGGGGGGTGGGGGGGGGGGGGCTGCAAAGGTAGCGGCACGCACGGCTCTTTCAGGAGGGCTTCGCTACGCATGCGATGCTGCGCCCGCATCAGCCCAACGCTTCAGGGGCAACCCACCCACGTGGCTCACCCAAGCCGAGCGGCGCTGCGACGGCCGCCTGAGCGTGCGCGTGCGCCGCCGCGTGGCGCAGCACCGGGTTGCCGCTGCTGTCCATGGTGACGGAGGCCAGCGCAGGGAAGTCTGAGATGGGCACCGGGCCGTCGGCGTCGGCGGCGGCCTCTGGCAGCGCCGCCGCCGCCATGAGGACGGCCAGAGGGTCCCCATCTGCTTCCTCCTGCTTCACGCCGTCGCCGCTGCCGCGCTGCCCCCGCGCCTCGCTTGTGCTGCGGTTGGTGCCCGCCGGCTGCTGCGAGGAGGTGCTGCAGGGGCTGCTGCGGTCCTTGCTGCGCTCGCCGCCGAGCTGCTGCCAGGTGCCGCCGGCAGAGGGCGCGCCCGAGGGGGCACCCGCCGCAGACGGCAGCGGAGGCGGCATAAGCGGCGGCACGGCAGAGGCGGCGGCGGCGGCCTGGATGGCGGCGGCGATGGTGGCGGCGGAGGCAGAGTGCGGCAGTCGCGCGGGGGCAGGCATGGGGGGGATGCCGCCCAGATGCGCCAGCTGCTGCGGCAGGTCCAGCTGGCCGGAGCTCCACCCGCCCTGCTGCATCATGGGCGGTGCCTGCGCGGCCATCGCCGCCAGGCTGCCAGTGGCGCTCTTCGCACGCTGCGCGCTGCCGCTACGGCGGAGGTGCCGCTTCTGCAGGCTGGCCTCGCAGGACCGGCGCAGCCCTTCGAAAGCAGAGACGGGCTCCAGCTTGGTGCACTGCTGGCAGAACCGCAGCCAGCCGCCGCGGCCGTCGGGCACGGCGTCGGCACGGGCGTGCTCCTCTGCGGCAGGGAACGGCGGCGGCGCGGGTGTGTGTGTGGTGGGTGAGCGCAGGAGTTGAGCGCGGCGCAGGAGTTGGTCAGAAGCGAGTCATTGTCTCGTCACCCCCCACAACCCTGCCGGCTACAGCTGGCGGCAGCTGAGCTGGGCAGCCACTTGCACCTGGCACATCCCGGGGACTCACCGCAGATGTGCTGGCGCACGAAGTAGGAGCGTAGGTTGGAGAGGTCGGCCCCGCAGCCGGGCACCTGCGGTTGAGTCGGGGTCAGTTTTGTGAGGTGTGCAGAGCGGGAAGCCGCGGCGGCAGGCGGCGCAGGCGATTGGGTAGCTGCAACAGCTACTACCATCATACTCCTTCCGTTGCGGCCTCGCCAGGGGTGGCAGGGTAGCATCCCAGGGAGGGAGCAAGGCTGGTGGTGCACACACGCAGGCAGGTCTGTCCCTCGGCGTTGCCGGCACCCAGGGGCAGCGGCGTCAGTACAGTTCCACCCCCCGTCGCGGGACCCGCTGTGCGCCGCACACGCACCTGGCACACTTGAGCCGGCCGACGCATCGTGGCAAGGCGGCAGGGAAGGAGTAGGCTCAAGGGCGGAAGCCCGCGATGCGCCGCCGCAAAGCTCGGGGGCTGGCAGGGCGTGGCTTGAGCAGCGTTGCACGCGCGCGGCTGCTTCGCCGACGGGGCTGGGCGCGCGACTCAGAGGGCGGGAGCTACGGGCAGCGCCCGCTTCCCGTGACAGACTGCGGCACGCGGCGCGAAGTGGGTGGAGTCGATATTGAGCACCAGCAGCGCGGAGGACGCAAGGGAAAGTGAACAGCGGGCCGCCCGTTCATGCCTCTCTCTACCCGGCGTTCGCCCGTTCCATGCTGCTGCAGGAGTCGGTGTGCCGGTCCTCTCGCGACGCTCCACCTTCTTATGTCAGCACAGCGCGTCACGAGCCACTGCCAGAGCCCTCAGCCGCCGCACCACCTCCCCCCGCCGCCGCCGCCGCCCGCCGACGACGAGACACACCCGCCGGCGGCGAGGCCGTGCGGCACCGCACCTCCACAGCTCGCCGCAATATTCCTCCGACCACAGCCCATGATGTGGGCGAACGCTGGCCGGCGAGCGGCCCACAGCCCTGTGCGCGACCCCCAGCATGCCTCGCCTGCGCCAAGACGCGACCCGCTGCGCTGCAGCGGAGCCGGTACAGCGCCACAGCGAGCCCACTGTTATGCCACAGAGGCAAAGCCAGAGTTACAGGCTGGCATGCGGGAGCGCACAGCACAACAGCAAGGGTGCAGGTGAGGGGTGGCTGTGGCGCGGCCCAGCTGGCCTGGGAGTAGCGCCGGGCGACAGCGGGCGGGAGGGGCGCCGCGCATGCTCACGGGAGGCCCCGGCTCGAGTCACCAAAGCAGGAGTGCAAGGAAAGTGCAGAGCGTGAAAGTGGGACGCGAGACAAAAGGGTGGGAGGGTGGAGAAGCGGCTCGGGGGCACCAACAAGTGCCGGTCCGTCGTTGCTGTGCGCACGACGGCACCAATCGGGGGCGGTACGGCGCCTCCCGAAGCCTCCCGGAGAGTCCCGCCGAATCGCAGCATGCTCGCCGCGGGGGTCGTCTCATGAAAGAGAGGACAGGGAACCAACGCCGCATCGCAGCCCGCGCCGCCCAGTTTGGCCCGGCTCTGCTTGTACCAAATACAACCCCACACCCGCCTTAGTGCTGCTTAATTACCACAACCGGGGAGTCGGTGTGGTGCACCACATAGTCGGAGACGCTGCCCAGCCCCACAAAACTCATGATGGCACTGCAGGGGGCGCGGCGAGGGGAGGGCGGGGGCGGAATGTTTGGGTGTTGAAGGTAGCTACCGTCCGGGGGGGAGGAGCTTGGGGGGGGGGGGGGGGGGGGAAGGGGGGGCCGCAAGGTGCAGGTGGGATGGAGGCAGCGCACGCGTGTACCGCACAGAGGCTGAAGAGCTCTTAAGCCCCCTGCATTTGCGACGTTATGCACATCCGCCTGCCGCCGCCACATGCTGGCACCACCCCTGTCACGCCGCACCCCATTGGCGTGCACCGGCCGCCCGCCCGCCCGCCCGCCCCCCTCTCGAGCGCCACTGTGCAGCCCCCAGCCACGTGCGCCCTCACCGCTTCCAGCTGCCCATGCCGCGCGCCCCCAGCACATCCAGGCCCACGCCGTTTTCCTTTGCGTAGTGCACGATTGATTGGCCCACGTCTGCGCACATGCGCGGGGGGGGAGGGTGGGGACGATTGGGATGCAGAGAAGCGACAGTTTTGCAGGGGTGAGTGCAAGGCGGATGGCCCGCGTCGGCACGTTTCCTGTGGTTGGACAGATGCAAAGAACTTCAAAGGAATGTTCCTTTATAGGAAATGCCTTTCCTGAAAAGTTTAAAGGAAAGGAAAGGAAAGGCCCCCGCAGGTTGCAGCAGCCTGTCCTGCGGCGGAGGAGGGCTGCTGCGGCCGCGCGGCGTGCCCCCTGCCGTCGGCATTCACGGCTCGCCCAAAACCCTCGCTGCGCACGTCCTGCCCGCACCCACCTGAGGCGCCGCCCTCCGGAGCCAGGGCCTTGAAAAAGATCCTGTCCTTGGCCACCTGCCAAGCGGCAAGGGAGGCGGGGCACCGAGGCAGGCAGGGGTGGCGGAGCAGCAGGGGATGAGCGGGCAGGGAGCGCTCGTGGGGTGGCTCTCGGGAAGGCGGGAAGCCTCCTCTGTGTTAGGCGCGGCACGCTGCAATGCCACAAGCCCTCCTGTCACCTTGGCAGCCGCGCTGTCCACCGCTTTGGTCACGATCTCCCGCGCGTAGTGAATGCTGTCCTGTGTTTCAGGCAGGGGCGGAGCAAAGCGCACGTCAGGCTTTTCTTTCCCTAGCTGCTGACGTCACACTGGGATGTTGCCCCAGCTGTGCACATGCTGAGCTGCCTGCAGGCCTGTACAGCCGCTCTCATGCAGTGCCCTCGCCCTGCCGAGCCAAGCCTGCCGCCACATCACCCAAAACCCTTCCCTCCCTTCTGCCCGCCTGCCCGCCAGCCCACCTGAGTGGCGGCGTCAAACTCGTCCGCTTCCAGCACCTCAGAAGCCGCCGCGTCCTCCGCCACGACCTGACGTGACGGCGGGCGCGGGAGGGGGGAGGAGCAGAGGGGCGTACCCATGGGGGAGCTTCGGAGGGCGGGCTGGTTGATGGGAGGCAAGCTGGGGGCTGCGTCTGAGAGAGTTCGGCGGGCAGGCAGGCAGCAGACACCTTGGGGGGCGCGGCCTGCGGTGCATGCGAGGCCAGCGCGTCGTGCAGCGCCGTGCGCGTCACTGCCTCTGCCTGGCGCAGCGCGGCACGCTGCCGCCGCCGCCAGCCCTGCACGTCGGGCTGCGGCAGGTGGTTGTCCGTGTAGGCACTCACCTGCAAGAGAGATGAGAGGGATGGTGGGGTGGGGGAGGGGAGGGCTGGCGGCACCGACAGCCCTCCCGCACGCGTCGCCACATCGCAGGCAGGCACAAGCAGACGGGCAAACGCCCCGCCAGGCGGTCAGGCTACCAGGCTTCTACGCTGCACAACACACAAGAGACAAGCAACAAGCGCAAGACTTGCCGGGTATGGGATGGGCAGGGCAACGCAAACCAAGTGCAGCTCGTCGTCTTGGCCCACAGCATTGTCCAGGGCCCACTGGGTGACAGGAAACCAGGGAGACGAGAGCACTGGTGAGGGCTGGGGAGGTCAGAACGGTGGGGAGGCAGGCAGGCGCAGCTCGCCAGCACGAGCCTCAACGCAGTGCCGGGGATCCGCTGCAGGCGCGGACGCGGGCAGCAGACAAATGGCAGGAGCAGAGATGTCCAGGCAGCCGAGGCCAGCAAGGTTGCGGCTGTGCAGACACTGCCTGGTGTGCGTGGTACAACCCCCTCCTCACCTCCAAAGCCTTCCTGCTGGCTTCTGAATCGTCCAGAGATACCATTATCTTCCGCTTGGTCTGCAGGGGGGGGGGGAGGTGGGGGCGGCCTAAGGAGGGTGGTGTGTGTGTGTGGTGTGTGTGGGTGTGTGTGTGTGTGGGGGGGGGGGGGGGGGGGGGGGGGGACCAGGCGTGCCTGCTTGCTGCACATGCGGTGCACGTCCACAGCTGCCGAAACGCTGCCTGCCTGTGCCCTGCACAGCACACTGCAAACCCTGTGCAGACCTGCTGCTGGGCGTCCTCCTCGCGGCCGCGGCAGATGACGACAGGGCAGTGCAGGTGGTGCACCAGGTACCCTGCAGACGAGGCACGCGGGTGAGAATGTGCAACGCATGATGAGTGCGCAGGTGGGAGGTCATGTGCAAAGCGGGGTAGCTGAGCAGGCAGCGGGCAAAGCAGCAGTGCGTGCCGGCGCCGGGGAAGTCTCCCTCCGCTGCCCCGCCTCCACCCCCGGTGATTACGCAGGCAGCAGTGCACAAGGATAGGTGGCGGCATCGGCATCTGTGGCGCTGTCCCGCTCCCTACAGCGCTCCCCCGCCTGCCCCAGCCCTCCCCCTCGATTGCTCTAGCAGGCATGATCGTGATCAGTCTGCCTGGGCTCACCAGAGACGCTGCCCAGGCCCACGAGGGACATCAGCGTCGACTTGACCGCGCCCATGCCTCTGCTGCCCACCACCACCAGATCTGCGCTGTGCTCCTTGGCAAAAGCCACCACCGACTCCGCCACGCCTGCAGGGCGGGGTGGGGTGGCCACGTGTCCGGCATCAGCGGTCGACAAGCAAGGCGGGATGGGACTTCAGTGGCACGTGCTGAGCGCCACGTCCGAAGAAGCTGCCACGCCTGCAAGATTGGGATGGATGGCAGCCATGCACGTCGAGCGGAGTCGCGTGAGACCCTATCGCAGCAGCCGGCGGCACCAACCTCGCTCCCGCCCCGCCATACTGCTGGCCCAAACGCCCACCAGAGGCGCCGCCGCCGGCGGGCAGCACGTGGCGGTGAATGTTGAGTTCCTCGCGGCGGCTCTGGGGCAGCTGGTGCACCACCTGCGCATTGGTTGATTGATCCGATTGGTTGGTTGGTTGGCTGATTGACTAGCTGTTCGGTCGATTGAACAGGATACTGGTTCACCGCCTGTGATTGGGCCCTCTTGCTGCAGCGCGGCGCCCGCGACTGCCGTGACCTGCCAAGCTTTATGAAAATGCGGGCAGAACCCATCTGCTCGCCGCCAAGTGCCCAGCGAGGGCGCAACGGGCGAGGGGAGGGAGGCGGGCGCTGCACGCGCAGCCCACCTTGTGCAGCATGTGCCGGCATTGCTCCTCCTCTGCCTTGCGCTGCTGCTCCCAGTTAATGGAGAGGGCGGCCACCTGGATGTACTGGCGGTGGGGCGGGGGCAATGCGGCTGGGGTGCGGGCTGGCTGCAGCTGGCTGGCTGTGGCACCGTGCGAGCGGGCTCACAGCGCAGCGTGCTCGTAGCTCCCTCCCCCATGCCCTCCCCCATGCCCTCCTCTTCCCCTGCCCGCCCTCTCCTCCCGCCATCAACTCCCCGGCCCAGGCACTCCTTCCCTTAGCGCGCACTGACCGCTCCGGCAGAGGCGATGGGTGCCGCCGGGGTCATGGCATAGCTGGGGGGTGGTGCGATGGCAATGAGGTGCAGCGCGTCGCTGGGCCGGGCCAGGTTGTTGGCTGCAAAAGGTGGGGCAGGAGAAGGGAGCGTGTCCGCGCACGGGCTGATATGTGGGTCATGTGAAGCTCATGCACTTTTGTCCGCAGGCGTTGCGTGCACGCCTGCGGCAAGTGGTGCGGTGCCTGCAAGCCCCACCACCGCAGGAGGGACCCCGCACCGGCAAAGAGCGCCGCGTTCTGGCTGGTGGGGCTGTCGTCAACAGCCACCAGCAGCGTGCGCCCCTGCGGCATCGTGGCAGCTGCTGCTGCTTCTGGAGGCCACGGGGGTCAGTGCCGGCTGAAGTATCCCACAGGATTGTGCTGCAGAGTGCAAAACATAGTCTGGAGAAGGGAGTGGGTGGCGGCGGCGGCAGCGGCGGCGGCGAGCGGCGGCGCTGGGCAGGGCAGGCTTGATGCGGCCGGCGCTCTTCCCGGCTGCTTGTTGGGGCGATCCTAGACCATCATGCCAACACCCAGGCCGGGTGCGAAGCCAGGGCGCGAGCGGACCTCCGCTCTTGCATACATGCTCACGGGCGGCGGGCAGCTTGCCTATGAGTTACGAGAACGGGCTGCAGGACCTGTGGATGGCAGAGGGGCGTTGGTGAGGCAGGGGAGAGGGTGTTGCGAAAGGGCGCTGCTCAGACCGGTGTCGGTCGTTCACGTAGGCTGCTTTGAGCGATGGTTGTGTGGTCTGGGTTGCGGTTTGAGCAAAAATAGCGCCTCAAACGGCGGTCCACGAGCTTTGAGCAAAGGCAAAGGCAGGTTTGTGGTGGTACAGGAGCTCTGATCATCTGGCCACTTTGTTCGGGCTCTTTTTGATCGCCTCGGCGATCTCTACATGCATGTTGGGCGGCTGCACTGGGGTTCTGTGCACTGCGCCTTGAGCCGGCCTGTCCCGGCCACACCCTCTCTCGCCAGCTCCCGTCCGTTCGTTACTGAGACGTGTGCATCTGCTCAGGTGGTTGGAGTGCTCTCCGCCCACTGCCGCCGCCCGCCGCCGCCGCCCACCGCCGCCTGCCGCCAGCCTGCCGCCTCCCAACAATGCCTCCACAATGGGACGCACTGCCGGCAGACTCGCTCCGTGCCGTGTTCGCCTGCCTGCCCGATCCCGCTTCGCGTGCGGCCTGCAGGATGGTATGCCGCAGGTAAGTGCGCTGCCATGGCAAAGGAGCTACACCCCGCTGCTCCACCGCGCCTGCTGGTTGACCGCGCCGGCCTGCTTGCCGAGCCGCACCCACGCTGCACCGTCCGCCCCATCCCCCACTCCCAATGGTAGGTGGCGTCAGGCCGCAGACGGCGGCGCAGAGGTGTGGGGCGCAGCGGCGCTGCGCCGGCCGCGCGGCGGCACCGCCGCGCCTGCCCAGCCGCGCATCCCGCTCGACGGCGCCTTCGGTGTGCTGCGCCGGCAGCGGGCGCACCTGCGGCGCCTACACCTCGACGAGGGGGCGCTCCAAGGCGGTGGCACCGACGCGGGCATGCTGGCGGCGGCGCTGCAGGCGGCCTGCGGTCCTGGCAGCGGGCTCACCGACCTTACGATCCAGGGAGATCCACACCCGGCCGTCACCCAGGCACGTGCAGCGGAGATCTTGTGTGGCGCATCACGCGCAGGCAGATCACTGGGGGGCGTGCATCAGTGATGTGACGCAACGCTGGCCTCTCCCCAAGTTGATTCCGTGCCCTCCCGCCTGCGTTCCTTCACCGCCCGGCCGGCCCCCACCCCCCTGCAGGCCCTCCCGGGCGGCGCCGCCCAGCTGACGGCGCTCACGCTGCGTGCGCTGCCCGGACGCGGGACCGCGGCGCTCGGCTGGGACCAGCTGGCCCACCTGACGCACCTCTCAAGCCTCGCCATCCTCTCTGTGAAGCGCCTGGATGCATCGCCAAAGGCCCTGGGGCGCCTCACAGCGCTGACCCGCCTGCGGCTGTCGAGCAAGCGACACTCCCAGGCGGAGGTCGCGCCGCTGCTGCTGGCGTGCTCGCCCACGCTGCAGCGCCTCGAGCTCGTGTGCGGCACGATTGACAAGGCACCTCTTGAGGGCTCGCCTGCAGTGGTGCCCACCGCGGAAGCGCAGCAGCAGCCCGCCCACCTGTCCAGCGGCAGCGGCGGCAGCGGCGCTGGAAGCGGCGGGGGAGGGGCCTTGGTCGAACCCCAACCCCACCAAGTGTTGCCACTACCGGCTAGGCATCTAGCCGAGCCTCCAGCTGCGTCGTACGGCGGCAGCCTGCAGGGCCCCTCCCTAGCTGCGGCGCTGGCGGAGCGGTGGGGCCGGCTGGAGGCGATGCGCCTGCAGGAGGTGCACGTGGCGCACGCTGCGGTACTGCAAGGTTGGTGCCTGCTGGACTTGCCTGCCGGTCTTTGTGAGGAGATCTGTGGCACGTGGCGCACGTGGCAGTACTGCAAGGTTTGTGCCTGCTGGGTTTGACGTTTCCATGTGGAGATCTGCACGATAGCCGTGCGGCGGTGCTGAAGAGCATGCTATGTGCCTGCAAAGCACCGACCCACGGGGGCGGGCACCTGAAAGCTAGCCAGTGAAAAGTCCCCTTGCGGCCCCCTCGCAGTCCTCCCCACCCTGCGCTGCCTCACCTCGCTGCACCTGGCGCCGCTGGGCTGCGACGCTGCCTGCGTGGAGGTGGCGCAGCGGTGCACAGGCCTGCAGGTGAGGGATCGCTCGCCAAGCGCCCGCCAGGCTGCAGCGTCGCAGCACGGCTGGGAGGGTGAGGGCAGCGCTGGGGGATCTGTCTGCAGGTGAGAGATCACTCACCAAGCGCCCGCCAGGCTGGCACTCACCAAGCATCGCAGCACGGCTGGGAGGGGGGCAGCAGCGCTGGGGGATCCGTTTGCACCGGCACGTTGCAATCCGGACGCCTACCGACCGCCAGCATCAACAGGGTTAGTCCTTCACAAGTCCCCGGCCGCCCTTGCCACCCCCGCTCCTGCCGCCAGGAGCTGGTTTTGGGTCGCTACTCAGAGGCGCGGCTGCCAGAGCTGCCAACGGGTGCCCTGGGGCACCTGACACGCCTCAGGTGTGGCGTGCAGCCCGCCAATGTTGCCTCACTCCCTCACTGCCTGATCGCCTCGGGAGTGGCTCGCAGCAGGAAAGCCCGCGGGGGTGCAAGGCTGTGAGCCGCCAGGCCTGCAGGCGATCCATCCGCCTTGCAAGCGGTGCGCCGTCATGTATGGCAGCCACGCCTGCTCCCCTGAGACAGGTGCGTCTCTGCCACACACATGTAGGGTCAGCGGCACCGCCGCGCTGGTTGCACTTCCCGACAGCTGGTGTGCGCTGCCCAACCTGCAGGCAAGGCGTGGCGAGGCCGCGGGGGGGGGGCACGAGTGTGCGCCTGCCTGCGTGCCTGCGTGCCTGCGTGCGTGCGTGACCTGCCTGCCTGCCTGCCTGCCTGCCTGCCTAGTTCCGGCACCTTCCAGCGTCCCTTCATGCACGCACACGTGCCTCCACTCCGCCCTGCACGCGACCTCCCCTCTCCTCCGTGTGCCGCCAGCAGAGCTTTGAAGTGGAGTCGTGCGAGCGGCTGCGCCGGCTGCCCGCCGCCCTGGCCGGCATCACTCAGCTTGAACGGCTGCTGTTCAGGCGAGCCCCTGCCACACCGCTTTCTTTCCACACACGTGGCGGTGCAAGTGCGTAAGCATGGCACATGCGATGCGCCGCAAATGAAGGCGCACGTGCTGGCTGCAGCTGAGGCGAACGCTCACTGTGTGTGCTTCCCCTGCGCGCTGCAGCCACCAGCGCATGGAGCGACTGCCCAGCCAGCTGACGGGTTTGTCGCAGGTGGGCTTGCAGGGGCGCTCTGTGTTGTATCATGGAGCACCAGGGGGCATGTGCTGCCGTCGGGCTTCCTGCTGCAGGGCATGGTGCAGCACAGCGGCATTGCCCAAGGCCATGCTTGCCTTGCCTTGTTTCACAGTCAAGCAGCCCCTGTCCCTGTGCCCCCTTCACATGCAGCTGACCCGTCTGGCGGTGGCGGCGTGCTCGCTGCACCACCTGCCGCCAGGGCCCTACCTCCACAACCTTCGAGAGCTTGTCCTCTTCGCAAACAGCCTCAGGTGCCTGGCTGTGCCTTTGCCCGACGGGCCCTACTGTACGTGCCGCCCTCCTGTAGTGGGCACGTGCGCTGCTGCATGCGCTGGCTGCCCCCGCATGCCGCCACCTCCTGCCTGCCTCCATTGCTTGCAGCTGCGTGCCGCCCGCGCTGGGGGATGCAGCCTTGGGAGCCGCCTGCCTCACTCGCCTGGACCTCTCTAGCAACTACTCGCACCACCTGAGGTGCGCAGGACATGTGCACTAGCTGGGTTGGGCTATTAGCGGATCTTTTCTAACATTCAGGCGCTGCGCTGGAACCGGTGGAGGGTGGGCAGCCGCCTGTCGTTGCCAAGTTGGTTTGCTGCCGGAGCCCCTGCCCCAGCTGCCGCATGCCGGCCTTCCCACCGCCTCCCCCCCCCCCCCCCCCCCCACACACACACCACCACCACCCACCCACCGACACCCACCACCACCACGTCTGCAGTGCGGCTGACATTGAGGTGTTGCGTCACCTGTCGCTTGTAGAAACATTGGACCTCCGCCGCCAAGAGTACGGTCCAGAAGACAGGCACCCTCCAGAGCTGCTGGCGCAGCTACGTGCCGTGCTGCCGCGTTGCGACGTGCTGGCATAGCCTGGCACGGGCTTGCTCCCTGCACTTGCCGTGGCACACTTTATGCCTGCCTTCTGCCAATCCCTCTCATCAGTAGCATCTGAGCTGCATGTACAGGCGCGGATGAGCCGGCACAGGCAGGCAGGCAGGCAGCTGCTGAGAGGCAGCTGGACACGCGCACACACCTGCCCAGCCAGCCAGCCAGCTGCCCCTCACGGCGGCGCCTGCTTGCGCCGCTGCTGCTGCTCGGTGCCGTGCCGCGCCAGCGCTGCGTCCACCGCCGCCACAAGCGGGCGCAGCATCATCGCCACGTGAACTTGGTGGGAGGAGCCTGCGGAAAGCGAGGTAGACAGGCGGGTGAACGCAATTTGACAGGGGAGATGTGGCGTGCGACAGGCCGCTACCAGCGGGCGTGGCATCACGTGCACTTGATGGGATGGGGGGGAGCCAGCAAGCAGGTGAACAATAGGGCGCAGGAGGAGGTAGACATGCGGGGGCGGGCGGCAGTGGGCGCAGGAGGAGGCAGCGGGAGCGCTGCCAGAGTGCTGCTTGACGCGGTACATGCAGGTCAAAAGGGACTGCGTCAGCCCCCCCGAACCGCCCCCTCCTGGCACAAGCGCAGCCGTGGACCTCACCCTCGCCCATGGGGTGCTGCAGGTGGCCCTGCAGCAGCTTGCGCTGCTCTTGCAGCGCGCGGCCCAGCTTGGCGGCGCGCGCGGCGCGCGCGGCGCTGGTCAGCGGCACGCAGCCCCAGAAGTGTCGCAGCAGCTCGTTGGTCTTGAGGGCTTCGCCGCGCAGGTGCTCCTGTGTGGGAGGGGAGGGAGGGGGCGAAGAGTGAAACGTTTGCATGCTTCTAGGGCTGGGCGCCAGGGCGTCGCCGCGCAGGCGCCGCTGCGTGTGGCCCGCGCGTGCGTGTCTCAGCGCGCAGTCCCGCCTCATTCCCTCCCACCACCCCTTCCCCAAACCCACCAGCAGCACCGGGGGCAGGCCACGCGCTCGGTCCTGCGGTGGGTACTGCAGCGCCGAGGCGGCCACCGGCCCGAATTCCTCCACCAGCGATGCATCCTGATCTTGGCTCAGCTCCAGCAGCACCGCCCCTGCAAGCTGTGGGTCGCAGGGCGGGCTGGGCAGCGCCGCGGGGCGCACCGCCGCCAGGGCCCTGCGCAAATCTGCTGCTGCTGCTGTGCGGCCGCCGGCGCCGCCGCCTGCTTCTCCGCTGCCCGCCATGCCTGCCGCTGCCGCCGCGTCAAAGTAGGCTCGGGGGTCTTGAATGTTGAGGGGAAGGTAGCGGGACTCTGGATCGTCCAACCGGAGATCGTCGAGTGCGGATGCCGCTCGCTGCTGCCACTCCTCCATTCGGTCTGCCGAAAGCGCCTCATCGCCGCTGCTGCCGCCACCCGCAGCCGCCGCCTTGGCTGCTGCCTTCTGCTGCGCCGCCAGCGCCGCCGCAATCTTGCCGGTGTTTGCATGCTGCGGCGTGTTGTCGGCCCCGGCATCGGCGCCGCTGGGCGCCGCCTCCAGCCCCGCCAGGCCCTCCGGTGCCCCTCGCAGCACCACCGCCGCATGCCTGTTGATGTCCCGGGCGATAGAGTCCACGTGCGAAGCCCTCAGCGCTGCCTGCGGGTCTCGGGTGCCGTCGTGCAGCGAACCATAGGCAGCGGCGCTGAAGTGCTCGCCCGCGTCTGCTGCCATGTTCACGGTGGGATCCACCCTGCTCATCGCTGCCTGGGCTCGCTCCCGCTCCTGCAGCACGAGCAGGCAGAGGAGGTTGGAAGGGGGGCGTGCGGCGAGCGAGCAAAGCACAAGAGACCGGCACGCCGGCCGGTTGGGCTCCCAACGTTTCTCGTCAGTTCCTGATCAGCGGCGGCGGCGACGGTCAGCGCGTCGGAGCCCCAGAGAACAGCGTCGGCTCGCCCCACGCTGCCAAGTTAACCTGCTGCCACGTCAGTGACGCGTGCGCCCTGCCCCGCTCGCCTGTTCTTGCAGCTGCTTTTTGAAGGGCAGGAACAACTCATCATCGTCATCGTCGTCGTGCCTCCCATCCACAGGCAGCCCCTGCCGCCGCCTGAAGGCAAGGGAGCAGGCAGGCAGTTGGGTGGGGTGGGCAAACCTAACGCCATTGTTGCCATGCCTCCCATCCACAGGCAGCCCCTGCCACGGGCGGCATGGGCAGGCTGTTCAGTTCAAGCGGCACAGGCAGCAGGCCTGCGAGCCCCGCCCAATGGGCCGAAGACCAGAGGCTGGCAGGACGGAGCGGGGCACTGAGCAGCGCTTGTCAGGTACTGCTGCAGTACCTGCGTGCCATCTTCTTGTACTGCTGCTTGAAGTACCGCGTCCAAAACGCCTTTTCGTCCAGCGTGTGCGGCACGTGCGCCAGGTAGGCGCGGTGCACCTCTGGACGCTCGGTGAAGATCTGTGGGGGGTCGGGACGAGCACAACACGTTCCGCCAAAATGCAATCTGATTTGCGTTACCATTCGATTAAGGTGGTGGCCTCCAGCCACCACCAGACACTCCTGACATCTCTCTCTGACATCTCTCTGTGTCAGACCCTCACAACCGCCAACGACTCAACCCAAAGCCCCTGCCTGAGGCAGTGCCTCGCCTGTTGGATGATCTGCGGCGTCAGCTGGAAGTGCACTTTCTCCGTCTGCCCATCCGCCGAGGGCTTGACGTCCGCCAGCATGGCGCTGGGCAGGCCCGCACGCTGCCGCAGGCGTGCGCCGCCGCCGCCGCCGCCGCGCACCAGCTCCTGCCGCGCGCCCCAGAATTCTGCTTCCCCCAGGATGCCTGCCTCCACCAGCGACTGGTGCAGCTGCTTAAGGTCTGGGTCAGCCTGGAACAGCGCAGCCCGCTGCTTGGCGGTTGGCAGCAGCACGCCCGGCGGCGCGCCTATTCCGCCGCTGCCGGGAGCCGCGGAGGCAGCGCCGGAGGCCTGCGGGGCGGAAAGGCAGGCAGAGAGGATGCCAGGTGGGTTGCCTGGACGGCACATACCTGGCAATCACCGCGCGCACAGCAAATCCACCAATGCGTGGTCGCCGCTGCCGCCGCCGCCGCTGCTGCTGGAGCAGCTGGCCTTGCAGCGCACGCGTACCTGCTGCGGCGCTGCTGCCGGCGGCTTGAGCTGCTTTAGGAGGTCCACGGCCTCGTCTCTATCTGCCACCGACTCAAAGCCAAGCACCAGAGCGCCGCTGGCTGCGTCCAGCTTGATGAAGGGCTTGCCGGGGGCCTGCTGCGTGCCTGCACAGGCAGAGCAGAGCCAGGGCGGCACGAGGCACAGTGGTGTGCGTTGTGCACGCCAGCCAGCCAGCAGGGGCAGGTGATGAGCAGGCTGGTCTGTGCTGCTCTCTTCCACAGCACAGCACGGCACACAGTCCTGCTTCATGTGTGCTTGCTCACGTGTGATGGCAGCCACATCCAGCGTGGCAGGCTGCCCCTTTGAAGGGTCGTTGGGCTGCCAGCGCACACGGCTGCGGCTGACCATGCACACGCCGTCCACTGCGGCAGCGCCCGTGCCGCGCTGCGCACGCCGCGTGAACAGCACGGGGTCACTAGACTCGGCCATGCTGGATGCGGCTGCAGTGAGGTGGTGGGGGGAAGAGGAGGAGTTGGGCGGCGGGCGGCAGGCAGAGGCGGCGGCGGCGGCGGCAGGCTGGCCGTGGCGGCATCTCACGGGCACGCGCCATATACAGCAGACCGCACTGCTGCCCCTGGTTTCAGGCGACGTAGCCGCGTCTGTTCCTGCTACGCCAATAGCGCAAGCTCGGTGGACGCCGGTGGTGGCGCCCGGCCCTGTACCGCAGTGATCACTGCTCGTGCGACAACTACGCACCTGTGACCAAGCCGGTGGGGCAGCTAGAGCTCTGCACACATAGCGCGCGACCAGTCTCGCCTGTGCAGACAAATAGACGCCCCTGCGCTTGACCAATTTATTGATGAGAAGGCGGGTGTGATGCGCAATGACGCTCAGCGCCGATGGAGCGCTGCATCACGGGCCAGCATGCCGCGCCCGCTCTCCCGCCCGATGCTAGCCACCGAGTGCCGTAGCGGCCCACACAACCCCGCTAGGTTGCAGATCCGCACACACGTCACATGCGGTGCTGGAGATCACATTCACGCAGCTACGCCAGCTTGAGCTCCTGCTGCAACACTGGCTCTGAGCGGCAGCGCCATGCCCCGCGCGCTCTGCCTTTTGTTGTTGCTTTACGTTTCCATGCATGGTAACCCTGCTCCTTTTGCCCCTTTCCCGCCTGCCCTGCTACTACGATGTTGCAGTTAGTAGCGTGAACGGAATTTGGAAGTACATTGCCGGCCGCCATTAAGGCAGTTCCCGCTGCCCCATGGCGGTTCCCGCCGCCACCACGCGACATTGCCTCGGTTGATTTGCAACTGGCAGCCTCCGGGCTGGGAATGCAGCACCCACAATTGATCCACAACATGCTGTGTTTGCTCGTTAGCCTGTCGGTGATCCAGCAGCGGCCGCCCGACAAAACAGGCTGGCTGCACATGTGCTCTACAGCTTCGTGCACTGTTCCTACGGTAACGCGTGTTGCACTGAGGGCTGGCAAGTTGCACGAGCGGGTCGAGCCGCACGACGGGAGGAGCGGGCGGGAGTGGATAGCAGGATATCAAGGTGTAGGCTAACAGGAGGAGAACCTAGCAAGCCATAACAGCATAAACGGACGGTGAGGCAGCTGAGGAGGGCAGCGAGGCGTGCGTGCACTCGGGAGACAGGAAGGGGAGAGTGAACCGCCACACAACTGTTAAGTGCAGTGTTTCAAAGCAGGCCCCTTCATTGCAGGGGGGTGAAGTGAGCCGGAGCAGGCGGTCCTCACGCCGCAACAGCGGGCTTGGCCACGCAAAAGAGGGAGGCGAGCTTGCGGGCCAGGGAGCGCAGGCCGGCGGCGGCGCCCGACAGCAGCGCTGCGGGCCGGCGGGTGCGGGGCACCAGCGCGGGCAGCGTGGACAGCATGTGTGCGGGCGGCTGCGCTAGGCACTGTGCCTGCAGTGGGAGGAGAGGGTTGGGCATGAGGGGAGTTCAGGGGGCTGTGTGCAAGGGGTTGAGGAAAGCAGGGCTGGTGCTGGCAGTGAGCACAAGCAGAGGAACGGTTCCACCTGGCTTTCCCCCCGCCGGCTCACCTCCTCGGCGGTGAGCTCCAGGTCAAGGGTGGGCCATGCGGCGGCGGCGATGGCGGCAGCGGCGCTCGTGCAGGCCTCAGCAGCGCAGGCGTCGGCGCTCTTGGTGGATGCGGCGGTGGGGGTGATGGGTGGGGAGGCGGCGAAGGCGGTCGGCAGGTGCATCGTCGCGGGCGGCGTGTAGATGATGAGGTCGCGGCAGGGGGACTGCGGCAGCGCCATAAGGGCGGTGCACTGGTTGGCGTGGATGATGTCGGTGCAGGTGTTGGCGGGCGCGGCGGGCTTGGTGGCGGCGTGGATGGACCAGTGGGAGGTGGCGGGTGCGTCACGGCCGGCGGAGAGGGTGCGTGCCAGACGGGAGGTCTTGCCGCCGGCGGGCGCCGGTGCCGCCTTGCCGCCGAAGCCGGCCATGGTCTGGCGGCGGCAGGAGGAGTCGGCAGTGGGTGTAGCCGGCGCTTGCGCCTTGCTGCCGAATCCAAAGCCTGCCATGGTCTGGCGGCAGCGGGAGGAGTCTGCAGGAGTAGAGGGGTGGGGGGGGAGGGGGGCCACGCGACGGTGAGAGATCTTGATGGCGGCGCGGATGGCAAGTGGCATTGGCATTGGAGCGCCACTCTGGCCGCCTTCCCTGCGATGTTGAAAGCATGAACAACTCACCAGAGGCGGCGGCGCGGGGCGAGGAGGCGGGGGCGGGAGCGAACTTGGTCATCGTGCAGGGTAGGGCTTGGTGTGGAGGGGGCGGGGGGTGGCGGCGGCGCTTGGGGGAGGCTTGCAGAGTCTGGGAGGCGTTTGCAGAATGGGCTGAGAGGCGCCAGTCGGCCGCTTTTGTGCGGGGGAACGCGGTGTGCTGCGCCCGAGACCACAGCAGCCGCAAATGCAGGCTGGCGCGCCCTTCCCCGCCGTACATGTCACTGCATGTAGCGCGGTGCAAGCACAATGCAGCTGCTGCACGCGCTGCGCTTCCGTGGGCTCGCCGGTGGCGTCAGGCGACGGCAGTAGCGGCGTCCGCCGCCCGAAGGCATGCGCAGGTGCAGAGGAGAGGGAGACGTGCCCACCTGCAGATGAAAGACCCCCCGCACAGTCCAGTGACGCACAGCAAGCCGCCTGCCCTCTTGGCTGAACAACTGCATGTTTACAGCGTCCGCACCCAGAGATTTACGTTGCCTGCGCCTCTGCCGGCAGGCACTACAGCAGGGCGTCGCACTCTGCCAGGCTGCGCCGCAGGATCGTGCACTGCCCCCGCAGGTACACGCGGCAGAAGTGGCGGGACATGCGCCAGTCGGCGTCGAAGCCGTTCTCGTTGCACGCTGCTTCATGCTGCGGCGGCTGCGGCGGCTGCGGCGGCAGCTGTTCTTGCTCCTCTGTCGCGGCCAAGTGCAAGTCGTCTAACTGCTCTTCCGCGCCGCCGCTGCTGCTGCCGCCGCCGCCGCTGCCGCCGTGGCCCGCCACGTCGGCGCCCCCTGCCAGCAGCGGCAGCGCCTCCAGCGGGCCCAGCATGCCCTGCAGCGCCGCCCGCAGCGTGCCCACCGCCTGCTCCTCGTTGGCACCGTTCACGGGGCCCTCCAGGGGCGCTGCCCGCTGCTTCTCCATGAGCTGCAGCTCTTCGAGGGTGGCCACAATGACACGTAGGCAGGCCAGCAGCTGCGGGGGGGAGGCAGGAGGGCCAAGCGAAGGGAGGGGCAGGGGTGAGGCAGCGGGTCAGCGCCCTTCTGTGCGGCTGGTCGCCCTGGCGCGGCCGACGGGCCAGCAACCAGAACGGCAAACATCGCGCTGGGAGGGGCAGGCCAGCGAAACTTCTGGGGCAACTGCATCCCGCATCGTGCCCCCCGTGCCAAGGAGCGCGGTGCGGCAAGCGGAGCACGCGCCGCACCACGCGCCAGGAACCGCCCCAGCCATTCCCCGCCCTGCCGAGCTCGCCTGCTTGGACAGGGGGCCGTCCTGCAGGCTGTGCTCCAGCCCCAGCCCCAGCACTGCCAGCGCCGCCGCCTGCCGCTCCCTCAGCGGTCCGTCCGGCATCTGGGGGGGGGGGGGGGGGAGGGGGCGCTGCGTCGTGGGTGTGCTGCAGTGGTGGCGCCGTACAACACGACCCCGACCCTGGTAGACCTCTGCATGGCCTTCTGCGGCGGCAGCAGCGGCAAAATCAAGCAAACTGCGCCCCTTCGTACCTCCAGCTGCAGCGGGACCAAGTCGTGCGGGTTGCTGGGCACTACAAAGCCGTAGTAACACAGCAGCTTAAGGTTTGGCACTGGGCCGTACGAAATGAACACCTGCGGCAGGCGAGCACGGCAGGGAGAGGAGCAGGTATTGTTGCGAGATGGGCAACCCAGCGCGGCGGGGCTCTCCGCCTGCACTGCCGCCGCCTACCTCTCCTGCACCACTGCTGCCCCTGCTGCACTGCAGCCCTGCCGCCACCGCTGCCCCGGTGGTCTTTCCAGCAAGCCGCCAAGGAACCAGCCCAACCCATGCAGTTCCCCCCTCCCCCCGCTGTACCGCACCTGCTGGCCTTCCAGGCAGGGCCGGAACGCAGGGTAGTCCAGAGTGCGGGTGCGTGGGTTGAGCCGGCCGTAGCGCACGCAGTGCGGCCAGGGGCTGTGGTTCAGGTGACACGCAAAAGGCACCATGACAGGCTTGCTGCTGCCGCCGCCCCCGCTGCTGCTGCCGCTGCTGGATGCCGGGCCGGCGGCGCTGCTTCCGCTGCTGCCCGCGGCGCGGCGTGCGCCGCCGCCGGGGGGCTTGCCTGGCTTGCCCCGGCGGGGGTTGCTGCTGCGCCCGCCGCCGCCCGCCGCGCTGCGGCTCTTCTGCGCGCTTGGGGCGACCTTGCTGTCGTCGCTGCCGGCCCCAAGCTGCTCCTGTTCCTCCTTGCCCTCTCCAGGGAACTCAACCTCAAAGGCATAGCTGTACCAGAGCTCTGCAGCCCAGAGGTACGACTCGTACTCAAACCAGTCGGCTTGCAGGAACTGCGGGTACGCGTCCAGCAGCATCGCAAAGAGGGGGCGCGTGTCGGCATACTGCAGCGCAGGCGGGGCAGGGGGCAGGGGCTGTGAGGCTCCAGAGCTGCGGGCAAGCCGGAATTTGCTCGTCGGAGAGGGGACGAGCGTCGGCACTTTGCACAGGGAAACGCGGTTGCCAGTTGGGGCAGGTGGGCGAGCAGGGGCGTGCGGGGTGCAGCAGGATGTGCGCGTATGCATGGCGTGGGTCAGCACCGAGCCTTCCTGCCCCGCACTTGCCTGCTGTTGCAGGTGCGCCTGCGCGCGCGCCAGCTCGAGCGCCGCCGCGGTGCCGCCCAGCTGGTCCACCAGTTCCTGAGGGAAGGAGAGCCCTGTGTAGTACTTGTCGGGCAGCGAGCGCCAGTAGCGCGTCCACTGGCTGTCGGCGTCGTGCCTGGGGCGGGGGGGCAGGGGGGTGGGGCAGCAGGGAGGAGCACGCGGCGTTGGCAGCATGCCGCGGAGCGTTGCTACTCCGTACTGGCCCACGTACTACACCAGATTACAAGGTGCACCTGTTGGCCTGTGGTGGGAAGCTGCTTGGCTGCTCCCTGCCCGCTGGCCCACCCACAAGCCCACCCACAATCCTGCTTGTCGATCATTGTGAAGATACGACGGGCAGGTTGGTTTTCAGGCACGCTAAGACAGAAACAAAACGTACAACAACAACGCGCCTGTCTGCCATGGTAAAGATGATTAGCAGGTTGTCGATGGTGAGCCCGGGGATGGCCATAAGCATGCGGCCCTGCGTGCAGCACCACCACCAGGGCCGCGGCGCACGAAGCATTGGATGGGCAGGGGCGGGGCGCGTGCAGCCGTGCGACGATGCGCCAGGCGGGCTGGCGGCTGTGCGCAGCCTGGTTGAGGCTGTCGGCCTGTTCGGCATGCACCCACGGCCACGGCCCCTCCCATATAGCTCAGCCCCCCCCCCACACACACACACACCCACCCACCCCACACCCACCCCCCCCCACCCACCCACCCCCCACCCCCACCACCCCCACCCCCCCACACCCCCACCACCCCCCACCCCACATACACACACACAACACCACCACCACACCCCCACCAGATCCGTCTGCTTGACAGTGTCCTCATAGATGAGCACCCCTGCCGGGATGGAGAGCAGGCACTCGCCGGGCGTGACGTCGCGCGTGGCGGCGCAGCCCCGCAGCGAGGCGAAGCTGGCGATTGTGATTGCTGCCTGAGGCAGGGCGAGGGCAGCAGGGCGGGCAGGGTGGGGATGGCAGCCCATCTACCAAGTAGGGTTGAAGTACCCGGGGAGCCAGCCGCCAGAGCTCAAAGTCAGGTTAGTCAGGTCGGATGGCACCGCGGATGTGATGTACACACACACGCACGCACGCACACGATCAAGGAGCGTTCCGCACCTGCACGCCCTGCTCGCGCGCCCAGGCCTCGAAGTCCGCTGAAGCGCTGCCCGGCGGTGCCGGCACGCCACGCGGCGGCTCCTGCTGCGCCGCCGCCGTTGCTGCTCCTGTGCCTGCTGGCGCTGCGCCGGCGCTGGCGCCGCCGCCGCTGCCGCCGCCGCCGCCGCCGGCCAGGGTCACGTCTTTGCTCGCCAGGTCAGGCCAGAGGATCTCGCTGTACCGCCGCAGCTCGCCCAGCATGCCCGCCGCTCCTCCCGAATCTGCATCTGCACCTGCGCCTGCAGCTATTGCTGCGTCGCCTGCTGCCTCCCCGCCGTCCGTCGCACCGTCGCCGTGCTGCGCCGCCCCCGCCGGCTGCTCCTGCTGCGGCTCTGCAAAGTACGCCAGCAGCAGCGACACCGCTGCCGCCTCGTTGCGCAGGTTCAGCGGCGCACGCAGCTGCTCCGCATTCTGGAGGAAGTACAGCTCTATCTGCAGCGCAGGCGGCAGGCAGCAGGGGCGGGCACGGCTCGAGAACGCGGTCCAGGCATGCAGCTCAGCTGCAGGCGGCATGGCATGGCGCGTGCAAAGGCAGGCAGCGGGGAGCAATGTGCTGGGCGCCTAATGGTATTCGTTCTGCCTGCAACACAGCTGGCATCGACTCTGTATTGCGGATCAAACCAGTCATGCTGATCCCGCCCAGCGCACCCGCCCAGCGCACCTTGCTGAGGCAGTGCACCCGCGCCGAGGCCAGCAGCCCCGGCAGGCTGCGCAACTGCGCATTGTCCAGCGACCCTCCCTGCAGCAGCCCCAGGCGCTGCAGCAGCTCGCGTTTGGCGTCGCTGGAGTCGTCAAACAGGTCGTGCAAGCCGGAGACCATCGCGGCAGGCAGGCGGGCGGGGTGGGGCCCTGCAGAGGGGCGGCGGAGGCGGCAGACCTTCAGCAGCGGCGGCGGCGGCGACGGCGATGAGCCGAGTGGCATCATCATGCGCTTCATGCTTCGCATGCAGTCGCTGACTGCAGGCGAGCGCTGCCCGGCGCGTCTGCAAGCTGCCACAGCGCTTCCTGGAGTGCGGCCTCACCTTGCTGCCCTTCGCGCAAGCCGCCTTCTTCTTCCCTTAGCCGAGATCTGATGCGCTCAAAGCGGTCGTGAGATACAGCGCAAGGCGACATGCATGCTGCCGCAGCCACCCTTGGCAGAGTGTCATCATGCGTCACAGGTGATGCGATGTAGAGATAAAAAAAATCAATGCATCGGGGGAAAGAAGTCAAGGGCGTGCGTGGGAAAAAGTCAGAGGGCGTGGCTGCATGCACTGCACAAGCGGTTGCCGCTCGGAGGCGACGGGCATGGCATGGGGCGAGCGAGAAAAAAATCGTGTGCGCACCCAGCAAAAGAATGCGGGTGGGCGGAAGGCGTAGCGTGAGTCTGCCTGTGCGCAGGTGTGCGTGGGGCGCAAGCTAGCTGGGGGCGCGGCGAGCGCCGCTCGTGTACGGGGCAATCGGGGGCGAGCGACACCCACGAGGGCCTGCCCCAGGTGACAGGGGAGAGCGCGGCCCCCTTCAGGGCCTGGGTGGCTGGGAAGAGCTTGAGGGGGCAGGGTGCTCGTGCGTGGTCAGGGACGTGTCTGCCAAGTGCACTCCGGCGAGTGATAATCAAGAGGGGGGGGAGCGCGCTGAGCTGCTGCGCCTGTCTGGGCAAAGTGTCTGGGTAACGTGGCTGGGTAACGTGTCTGGGGGCACGGGAGGGGAGAAGCGTGCGTTGTTTTCGTTGCTGCCATGGGTTGGGCTGGTCGGCAAAGGGAAAAGTTGTTGGAGGGGGGACAAGAGGGAGGGGTAGCAAGGCGTCGGGCCGCTGCGGCCTTGGGGCGCAGCGGGCATCCTGCCAGGAACTGCGGCCGGAGAATGAAAGGGGTGCTGAGGCGGGGAATACGGTGGACGGGGTGCTGGGCTCATCTGAAACGTAGTGTGAAACGTTGGGGGGACTTGAGGGACAAAGGCAGCTGACAAAGGAGCTGCAGGGCTGGGCAAATGAAGCGAGGCAGGGGGGAAAGGGGGCCTGGATGCAACATGGGGGGTGGGGTGGGGGGTGGGTGGTGGGTGGTGGGTGGGTGGGGGGGGGGGGGGGGGGCTAGCGGCTTTACAATATTCAAGTGACAGGACAGGGGTGGCAGGGACAGGGGTGGAATGGACAGGGGGGTCTTACGCAGGGCGGGGGACGGTGCACTAAATGACGGCATGAACACGCCACGAGGGGAAGGGGTCAACCGGGGGAGCACAGCAAGCGGGCTACAGCGATAACAGCAGGCGAATCACAAGCACGATGGCTACTGGTTTTGTTTGAATTCAGAATTCGAGTGGGCGGGGTGGGGGTGCTTCAGGGGCGAAGAGGGGGGCTAGAACAAGACTGGCAGGTTTGCTAGTAGCTGGCCCAGGGACAGGAGGGCGCGTCGGGCACGCCTCGCAGGGTGGGGGTGGGGCGGGGTGGGGTGCGGGTGGGTGCGGCGCCCAAGCATGGGATCTGCCCAGCGGAGAGCGTGGGTCAGGCGGGACACAAAGAAGGCCAAGTACAGTGCACTAGCATGATGACACTAGGGTGGGGGGGATGAAACAGGAGGTGGGTGGGTGTGGGGCGCGAGGGCAGGGGGAGAGGGGGAACGCAGGGGCCATGGGTAAACGAGGGGGCAGGGGGGAGGGCAAAAGCAGGGGACACAAGGGAATGACGGGGCAGGGTGGGTGGGGGTGGGGGTGGGGGTGGGTGGGTGGTGGTGGGGTGGTGGGTGGGTGGTGGTGGTGGTGTGTGTGTGTGGGGGGGGGGGGGGCGCAGGGTTGATGGAAACAGGCGTGAGCCCCGCACGGCTCAACCAGTGCTGGCCAGAGGGGGGGAAGGGCAAGGGGCAGTGCTTCCAGTGCTCTTAAAGGGATCAATCAAGGGTGGTGGGGCGTGTGGGAATGGCGGCCGCACACGCGGAGCGAGCGCGCGGGTGGCGCGATGGCCGCGCAAGGTAGGGGCGGGGAGAGGACGCGTGGGGCGCATGGGTCACCAGCCTGCCCTGCGGGGGGGCAGCGCGGCAGGCAGCGGATGCGCGCACCAGGGGTGGCGCCGCGAGCTGCGCACGCGCGTGCAGAGAAGCGAGGGCATGCGAGGGGGGGCGGTGCGCGCGGGCTGGTCACGCTTTGGTGCGCTGGCGCTTGGTCGGCGAGCGCTGTGCCTCCTCGCAAAACGTGACGGGCGGGCGGTCGGCCAGGCGGGCATGATGCTTGGTGATCAGCGCCGCCTGCGGAGGGCGGAAGAAGGTGGGCAAGGGTGGGAGGGGCGTGCAGCGGTAGTGAGAGCAGCTCGGTCGGACGAGCGGCGGAGTCACTCCTCGGCTAGCGGCTTGGAGGGGAGGACGGCAGGCGGGACAGCTGCGCCGCGCAGTGTTTTAAAAGCTCTTTTGTACAGGGCTAACAGCCTGCCCGGGTGGCCCCTCCCCCTCAAGACACCTTTGGGATTGCGTTGTCCTTCGCCACCCGGGGATGAAGCCATTTTAAGCCAAACTTTCTTATTTCTTGATTGATTGATTTGGATAACGCAGGCACCCCGCACCTGCTGCTGCACCGAAGCGCACACGCTCAGCACGTGGGCGGCCCAGCGCTGGCGCGCACTGAGCGTGGCGGCAGGGCACGCGCCACCGGGGTGGCCGCGGCCCAGGGCCGGCACGCTGAACAGAAGGTCGTGGCAGGGTTGCACCTCTGCAGGTGGGATGGGGGCCGGGGTGGGGGGTGGGGGGTGGGGTGGGGGGGTCGTCGGCAGGGAGCGCAAGCCGCACATTGTGCGGGGGTGACAACGGCTACTCCTGCCAGGGGCATACATGCGTGCATTGATCCACATCAGGCTTCCGGCAATGCATATGACGCAGCAGCAGCACCGACTGGATCCAGCCCTGGGCACCCACCAGAGTCGACGTCCAGGCGCAGGCGCCAGTCGAGCGCCTGCAGCAGCTGCATCTGCGCGTCCACCACCCCCGCGCGCAGACGGCAGAAGGACGCGCGCCAGTCTTTGGTTATTTCCAGCACCGCCTGGGGAGTGGCAGGGGCAGGGGTGGCGCGCGCGGGGTTGAGTGTGTGTGTGTGGTGGTGGTGGGTGGGGTGGGTGGGGTGGGGGGTTTGGGGGGGGAGGCCTGCACCCTGCCAGGCACGATGAATCCATCCCAAGTGGGAGACCCCAGCACATGCAAGGTGCCCGAGCACAGGTGACCCCGGTTCAACACCCACCTCTGGGGAGAAGGCCGCCAGGTGGCGCAGGTAATCGTTGAGGCAGACGGTGGCGGGCGAGCGGTGCACGCTGTCCACGCTTTCCATCAACCACAGCGAGGCCAGAATGCAGCTTTCAGAGGCTGCGTTGATGCATGAGCGGGGGACGAGGAGGGCAGGGGGTGGGAGGTAGGGAGGGCTACCCAGAGTGTTCACGCAAACTTGCTGTTGAGACGCGGTCAGGAGCTGTTGTCCGGGAAGGAACGCGTTTGAATCCGCTCCAGGCAGTGGCGGGGGCGGAGACAGACAGGCGGTCATTAACAAACCCAACCATGCCCCGGCGCACCCTCGACGCGCCCAGACTTGAGGAAGAGCGCCAGCAGCTGCGCCACGGTCCAGTGCAGCGGCGTGGCGCCCCGCTCGCAAGCGCCGGGGTGGGAGCTCGCAAGCTCCAACGAAAGCAGCGCCGACAGCACCAGCGGCGACCCCGACACGCACTGCATGAAGCTGCGCACGCTGCGCCAGAGGGCGGCGGCGGTGGCGGTGCGCTGCGCCGCGCCGCACGCCGCGCTCTGCGCCGCGCCGGCGCACCCCGCCGCCGCTGCCGACGCGCCTGCGGCGTCTGTGGTGGGTGTGGTGGGCGCCTGGGTGGCGGCGGCGGCGGGGGTGATGGGGCCCCACTGCGGCTGCGGCAGGGCGCCCTCTGGCCCTGCGTCGTCGTCGGGGGTGGCTGACCGCTGGCGCCACGCGGGCGCGCCAGCGGTACTGCTGCCGTTGCCGGCCCATTCGAAAGCCTTGGCGGCAGACTGCGAGCCTGTGAGAAAGTGGGAGAGCGGGCAAGGCTGAGACACGTCTGTGAGGACTTGGGAGCCGGCTGGGAACGAGCGGGCACCGTGTAAGGACCCCATGCCATGCATGCATGCATGCATGGGTGGCGGGAAACAGCGAGGGCAAGGGCGGCGGCACCTAGAGGCGCTGCGTGCGGCATGCTATGCACGCCTCATCGTGTGGGACCCGCGCGCAGTTGGTGCAGGGGCAGGCAGCGGCCTGGAGGTGCCGCTGCAGGGCCCCCCGCGCCGGGCGCTGCCAGGCGAGACCGCCGCAGTGTAGCGGCCCGCAGACCCCCGGTACGCGTGCTGCGCGACACCAGGGGAGGGTATGCACGGCAGGAGAGGGCCTGCGCACCTCGCAGACCGTCAAGTTGCGTGCACGGCTCCTGGGTATGCGAGGGCTCCGTGCTGTGCTGCACTGGCGCCCCGTGGGCCGCTGCCACGCCCTGGCCGTTGGCGAAGCCTGCCGCAGGTGCCCGACCGGCCTCCTCGCCCTGGCCGCTCGCCATTGGCGGCGCCCTGCATTTTCTACACGGGCAGATTGGGGATTGGTGAGCGGTGCGGAGAGGCCTGAGGCGCTGCGAAAGTGGCTGGGCGTAGTGGCGCCAGGCTGCCGCGTCGCCTGCCACCGCAACCCACGCGTACCCAAGTGACCACAACGGCTCCATTGGGTAGGTGACAGGTGCGGCGGTGCCTGAGGACGTGCGCCGGGTTGGGACCACAAGGGTAGTCGCACGTGGCGCGGCCTGCAGCGCGCTCCTTGTGCTCACGGCAATGCTGCAAGCCTCTTGGAGCACGCGGGATTGGCGAAGTCGCGGGCTGGCGGCCAAACGGCGAACCTAGCGGCCGGGCAGACGCGTGAACAGGGCCGCTCGAGGCCAAGCAGGGTTGCAAAGGAAGGGAAGCGGGGTACTAAAGCGGTGAAGGCGCTTGCAGTCACGAGTAGCCAAAAGTCACGAGTAGCCAGGCCGCGGTAGCGAATCCCTTGAGTGGCTGAGAACTGCCCGCCTGGCGCTGGCGGAGGGACAGCGTGGGTTGAGGGTTTCCCTGCCCGCTTCTCTGCTGCCAACATCAACTGCCTTCTGCACATGACACACCCGTCATGTGTGAGGCTTCAATAGCACCAGGCTCCTCAGGGCTGGCCAGTCGCTGCCGCTTGCCAAATGTTTGGCGCTACCTGACCGTGGGGATTTTTTGTCACGCCAGAACGCACAACGTGTACCCAGGCGTGGGGGAGCCAGGCGCAGGGTGCATGCCGTGCTGCAGAGCACTGGCAGGTGCGGCATCATCCTATCCGCTGTTCAGCCAATGGTCCACTGCCCGTGGTTGCCGCGCTTGTTGCCGGTACGGAACTCGGGGTGGGCGCAGACTGGGGGGGGGTCTGCACCAGGTGTACCGACACAGGTCTGCACGCCCTGAATGCATCAGCTTGTCTCTGCTTTCTGCAGGATTCAAACCAAATCGAGCCACGGTGCGGGCTGCAATCCCTGCCTGCGCGAACGGGCGCATGGCAGCGGGCACTCGTGCGTTCCCAAACTGCTCCGACGCAGCACCTGCCCCCCCCCCCCCCCTCCCCCCCCCACACACACCCACACACCCACACACACCCACAAAGGCGCTTGCACCGAGGCAGCTATGGCACACAGAAACAGCCCAGAAGGGGACAGCCTTGACCTGCCGAGGTACCCCCACGCAGAGCCCCACGCCCGACGAGAGGCCCGTACGCCCGCAGACGTACGCCCGCAGACCGTTGTGCATGCTGGCAGACCGCCGTGATACCGCCGGGGATCGAGGGAGATTTGGTGGTGGACAACGTGGCTCAATGGGCTCGATTCTAGCGCTGTACTATCGCTGTGACATGAAGCAATCAATTGAAATATAAACATGGGCATCAGGCAATGATCAGAGGATGAACGATTTGGGAGCAGGCAGTGGCTGCTGTGCACGATGGCGGCGGCAGGCAGGAGCGGCGGCGGCGGGGGCAGCGGCAGCGAGGGAAAAGCCAGGCTGGTCGCCAGCTGTGCAGATGCTACTCCACCTTGTGAAAGTAGCATCGGCCGCTCTCTCCGCACGTTCTTGCACAATTCGCTACTCCGCGCGCCGCTCCTCCGGCCCGCGCGCTATGAGCGGTGGCAGCAACATCGGCATGAAGTTCATCGGTACGATGCGGCACATCGTTGACGCATGCGGGTGGGGTTGCCGCCGCTGCCGCCGCTGCCGCACGCAAACCGCCGCCACTGCCCCGGGCACTGCGCCAACCAAAATGCCTCCTGCGCTTCTGCAGACATCGGCGCCAACCTTCTGGATGGCATGTATCAGGGCCAATACAACGGGAAGGCAGGGTACCACCCGCCGGACTTGCAGGCGGTGCTGCAGCGCGCCTTTGACGCCGGTGCGCTGTTTACAAATCACGTGCGGCCGCCGCAAGTGCAGGGGCGGGGCCCACCTGCCGCGAGCCAGCAAGGTGCTGCTACTGGGCGCAGGCACCGAGTATCGATGCAGATGCTGGCTGTTCAGCCTTGTGCACACACGTGCTGCGTGGTTCGCCGCCTTCTGGACGGACTGTCGGCAGGTACATGCCTGCGGCCCCCCCGCCCTCCCAGCCTTCCCCTGCATGCGGCCCTCCCTGGCGCGCTGCCGCAGGCCTGGACAAGCTGATCATCACTGCAGGCAGCCTGGAAGAGTCCAAGGCGGCGCTGGCGCTGGCGCGCACGCACGGCGCGCTGGGCTTGCTGTTGGAGCTGCTACGCGTGGGCAGCAGCATGCACATGGGGCTGAACATCCAGCCCCCCTTGCCCGTGGACCCTGCCCCTGCGGCGTCCCCTGTCCCACCCTGGCCTCTGTTCCCCAGCCTGACAGCGCCCCCACCCCCCTCCCCACAATGCGTGCGCCCCTCCAACAGACCGCCTCTTCTGCACCGTGGGCTGCCACCCCACGCGCTGCGGCGAGTTTGACGCGTTCCCTGGCGGCCCAGACGCCTACCTGGCGGCGCTGCAGGGGGTGCTGCAGGATGGGCGGGCCGACGGCAAGGTGGTGGCGGTGGGGGAGGCCGGATTGGACTACGAACGGTGAGGAAGGGCTCAGAGAGGCACCACGGGGAGGTGAGCAAGGGAGGCGGCAGGCAGCAGGCCTGGCAGCTGCAGGGGAGCCCTGGCGGTGCACGGCGCCCGCCCACGCCCGGTGCTGCCCTCTCCGCAAGGCCCGCCCGCCCGCCCCGCAGGCTGCACTTTTGCGACGCCGCCACGCAGCGGCGCAACTTTGAGCGGCAGTTCGCGCTGGCGGCGGGCAGCGGGCTGCCCATGTTCCTGCACCTGCGCGCCGCTGCCGCCGACTTTTTAGACATCGTGCAGCGGCACGCTGGTGAGCTGAGAGGCAGCCTTTTAAGCTGCCAGCTGGCGCCAGCTGGCCTCTGCCGTGAGCTGCCATGTGGCGTGGTCCCCAGCACCCAGCAGCCTGTGCTTCCCCTGCCGCCACCGAGCGCCGCTGCCCCTCTGCCGACCGCAAGCGCAGGCGACTTCCCGGTGGCAGGCGTGGTGCACTCTTTCGATGGCAGCATGGAGGAGCTGCAGCAGCTGCTGCAGCACGACAAGCTCAGGTGTGCGGCCGTCGGCGGGCGTGACAGCTGTGCAGGGCGTAGAGCCGAAGGGGGAAGCCAGCAGCAGCAGGTCCTGCAGCCCAGCCGGCTCTGGCGTGCAGCGGTGCATGGACCACGGTCCTTCTCTGCAGAAGTGCCCGCGCGCTCCCGGACGGCACCTCCTTTCAAGCCAGCCCAACAGGCGGCCCACCCATGCCTGCCACCCTCCGCTCCCCCGCACCCCCGCAGCATCGGCATCAACGGCTGCTCGCTAAAGACGGAGGAGAACCTGGAGGTGGGTGCTGCAGCCTGCCCTTGCGCTGCCTGCGTCTCGCCCCTGGCCCCTCTGGGCGTGCCCCAACGCTTCCCCCACGTCTCTCTGTGGGGCAGCACCCCTCACATCAAGCTCCTGAACCCTGCTCCCCTCCCCGGCCCCCCCCGCGAAGCAGGTGATGGCGGCGGTCCCGCTGCACAGGCTGCTGATCGAGTCCGACTGCCCCTGGTGCGAGATCCGGCCCAGCCACGCAGGCAAGTGGCACCGACCGGGGTCCTCACTGCGTGGTGCACTCGGCAGTTTGGAAGCGAACCCCACAACCCACGCACCCATGGCTCCTGCAGGCAGCTGGTACGTGCGGACCAAGTGGGAGGCCAAGGACAGGAAGAAGCACGAGGAGGGGAAGCTGGTCAAGAGCCGCAACGAGCCCTGCTGCATCGTGCAGGTGCCGTAATGCCGGGGGGGGGGGGGGGGGGGGGGGGGCGGGCGGGTTGGGTGCTGGAGGGAGGTGCAGCGAACTTAGGTGTGGAGAAAATGAAGTGTGGAGTAGAGGAGGGCAGGCCTCCGGTACCTGCTGTATCGCAGGTAGCGTCCGCGCCACACCAGTGCCGTATCCCGTGTCATGCTCACAGGTGCTCGAGGTGGTCTCAGGGCGGCGCGGCGTCTCCGACCGCGAGCAGCTGGCAGACACAATATATCAAAACACTGCCCGCATGTTCTTCGGTGGACAGTGAATGATGTAATGCGGTGCAGCAGATGTAGCGCTGGAGGGGCAGGAGGGGCAGAGCGTGCCAGGTGCTGTGTTACAGGGAGGAAAGGCGAATCAGCGGCAGGCGTGCGCTCGGGCGCCGCCTGGGAAATCAGCAGGACAAATGCGAAGTAGAGGGGAAGCAGGCCGGGGGGGCGGCAGGGCAGTCAGGGGAGGGACGCGCCGCCGCCAGCGCCGACGCCATGGCACGAGGGGCGAAGACGGGGGTGGGAGCGCAGGCACGGCACCGGCAGTGGGGCGGGAGGGGGGGCAGGCGGGGGGAGGAAGTCGGGGAATCAGGGGCGAGTTGGCAGAGGGTGGACAGGAGGGTGGACAGGAGGGCATCTGTCGCACGCTGCGCTGTGGTGGCGGCGCCGGCAGGTCCTCTTCCCAAAAGCCGTGCGGTCGTGCATTTCCAATTCTTTGCGCATTTGTCAGCTGTGGCGACTGCCAGGCGAGGAGCACGTGCCTCCAGCGTCCCTCAGGCCGTGCGGGCAGCGCGCTCCGGTCACTCCGGCGCCCCTGGGTCCTCCTTCAAGAGCTCTACTCTCTCCAGACGCGGTTGATCGCGCGCCGCGTTTCGGGGAGGCTTTCCCCCGCGGCCCAACTTCGCTACTTCAAGCCGCTGCGCCGCACCAACCGCCGAGCAGGTTCAGGCGGCATGTCGTCTGCCGTAGAGGGTGAGCGCGGGGCGACAGATGGGGACAGCCGGCGGCAGCTAGGCGCCGGCGGCGGGTGCCCCAAGGCCAAGGTGGCTTACTAGCCCTCAGCTACCATGGCCCCTGCGTGCAGCCCACCACCTGGCGCCGACAGAGCCCAATGAGCTTCTCAGCAGCTCCGACAGCATAGTCTTTGCCAACGGCGCTTTTGAGGATGCGACGGACGACTGCAGTGTGGCTGCCGAACTGCAGGTGCGGAGCGACGCATGCGGACGGCATGCAGCATGCTAGTGCTTGTCTGCACATCGCAGCTCGTGACCAACGACTTGCGTCAACGCCATCCTTCCGGCACAGGCTGCACGCCTGCGTCTGGAGGCAGCCGAGGGCGAGCGTGCGGCGCTCGCAAGGGAGCTGGCCGCCACGTAAGGCCGGCTGCATGACGCGCTGGTGCGGGGCAGAGCTGGAGGGGGATATGTCCAAATTGCCCTGCAAAAGCGTGTATGCTTTTGCGCCGGCACGGTGCACTCTGCCTGATGCCTTGTTGTCCACTCTCTCGCCACCTGCCCTCTCCCACCATCTCCCTTTCCACCCGCTCCTCTGCTCGACACACGCAGGAGGTGCTGGAAGGCGTGCTACGCGAGCGGTCCACGCTGCGGCAACAGGCGCACGAGCTGCAGGGCCAGCTGGCAGCTGTGCTGGCAGAGCAGCACAGCATCGGCGAGCTCGGTGGGCTGCTCTCTCCCGGCGGCGACGGCCCGGCCAGCACGAGCAGCTGCAGCGTCACCCCACCACCGGCACACATCCACCGTGAGGTGCTGCTGCTGCGTGCGCAGCTGGCCGAGCTGCGGGCGGCGCAGCAGGGGTTGGAGGCAGAGAGGCAGCAGACGCTGCTGGAGGCGGAGGAGGAGCGGCAGCGCCTGCAGCACGGCCTGGTGGAAGCGCTGACGCACGCCAACAGCGCGCAGGTGGGAGGGTGGGTGGGTGGGGCTAAGAGTGCAGGCATGGGCTGAGGCAGCACTTGCTTGGTTTGCGACAATGTGTGCCCTTCTGTTTCATCAGAGGTTAGGACAGGCCCAACCTGCCGGCTGCAGCCTGCCAGCAGTGCAGTGCGCCGAGTCCTCACCCCTGCTTCCCTTTTGCGTACCTCCCGCTGCGTGCAGCGCGAGGCCGACACCGCCGCAGAGCGTGCCGCCCACTGGTGCTCCCTCGCACAGGTGCTGCAGCGCGCGGCGCTGCTGCCGGAAGGCCCCTCCCCTACTGCCTCCCCCGCCAGCCTCAGCACCGGCAGCCGCTATTCCCCCCTGGTCCAAAGCCTCTGCGCCAGCGCCGCCAAGTCTTCAGTCAGCGGCAGCAAGGCACGCGGCAGCGGGTCGCGCTCCTCCGTCTTCGAGCGCTCGCCGCCGGCCTGCGGAGCGCACCAGCTGCGCCAGCGACTGTCGGCCAGCCCCGGGGGCTCGGTGGAGGGGGCCGGCCTGATCTCTGCCTTCCACGCCGTGGCGGCACAATCGCCCGCAGCAGCAGCTGCAGCAGCAGCCGCAGCAGTGCAGCAGCCGGGGGTGGGGCCTGCACAGCAAAGCGGCCCTTCCGTGCAGCAGCGCTACCCGTCCCCCCAACAGTGCAGCCCATTTGCCAGCTGCCAGCAAGCAGAGTCGCCTGCCGCAGCCGGCCCACGCACTGCAAGCCTGGCATCCAGCATGGACGGTGCGGGCGCAGCACCCATTGGGCTGGCGGCCAGCTCTGAGCTCGCGCCTGGCACCCATTTGCGCCTGCTGCACGCGTACCGCCTGCCCACACCTGGGATGTCGGTCGCCAGCAGCCTCAACCTGGGGTGCGACGCAGCAGGCAGCAGCGGCAGCGACGGCAGCGGAGGGCCCAACCCGCTGACGCCGCAGCCGATGGCGGCGGTGGCAGCGTTTGGAAGAACAGGTGATGATCGAAGTATGGGGTTGATGCTTGTGGAAAGCACGCTTCACCGCCATTGGGGTGTTCACTCCGTGTTCATCAAGAAAGGTACCCCCGCTTCCCCTGTGTTTTCAGAGGAGCGCCACTCGGCGGAAACTCCCGATGCGGAGCTTGGCGCCGGCTGGGGCAGCGACGGACCCGCAGTGCTAGAAACCCTCACTACTGCCACGCTGAAAGCCAAGGGGGCCTCCCTTACCAAAGGTGCCAGGGCGGCGCCCAAGCAGCGCGCGCGCCCTCTGCTCAGCCGCCTGCTGTGCGCGGCCGGGCTGCCGCGGGACTGAGAGCGGCGCTGCGACTGCGCTCCTGCTCTGTTCCGTCGCCGGGTGTGCCCATGATGCCGTCTGTAAGTTGCCTGTGAATTGTTCCAGCGTGTTGGGCGACACGCCCACAGGTCCTTCTACCTCAGGCCTGAGGTACTGCACAGCACGCTCCACCGCCGATGGCGGGATGGCTGCAGTCGGCGGCGGCTCAAGGTGCAGGCGCCCGCGGTTGCAGCTTGCCAGCCCCCTGTCCTCGACTACATCAGCTCGGGGTGTGCACGCCCGTTGATGGCAGCCGTAACGCTCCGATTCCAGGGCAGGCTCCCCTTTTGCTAGAACCAGGCGTCATGCGCGCTCACGCCCGCCCAGGGATTGCACCAGCGGGCTTCAGCAGATTTGGGAATTGCAAAGGCGGCAGGGCAGGCTGTGTGAGGTGAGCTCTCACCAATGCGCCGCCGTGGCATCCGCTGGCCATCCACCGCCCACCCCCGCCGCTGCCGCCGCCGCAGCAGGGTGGGGCCCTGGTCAGCAGGCCCTTATCTTCCCCTGCAATCTCTCACGCTACCATTTGGGCTTGGCACAGCGCTCACGGGGGCTGCAAGCAGTTTGCCAAAGTAATAGGCTGCATCCTGAGTGGCGGCGGCGGGTAGCCGTTCGGCACGCGGCGACGCCAGCCAGCCACCCATCCCCTGGCCCTGCACTTCCCAGCCCTGGCATTGCCAGCGATTTTAACGCATGCTGGGTCACTCCATAAGACAGGTAGAAGCCGCACTCTTCTGTTTCTGCCCTACAGGAAGCGGGGCAGGGCTCACCGCTGCCGCTGCACCGCCGCCTCTCAACCACCACCCCACCCGTCTTTCGGCCCTTTGGGCTTGACGCTCGCTCCCATCGCGCTTGCTAATGTGTCCCTATGTGTCGTGTGAGGGATGCGAGGGGAAGGCTAGCGCCCCTGGACCTGAGTCGCCAGAGATTGCAAAGTGCGCGGCGACCGGGGAGCGCCAAATGGCCCGCTGCGGCACTTTTTGAGACCCCAAGGACCCGCACGGGAAGATCAAAGCGCCAATTGGCGCGCAGACGAGAGCGCGGTAAAATCGCCCATAGCCCCTATCGGGCCTAAATTGATGTAGCTGGGCTACTGGTGGCTCCCGGCTGCGCGCCGCCCTCTTACCCCTCTCCCCTCCCACCCCCACCCCTGCACCTCGGCTACCAGGGGCCGCCTGCCTGTGCAGCGGCGCTCGGCGCCTGGGCCTAGCCCTCGCTGGGCTCCCCGGGCAGTCCCTCAGCCTCGTCGGCTACCCCACTGCAGCACCAGCATGCCGCTGCTTCAGTGAGCCCGCCATGGCTCAAGGCCAGCGGGCTTGAGGCGCTCTCCCAGCCCGCAGCCTCCCTCCCCTGCCTCATGGTATCACCTTCCGCAACACCTCCAGAGGCACCACCCGTCAAGCACGCCATGAGCGACGCCGGCGGCAAGGAGCCTCAGCAGGCTGCCGATGTCATCCGCCTGCGCGTCTCCTTCAAAGGCCGCTTCACCCAGGTGCGCAGAGCGCTGGGCAGCGGATGGCGCGGCGCTCCGAGGCAATTTCAGGGTCTGCCGCCGCGCCGCCGGCGGCCCGCCCTCGCCGCGCCGCCCGCACAACACCGTGCCGCCCCCGCGCCCGCTCCCGCAGGGCGACGCCGGCGCCTGGCGCTACCTGGGCGGCGACCACTTCCTGGAGAGCGTGCCGGACAGCACCCGCTACGCCGACCTCATGTTCAGCCTTGTCGAAAAGGTGGACGGCGCGGTGTCGGTGAAGTACCAGCTACCTGGCGAGGAGCTGGACCCCGACTCCCTCATCAGCGTGAACGACGACAACGACGTCAAGGTGGGTGCTGCCTTGGACGCCGTCAAGCGTGCGTTGGCGGGGGCGTGCAGGCGGCGCGTGCGCGTACGCGCGCTTCCGAGGCGCCGCCGAGGGCGGCGGCGGTGTGCTGCGTGCGCGTGCGACGTCCCGCACCCCTGCCCGCCCTGCAAACTCGCCCTGCCCATCTCATCCCCTCCCGCTGAATCCTTCAGGAGCTCTTCCACGAGTATCAGCGCGCGCTGCGGCTGCCCGGCACGCCCGTCAAGACGTTCCGCCTGCGCCTCTTCCTCTTCGCCGCCGCCGAGGAGCCCTACACTCCCGAGGATCTGGCCTACTTCCCTGCGTCGCGCACCAGCAGGTGAGAGAGCCTGGCTGTTGCGCAGCGGGTCAGGGGGGGTGCAGGGAAAGCAAGGAGGGGGAGGCAGCAGCGGTGGTTACCTGCTCAGGCGGCGGGGTGGCGGCAGCGGTGCACAAGAGCGACCTGTACGTTCCTCCCAAGCATTTGCTGAGCCTCGGACCCCCTTCCCCCGCTCCCTGCAGCGCCGACAAATTGGGGCGCGAGGCCGTTGGTGCCGCGGCCGCAGCGGCAGCCGGCGTGGGCCCGCCGCACAGCAGCAAGGAGAGCAGCCTGGCGCGCGCGTTTGCCAAGGCAGCGTCTGCGGCCACCCCCTCCTCCTTCTCCTCCGACCTCTCCTCCGGCTCGGCGCCTGACGGCGGCGCCACGGGGTCGCCAGGCGGCACGGCCACGCCCTCTGCTGCCGACACAGAGCTTGCCTGGGAGGCCGGCTTCCGCGCCGGGCAGGAGGCGGCTGCGCTTGCGGCGCATGAGGAGTGGCACGCGCTGGTGGCCAAGCGCATGCAGTACCTGGGCCACGTGCAGTCCGACCACATTTTGTCGGCGGCCGATGTGGCACTGGGCCAGCCCTGGGCAGAGGTGGGTGGGCGGGTGGAGACGCGGCGGCGAGGGGGCGGGCCTCGGAGGCGGTGGCGAGCGTGTCTTGTGTGCAGCTGACGAGCAGGGTGCGCAGCCTGGCTGCCTGGGGCTCTGCCTGCCGCAGCTGCGTATGGCAGCCGCGAGCCGACTGCTGTGCCCACTGTGCGCTCCACCGCTCCCCCTTCTGCCCTGCAGGACAACGCCGCCTCGCCTTGGAGCCACCCGCACAGCAGCGGGCTGTACGGCGGCAGCGGGCCGGTGGGCGGCGGCGGTGGCATGCCCTTGGATGCTCTGGATGATATTGATTACGATCCTGAGGCGGAGGAGGCGGCAGAGGCGGCAGCAGAGGCGGCAGCAGAGGCCCGACGCGAGGCACGGGCCGTGGCGTTGCAGCCCGCTTCGCGGGCGGCCTCGCGCCAGCCCAGCCCGCTCGCGCCAGCATCGCTGAGCGGCGGCCCTGCGCCGCCGCTGCTGCCCGCAGCGGCGCTGCTGCACCACCCGCAGCCGCAGCCCAAGGCGGGCGTGGCGCTGGCCAACCTGGGTGCCGCGCCGCCGCGTGGCGGGCTGACGCGCTCGCCGCAGCGCCCGCCGCGGCCCTCCAGCCTGCTGGGCAGCCCTTTGGAGCCGCAGTCCAGCGTGGTCATCGAGGATGTGGAGAACGATGTGGAGTTCCAGGTGGGGTGGGTGAATGTGGTGCAGCTTGTTGATGTGGGGTGCGGCATGCAGCTGGAGTGCAACCTTACAGGCTTGTACCGAGAGACGCAACCTTCGGCTGCGTCTCTTGGTTTTCCGGCTTGCCATCCTAAAACAGAGGATGATGTGTAGGAAGAGGGAACTTGTAGTGAGCTGCTCTGAAAGGCTCGCTGCCGCCCCACCTGCTTGCTGCAGTCCATGTTTGAGTCCAAGTACGAGGCGGGGGCGATGGCCGCGACCGCCAGCCAGCGCCGCTCCCCCGGCGTGCACGCCTCCGGCGCAGCCGGCGTGCAGTCGTCGGGCGCGGCCAGCGGCAGCCTCAACATGGGTGCCTCCCTCATGGCGGCCTCTGCCGGCGCCGGCGCTGGATCCATCGCATCGCTGGCCTCTCCACGGGCCTCGCCTGCCCTGCCCATCAAGCTGGGGGCGCCGCGCAGCACCGGCGGCAGCGGCGGCGGCCCGCCCGGCGGCGTCGCGGCCTCCCCCAACTCGCTGCTGCCCACCCACATTTCTGTGTTTGGAGACGGCGTGACGGGGCTGGACCTGCGGCACGCCGCAGCGGTGGGCCGCCCAGCGGTGCAGCTGCCCTCACACATCTCCGAGTTTGGCGGCGACGACGCAGGCGCGTGCCTGGGAGAGTGGGAGGCAGCACGAAGGGGGATGGGAAGCGGCGCGCCGCCTTCAGATGGCGCACCGTCACCCCCTCCTTGCCAAAAGGGACGCCCTGGCCTGCCACGCCCTGCTACTGCTCCACCCCACGCGCTCACCTTCAGCTGAGCCTGTGTACTGCCGCGCCTCCCCCCCTGCTGCCGCAGACCAGTGCGCGGATCGCGACGCCAATGCAATGAGCGTCATGAAGGCCGCGCTGCCGGATGACGAATCCGACCTGCTGGCTGACGCCATGGACGCGCTGCGCCGCGCGCCGCTGCCGCCAGACGCGGTGCAGCTTCCCACCAGCTTCGAGCTGCTGGGGGGCGGTGGCATCGCTGGTGGAGACTTGCGGTCGCCGCGGCTGGAGGCCGGTGGGCTGGAGGCCGGCGGCGGCGGCGGCGGCGGGATGGAGGTCGGCGCCGGCGCGCTGCCGCACCAGCCGGGCGAGCTGACGCGCAGCCCCTCCCTGGAGCAGCTGCTCAGCAAGGTGCAGCGTATCGATGCCAACCAGGTGCGCGGGTGGTGGATGGAGGGTGGGTGGGAGAGGTGGTGGGCCTTGACCGCGAGCGTGGCAGAGGTGGTGGGCCTGAGCAGGCACAGGCATATGCGCTGCTTTTGCTGCCGGCCCCCTGCAGCGTGTGTGCGTGGCTCGTTCCCCGTGATTTCACCATCGCTGACGCGTCTGCCTCCCCAACCCCCGCCGCGTGCTGCCACAGGTCACCGTGCTGGCCAAGATTGGCGAGGGCGCCTTCGGCGAGGTGTCCCTGGCGCAGTGCGACATCTACGGCCGGGTGGCTGTCAAGTGGATCAAGCCCACAAAGGTGTGTGAGGGCGCGGGGGCACGCACACGCACACACCTGCACCCCTGCATGCCTGCACGGTTGGCAGGGCTGCAGCGGCGCGCACAGCGGCGTCGCGCGTGGCTGCCTCGGCAGGCGTGTCAGCTTATCCCCCGCGTGCCTGCTTTTCCGCGCGCTGCCCTGCCATTCCCTGCTTCTGCACGCTGCCCTGCCACCCCCTGCTTCTGCACGCTGCCGTGCTGCCCTGCCTAGACTTGCCCCTCCGCCCCTCCGCCCACCCCCGCGCGCCCCCCGTCGCCCTTTGCCCTTCCAGGTGGAGCGCCACTGGGCCTCCTTCTGGCACGAAGCGGAGCTGATGTCTCGCCTCAACCACCCCAACGTGCTGCGCTTCTTTGGGCTGGTGGTGGATGGTCCCATGGTTGTCGGCATAATGACAGGTGGGTTGCGTTCGGTTACGTCACGTCACGTGTGCCTGTGTGTGCAGCTGCTGCTGGTGGGGTGCAGCACCCCCTGCCGTGGCCGCTCGGTGTGCTTCCCTCGCTGACGCGTCGGCGCGGAGCCGCGAGCACACGGTGTTGCGGTCTTGCTGTTTTGAGCACTGGCGTTCATGCTGATGCTGCCCCTCTCTCATCCACACACACCCCTGCTCCCTCCTGCAGAGTTTGCCGCCGCGGGCAGCCTGGCGTCATACCTCCGCTCCGGCGTGGGCTTCATCCCGCTGCGCCAGCGCGCCCAGCTGGCGCTGCATGCTGCCAACGGCATGGCGTACCTGCACTCCCTGAAGGTGCGCTGCTGCTTTTGGTGGGGGCGCTGTGGGTGTGCGGGGTGGGGTGGGGTGGTGGGTGTGGGTGGGTGGGCGGGTGGGGGTCATCGCTGCCCCGCACTCCCCTGTACTGCTGTTGGGGGGACAGGCCGGGGGCGTGACCCTTCTGTCGCCTCTTCGTCGGGTGCCAGCTGTGGGCTAGCGGCAGCACGGTCGCCCTGCTGCTCCCCACGTGCCCGGTCGGGCTACCGGGCTTGCGCTTGCCGGCCTGCCTGCCCTTGTATTCACCCCTGTGTGTGCTGCCACTGGTTTGGTGGCCGCAGACGCTTCATTTCAGTGTTTAGCCAGACACCTATTCACACGTTTGCCTATCTGCCTGCCGGTATGCCCACCCCTCTCACACCTTCTGCTGTTGTGCCACAGGTGGTCCATTTCGACGTCAAGCCAGACAACCTGCTGGTGGACGGCGACTGGAGCAGCGAGCAGGGCCCCTCGGTCAAAGTGGTGAGTCTTTGCGGGCACCAAGTCGCGCATGCGCACGGCTGAGCACGCTACGCTGGCTGGGATGCGCGGGGAGCTGGGCCGGGGGCCGTCACGGTGCCCCCGCCGCGCATCTGTGCTGTGCTCTGACGATGCGCCTGATTGCCCACGTGTGCCCCCTTCGTGGCCCTTGCGCTGCAGGCCGACTTTGGGCTGAGCAAGCACAAGTATAACACGTTCTGCTCCAACGTGCACGACCTGCGCGGCACGCTGCCCTACATGGCCCCCGAAATGATCATGGACCACACGCACGTCACGGGTGGGTACCGTTGTGGGTACTGCAGCGAAGGGTAGACCCAGCTGGGGGTTAGGGTGCATTGGGACATCCGCAGACCGCTGCAGTCAGCCCCGCCCAGCTTCCTTTCTCGACCTGCCGCCCCCCCGCCGCCCTGTGTCTCGTGCCGCCTTGCAGAGAAGGCGGACGTGTGGAGCCTGGGCGTCGTGTTTTGGGAGATGCTCACCCTTGAGGTGCCGTTTGCAGACATGCCCCCCGCCCAGCTTATCGGCGGTGAGCGCACCCTGCATGCTCTTTTGAAGTGTGGGTTTCGGGTGGCTGGGCAGGGGGCTGCATCTTTGTGGAAGGCTGGGCAGGGGGCTGCATCGTTGTGGAACAGAATCAGCAGCTGCAAGTGCGGGTTTGCATGCTCCCCTGCTCGCCTCGTACGCACATGTGCCCCTGCGCACCTTGTCCTGCCTCCTGGTGCACCCGCGCTCCTCCCCCCCCACGCTCCTCACCATGCGTCCACCTCCCCTGTTGCGCTGCGTGCAGCCCTGGGCCTGGGCCGCCTGCGCCTCACCATTCCAGAGTGGTGTGAGCCTGACTGGCGCGCCCTCATGGAGTCCTGCTGGGTGGAGGACCCGGCGCTGCGCCCCTCCTGCCGCCAGCTGGCAACCCACCTGGAGCGCATCCGCGACATGGCACGCTGAGCGTGCTGCGGTGGCCCACCGGCGCACCCCCTGTGTCGCGAGCAGAGCCGCAGCGGGCAGCCGAGGCGCAGCTCCTTTCTGCCGCCTGGCGCCGCAGCACCGCGCTGCTGCGCCTCCGCATCACACTCTCTTCCCCCTGTTTTCATTGGCGTGCGCGCAGAGCAGCGGCGCCTTTGCCCGGCGCCGCGCCGTCCACGCCCCTTGCCTGCACCCCCCGCGACCTATTCTTTCCCCCCGCACTGCCCCCACCGAGCCGCCGAACGGCGCGCGCCGCGGCCGCCCCTGGCGCCGACGCGGCGTTCCACGAGGGCGCCTGCCGCGCGCAGGTGCCCGCCCCCTCGCCCGGCGCCGCCTCCCCTCGACCCCCCCGTCCCGTCCCCTAATACCCAGGCTGCCGCCAAGAGCGCAGCTGGCACCCCATCGCCTCACTTCCTACCCTGGGCCTTCCCACGAGGGCGTCTGCGGCACCAACCGCCGCAGCGCCCGCCCCTGCCCAGCCATTCCCGCTCCCCCCCCCTGCCGGCTCACGCCACGAGGGCGCGGCCGGCGCCTCGCACAAGCAGCGCCGGCGCGCGCGCGCCCGCCCCGAGCCCGTCAGCAGCAGACAGCTGCGGCCGAGACGCTGCCGCTGCTGCTCCCCATCGCATCAATCAGGCCAGCAAGCAGGGAGACCTGCCGATTGAGCCAGTGCCCACCTGTTTCGTGTCGTGAGTCCACCCCGCATCCGCAAACACCCGCACAGCCCCTGCATCTGCACCCCCTCGCGCGCCTCCCCTGCGTCTTGCGCACGCGGGCCCCCGTCTTCCCTTAGCACCACACCCAAAAAGGCGAGTTTTAGAAGCCTAAAAAAAAGCAGCACTTGACGATGCCACACCCCACCGCGCAGCCCTCCCCCATTCTTTTCCAGATGCGGGCCCGTCCCGCCCCATCCGTCTTACATGCATGTCGCACACCCGTCCCCAGGCCCGTCCCCGTCCCGTGTTTCTTCCAGCCGCCCCGCCCGCCGACGCGCAGCGGGCGGCACCGCTTGCCCCCTCCCCTCTTATACCGCGCCGCCCGCTCAAGCGACGGCGCAGCCACCGCCACCCCATGCCGGCGGTGGCATCCCCCCCCCCCCTCTTGCCCCCAGCCCTGCCGCGGCATCCTTTGCCAGGACCACGGCTAGGCGGGGGCACCCCCCCCCTGCTTGCTTCTCCCGCGGGCTTTAGCCCCCGCCTTTCGCTCACTCTGCTTTGACAGCCATGCACGTGTAACAGAGCACGGAGAGTCGGAGAGCAGCAAGGGCAGGGGCGAGGCTTGTTTTACGGCAGGATTCGCGGGGGATGCAGCACCGCGCAGGAGAAGTGTGTTAACTCATGTGCGGCGCAGAGCAGCTGCGAGGGGGTTCTTCCGCCTGCAAACGACCCTACCGACAGCCCGCTTTAATTGGGCGAGTCCATCACTGGGGCCTGCGCAGCAGGAGCAGTCTTTACACACGTCTTTTACACACACGACATGGCGGGACCAGCAAGCGGCATCGTGGGAAGAATCGAGCTGCAGGGCCATGCACACCAGGTCTATGCATCACCCCACCCACAGGAGCAGGGCCGCGTGTCCGAGCTGTAGGGGTGCATTGGCAGCGCTGGCACACGCCTGCATGCGGCGACAAATAGGGCACCCGACGGTGGGCGCTCAGACATGGGCAGTGGGCGCCGTGGGGCAAATGCAGCGCTTCACATAAGTCAGCGTAAGGGAAGCGCCTGTTGAGCAGGGCGGGCAAGGCACCTGCCTACGTGGAATCAGCCTTGGCGGGACCGGGAAGCTGCCTCGAATCTGTCAAGGAACTGATGGGAAGCTGCTCAGCAGTTCTCCACGCTGTCCTTGATGGCCTCTGCAAGGTACTTGCACTTGGTGCCTGCAGCAGAGGGGGGCGGTGGGGGCGCATGCAACTCGTCAGCTTGCGGGGGGGACACGAGCGGGGGAGCGGCGACAGCAGCGGCAGCAGCAGGGGCAGCGGCGGCGGCAGAAGCGGCGGGCGCGGCGCACCGGAGAGGCCCGCCATTGAGATGCGGCCGTCCCTCGTCATGAAGACGCTCCACTTGGTGGTCATGTTCTCAACCTGAGCCTGCAGCCAATCAATCAACCAAATATCAATAAATCAATCAATGAATCAACCCAGCAGTGCAGCGCGTTGGCAAGAAGTTCAAAGCACAAGAGGCGACGAGGGTGGCGCGGCAGGTGCGGCAGGTGCGGCGGCGCGCCGCAGGCAGGCGGCGCGCTACACCAACCCCGGGCACATGCCGCAGACTGTCCCACCCCGGCACCGCTCCCCGCCCCCCACCTCTGTCAGTCCGGTGTAGCTGAACATGCCAATCTGCTCCAGCACGTGGTTCCAGCTGCCGGGGGCGCCCACTGCAGGGGTGGGTGGGGTGGGGAGGGGGTGATCGAAACAAGAGGGGCAGAGGTGATCCGAGTGATGGGGAGTAGCAGGAGACCGGCGCTGAACACACTTTGTGCTGGGCGAAGCCTGGCGGCAGGGATGCAGCAGCCCCACATCTGCACGTGGCCCAACACCTTAAATCCAGTCGCCCAACCACTTCCCAAGCTTCGCCGCGTTTCAAACCTGCTTCCTAGCACGCCGCCCTGAGCTCACCCTCCTGCAGCGCGTCAAACAGCATGCGCCGCATCGTGTGGATGCGGTCGGCCATGCCCTTGAGCTCGACCTGCGTTTAGAAAGGGAGGGGAAGGAACAGGATCACGAGGGCCGGGGCATGCAGCATGCCCGCATTGTCCGTGCTCTAAAAGGCACAAGAACAAGCATCACTGCCTGGATGCAGTCTGCCACTTTTGAGTTGATCCTGTTTACGCGAGGGGCAGCACGCAGCAGAGCTTGGCGGCGCTCCTTCCACGGCGCCAGCGGCACACCCTCCAGCGCGCGCCACCCTCCCCAGTGGCAGGCCCACTTTCAGCTCCATCACAAATAGAGCATCCCCCCCCCGCGGCGGCGGCGCACCTTCCACTGCGCCAGCAGCTCGGGGTCCGACAGGATGATGGTCACGAGCAGGGCGCCAAACTTGGGAGGGTTGCTGCACAGCACATGTAAAACCGAGTGCCCAGTTCTGTCACAAGCACGCGCGCCAAACTTGGGAGTGTTGCTGTTCCAACAACGATCACAGAACCCAAGGGGTGCGCTGCGTGCGTGCGTGCGTGCGTGCGCTGTGTATGTTGTACACGCCGAATCGTGCAATGTGTCGTTGGTCGGACAAGCGGGCAATGTTGGCAACAGGAGCACGTCGGCGCTGCTCTGCCGGGAGGGCTGGACGCTGGGCGCTGCGACCCAGGCCACCCCGCTGAAGCAGTACCGGCAAAACCGAATGGCAGAACCATACCCAAGCAGGTCGCTGACCTGTACATGGCGCGTGCCGTGGCCATGAGCTGGCTTTCCACCTTCTTTGCTGCAGCGTCGGAGCTAATCACTGCAGGGAGGAGCACAGGGCCGGCGTGGGCGTCGAGGGCCGGCTGCTAGCAGCGCGACGTGGGGAGCGGCAACGGCTGGCAGCTGGGCAGGGCTTGCCGCAGGCCACCGCTGCTGGCGCCTTGTGCACGTTGCTGTGGAAGCTTACCAGTGAGGGCACCCACGCGCTCGCCGTAGAGACCCATGTTCTTGGCATAGGACTGCACGACACAGGGGCGGAACGGATCGAAAGAAAGAACGCAGGATGGGACGCAGCAAGGGCTGACGTGCAGCATGGCGGAAGGCGACCGAGCCCCGCTGCGTGCACGCCACACTGGACAGGCACCGGGCGAGGCAGCGCCATGCGGACGGGCGCGCCCTCGTGCAACCACCCCCCTGCCCGCGCGCCTGAGCCAGCAGCATCTCCAGCCCCGCATCAGCAAACATGCGGATGGAGGCGGCATCCCGCTCCAGGTCGCCGCTCGCAAAGCCCTGCAACCAAGAGGCGCGACGCGGCGTCGCGTGGGGCTGGCTGGCAGGAGAAGTCCCCGGCGGCGGTGTATCGGTAAACCAGTTCCAGTTGTAGGGCCGAGCGTCAGCCTGCACTGCCCACCAAGCCCACCCACTGGCCTGGTCGGCGCTGTTGAAGAAGGGCAGCAGGCAGAGCGCCCCTTGGCCTTGCGGCCTGCACACCGCCTCGCTGTCCAGCACGACCCCCACACCCGCCTTGCCTGGTAGGCGCTGTCGAAGAAGGGCAGCAGGCGGCGGGACTGCACCGCCTGCAGGATGCCGCGCCACTGCTCGGGGGTGGGGTCCACTCCTGAGGCCAGGGGCGGCATGGATGGGTTGAAATAGGGGGGGGGGGGGGGAGCCAGAGAGTTGCCGCAGAGGACGTGCCAAGCAGGCCAGCATCCTACACGTCGGACCTCGCTGCCCCAATCGACACTGCGTTTGGCTGGTAAGCCACCGACCCCCCCCCTGTTGTGCCCCGGCCACGGCCGCCGCGACTGCAGCCGCACCCGTGGGGTTGTGTGCGCAGGCGTGCAGGATCACCACCGCGCCCTCTGGGGCTGCCTGCAGGTCGGCGATCAGGCCCTGCAAAAAAGGGTGGTGGTGGTGGTGGTGGTGTGGTGGTGGTGGTGGTGGGTGGGTGGTGGTGGTGGGTGGGGTGGGGTGGGGTGGGGTGGGGGGGGGAGGGGAGAGGGGCGCGGGCTGCGTGATGCGGTGCACACGAAGTGCACGCTCGGGAGGGGGGGCGAGGCGCGGCGGCAGTGCTTCCTTACACCACGCGGCGTCGAGCTGCACTGCATTTGGCTGCACTCCCCGTCGCACTTGCCTCGTAGTCCAGGCCACGGGTGGCGGGCAGGTAGTAGCGGTAGCCCTGGGTCTGCAGGCCGCACCGCTCGAAGATGTTCTGCCAGGGGGGCGGTTGCGAGGGGCGAGAGGGAGGCGGGGGGGTGGGTGAGGGCGGAATCGCAGCGGCGGCAGGGCTCAGTGCTTGCGTCGTTGCGCTGCCCGCCAGCGCCACCACCTGCCGCCGCCCACCCACCCACCCACCCTCCCCCTTCACCAACCTTGTGGTTGGCCCAGGAGGGGGTGGGGGTCAGCACCAGCTTGTGGGAGTAGAAGCGAGCCAGGAACTCGCCGCCCACCTGCAAACGGAAGTGTGCAGGGTTGTGTCGTTGCTACCGAGAGCTGAGGGCCGCCTGACGGCGGCAGCGGCCAGGCGCCCCCGCAGCGTGCCTGCCACCCTTGCTGCCCAGCCCCGCAGCGCCCAGCAAGAACCCCCCCCTCCGGGGGGCGCACCCGCAGGCTGCCGGTGCCAGACAGGCACTGGATGGTGGCGGCGCGGCCCTCCTGCAGCGCCTTCGAATCTGCACCAAACGCAAGCAGGGCGCTGCAGGCGGGGGGCGGGGGAGAGGCGGGCGGGGCACGGATGATGCGGTGAGCAGGAAGCGAGCGACGAGCCTGCCGGCCTCGCCCGCCTATTTGAGCGTGCCTGATGCGTCGGCACAGGACCCGCCGGCTGCATGCCTCATGCGACCCCTCCTGCGAGCGACTGGCTGCACACATTGCCCTGACAGCAAGCAAGCTGACCTCAGCTTGCAAAACTCTGGGATGCCTCCCATGATGAGGTACTCCTGCGCAGCAAGGAGGGAGACGGGGGTGAAGGTAGCAGTGGGCGCCCTGCCGCCCACCCCCGTCCTCTGTGACCGCCGGTCCTGGACCGCGCACCCGCAAGCAGCTCGACCAAGCAGGTCAAAGGGGCAAGCAGCTCGACCAAGCAGCTACTGAAGGCTCACGTGGTCTTGGCTGGCGTCCGCCAGGATGCGGCGCTTCGCCTCCTTGACCACGCCAAGCACCAGGGGCTTGCCCTCCTAAGGCCACCAACAGACGCACCGACGGGATTGAGTGTGAATGCATGCACCGAGGGGGCGGCAGCGCGGGGGGGGGGGGGGGGGGAGGCGCAGCCCTGGCCAAACCCCACGGGCTGCAGGAGGGGAGAAGCACGAGTGGCAGAGCGCACGGGTGCGGCACGTTGACCCCGACCGGGCTGCCAGCCTGGGCACGGAGAGAGGAGGCTGGCGCCGGAAGTATTGCAAGCATCTGCTTCGCAAAAGCACCACCCAAGCGTGGCACCGCTGTCGCACCAGCGCCGGGCCGGTACACTAGCGATGAGAAACCGTTGTGCACCCACCTCGGTGCGGTAAGCACCCACACCCAAGTTTAGCTTGTTTGGGTTGGTGGAGGCCTCGAAGCCCTCCGACGCGCTCAGGATGGCATCCGGCGGCGCCTGTGGCAGTTTGGGGAGATGGCAGTGGGTAGGCCGGCGGCGGCGGCAGTGGTTCCGCGAGCGGCGGCAGGTGGGGCGGGTGGCGGTTGCGCGCTGAGCTTTGCGTCCACACGCGCAAGTAGAGCAGTGAGCATGCTGCATGGCTTGGGTGAACGCGAGCTTCGCCGCCGGCCAAGCCTGGGCACCAAGCAATTGCCTGTGCGCCGGTCCCCCGATCGCATCGCACCTTTGGCACGTCAGAGAACACGGACATGGCTGTCGCTTTGCTGGATGTGGGCTGCGCGGTGAGCGAAGACGGGGCGTCTTCTGCAGGAGGCTTCAGGTGCGCCGCGACTTGTGCAAGACGACGGTGGGTGACAGGGGATGTCATCGCGGGAGTTGGACCTCGCTCGAGCCGACTGCCAGCGCGGCCGAGCGCAGGCGCGAAGGCGCGAAAAGGGGTGATAGCTACAGACCTCACTCGGTGATCAGCGGTGTCGGAAAGTCCAATGAGCTCGGATTAACGCCCAAGGTGGCAGGAATGATGTGTTGCGTGCTGGGTCGACCCCTGCACCGGTCGACCCCCTGGCCTGCCTGCTGCAGGAGGCGCAGCGGCGCCACTTTGAACTTGTTACCTGGTCCACAGAGTGTCTCTAGAGACGCGAGGCCGCGCCGGAAAAGCTGCTGAGAGCGAGGGGATGGTCGGGTCCGCGCAAGCCAAGCCCCCTGGTCTCGCCCGCTGCAGTAGAGCGTTGTTACACCGCAATTGAAACGCAAGGCAGGCCGGAGAAGTGTGCAAAGCAAAGCGAGAATGTGGGACAGAGGGCAGGCTGTCGGGCAAGGAAAGCGTGAGCGGCGGCAGGCCAGGGGGTCCTGCGCCTCCTGCAGCAGGCAGGCCAGGGGGTCGACCGGTGCAGAGGGCTGACGCAGCACGCAACACATCGGCATCCGCCAGCTCGGCAGGCGCGCGCAATTCCCAGGCCCTGTCTCACCTCGGCCATTTATTCTGCAACGAGCGATCGCTGTAATCGTCACCCAAGCGTATGCAGGCTCGGCGTCTCAGCACCTCGCCCTCTGCAGAGCACAGCGATGCCGCTCGTTGAGTACAGCGATAGCGAGGCAGAGGAGGAGCAGCCGGTGGAGCGGCGTGAACAGCGGGGCGAGGCGGCGGCGGCGGCAGCGCAGGGCGGCGGCGGTAGCGGCGGCGGCGGCAGCGGCAGGGGCACTGGCGCAGCGGCACGTCCCGTGGCGCTGCCCGGCGCCGCTGCGTTGCTAGGCGGCTCGGGGCTGCCGCCACCTGACTTTGGCGATGGTGCAGGTGGCGGCGGCATTGGCTATGCGGCGGCAGCAGGCACAAAGCGCGCGCACCCCGACACGCGTGGCCCTCTGCCCAACCCCATGTCGTTAGATACCAAGCTGCCACGCAGGTGCTTGCTTCCAGTGGTGTCCGCCTGCTGTGGGGAAGTGTTGGGGCAGGGTTGAGGCGCAGTGCACTTCCCTCGGGCTTGCCGATTAGAGGCATACCGGCGAGGCGCTCTCTGGCTGCACCTCTGCTCCTCTTCATCTCTTCTCGCAACACGCCCCCGAAACCCCCCTCCCCACACCCCCTGCGCACTGCAGCGGTGCAGCGCTCAACGTCGGCGGCGCCAAGCCTGCAGCGCCTGGCGGCGTGCTGCTGCCGCCACAGCTCAGGTAAGCGGGCGTGCCGGCGTGCGGCATCGTTCCGTGCGCCTTGGGGTGTGCTGCCCTGCCGGCACGGGCGCCTGCAGCCGCACCCCCCAGCTGCGGCGCCCCTCCCGATAGTCCGCCTGCCTTCTTCCGTTTGCTTGCTTGATACGCAGGGGGCGGGCCAACGTGCCAACTGAAGACCTTAGCGTGTTCTCTCAGCAGGCGCAGAAGCGCGCAGCGGCGGCGACGGCGAGCGGCGGCAAGGGCGGCGGCAGCGGCGGCGGCGGCAAGGGCGGCGGCAGCGCCTGAGGCGGGGCGTAACGAACGGTTGCCTCTCTCCTCACCTGTCTTCGGCACCCGTTTGTGCATCTGTAGCGCTCGTCAGTGGTGCAGGCCCCGCCCATGTGCCTGCCACCCAGCTGTCTCTTGCCAGCGCGTCTTGCTTGCCCTTCTACCTCACGCCCTGCCCACCTCCCTCCCCTGCTCGCCCCCTCCCCGCCCAGGCCCTGTACGAGGCCTGCCCCGAGTGGGGGTGGAGCGACGCCAAGAAGCAGTTTGAGCTGGCGCACCCGGACGCCCGCTACCTGGTGCTCTTTGCAGAGGGGCAGCAGGCGCAGCAGCAGCAGCAGCAGCAGCAGCAGCAGCAGGCGGGCGCGCAGCAGGAGGGGCAGCGGCAGCAGCAGCAGGGGCAGCAGCGGCTGGTACGCAGCCAGCAGCACAGCACAGCACGAGCCACGCAAGGCCACACGACCGATCCGCCGCTCGACGCTGGCGGCGCACCTCGCGGTCGCCGACTGGAATGACCAGCCTGTTCGCCTGTGGCGCCGCTGCCTGACCGCCATCAGCAGCCGCTTGTGGCGCTATGGAGCGGCGCCTGAGGGCTGGCGGCTGGCGGACGGCCTGCTGCGGTCGGCGTGGGGCGACCCACGCGCTGCGCCGGCAGGCGACTGCCTGCCTGGAGTGGGGCAGGCAGGGCAAGGCCGGGGCCGGAGGCGCAGCCACATCTTGACAGCGCATAGAAGAAGGAGCCCGCTCAAGCAACATGCATCGGCCCGTAGAACGTTCAGCTATCTGCTACAAGTGTGTGCCGATGCTCGGTATCGCAGGCGAGTGCTGTTGACGGTCTGGCTGACGGCCCCATCAAAGCCAAGGCTGCTGCGCATGTGTTGCGTGCTGCGTCAGCCCTCTGCACCCGTGGACCCCCTGGCCTGCCTGCTGCAGGAGGCGCAGCGGCGCCACTTTGAAGCGGAAACACATTGTGCTGGCGGCTGTTGCTCCAGTTGTCTTCCAGCTGCTGCTTGACTGCAGCTGCAGCAGCCATTTTAAACTGGGGGCGGGAGCGGGGCGCGGGAGGGTTCCACAAGGATGTGAGATGACCTTGAAGGATGTGGGAAGAGCGAAAACGTGATCAGGGGCCGCTACAAGCCGGGGGGTCCACGGGTGCAGAGGGCTGACGCAGCACGCAACACATGGGCAGCGTGACTGGCGGCGGCGGCAGATGCAATGAAAATGGGAACCCGTGCGCCTGTGTGCTTCATTTGCTTTGCTGATCAACCGGTCGATCGTCACGACTGCAGGGCCACGCCACAGCTGAAAATGGCCACCTCGCCGACTTCGCCTCGCTTCTGGGCGCTGCCCGCGGGCGTTCAAGTGCGCCTTGTAGAGACAGTTGGAGACCTGGAAGCTGTCAGGTGCGCTCTGATTGGGCCACACGGCTGTCTGCTCCACATCGCTTGTGTGACGCCGCTGCCGCCACCGCCGATGGCAACGCTCCGCCCACCCGTTTGCTGCAGTGGGCTGCTTGGCGCGGCTGTGTGCTGCGGCATAGATGCCGAATGGCGTCCAGAGGAGACGGCGCAGGAGGCTCGCAGCGGCGGGCCGCCTCACGCGACGCTGGTGCAGCTCGCGCTCTTCCTCCCCGCCGGCGGCGCGGCACCCGCCACCACCGCCGGCGGCGCCTGCTGCGTGCTGCTCCTGGACATGCTGAGCCTGCCGCAGGCTGCCGCCAAGCAGGATCTGCAGGCGCTGTTTAGGTGGGTGCTGCCGGCGGGTGCTGCGCCTGCGCGTGTGTCGCTCACCTTGTGCGACCCTCGCCTTGGCCATGCAGCAACTCCCACTCCGGCCACTCCCAGACGGTGCATCCCAAACACCAGCCCACGCTCGTGGAAGCTCCCTGATGCGTTTGCTTTGCAGCCTCCATCTGCAAGCAGGCAATCAGGGGCGCCGACCCCACACCCCTGCGGCACTCCTGCCTCCCCCACAACACCCATTCAGGAACAAGGCCTGCCTGAAGCTGGGGTTTGGCTTGGTGCACGACTTGAGGGCGATCGCGGCGGCGCTGGGGTCCGAGGGAGCCAGCTGCATCGCAGGTGAGCCGCCGCGCGAGGGGTGGCGCTGCAACTGGAGTGGCGTTGCGGCTGCCTTGCCTGGGACTAGGTGCTTGGTGTTTGTGGTGTTTGTGGGTGGGTGGGTGGGTGGGTGGGGAGGGGGGGGGGGGGCAGATGCGTTGGGTCAGGGCCAGTTTCTGCAACAGTGGAGCATGCCATCCGCGCAGGCCAAGCTGCAGCATGCACCGACTCGCGTTCTGACTCGCCTTCACCAGGGAGTGCACACCAACCTACATGTACGCACGCGTGTGTTGCACCTGCCTGCCTGCCTGCCTGCAGTCGTGGATCCCGCGTGTGACCTGGGCTGCACCCACCGCTTCCTGCGCCACCGAGGCGCCCCCGGCGTGCACAAGGCGAGGCGGCGGGGGGAGGCGGGGGGGGGGGGGAAGGGCAGGGCTGTGGGCCTGGTCTGAGAGTGCTGGGAGCGGCTTGCGAGGGACCCAGCTTCGCGCCACGTTCCCCCACCGCCCTCGCATCCACCGCCCTTCCGACGCCCCTCCTCCCCCCTGCTGTCATGTTGCTGGCGCCAGGCCATCGACCTGGGCCTGAGCGGGTTGGTCGAAGCCCAGCTGGGTGCTGGCCTGGACAAGCGGCAGCAGTGCAGCGCGTGGGGCGAGCGGCCGCTGTCGGCGGAGCAACGGCGGTACGCGGCGGCGGACGCGGCGTGCCTGCTGGGCCTGCTGGGGAGCCTGGTGGAGGGGGTGGGGACGCCAGAGGAGTGGCCCATGGCAGAGGGAGGGGGGAGCGCAGGAGGCGGCCAAGGAGCGGGGGAGGAGGCAGCAGGGGAGGAGGCGGCAGGGGAGGAGGCGGCGGCAACAGTAGCAGCGGAGGTGGCGGCGGCGGCAGCGGAGGTGGAGGGGGCCAGCGATGGCGGGGCAGCGACGGCAGAAGAGCAGCAGCAGCAGCAGCAGCAGCAGCAGCAGCAGCGTGTGCAGGGGGGCTGGCAGCAGGAAGTGCAGCGGGCAGATGGGCAGCAGGAGGAGCGCCCCTCGCCGCTGCTGGGCGGCTGCTCGCCGGCGCAGCTGCGCGCCGCGGCGGCCGCCTGGGGCGCGCGCCTGGAAATCAACGGCAGCCGCGCGGTGCGGCGCAGCGGCAGCCGCATGGGGCGGCGCAAGCAGCAGCGCGGCGGCGGCGGCGCGGCGGCGGAGGGCCTGCCCCCTGGCTGCTCCAGCTTCCCCCTGCACGTCCCCTGGTTGGATGCTGCCAAGCGCCTGACCGGCACCCCTCGCTTTCTGTGCGACGTGATGGTCGAAGGCCTGGCGCGGCAGCTGCGGTTGTGCGGCTTCGACGCAGGTGGGGGTGGACTGGGGGGGGGGGGGGGGGGGGGCGCGCGTAAGTGGGGCGCGTGGCGTGCGCAGGCCGCCCCCAGCTGGCGTCTCCCCCTCTTGGCTCTCTTCCTCGGTGCCCTCTTGACCCGCTGCACAGCCCCCCCCGCAGGACAGCATGCAGCGGTGCCTTGCAACATCAAGTTAGTTGGTTACTGAACTGATTGGTCTACCGATTCCCACCCGCTGCACGCTCGCTGCAAGGCAGCGTGGAGCGCTCCCCGCAGATTTCGAGCGACTGATCGATCGATGTACCCACCCACCCGCTGCAGAGTCTCGCCAAGAGAGCGGTGCCCTCGAACGTGAACTGTAACAACGTTCATTGTTGAACCGATTGATGAGTCGACCCCTGCCCGCTGCAGAGTCCCTCCAAGAGAGCATGGAGCGCTCCCCTCGCCACGCCGTGTGGCGCTGCATGGTCGAGCGTGGGGAGGGCGAGGGGCGCGTGGTGCTGACGCGCGACCAGACCTTCGTCGGCGCACACTACAGCGACCAGGTGCGGCTGGTTTGTGCGGGCGGGGCGGGGTGGGTGGGTGGGGTGGGGGTGGGATGGGGTGGGGTGTCTGTGCGTGTGGTGGGTGGGTGGCCGGGGATGTGCGGAGGGAAGCGGACCTTCGTCGGCGCACGCTACAGCGAACAGGTGCGGCCGGCTAGTTTATGTTGCCGCCGTGTCGTGCAACAGTATGCATCCATCTTGTTGCGACCCCTTGCCATTCCCCTCTCCGACCTCGGTTTACCCACCCCGCCGAGCCAAGCACGCCTCCTGGTGCGCGGGCGGACACCGAGCGGGAGCGCTCTGAAAAACTCAAGAAGAATCTCGTATCACTCTCCCCCCCCCCTCTTCAACCCCGCACCGACTCCACCCGACATAACATCATGTCATTTGGATACGCAGCAGGGGGGGACATCAAGCGGGCGTTATGGATTTGTTCTTTGTTTTGTCATGAAGTCATGAAAGCCGCTGCGCACCCCCCACCCCCCACCCCCCCCCCACCCCCCACCCCCCCCCACACACACACACGTCCCCACCCCCACCCCCCACCCCCACCCAACCACCCAACCACCCAACCCGACCTGGGCAGGCCTTTTTGGTGGGGGCGGACACCAAGCGGGAGCAGCTTGAGGAGGTGCTGGCGGCGTTTGGGCTGGTGGTGACGTCGGACGACCTGCTGACGCGGTGAGCTGGCGTGTTAGGTGGAGCGCTGGAAGTGTGCGGTGCAGAAACGCGTGGGGGTGACGCTGTTAAGCACTGGCGGGCCTGCCCGCCCGCCCACTTACACGTACGTGTCACCTGCACCTGCCTGGGCGCATCCTCGTGCCAACTTGTACAAGATTTGAACTCTTGTAACAGCGGGAGTGATGCGCCTGTGTCAAATGCTTTTGCCCTCGCCAGGTGCGCGCGGTGCAACGGCGAATTCATTCCTGACCCAGTGCCGGCGGAGCTGCTGCCGGCGGGGCACGATGTGCCGCCGGGCATACTGGCGCAAGTGAGGCAGGGGTGGTGTTGCATGGGTGGACGGCAGGGGTGCGACAGCCGTGTTGCGTCGGCGCTTGCGAAGGTGCTGCCTGCCTGCCTGCCCCAGCACTGCTGCGTCCACGTGCCACCCCACCCCCGTGGACTGCCAACCCCGATTGCCCCCCTCTCCCCCGCCCTGCCTCAGCACCCAGACTTTTGGGTGTGCTCCCGCTGCAGCGGCGTCTTCTGGCAGGTAGGTGTGCGCTGAGGCAGCGCACTCTGCTGCTGTTCGGCTGTCAGTTGGCTCTGTCGAGACATCTCGGCCGGGCCCCTGCCGGTGGCCGCCCAGGCCTCCCTCCCTCCAAGCTGATGCCTGTTGGCTGACCCGTGCTCGACGACCCCCCCCCCCCCAGCCCACCCCACCCACCCACCCACCCACACATCCTGCAGGGCAATCAGTACAGCCGGGCAATGCAGCAGATGAACGAGCTTATCGAAAAGATGCAACAGGCAACGCTGCAGCCGGCAGGGCGGTGACCGGCGGCAGAGCGGCGGCGGGCGCCGCCAAGGGCTGCGATCACGATCACGCCCGAGGAGGCTGCGCCACGGCGGCCGCCGATCCGACGCCACCCCTTCCTGCCTGCCTGCCTGCTGCCTGGCTGGCTGGCTCCTTTGGTGGCCGCTGCCTGTGACAGTTGCGGAAAACCGGACGGGGAAAACGAAGAATGAAGGCCGCGTGGTAAGAGGTGCCAAGCTGGCGGCGTCGGCGAGCGAGCGAGTTTGTTTGGGACGGGCTGCGCGGTCGGAAAAAAAAACGAAGGCGCATTTTGTGACACGCTGTTCGGCCTGAAAAGGGGCGTTTGGGGCGCGGCGGCCCGCCGCGCAGGGGCGCAGGGGGGCTGCCGCGCGCAGGAGTAGGGGGGCCCTGCTGCAGGGTTCTTCAGTGCTCCGAGGGGGGACAGGGTGCACAGGGGGGCCGTGAAGGGGCGGCATATAGCTGGATGGGACGGCGTTCTGAAATCAGATCAGATCGGGGAGGGGGCAAGGCGGGTGCCGCCGGCGGTGCAGCCCGCATCAAATCTGAAGGCGCAGCGAGCAGCTATGGCTCACGCGCGGGCGGGCCCAGGGGGAAGGCGAGGGCCGGGGGAGGGCGGTGTTTGTGGGTACAGGGCCAGAGGGGTAACAGGGCCAACGAGGTTAGGGGGGTGGGCGCGCTGGGCACCACAGCGAGCTGCCAGCCCGGCAGCACCGCCGCAGAGCACAGGGCTGCCCCGGCGTGGCGAGCTGGCGGGCGCCGCGCCCGCTGCGCCGGCACCGCAGGGCAGAGCTGCAGTGTGCGCGGCGGCAGGGCTGCGTGTGCCGCTGTCGCTGTTGCTGCTTCAGCGCAGCGCCATGGCGCACTCTGGCAGGCCCTCGGTCATCTGCGCCGCTATGCTCTCGCTCAGCATCAACAGGCCTGTGGATGGACAGGTGGGTGGGCGGGGTGGGTGGGTGGGGGCGATAATGCCAGGAGGATGGGAGGGAGGCGGGCATGGCATCGCAGCACACCAGCTCCCGCCAACAACCAAGCGTGACAGCAGCAGCGCAGCAGGCAGTGCAGCAGGTGGTGTGAAACGAGGGGACGTGCGGACGCACGCCGCCGGGTTGCTCGCGCCTCAACCTGCTTCCTCGCCCCCTTGCACCGTCTGTGTGCACACAACCAGCCACGCCCTGCCAACAGCGAGGCATGCGGTGCACACCAAAGCAGCAGCAGCAGCAGCAGCAGCAGCAGCAGCAGCAGCAGCAGCAGCAGCAGCAGCAGCAGCAGCAGGCAAGCAGCAGCGCCCACCTTCCTCCATGCCGGTGCCGTTGAGCTTGGCCTGCAGCAGCGCCGCGCGCACCTCCCACCAGCCGGTGTGGGGGATGACGGTGATGAGGCGGGCCTCGGCAGCGGGGTTCTGCACACGGTGGGGTGGGTGGGCAAGGCAGGTGTTGTGGAGCCCAGGAAGGGTCGACTGTTGATGCTGCATGGAGGCAGGTGTGGGGCACGGGGGTCACTAGGCTGGCCTCGGGCGGCGGGGTTCGGGGTGGGTGGGTGGGTGGGTGATGCGAGTGTTGCGGGGCATAAGAGGGTTTGGTGGGTGCGTGGGCGGGCGGGGCACGGCGGTGATGACGACGGCAAGCGGACGAGTGCTGCACGCGCACGCGGCGCGCACGCACGGCCCCCCTCCCACCCACCCACTCTCCCGTGAGTTTGCAACTTACGCTTGGCAGCCGGCGGAAGTAGATGGCCAGGCGCTGCTCCGGCGCGGCGCCCCACTCGCGCAGCGTCTCGGCCCACTCTATGAGTGACACCACCGAGGGGAAAGTGTCCACCAGCTGCTGGCACTCGCCGTCACTGGGACGCTGCACGGAGCGAAGACGCAGTCGTACGTGTCGGCAGCGCCAGCGCCAACGTCAGCGGCAGCGCCTCCACAGGCGAGCTTGCGAGAGCCAGGCGGGCTGTGTGACATATGTGCATGCTCGCACGCAAGCACGCCACGCCACGCCACGCCATGCACGCCCCGCACGCCCCAGCCACCCACCTGCAGGCCTCCCACGTCCCAGTGCAGCACCGGCAGCTCGCCCACCCCCTCGCCAGCCGGCAGCACGCCTGCGGGGGGGTCGACGGCAGGCGGGTGGGCGTCGGCAGACTGCGGTGGCAGCGTCCCGTGTTCCGGTCGTGGACTGCACTGCAAGCCCTGCCCCGCCAGCATGCCTCTCACTCTGCCAGACAGCACAGCGTCACCCAGCAGGGCACAACCATTCCCTGCATCAAGCCCTTCCTGCCCCGTCAGCTCAGCGCACCGGTGCCGCGGTACTCGTAGGGGCGCAGGCCTGCCGGCGGGGGCGGCACGTCCTGGCCGGGATTGCCCGAGGCGGCACGCACAAAGGCGCGGCTGCGGGCGGGAGGGGACAACGTCGACGGGCGAGGGACGATGAGGGGAGGGGCGATGCATGTGTGCATGTGCGCACGCCAGGGGTGCCACAGGCAGGGTGGCGACCGCAGGTGCAGCATGCACGCGCCCTGCTTCAGGCTGCACGCCGCCTGTTTCACCCCCGGGGCGCGATGGTCGCAGAGCCGCCGCTGCAAAGCTCCACACACCTGAACATGGTCTTGCCGGCGCCCGGGTCACCCTTCAGGCACAGCGCGTCTCCTGCCCGCATGTCGGCCGCCAGCAGGGCAGCCAAGTGCTCCGTGGCGTTGTGGCTGGTGGACAGCACGCTGAACTGCTTGCCGACGTATTGGTCGCCGTCGGCGAGCGCGTGGGCGGCGCAGCGCAGCGCCTGGCGGCGCCGGCGGGGGGCCGGCGGCGCGCTGCCGGCCGTGCGCTCAGGCGCGGCGCGGGAGCCTGCCAAGCCTGCCCGGCGAGTTGCCGATCGCCGGGAGCCGGCTGCCGGTGCGCGGCAGGGCACGCCTGCCTGGCAGGACGCCTGACAGGGCGACATGCGGCTGGAGGAGGAGGAGGGTTTGTAGCTGATACGACGACAACAGGTCGGGAGTAGAGCGGGCAGTGATCAGAGGATTGCTGTGGGCGCTAAGGATCCTGCCGGCAAAACACCAACGCTGCCGCCCCGCCCAGCATGCATGCTGTCTGATTCAGACCCAGGCATGAAGCAGGGCAAGCTTTTTGCAAACTCGACGTGCTCTCTTACAGGCAGCCAATCTCTAGCCTGAGGGCTGTGCCGCCGCCGCTGTATCTCTCTTGCGCGCTGGCTGGCGGCAGGCGGGCCCCCTCGCCTGCCTGTCCGGCCGTCCTCTTCAAAAAATGCTTCGCAGCCCACCGATTACACATTTCTCTCTAACTAAGCATATTGCCCTCCCCCACGCTGTAGCCGCAGGGCCAGCGACCTGCCTCACGGCAGCAGCGGCGGCCCGCCAGCAGTGGTATGCTGCGGCGGTGCCAGCTGGCTGGCGGCGGCCGCCGTTGCGTCACACGGCGGCGGCAGCGGCGGCGGGCAGTGCAACAGCGGTAGTGCTGGCGGCGTGGACAGACACTGCATGGCAAGAAGCGGAGCCAGGGGAGCGGTGGATGGGTGGGACTGGGCAGGTTCACATGCGGGTGGGTGGCGTGACTGAATGGTCGCACCGGAGCAGGGTGCGTTGACATAGCACGGGCGGGGCAGAGCGCGGGCGCAGGTGGGCACAGGCGCAGCAAGCAGGCGCAGTAGCGGGAAGCTGACCAAGCAGAGCTGACCAAGCAGAGCTCTGGGCCCCCCTCCGCCCCCCCGACAGCCCTGGGCGGCACCCGGCGGCACCCACCTGGCAGCACGTGCGCGGCGTCCACTTCGCCGGCAGAGCTGGTCACCTTGATGCAGATGGCGTTGTCGGACTCGGTCGTGCCGCCGGTCAGCGGCACGGTGAGGCGCAGCGGCTCCGGAGCAGAGTCGTTGAGTGCACGGCGCGCCGCGCAGCACCGCCTGACTTTGCGGGTCACCCACCAGCAGAGGAGACCCAGCCCGATGAGCGAAGGGATGCCCAGGTAGAACAGGAACATCTCAGGGCCGTCGCCGGGCATCAGCGCAGAAGGGGGGACAGGGCTGGGGCAAAATGAGGCAACCGCCGGCGCCGGCGCCGGCGGCGCACAGCTCTCGACAGGCGCACCTGCAGCAGGCGGCGCCGCGACGCTAGGACCGCGACGTTGCGGCGGAGCCCTGAAAGGCGGAGCCGCGCCCCGCGACAACAGGGCCGGCGAAAATGCAAAACGCGAGGGCCGCGAGGAGGAGGGCCATGGCGGCGTTGAGAGAGGCGAAATTGACGTCACGGGGCGTGAGAAATTGGAGCGGCTTGCCACGGGGAGCGAATGAAGAGGAGCTCTGGCGCGCCGCACGGAGTGCACGCTGCGCGCCGCCAGTGCTGCTGCGCTCGCAATCACTCAACAGTGCTTGTGGCATTGAATTCGTGACAGTTCTGGTATAATAGAGCACCCTCCAACAGTGTGGCCTGCCATCGACACGCGACAGCAACCGGCTCGCTGCGCACCTCTCGACCACCTCTGGTGTCACACACGGATCAGCCCCTGTCCCTCTTGGCAGGCCTCGCCACAGATAGTACTGCACGCATTACACCTGTCTGCAGCAGCAGAAGGCGGAAGCGCACGACCGACAGCTGTAGGCAGACGGGCTGCCGCGCCGCACACGACGTCAGCCTCTGCCGTGGCGCGAATGCGGCGGCCGCCTGCCGCTTGGCTGGCACGCTACTGTGACACCGCGGGTAGCAGCCGCTTGGTCATGATTTCGTACCTGGCAGGTGGAGGAGAGGGGGCCTGGTGACAGAGGGCCAGGGCGGCGGGCAGGGGCGGGGACGGGAGAGAGCTGGGGTGGGCCGCCCAGCAACCCAGCACCACAGTGGGACGACGGCGCGCCGACCTCAGCCACTGCCTGGCCCCCGCGCTGGCCCCGTCGGCCCCCCACTCCGCCCCTTTCCAACTCGACGACTCACTTGTGGTCGCCAGAGGGGTTCATGGCACCAGGGCTGCCGTCATCCAGCACATACCTGTGGGTAAGCCGGGTGGGTGGGCGGGTGAGTGGGTGGGCAGGCATGGGTGCGTGGGTGGGTGGGTGGGCGGGCAGGCGGGCCACACCCCAACGCATGCTGCAGCACGGGCATGGCAACACAAACCGTGCCTTCCACAGCCAGCCAGCCAGCCAGCCGGCCAGCCAGCCAGCCAGCCAGCCTGCCAGCCAGCCAGCCAGCCAGCCAGCCAGCCAGCCAGCACTCCTCTGCTTTCCCAGGCGCGTCGAGCCAACAAGGACATGCAGCGACCCGCGGCCTTGGCTGGCCAATGCAGCCAACTTGTGCCTCCGCCTGTGCTTGGCGCATGCCCCTGGGGGTGCAGCGCTGCAACTGCAACACCTTGTAGACCACCCCAGGCAGCCCCACCCAGGCCACCACTCCAGCTCACCCCAGGCGGCGGTAGAGCGGCACCGCCGCCTCGCTGGCGTGGAAGACCGTGAGCATGAGGCGGGCCACGCCGGCGCGCCGCCCCATGAACTCCAGCAGCTGCATGAGGAAGCGGCCCAGGCCCTTGCCCTGCAGGCAGGCAGGCAGGCAGGCAGGCAATCAGAACATCGTCTATCAGTGAATGAATCGATGAATTCCAGCAGCTGCATGAGGAAGCGGCCGAGCCCCTTGCCCTGCAGGCAACAAAAACAATCAGTCAGTCACATGCAACGTAGCGTCCACAGGGAGACAGCAGAGGTCTCAGGGGTGGCGTTTGGCGAAACGACGACGGCGGGGCGGCGCCGCAGTCAGGCGGCGCGCCGCGGCGCGGCGCTCCGGCTGGCCGACTCGGGGCCTGCAGCGGGGCGCTGCCCGCGTGCCTCGGCGCACGCTCACCGCCCCCTGCCCCACCACCTCACCTGCGCTGCTGCATCAATCTGGATTTCGTAGCAGTAGAGCACCGCCTCCCCCTCCTCCGCTTCGAAGCGATAGTGCAGGAAGGCCAGCGGCTGGCCGGGCTGCTGCTGCCCCGCTCCCGCCGCCTGTCCTTCGCCGCCGCCGCCGTTGCCAGCAGCCGCCGAGTTTTCCTGGCCGCCCGGCGGGGCGGGCGCCGCGACGGCTGCCGCCTGCCGCTGCTGCCCCTGCTGCTGCTGCCGCTGCCCCTCCTGCTGCGCGCCCGCCTGCTGCTGCTGCTGCTGCTGCTGCTGCTGCTGCGCCTGCTGCCCCTCTGCAAAGAGCACCAGGTAGCGGGCGTCCGGGTGCGCCAGCTCAAACTGCTTCTTGGCGTCGCTCCACCCCCACTCGGGGCAGGCCTCGTACAGGGCCTGGGCGGGGAGGGGGCGAGCAGGGGAGGGAGGTGGGCAGGGCGTGAGGTAGAAGGGCAAGCAAGACGCGCTGGCAAGAGACAGCTGGGTGGCAGGCACATGGGCGGGGCCTGCACCACTGACGAGCGCTACAGATGCACAAACGGGTGCCGAAGACAGGTGAGGAGAGAGGCAACCGTTCGTTACGCCCCGTCCGTGCAGGCGCCGGGAGCCGCACCCGCATGTGCTTCCGCGTCAGGCCCAGCGCCCAGTCCAGCAGGCTGGGCGGCAGCTCCGCGGCGCCGTAGAAGCGCAGCGCGCATGTCACGCCGCGCTTGTCGTAGCGGGCAAAAGCCGGGTACTGCGCTGCAACCGCCGCGCCGCTCGCCGACCCCTCGCACAGCGCGCGGACCTGGGCGGTCAGCGCTGTCGCGCGCTCCGCCTCCTGCACAGCACGCGTGACGCCATGAGAGGGCGGGTGAAGGAGGGGTTGGTGCAGGGGAGATGGCGCCAGCGTGGGGTGTGGCGACGGTGCGGGCGGCAGGAGCGGCGTAGCGCACCACAGGCATGCACCTGCCGTTCCCCTGTGCGCGCTGCCCTGCAGCCCACCCACCGCCTTGCGCGCCAGCTTCTTCTCCTTGCCCTTGCCGCTCTTCTTCGCCTGAACACAGCAGTGCAGGAGCAATGCAGGCAGGAGGTGGCCACCTGGCCGCGGCGGCGTCGGCAGCAGCTTGGGCGGCGGCGGTAGCTGTCAACTGCCAGAGCGATCGGATCGCCCTGCATCGAATGCAAGCCAATCACGATGCCCAATTGCACTGCCAGGGGCGTGCGACCGGCACGCTGCCCTGTCAAAACCAGCTCCTCGGCCTGAGGCCGCCCCAGGCCGCACCATTGGGTCTCCGAGCGCTGAGAACTAAGTGCTTTCAGAACCAGGGCAGCGATCGGGGGTGCGCAGGCGCGAGGGGACTTCAAGTGGGCCCGGTCTTGGGGCCGCTCAGGGGTCGCTCCAGGTGCACACAAGCCAACAAATAGATTGTCAGACAACGGCAGGTTGGCCGTGAGGGTCTGAGCCTTGTGCCATTTGCCGCTGCCGCCGCTGCCGTCGGCAGAGCACGCTGCCGGCACTCCAAGCCAATTGTGTTGAGAGTGTCGTGCTTACAAGGAATAGCAGCTGGCCGGACAAAATGTCAGAGACAGAGGGATGCTAACGCACAGGAAGAGGGGAAAGAATACGGCTTGAAGTTGCTTGCTCTCGTGTCAGTCTTGGTGTGGGCGGCAGTATCATACAGCGGGGGTCGGTCCGTCGCTCAGTGCAGGCGCTGCTGCTTGGCTGGCTGCTCGTCGGCGCAGTCGGGCGTCTGCCGTGCAGAGTCGGCAGCGGCGGAAACAATGCGTGGCTCTTTCAGCAGGCTTGCCTGGAGCAGGGAAGGAGAGATACAAGGAGTTCAGTTGCGTCCTTCCATGCGGGCAATTTGCACAAGCAATGCGGCACACAGCGTCACCGACGCGGGCCCGGCGCCCTCCCGCCCCGCCCCGGTCCCACCTGCTGCCGAATCAGGGCGCAGTAGGCGTGCATGCCGTGCGCCCAGGGCTGGCCCGCTTGGCCGGCCAGCGCCGCAGCTGGCGTGGCCGGCGTGGCCGGCGGCGGCGGGCCGGACAGGCTGAACAGCTGGCGGAGGCAGGGCCAGACTTCGGCGTCGAGGTCCAGGGACGAGCTGCAGCCCCGCAGGCGGCGCAGCAGGCGCATCTGCAGAGGAGGAGCAATGGGCAGCGGGGGGGCGGGGGGTGAGCGAGGCGGCGGCGGCGGCGGCGGGCCAAGTGCCCCGTACGGGCGCCATCCTGTGCTGCGCACGCTGCGCTGCCGCACCTGTGCTGCCTCCAGCCCCTGCTCTAGCTCCAGTGCGTTGGTCTCCCAGTCATCTGCCAGGGAGGCCACCAGCTGTGGGGAGGCGGGGACGCGTGGGCGGGCACACGTGGGCGGGCGGGCACGCGCCAGGGTGGCGGGCAAGAAGGGGTACCGCCGGCGGGCGGGCACACACGCTTCCGACGCTGCGGCTGGCGCGGCGGTCCTGCTTCTGTGCGAACAGCTGTTTAAAAGCTGACAGGGCTGCGAAGCCCTGTCCTTGCTCACCTCAGGTGCAAACAGGGGCAGGTGCTGGAGCCAGGCGGAGAGGCAGGATGCGGCGGTCGGCGGCGCGGGCGCCTGCGCCGCGAGCAGCAGCCAGAGGGAGGCCAGCGCAGATCCTTCGGTGGCTGTGGGAAGCACCAGGGGAGGCAGGGAGTGAGAGGTACAGACAATTCAGTGAGGAAACGCGGCAGGGAGGACGACGCACGCAGCGGCTTGCCTGTGCGGGGGCGGCGAGCAGGCATACGCCGCGGCGGCGCCCATCCCGGCATCCCCCCCCCCCCCCGCCCTCGGGCTCACCCTCTGCCTCGCCGGTGCGCAGGTGCAGGGCCAGCAGCTGTGCCAGCGTCCACTCGAGGGTGGAGGGTGCAATGCCGCCGCGGGGAGGCGGGTGCGTGCCGGACAGCTCCACAGACAGCAGCGCCGACTGCAGCGTCGGCGAGCGCGCGACGTGTCGCACAAAAGCCAGCGTGCGGTGGCGCAGCGTAGCGCCGCTGTCTGCCTCGTCCTCGTCCTGATGCTGCTGCTGCTGCTGCGCCCGCTGCTGCGCCGCCGCATCTGCCGGCTCGCGGCGCTGCGCGTGTGGCGCCGCGGCGCCGCTGCCGTGTGCGGGCGTGCCCGGGGCATCGCCGGCGGTCCCCCAGCTGTCGCCGCGGCTGCTGTGGCAGCTGTTACTGCTGGCTGGCTGCTCCTGCCTGCTGGCCACACGGACAGCCGTAGTGGCGGGAAGAGTACAGCCGTGAACGCGTACTGTAGCTGCCGCCGCTTTTGGTGGCGGCGCGCTGGGGCAGGCCAGCCTGGGCTCTGCCGGTGCAGCAGCCCCCGCCTGGCGGCCATCCACGATGGTGCCCATCACCGCAAGAGCGCTAGCCTGCAGAGAAGCGGAGAGCGAATGAGTCCAGTTTTTCGTCGCCAGCAGAGTACGAGTAGCAGGCGCCTGGTCCCATCTGCCCCAGGTGTGCATGCTGTTTACTTTCACATTTTGTTGTGCTTACCATGTGGGCCTTTGGGAGTGACCGTGGTGGCAAGTGTTTCTAGCTTCGGCGGAGGCTGAGTGCGGAGGCTCTGATGGATGCCCCAGGTTGCAGGTAATGCAGGGGGAGAGACCCGACGCGGAAAACGGTAAGCCAGCAACGGGGAAGGAGCCAGGTGCTGTGTTACGTACTAGTTTTCTGGAGGGCGGTGGCAGGAATACGGGATTCAAGCGGCCGCTATATCGTACTTCCAACCTGCGTGTTTTCTGCTCCGGGCTGAGAAATCGGAGAGAAAGGGAGGAAAGGCGAGTCTGCATCAGGCGAGCACGAGCACCGCCAGGCGAAATCAGCGGGATAAGGAAGTCAAGAGGGCGCGAGGCGGGGGGAGGGGCGGCGGGGGGGACAGGAAACCGGGAAGGGGCAACGCCGCCGCAAGGCGGCGCGCCAGCGGGAAAGGGGCAGGGCAACGCCGGCGGGAGGCGCGCGGAGAGGGACAGGGGGGCTTGGGAAGCAGATCAGGGGGCCGGGACTCAGGGGGGGGGGGGAGGGAGGGCGTGGGAGGGCAAGGCAGCGGTGGGGAGATGGGCTGACGGGCTGCCGGATGCGCGGCGGCGCTGCTGCCAACTGGGGGGGGCGCGTGCGTCCGGCGCACTGGTTGGCTGGCCAGGACGGAGGCTGCTGGGCACGCAACGGGGAAGGAGAAAGTACAAGGGAGGGGCACAGCGCGCGCGCTGTGCTGCCAGTGGCTTCCAGGGCAAGCGCGACTTTATTTCGAAGCCTCTCAGCCAACGTCCACGCCACTCCGCCGTCAGAGCTCTCTCTTAGAATGCGGTGGCAGCGCCGCAGGCCTTGGTGGCGGCCGCAGGCAGCGGCGGCAGAGTGTCTGCGTATGCCGCAAGCTGCACGGTACACTGAGCATCACTGCACCCCGCAAGCTGAAGTGCTGTGTTGCTCTGGCGCGGATTCTAGGCGTGCATCACAACCGCAGAAGCGTGTTGCGGGCGCCCGAACGGCACGGCAGGCACCCAAATGCTTCCCGGATACGCTGGCGGCCATTGTACTTATGTCGTTTCTCCGGGACAACTCGAAGTTCTTGAGCGTCTTGAGCTGCCAACCTGTGCCGCTCCTTTGCGGCAGGGGCAAGGCCGCGAGTGTTGCAAGTTGCAGAGGAGAGGGGGCCTTGCCGCCAACAGAGCTCGACGCCAGCAGGCGCACGTCAGGCTGTAGCGGCGCATCTCGGCGCCGTCGCGGCCGGCTGCCTAGTACGCAGTGGAACGAAGGCAACTTGATCTGCCCCCCCCCTCGGCCCTGCTTGCATCCAGCCCCTACCCCTCCTCGCTTGCTGCATGGTGCTGCCCTTGTCTGATCAGCAGCAGCACGCGCTAGCAGCAGCTAGCGGCGACAGCGACGGCGGCAGCCGTCTGCTGCCGAGCCCAAGTGCCTGCTTCTCAGGGGAGCCAGGCACATACACCATCACAGACTGCTGCCGGCGTCGCCACCGCTTGCCGCCGCCTCCGCCGCCGCCCCCCGCCACCCCCTCACCCACCCCCACCCCCGCTGCCGGTGCGGCATCGAGGCAGCTGGAAGCAGCCGCGGCCGTCATCCCCCCAGCTGTCGCAACGGGCCACTGCAAAGTCCTGCCACGAGGGCTGTTGGAATCTGTAAACTGAGGCTCAGTCATGCTGGAAGCCCCACACCCGTCAAAGTTGTCGATGGCCTCTGTGGCAACCAGGGCGGTCGGGGGGTAAAGAGGGGTAAAGGCAGCGTGCAGGCACAGGCAGCGGCGGCCTTCAAGCTTGCAGGACCCCAGGGGGCACGCCACGGCCTGCCCAGCGGCTGGGCAGGAGGCTGGACGGGGTGTAAAGGCACAGGGCAAGCAAGCGCCCATGCGGAGCCAGCGGCCGGCCGCCAGCGCAGGGGCGGCAGAGGCAGAGACAGCGGCGTGAGGCAGCACTCGGCACGCGGCAGCAGCAGCTGCGTGCGTGGCCAGCCCGTGCAATCTGCACCCGAGGCACGGCGCGCACACCCGCTGCACGGCGCTCACACACTCCCGCTTCTGCCTGCCCTGCTTTCGTAAAGCTGCGTTGCTCGTTACACACTGCAAAGGGACTTTCAGAACATAAAATGGGGACAGCACGGCAGCCTCAGGAAGCCGGCCGTAGGCGCGGGCGTGCGCCCTCAGGCGCTGCCGCCGCCCTTGCCGCCGCCGCCGCTGCCGCCGCCCTTGCCGCCGCTCGCCGTCGCCGCCGCTGCGCGCTTCTGCGCCTGCTGAGAGAACACGCTAAGGTCTTCAGTTGGCACGTTGGCCCGCCCCCTGCGTATCAAGCAAGCAAACGGAAGAAGGCAGGCGGACTATCGGGAGGGGCGCCGCAGCTGGGGGGTGCGGCTGCAGGCGCCCGTGCCGGCAGGGCAGCACACCCCAAGGCGCACGGAACGATGCCGCACGCCGGCACGCCCGCTTACCTGAGCTGTGGCGGCAGCAGCACGCCGCCAGGCGCTGCAGGCTTGGCGCCGCCGACGTTGAGCGCTGCACCGCTGCAGTGCGCAGGGGGTGTGGGGAGGGGGGTTTCGGGGGCGTGTTGCGAGAAGAGATGAAGAGGAGCAGAGGTGCAGCCAGAGAGCGCCTCGCCGGTATGCCTCTAATCGGCAAGCCCGAGGGAAGTGCACTGCGCCTCAACCCTGCCCCAACACTTCCCCACAGCAGGCGGACACCACTGGAAGCAAGCACCTGCGTGGCAGCTTGGTATCTAACGACATGGGGTTGGGCAGAGGGCCACGCGTGTCGGGGTGCGCGCGCTTTGTGCCTGCTGCCGCCGCATAGCCAATGCCGCCGCCACCTGCACCATCGCCAAAGTCAGGTGGCGGCAGCCCCGAGCCGCCTAGCAACGCAGCGGCGCCGGGCAGCGCCACGGGACGTGCCGCTGCGCCAGTGCCCCTGCCGCTGCCGCCGCCGCCGCTACCGCCGCCGCCCTGCGCTGCCGCCGCCGCCGCCTCGCCCCGCTGTTCACGCCGCTCCACCGGCTGCTCCTCCTCTGCCTCGCTATCGCTGTACTCAACGAGCGGCATCGCTGTGCTCTGCAGAGGGCGAGGTGCTGAGACGCCGAGCCTGCATACGCTTGGGTGACGATTACAGCGATCGCTCGTTGCAGAATAAATGGCCGAGGTGAGACAGGGCCTGGGAATTGCGCGCGCCTGCCGAGCTGGCGGATGCCGATGTGTTGCGTGCTGCGTCAGCCCTCTGCACCGGTCGACCCCCTGGCCTGCCTGCTGCAGGAGGCGCAGGACCCCCTGGCCTGCCGCCGCTCACGCTTTCCTTGCCCGACAGCCTGCCCTCTGTCCCACATTCTCGCTTTGCTTTGCACACTTCTCCGGCCTGCCTTGCGTTTCAATTGCGGTGTAACAACGCTCTACTGCAGCGGGCGAGACCAGGGGGCTTGGCTTGCGCGGACCCGACCATCCCCTCGCTCTCAGCAGCTTTTCCGGCGCGGCCTCGCGTCTCTAGAGACACTCTGTGGACCAGGTAACAAGTTCAAAGTGGCGCCGCTGCGCCTCCTGCAGCAGGCAGGCCAGGGGGTCGACCGGTGCAGGGGTCGACCCAGCACGCAACACATGCGCAGCAGCCTTGGCTTTGATGGGGCCGTCAGCCAGACCGTCAACAGCACTCGCCTGCGATACCGAGCATCGGCACACACTTGTAGCAGATAGCTGAACGTTCTACGGGCCGATGCATGTTGCTTGAGCGGGCTCCTTCTTCTATGCGCTGTCAAGATGTGGCTGCGCCTCCGGACCCGGCCTTGCCCTGCCTGCCCCACTCCAGGCAGGCAGTCGCCTGCCGGCGCAGCGCGTGGGTCGCCCCACGCCGACCGCAGCAGGCCGTCCGCCAGCCGCCAGCCCTCAGGCGCCGCTCCATAGCGCCACAAGCGGCTGCTGATGGCGGTCAGGCAGCGGCGCCACAGGCGAACAGGCTGGTCATTCCAGTCGGCGACCGCGAGGTGCGCCGCCAGCGTCGAGCGGCGGATCGGTCGTGTGGCCTTGCGTGGCTCGTGCTGTGCTGTGCTGCTGGCTGCGTACCTCCAGCTCTCTCGTGCGCTGCACATTTGCAGATCGTTCTGGAGACCGGCGAGATTGGGCGGCAAGCCAGCGGCGCTGTGATGGCCACCGACGGCGAGACGGTGGGTGCTGCTGGTCTCTGCAGGGGTGCGGCTGGTCTCTGCAGGGGATCAGGCCTGTGCGCCAGTGCGTGGTTTGCGGCACTGCGCTCAGTGCTGTACGCCTGCACGGCCACTCACAGTTGCGCGATGCACTCCCTCTCCTGCCTGCCCAGATCCTGTACACCACCGCATGCGCTGTGGAGGACAATGCGGGCGACGGCTCGTTTGCGCCGCTGCAGGTGCGTCACGTTGCGTTTGGCCCGACAGCCCGGGGTTCAGGGGCTGCTGCACCCCTCGCGTCTCATGGCATGGCGCGTGCCGGCGAACATATGCGCAGAAGCTCAATGCAGTGCATTTCAAACGTATTCAACGCTGCAGGTGCACTACACGGAGCGGTTCAGCGCGGCGGGGCGCACCAGCGGCGGCTACCTCAAGCGTGAGGGCAAGCCCAAGGATCACGAAGTGCTGGTGGTGAGCGGGCCAGCATGGCACAAGGGTGTTGTTGGTGAGCAGGATGTGGCAGCAGCAGCCGGAACACCGGCGGCAGCAGCAGCGGGAGCCAGCGGCAGCGGCTGTGGTCTGGTTTGGTGGCAGGCGTCGCCCCCTGCACTGAAATGTGCACGCTCCAGCCCCTCTCCCCTTGACTCACCCGTCGTGGCGATCGGTCCACCCATGCTCGCAGGCACGCCTCATCGACCGACCCATCCGACCCATGATCCAGTCGGGGTGGACGCACAGCACGCAGGTGCGCGCTGGCGGGCGTTGGGGCAGGCAAGGTCACTGGCGCGGCTTGCTGTACCCGCCTGGCATTCGGGCAGCTACCCGGTGGCTCCTGCAGGATTACGCCTTCTGATTTCCCCTCCTGCTCTCCATGCACCCCGCATCCCCCTCCCCCAGGTGCTGACGTGGGTGATGAGCTATGATGGGGAGCACTCGCCGGAGCCTCTGGCCATCACCGCCGCCGGCGCCGCCCTGGCCATCTCTGGTGCGTCTTGTTACCTGATGTGGGGCAGGCGGTGCAGGAGGGGCTGGGGTTGGGGCTGGGGCTGAGGCAACCCAGGCAGGTCTGTGGCAGGGCAGCGGGCGTGCTTTGTGGTAGTGCTTGCGTTTGTTTGCCATGTTTGCCTCACGGCACCCTCTGATCTACCCTTGTGCCCATCTCCGCCCCCCTGCAGACGTGCCGCTGCGCCGGGCGGTGGCAGGCGCGCGCGTCGGCCTGCTGCCTGGCCGCGGCTTTGTGGTCAACCCGACATTGGCTGAGCAGGCGCGTTTGTGCATTCAGTTGGCCGGCCTGCCAGGCTTGGCAGCAGCCCAGCATGCCGCGAGCAAGCAGCAGCGCCCTGCCCGCCCGCCTGTTTGCCTGCCTGCCTGCCCGCCCGCCCGGAGGCCGACGCGTCTCCAACCAACCAACGGAACGCATTGCCTCTGCAACGCGAATCATCTCTGCTGCAGGAGGAGTCCACCCTTGACCTGATGATTGCCGGCACCAGCGAGGCGGTGCTCATGATTGAGGGCTTCTGCGACTTCCTGACCGAGGAGCAGACGATGGAGGTGGGTGACGCGGCGGCAGCTTGGGGCACGCTGCTGGCGAAATTCACGCTTGCTGTACGCAGGCATGCATGCACGCGCCCTGCCGGGTGCATGCGCTGATGACGACACAGCTCGATGGCATCTGTAGAGCGGGCGAACGCTCGCCCACGCATGATACCACACAGAGTCAGGACGGTATCTGAGGCGTGCCTCTCCTGCAACTGCGTGCGTGCCTGCACCCCCGCTGTTGGCACCTGCTGCCCTGTGCTCCTGACTGCATACATCTGCTGCTGCTGCACACTCGCACCATGCACGACGGGGCAGGGCCGCCGTGGAGGGCGCTCCCCAGCCCCCCCAGCGGTTTGCCACAGGCAGCCCCGCCAGAGCGACGCTCAAGCTCCTACGCCGCCCCGCCGCTGTTCTGGGCGGGATGGAACAAATTGCTGAGGACAGCCCAACCAGTGTCTGCCCCTCTCCCCTCCCTGCTGGCCCCTCTGCGTCTGTCCTGCCGTCACAGCGCTGCACCATGTGACGTCTGGCTTCACGCCGTGGCTCACCGACCCTGGCCGCCTGACCTTCTGTCCCCCCCCCCCGCTTTGACCTGTCCAGGCTGTGCGCTGTGGTCACGACGCAATCAAGCAAATGTGCGTGGCCATCGAGGGCTGGGCGGCGGTGGTTGGCAAGCCCAAGCGAACTGACGACCTCAAGCTGCCGCCTGAAGGCTTGGATGACACCATCCGCAGCCTGGTTGGCAAGCAGGTGTGTGGGCGTGTGTTGGGCTCTAGCCTGTGCTGCTGTGCGCTGTGCTGGCGCGGTTCGTCCAGCAAGAGGGATAGGCAGGGCGGGGGGTGCCTGCAGCGTGCAAGCTGCTGCTGCTTTCTGCGGTCCACCTCGACCGGTCGTCAACCCTGAGCCCCACTTGTGCCCCTCATATCGCCCCTCCCTCCTCCCCTACAGATTGAGGAGGCGTACCGCAGCACCCCCCTTAAGCAGCAGCGCGTCGAGGTGGTTGCGGCGCTGCGCCAGGCGGTGCGTGACGCCCTGGTGGAGCCCTCCGCCTCTGCCCAGCTGGCGGCCCAGCTGGCGGCGGTGCGCGGCGAGGGCGGCGAGCATGCGGCGGTGTCCAGCGCAGAGGAGTCTGATGAGGACCGGCAGCAGGGTGCGGCGGCGGCAGCCGTGGTGGCCGATGTGGCGGCGGGAGCAGCCGCGGCGGGCAGCCCCCGATACGATTACGTCACCGTCCAGATGGCGCTCAAGGTAGGCTGGCGGACACTCTGATGGCCTATCCGCCCTTGCTTGCTTTGAGTGGCTGGGCACGTAACACTTGGCTCCATGCAATGCCTTGTGCTGCTGGTTGCGACCGGACTGCGACGCCGCACCTACTAATCAACACCATGTTGCCCTCCCTTCCCCCCACGCCCCCGCAGCGTGTCGAGTCGGGCATCATGCGGCGCCTGGTGCTGGACGAGGGGTTCCGCGCAGATGGGCGGGGCGTGGGCGAGGTGCGCCCCATCTGGTCACGCGCCAACGTGCTACCCCGCACCCACGGCTCGGTGCTCTTCACGCGTGGCGAGACGCAGGCAAGGGGGGGGGGGGGGGGGGGGGGGATCCGGAGGTGCCGGCTGGTGATGTTTGTTGTTAGCTGCAGAGGGCTACCACGGGGATGGCGGTCCTAAGGTGCTGGTTGCTCCTCTGGTTGCTGTCGCTCCAGCGCTGCGTGCCCTGGTGTGTGGCACCACTGCTGCCACCCCCACTCCCACCTGCCCACTGTTTGACGTCCTGTGTTGCCGCCGCCCCGCATCGCCCCCCGCAGGCGCTGGCGGTGACCACGCTGGGCTGCTCGCGCAGCGCGCAGCGCGTGGACAGCATGTCTGCCGAGATGGGCGAGGGGCAGCGCTTCTACCTGCAGTACTTCTTCCCGCCCTCCTCGGTGGGGGAGGTGGGCCGCGTGGGCGGCCCCGGCCGCCGAGAGGTCGGCCACGGCAACCTGGCAGGTGCGCTGAGTGCTGGCGCTTGGGGGCTTTGGGAGCTGGTTAGCGGGCAGGGAGGAGTTGCCGGGGGGGGGGGGGGGGGGGGTAGCCGTGAAGGCAGTAGCACTGTTGCCTACATGCGCAGCGCCTACATCCCTGCTCTGCCAAGCTCTACACCCCTCGAACGCACCCTCTGCCTCACGCCTGCCTACCCCGAATGGACCACACCCGACCCCGTCGCAGAACGCGCGCTGCTGCCGGTGGTGCCTGGGGAGGACGCCTTCCCCTACACCATCCGCGTGGAAAGCACCATTACCGAAAGCAACGGCAGCTCTTCCATGGCCTCCGTCTGCGGCGGCTGCCTGTCGATGATGGACGCAGGTGGGTGGGTGGGTGGGTGGGAGGGTGGACGGGGCACTGTGTGCTACGCCGCCGCCGCTGCACCTGCCTTCCTGCCCTCCCTTGCCCTGCGTGCTGCTACTGCTATTTGTGCTGCCCGCCTGCCTGCGTGCTTGTCTGCGTGCATGCCTGCATGCCTTTGCCTGCGCTGCCCTGCCCAGCTGGCTTTGCTGCATTGCATGCTTGCCGGCCCACTCCTTGGCGGGGCGTGATGCGGCTCAGGCCGTCCATGTGCGACTCGAATGCAAGTGGGCCCAGAGCAGCCTTCGCTCTCGGGCGGAGGGGGTGGGGTTTTCGTAGGATGGCGGGCGGCCCTGCAAGGCTCGTGCACGCACACCCTGGTTACTCCAGCCACAGTCCCTCCCACCTCTCCACGTCCCCTATTGGCGCTCTATCTCTGCCGCTGCCGGTGCCGCGCTCTGCGCCTGTCGGTGCTCCACCTTTCTGCCCCGCCCCCCTCCCAAGACCACCATGCTCTGGCCCGCTCACCCCAAGCATCTGTGCTCCCTCCCCTCCCTTCCCCTGCCTCCCTTCCTGCCCTCCCCCAGGCGTGCCGCTGAAGCGCATGGTGGCGGGGGTGGCCATGGGCCTCATCCTGGAGGAGGACGGACGCTTTGCGGTGCTCACAGACATCCTGGGGTCGGGTGCGTTCCTGCCTAGGGGAGCTGGCCAGCCTGCTGCATGCAAGCTCTCGTGTAGAGGTTGTGCGGGCACGCCAGCTGCTGTGGTCTGCGGGCTGCGAGCCGTAGGTGCCAAGCGCCCAGAGCTGCGCGCTGCCGGCGGTGAGACCCTGCTGAAACACCCCTCACAATACATCCTTCACACTGGCCCCTTACCCCGCACCCTTGACCCTGCTGCAGAGGACGCTTTGGGCGACATGGACTTCAAGGTGGCGGGGGATGAGGACGGCATCACCGCCTTCCAGATGGACATCAAGGTGAGCGGCGCGCACGCGCATGCGCTGCCTGCCTGTCTGCCCGACATACTGCCTCCCAGTCCACACCCGCTGGGCAGCTGGTCTGAACGCACATGGTGCCCGCGGAGCTTGCGAGCCTGCCGCCACACCCGCCGGTCTCTGCTGGCCCGCGTGATCCACCCACCGTGAGCCGGCCTGAAAAGGGGGGTGTCCCGGCCTGCTCCTGCCTGCCTGCCCGCCTGCCTGCCCATCCCATTCTGTCCCTCCTCCTGTCCCCAAACTGCAGGTGGAAGGCATCACGCTGGAAATCATGCAGAAGGCGCTGCAGGCGGCGGCGGCGGGCCGGCGCCACATCCTGGGGGAGATGCGCAAGTGAGATGGGTGTCGCGTGCTGGAGGGCATTTTGGTTGCCGCGGTCAGTCGCTGGACCTGCGGCGGTTATGGTTGTGCATTTGGGGCCTTTACCTGCAGCCTGCGCAGCGAGTCCGCGCTTTGTCGGCACGCTCAGCACGTGCATGCCCCCCCCCTTTCGCCCCCCCCCCCTCAGGTGCGCCCCCGAGCCGCGCGGCCAGCTGTCGCCGTACGCCCCCCGCATCCGCCAGCTGCAGCTGCCCCTGGACAAGATCGGGGTGGCCATCGGCCCCGGCGGGCGCACCATCAAGCTCATCCAAGAGACGACAGGGGTGGAGGTGCAGGTGCGGTGGGGTGGGCGGTTGGTTGGGTGCCGAGGGGCGCGGCGCCCGTGGGCCCTCCCGCCTCCAACCACCCAGAGAGGGCCCTGTGTGGCGCTGGCTGCACAGCTCGCCCCCGCGCTCGCCCGACGCTTGTGCGCCCCTTTTACGCTTGCCCCCTGCGCTCACTCGCTCGCCTGTACCCCCCCCCCCTCGCTTTCGCCAGATCGACGGCGAGAGCGGCGCGGTCACGCTCAAGGGCGACACCGAGGAGGCGTGCGCGGCAGCGCAGCAGCTCATCGAGTCGACAGTGGCAGACCCAGAGGTTGGCAAGATTTACCGCGGCTGCCGCGTGACGCAGGTCGGTGCCGGACCCCCATGTGCAGGGCCGGAGACGGCGCCCCCAGGGCAGCATGCTTGCCGACCTCCTGCCCCGCCGACATCCCGCACTGCTGACGTGCCGCGCTGGCTCACCTGCGCCACCCACTGCAGGTCATGCCCTTTGGAGCATTTGTGGAGGTGCTGCCCAAGCGGGAGGGCCTGCTGCATGTCTCTGAGTGGGGCGCAGGCCGCGTGCAGGTAGGAGGGAGGGCAGGGCAGAGCAGGGCAGGTGGGAGCACCGGGCCGGTCGGCGCACGCGGCGGTCGGCTGCAGCAGCAGGGTACAAAGGGGTGGGGACCCTTGCTGTGCCGCGCTGCCGTCTCAGCCACGCCTCTTGTGTGTGTGCTGCTCCACCTGCGCTGCAGTCCATCAGCGAGGTGGTCAAGGAGGGCGACAGCGTGGATGTGATGGTCATGGAGCTGCAGGTGGGTGGCAAGCATGGCACGCGGGCCTGCACCCGCCTGCGCCTGCTTGCATGCAGTGCTTGGCTGGACTGCAGCGCAGCGCGCCTGCGGTGCAATGCGCCTGCTTCGCCACCGTCAGCAACGCCGTGCATGCTGCCGCGCCGTGCCACCCCGGCAACCCAAGCAACTCTCCTGCTCCCTGCCGCCGCCGCAGGACGCCGCCAAGTTCAAGCTGTCCCGCAGGGCGGTGCTGGTGGCCGACGGCGTGCTGCCGCCGACGCCTCCCCGTGCGGCGCGAGAGCCCCGCGGCGGCGGCGCCCCCAACGACGAGCCCATGCCTACAGTGGGGCAGGTCTACCGTGGGGCACGCATTAAGCAGGTAAGGGGGCGGCGGGGGCGGGGGCGGGCAATGGGCACATCGACCGCCGTAGGGCTGCCCACCCGCAGCCCGCTGCGTGCAAAAGACTTCTTTGCCCCCTTGGGCAACGTTGCCCGCCGCGAGGGCCTAGTGTCCTGCTGCCCGCTCTCCTTCTCATCGTTGCTGTCCCCCCCGCAATCCCCCGCCTCCCGTCAGGTGCAACCCTTTGGCGCCTTTGTGGAGGTGGCCCCCCGCCGCGAGGGCCTGCTGCGCGTGGGCGACTGGGCGCTGGCCTACACAACCAGCCTGGAGGCAGAGGCCAAGGAGGGGGACCTCATAGATGTGGTGGTCACTGACGTCAGCGCCGACGGCAAGTTCAAGCTGTCACGCAAGGCGCTGCTAGTGTCGGCGCCGTAGTGACGCCGCAGCAGCAGCAGCAGCTGCTGCCGCCGGCGAGGCGGCCATTGAGGCGGCCAGCGACGACGGCAGCGAGGGCAGCAGCAAGGAGAACGAGGCACCCGGGGGCGGCGACGGCGGCAGTGGCAAGAAGAAGCCTCTGCGCATCACGATGCGGTGACCAGGCCCTGCTTGCTCGACCCGTCCCCCCCCCCCCCCCTCTCAGCGCTGCTCTTAGCTGCTTCTGGCTCCCAGCTGCTTTCATGTCCCCTCAATTCTCCGCTGGTGCCCAGCTTCGCTCTGACGCCCTGCCCGCCGCCTTCACTTGCTCTGCTCTGTTGCCAGCTCTCCCCCTCCCCCACTATTCTCTTCCCTATGTGCCATCCTTGTCTCACTTTGGCATTTGTCGCTTCAATCCAGCACCTGCCCCGCTGGAGATCACAACAAGTATCTGTCTGTTAAAAGGGGCATGCGTCACTTCTGTCAGTCGCGCTAGGAAAACACACACAGCGGGCGACGCGGGGCGGGGCTTTGGTCAGGCGGATGGCGAGATCATGATCTCAACCTCAAAGTAGGTTCCCACGGGGTGCACCGCGCCGGGGTAAAAAGTGATGGCAAAGTCCTCGGAGACGCCGGACTCCAGCTGGTACCGCGGCGGGACGGAGGGACTGTCGGAGAAAAAACAGACCAACGAGGGAACAACCGGCTCGCACGACGGGGTGCCTGGAGAGGTGTAGGCAGCCAGCATCGTGGACCCAGATGGCCACAGTATACCTCCCCACTGGCGAACATCATTGACCTGTGCAAGCGTGAGAGTGAGAGGCTGGGGTGAATCTTGGGGTGTGTGTGGGGGGGGTGGGGGGGTGGGCGGGGGGGCCGGGGGGTCGAGCACCGCAGTAGTTTGGAGCACACAAGCCAATGGGCCTGCCAATCCCATTCACCATGCAACCTGACCGCACGCACGCACGCACACATGCACTCTCCTCCCGCCGGGGCTTTCTCACCGGGGCAAACTGCCCCGAGGCGTTGAAGGTGATGATCAGAGGCCGGGAGGCTGGTTGCACACTCAGCCTGCCCACCAAGACACTGTTGCTCTGCCCGTCCGTCCCGCCGCACTCCACACTTGCAGGCGCTTCACACCGCACGGTGACGCCGCGTGAGGGGTCGACGTGATGCTGGCAGTAGCCTTGGTCGTACCTCGGCCAGGTTAGGCTCCACCCTGCAGCAGGGGCTTGCAAGGAGGGGTGAGGCATCCACTACGGTGTACTACGCAAAACACTTCCAACATGCATGGACCACCGATGCAGCAGCAACAGCAGCAGCAACTGCAATGGCAACAGGACCAAGCACCAAGCACAAACCGCAATAACAACGGCAGCGGGGGCGCCGGCAGCAGCAGGCAAGTAGCGGCGACGCAGGCTGACCTCCAACAGGTATCGGAGGCCATGGCGGCGAGGGCGAAGGGGCGGCCGTGGTGGTGGGAAGGGGGGCGACCGTGGTGGCGGCGGCGATGGGCGTGGCGAGGGAGGTGGGGGCGGGGAGGGCGGCGGCCGCGCCACCGTATCCGTTGAAATGATGAACGTCAACTCAAAGTGTGTGCCGGCCGCATGCACGTGCATCGAACTGAAGCGCACCCAGAAGGTGTACGAGGCGGCGGGATCAAGTTGCAGAGTGGGAGGTGCGTTGTGCTTTGACACGCTGCAGTGGCCCTCGTACTGAGGGTCGACGGGCACACCTGGCTTGGGGGGGAACGCGTTGAGCCACGCAATGAAGGGGTCGACCACAGAACAGTCGTCCCCGTCCAAGGGAGACAAGGCGTACATCGAAAACTCACGAGCTTGGCAGGCTGAAATGCTTGGGTGGTCAAAAACAAACATGATCATTTCGGTCTGTCCGTTGTTGGGCGAGAATTGGCCGGATGCGCGAAAGGTGATGCTGAGAGGCGGGAGGTGGGGTGCACATGCAGGGTGCCCTCCAACTGTCCCCAGTTGTTGGTGCTGGCATCCGTGCCGCCGCACAGCACGCTCGCGGCGAGCACCTCCCACCGCAGTCGGACGGCGCCTCCGTCTGTGTTGTTGTTGTTGGTGGCCGCCCTATGCCAGCGCTCGCCTTCCGCCACAAACCGATCCCAAGTGACGTGCCACCCTGCGCATGGCAGTGTGAAAGTCCACATGAGACCAACGGGCCAAGTCGGCTTGCACTCGCATCAATAGCAGGCCTCCCAGCACTCGAGCGCCGTCATGGCTTCAGGGGCACACCTGTCCAAGGGGGCGGCGGAGGGGGTGGCGGCGGGTGCGGGCCAGGCGGCGGAGGGGGTGGCGGGCTTGGCTGTTTGACGGACAGCACGAGCTCAGCCTCAAAAAAGGTGCCAGCTGGGTGTCGGTCGCCGTTCTCAAAGGAGATCAGGAAGCTATAGGAGCTGCCCGGTTCGAGCTGGATTAGCGGCGGTGCACCAAAGGTGTTGCCCTGCATCGCAGCGCAACGGAGCAAGCTTAGTGGCCACCCCCCAAGGTTTGCTGCTAGCTGGCAGCGTGAGGCCACTTTGTGAGGCAACTCCCGAGGATGCACCGTGGGCGGCTCACCTGGTCGTCCCACCACTCGATGGTGGGTTCGCCCAGCAAGCATGCGGCGGACCCGTCGACTTGCATGGCAGCCTTCGCGTACATGCTGTACCGCGGCTCTGACCACTGAATCTGAGCTTGGTCCGGGGTTGTGCTGCTTAGTTCAGCCAGCGCCAGGGTGCCTGCATGGGAGCAGGAGGGTGGGCAGCCGCGGACGTTCACAGTGCTGGATGGCCAGGGACCCAGCGGCAGCTGGTTGTCCAAGCAGACGTGCGCGCTCCACGGCAAGCGTGCCTGAAGCTCGGAAAGTGACGGTGAGGGGAAGCGAGGTCGGATCCACATGCAGCCAGCCGTAAGCGATCAGGTGAACGTTGTCGCCCGCGCCATTTGCGCTGCCGCACGCCGCACTCGCCGGAGCATTTGCCCGCACAAGCAGCGAGGAGTCGGTGACCTGGGGGGGCTGCCATTGGGCATCGTAATCTTCCCATGTGACGCTCCACCCTGCAGCAAGGGGATGCCAGGTGGCAGAGTTGGTGCACCAATTCTGGCTGTGCGGTGTCGGCACAGCACCTCCTCCCAGGCCCCTGCCACACACGCATACGGCAGTAGCGGCAGCAACGCACTGGCTTTCGCTGGTGGAGGTGGTGAGGGCCGCCCAGCTGGGGAGGGGCGCACTGCTGGCGGTGGGGAGGGGCGCACTGCTGGCGGTGGGGAGGGCTGTATAGCCGCTCTTGCCATGGGTGGCTGGGGGCGCGGCGGCGGGGGTGGCGGCGGTGGAGGGCTGGGCTTGGGTCGCGGCGGTGGAGGGCTGGGCTTGGGCCGCGGCGGTGGAGGGCTGGGCTTGGGTCGCGGCGGTGGAGGGCTGGGCGGTGGTGGACGAGGGCGAGGTGGTGGCGCAGGGCTTGGTTTTGGTGGAGGGCTCGGTTGCGGGGGTGGCGGTGGTGGAGGGCTCGGTTGCGGGGGTGGTGGAGATGGGCGTGGGGGCGGAGAAGGGGTAGGCGGCATTGGTGGCGGCGAGGGAGGAAGCACGAGGTCTATGGCTGTGATGCGCAGCCTGCAAGGCAGGGCACAGGGCATCAGCAATGTGGAGCCATGGCATGCCCAGCATACACGCAGGCACAACGCTCACGTTGCGGCACCTCTGTGCCCTTGTTGCCGTGCGGCTGCCACGGTGCTGCGGTTTGCATCGACTGACCTGAACGGCGGGCGCTCAATCACTGCGCTTGTGTACTCGCTAATCAGGCTGCCCAGAACGAAGAGGTACTACCTGCCAGTGCACAGCAAGGAGTGAATTGGGGCAGGCGGTGAGGGCATGAAGGCTGCTGGGCTGCCAGCTGCCCTGGGTCGTTTTTTGCAAGTGGTGGTCCTGGGCAGCCGCGCGGCAGTAACATGGTATCCAAGGAACGGTACTGCACAGCCGCATGGTCATCATGCGAGGGTGCAGCGTGTGCAGGCTGCCCAGCACCGCTCCTCCCAGCGGGCCGTGACACCGGGGGGCAGTCGCAGGCGCTGGTGCGGCAAGACAGCAACCATGCAGGGGAGTGCGCCCAGGGGCAACGGCCGCACATGTTCTGCGTGACTTCCACCGTCAGGTTCACGGCCAGAGTGTTCTGGCCGCACGTGGCACCCGCATCCGTCTGGGTGGCCACACAGCTCCACTGCCCATCGCTGGGGTCTGCCGCCGCCCTCACGCTCAGCCACAGGTCTGCAGCATGCGGGGCGGGGTCCAGGGGTGGGAATGGGGGGGGGAGGGGGGGTTCGGAGCAACGCATCCAGGCCTGCCAGTGGGCCGTCCAGCAAGGTGGGCCTGGTGGAAGGTGTTGCACTGGCAAAAAGGGCCTGTCTAACAACCAGCTGCTCCGTATGCCTCCGGTGGCACTGTGCAACCACTCGCCTGCCGAGTAGTCGCACGTGTCCACAGTGATCTGGCCGTGTGCACCCCCGCTCCACCAGCTGCGTAGCGGCAGGAATGGCAGCAACAGCTGCAGCGAATCAGCCCTGGCGCAGGTAGTGCTGCGTGGCACCGACACTCGTGGCAGCGGCTGGGAGCGGCAGCAGCTTCGGGAGCAGAGGCTGCGGCAGCAGCAGCAGCAGCAGCAGCAGCAGCAGCGTGCCCCAGCCTATAGGCGCCCCAGCAGTGGCGGGCCGCCCACCGAAAGACGAGCGTGGGCAGCACATCGTTCTGAACTTGGTACGGCGAACAGCCCGCTGGCACATCCCTGTCCGAAAAGTACAGCTGTGGAGGGACATGGCAGTGGAGGGACCCACCCGCTAGATCAGCAAGGCAGGTTCAGCAGGGCGATCAGCTGGCAGTCACGCTGGCAGCCAAGCCGCGCCTCAAGCTGGGCGGCTGCTTGAGGGCGCTCGGCAAGCAGGTGCAGCGACGGGGGCGGCACCACAGCAGGGGAAATATGGCGCGGCCCCTCAGAGGCGCTAGGTGCTCGCTCACCGCGCTCTCCTCGCTGAGAAACGGGAAGGGATAGCCTTGGATTACCACAGGGTTAGTCATGCTGCCCGGCTGGGGCGGCGGCGAGGGTGGCGAGGGCGGCCAGGGCGGCGGGCTGTGGCATAAGTGCGAGGCGGGGAGGGGGGGGGGGGGCACCTGTCGGCGAGGGAGGCGGCCATGTGATGGCACATACGCATGGCAACACCACAGCCACTTGCTCGCCTTGCAACGCCAACACCAAAGCAGGCGGGGTGGGTGTTGGCGCGCTGCTGTGCGTACGCCGCCATAGCTATTGGGATGCGCTCAGGCTTGAGGCCGCAGTTGTGGCCCAGCCCAAACGTGGCAGACTGCGGTGATGCAGGGGCAAGGGCAAACTTGCAGGGTTGCTGCCGCAAAGCAAGGCTACAGAAAAGCAAGGGAGGACCAACAGAACCGTGAAGATATGTGCAGGAGGGCCCAGCGCGGGGAACCGGTCTATTGCTCTGCTGCGCGCATGCGACACGCCCGCAGCTGGACTCGGTGGCCGTTGCCATGGCAAGCCCGTGGACACAGCGCAGCGCAGCGCAGCGCAGCACAATAGCTGCTTACTTGGTGGGAAAAGTCGGCCATGCCGTCTGCCATGTGGCAGTAGCTGCACAGGCAATCGGGAGGGGGGTGCATGTTGGGTGGGTGGGTGGGTGGGTGGGTGGCCGAGCACCTCGTGACCAGAGCATGCCAAGACACGCAGCACTCCCTCTTGAGACCACAGCGCTCACCTCATGATGGTGCCCTCCCCCTTGTCAGCAGTGTTGAAGAAGGGCGAGGGAGCGTCGGGGGTGCAGGCAGGCAGGCCCGCGGCCGCCGCGCAGCCAGCTACGCAGCTGTCCACAGGCTCTGCCACGCCACCCAGCCCGCAGCTGTTGTGCGTGTGGGGGGCATTGAAGTTGTGTCCAAGCTCATGCATCCTGCAAGCGGGACAGAGGCGGTGTTCGTGCATTTGTGTGTGTGTGTGTGTGTGCAGCATGGCTGTCGCTGCAGCCGTAACCGGCAAGCGTGCGCCGCAGAGACGCATGCCGACCGGCATGGCGGCTGGCCATGCCCACAGAGGCTGATGCACAGACAGTGTGCACAGACTGCACTCACACGACAGTGGCGTCCCACACGAAGGCCGCAGGGTTGGCTGCCTGGTCCTCGTTCCAAGCAAAGTTCCCGCGCAGCATGCCTGTGCAGGGAGGAGCGCGCTGTTCACGAGTGCGCTGTATTTTGGCGGTGCAGCACGGGCGGAACCAGGTGCCCTAGCAGGCACGGCCAGCTGCCGGCTTCGAACTGTGCCATGGCACAGTTGTGCCATGCCGTGCATGCGCATGGCGTCTGACGAAAATGCGGCCAGCAGCACAGATTATGCAGAAGTAATCAAGCGACGTCTCCTTGCCTGCAAAAGCGTACGAGGAGCCGCCGTTGCGGTTGTCGTGCCAGCCACAAAGGGAGTTGGTTCCCGAATAGGCAAGGCCGCCAGATTCCTTGGCTGACAAGAGCATCACAGTTGTACGTGGCACCTCCTGCTTTACGTGGGTGCGGCACGGGGTTGGGTGGTGGATGGGGAGTGTGGATGTGTGTGGGGGTGGGGTGCGGGGATGGTGTGTGCGTGTGTACGTAGCAGCGCAACAACGGGCACAGAACAGACCACCGACAAGCAGGGCGGCCCAGGCAAGCCAGGCGCACCCGCAGGGCCGCCGAGTATGCCCAGCGGTTCTTCATAGCAGTCAGAAGGGCGGTGGAGGTTGCGGCCGACTTGTACGGGTCTGTCGAAGGGTCTGTGAAGATCTCAAGGCGGCCTGCACACAGGGGGCGGCAGGGGCCGGGATGTCTGCCGGCGGCGGCGGCGGCAGCGGCGGCAGAAACGGCGGCGGCGGCGGCGGCGGCGGCAGTTTGGTCCCGCTTGTGTACCCACCCAGCCGGATGTCCACCCCAACTCTCGAGAATAAACCAGGTCCGCATCTGAGGGGGAACCAGAAGGGAGTTCAGCTGATTGCATTAGGTGCAATGTGTATGGAGGCAGGCACACGGCCGACGGCAGCGCAGCACAACAAGGCACAACATCGGCAGCACCACGAGGCATGCACCCGCGGCCCAGCAGGCAGGCTCGCCACGTCGCAGCGCTGCGCGTGAAAGTTCATTGACAAGCACTCACAGCCCAGCAGGTCCCCAATGTAGTCTATCACAGCAGTTTTGTCATAAAACATCTGTGAAGAGCGGGGTGTGGTGTGTGTGTGTGGGGTGGGGTGGTGTGTGTGTGGGGGGGGGGGGGTGTGGGGGGGGGGGACTGCTTTTGCACATGCGCATGTGCTGCTGTCCGTGCACCCCAACCGTACACAACGTTTCCTGGCTCTAGCCTCAACCGAGCCTGGACCGCAGCTGGGCATGCACTCCTTCTTAGATTCAAACCACCGCGGCAGGCTAGACATCTGCAGCAGATGCGTGGCAGGGCCCTCACCTGGTACAGCGTGTAGTCTGCATCAACGGCCACCGTGGCGACTATCGTCTGGTCAGCCACAAACTGCGGCAGGCAGGCAAGCAGGGTGGGGTCGGCGGGTGCATTGGGTCATGCAAGCTGCGACGTAGAATCCAGCCAGGTGTGGCTCTACACATCTCGTTCGCAGCTGCACCACGCAGGGGAGTGCAAGGGGGTGGTGTGTTTGCGGCGCATGTAAAAGGGAGGATGGTGCAAGGCGGTCACAAGCGGCTGCCTTGCACATGCTGTGCGCGAGGGAAATTTCCCCCCTCGGAAGGCGCAGGCAATGCTGTGACAAGGGGATGCACGCGAGGCATTTGGGGTCGAAGCATATGTGGCAGAGGCATCTCGCCCAGCTGGGCACAGCGGGCGTCAAACCCCACTGCCCACCTGCCCACCTGCTGCAGCCGACGCCCTGGCTGGGTGGCGTTGGCTGCTGCTGCTTCGCAATGACCAGCGCTCGCCAGCGTGCGCCGCACACCTGGCGCCGCCTCTGCAGGCGGCCACAGGCTGGCTGGGTCGCCGCAGGCGTAAGGGTTGCCAGCAAACCCTGCAGCTGCAGCAGCTGCCTCTGCTTTGGCAACCTTGTGCGATTGCAGGCGGCCGCTGCCACGCCCCCTGCCCAGCCCATGGGCCCTGCTCCCCCGTATCGACAGGCCGCGAACACGCCCATCCTCCTGCACTGCCAGCAGCACTTGCGACTGGGGCTCTCCGGCCACTTTTCCGCGGAAGTAGGCAGTTGAGGGAGGGGCCTGCATCGACAGAGTGCAAGGCGGAGGGCACCCGCATGTTTCCAGCGTTGTGGAGCGGCCGGAGGCAGGCAGGCGACGGGTTGCGCCTCACCGCGTGCCGCGAGCAGACTGCATGCAGCTTGTGTGCTTGCCCGTCCGCCTCTCTTGCTACGCCCAAACCCAGCCATGCGCTGCCTGCAGCCCTGCCCCCACACCTGTACGTGCTTGCCGCCGCCTGGGCCGTGAATGACGATCTGCGCATCTGGCTTCCACACGTCAATGCGCTGAAGCTCCAGTGCAACTGCCTCTGAATCACCCTCCAGCTGCAGTGCTGTCACCTGTAGCCGACCTCCTGGGCCCACTCTCCGTGCCGCCGCGCCAAAGTCGGCAGTTGTGGCCTGTACGCGGGTGGCCGATGCTGCGGCCGGAGGAGGGGCGGCGACGGCAGCCAAGATCAGCACGAGGAGCGCCGCTGTCGCGCGAGGCATCCAGTTTTTGCCCCTTCTCCTCGGCGCACGGGTGTTTGATTCGGGGGGCTTGTCTGTTCGCGGCGGACAGGCAAAGTGCGGGTGGACGCGGCAGCTGGTGTTCTGCACGCTTTGCTTACAGTGCCGAGCTTTCAGCAAAGTGAGCATGTCACAATCAAAGGGGGAGCGACCTGTGGCGGGAGGCCGGATCGCGTGATGCCGCGGCCTTGGGTGACGTGCCCCCAGATTCGACCGCTTTCGTGCGACAGAAGAAATTATAGACAGAAAAATCGACACGGTCCTGAACGGCCCAATTTGCTCAGCCACTGGGTGCCAGCGGCACCGCCACCGGCAGCGGCGGTGCCACCGGCAGCGGCGGTGCCACCGGCAGCGGCGGTGCCAGTGGCTCGGCAAGTGAGCTGGACGCTGCGCAGCGGCCTTTTCCACGTCAAGCGACATACCTAGGGGGCCATTGGGGTGCTGGCGTAGGTGCTGTGGGGTGCTGGGCCAGGCTCGACACGCCCACAGGCAGGTGGCGGACAGGCGTCGCCGACGCGGCTGCCTTTCCGCCCATCCTCACTTGCAGGATGGCCGGCCAGCTGCAGCCGCGCTGTAGCAGTGCCGCCAAATGCAAAAGCGCCACACCTGCAACTTGCACAGCCGCCTGCATATGTGCGCATCTAGCAGCCTACACATACTGCGCATCACAGTGCGGTGATTACATGACGAGGCTTCAAGGCCCTGCTTGCTTGCTGCTGGTGTCTCCCTCTACTGCTTCCGGCCCTCCCTCGAGCTCAGCTCCCCTCAGCTGCCCTCTCCAGCACTGGTGCCAGGTCCCTCTCCCGCGCTGTCCTCTTCCTTCAAATTGCTCCGCTCGCTTGCCAGCTCTTCCACTCCCCCACTGTTCCTTCCCCCGTGTGTACCATTCTTGTCTCGCATCAGCAACTGACATTTCATTCCGGCGCGCCCGCCGGAGGAGCACAAACAAAAATCCGTTGAAGGTGCATGGGTCAGTTCTGTGATCGCATTTGAACAACACTAGAATCGCTCGGAATGGCGAGGGCCTCTTGGGAACGTCAAGTAGAAAGAAAGAACAGGGCAAGTGAGGGTACAAGGGGCGGTCGATTGGGACGCGCTGCGCAGTGAGGGATCCCGGAGGAGCGGGCATATGTTAAGGGTGGGGAACCATGGGTCAGTACAAAAAGCAGGCGTGGGGGCATGCAGCTGCTACAAGGGGAGAGGGTAAGAGAAGGCGCTTTGGTGCTGCCGGACATCGTGGGGGTGCTGCAGCTGCTGCAATTGTGGTACTGGCTGCAGCCCGCCTGCCTGTCAACACTGCTCGGCCTCTGTGCGCCGCCGGGGGCTGGCTCTCTTCGGGCCTGTTCACTGTGCTTCGGGCTGCTGGCCAAGCCGTGGGCTGCTATATGTGCGCCCAGCGGGTGGCTTTTGCGGAGGTGCCAGCATTCTGCCTCGATGCTGCGCTGGCAGCTGCTGCTCACTGTGCTGGCTGCTGCTCAGCAGGGCGAGGGCTGCGGCTAGTGCGCCGGGGGCTGGCCGTCGGTGGGGTCGACAGACACCCGCAGCTGCGTGGCCTTGGTGACAATGCCGCCGCGTGCACCCACCTGCGCGTGTGCATGGGGATGGTGAGGCGCAGGGGGGGCAGGCAAGTGAGAGCTGGAAGAGTGGGGGTAGCAGCTGTGTGAGGTGAGGGCGAGTTGCGCAACATGGGCAATGCGACCTTGAAGCACACACACCCCACCCCCTGCGCACCTCCAAGCTGCCGCCCATGATGTCAGCGTAGCCAGCGGGCAGCGGGCGCTCCTCGGCGGGCGACAGCCACAGGCGCAGCAGGTGGCGCTGCTTGGAGGGATCCTGTGGTAGGTGGTCGAGGGACGGGAAGACAGCAGGCGAGGGTCGGGGGCAGGTGGGAGAGGTGCAGAAGGGCGCGGGGCAGCCACGGGCGGCAAGGGGACGAGCCAGGGGCAGCATGCATGAAGGGCCGCAGAGCCGGCCGCACACGACGGGCCTGCGCCTTTTCTCCTCTCCCTGCGCTTTCACCCACCCACCCACCCCACCCCACCCACCCACCCACCCGCACATGCACCTCTCTGCACATCTGGCCCCCACCCCCACCCCACCCCCACCCCACCCTGTGCCCACCTGCAGGTCGTCCCGGAAGCCCTCCCGCGAGTGCAGGCAGGTGTGGTTGGACAGCAGCTGGATCTCCCCCGGCCGCAGGTTCCAGTCCAGCCGCAGCTCGTCGCTCCACGCCACCTCCTCAAACACCTTGATGGCCTGCACGGCGGTGGTGAATCGATGGTCGGCGAAACCGGTCGGGAAGTCGGCGCCAACGTGGTTGTGGGTTTTGCAACAGGCACAGGTGCGCAGGCACACGACTGCGCACGCCTAACACTTCCTCGCCCCTGCCGGCCCGTGGCCCACCCCACCACCCCACCCACCTCCAGGTGCGCGGGCGTCAGGCGCGGCACCTCCTTGTGGCGCTGGGAGAGAATGTAGTAGTTAGAGCTGAAGTTGACGGACAGCAGGCTGCAGGGCAGAAGGCAGGGGGAGCATGAAGAGGGAGGTGAGGGCAGAAGGCTGCAGGCTCGCTTGGCGCATCGGAGCCTGCCCTCCTGTGCATCGCCGTGGTGAGCTGCAGGAACCGGCCATGCGCAACCGGCTAGATTGATGCTCACCCTTCATAAAAGTTGAAGACAGGGATCTCAAAGAAGGGGGCTTTGCCGGGAGGCACCTCGCCCTGCGCAGCCGATGGGCGGACAGCAGCAGGGCGTGTGAGCGGAGTGGCAGCATTGCAAATGCAGCAAGTCCCAGCCACTACAGGCGGCGGCGGCGGCGGCCGACGGCAGCAGCAGCAGCAGCAGCAGCAGCAGCGGAAGGGGGATGTCTGAGAGCAGCTCTTTGTGCCTTCGGGCACCCATCTGTAAAGAGAGAATCAACAGCAGCGGCGGAGGCGGCGGCAGCAGCTGCGCCAAGCTGCCGATACAGGGACGCTGGCAGGGACGAGCGTACGTCGGGAGCACTCCACCCCACCGCTCCCCCATCCACCTTGCGGTCAAAATACCAGGGCCCCGCCAGCACGCCGATCAGGTCGGGGCGGCGCCGCAGGATCTCATTGTACACGCTGCAAACCAAGAGGGCATGGCGGGTGGGTGGGTGGCCGTCATGAGCCAGGGGTTCCATCCACCACACGAAACCGCCCCACGCTGCCCATCCACCATCCACCAACCCATCGATAATGCACACACCCCATCGATAATGCACACAACCCTCCCCTCCCCACACCCCAGCCTTACCTTGTTGAGGAGCTCCAGTGGGAGGCGCCGCCGTGTGCCGCGGGCGCCAGGCACAGCTGCAGAGCGGGGAATGGGGGTGGCGTTGCATGCGGGGCGCGGGCAGAACGACGGAACGTGGCGGCGACATGTGAGTGGGGGCCCTGCTCAGCCGGGGCGCCTTCAGCACAGCACCCTGCCATGCTACCGTTGCCGTCTGCCTTCCAAAGGCCAGGTGCCAACGCTGCGATTGCGGGCAGGCAGGGCCGTCTCAACCCCGCCACCACCACCCCTCGTCCAGCCGTGCGCCCACCCACCCACCCACCCACCCACCAGTGTCACTACGTCGGCAGGGCCGTCGTTGTGGATGGGCTGGGGCGCGTTGGTGGCGTACAGGCGCGTCTCGGGCTTGTTGGGGTCCTGGCCAATGTCCTGCAAGCAAGGGCGAGTGGGTTCATGGGGAAAGGATGGGTTGGACGGGTGGGTGGGTGGGTGCACACGTGGGCGGGCAGGCACAGCCCGTGGAGAGCTGCGGTTCCATGCATGCACGAGCGCTGGCTTGCCCACCTTGATGTGCCCCACCAGGTGGCCGGCAGCGTTGTTAGAGCGGGCGTTGCCCCAGTACAGGCCCATGCCCCTGCAGGGTGCAGTGGAGGGAGTGTGAGCGACAGCGGCAGAGGTAGGCATGGAAGGAGCGGCCGTTGGCCATGCCCCCACCAGTGCAGGCATCTGCCCTTGCAGGAGGGGGTGTCAGGGATGGGGACCAGGACCAGGGCAGCATGCCGGTGCACCTGTGTACCCACACCCGCCCGCTCTCCTGCTCCCCTTCTGCCAAGCCTTGACGAGCCCCCCCCCCGCCTCACCAGTAGGCAAGCACCGACTGTGCGCGGGTCCAGCGCTCAACAGGCACGCCTGCAGGCGCATACGTACATAGCTGTGAGGCAGCGACGGCGCGTGACGCGGGGACTTGCAGGCAGCGACAGACGCACGCAAGCAGCACATGTGCGGGGCAGCAGCGCGCGTGCGCACCCGACAGCAGCTGGAAGCCTCGGCCGTGCGTGACCTCCCGCAGCAGGGCCCGCAGCTTGGGGCCCAGCGTGGGCAGCGGGAAGTCGGCGGCGGTGACATCCTGCACGACAGAGGGGCGATAGGGGGGGGGGCACTATGAAATGTTTGGCTGGGGGACCCGAACATCAGGGTGGGGTGCGGCGCCGCCCTCCCTGAGTATCCAAAACACTTCAGCATGCCCTTAAATCGCTTTTTCGCGCCCCGGGTGCGCCGGGCGGGCCCAGACAAGCGATGGGCATACATGTCTGGCCGGCCAGCGGGAGGCGCCTGGCGGCCCGCTGGGCCTCTGCATCATTTGCTGGTACTGTTTGGGAGTTTGAGAGAGCCGTGGGAGAGCAGGCGGAGTGCTGAAAGCAGCCCTGGGCCTCGCTGGAAAGTTTTTGCGTGCGCGCTCAGCGCAACCTGCATCGCGCTGTCTCGGACAACACTAGACCGTGTTGAAGCATCCTGCACTAGAGCTGGACTTTCAGGGAAGGCCCTTAGTCGTGCAGCGAGTCAGAGCCTCTACCGAGCTCGCTGGTTCGCACGCCCCCGCGCCAACCCGAACGCCCAGAGCTGCGCTAGGGTGCCGTCAGTGCCAATCCAGGTCGGCGCCACGCGGCGTGCTCTGTGACAGCCGGCCGCACGCAAAAACCTCCCGCGCGCGAGCCCGGCTCGCGGGCCCCGCGGCGGCCCTTGGTTTGGGGCGGCGCCTGGCTTAAACCCATGCGGTGTGCCTTGCAAGCGGTAGTGCTGGCTCAGCGGGGCGCCGGGCGCGCCCCACTGACCGGCCAGACATGCGATGCGCGCGTGGGCCAGCCTCCCGGCCCGCCCCCGCCCTGAAAAGTCGTGTTTGAGGGTGCCAGGCCAGAATTCGATGACGCAGAGGCGCCCCGACGCGCCCACCCCCCGAAGTTGGGTCCCCCAGCCAAACATTTCATAGTGGGGTGGGGGTGGGGTGGGGGGCCGGGGGGGGCGGGGGGGCAGGGCAGCGGTCGGGCAAACGCGTGCGTGGGGTGATGGCGCGTGCTTGCTGCAGGTGCATTCATTCATTCCCTCGACACGCCTCGACCATGCCGCCAAGCAGTGCGGTGGCCCGCCCCCAGCCCCGCCCAGCCAGCCACCCACCCACCTGGATGTCCTTGCCGGTGGCCTCAGCAGCAGCCACCGCAGCCTCGAGCTCCTGCACCAGTCAGACCGGCAAAGGTCAGGTTAGCACACGGCCGGGTGGCAGAAGGGAAACCCCTCACACACAGCAGTTGATGCAACTGATCACAAGCTCCCGTGCCTGCCACCACTGCCGCTCACGGTTCCCTTTGCAGCACCCACCAAGCCAGGTGCTGGGGAGGGCAGCCAGCAACCTGACGGGCAACCGCGGGAGGTGGGGTGCTGGACATGCTGAACATGGTATTATCATCACCCACCAGCACGTCCTCGGCGCTCAGCTGGTACACCCACTCCCTCTGCCGCTTGCGCATGTCGGCGGCGGTCCATGCCGATGGGTGCACGACCGGCTTGCCCACCCTAGAGGAAGGAGGGATGTGAAGCGAGCATCAGGTAGGATAGACGGGAGAGCACGACGGGAGGGGTGCTGGTGCAGCCCTGCCGGCGCGGGCATTTGCCGGCACCGCCCGCCGGCACCTGCGCCGCCGCCGTCCAGGCGCCGCCCAGAGGCGGTTGCTGCTCCGGCATCTCAGGGCATGTCCCTGGAGCTTCCCACGCCGTCTCGCAACTCACTCCTGGGGCGGCAACGTTTCGCCTGCAGGCATCGCGAACCGGCGCGGGGCGGGAAGGAGGTGGAGGGTGGTTGCAAGCGTCAGGCGCAGCGCGAACGGAAACTGAGTTGAAACAGCAAGGCCTTTTGGGCCATTTGTCCAGCTGGCGGCGGCGCCCGAGGCAAGAAGTGCAGGCAGAAGTGCCTGCAGCTGTGCCGCACTCTCGGCGCGTTGAAGACAACTGCATGTCCCTCTGTGCCAATTCAACGTCGCTGCGAGGGCTATCTCTCTGCCAGGCTGGAGCACAACGACCCCTTCGCTCGCGTCCGCCCTCTTCACCTCCCTCGGCAACAATGGCGGTTACTAGCGTTGTGGGCACCATGACCACGCCGGCGCAACGCGCGGCTCAGCCAGCGAGCGCGCCAACCTGGTGGGCAGCGCGCCCGCAAGCGCAAGCGCACCCCGCTGGCGCTGGCGCCGAGGCGGCCCCCATCGCCGCCGCCAAGCCCTGGCCAGCACCCGTCTCCCTGCTCGCCGGCCGGCTGCAAGCCCTGTGCTCTGCCGCTCTGCCGGCGCTGCGAGCGCCACTGCAGCGGCAGCGCTCAGGCTCCGCCTGGAGCCGCGCAGCCGCACAAGCTCTGGCGCTGGACAGCACGGCGGAGGCGCAGGACGTGTTTTCTGCCCTCGTGCTGTGCGAGGCGATCTACCGCTGCCAGGACTTTGGCCCGGACATGGTGAGGGCCAGAGCAGGGGCGGGGTGGGGAGCAGGAAGGCTGCCGGCTGGGCGCGAGCAGTTGCGTCGCACAACCGACACATGGCGGAGGGGGCGTGCTAGCAAATGGGGGGTCCGATACCCTGCCTCCCCCACCCCGCTACCCCGCTTAGGGTGAGCTCGCGGTCTCCAAGCTGCAAAAGCAGGTGCCCGGCGCGCCGCGGCTGCGTGCCGTGCAGTGGAGCCCTCCCAATCAGGAGCAGCAGTGAGTGTGGGGGGGGGAGGGATGGCGGGCAACGCGGTCCTGGAATGGCCGCCAAGTGCGGCACCTGCGCCTGCATCGCCTCTGGCACGCCAGCATGCGCCTGCACCGGTACTGGCGTGCAGCCCCCTCAACCGGCGCCGAGCTTGTTCTCGCCTTTGTCCACTGTCTCACGCCACCTTCGTGCCGCCCAACCCACCCACCCACCCACCCACCCACCCAACCCACACCTGCAGGTATGTGGTGGCAGAGACTGCTGACGCCCTGGTGGTGGCCTTCCTCGGCACAAAGCGCCCCGCAGGTGTGTTCTCAAGTGCACGCTGAGGGAGGACGGGCGCAGAGGGATGGGCTTCGGCTGCGGCGCTGCATCGCCAGGCCCAACCCACCCTCACAACATATGGATGCCAACACCACAGTCTCCTCCCCCACCCCGCCTCCCCCCTCCCCCATCAGACCACCTGGTCAACCTCCGCCTGCGCCACACACCCCTCAAGACCTCCGCCGCCGCCTCCTACCCCTCCACCGCCGCCGCCGCCACCCTGGCATCCTTTGATGCCGCCGACGCCGCCCGCTCCGGCGCCGCCCCCGCTGCCCACTCTGGATACCTGCGCCGCGCCGCCGCCGTGCCCGCTGAGCAGCTCTATGCTCTTGCGCGCGTGCAGGGCAAGCGTCTGGTGCTGGCAGGTGGGGCTGGGTTGGGGGCAGGGGTCTTTGGGGTTGGTTGGGTTGGGGGGAGGGGTCTGTGGAATCAGGCAGGGCAGCAGGGGCCGCGGGGTTCTCCCCTTCCGGGCGCCTGCATCCGACTCGGAAAGCTCTTCCCCACCCAATGCAGGCCACTCCCTGGGCGGCGCTGTGGCCACGCTGTGCGCGCTGCGCCTGCTGGACGCGCTGCCCACCGAGGCGCACGCTGCGGTCTCCGCTGTCGCCTTTGCCGCGCCGCCCGTGGGCAACGCGGCCCTGGCAGAGGCTGCTGCTGCTGCAGGTGAGGGCCCCCAGCGGGCACAGCGTGGCGCACCGACTCCTACTTCACAGAGAGCACTGGTCTAAAGGCAGCGCTGCTTCCCAGCCGAAGCACCGCGCCGTCTCGGACCAGATTGTCTGATGCACTCGTTTCGCCTGCCTTGCCCCCGCTGCACAGGGTGGTCGCGTCGCGTCACCAACTACCTCTTGCCTGAGGACTGGGTGCCCGGCCTGCTGGGCCTGTTTGCACGCCAGGCAGGCGGCGGCGGCGGCAGCGGCGCTGGTGCTGGCAGCAGCAGCACCACCACCACCAGTGGCGTCGACGTTGATGAGAGCGAGCCCAGCGCTGGCCCCGCCCACGAGTGCGTTTGTTGTCGCCACGCGGGAGCAGCAGCGGCGGCGGCAGCAGCAGTCGAGGGAGCGCCAGCGGCTGCTGCGGCCTGATGCGCTGCTGGGCTGGATGGTGGCTGCGGTGGTCACGATGGTAAGAAGGGCAGCGGGCCAAGGGTGCGGTGCCCCGCTTGCCCTGCAATGCTTCCGCCACCCTGCTCGGTGTGCCTGCTGCTTGGACTGACAGTTGCGTGCCCCAACCACCCAGCCTTCTGCCCCCCCTACTGGCCTGTCTCATCCAGTGCGCTTCCACCCCACCCCCTGCAGACCTCCAGCATGCTGGGCGGCGCCAGCACCCGCATCCTGAGCGCCTTGTCCGCGCTGCCGCGCCGCCTCCCCCTGCCCGGCCTGGTGCCCATCGGCCGGCAGGTCAGCCTGCCGCGCCTGGCGGCCGCACCCACCGGCACCGCCGGCCAGCAGGCCAACCCGGCTGCAACCTCCGGCCACAACAGGCATCACCGCCAGCGGCGGCGGGCGCACACCACTACCTCTGGCGCGCCAGCGCAGCACGACCCCCTGGCTCCCACGTCTGTGTCTGGCCGCCTGGCCAACCACCGCATGATTGCCTACCGCCTGCGCATCTGCTCGCTCGTGGCCGCCGCCACCGCCGGCGTGGCGACTGCCACCGCCTGAACGAACCCCAACGTGCCCGAACACAGCACACCGCACTTGATCCTTGCGCACACCTAATCCTCACCCCACTGGATTCCGGCAACCTGGTTGCACCTTGTTCAGCAATCAGAATTCCCCTTCGAAATCCCCTGATTCCGTGCACGTGCTGCACCAGTCAGGCGGCTGATTTCCCGCCTGCGCCGCCTCTCCCTCGCCGCGACGCCTGTCCATCACCGGCCATCACTGCCTCCATGCCGTTCTGCCGCCACCACCATTTGCGCTGTGCAGCGCTGAACCTGTATCATACTTCTTTCGGGATGTACTGATGTCCAGAGCGATCCAGTGACTCTGGCCTCCCCTGTCAAAGCAACCTGATGGGCAGGGAGCTTGGGAGAGCGCAGTGTGGAAGGGGGGCCATCGGACAGGAGAGCGGGCGGGCACTGCCGCGCATCAACACAGGCCTGCACTTGTGCTCGGCGCCCTGGTTGCGCCTGAGCCAGCCCCCTCGTCTTCATGTATGGCCAAGCAGCCAAGGCAGCCCAGACACTCAGTCGTTCCATGCACCCCTTGAGAGGCTAGGCAGCAGCGCATCACCGCGGCGGGGTGAGCGGGCGGGGTGAGCGGAAGCCGCAGGCACAGCGGCGGCGCATTGGTAGCTGCCTAGTCTGAAGCGGCTTGTGAGCCTCGGTTCTCCCTCCCTTCCATCCCCCCAAGTTCCTCCAGGCTATGCAGTCGGCAGGTCGAATTACAGCCAAGGTTGTCGGCGGCGGTGCCACCGCCCCCTTGCAACGCGCCCTTGGCTCAGCATGCTCACTCGTGCCATCTGAGAGCGCGCCCAGCGACTCTTCACGACCCGCTGCGCCCCCGCCCGCGCCTGCAGGTGCACTCCGCCTCTGGCTTCCGCACGAGCGCCACCGCCGGCGAAGCGCCGCCGCCGCTGGGTGCGCCAGTCTACACACTGCTGGAGATACCAGGGCATGGCAGGTGCGGCCCTGCAGCGGCGGAAGCCAGGCAGGGGGCTGTGCATGTGTGGAGAGCCATCTGAGCACGCGAGCAGGGCAGAGCAAACGTGCTGCACTGATGGTTGGCTCGCTGCCCCACCGTCCCGGCTGTGCATTTCCGCCGCTCTGGCTGGCAGGCTGTGCACCGAGCCTCGGCCCGCGGGAGCAGCACCTGATGACCCCACGTTTTGGGAGCAGGTTTGCGGGGGTGCGGCGGGGGGTGGACGGGAGACCAGCGCCAGCGCCAGCGCAGCACCGCGTTGCCTCCCAGGCCTCCTGTGAAGACGCTCTGCCGTTTACCGTTTGGAACAGGCCCACCCGTGGGGGCGAGCTTCACTTGCCAACGTGCAACGCGTGCCTCCCAGCCCCAGCCCCCTGCCTCTGCTCGCCGCCCTCCCACGCCCGCCCCTCCTCTCAGGAGCTGACGTTTGAGGTGGGGCCAAGCCCAGAGGAGAGCCCCAAGCTGCAGGCGGCGCTGTACGCGGTGACGCCCGATGACACCGACACCGACAGCTTTCTGTGTGGAGGCAGGTGGGCGTCACGATGTATCGCGTAACCTACTCTTTGCGCTTTTGAATGTTGCATCATCATTTTTCTTTCAGGTAGTCCCTCAGAATTGTGTGGGTGCAGGTGCGTGGCGGTGCAGGAGCAGCACCAAGCCTTATGCACCACATGCAGGCAGGGACGCCTCCTCCTGTACCGATGGCAACGCATCCCCCCCCCCCCGGTACTCACAGTGCACATGCCCCCACCCTTCCACCCCTGCGCAGCATGTCCCTGGCCCATCTGGGCGATGTTGGCGAGCAGCACAACGTGCGCGTGCCGATGGTCACCGCTGCAGGTGGGCAGACTGGTGGCAGTGTGGCGACACCTGGTGGGCAGATGACTGCACGAGTGTGCATTGCTGCCTGGTGCCATCCCAGTCCCTCCGTCCAGCCCCTTTTGAACCTGCACCCCGCGCCTGTCAGCAGGCACCCACCTGGCAGACCTCTCCCTCCCCATGTCCCACACCCCTAGCCATCCGTAGTCGCCCCTTCTGAAGCCGCCGCCGCCGCGCGTGCGGGCCCCACCCCCAACTGCAGGCACCCACCTGGCCGACCTCTCCCTCTACCTGTTCCAGTGCCACCCCTTCCCATCCCCAGCCACTCCTTTCTCCATGCCTGCAGGCGCCCACCTGGCCGACCTCTCCCTCGACCTGCGCTACTTCCACTCGCGCAGCGCCGGTGAGCACACGACACGCCCACACGCAGTATGCTGTTTCCTATTTGATGTGCGTGGTGCCCGCTGTTGTCCCGCCATCAAAAGGGTCCTCTGCCGTGCTGCCACGGTGGGGCCCCATCCCTGGATCGGCGGGGGCTGCCGAGGGGAGCAGCAGCGGCAGCGATGCGAGGGGGTGGGGCTGGCCGAAGGTGAGGGCAGGTGCAGGTGGGCAATCCACCTGGCGGGCCCCCCGTTTGGAGCCTGGGCCAGCCTGCTTTCTCTGCCAGTCTTTGAAGAACTACCCTTGTTCATTGTCCCCTTGCACCCCTGTGCCACCCGAGCCCCTTGCGCGATGTCGCGCGTTGGCCCCTGCAGGCCGGCAGCGCGACGAGCATGGGCGAGAGTACATTGATGCGGAGCTTGCTCAGGCGGGGCCCACGCAGGCACGTGGTTTGCATCACAGGCAGCCGTCGCTGTGGGGATGCAGCGCTGGGGCGCTGAGCAGCGTCCCGCCCGTGGGTCGAGCACCCACCCGGGGCCTGGGGCCTGTGCCGCCTGCAGGCAGGCACCCCTTGACGTGATGGACGGGCAGCAGCCAAGGAACAAACACCTGCTGCTGCATGTACGCGTGCGGTCCCCAAACCGCCCTGTCTTGCCATCGTAGCACCACTGGGCCTTGCCGCTGGTCCCCTGGCGCCCTCGCCTGTCCGCAGGCCGCCCGCCTGCTGAATGAGCGCTCGTCACGCAGCCCCACGGCGTCGCCACGCCCCGGCAGCCCGCGACTCAAGCCACCGGTGCACGACCCGCCTGTGCCTGCCATCGAGGTAAGGTGAGGGGCGAGCTTACTTGCATGTGCGAGGTGACAAGTGGTTGACACAAGGTGTGGCTGGCAAGCAGGATGATGGTGGGAGGTGGCAAGCGCCTGCCGTCCTGCTTGGTCTGTCTACCCGGCGGTTGTGTGCATGAACCGACAACTCGGAGCAGGCAGAACCCGCGGCGCATCGCACGACGTGATTCGGTCTGGCTAGACTGCCTTGCTGCAAAGAAGCACGTGGGTTCAGGCGGTGGAAAGAACCGTGCAGGCGGCCCCTAGTCAACCCTCCCCTGCACCGTGCCTTGCCCCGCAGGCCACGGTGCGCACCACACTAGTCGGCGAGGAGTGAGGCTGCCTGGCTAGCTTCCCTTGCAATTAGTTGTGCGCTGGCCGGTGCTTGCTGCAGCTGCAGTGCAGCAGCAGGACGAGCAGGGAACAGTAGGCAGGCTGGCAGGCAGCCCAGTGGCAGAGCGCAGGCTAGCACAGAGCGATGGCAGGCGCCGCAGCACATCAGCCGCGGCAGCAGCCCTTGCTTCTCGGCAGAGAGCCGAACTCAACGTTGTTCTTGCGTGAAAGGGTTGCTTGCATGTCGCAGAGGGGTGTGCGGGGGACGCATGCAGCAGCGGGGCGGCCTCGGCCAGCCCCGTGTGTGTAAATCAACAAAGCGCATTGTAAAAGGCTCCAGTAAGACTTAATCAAAGCAGGGTTGGAGCGGGGATGAAAGGGCAGGGGTGCTGGAATCGCAGCAGGACGGGCAGCGAGGTGTTGCGATCAAAACGGCACCTGGCGGTGTGACACAAGACGGCCTGCCGGCAATCGCGGCAATCACAGTGTTGGGAGATGAGGGCGATCAGCACAAGAGCGAAAAGGGAGGGGCAACATCAAAGGGAAGAGCGGGAAGAAATTCAGCAGCATCAAATGAGGTACGAGAGGGTGCGTGCGTGCGTGCGTGCGTGCGCGTGCGTGCGTGCGTGCGTGCGTGCGTGCGTGCGTGCGTGCGTGCGTGCGTGCGTGCGTGCGTGCGTGCGTGCGTGCGTGCCGTGCGTGCGTGCGTGGCGTGCGTGCGTGCGTGCGTGCGTGCGTGCGTGCGTGCGTGCGTGCGTGCGTGCGTGCGTGTGTGTGTGTGTGTGTGTGTGGGTGTGGGTGGGGGGGCCCGGCTGCCTTGCACCTGTGCTCATTCGTCAAAGGAGCCGCTTCCCGCCAGGCCGGGCACCAGCACCTGCCGCTGCTGTGCGTAGCGCGCCAGCAGCTGAGGCCCGCTGTAGCTGACGCAGTCGACAGTCAGCTTCATAATGCGGCCGGTCTCGCTGAAGTGGACCTCTGCACAAGGAGGAGGGGGGAGAAGGAGGGGGGGAGCGAGGAGGGGAGTGAGGAGGGGAGTGAGGAGGGTTGGCGCACCGGTCGCCGCGCATGTGAGATCAAGCATCGTGAGATCAAGCATCCACAAAGGCTTTCCAACTGACTTGATTTGATTGATTTACAATTGTACTTGTTGATTTAGTGCTTAATTAAATTTCGCCGTGTTCACCTGACACTCCGTCCAGGCTCATGGCCGCCTCCCCCCTGGCCACCAGGCCGTCGAGCAGGCGGGGGGACGCGGCTGCGCTCCACCGCACGCACACCACGCCCTGCTCCCGCTCCCACATGCGCAGCAGCTCGACCTGTGTGGGTGGGTAGTGGGTGGGGCCAGAAGGGTAGATTTAGGTGGCGGCATGGCAGGGGGCGCTCGTCCCCAGCACTGCACGGCTGCACCTCCTGTAAACTGCATACGCCTGCAACTTCGTCACACCAGAGGCCCCTCCGTCACAAACTTGAAATTGATAGATTGATTGGTTAACTGCGGGAATTTGTAGACGATTCGTGACGAGCCTCACCCGTGACTTTGCGAAGAAGAGGGTGCGGTGGAAGCGCAGCGACCAGCACAGCCGCCCGAAGGCCTCCTTCCCCTCGCAGCTGCAGGCAGGGGTGGGTCGGGCACACCGCGTTGGTTGGCGCGCACGCACCTGCCGAGCTCATTCGTCGCTTAAACATTGCACGTAGGCATGCACCGCGGCCCCCAACACACTAGCTGGCATCTCCCAAGGGGTGCCAACCAGGCGGGGCGTGCGCAGCGCACCTCGTGGAAGGCAGGCCCATGCGTGGCGACAGGTTGTCCTCAAACACAACCCCCTCGCAGTACACGCTGAGGTCCGGGGCGCGCTCCAGCAGCGCGGGCAAGTCCTGTTGATCGCGTCGTGGAGCGTGGAGATGTCAGTGCAGGCGAGCAAGTTGTGAGTCGGCAGGCAGCAAGCGGCGGCGCCATGGTCCAAAGAGCATGGGGAGAGCACAAGCTGCGGCGTCTGGCGGAGCTGCTCGCACCTTTTGCAGCGCGCGCACCGCGGCCCCTACGTTGCAGTAGTATTCCTGCTGCTGTTGGGAGAGGACATCCTTGCTGAGAGGCGTGGCGGAGTAGCAGCGCTCCAGCACAAGCGGCAGGTGGGTGCCGCCGCCGAGCGCCGGCGGCAGCAGCGGTGTGCCAGCGGCGGTGAGGTGCTGAGCCTGTCCACCGAGGTGTGCGCCCGCACGCTGGTGTTGAGCACGCTGGTGCTGCGCAAGCGGCGGCGGGCAGCCGCCTCGGGCGACCTGAGCCGCAACCATGCTCGCTGCTCAGCGGCTACTGCGATGCTCAGCGAAAATGGGTGTCCGTGCAAGCAGTTTCATAAAAGCAGAACAGCCCCAGGAGCGCCCTAGCCACGCCCAGCTGGGGTGGAAGGTCACACGCAAAGATGCGGGCTGGTTCTGCGATCGGGCCCCTAATGAGTTGTTTCTCCGTTCTGTTATCTTTTCGAGCGACCGATATACCATATGGCAGTGGCCAAAGCTTGGACGCGCCCTGAAAATGAGGAGCGCTGCTCAAGCGCTGGAGCTGGAGGCTGGCGACATGCGAGAGACGGTGCTGCAGAGCAATGAACTGGACCTTGTGCCGCTGGTGCAGCAAACCAGCGACGGCAGGCGTTCACACGACAGCGCCGCCACCGCCGCCGCCCGTGGCGGCGTGTCCTTCCTGAACGTTTTCACCGGCGTCGTCGCGCTTGGCGGCCTGCTATTTGGCGTTGACACTGCAGTCATCAGTGGGGCTCTGCCTTACATACGCGACGACCTGCTGCAGCCGTGGGCAGGCGACGCGGCGGCGTTGGCACGGTGGCAGGAGGTGGGCGGGCAGGGGCTCCAGGCGGCTGTGGGCGGTGGCAAGGGTGTCCTTCTGGCCCGCGTGCATGCCCATTGCTGGTGGCGCTTCCGAGCACAACAGCGTGACATGGAGGAAGGCAGCAAGGCAGCAAGCTCGCCTGTCGCGCCGAATTCCCTGCTGATCGCTGTCCGCCCCGCCGCCTGTTCCCCCACGCCTCTGCCAGCTGATTGTGTCTGCCGCCATCATAGCAGCGGGCGCCGGCTCCATAGCAGGCGGCTGGCTGGCCGACCGGCTGGGGAGGCGCGCGGGGCTGCTGGTCGCTGACGCGATGTTCACTGCGGGCTCGCTTGTCATGGCGGCGGCGAGCGGCCCGTACTTGCTGGTTGCAGGCAAGCGCGGGGAGGGCAGGCAGGGCGGCAGGCTGGGTTTGTGGTTTTGCAGGCAGGATAGGGCGCCAGTGGTGGTTGGGGCGCGTCATGTTGGTCTGGTTGCCTCCCTGTGCGCCCTACCACACGCGTGCGCTCTCCATTTCCTGCACGGCTGCACGCCGCATGCCCTGCCCCGCCCACAGGCAGCCCCCCGCCCCCCTGCCTCCTCTTGCCAGGCCGTGCGGTGGTTGGGCTGGGCGTGGGCCTGGCCTCGGTCACCGTGCCGATTTACATTGCGGAGGCGGCGCCGCCTGCACGCAGGGCCACCCTGGTCACCGCAAATGTGTGTGTGTGTTGGGACAGGGTGGGTGGGTGGCATGTGTTGGCGTGGGGCGGTGGGGCCGGGGGTCAGCTGCCGAGTGTGCAGCGCAGCTCGCCGGCATGCCTTCGGCATCCCACCAATGCCTCTGCCGGTCCCTCCGCACGTCCGCCAGGTCTTGATGATCACCGGCGGGCAGTTCCTGGCGTATGCGGCAGGTAGGTGCGCGCCGGGGCAGCCGAGCGCATTGCAGGCTCTGCTGCGTGGTTCAGCCCTGTGATTGTGCGCGCCGCCACCGCCCCACCTTGCCCTCAGTGTCAACCCGCCCCCCCTCGGAATGTGTCGATTGGTACGGTAGGGCTTGTGTACCGCATAATGTATTGCCCTGCCCAAATCCTTGTACCGTTGTCGAGTTGGTGCTGCGGCTGCAGGCGCGCGCTTTTGCATTCCGCTGCCACCAGCGACCCTCCCTGGCCCGTGCCCCGCAGATTATGCTTTCAGCTTTGTGCCGGGCACGTGGCGGTGGATGCTGGGTGAGGCGGGGTGGCAGCACGGTGGCCATGGGCAGCTGCGTTCTGCTCCCTCGCTTTGCTCGACTGCACCCACCAGACTTGACTTGGCCCCCCATCCCGCCACCCTTCCTGTGACCCCACCCCATCGTGCGCCTGCTGCAGGCGTTGCGGTTGTGCCTGCGCTGGTGCAGGCGGCAGGGCTTGTCATGCTGCCAGAAAGCCCCAAGTGGCTGGCGGGGCGGGGGCGGATGGCGGCGGCGCAAGCGGCACTCGCAAAGCTGCAGCCAGAGGCATCTCTGCCCGCGGCGGCGCTCGCGGCATCACCACAGCCGTCGACCAGCAGCACCGGCGGCGGCGGCGGCGAGCCAGGCGGCGGCGGTGGCGGTGTGTCGCCCTGGCGGCTGCTGCGCTCGCGCACGGTGCTGCGCCAGCTGCACGTCGGTGTGGGGCTGCAGGTGCTGCAGCAGGTGGCCGGCATCAATACTGTCATGTGAGGAGCCCCGGAAGGGCGTCGAGGGGTTGTTGCGGTGTTGCCTGCCCGTGACGGTGGCCGCTTGGGGCTGCGCTGGCGCGGACGGAAAGCCACGCCTGCTGCCCTCCTCTCTCCCTGACCGTCCTCCTGCTCGGTCATGCGCCTCTTCCGCCTGCTGCTGCTGCAGGTACTACACACCGGCCATATTGCAGCTGGCGGGGGTGGAGAAGCAGGCGGCACTGCTGCTGAGCCTGCTGCCCGCGGCCGCCAACGCCGCCGGCACGCTGGTGGGCATGCACGCGATAGACCGCCACGGCCGGCGCCGCCTGCTGCTGACCAGCATCGCTGCGGTGGTGGGCGCGCTGGCAGCGCTGTCGGGGGTGTTTGCCGCGGCGGAGCGACGCTCCCCCGCTGCGCTCCCTGGCGGCAGCTGCGGCGCCGCCGCGCCGCCCGAGTCATGCACCGCCTGCGTGCGCGCGGGGTGGGTGGGGCATGGGAGGGGGGCAGAGGAGCTGGGGCAAGATGACAGTGATGAGTTGGCGGGGGCTTGTCGAGCGTGCTGCCCTGCAGCGCACCACCTGCCCTACTCTGACACCTTTCCCGCCGCCACCCCCACCACAGGTGTGCCTTCTGCGGCGGCGGCCCCTCGGGGGACCTCCTGGCCCCAGGCACCTGCCTGGCGCTGGGCCCGCTGCAGCAGGCGGCGACAGGCGGCGGCGGCGGCGAGACGTGCGCGCCCCCCGCGCAGCTCTTCCTGCAGGGCTGCCCCAGCCGCCTGACGTGGTGCATCCTGGGCTGCCTGGTGGCCTACCTGCTTGCCTTCAGGTGAACCTGTGCAAGGTGTTGGTTGACAGCTGCCTTGCTCCTCAATCTGGAAAGGAAGGGCAGGGAGTGGTGGCGGCCGCGCAGGCCCAGACCCAGGCACCCCCCGTCGAAGTTCATAAACAAGTCAAATTTGCAATGGCGGGCCGTCAACCCGCGCCGCCACAAACGCACTCTGCATCCCACGCTTCCCGCTGCAGCCCTGGCCTGGGCCCCGTCCCCTGGGCGGTCAACGCAGAAATATATCCCCTGCCTGTGCGCGGCCTTGCGACAGGTAGTATGTGCACACGGGTGAACGCGTCAGCTGCATGGGTGGTCTCATTTCACGCCTGCCTGCCTGTGCCTGCCTGCAGAAATGCCTGGCTGCTTGCCATCTTGGTCGCTGCAGCCCCCTTGCTTGCAGGCATCGCCGCGACGGCCAACTGGGTCAGCAATGCGGCAGTGGCTCAGAGCTTTCTGACGCTGACTCAGCGGCTGGGAGGCTCGGGGGCGTTTGGGCTCTACGCATGCATCGCCGCCGCCGGCTTTGGGTGGTGCGTGGGGCTGTGGCGGGTTGGGCGCAGGAGGCAACTGCATGCAACAGTAGTGCTGATGTTCCGCCCGCCTGCCCTCCTATCCTGCATTCTGCCCTCCTATCCTGCATTGCATAGGTTTTCTGCTCGCTTTCAACCAGCAACTCCCCTCCCGCCAACCCCTCCCACCAACCCATCCTGTTCACATCCTTGCCTTGCTCCAGGGCCTTTGTGGTTGTGCCAGAGCTGAAGAGCATGAGCTTGGACGAGGTGCAGCAGCTGTTTGCAAGAGATGGCAGCGGCGGCAGCAGGCGCAGCAAGCGGCGGTGGTCGACCGACGCGGCGGAGCGAAGCCTGGTGCTGGCGCCCCTGCCGCCCGCTCCTGGATGAACCTGCGCTGTCAATGCTCTATCCCTCCTTTGCTAAACAAAACTGCCAATGAAAGCTCCAGTGTGAAGCAGAATTCACGGCAGTTAGTTTGCCAAGAAGGCGACAAAGATGTCTTAAACCTGGGTTCGGGTGCGGCAGTCGGGCGGCCAGCTGGCCTGCAGGCAGGGCCCTGTTGCTGAATCTACATGCGCGTCCTGATTGCCTGTGCAGGTCTGGGTGCGCAGCAGGCGCAGCTGGTCGAGGATTCTGACCCTGCTGCCTTGGACAAGGGCTTGCAGGCGGAGGGCGGGAGCAGGCGAGCGGGGTATGGGTGTAGGAAGGGTGGATGGGTGGGCTGAGCATGGCACTGGCAGCATGTCGTGTAGCTCGTCGGCTTGTACCAGCTGCAGGTCCGACGGCCGTGGTCGGCTGCTGCAGCATTACTAAAGCCAGTACGCTCTGGCAGGCGCGACGCAACCCGCCTAGAGACGTGCAGCACAGCGCTGCCAGCACCCAACACTTCGGCCCACGGATTGGGCAGGCGTTCCGCTGCTCGCAGCACAACGCCTGGCGGCGGCGGCGGCGGCGTCGGTTCTGTGATGCGGCAGAGCTCGGTCTGGAGCTGGCATCTGCGACTCATTCCGCTGGCTCACTCTGACAGTCCACTGGTCTGCCAAGTCATGTTGCACACCTTGCCAGTTTCACATGGGACAGCAACGAGGGGTGCGCTCGAACGGCTGCTCGCGTGGCGGCGGGGTGCCATCGCGCGGCGCTATGTTGACAACAGGACGCACGGCGCTTGATGCCGCGAATCCCTGCTTGCTGCAAGTTCATTTTACACCCCCCTCCTTGTACGCAACCATGCCAAAGGCGGCACCAGGCACCGCAGCCGCCGCCGGCGAGGCGCCGGCGGGACCGAGCACGAGCGGACCGGAGCCAAGCCGTGTGGCGTATCTGGGGTGAGCGCCAGGGGGTGGAGGCGCTGCCTGGCGCTCTTGGCGCACATGCATGGCCAGCCGCCGGCCGCCTGCGCGACTGCTTGGCTGACCGACAGCTCAGGGGTGCGTAGCGGCATATATGAGCGCATCGAACGGGCTGAGACCGGCCGGCGCCCCCAGGCGCCGGCGCCGCCGCCAGCGGCAGGGGCCGTGGCTCCGCCGCTGTGCCGCTCACTGCCTCGCTTCCATTCCTCGTGTCTCGCAGGCACTTGCCGCACGGATTTTACGAGAAGCAGCTGAAAGGTGTGTGTGTGTTCTTGTGTGGGTGGTGCAGGCAGGATGGGGTGTTGTTTCCCGCAGCGTCGCCACCTGCGGCCGCCTTGTGTGCCCTCCCGCCTGCTGCACGACGGACGCACCATGCATGCCCTCATGGGAAAGCGGGAAGCGGAACCGTCAGCCAGGCACATCACTCCCAGGCGGCGAGCCCTCGGGCGCTGAGCCGCCTGGATTTACTCAGTGCCCACAGCAAACCAGGGCCCTAATAAACCGCCGGCAGCGCCGCCGAGCGCCCGGAGGTACGCAGGCACCTCATACTCCCAACCCCTCACGCCTACCCCAGTGCTCCGCTTCAGAGCGGCCAATCGTGTCCCACATGCACCATTCCCCTGCTGCCTCCCTCCGTACACCACACCGCCCCCACGCTACCCACCCCCCCGTCGTCTCAGCCAAACGCCCCCACCCACGCTCCCGCCCACGCTCCCGCCCCCACCCCCCACCCGCCCCCAGAGTACTTTTCCCAGTTTGGCAAGGTCACCAAGGTGCGGCTGTCGCGCAGCAAGAAGAACGGAGCCTCCAAGGGCTACGCATTCCTGGAGTTCAGCAGGTGAGGGGCGTGGGGGGGCGGGGCCGGCGGCAGCGCTCGCAAGCACGCGGCGCCCGTCGGCGGCAGCGCCACATCTGCGGGGGACCCTTGGGGGCAGCCTGTCACGCGTGCTCTGCAGCGCGCGAGCACGCGGCTGCGGTTGTCGGCAGGGCGGAGGCAGTGGCCATCGCCCAGGGCTGGCTCCGACGTGCAGCAGAGCTTTGCGACGGCGCCGTGTGGCAGCAGCAAGGCGTTGGGCTCCCCCGTTGACTTAACTTGAGAGGGTTACACATTGCGTTCAGCACAATCTGCTGCGCCCCCGTGCGCCAATCCTGGACGCCCACCCAACCACCGTCTTCTGCACCCACGCCCTCCTTGGCCCCCGCAGCGCCGAGGTGGCGGCAATTGCAGCAAGCGCCATGGACGGTTACATGCTTGCCACGCAGAAGCTGAGCGCGCGGGTGCTGCCCGCCAGCGAGGTGCACCCGCAGCTGTTCAAGGGAGCAAACCGGGTGTTTAAAAAGGTGGGTGCTCTTTGTGGTGTGTGTGTGTGGGTGGGTGGGTGGGGGTGGGGGGGGGGGGGAGGGGGGGGGGGGGAAAGGGTGCGTGGTTTGGAGGGGCAGCAAGCAGGGCAGAGCGGGGCGTGCTGCAGCGTGGGGACTGCAAGGTGCAGGTCATCCTCGTGCTGCATGCCGGCAGCACTCCCAGCAGCCTGCGCCCACCGCTTCTCTCTGTCTTTGCAGATGCCCTGGGCGAAAATCGAGCGGGAGCGGCACAACCGCGACCTCACTGCAGCGGAGGCGGAGAAGCGGCAGCGGCAGGCAGTGGAGCGGGACGAGCGGCGGCGGCGACGCATCACGCAGGTGGGAGGCAGGGGGCGTGCCTCGCGTCGTGGCGAGGAGGCGGAGCGCCTGGCTGGTGGCACTCGGGGGGGAGCCTGCTGCGTTGCCAGCGTCGCCACGGCCACCTCTCCGGTTTGCTCACCCCTCGCGCCTTGCCGCTGCAGGCAGGCATTGATTACGACTACCAAAGCTTGGAGGCAGCGCTGCCGCGCCGGTCCAAGAAGACAAAGTTCGCAGACTGACAAGCCGCTCTGGCCTGGTCTCATCTGGCGTTGTCTCCTCTGTCGTGTCCCTTCCCTGCTCCCCCTGCCTTGCTGCAACACGAGGGCCCCGCTGACGCAGCCTCCCTGGCTCTCTATTGTTGCCATGCTCGTGTACCCTCTGGGCTGCCCAGCCGCAGGCCCTCTCAGTTTGCTACGTCTCCCGCTCCTGTCTGCTGCTCCTTGCTCCCTGCTGCCCCCCACTCTCTGCTGCTGCGCCCACCGTCACGACCCCCGCTTGTGAAACTGTTACAAGCACAAAACAAGCAAGTATCTGCAATTGAGTAGCAGTGTTGCATCACGCAACTTTGTGCTAGTGAATGGCGATGTCTGTGGTGCAGGGTGCCGCAGGTGAGAGAACAGCTATTGAGAGGGGGGGAGTTGACAGGTAACGTCACGAGGAGACGGGGGAGGGTAGCGAGGGGGGGTCTGGGAGACATATGGAGGTCAAGTGGAGAAACAGGGAATTGGGTTGGGAGGGATTGGGAGCGATCGGAGTTGAATCAGAATGGAAGATGAAATCGAGGGGGGGGGGTCTTCAATGGGGGGTCTTCACAGAGGGTCTTCGGGATAAGGAGCTGCCTGACAGGTGTGTCCAACTAGCCCACAGCAGCAGCAGCGGCCGCATGCACAACACTTGCAGATGCACTACAGGGTGTGTTGCCTGCCGGGAGGGACCGCAGGCGCTCCTAATGCTGCGCAAGCCTAAACCAACCAGCCCACCCTACTGTGCAGGGCTTGGGCAGCTGCTGCTCAGCGCACCACAAAATTTCCGTAGATGACGCCCCCCAAGCTCAGCTCGCCGCTCGGCTGCGGCAGGCAGGGGCCCGCCTTGTTGTCCGGCCGGCAGCGCTGCCAGGCGAGGCGCAGGGTGCGGTCCAGCTGCACGCCGCCCATCTGTGGAGGGGGAGGGAAGGGAGAGAAGGAATTTCAGATTTTTACATTTCGCCGTCGGCAAGCGACCGGCGAGGGCGGAAGAGGCTGCGGCAGGCAGGCTGCGCGGGGAAGGCATCGGCTGCTTGGAGTGGGGCAATGATCGTCGAGTGCTGCGGCACGTGGTGATGCCATCGCATCCACCAGCCCTGTTGTCCTGAGCATGCACACCGCTCGCTGACTATACCAGCTTCCACCGCCCCTCCCGCCTCCATCCAACCACCCCCACCTGCAGCAGCCACGCGTACACGTCCACACGTTGCACGCCCGCCGCCCAGCCGTCGCTATCTGACAGCAGCAGGTTGCGGCGGCGCAGCAGGAAGCGCTGCAGGGCGCTAGGGTGGGGGAACAGGCGCGGGGGGGGGGTGACGCGCTGCAAGGTGCCGTGCAGGCGGTAACTTGCAGCGCGCTGCATGCACCAGCGCAGGTGGCACAAGGAAGGAGGCTGTGTGGTTAAGGTTTGGGAGGCACGTGCTGACAGCGCCACTCAGCACTTGCCTGCAGCCACAGCTTCTCGTCTGCTCCCTCCAGGGGGCTGCCGCCCATCTGCTTGCTCACGGACGCGGCAATGCCGTTGGCTGTGATGCAGGAGGGTGGGGATGGGACAGGTCACGGGTCAAGTCGTGCAGCATGGCATGCATCAGGCAGGCAGGCAGGCAGCTGCAACATGTTGACCGGCGTGCTCAGGTGACAGGCTCCTTGATCCTGGCTGGGAGTGGGAGTGCCAAGAGGGGGGACGCAGCGGACACACATACGAAAGCGGCGATGGCAGCTGGCGGCCGGCGATGGCAGCTGGCGGCCGGCGATGGCAGCTGGCGGCCGGCGATGGCAGCTGGCGGCCGGCGGTGGCGCAGTGCAGCTGTGCGCTGCCACCACCGCCATCGTCTCCCAAGCCCCGCCGTGGGCAGGGCCCTCTGCCTGCGGGCTGGCAAAGCTCCCTGCAGCTGCTCAGTCGGCAGCTGGGTCACCTGACATGCCGTAATCCCAGGAATCTTCATCCGCTTCACCGTGCTGCACGTACGCGTCGTACAGCTGGGCCTTGGACAGTGGGAGCCTGCAGCAGGCGCGGCGATGGATGTCAGCCAGAGAAGTGGGTTGCACAGCAACTTGCATGCCGCTGCGCCACCGGCAAACTGTGCCCCTGCCTCCCTCCTGCCTGCCTGCCTGCCTGCCTGCCTGCCTGCCTGCCGCGAACGGCTGTTCCAGTGCGCGCACCAGGTCCCGCTTCAATCCCCCCCCCCCCCCCTCTCACCCCTACTTTGCTGCAGCTGGCTTTTGAGCGGGGTGGAAGCACAGGTGGCCAAACCCTGCCGCCACCCTGGCGCCGCCCTGCCACCGGCCCCCTCCCCCGACACCCACCGCAGCCCCAAGCTTTTTGCCATCTGCTGGGAGGGGTTGAAGTACAGCTGAGCAGCCAGCGTGTCTTGCGCACGACGGAACAACGGGTCTGTGGAGGCGTTCTTCACGGCCTGCATGGAAGTGACGGGGGACGGTGCGGCATGCAGGAAGCTGGGCAGCAATCGGTGGAGCGAGGGGCATGGCAAGGCAGCAGTGTGGGAAGAGGGTCGTGTGCCATCTCATCAGGCGCCGCCCGCCCACCATAAACCGCCCAGACGCCTTGAACCGCCCACCCACCCACCCACCCACCCACCCACCCACCTGGATGAAAGCGGCCTCCTGCGGCCCAGCCAGCAAGCGGGGGTTGTTCTCTCGGTCGATGCGCTCCAGCACAGGCAGGAAGGGGGCGAGGGGGTTGGGCCCAGGCTTGGCCGGGCGCAGGCGGACGTACTCTCGCACCACGATCACGCCGTCGCCGGTACCGGTGCAGAAGCCGCACCTGCACAGGGAGAGGGGTGGAAACAGGGAGGGATCAAAGAGCAGGAGAGGGCAGGGCAGGGGTGTAAGGTGCAGGCGTAGATGGCAGCCATCTCCTGCGGCTGCGCCTGTGCAACAACCCACTGCTGCGCGAGCCAACCCACTCCCACCCGCTGGAGCGCACCCCCCCTCACCTCCCAAACGTGACTCCCCGCCCATCGCGCAGGTTCTCTGCGTAGCCGTACGCCGGCTGCAGGCTCGAGTTCTCAAACACACTGAGCAGCGCTTCAGCCCGTGCCCGCTGCGCCGGCGCCAGCGGCACCCAGACAAAGGGCGTGGGCTTGGGCTTGGGCGGCGGCGGGCGGGGGCGGGGGCGCGGGGGAGGGCGGGGCCGCGGGCGCGGCGGGGGGCGGGGTGGGCGCGGCGGCGGGGACCGCGCTGTGGAGGGCAGGGGGGGGGGGGGGGGGGGGGCGAGGCCTGGTGGAGGCAACGCTGCGTAAGAAGCTTCATGTATCTGCGTGTGCGCCCCCACCCAGTCCATCAAACTAGCTCCCTCTTTGCCGTGTTGATCCACGCCTGCCATTACCCTCGTCCAAATGATCTGGGCACACACTGGGCCGCCCCCGCTCCACGCCCCTCCCTCACCCTTGCAGTTGTAGAGGCAGTGCACGGGGGCGCAGTAGGTCGATGTGGTGCCGCAGTACCCCTGGCGTGTGAGGGACAACGAGCAGGCACGTCGGTTTCCTGGTCTCGCTGCATGCGCCTTCAGGGCGGCTGCCACCCTAGGCCAAGCTCCAAGTAAATGGGGGGTAAGCAGGGGAGCTTCATGTGTGGGTCCCGGAGCGGGTCCCGGCCCCGCGCACCTTCTTGCTGCAGCACTCCCCCGCCTTGGTGCAGCGCTTGCCGCCGGCCAGGGGACCACACAGCCCTGCACATGCAGGTGTGGGCGGGCGTGGATGCGGGTGAGTGCACACGGTATCAAGTGCCAGCAGAGCGGGTTGTGTGATGCGTTGCGGCGCCTGCCGTTCCTAGCGGACACATACCTGGTTGGGTGGTGACAGGTGCGCCTGCTGCACCGTCGATACAGAGCATCAGCAGGAAGGCCAGCAGCGCCGGCGCCAACATGCGGGCTGCTGGTGCAGCGCAAGGCACGGCGCCTCCTGCGCCTCTGGCGGCGCCGGGCGCCGCCGCCGCTGCTGACCGGCGCGGAAAGCCGGGTCTGACGCTGCTCATGGCCACAACTGGCGTCGATCCGCGTCGTGGAGAGCGGTACCAAATTGGCTCGCGAGGTCTTTTGGGAGCGGGCGGCTTTTGGACCGGGAGCCGCGGCCGAAAGCGCCTGCAGCAGCAGGCCGCTCTAACAGAAACCCACTTCACCACTAGATGTGGGAAGGAGCCGGGAAGCGCAATTGGGCAGCGTGGGGGGCAGGGGAGGGGTTCATGTGCAGCATGCAGGCTCGGACTGGTCGCGCCTTCAAAATCACTGCTGCAGTTGCCTCTGATATATATACCCAATTTCGATTTCTTCACAAAGCTGCAGGCAGCGTTCCTGTTGAGCACTTCGGCACCTCGCGCCAAGCGAGCCTTCCGGTGCCTCTTTGCACTCGCTGATAGCGCACTCGACGATAGCAACCAGCGCAGGCTGCCCCTCCGTTGATCACCGGCGCAGAGCCGGTGGCCAGGTGCGCTCAAAACGTTGCCAAACGCGTCCCCCAGCCGCCCTTTGACGCAGCAGAACGTGAGAGCGTCAGTGGCTCGGCCACTCAGCTGGCCGCTGCCCAACCTCTCCAGCGCACTTCAGTCTGCCCGCCTGCCGCCGCTGTCGCCGCTGCCCGTGCTCGACGCCTGCAACTGTCTCGCCTGTCATGCAGCCATGGCCGACACGCAGCAGACACCCAAGAAGCAGCGCAAGGGGGGCGGCGGCGAGGAGGTGGCAGCGCTGGCTGGCTTGAGCCCCGCCGGCAGCACGCCGTCGCCCGGTGCCGCCGCCGGCGCCGTCGCTGCCCAGCAGCAGCAGCAGCAGCCAGCTGCTGCAGGCCCACGCTGGATGGCATCTCAGCCCCTTGAAACGCAACGTGACGCACCTGCAGCGGCGCAAACGAGCCGTCGCCCGCATTGTCCTCCACAGCGCATGCGGTGGTGTACAGGATCTGGGCAGGCAGGAGAGGGAGTGCATCGCGCAACTGTGAGTGGCCGTGCAGGCGTACAGCACTGAGCGCAGTGCCGCAAACCACGCACTGGCGCACAGGCCTGATCCCCTGCAGAGACCAGCCGCACCCCTGCAGAGACCAGCAGCACCCACCGTCTCGCCGTCGGTGGCCATCACAGCGCCGCTGGCTTGCCGCCCAATCTCGCCGGTCTCCAGAACGATCTGCAAATGTGCAGCGCACGAGAGAGCTGGAGGTACGCAGCCAGCAGCACAGCACAGCACGAGCCACGCAAGGCCACACGACCGATCCGCCGCTCGACGCTGGCGGCGCACCTCGCGGTCGCCGACTGGAATGACCAGCCTGTTCGCCTGTGGCGCCGCTGCCTGACCGCCATCAGCAGCCGCTTGTGGCGCTATGGAGCGGCGCCTGAGGGCTGGCGGCTGGCGGACGGCCTGCTGCGGTCGGCGTGGGGCGACCCACGCGCTGCGCCGGCAGGCGACTGCCTGCCTGGAGTGGGGCAGGCAGGGCAAGGCCGGGGCCGGAGGCGCAGCCACATCTTGACAGCGCATAGAAGAAGGAGCCCGCTCAAGCAACATGCATCGGCCCGTAGAACGTTCAGCTATCTGCTACAAGTGTGTGCCGATGCTCGGTATCGCAGGCGAGTGCTGTTGACGGTCTGGCTGACGGCCCCATCAAAGCCAAGGCTGCTGCGCATGTGTTGCGTGCTGCGTCAGCCCTCTGCACGACATGGCTGTCGCTTTGCTGGATGTGGGCTGCGCGGTGAGCGAAGACGGGGCGTCTTCTGCAGGAGGCTTCAGGTGCGCCGCGACTTGTGCAAGACGACGGTGGGTGACAGGGGATGTCATCGCGGGAGTTGGACCTCGCTCGAGCCGACTGCCAGCGCGGCCGAGCGCAGGCGCGAAGGCGCGAAAAGGGGTGATAGCTACAGACCTCACTCGGTGATCAGCGGTGTCGGAAAGTCCAATGAGCTCGGATTAACGCCCAAGGTGGCAGGAATGATGTGTTGCGTGCTGGGTCGACCCCTGCACCGGTCGACCCCCTGGCCTGCCTGCTGCAGGAGGCGCAGCGGCGCCACTTTGAACTTGTTACCTGGTCCACAGAGTGTCTCTAGAGACGCGAGGCCGCGCCGGAAAAGCTGCTGAGAGCGAGGGGATGGTCGGGTCCGCGCAAGCCAAGCCCCCTGGTCTCGCCCGCTGCAGTAGAGCGTTGTTACACCGCAATTGAAACGCAAGGCAGGCCGGAGAAGTGTGCAAAGCAAAGCGAGAATGTGGGACAGAGGGCAGGCTGTCGGGCAAGGAAAGCGTGAGCGGCGGCAGGCCAGGGGGTCCTGCGCCTCCTGCAGCAGGCAGGCCAGGGGGTCGACCGGTGCAGAGGGCTGACGCAGCACGCAACACATCGGCATCCGCCAGCTCGGCAGGCGCGCGCAATTCCCAGGCCCTGTCTCACCTCGGCCATTTATTCTGCAACGAGCGATCGCTGTAATCGTCACCCAAGCGTATGCAGGCTCGGCGTCTCAGCACCTCGCCCTCTGCAGAGCACAGCGATGCCGCTCGTTGAGTACAGCGATAGCGAGGCAGAGGAGGAGCAGCCGGTGGAGCGGCGTGAACAGCGGGGCGAGGCGGCGGCGGCGGCAGCGCAGGGCGGCGGCGGTAGCGGCGGCGGCGGCAGCGGCAGGGGCACTGGCGCAGCGGCACGTCCCGTGGCGCTGCCCGGCGCCGCTGCGTTGCTAGGCGGCTCGGGGCTGCCGCCACCTGACTTTGGCGATGGTGCAGGTGGCGGCGGCATTGGCTATGCGGCGGCAGCAGGCACAAAGCGCGCGCACCCCGACACGCGTGGCCCTCTGCCCAACCCCATGTCGTTAGATACCAAGCTGCCACGCAGGTGCTTGCTTCCAGTGGTGTCCGCCTGCTGTGGGGAAGTGTTGGGGCAGGGTTGAGGCGCAGTGCACTTCCCTCGGGCTTGCCGATTAGAGGCATACCGGCGAGGCGCTCTCTGGCTGCACCTCTGCTCCTCTTCATCTCTTCTCGCAACACGCCCCCGAAACCCCCCTCCCCACACCCCCTGCGCACTGCAGCGGTGCAGCGCTCAACGTCGGCGGCGCCAAGCCTGCAGCGCCTGGCGGCGTGCTGCTGCCGCCACAGCTCAGGTAAGCGGGCGTGCCGGCGTGCGGCATCGTTCCGTGCGCCTTGGGGTGTGCTGCCCTGCCGGCACGGGCGCCTGCAGCCGCACCCCCCAGCTGCGGCGCCCCTCCCGATAGTCCGCCTGCCTTCTTCCGTTTGCTTGCTTGATACGCAGGGGGCGGGCCAACGTGCCAACTGAAGACCTTAGCGTGTTCTCTCAGCAGGCGCAGAAGCGCGCAGCGGCGGCGACGGCGAGCGGCGGCAAGGGCGGCGGCAGCGGCGGCGGCGGCAAGGGCGGCGGCAGCGCCTGAGGGCGCACGCCCGCGCCTACGGCCGGCTTCCTGAGGCTGCCGTGCTGTCCCCATTTTATGTTCTGAAAGTCCCTTTGCAGTGTGTAACGAGCAACGCAGCTTTACGAAAGCAGGGCAGGCAGAAGCGGGAGTGTGTGAGCGCCGTGCAGCGGGTGTGCGCGCCGTGCCTCGGGTGCAGATTGCACGGGCTGGCCACGCACGCAGCTGCTGCTGCCGCGTGCCGAGTGCTGCCTCACGCCGCTGTCTCTGCCTCTGCCGCCCCTGCGCTGGCGGCCGGCCGCTGGCTCCGCATGGGCGCTTGCTTGCCCTGTGCCTTTACACCCCGTCCAGCCTCCTGCCCAGCCGCTGGGCAGGCCGTGGCGTGCCCCCTGGGGTCCTGCAAGCTTGAAGGCCGCCGCTGCCTGTGCCTGCACGCTGCCTTTACCCCTCTTTACCCCCCGACCGCCCTGGTTGCCACAGAGGCCATCGACAACTTTGACGGGTGTGGGGCTTCCAGCATGACTGAGCCTCAGTTTACAGATTCCAACAGCCCTCGTGGCAGGACTTTGCAGTGGCCCGTTGCGACAGCTGGGGGGATGACGGCCGCGGCTGCTTCCAGCTGCCTCGATGCCGCACCGGCAGCGGGGGTGGGGGTGGGTGAGGGGGTGGCGGGGGGCGGCGGCGGAGGCGGCGGCAAGCGGTGGCGACGCCGGCAGCAGTCTGTGATGGTGTATGTGCCTGGCTCCCCTGAGAAGCAGGCACTTGGGCTCGGCAGCAGACGGCTGCCGCCGTCGCTGTCGCCGCTAGCTGCTGCTAGCGCGTGCTGCTGCTGATCAGACAAGGGCAGCACCATGCAGCAAGCGAGGAGGGGTAGGGGCTGGATGCAAGCAGGGCCGAGGGGGGGGGCAGATCAAGTTGCCTTCGTTCCACTGCGTACTAGGCAGCCGGCCGCGACGGCGCCGAGATGCGCCGCTACAGCCTGACGTGCGCCTGCTGGCGTCGAGCTCTGTTGGCGGCAAGGCCCCCTCTCCTCTGCAACTTGCAACACTCGCGGCCTTGCCCCTGCCGCAAAGGAGCGGCACAGGTTGGCAGCTCAAGACGCTCAAGAACTTCGAGTTGTCCCGGAGAAACGACATAAGTACAATGGCCGCCAGCGTATCCGGGAAGCATTTGGGTGCCTGCCGTGCCGTTCGGGCGCCCGCAACACGCTTCTGCGGTTGTGATGCACGCCTAGAATCCGCGCCAGAGCAACACAGCACTTCAGCTTGCGGGGTGCAGTGATGCTCAGTGTACCGTGCAGCTTGCGGCATACGCAGACACTCTGCCGCCGCTGCCTGCGGCCGCCACCAAGGCCTGCGGCGCTGCCACCGCATTCTAAGAGAGAGCTCTGACGGCGGAGTGGCGTGGACGTTGGCTGAGAGGCTTCGAAATAAAGTCGCGCTTGCCCTGGAAGCCACTGGCAGCACAGCGCGCGCGCTGTGCCCCTCCCTTGTACTTTCTCCTTCCCCGTTGCGTGCCCAGCAGCCTCCGTCCTGGCCAGCCAACCAGTGCGCCGGACGCACGCGCCCCCCCAGTTGGCAGCAGCGCCGCCGCGCATCCGGCAGCCCGTCAGCCCATCTCCCCACCGCTGCCTTGCCCTCCCACGCCCTCCCTCCCCCCCCCCCCTGAGTCCCGGCCCCCCGGCCCCCTGATCTGCTTCCCAAGCCCCCCTGTCCCTCTCCGCGCGCCTCCCGCCGGCGTTGCCCTGCCCCTTTCCCGCTGGCGCGCCGCCTTGCGGCGGCGTTGCCCCTTCCCGGTTTCCTGTCCCCCCGCCGCCCCTCCCCCCGCCTCGCGCCCTCTTGACTTCCTTATCCCGCTGATTTCGCCTGGCGGTGCTCGTGCTCGCCTGATGCAGACTCGCCTTTCCTCCCTTTCTCTCCGATTTCTCAGCCCGGAGCAGAAAACACGCAGGTTGGAAGTACGATATAGCGGCCGCTTGAATCCCGTATTCCTGCCACCGCCCTCCAGAAAACTAGTACGTAACACAGCACCTGGCTCCTTCCCCGTTGCTGGCTTACCGTTTTCCGCGTCGGGTCTCTCCCCCTGCATTACCTGCAACCTGGGGCATCCATCAGAGCCTCCGCACTCAGCCTCCGCCGAAGCTAGAAACACTTGCCACCACGGTCACTCCCAAAGGCCCACATGGTAAGCACAACAAAATGTGAAAGTAAACAGCATGCACACCTGGGGCAGATGGGACCAGGCGCCTGCTACTCGTACTCTGCTGGCGACGAAAAACTGGACTCATTCGCTCTCCGCTTCTCTGCAGGCTAGCGCTCTTGCGGTGATGGGCACCATCGTGGATGGCCGCCAGGCGGGGGCTGCTGCACCGGCAGAGCCCAGGCTGGCCTGCCCCAGCGCGCCGCCACCAAAAGCGGCGGCAGCTACAGTACGCGTTCACGGCTGTACTCTTCCCGCCACTACGGCTGTCCGTGTGGCCAGCAGGCAGGAGCAGCCAGCCAGCAGTAACAGCTGCCACAGCAGCCGCGGCGACAGCTGGGGGACCGCCGGCGATGCCCCGGGCACGCCCGCACACGGCAGCGGCGCCGCGGCGCCACACGCGCAGCGCCGCGAGCCGGCAGATGCGGCGGCGCAGCAGCGGGCGCAGCAGCAGCAGCAGCATCAGGACGAGGACGAGGCAGACAGCGGCGCTACGCTGCGCCACCGCACGCTGGCTTTTGTGCGACACGTCGCGCGCTCGCCGACGCTGCAGTCGGCGCTGCTGTCTGTGGAGCTGTCCGGCACGCACCCGCCTCCCCGCGGCGGCATTGCACCCTCCACCCTCGAGTGGACGCTGGCACAGCTGCTGGCCCTGCACCTGCGCACCGGCGAGGCAGAGGGTGAGCCCGAGGGCGGGGGGGGGGGGGGGATGCCGGGATGGGCGCCGCCGCGGCGTATGCCTGCTCGCCGCCCCCGCACAGGCAAGCCGCTGCGTGCGTCGTCCTCCCTGCCGCGTTTCCTCACTGACTTGTCTGTACCTCTCACTCCCTGCCTCCCCTGGTGCTTCCCACAGCCACCGAAGGATCTGCGCTGGCCTCCCTCTGGCTGCTGCTCGCGGCGCAGGCGCCCGCGCCGCCGACCGCCGCATCCTGCCTCTCCGCCTGGCTCCAGCACCTGCCCCTGTTTGCACCTGAGGTGAGCAAGGACAGGGCTTCGCAGCCCTGTCAGCTTTTAAACAGCTGTTCGCACAGAAGCAGGACCGCCGCGCCAGCCGCAGCGTCGGAAGCGTGTGTGCCCGCCCGCCGGCGGTACCCCTTCTTGCCCGCCACCCTGGCGCGTGCCCGCCCGCCCACGTGTGCCCGCCCACGCGTCCCCGCCTCCCCACAGCTGGTGGCCTCCCTGGCAGATGACTGGGAGACCAACGCACTGGAGCTAGAGCAGGGGCTGGAGGCAGCACAGGTGCGGCAGCGCAGCGTGCGCAGCACAGGATGGCGCCCGTACGGGGCACTTGGCCCGCCGCCGCCGCCGCCGCCTCGCTCACCCCCCGCCCCCCCGCTGCCCATTGCTCCTCCTCTGCAGATGCGCCTGCTGCGCCGCCTGCGGGGCTGCAGCTCGTCCCTGGACCTCGACGCCGAAGTCTGGCCCTGCCTCCGCCAGCTGTTCAGCCTGTCCGGCCCGCCGCCGCCGGCCACGCCGGCCACGCCAGCTGCGGCGCTGGCCGGCCAAGCGGGCCAGCCCTGGGCGCACGGCATGCACGCCTACTGCGCCCTGATTCGGCAGCAGGTGGGACCGGGGCGGGGCGGGAGGGCGCCGGGCCCGCGTCGGTGACGCTGTGTGCCGCATTGCTTGTGCAAATTGCCCGCATGGAAGGACGCAACTGAACTCCTTGTATCTCTCCTTCCCTGCTCCAGGCAAGCCTGCTGAAAGAGCCACGCATTGTTTCCGCCGCTGCCGACTCTGCACGGCAGACGCCCGACTGCGCCGACGAGCAGCCAGCCAAGCAGCAGCGCCTGCACTGAGCGACGGACCGACCCCCGCTGTATGATACTGCCGCCCACACCAAGACTGACACGAGAGCAAGCAACTTCAAGCCGTATTCTTTCCCCTCTTCCTGTGCGTTAGCATCCCTCTGTCTCTGACATTTTGTCCGGCCAGCTGCTATTCCTTGTAAGCACGACACTCTCAACACAATTGGCTTGGAGTGCCGGCAGCGTGCTCTGCCGACGGCAGCGGCGGCAGCGGCAAATGGCACAAGGCTCAGACCCTCACGGCCAACCTGCCGTTGTCTGACAATCTATTTGTTGGCTTGTGTGCACCTGGAGCGACCCCTGAGCGGCCCCAAGACCGGGCCCACTTGAAGTCCCCTCGCGCCTGCGCACCCCCGATCGCTGCCCTGGTTCTGAAAGCACTTAGTTCTCAGCGCTCGGAGACCCAATGGTGCGGCCTGGGGCGGCCTCAGGCCGAGGAGCTGGTTTTGACAGGGCAGCGTGCCGGTCGCACGCCCCTGGCAGTGCAATTGGGCATCGTGATTGGCTTGCATTCGATGCAGGGCGATCCGATCGCTCTGGCAGTTGACAGCTACCGCCGCCGCCCAAGCTGCTGCCGACGCCGCCGCGGCCAGGTGGCCACCTCCTGCCTGCATTGCTCCTGCACTGCTGTGTTCAGGCGAAGAAGAGCGGCAAGGGCAAGGAGAAGAAGCTGGCGCGCAAGGCGGTGGGTGGGCTGCAGGGCAGCGCGCACAGGGGAACGGCAGGTGCATGCCTGTGGTGCGCTACGCCGCTCCTGCCGCCCGCACCGTCGCCACACCCCACGCTGGCGCCATCTCCCCTGCACCAACCCCTCCTTCACCCGCCCTCTCATGGCGTCACGCGTGCTGTGCAGGAGGCGGAGCGCGCGACAGCGCTGACCGCCCAGGTCCGCGCGCTGTGCGAGGGGTCGGCGAGCGGCGCGGCGGTTGCAGCGCAGTACCCGGCTTTTGCCCGCTACGACAAGCGCGGCGTGACATGCGCGCTGCGCTTCTACGGCGCCGCGGAGCTGCCGCCCAGCCTGCTGGACTGGGCGCTGGGCCTGACGCGGAAGCACATGCGGGTGCGGCTCCCGGCGCCTGCACGGACGGGGCGTAACGAACGGTTGCCTCTCTCCTCACCTGTCTTCGGCACCCGTTTGTGCATCTGTAGCGCTCGTCAGTGGTGCAGGCCCCGCCCATGTGCCTGCCACCCAGCTGTCTCTTGCCAGCGCGTCTTGCTTGCCCTTCTACCTCACGCCCTGCCCACCTCCCTCCCCTGCTCGCCCCCTCCCCGCCCAGGCCCTGTACGAGGCCTGCCCCGAGTGGGGGTGGAGCGACGCCAAGAAGCAGTTTGAGCTGGCGCACCCGGACGCCCGCTACCTGGTGCTCTTTGCAGAGGGGCAGCAGGCGCAGCAGCAGCAGCAGCAGCAGCAGCAGCAGCAGCAGGCGGGCGCGCAGCAGGAGGGGCAGCGGCAGCAGCAGCAGGGGCAGCAGCGGCAGGCGGCAGCCGTCGCGGCGCCCGCCCCGCCGGGCGGCCAGGAAAACTCGGCGGCTGCTGGCAACGGCGGCGGCGGCGAAGGACAGGCGGCGGGAGCGGGGCAGCAGCAGCCCGGCCAGCCGCTGGCCTTCCTGCACTATCGCTTCGAAGCGGAGGAGGGGGAGGCGGTGCTCTACTGCTACGAAATCCAGATTGATGCAGCAGCGCAGGTGAGGTGGTGGGGCAGGGGGCGGTGAGCGTGCGCCGAGGCACTCGGGCAGCGCCCCGCTGCAGGCCCCGAGTCGGCCAGCCGGAGCGCCGCGCCGCGGCGCGCCGCCTGACTGCGGCGCCGCCCCGCCGTCGTCGTTTCGCCAAACGCCACCCCTGAGACCTCTGCTGTCTCCCTGTGGACGCTACGTTGCATGTGACTGACTGATTGTTTTTGTTGCCTGCAGGGCAAGGGGCTCGGCCGCTTCCTCATGCAGCTGCTGGAATTCATCGATTCATTCACTGATAGACGATGTTCTGATTGCCTGCCTGCCTGCCTGCCTGCCTGCAGGGCAAGGGCCTGGGCCGCTTCCTCATGCAGCTGCTGGAGTTCATGGGGCGGCGCGCCGGCGTGGCCCGCCTCATGCTCACGGTCTTCCACGCCAGCGAGGCGGCGGTGCCGCTCTACCGCCGCCTGGGGTGAGCTGGAGTGGTGGCCTGGGTGGGGCTGCCTGGGGTGGTCTACAAGGTGTTGCAGTTGCAGCGCTGCACCCCCAGGGGCATGCGCCAAGCACAGGCGGAGGCACAAGTTGGCTGCATTGGCCAGCCAAGGCCGCGGGTCGCTGCATGTCCTTGTTGGCTCGACGCGCCTGGGAAAGCAGAGGAGTGCTGGCTGGCTGGCTGGCTGGCTGGCTGGCTGGCTGGCAGGCTGGCTGGCTGGCTGGCTGGCCGGCTGGCTGGCTGGCTGGCTGTGGAAGGCACGGTTTGTGTTGCCATGCCCGTGCTGCAGCATGCGTTGGGGTGTGGCCCGCCTGCCCGCCCACCCACCCACCCACGCACCCATGCCTGCCCACCCACTCACCCGCCCACCCACCCGGCTTACCCACAGGTATGTGCTGGATGACGGCAGCCCTGGTGCCATGAACCCCTCTGGCGACCACAAGTGAGTCGTCGAGTTGGAAAGGGGCGGGGTGGGGGGCCGACGGGGCCAGCGCGGGGGCCAGGCAGTGGCTGAGGTCGGCGCGCCGTCGTCCCACTGTGGTGCTGGGTTGCTGGGCGGCCCACCCCAGCTCTCTCCCGTCCCCGCCCCTGCCCGCCGCCCTGGCCCTCTGTCACCAGGCCCCCTCTCCTCCACCTGCCAGGTACGAAATCATGACCAAGCGGCTGCTACCCGCGGTGTCACAGTAGCGTGCCAGCCAAGCGGCAGGCGGCCGCCGCATTCGCGCCACGGCAGAGGCTGACGTCGTGTGCGGCGCGGCAGCCCGTCTGCCTACAGCTGTCGGTCGTGCGCTTCCGCCTTCTGCTGCTGCAGACAGGTGTAATGCGTGCAGTACTATCTGTGGCGAGGCCTGCCAAGAGGGACAGGGGCTGATCCGTGTGTGACACCAGAGGTGGTCGAGAGGTGCGCAGCGAGCCGGTTGCTGTCGCGTGTCGATGGCAGGCCACACTGTTGGAGGGTGCTCTATTATACCAGAACTGTCACGAATTCAATGCCACAAGCACTGTTGAGTGATTGCGAGCGCAGCAGCACTGGCGGCGCGCAGCGTGCACTCCGTGCGGCGCGCCAGAGCTCCTCTTCATTCGCTCCCCGTGGCAAGCCGCTCCAATTTCTCACGCCCCGTGACGTCAATTTCGCCTCTCTCAACGCCGCCATGGCCCTCCTCCTCGCGGCCCTCGCGTTTTGCATTTTCGCCGGCCCTGTTGTCGCGGGGCGCGGCTCCGCCTTTCAGGGCTCCGCCGCAACGTCGCGGTCCTAGCGTCGCGGCGCCGCCTGCTGCAGGTGCGCCTGTCGAGAGCTGTGCGCCGCCGGCGCCGGCGCCGGCGGTTGCCTCATTTTGCCCCAGCCCTGTCCCCCCTTCTGCGCTGATGCCCGGCGACGGCCCTGAGATGCGTGCTGTGGGGAGGGAGGGAGGGAGCCCAGTGGAGGCGAAGAAAACATGGGAAGGGACCGAAGTGAAGTGGTGGTGCACGCCTGCAACGCCCCCGTCCCTTGCGTGCAGGCGAGGATTTGGAGGCGTTTGCCGGCGCCGGCCTGTACGACTCGGTGCCCTTCCCAGGTCGGTGAACCAGGATGGAGGATGCAGGAGCAGCGGTGTGCGAGGGGGGCCAGCGCGAGGAGGGCTCTGCACTCGACGACGCCACGGCTGCGCAAGGCTGCAAGGGGTGCACTCGACGCCACGGCTGCGCAACGCTGCAAGGGTGGGAAAGAGGCTGTCGCGTTAAAAATGATGCCAACAGGATGATACCTCCAAACCAAACAACCCACGCGCCCCCCCCCCCCCCTGCAGCCCTGAACCACCGTGCCGTCGAGTACTCTGGCGAGCCCCTGCTGTGGGACGACGGCCTGCGCAGCAAGGTGCTGGCAGACCTGACGCAGCTGGGCGCAGGCGTGGAGGCAGCCTTCGGCGGCGTACCGCAGGTGCGCACGAGAGGGGGGTGGGTGCAGCGTGGGCTAGATTGTGCGGTGCATGTGGGCGCTGACACAGCCAGGTGCCGGTGTGGAGGCCGCGCGGCGGCGTGCCGCAGGTATGCACGCCCGGGCGGGGGGGGGGGGGGGGGCGCGCGTGCGGTGCATGGTGGCGCTGACTTGGCAGAGGGCTGATGCAGGGCTGTCGTCCCCTCCACGGCGCTGCCCCGAGTGTCATAATCCTGCCCCTCACCCCCCCACCCACCCACCCACCACCACCCCCCGGCCCGCCTGCAGGACATTGAGGGTGTGCGCACCGCTGATGGCGAGTGGTTTGTGGTGCAGTCGCGCCCGCAGGTGCTGCACCAGCACTGAGCGCCCGCCTGCCTGGGTGCCTAGGTACCCAGGTGCCCAGCTGCCTGCCCGCCTGTGCAACCGGCATCCAGCGGCGGGCCTTCGAAAGCTGTAGTTGAAAACTCTCCACAACCCGAGCGCCTGCTGCTCCAGCGCCGCTCGAGGACGGCGTGCCGCCCGCCACAAGACACCTCATGCATACCCTACCTACGGTCGTGCATGGCGGCTGCAGCCCGGAATGAGCAACACCCTCGTGCTGCTGCTGCTGCCCTGCACCACCAGGCCTCGCCCCATCGGCGAGGCTTCCCCTCTTTTTTCCCCTTCCCTGCCCGCCACCCTTCTGCCTGGCGCCATTTTTTATCCCCTTTCCTTCCTGGTGACAGTTTTCGAAACGCCACGAACCCTCGCCCGCCTGCACGACCTCTGCGCCCTCGTGCACTCGGCCTGCCTGCCTGTCTGCTGCATCCTACAGTAACCCGAGCCTAGTTACTTTCTTTCTGCCTGTGCCCTGCCCTGCCAGCCAATCGCTGGACCCGCGCTCCCTGCACTTGCCCCTGCATACTGTACAGTGCCCCAACGCATGCCCTGTTGATCGATTTACCCCCTCTCAGCCGTTCCAAGTAGAGGGGGTGTTGTTGTAATAAAATAGCACAAAGGCTGGCAAGGAATGGGCACATGTTGCGTGCTGCGTCAGCCCTCTGCACCCGTGGACCCCCCGGCTTGTAGCGGCCCCTGATCACGTTTTCGCTCTTCCCACATCCTTCAAGGTCATCTCACATCCTTGTGGAACCCTCCCGCGCCCCGCTCCCGCCCCCAGTTTAAAATGGCTGCTGCAGCTGCAGTCAAGCAGCAGCTGGAAGACAACTGGAGCAACAGCCGCCAGCACAATGTGTTTCCGCTTCAAAGTGGCGCCGCTGCGCCTCCTGCAGCAGGCAGGCCAGGGGGTCCACGGGTGCAGAGGGCTGACGCAGCACGCAACACATGCGCAGCAGCCTTGGCTTTGATGGGGCCGTCAGCCAGACCGTCAACAGCACTCGCCTGCGATACCGAGCATCGGCACACACTTGTAGCAGATAGCTGAACGTTCTACGGGCCGATGCATGTTGCTTGAGCGGGCTCCTTCTTCTATGCGCTGTCAAGATGTGGCTGCGCCTCCGGCCCCGGCCTTGCCCTGCCTGCCCCACTCCAGGCAGGCAGTCGCCTGCCGGCGCAGCGCGTGGGTCGCCCCACGCCGACCGCAGCAGGCCGTCCGCCAGCCGCCAGCCCTCAGGCGCCGCTCCATAGCGCCACAAGCGGCTGCTGATGGCGGTCAGGCAGCGGCGCCACAGGCGAACAGGCTGGTCATTCCAGTCGGCGACCGCGAGGTGCGCCGCCAGCGTCGAGCGGCGGATCGGTCGTGTGGCCTTGCGTGGCTCGTGCTGTGCTGTGCTGCTGGCTGCGTACCTCCAGCTCTCTCGTGCGCTGCACATTTGCAGATCGTTCTGGAGACCGGCGAGATTGGGCGGCAAGCCAGCGGCGCTGTGATGGCCACCGACGGCGAGCGGCCTCGCGTCTCTAGAGACACTCTGTGGACCAGGTAACAAGTTCAAAGTGGCGCCGCTGCGCCTCCTGCAGCAGGCAGGCCAGGGGGTCGACCGGTGCAGGGGTCGACCCAGCACGCAACAGATGAGCTTGCTTCTGTCCCGCGCTGCAAGACGCCATCACACGCTTCTGTGTACACCCTGGCTGTCGATCGCACCTCCTCGCAGCGTGTTTCGCCCGCCAGAGCGTTGCGGCACCTGGGTGGGCCTTCCGGCAAGCGCATTCTCCCGGCCAGCTTCTTCCCACAACGTGGCAGCCCCAGATGGAGGCTTCGCAGCAGCAGCGACGGCAGTTGCCGCCGTTGCAGCTGGCCTCAGCAAGCCTGAGCAGCGGCGCTGGAGGCTTGGGCAGCAGAGCGCGCGGCCTGGGTGGCGCCTCTCTGCAGCTGGGTGGCCTTGAGGGCGTGGGGGCCCCGGCAGTTCAGCGACAGCAGCCGGTGGTCACCGCAGCGAGCGGCGGCAGCAGCGGCGGCAGCAGCGGCGGCAGCAGGCGGACCAGCGGCAAGAGCAGCAGCAAGAGCAGCGCTGGCAGCGGCAGCAGCGGTGGCGGTGCCCGCTTCAACTTTGTGCAGCGGTCGCTGCGCATTGGTGGCGGTGGTGGTGGCGCGGCGGCGTTTGTGAGTGTGGCGGGCGCTGCTCTGGCCCTGTGGGTGCTGGAACGATGCCTTGCATGCAGTGTGGCGGGTGCCGCTGGGGTGGATGCTACAGGCACGGTGCCTTTGCATGGCCGATCATCCCTGGCTCACGTGCGCCCGCATGCATCGTGCGTGTGCTGCCAGCCCCGGCGCCTGCATGTCATCGTGTGCAAACGGTGCAGCAGCAGACCGCGTATGCAAGTGGTGCAACTGCCTACCCGCCGCCGTGCTCGCTGCCCCCCCCGCGTCCCTGCCGCAGTTTGGCGGCGGCAGCTTGGCGTGCGCGGCGCCGCTGTGGCCGCTGCGCCCTGCGGCCAACGCGCCCAAGCGGAAGCCCGACGGCAAAACCCGTGTCCTGATCCTCATGTCCGACACGGGGGGCGGCCACCGCGCCAGCGCGGAAGCGCTCAAAGCGGGTGGGTGTGCGATCGAACGTTCCACTGCTGGCAGCAGCGGCGGAAGCGCCGCATGCTCCTGCTTTTGACGTGAAGGCTTCAGGGGCTGTGCGGCAGCAAGTGCCACGCAGACGCACGTCAGAGCAGCCCTGGGCGATCTGTGTTAATCATCTAAAGGAACCGTCAATCTGTGCTGTGTAGTTTGACTGCAGGGTTTGAGGAGCTGTACGGCAGCGAGCTCCACGTCAACGCTTTGGGACGCTGCAAACACTCGTTAAACCGTCCCGTTGGCCGCAGGGTTTGAGGAGCTGTACGGCAGCAAGTACCACGTCGACATCCTGGACATCTGGACCCACCACACGCCCTACCCCTTCAACCAGGCGGGTGGCCGCGGGCGGCCGCAGGGGCGCGGGGGGCCGGGCCGCGCAGGCAGCCCTCTGCCAGCAGAGGCGGGAGGGGGGGGGGGGGGGACGCGCAGCGCGTGCCGGCGCGGCTGGACGGCAGCCCGGCGCCGACGCTTCTTCTGCCTGCCTCCCCCCTCCTGCCGCGGATGCCCAACGCCTCCTACCCTCCTTACCTATGGTCGTCATCATCATCCTGACGCTCTCTGTCTGCCCCGTTGCTATCACTGCAGATGCCCAAGACTTACTCCTTCCTAGTGAGGTACGGCTTCCTGTGGCGGGCCGCTTTCAACGCCTGGCAGGTGCGGAACAGGGGCGGGGTGACGTGTGAGAAGCAGGGAGGGCAGGCAGGGCAGAGCCCAGGGTGTGTTGGTGCCTGCACGTGCGCCACGGCCCCCCACACGCCCACTCCGCCTGCCGCCGCCCCCGCCCGCCCCCCCGCCCCCCCCCCCCCCCCCGCAGCCGCGCATCGTGCACGCCCCCTGCAGCACGGTGACCGCAGCCATCACGGGGCAGCGCGTCAGCGAGGCGTTTGACCTGTACCAGCCAGACCTGGTGGTGTCGGTGCACCCGCTGATGCAGGTGTGTGTGCGTGGGGTGGGTGGGTCGGTGGATGGTGTTGGGGTGAACGTGGGTGGAAGTGGTGGTGGGGTAGGGTGGGGTGGGTGCCAGCGCCCACCTCCCCTGCCAGTATGAAAGGCTCCTTTGAGGCATGGGGGCTGCGCGCAGCACCCACCCCCCTCCCCCCCCCCGCTGAGGAGGGGAGCCGGCATGGTTGTCGGTTGTTGTTGCTTTGTGCGCAGGAGGCGCCACCACACCTGCTGACGCACGCCTCTGCGCCTGGGCCGGCGCTGCTCAGCGCCGCTTCCCGCCACCCCCCCCCCCGCCCCCTTGCCGCCGCAGCACGTGCCGCTGCGCATCATGCGCATGCGCATCAAGGCGGGCATGCAGCCGCCCACCAACTTTGCCACCGTCGTCACCGACCTCACCACCTGCCACAACACGTGGTTCCACCTGGGCGTGGACAGGTGAGGGCTGGGTGGGCGAATGATGCATGAGCCCAGCAGCAAAGAACGCGCTCGCTGCACGGTGCCGCAGCTGCCGGTGCGTGTGCTGCGGCGGCGCTATCCGACCCGGCGACCCGCAAGTCCCACCTTGCCCGTTTTCACCACAAGGTTCACGCCCCCTTGCCCCTGCGTCCCCCCCCCTCTCACACACACACACACACACACGCCACCTCCCCTTCTCAGGTGTTACGTCGCCACGGACGCGAGCCTGCAGCAGGCGCTGCGGCTGGGGCTGGCGGCCGGCCAGATGCGCATGTACGGGCTGCCCATCCGCCCTGCCTTTGGCCGCAGCTTCCCGGCGAAGAACAAGCTGCGCAAGTGAGGCTGGCTGGCTGGCTGGCTGGCTGCTGTGTGCAGCGAAGCCTGGGCGCGCTTTTTTGCCACTTCTTGCCGTGCCGCCAGCGCTGGCCGGTCTGCCTGCTTGCCTGGTTGCCATTCCGTGCCCGCCCCAGCAGAGCCCAGCTGCCTTTCAAACCCTCACGCTGCCTGCCCTGTGCGTGCAGGACCCTCGACATGCTTCCTGACAAGCCCGCGGTGCTGTTGGTGGGCGGCGGTGAGGGCATGGGACCGGTGGAGGCGACGGTGGACGGGGTGGCGGCGCAGATGGGGGCCGACTGCCAGCTGGTGGTGATCTGCGGGCGCAACGCCAAGCTTGTGGACAAGCTGCGCAGCAAGTGAGCCAGGGGGGGCTTGGCCCGCTCGGCGGTTTTGTGGGGCTGTCGATCAACCGTCAGGAGTCGGAGGGCCCGAGGGGCAGCGCAGATGGTGGACAAGCTGCGCAGCACGCGATTGCAGTCTTGCCTTCAAAGGGCAGTCCTGGCGCAGTGCTCGCCACTTTGCGGCGGGGCCCGCTGCACGCACCTGCTCTGCCTGCACCCTCCTTCACCCGGCCCCTCTTACACTGTGGCCGTGCCTCCGTCTGGCTGTGGCGCAGGTCCTACCCCGAGGGCATGCACGTGGTGGTGCACGGCTTTGTGACCAACATGCCGGAACTGATGAGCGCGTCAGGTGCGCCTGCTTGCTGCTGCTGCTGCTGCTGCCGCTGCCCCTGCTGCTGCTGCTATTGCACAACATGCCCGAACTGATGAGCGTGCCAGGCGGGCCACAGTTCCCCCCGAGCACTTGGGCACCACCAGCGGGGCGCTCACTCTGCTGGCTTGTCCAACCCTTCCCCTGTGTCCAACTGCAGACGTCATCATCACCAAGGCGGGCCCGGGCACCATCAGCGAGGCGCTGATCTGCGGGCTGCCCATGGTGCTCAATGCCTTTGTGCCCTGCCAGGAGGAGGGCAACATCCCCTATGTCGTCGACAACAAGGTGGGCAGCAGGGCGGGGAGCAGGGGGGGGTCGTGCCAGCTTCTGCCGCGTGTGGGCGTGGCACGAAAGCCTGCCCTTGCAAGCGTGTAGGGACCTGCCAGGAGGAGGGCAGCACCCCCTATGGCGATCGATCGACACGAGGTGGGCAGGGCAGCAGGGGCGTCACAGAGCGTGGCAGGGCCTGAAGGGGGGTTGGTGTGCAACTCGTGCAGGGCCCTGCCAGGTTTCACGACTGCCGTGCCCCGGCCGCTTCCTGTGCCGCTCATCTCTCTGCCCGCCTTGCCGCATCCCCTTCCCGCTGGCACCACGTCCCACGCATGCTCCGCGACCCCCCACCACACACACCACACGCACACATACGCAGGTGGGCGTGTTTGAAAAGAGCCCGCAGCGCGCGGCGCAGATCATTCGGCGGTGGTTTGGCGAGGCGCGGGAGGAGTTCCAGGAGATGAAGGCGCGGGCAAAGGCGCTGGGCAAGCCGCACGCGCTGTTCGACATCTGCAGGGACCTGCACACCCTGGCGCCGGCGGCGACCGGCAAGAAAAGCGCGGGCAAGGCGGCGCTGGCGGCCGCGTGAGGCGGCGGCGACGGTGCACACGGGGGGCTGCCCCACAAGCAACCCAGCCCAGCCCAGCCCAGCCCAGCGTGCGTGGGATCCCCCCCTGTGTTTTTGCCCTGCCCTGCCCTGAGGCCCCCTGCAACTACTAGTCCACGCTTCTTCGCTGCACGGCGCTGCGCGCCCAATTTTGCCCGAGGCGTGCGCGTGTGCTCGCCTCCCCAGCACTGCTGCCCCCTAATTGTTCATCCACATGCTATCCCCTTACCCTCTCCGAGCGTGCCTCTGACCCAAGAGCCTGCAATGTGACCACTGCAACACCGCTTCGTGACGATACGCAGTGAAACGCTCCGGCGACGCAGTGCAGCGTGGGCGGCGGCGGCAGTGGGCGGCGGCAGGTGGTGGCGCTGTCGCAAGCCCTTGTACATTGCTTTCTGTGTAAGCTTCACGGTGCTGAAATCTCAGTTGAGCTTGCTGCAGCGAGAGTTACAGTAGAGTGATCGACGCTTCACTTCCACGCTCGGAACAGTCGGCTCGGACAGCGGAGCATCAGCTCCTGCCCGCAATCAAACATCCCGGCCGGACGCCAGCAGCCCGCGCCTGAGGAGTCGCTGGACTCCCGCCGCCGCCGCTGCCGCCGCCGCTCTCCGCCGCCATGGGCCTGCTGTCGATCATCCGCAAGGTCAAGCACAAGGAGCGCGAGATCAGGCTGCTGCTGGTGTGAGTTTGAGGGGCTTGTGATGGAGCGGGGCTGCGCGACGCGCCGTCCTGGCCCGCCTTGAGCGACTTTCCAGCACTGCCAGCGCAGGCCCCTTACCTCGCTCCCCCCCCTACCTCGCTCCCCTGCCCTGCAGTGGGCTGGACAATGCCGGCGAGTGGCCTGGCCTGGGCGCATCCCAAGTGTTGCAAACCCAAACCGTCGCTCCTCCCCCCTTGCAGCGGGCTGGACAACGCAGGCAAAACGACGATCGTGAAGCGAATCAGCGGGGAGGACGCGTCGACGGTGTCCCCCACCCTTGGGTTCAACATCAAGACGCTGGAGTTTGAGGGGTGGGTGCTGGCTGCGGTGCGCCCGTCGGCCTGACGTCAGCCTAGTTCGGGTGCCGCCCGTGGACCGACTGTTGATGTGTTGATGGGTGCTGCCTGCGCCTGCTGCTGCCTGCGCAGCTGCTGCCCGTCCCCTCGACCTCCCCCGGCCTCCCGCCTTGCACCCACCCCCCCGTGGCGTCCGGCCCCCCCGCTGCCTGCCCCACTCCCGCATCAACCAATCAGTACCGCAGCCACCAGCTGAACGTGTGGGACGTGGGTGGGCAGAAGGCGCTGCCTGCGCAGCCGCTTCCCGCCCCTCCCCTCGCCGCCCACCCACTGCCCTGGGCCCCCCCCCTCCCCCCTCCCTCCTTTTGAACGCAGCTACCAGCTGAACGTGTGGGACGTGGGCGGGCAGAAGACGCTGCGCCCCTACTGGCGCAACTACTTTGAGCAGACGGACGGGCTGGTGTGGGTGGTGGACTCCACAGACCGCCGCCGCCTGGCAGACTGCGCAGAGGTGGGTGCTGGGCGCGCCGGGGGCGCCGGGCAATGCGTCCTGGCAGACTGCGCAGGGGTGGGTGGGCGCGCGCTGGGGGGCGCCAGGCAAAGCGTCCTGGCAGACTGCGCAGGGTTGGGTGCTGGGCGGCGGCCGCGGTCCGGGGCCTGCGACAGGAGAATGGTACCATGCAGCATGCTGGCACACGGGTGTTCGCGGGCGCAGCAATTTGGCAGTGGGCCCGCTTGTAGTTTGTTGCCGCCAAATGACAGCCGTCGCCTCCCCCTGCCTGCCTGCCCACCCGCCTGCCTGCCTGCCGGAGCTGGGGCTGCTGCTGCGGGAGGAGCAGCGTCGCACCCAGCACTGCATCCAGCACCGCACCCAGCACCGCACCCAGCATCGCACCCAGCGCCGTCGTTGCCTGCATCAACCGGCAGCCGACGTCTCTCCCCCTTCCCGCCCCCCCACCCGTCTGCCCACACAGGAGCTGGGGCGCCTGCTGCAGGAGGAGCGGCTGGCGGGCGCCACGCTGCTCATCATGGCCAACAAGCAGGACGTGCCGGGGGCGCTGGCAGCGGACGCGATACGAGAGGCAGGTTTGGGGCGGGCGGGCGGGTGCTGCGGTGCGGCTGTCGAGCTGGGTGGGTGGCGTGGCATGGAAGCACGCTGCTGCGCTTCCTAGCCTGCGCCAACTGCGTTGCTCCTCCTGCTGGCGGAGCCGCACGCCGCTCACTCGCCGCCGCCGCCCCTCTGCTGCCCCCCCCCGCAGGCGCTGCAGCTCGACGCTCTGGTGGGCCGGCGGTGGAGCATCGTGGCGTGCAGCGCGGTGGAGGGGCGCGGCCTGCTGCAGGGGTTCAGCTGGCTTGTGAGGGACGTGGCCGCTCGCATCTACATGCTCGAATGAATGCATGCATGCATGCATGAGCCTCCACTAAAACTAGTGTGCGACATGCTTCGCTGCTGTACATGTACACATGCATTCACCTGTGCTGCGCTGACGCTTTGACGCTTTGACCCACCCACGCGGGTGCTGCCCGCGCTGCGGCCACCGCAGCACCTGCTGTCACACGGCAGCTGCCGCCCCGTCGTGCTCCCGCGCTTCTCTCCTGCTGCCCACTCCTGCGGCGCCCCCGACCACCTGCTGCTCCCTATCTCCGTGACCGAAATCGACCGACCGACTTGCTGTTGCACGTTCTTCCTGCTGCTATAAATGTCTGCAACCGTTGCCCGAACGAGGAAGCTGTGTGCAGTAAGATGGCGGCAAGCGCTCTGCACCGCCGCAGTGGGCGGCGCGCGCTGCGGTTGCACACAGCACGGCCTTTCATGCGCAGTTTGGCTGCTCAGCACCGAGTTATGAAATCAATGTGGCGCGCTGCTTCAGAGCACGGGAGAGGTGGCAGTGAAGCGACCGCTCCTGACGACACCCCACAGCGTGCAGGACGGATGCACGGCGCTGCCGCAGCTGCTGCGGCGGCGCTTCCCAGACCAGGCCGCTCATGTGCAATGGTGTGGCCTCTGCTCTGCTCTGCAACGGTGGCCACAAGGGTGGCAGCTGCCGCGTCATGCGTTGCAGCTGCGGCAGCGCGGCTAAGGCGTTGGGGGGAAGGTGGCGCAGGCCAGATTAGGGCGAAACAGCAATTGGTACAGGGAGGGGGGGGGGGGGAGGGAGCACGGCAGTACTGGGCAGAGGGGACGGACAAGGCAGGCAGTCAAAGGGCAAGGGACAGGGGAAAGCGCGGGTGACGCGGTGCTGAAGGGGGGAGTAGTGTGTCGAGGGTTGCGTGTTGGGGGGGGGGGGGGGGAGGGGGCGGCGGCGGCGGCGGCGGCGGCGGCGGCGGGGGCGTTGTGGCGGCTCGACCAGGGCGAGCGCATCGTAGGTGGTTGGCATGCATGCATGCGTGACGGCGGCTGGAGAGCAAGCAGAGGGCCTCGCCACCGGCGCGGGCGCAGCCCGGCGCTGGGCATGCAGAGAAGGAAAAGAGAGCTGCAACCGTGCAAGGTTGCCCCGGGGGACTGGCAGACGAGTGGGAAGGGGGGGGGGTCCGTGCGTGTGTAGGGACGGTGGTGCGAGGGGGTGTTGCAGAAGCGGGGCTGTGGTGTTGCCCGCTGCGGGTGGTGGTGTTGCCCGCTGCAAGTGGTATCATAAAAGCAAGCAAAAGAGGTGGAGGCGGGACAGGGTGGCTGACGGACGCAGGCAGGCGGGCGGCAAGTGCGACGTGCCGCCGGCGCCACGCGCCGGGCAGCGGGCGCTGGCGTGCGTCGCGCCGTGCGCTGCGCGAGCTGCCTGTCAGGTGTGCTGCGAGCTGCCGGCGGGGCCCACGGAGGTGCGGCGCCGCTTGCTGGCCTGCTTGCTGGGTCGGTGGCCGCCGCTGCCGGTGGAATCGTGGGTGAGCAGGCGGGAGGTGGAGGTGAGCTCGCGCTCTGCAGCATGGGAAGGGGGGTGTGTGCGCACGGTCGGACGACAGCAGGGCGAGCGCTGGGCGCAGGCGGGGGAGCGCAGGAGGCGCAGGCAAGCTGGCTGCTTGCGCTGGAGGCGCGCTGCGCTGCCCGTCGCTGATAGATAACTTGATGTTGACTGAGTACACCCCAATGTGAGCCAGCACCGCGCCGGTGAAAAGAGGGATCTTGTGACCACCTACCTGGGGAGTCACGCCCCATGTGGCCGTTGCCAATGGCGCTGTTGGCGTGCGTGGCGTAGCCGTTCTGCAGCAGCGGTAGGGAAGCACGCACGAATGCGTTTGCCTCAGCAGCAGCAGAGACAATGGGTCGTCGACCCCCAGCCGGCTTCGCGCAACCAGAGCCCGGAGTGCGCCGCTGCCGCGCCTACAGCAGCGCCCCTCTCTGCCTGCCCACTTGTGACGCTGCTCCCCACCTGCTGCTGCAGCGCATGGTACACCTCCCCCAGCTGCTCCACCAGGGGCGCCGGTGTGAACAGCCCGCCATTGAGCGCCGCCTGCTGCTGCTCCAGCGCCGCCAGCGCCGCCGCCACCACGCCCGGCGGCGGCAGGCTGCTGGGCTGGAAGGAAGCGCTGGGCGCCGGCGCCGCGGCGCCGGCCACGGCGGCAGCGGCGGCGGCAGGCGTGGGGGCGGGCCCGTCGAGAGGGGCCAGATCGACAGCCATGGTGCTGAGGTCCAGGCGCGACGTCAAGCCTTGGCTGCCAGCGGGCCCCGCCGCCGCCTGCGAACGCTGTTTGCACACGCCATTGGCGGCGGGCCGCGCGGCGGGTGCCCGCAGCGCGTGCGTCGGCGCCGCCGACCCCAGCGGCTGCGGCGTGCCGCCGACGCTGCCGGTGCCGCCGGCCGCGAGCAGCGCGCCGGCGCCGTTGGCGAGGGCGTGGGCCTGCAGCTGCAGCACTTTGTTGGCGAGCAGGGGGCTCAGGGCCTCCCCGCCGTCATCTATCACCTCCCCCTCTCCTGCACACAGGCAGGCAGGCAGGGAGGAAGGGCGAGGGTTTGGCAAAGTACGCAAGCCAGCCGCGGCAACTCGTCCCTCTGCAGTTGGACTTCCAAGGTGTGAGCAGACAGTGTCGGTGTTGCTGTTCTGGGGCTGCAGTGTTGCTGCCCCCGGCCGGCCGGCAGGGCCGCTCTCTGCACACCTGCGGCCGCGGTGGTCAGGATGGAATGCGCAGGCCCCGCAAGGATGGCGGCCCGCGCGGTGCCTTGGCTTTCGCGCGGCGCCGCATGCGTGCTGGCTGTCGGGCTGCCCATGCCTTCAATGGTTGCAGGGGCGGGCGCGGGCGGGCCGTTCGCCGCCGCGGCGATGTGGTGGCTGCGCGAGCGGGCGTCCGCGTCACCCCCCTCGCCGCCGTCGTTCTGACCCATGCACATGCTGACCAGCGCAGGCACGGGCTGCTGCACCACGCCGCCGTCGCCGCCGCCGCCAAAGGGCAGCGCGTGCGCCGCAGCAGCAAACGCGGGGCCCACCGCTGCGCTGCTCTGCGGCATCGCCGCGCCGCCGCTGTACTGCAGCTGCATGCCCGGCGTGTCACCCTGCCCAGACATTGAAGCGCTGGCCGCGGGGCGCGCCACCGGCGTGCCCGCAGCCGCGCAGCCCGCCTGCGGCGGCACCGCAGCGGGCGCGCTCAGCGTGTGGTGCTGCAGCAGCGCCTGGTGCGCCTGCGGCAGTGCCGCGGGCGCCGGCGACAGAGCTTCCTCGCCACCGGCCTCGCCCGACAGCGGTGCGCCGCCCTGCGGCGCGCCGGCGGCGGCGGGCACGCCGGCGGGCGCCGACGTGGCGTGCTGCACCTGCTGCAGGCTGGGCAGCACGCTCATCTCCACCGAACCGCCCGCGCGCTCGCCGTTGCCCGTGCTGACGGTGGCCAGGCTGCTCAGCGCGTGCATCGCTTGCCCGTGGTTGCTGGCCACCGGCCCCTGCTGGCTGGGCGCGGTGGCGGCGCTGGGGGCGCCCGTGTTGTGCGCCGTCGCGGCGGCAGGCTCCGCCATGGACCGAGACAGCGACTGCGCCGGCTGCGGGCCAGGCAGGGCAAGAGGCAGGCACACAGGGTGGGGGTGGGGGTGGTGGGGGGTGGGGTGGTGGTGGTTGGGGGGGGGGGGGGGGGGGGGGGGGGGGGGGGGGCGCGCGTGAGGCACTTGACGCTGCGGCGCTGCGCAGCAAGCACTGCTGGGAGGAAGCCAGGCAGGCACGCGGCGTGCTGCAGCGCGCGCAACCACAGCAAGTGGCAGCAGAACGCAGCATGGGGAGCAGCCGCCGAGCTGCCCCCACCATCCGCGCAGGCTCAGCCTCGGCGCACCTTGGCTGCGGCGGCGGCGCTGCGGCTGGGTCCCGACGCCGCCTGCTGCACCATGTCTGTGTCGCCCTCGGAGCGCCCGCCCCCTCCGTTGTCCGTCATGAGGGTGGCCATCACCGAGGCGGCGCCGTGGGGCGCCGGCGGCAGGTGGCCGCCCTGCCCCTCGCCGTTGCCCAGCCCGCCCGCCGCCTGCTGCACCTCCATGGCGTCGTCCTCCTCGTCTGGTTGCGGGAAGAGAAACGGGCAGGGGCAGAGAGGGGTAGGGTGGGGGGGGTGGGGGGGCAGCTGTGAGCACGAGCAGGCAGGCAGGATGTGACGGCAGGCTGGCCGCGCTCCACCCCATGTCCTTTTGCTATGGGAGAATGTGGGAGAACGGAGGGCACAAAGCAAGAGGTGAGACAGGCGACAACGTGCAGCATAGCATGCACGCCTGCTGCAGCGCCGCGCCTGCGCCCTGCCGTGTCTGCACCACCGCTACAAGCTGGCGGCTCCCCGAGCACCACCCACGGCGCACCTCCCCCAAGCTCCATGGCGTCTCCGAACGCCGAGTTGCCGCCCAGCATGGCTGCCTCCTGAGGCACAGCCAGGGGCCGCCGTCGCCCCGCAGCGCCGCCGCCGTCCCGGCCGCCGCCGTGGGAGGCGGCCGCAACATCCGCCGTCGGCAGCTCTTGAATGGTCGCTGCTTGCGGGCGGGGAGGGTCGTTCACGTGCAGGCGGCGCTCGGCCTCTGCTGCTGCCTGGTCTTGATCGTTGGAGGAGGGTGAGGGTCGGTGGCCCTGCGAGCCGCCGCGCCCGCCGTTGCCGCTGCCCCGCACCGCTGACGCCGCTTGCTGCAGCGGCGCCGCACGCCCCGCCAGGCCCTCGCCGCCGCCGCCGCCGCCCGCCTCGCCGCCCGCCTCTGCTGCCTGCTGCAGCAGCGCCGCCATGGCCGGCTGGATGGCCGACCCTTGCATCTCGCTGGCGGCAGGCACCGCGGCCGTCAGCGGCAGCGGCGTGTGCGCCACTGGGCCGGGCGCCGCGAAGGCGCCGCTCTGCACCGTGAGAGGTGCCGTGGCAGCCGCCGCAGGCGGCGCGGGGGTGCCCCCAAACGACTGCAACGGCGCGGGGGGGGTGGCCGCCACGCCACAGGGGAGCGCAGGCGGCAGCAGCGGGTGGCCGTGTATCGCGGACGCTCCCACAAGCGAGGGCAGGCTCTGCACTGAGGGAGCGCCCCCAGAGGCCGACGCGTGCGGCTGCCCTGCCTCGCTCGCAATGGGCGCAGCACCGCCCTGCTGCTGCTGCTGCTGCGTGGGAGGCGACGTGGCGGGCCCTGCCTGGGCATGAGGCTGCGCGCCGCCGGGAGTGCCCGACATGATTGCCGAAGCCTGCGCCTGCAGCATGGCTGCCATGCTCTGCAACGCCTCTGCCTGCTGCTGCAGCAGCGGCGGCGGCGGCGGCATCGCCGCCCCCCCGCAGCTGCCCACCGGCTGCTCCGGCTGCTGCGCGGCCCCTGCCGCCAGCTGCTGCGCTGCACCCTGCACCGACTGCTGCTGCTGCTGCGTGCCGAGCGAGCTCTGCGCCTGCAGCAGAGCCGCCGCCATGCTGCCAAGCTGCGAGGGCTGCAGGCCCATGCTGGCTGCAAAGGGCAGCAGGCCCGCTATGCCTGCTGCGCCTGGTGGCGGCACGGGCAGCCCCAGCCCGCCGCTGTGCTGCGGCGTGAGCTGCTGCGCCAGCAGGCCTGCAGGCGGGCTGAAGGCGCCCATAGCGACAGCCATTGTGGAGGGCAGCGACGGCGCGACTGCAGCATGCGACTGCGTGCCCGACAGCGACGGCCGGCTGGGCCCCATATACTGCTGCTGCTGCTGCTGCTGCTGCTGCTGCTGCTGGTGGTGCGCGCTGCCTGGCCGCTGCCCAGACGCAGGCGGCAGGCCAGCCGAGAAGGCACCGCGACGGGGCGCACGCGGCACCGCCGCTGGGAACTGCAGGGGCGGCGGGGGGCGGGGCGGGCGCAGACAGTCACCGACCGGGCGTGGCACCGGTGGCCCGCCGGGGTTGGTGGCAGGCCAGCCGTGCGGCAGCCGTCACCAGGGCAGCGGCTGGCAGTACATGCAACCATCTGCACGCATGCCAGCGCCAGCAGCAGGCAGCGGGCTCACCTCTCCAGCCCGGCTGGTGTTGGGGCTGGACCCAAGCAGCTGGGCGGCGGCGGGTGCCGACCCGGGCGTGTCGGCGGCGCGTCGCTGTGCCGCGCCGCCGCCGTGCTGCTGCGGCGGGTGCTGCCCGGCCTTGGAGGGCGCTGCGGTGTACGACACAACGCTGTTGGCTCGGTAGATGGGGGAGGTGGAGGCGGGGGGCGAGGAGGCGAGCTCAAAGCCGCCCCGGCCGCGCGGCGCAGGCGCAGTCAGGCTCAGCGCCGGCTGCTGCTGCGCCGCCAGCTGCGCGGCCAGGTGGTGGTGGTGGGCAAGGTGGAAGGGCTGCGCAGGCGCGCCGCTGGCGGCGGCGGCGGGGGCGGTGCTGGCGCCAGCGCCGGCACCGGCGATGCCCTGCACCTCGCCCACCCCGCCGACGGCCTCCTGCGGCTCCGACGTGTGCTCGCCCGCCGCCTCTGCCGCCGACAGCGCCGTCTCGTCGTCGCCGCTGAGCGCAGACAGCACCGCGCTGGTGCGCTCGCCATAGGCGCCGCCAGCGGCGGGGTGCGCCCGGCTGATCTGGCTGCGGGGCACACGCTGCAGAGCAGGGTGCCGGTGTGGGGACAACAGTAGGAGGTGTGAGGGGTGCAGGCCGAGCGCAGGGCGCTGCAAACGGGTGCTCGCCGGCGCAGAGCTCGGCTCAGGCCTCTTCCCTGCCCTGGGCGGCACGCTCCTGCACTCTCCTGCTACTCAGACAGCCCTGCGCACCGGACTTTGGGCCGTAGCTTGCCCCCAATTCACGCTCCCTCCTTGCTGCTGGCTCTCCGCTTCCTCTGCGCCTGGCTGTTCCGCCTCCGGGCCACTGCTGTTCCTTGATTCGCTGGCCGCGACGCTCCCCTCCGCTTCCATGGCGAGCTGGACCTTAGTGCGTCATGGCTAGCCGAAAGACTGCGTTAAAGGTCGTCCCGCTCTGCAGGACCGTAGCGAGCGTCTGATGTGCGCGTCCCGGAAGCCGCAAAAGTGTTGATGCCTGCACTTTGCGACGTCACCGACCTCATGGCGGTGCCGGACTCCAGGCGCTCCCGTTCCGCCGCCTGTCAACTCCAGATCCGACCCAGTGCCGCACACAGATCGCCACAATGTCGACGGGGGCTGTGCAGCCCCCTGCAGCCAGACCTCTTTGCGATATCCAGGCTCTGGAGACGTGGTTGCCTGGGGACCCGCTCGATGACTTATGCCGAGCAAATGTGGCCCTACCACAGGTGCGACACATCCCTGTGCCTCCCTTCAGGCTGCCGCCTTTTGCCCGCGCCCGTGCCCGCCGGCGCCGGCGGGCGGCGAGCAGTGCCCGCGCGCCGCCTTTGCCAGACGTGCCGCCAAGACCTGCGCTGCTCCCCCTCTCCCCATGCAGGGCGGGCCGCCACCGGCGCAGGGGCCGCGCCTGCTGGCCTGCCACGACATGAAGGGCGGCTATGGGCAAGATGCTCTGGTGCAGGTGCGGCGCACTTTTGAGCGACGGTCAGGTGCACTCACCACCTGCATTTTTTTGTCGCAACCCAATCCTAGTGGCCGTATTGGGGAGTCTGCACAATCCCGGCGCCCAGCTCTCCCAAGCCGCCGCCACCCCTGCCGAACCCACCCCGCCCACCACCCGCCTCACCGCGCAGGGCGGCGCCGACGCGCAGTTTTACGCGCTCCGCCGCTGGTCCTGCCTCGACTCGTTCGTCTACTTTTCCCACTCCCTGGTCACCCTTCCCCCGCCCGGCTGGACCAACGCCGCGCACACGCACGGCGTGCGGGTGCTCGGCACCCTCATCACGGAGTGGGAGGCCGGCGCCGCCGCGTGCGCGCGCCTGTTTGGCAGCGCAGCGGCGGCGGTGGACACGGCGCAGCGCCTCGCCACCCTGGCGGCCTACTTCGGCTTTGAAGGCTGGCTCGTAAACATCGAGAACGGCATGCAGCCTGCCCACATCCCCCACCTCCTGCTGTTCCTGCGGTGTGCGGGGGCGGGGCAGCAGGCAGCTTGCAAGGTTGCACATTGGAAGGTTGCTCATGCGGGCGCAGAGTTGTGTGGGGAGCAGGCGCTGCGCCTGCCGCAGGCCCGGCTTGGCCTGCTGCCACACGCCCGCGCACCCTTGCACCTGCCCCACCGCTCGGTGCGCCAGCGTCCCTGCCCGGGCACCTGGTCACAACGGTTGCTGCTTGCTGTCCTGCAGGGAGCTGACGGCACGCATGCGTGAGGTGGCGCCCGGCTGGAGCCAAGTCATCTGGTGCGCTGCAGCTTGGCAGAGGGAGCGGGAAGCAGGGGGATGCACGAGTGGCAGACGGAGAGGGCAGGCAGACGAGGTGGCGGGGGGACCGCAGAGGGGGTGCTTGCTGCCGGGCCTCGCCCTGCATGCAGGGATGGACGCGTCTGCCTCCGGCCGTGGCGCAGGGCGTGCTGCCTGGCCGCGCACGCCTCGGCTGCCGCAACCCCCCAGCGGGCGCAGCGCACCTGCTGCCCGAACCGCTGCCACGAGCACCCTGAGCACCCCCTGCCCACCCTGCCCGCTCCTCAGGTACGACGCGGTGACGACGGAAGGCCAGCTGGCCTGGCAGGACGGCCTCACCCCCCTCAACCGCCCCTTCTTCGACGCGTGCGACGCCCTGTGGGTCAACTACACCTGGAAGGAGGGCACGCCCGCCAGGGTGGCGGCCGAGGTGCGGCGCGGCCAGCTGGGGGTGGGGGGCCAGCTGGTGAGGGCGCGAGAGCGGGGCATGGGGGCAGGGGCAGGCAGAGGGGCTGCCGACGTGTGCACCGGGTGGGGGGTGGTGTACAGGCAGCCGGGCACAGATGGGAAGCTGTGGCATGGGTAGGGAAAAAGAGTCCCGGCGCCCCATCGGGCCTCCCCAGCCGCCTACTCACGCCAGCTGACCGCGCTGCCCTCCTGTGGGTCCCCCCTCTCCTTCCCCCGCCAGGCCGGCACACGTGCAGCAGACATGTACATGGGTGTGGACTGCTTTGGGCGCGGGACCTTTGGCGGCGGCGGCTTTGGGTGCGGCAGCGCGCTGCGTGCCTGCCTGGAGCAGGGGCTTTCTGGTGGGCGGGGCGGGTGCAGCTCGAGGGGGTGGGGGAGGCTCAGTTAGCGCAGGGGCTTTTGGGTGGGTGGTTGCAACTCGGTGGTGGGCAGGCTCAGATGACGACACGCATGCGAGCATGCACTTGATGCTGGGCCGTCAACAGGCGGCTTGCAGCTCCCCAAGCCACCCGTGCATGATCCCCAACGGCGCCTCTCTCCCCGCAGCCGCGCTGTTTGCCACCGGGTGGCCCTTCGAGGGGGACTGCGGCGCCAATGCGCCGGCCTGCTGGCGCCAGCGCGACGCGCTGTTTTGGGAGGGCATCGAAGCCGCCTGGCGAGCCGGGCGCTGTCGCGGCAGCAACGACGGCGGCAGCGGCGGGAGCGGGAACGGCCGTGCCAGCGGCTGCAGCAGCAGCAGAGCGCTGCCGCGACCGCGCCTGCGCCGGCCGCTGTGCACCGACTTTTCCCACGGCGCCGGGCCGGCGTTCTACCAGGCGGGCCGCTGCCTCTCTCCCAAACCTTGGTACAACATGAGCCTGCAGGCGTTGCAGCCCTTGCTGCACGTGCGCCACTTTGCCAGCAACGGAAGCAACGGAAGCGGTGATGGCAGTGACGGCGGCAGCCCAGCCGTGCAGGCAAGCGTCGCCGACGAGCGTGCCTTCAGCGGCGGCAGCAGCCTGCGCGTGAGCGGCCACCTGGCGGCAGCGCAGCGTGTGGCAGTGCAGCTGTTCGAGCCTGCAGCATGCCTGCCAGCTGGCTGCGTGTGGGTGCGTCTGACAGCGAGCGTGACGGGCAGCGTGCTCATCAGGCTGCTGCTGCAGCTGGATGGCAGCAGCGAAGCGGCAGCAGCACCAGAAGGCAGCAGCAGCGAACAGGCAGCAGCGGGAGCGACGATAGAGCTCCGGCCGCTGCTGCCCAGCGATGCAGCAGCAGCAGAGGCGTCTGCGGGCGCGGCCGTGCAGCCAGTCAGCGAGAGCGCAGGCGCATCTGCTCTCGTGGTGACAGCTGAGCCCTGCGCCTGCACGCCGTGTGCCGCTGCCGCTGATGGTGGCGATGCAGCAGCGCCAGCGGCCTGGCACACATGGCAGTTTTGCTTGCAGCCAGATGCGATGGCAGAGGCTGGACACGCGGCAGTGCTTGCAGGAGTGGCCTTGCTGCTGCTGAGCAGCGACTCTGGAACGGGCAGCAGCGGCAGCAGTGACTGTGGCAGCAGCGCAGGGGCCTTTGAAGTCCACTTGGGTGCGCTAGGGTGGCAGCCAGGGGCGGAGTTGTTTTGGCTTCCGCAGCGTGCCGAGCCAATGTGCCTTTCAACTGCCACCGTGTTTTAAGACTGTGTCTTGCTTTCTTCCGCCGGTGCAGGGCAGCTGTGCGTTGAGAGTGGGCCAAACGGCAGCCCGCCTGCTCCGCCCGCCGGCGTCCACGGCCTGCGCTGCAGCGGCGTGCTTGCGGCCCCTGACGAAGGGGCGCTGCTGCTGTCGGCGCGTCTGGCTTGGGAGCCCCCACCTGGCGGCGCCCGCTGTTGCCACATATGGTGCAGCTTCGGCTTTGGTGGCAGCAATGACGAGCCGACCGAGCTGCGCTGGCTGGGGACGGCAGCGGCTGCTGGCTTTTGTGTCGCAGCGGCGGCGCCGCGTGACGCGGAAACAGTCACGTTTGTGGTGCAGCCAGAGGGCTGGAACGGACTGGCGCAGGACCATGCACTTGCGGCGCGTGTGGCGGTCGGCCTATTGGATGCCCAAAGCAGCGGGTAAAGAGGGCCCGCCTGCGTCGGCCGGCGCGCTGCGCGCGCCTCGTCGGCTCCCACTGTGCTCCAACCCTCTGTTGCCTGCGCCACGCGCCATCCAACTCCTGCCCACCTGTCGCCATTCAGCATCCCGTGTGACAGCCACCCACGAGTCGGCGCGCGCCCCTGCGAAAACGGGAGTTCCGCAGAGTCAGGCGCGTTCCGGCGGGCCTACACTTTGCTAATTTGTGATTCTTGGTGCGTTCCGAACGCTGGACAGGCGGTTGCGGGGTCGCGGTCTTCACCCGGGGTTTGGTTGGCGCCGGAGTGGCGGGCGGGCCTCCGTGTCCCTCAAGGCACGAGAACGCACTGCAGTAGTCAGGCGGGAGCCGCGCATCGGGCTGCACTGAGGCTTGGCTGACCGCCGCCCGCCGCCGACCGGCCGCCGACGAACTCACTTGGTGCCGTTGACCTGCAGGAAGGGCACAAGCTGCCATGACCAGCAGCCGCCCTGGCAGCTGCTCGCCGGGCAAGACCTGGGCTGCATCCAGCCTGCGCAGCGGCTTTGGGGAGCAGCCGCTGAGCAACAAGTCGTCGGCGCCCGCCGCCGGCTTCGGCAGCAGCTCGCGCGACGCCATCGGCAAGGTGGGTGGAGCAGCGTAGCGGGCTCTGCCAGGACTGCTGCTTCAGTACACAACTGATCAGCTGCCTCTCATCAACGAAACGCATGCACTCCAGCGTTCCGCGACACCTTGTCTCCTGACGTCTGTGTTGCTGGGTCCCCTGCAGCAATATGCCAGCGCTGAGGCGGACAAGGCGCAGGCGCGCGCGCGCGGCAATATTGACAACCCACTCGGCGCCTGCTACCAGATCCCGGTGGGCGGCGCTAACAGATCGTGTGCAGATGTGCGGGCAAGGCGCAGGCCGTCGCGCTTCCCGCCTGCGCGCCCCCAGCGGCCGTCCCTCGCTCGTGCAAATCGTCCGCCCCCTACCCACGCCCACCCACCCCTGCTTGCTGGCCCCCTGCTTATCCTCAACAGAACACGCTGGACAAGCAGGTGCTGAGCACCATGCCCTCGCCGCCGCGCATGCGGTTCGGCACCGGCAAGCGGCCAGGCATGGCGGAGAAGACCGACGCGCCTGGCCCGGGCGCCTACAAGCTCAAGTCTGGGCTGGGTGAGCCTGTGGTGCATCATGGAAGATGGAGGTAGCACGTGCATGCTGCTACGGTACCTGCGCGTTTCCCGATCCCTTTCCTTTTATGCAGTGCTCCGTTTGCCCGTCCTCACCCTGCTTGGACCCCCCCCCTCCTCCCCTCCTGGACTGCAGGCGACGTCGTCGAGTCCACCCGCAGCAGCGCGCCTCGCATGAAGTTTGGCTCCGGCAGCCGCGACCAGGCCAACCGCCTGTTCATCAGCAGCGAGCACGAAAAGTGCCAGGTGGGGCTTGGCGGGAGGCGTCGGTGTGGGTGACATGCAGAGGGGCGTGCAGGGGTGCAGCCTCGCGAAGAATGGTGCTGCAGCAGTGCCGGCACCTCTGCATTGCAGTCCTTGCTCCACGGTGGCTCCCTTCTCCATCCTCTGTGCTGCGCGCCCCTCCCCTCGGTCAGGTGGGCATGGACAGCCCCGGCCCCACCTACAACATCCCCACCGCGATGGGCAAGCAGCAGCTGTCCACCAAGAAGAGCGCGGGCGCGTTTGTGATGCCACGCGGGCAGCGCTTTGTGGACTGCGACGTGCGCGAGGCGGCGCAGAAGGTGGGCGGGCATGGGGCAAAGCTGAGAAGGCGTCGAGATGGCGTGCAAGTGGTGCAGGTCCGTGTGTGCGAGCCCTTCTGCAGGCAGACACGAGCGTCAGGACCAGCAAAACAGGACTTCTGCCAGCCTAGCCGCTCGACCGACACAATCGTCTTGCTACGTCCATCACCCCGCCTGCCCTGCAGCCTGGGGCCGGCGCCTACAACGTGCCTTCCACCATTGGGGTGCAGGTCGGCTCAGCTGCGGTGCGTTCGGGAGGGCGGGGGGGGGGGGGGGGGCGGGGGGGGGGCGCGGGGGGCGGCCGGCAGCTGCTCGCAAATGCGGCGCCGACGGCGCGTGCCGCCCGGCCCTTCCCTGCGCGCGCCGGGACGCCCTGCCTGTGGCTGCGCCTCGAGAGCCTTCACCGTTGCTGTTTCCGTCGCTGCAGCTGGCCCTTCTCTTGCTTCCTCTCATGCTTCCCACCGACCTCCAACCCTGCAGGGAAGCCCCACCAAGCGCAACAGCCCCACCGTCAAGTTTGGCACCAGCACGCGTGACAGGGACGCCAAGGCACGTGTCTTGTCGCAGCGCCTTGTCGCCGTCGGAGCAGCCGCCGCCGCCGTGGCCGCTGGGGGGGGGGGGGTAGCAGTTGTCTGGAATGTGCTGCTACTCGTGCTGCCTGGAAATGTGCTGCTACTCGTGCACGTTTGCATCGGAGACTAATGGCGCGGCTCGTGCCTCACAGTCACCCCTCGCCCTCTGCTCATGCAGGTGTTCATCAGCGTGGAGCATGAGAAGGGCAGCTACGGCTCCTGCAGGTGCGCTGGGCTGGACAGGGATGGACTTGCTGGCAGCTGTGGGGCAAGAGTGTCAGCGTTTGCCTGCAGGGTGCACCAGGGCTGCCCACCACCTCTCCCTGCTCCTGTTCTGCCCCCTGTCCACCCACCCCTGCACCTCCGCCCCCCGCGTCCTCCCTGGTAAAATCACCGTGCTTCTCCCACGTACTCTGCACAGCCCCGGCCCCGTAACCGCCAAGCCCTCCAGCTCGATGGGCCGCCAGATCCTGTCCACCAAATCCTCCACCACCGCGGCTGGCTTTGGCAGCAGCAAGCGCCTGGCGGACTTTGCCTCTGACGTGCCCGGCCCCGGTGGGTGGGTGGGTGGGTGGCGGCAACCGCCAGTGGGGCGGGCAGCCACGCGCGCAAGCGTGTGCTCATCCTTGATGCAAGCGGTGCTCTCGAGTCCCCCGCTCTGCAGTCAGTGTTTTCATTGCAGCTCCCTGCCTGCCCTCCCCTCTCCGCCCTGTTATCTGCAGGTGCCTACTACGCGTAACTGGGGTGAAACGCAGGCAGGCATGTGCCTGGACCCTCCAGGGATCGGCAGGCAGCCGCTGCCGAGCTGTTGAGCTGGTTGCAGCAGCCGGCTGCGGCTGCAGCAAGGTTTGGCGGAGCGTCGCCTGGCGGGCGCAGCAACTGGGGAAACTGCTGGCCTGTCTTGCGATGTCGTGGCTCATGGTGCTACGATTTGTGCTGTTACACGTCCACTTGTAAAGCAAGACAAGGAATATTAAGAGCAATATCAATTGCATGCTGCCAGTTCTGCGCGTGGTGCCGCGCTCGACCCAAACCCGTCACCCCGTAATATGGCCTGTCAGGTACCCCCCGTGAGATGTGTCGTGAATGCCCGCTGCAATGTACTGTGCTGCTGCCAGGCCTGAAGTGCTGTCGTTCAGTGCCAAAACCCCAGTAAAGCTGCCCCTGCGCCGCCTGCCGCTGCTGCCTGCTTGCTGCTTCGCTCATGCGCCCCGGTTGCGCCACTCTTCCATCTCCTCATCGGCGCGCCGCCGCTCCGCAGCGCTGAGCGGTTGGTGCGAGGCGGCCATGAGCGTGTAGCGGTGCTTCCAGGTGGCTGCGGCCTGCGATGGGAGGGGGTGGGGGAAGGCGGGGAGCAGGGAGAGACAGGGTGGGCTTGGGGTGAGGTTGGGGCGGGGTGTCTAGTGGGCAGGGCCATAAGACAGGCCTTGCAACGACTGAAATACGACCGTCAGCGCACCTGCTGGCAAGATGCCGCGGCAGCATCCAGCCCCTCTGCCCGCCGCTCAGCCGCCCTGGCGCCCGCGTCGAGGCGTCGCCGCTGGGCAGCGGCGGCGTTGGTGATTGAGAGCAGCTCCAGCTGCAGCGCTGCCACCTGCACGAGGGGGTGGAAAGAAGGGGGGACACGAACAAAGGTGGGCAACGGCCCACAGTGCAGGCGTGCACACAGTGTGTACACATGCAGGCACACATGCAGGCACACCTGCAGCACCCCCGGCCCAGTCGCGCGGCGGCAGCGCAGCTCACAACCCACCCACCTGCTGTTCTGTCTGCAGGGCGAAACGCTGCGCCGCCGCTTCCGCCTCTGCTATCGCGCGCTCGTCGCGCTCACGTTCCTCCTTGCACTGCGCCAGCTGGACTGCAAGAGGGGCAAGCGAGGCGCAAAGGGCTGCTGTTGTTGATGCGCAGGCAGGCAGACAGGCAGGCACTGCGGCTTCGGTCGGGCCCACGACTGCTTCAGGGGCAGCCGTGTCTCCCTCGTCGGCCTCCCCCTCTGAAGCGCCCCTCCATCCCCCTGGGAATATCGCCAACAGCCTACAGCCGTGCCCGGCCGCACACCTGCCGCCTTGTATACCTGCCGCCGCGCGCCGTTGCAGCACCCCTCGAGCTCCTTCAGCACGGCAGCCTGCTTCGCCGCCTGCCCCCCCACAGCATCCAGCTCTTGCATCACCTGTACAGGGGTGTCAAGGGAGAGGGCCATGTTCACAAGCGAGAGTGCACTGCAGTCAGAGAGTGCACTGCAGCCAGCTGGCAGGCAGGCAGGTGGAAAGGCAGGGAGCGGCATTTGTGCGGCAGACAGACTCTTGTACATGCACCAGTCATGCGCAGGTGCTGCAGCTTGTGCATGATGGTGCTGCTGCACACAACAAGGATTGACTCACCGCTACCAGGCTGTCGGGCGGCGTGGGCAGCGGCGAATCCGCGGCCGAGCGCGGCGGCAGGCCGGCAGGGCTGCGGCCGCGCGCGCCGGGGCTGCAGCTGCGAGCGACAGACGCGCGGCTGCGGCTGCGGGCCAGCGGCGTGCGGCTGCGGGTCAGCGCCGCGCCAAATGCGTTCTGAGCGTCGCTGCTGCGAGCAGGTGGGGAGCCTCCCTCCAGGATTGGCTGGATGCTCACCGCCGTCTGCAGCGCCGGCAGCGTGCCGTCCTGCTGCGCGTGCTGCAGGCTTCGCTGCGCACCCTGAGGGCGGCGGTGCGGGCGCACCATCGCAAGCAGCGTGCGGGGCAGCGTGCGTGCGCCTCCGGCGGAGGACCGCCGCTCCCGGCGGGGCGCCCCCCGAAAGAACGCCTGCGCGCACGGGGGCATGGACAGGCGGGGTGGTGAGCGGGCGCAAGCAAAGCGCTGCTGGTAGCATGGCTTGTAGGAGCGCCGGCCACCCGCCGCCGCCTCGCACCCGAATGGTCCAAGACCCCTCGTTGCTCCCGCCCTCGTTCTGCCGCGGCGCATCCACCTCCACGTGCGCCAGGGAGGGCAGCCAGCCTGCACAGGTAGTGGAGCCATCTGGAGTTGATGACTTGCACGGACTAGCAGTCTGGGGATGTCGCAGTTACACCACACGCACCTTCCGCTTCCAATTTGTCGCGTGGAGGAATCGGGCGCAGCCCAAAGAGCTGTTTTGCGCGGAGCGCCATCTTGGCGGTGTCGCAAGGAAGCAGGGGAGCTGTAGTCGCAGTAAGTGATTCCGGAACAATTCAAGCGCCGCCAGCAACAGCAGAGGAGAGAGGAACGACGCAGCGAGGAGATGCACAGACTGCCTGCCACGCACGCAACACATGTGTTGCCTGGCGCGCAGAGAAGCGCGGTTTTAGGCAAGTGCAGTCGTTATTCTACTCTGCAGTCACTTTTGTGCTGTCACAACGAGTCACAAGGCCCCACGCCCCTCGCTGCGCTTGCCGCCAAGTCCCGCGGAGCTTTCCGGGGGTTTACACCGCCTTTGTGCGTGCTGCCCGATCTCCAGCATATCTGAACTTTATAACCGCTGCAGCAGAGAGCCCAGCGATCGCTATCAGCCATGGAGGAGAACGCTTATGAGCTCCTGGGCCTGGAGCAGGGCCCCGCGGCCACGGAGGCCGATATCAAGAAGGTGCGGGTTCGATGGTAGCAGCGCGAGCGCTGCGGTGCACACCCGACTCGCTTGTGCCGCCGCCGCCGCTGCCGCCGCCGCCAGCAGGCCGATGCGTCCGCGCCTGCTCCCCGTCCGCCTGCCAGGCCTACCGCCGCCTGGCACTGATCAAGCATCCAGACAAGAACCCCGACAACCCAAAGGCAGCGGACGAGTTCCAGGCGTTGCAGCGTGCATACGACCTGCTGTGCGACAAGGAGGCGCGCGCCGCGCTCGACAACCTCCTCAAGTGAGGCTGGCCGCTGCTTGCTTGCTGCTTGCGAGCACCGTGGGCTGTGGTAGCTGGCGCTGCACGCTGGATCTGTGCGGGCGTGCGTCCCGGCCAGGGCGCTGGGGAGCTGGGGGTGTTGGGGCGGCGGCGCTGGCGCAGCGCGTGCTCGGCTCCGCACGGCTCCACCGCCCACGTGCCGGCCCCCCCCCCTCCCCCCCTCTGGCGCTGCAGGGCCAAGGCGGCGCGCGTGGAGCGCGTCAAGGGGCACGACGAGAAGCGCCGCAAGATGATGGCTGACCTGGAGAAGCGGGAGAAGGGGTGGGAGGCGGCGCGCACGCAGGAAGAGACGGCGCGCAGCAAGCTGCAGGCGGAGATGGAGCGGCTGCGCCGCACCGCCGCGGAGCGCGCGGCGAAGCGCGCCGCGGAGCAACGCGCCGTGGCGGCCGCGGCGCAGCAGCAGCAGGTGGCGGGTGGCGGGGCGGCGGCGGCGGCAGCGGCGGCGGCAGGGGCGGCGCAGGCGGCGGCAGCGCCCGGGGAGCTGAGTGACGAGATGAAGGGACGGCTGGGGCGCACGCTCAAGGTCTCCTGGTCGCGCAAGGTGCGGGGGAAGCGCAAACAGCCGGACGCGTCTCTGTGCGAGCCCGCTGATGTCTCCCTTCCCTCACCCTGCGACACCCTTCTCTCCCCTCTCACCCTGTCACACCCCTCGCTTCGGCGACGCTCACCCTCTGTCTCCTCCTCACCTGCTCCCCGCAGGATGGAGAGTACGGCGCGGTGCAGCTGCGGCAGGCGTTTGCCGTGCACGGCCCAGTGGAGGACGTTGTGCTGCGGGAGGGCAAGAAGCGAAAGGTGCGCGGCAACCCGCTCGCCTCCCTCGCCGCACCCGAAAGGGCAGGGGCCCTGTGTTGTGCCGCAGCAGGGACAGCAGAGGCGTGCTGTGGTGCCGCCCCCGACAGCTCGCGCCCTCCTTCCACCCTTCCGCCGCCCCCCTTGCGCCTTGGCAGGGGTCAGCGTTGGTGGTGATGGCAGAGCGTCAGGCCGCCGATGCAGCAGCTGGTTCAGTCAACGGCTCGCTGGCCAACCCTCTGTTGGTGGTGCCCTTCTACAAGGCGGCGGGCGGCGACGGCGCAGGTGGCGACGACGACGACGCTGCTGCGGCAACGGCGGCGGCGGCACAGCCTGCACGGCCGGCGACGGCAGCGCAAGGCGGAGGGCTGTTTCCGGCAGCAGCGGGGGTTGCGTCGCAGGCAGCAGCAGCGCCCGCGTTCACGGCAGGCGGCCGCGGCGGCGGAGGTCTGGGCGGGCGTCCCGCGGCGCCGCTGTTTGCAGCTGGCGTTCGCCCTGGCGGCAGCGCCGGCTCCCTCTTCCCAGGCGGCAGCGGCAGCACCCCAGGCAGGCTGCTGTTCGCAGCAGCGGCAGGCGGCGGCGGCGGCGCGCAGCCGCACGCCGGGGCCCAGCAGGCAGGCGGCGCCAACGGCGCCGCCACCTCCTCCGCGTCGCAGCAGGCGCAGCAGGCGCCGTCGTCCTTCCCCTCCTCTGCCGGCGCCGCCGCCTTTGCTTGCTTCTCTTCCTTCTCTGGAGCGGGAGCAGGGGTGTCGGCGCTGGGCGCCAGGGGGCTGGAGGATGCCACCCTGGTAAAGATGCGGCAGGCGGCGGAGCGTCGGCGGCTGGTGGAGGAGATGGAGGCGGCAGAGGCTGCGGCTGCGGCTGGAGAGAACGGCAGCTGACGTGATTTGCGGCCTGCTGCCTGCGTGCCCGGCATGCCGTTGCTGGTGTCGCTGCCTGCTTTGTGACGAATTGCAGTTGGGTCGGTGCGTTGTTGAGCCCAGGTCGGTCGCTTCCTCCAGCTTGTGTGATCAAGTGCTGTGCAAGCGTGCCAGTGGACGGCACGGCACGCACTCACAGCTGGCCCAATTAGCACACAATGAGCACACGGCGGGCGCCAGCAAGGGGCCCTTCGGCGGCGACGGCGGCAACAGTCAGCCGTGACCCCTGCTTACCTTACTCATCGCTGCGCCTAAAGCTTCCTGGAGATACGAACTGCTCGTTCGGGTGCTCCATAGAAGGGCTGCCGCAGCGCTCGCCGCATAGGGCGCACGTCCCGCCCATGGCTATGTGGAGGCCGGGCGCGGGCATAGCGGCCGACGTGCGAGCGCGTGCAGCACACTATGCGAGCGACTGGAGAGCACGCGGAGGCGTGCTACGGTGAGCAGGTTGGTAGGGCCGAGCGGGCAGCTGCCGCCAAACGGCGAGCCACGGCTGCCGCCGCCGCCACCACTGCGACCTGCCGACGCCTTTGGCCGGCCCCCCTCCACTCCCCGACCCTGTGAAGGATCCTTGCCGCCTCGACCTACATCTTCTGTGCCAGCGCCATCCCAGCCCTGGCCTTTGGGGAGCAGCTGTACAGCGAGACAGGCGGCATCCTGTCGGCGGTGCACGGTGCGGGCCTGGGGGTGCTCCATCAGCCATCAGTCGGTCGATCAACGCCATGGCCCCTGCTCGCCTCTGCTCTGCTGAAACGCTCGTTGCTGCGCAGCACACCGCATGCGCGGCAGGCACGTGGCAGCTGCGGAGGCAAACCAACACGTCATCTGTCATCTCACCGCCCGTGCCCCCCTCCCCTCTTGACTCTTGGCAGTCCTGGCGGCGACGGCCATCACGGGCGTCGTGCAGGCGGTGGTTGGCGGGCAGCCGCTGCTGATTGTGGGGGTGGCTGAGCCGATAGTGCTGATCTACATGTTCATGTACCAGTTCGCAGAGGGGAAGGAGGGTGAGCGCTGGAGGGCGGGGGTGCGGTGCGTGGAGGGGGCCGTCGGCAGCTACTGCCCTGTGTGCTGTGTTGTGCGCTGTGCCCATCCCGTCCTGCTCTGCTCTCTCCCGTGGTCCAGCACCTGCATCCCCACCGCCCCCCCCCCACCTGGCTCAACCACGGGGTCCACCTCCTGCCCTCCCCTCGGCAGGGCTGGGTCGGGAGCTGTTCCTGCCCTGGTGCGCCTGGGCCTGCGTGTGGGCCGCGCTCTTCATCCTGCTGCTGGCCGTCGCGGGCGCGTGCGCCTACATCTCCCGCTTCACCCGCCTCGCTGGCGAGCTGTTTGGCGGGCTGATTGCGGTAGGCTGTTTCGAATGGTGGTTCACTTGGTTGGTTGGTTGGTTGTGATGGTTTGCCCTTGTTTGGCAAGAAGCACGCAAGAAAGAGGTCGTGTGCGCACAATGCCACGCCTGCTGGACCCGCTTCCCCGCTTCCCCGCCTGCCTGCCTGCTTCGTCCGACACGCACGTCCGAGTCCGACACGGACGTGCCCCCCCCCCCCCCCCCCCCCCCCCTCCCCTGCAGCTGCTGTTCATGCAGCAGGCTGTGAAGGGGAGCGTGGAGGAGTTTCGAGACGCTGCAGAAGGGGTGGTGGAGGGTGCAGGTGCGGGCTTGCCAAGCGGCAGCAGCGCACACAGCTGTGGCAACATCAAAGCCGCTGCTACGCTCCTCCACACCCCATGCATCCGGCGCCAACAAGCGTGTGCCCTCCAGCCTGCTGCCCCTCGGCGTGCACCGCGCCCTGTCCACCCTTCTTCCCACGCCCTCCCGCCGCTGCAGAAAGTACGTCTTCCAATCTTGCAAATGGCCTGTGGAGCCTGCTGCTCGCCTGGGGCGTGCTGCTCACCAGCCTGCTGCTGCGTCGCGCGCGCTCCTGGCGCTTCCTGCGCGCCCCGCTGCGGTGCGGGGGGGGGGGGTCTGGACGGGGAGGGGCAGGCTGCGGGCCTGGGAGAGAGGAGTGGCCGCGGGGGGAGGCAGGGACGGGGGGGGGGGGGGGGGGGGGGGGGGGGGGGCCGCGCGCGCGCGCGCGGCAAGGTGTGGTTGGTCACCAGCCGTCTCTATATCTGGCTGTCACAGCTCGGGCGACGGCGCCGCAGCTGGCAGGCCGCCCCCTTGCATTTCCATTCCTCATGCACCTGCGCCTGCCCGCCCTCCGTCCCTGCCTCGGCCTGCAGCGGCTTCCTGGCCGACTACGGGTCCAGCCTCATGCTCGTCGTCTTTTCCGGCCTCTCTTTCGCCGTGCACGGCCTGCCGGGCGTGCCGCGCCGCGTGCACTCCCCCAACACATGGCAGGTCAAGGCCAGCTGGACGGTGGCAGGGGTGAGCTGGCTCCTCCTGCTTCCCACGAGGGGGACAAGGGCAGAGGGTGGCAGCGTCGGAAGGGGTGCAGCGTGCATGCCACCCAGCTGCGGGGCTCTTCCCACCCTTGTTACCTGGGTGGGCAGGGACTTGAGGGGCTTGAGGGCAGGATGGGCCCACCCCGCTCGCTGGAGGAGGCCAGCGTCCCGCGCCGCCTGCGCTACGCCCACCCTCCCCTCCACGCCCTCTACGCGCGCAGGACATGGGGCGCGTGGGCGGGCGGTGGATCGGCGCGGCAATCATACCCGCCGCCCTCATCACCGTCCTCTTCTTTTTCGACCACAACGTGTCGGCGCAGCTGGCCCAGCAGGTGGCAGACCGACGGGGAGGCTGCTGGGCAGTGTTGCTAGCTGGGCATGGGCCCATGCATGAGCCGCAGATGCTCACGCACATACAGCACCCGCCGGCACTCGCCGGCACTCGCCCATCGGAGCCTTTGATCCCACCCACGCAGGCGGAGTTCGACCTGCAGAAGCCTCCTGCCTACCATTACGATTTTCTGCTTCTAGGTGCGGAGCCTGCGGGTCACAAATGGGGGGGGGCCGGGCCTGCAGGGTGGGCACGGCGCGGGCAGAGGGCCTGCAGGGCAGGCGGGCAAGCACGCAGGCACGCAGTGGTGGTTGCTGGGACCCCGCCCGCCGCTCTTTCCACCGCACCCGTCTCCTCCCCATGCTGGGGGCTGCTGTGCAGGCCTCATGACCCTGCTGTGCGGCCTGTTGGGCCTGCCCCCGGTGAATGGGGTGCTCCCCCAGAGCCCCATGCACACCAAGGCCCTGGCCCAGGTGGTGGGTCCTCCAGGAAAGCGTGCCAAGAAGCAGGCCAGAGCAGCAGCAGCAGTAGCAGCGGCGGCGGCAGCGGCGGCGGCAGCAGAGGCACCAGAGGCACAGCCGCCACCCATGGCAGCGCCACACGCGGTGGCGCAGCTGCCGGGCACGACGGCGGCTAGCCCTGGGACACCAGCGGCAGCGGCAGCGGCAGCGGCAGCGGCAGCGTTTGGGCAGCCGCGGTACAGCAGCGATATGGTGCGCGGGTACTCCGAGGGCAGCAGCCCTACCGCCAGCGTGGCGCTCGCCGCCAGCCTGCACCCCTCGCCCTCCAAGCAGACCCTGCTGAGGGGCGTGCAGCGCAGCGGCGACGGCGCGGCAACGCCCGTCGCGGCGGCCAACGGGGCCCTCGGCCGCAGCGCCAGCCAGGCGCTTTACGACGCAGACGCAGGCAGCGGCGGCGGCGGCGGTGGCGGCGGCGGCGGGGGGGAGGGAGACGCCATGGTGGTGGTGCGTGTCGTGGAGCAGCGCTTTTCGGGGCTGCTGCAGTCGCTGGGCATCGGCGCCTGCCTGGCGGCCATGCCCGCCATTCGCCAGATCCCCACCGCCGTGCTGTGGGGTGAGCCTGGGTGGTGGTGGGGAGGGATGCGCGGCGGGTGGGCGGCGGGCGGCGGGGCAGCACGCCACATGTGCTCCCGGCCCTCCTCCGGCTGACCCTCAGTGAACTGCCCAGCACAACATCTGCGCGACTGCCCCGCGTTTCGGGCGCGGGGATGCCCGCTGGTCTCCTGCGGTTGTTAAAGCCTGAACACTCCCTCCCTCCCCCCTCCTCCCTTCTTTACGCAACAGGCTACTTTGCCTTCATGGCCTGCGAGAGCCTGCCCGGCTCCCAGCTGTGGGACCGCAGCCTGCTGCTGCTGACCGACCCCCAGCGCCGGCCCCGCCTGCTGGAGACGGGGCACGCCCCCTACCTAGAGACCGTCCCGTTCCGGTCGGTGGCCGCTCCGTTTTTGCTGCTTTTCACTGTCGTGCTGCAGCTGCTGCTGCCGCTGTCGGCGGCCGCTTGCCGCTGCTCCGGCACCTGGGAGATGGGGAGACGCGTGCGGCGCGTGCTGGGCGGCGGGCACGCTTCGTTCCGATGCGCATGCTGCAAGTTGGGCAGCGGTTGCGGCGCCGGCTGTTGCCTGGCCTTGCCGCCCTGCTCACACGTGCCTGCTCCCTCCCCCACGCTCGCCGGCTGCCGCCTTGCTCCGCCTCCACCTTCCCCTGCTGCGCAGCACGATAGCGTGGTTCACCGCTTTCCAGCTGGCCTACCTCCTGGCGGTCTACGGGATAACTTGGGCTGGCGTGGCAGGGTGAGGCTGCGTGTTTGATGTGCGCAGCCGCCTGTGTGTGGCCCGCTGCCTGCCGTTGCTAAAACGATGTCCAATGATGCCCCAGTTCGGCAGACCACATCCACCCACAGTCAGCCCTGTTGCCTGTCCCCCAAACGATGGTGCATGCAGTATCCTGTTCCCCCTGCCCATCATGGCCTTGGTACCGCTGCGGCACTGGGTCATGCCGCGCTGCTTCAAGCACCGGCGCCACCTGCAGGTGCGTTGCTGTGCTGACTGGCGTGCATGGGGTTCTGGCTGGCCGGCAGCCCGCGCGACGGGGGGGGGGGGGGGGGGGGGCGGGCGGGCGGGGGGGGGGCGGGGGGGGGCGGGGGGGGGCCGGCCTCACCACACTAGGGTTGCTGTGGATGCCCTGCGCCCACCGCATTGCGATGCTCGTCGAAATTGCCTGTTGATTTGTGCCCCGTCCTGTGCCTGCAGGAGCTGGACGCAGCAGAAGAGGAGGAGGCTGCGCCGCTCGGTCACGAGCAGGCGCTGGCAGAGGCGGCGGCGCAGGGCCTGGCGCCGGCGCCGGGCGGCGGAGGCTGGCCAGGCGGCAGCGGCGGCGGTCCCCAAGGCGGAGGGGGAGTCGATGGGACAGTGGTGGCAGCAGCGGCGGCTGCGGCGGCAGCTGCGGCAGCGTTGGAGCAGGAAGCATTGGAAGTGGACCTGGATGCAGAGCTGCACCGCTTCAGAGTGGTGCACCACCTCAGGTGAGGCTGATGATGGAGGAGCAGCAGAGCTAGCAAAGGTGCACGCGGCCACGCTTGCAAGCGGTCTGTAGAAGAAAAGACGTGCAATGGTGGCTCAGGCTCTTCCCCTGTGCCATCCCACCCCTCTGTGTCTGCTGGCCTCCCTCGCGCTGACCTCCCTTGCCGCTCCCGCGGTGCAGCCGAGAATCGCTGGTGCAACGGCGGCACAGCCTCAGTTTGGAGGAAGCAGGCGCCGATGCACCGGGCGCAGCACGAGCAGCCGCAGCGCAGCAGCAGCTGCAGTTGCCGCCGCGGGGGGCGCGCCTGCCGGGCGCGGCGCCGCTGAGCCCGCGCACGCGCGCGCGCCGCGCCTCCCCCGACCTGCAGGTGTAGGCTGCTGCTGTGCATCACCAGTTGTAAACCCGTTGGGCGAAATCGAGCGCAGCAGATCAGAGCAGAGCACAGCGCAGCACAGCGTGGCACAGGGGAAGAGGTTTAGAGACACAGGGGGGTGCCGGGCAGGGTGAGGGGGGTGTGGCAGCGGAAGACAAGGCCTGCACTTGGATCGTGGCTGCCCATGGGTAACAAGTCGCAGGGCACAGCAGGGCATGCGCTGGCGGATTCATCAGCAATGTAAGCGCCACCCTGGCTACCACTTGTGAGCCGAGCGAGCGCCCATGGCCGCCTTGGAGAAGCCCAGCTGCAGCAGGCGCTGGCAGCGCGGTTACAGGAGGGCCGTGTGTTTACAGGAGGGCAGGCTGCGGCGTGGGCAAGGTGCCGGCAGCGCTGTGCTCTGGCAGACAGCAGAGTGCGCCATGCAGCGCATCGGGAGGCGGCGTGGCGGCACACAAGCAAGAGACGGGAGCGAGAAATTGGAGCGCAAAGCATGCAGGGTAGGGAGTAGCAGGGCAGCAGGTAGAAGGGGCAGGAAGCACTGCACAGGGTCGCTAATGGGGCGCGGTGGACACCGGGACATAAGGGCAAAAAAAGCGGCGGCTGGCAGGGCGCACCAGAAGGGTTCGCAGAAGGAGGTAGGGGGGGTCACAACAACGGGGGATGGGTTGCCTGTACAACGGCGGGGGGGGGGGGGGGGGGGGGGACGCGCAACAATATGTGCGGACAAAAAGGGGGGGAGGAGGACCGCATGTGCGTTTTCAGGGATTTGTTCACTTTCACTTCAAGAAGAGGCATGTATTATTGCAGGGGGTGGGGTGGGGTGGGGTGGCAGGGAGGGCCTGTGGGAAAGGTGGGGAGGTGGGTGGATGGGTGGGCGGGTGGGGGTCTCGCGCGCTCTTTAGGAGGGAGGGGAGGTGGGGCTGGAATCGGCCGGCGGGACATCAAGCATGAGGGGGTGCTAACACTGTGTAGCATACACCAGGCAGGCGAGCATGGGCCTGTAAACGCAGGGATCGCGCCCGTCGGGGGGTCAGGGACCTATGCGTGCGGAAGCGCGTGCGAGGAACGCGGGCGAATGGGCCTGCAAAGCCCGGTGGCGCGCACCTCCACGGCGGTCAGGACACTCGTTGGCCTTGTTGCTGGTCGGCGGCGGCGCGCTCGAGCCCGGCGAACACAGTGCCCTTGCAGTTGGGACAGGTGGCTCCCAGGCCCTTGAGGCGCAGCCACTGCGTCACGCACTCGGCGTGGTACTGGTGGCGGCACGGCAGCGACAGGATCTGCAGCAGCAGCAGCAGCAGCAGAGGAGAGCGAGGGAGGCGGGTGGGTGGGGGAGGCGACGACACGGAAGGGGACAGCCTGTTGCCCGCTGCACAGCCACAGAACACCTGCTCAGAGTCACTGGAGGAAGTGACCAGCACCATCCCACAGGCATGCAATAAACCCTGGAGGCCCACCTGGGCACCATCCTCGAACTCCTCCAGGCACACGCTGCACAGCGGCGCCTCCTCCTCTCCCTCGCTCTCAAACGTCGCCGCCGCGCGTGGCGCCGGCGCGGCTGGCACAATCTCCGCCAGCCCCTGCCTCGCAGGGGCCGCCGCTGCTGCGGGCACGGGCGCAGCGACGACGCGGGGATAGGCGGCGCGGATCTCGCCGCCGCCGCCGCCGCCGCCGCAGCCCGCCGGCGGCGGCGCGGCGGCTGCGCCCTGCGGCCGACCCTCCACCAAGACTGGCACGCGCGGCGTGCCCGCCGTCGGCGACAGCTGCAGGGCCGCCGCCGCGGCAGCGCCGGTCGCGCCGCGCTTCTTCTCCTGGCCCCCCGCTGCCGCCAGGTCCAGCAGCGCCGCGGCGCTGCGCGCCTGGCCCCCCTTCTTGGTGGGGGTGCGGTGCACGTGCACCGGCAGCTGCGCGAGCTGCGACTCTGGCAGCGGGGGCGGCGGCGCGTCCTGCCGCGTGGCTGCGGGGGGCGGGGCGGGGCACAAAGACGCGGTCGGGTGGGTGCAGGGTGTGGCACGCGGTCCGCGGGGGGTGCAGCAGACGGCCGTCAAACAATGCGGGGAGGGTGTGGGACATACAACCACCAGCCACCTGCCGCCCCCCGCCCAGGGTCAACCCCCAGGCCGACCCACCTGCTTCCAGCTCGTCCAGCCTGACCAGCAACTCGAAATCTCGCTCTGTAAAGTCTCGATCCATAAGGCTGAGCCGCAGGTTGAGCAGGGACAGGGGGCGGGAGGCGGCGGTCACGGCAGTGAAGAGGGAGGGCCGGCGGGGGCGGCGGCGCGCGGGCGCGGAGCCGCCGCCGGCGCCCGGCGCCGCCGCGCCGCCGCTGCCGCTGCTGACGCTCTCTTCGTCGCCGTCTTCCGAGGCCTGCTCCTGCATCTGTTAAGTTTTTGGGGGAGCGCGAGGGGAGGACAAGGCTGGGAACAGGTTGCGTGCTAAGTGAGGGTGTCGTGCAGGGGGCGATGTGCAGGGCAGAGGAGGGAAGGGGGGCGCGCTGCCGCGCTGCGCGACAGACCATGCACGGCACGGGCAGGGGCCGGCCAGCGCACGGCACGGGCAGGGGCCGGCCAGCGCAGGGCACCCGCCAGCGGTGCTCACTCACCGCCAGCTCTGTCAGCTGCCGTGCGTACTCATGCAGAGCGTACGCTCGCAGGCAGGTCGCCACAGCCACTAGCGACAGCAGCGTCTGCAAGCGGAGGCAAGAGTGGAAGGAGGGGGGAGGGGTGTGGGAGGGGCTACCGGCTATAGGGCTAGCCCTGCATGGGCGCGCGCACCGGCTGCTGCTGCAAGTACAACCGCCAGCCTGCGACCGCCCCAGCAGCCTCCGCACCATCATCACAAACGTGAGGGGCACCAGACCGCTGAAGACGAGGAACAGAATGCCGCCTGCGCACGCAATTGGGAGGAGGAGCGAGGCAGGGTGGCGGCCCGGTTGCTATTAGTGCAAGGCCCTTTGCCATCCAACGTCTGGCGGCGGCAGCGCGCAAGGCCGGTCCAGCCGCCGCCGCTCCCGGGCAGCCCCGCAGCCTATCGGCCGCCGCTGCCTCCCTCCCATGTGATTCGCCCGCAAGCCGGAGGACAGCAGACGGTGGTGGGAGGCGAAGAGCCCACCCCAGCACCAGGGGCAGTCGCATGTGCGCCTGCCGTGCTCACCTGCGAGCCAGGCGCCATCTGCTCGCCTCCCGCGACCCCATGGCCAGCCCCATCCTCTCGGCCAAGCGCTGTACGAGTCCAAAACAAGAGACGCAAGTTCGGCTGTGCTCAGGGAGGGTGACGGCCCCCCAGAGGCCAGACCGCCAGCCCCGGCTCCTGGCATCCCGCTCAGATGGACAACGAGAGCCGCAGGGGCGCTGAGCGGCCACAGCGGTCCAGGTGCTCGAGCACTGGGCTCTCGAGGAGGCGGGCCGGTTTCGAAAGGGTCTGGGCGGCCACAAGGGCTGCACTCGCGTGTGCAAAGGTTTCGACAGTGGGAGAGCGCGGATGGAGGCCGGTGGGCTGGCCTGATGTGTCTGCCGCGCTGCGCTGGCGCCGGCGCCAGCCTCTGCGGTGCTGGGGTTGCTCCCTTCCTTCTCTCCTCACACACTGGCTCTGCTCCCCAGCTCTGCAGGTGTCGCCTCACATGCAGGCACGCAGGAATGGCAGGTCGACAGAGGCAAGCGCAGGGACGAAGCGCAGCAGCACGGCGGCGCACGGGCGCCGCCAGTACGCGCCGCCGGCTGCAGGCAGTGAGTGATCGCGGCCCAAATGTTTTGACCTCAGCCAATGAGCTGGTCCAGCTGGCGCTTGTCCAAAATAAAGTCCTGCATGGGGAGCGGCGGCGGCAAGGGGGGCAGCGAGGGTGAAGGCATCGCGACGAGGGGCCGGCGAGGGAGGCGGCAAACATGGAGTGGGGAAGCGCGCTGGCGGTCCACGAGGCCATGACCGAGGCCGGCGCAAGTCGGAGAAGCGCAGGCAGGTGGTGCACCGAAAAGGCGGTACCTGCAGGCAGCTGCAGCGGCGGGCTCCACCAACGCCCTCCACTTTGTGTTGTTTTCTCTGGATTGCTTTGATACATGACAACACTCGTGCTCTCCTGCTACAACAACACTCGTGCTCTGCTGCTTTGAACAGTGACAGGGCCCTCACCTGGCGGTGGTAGAACTCGTTGCACTGGCGGTACACGTAGGAGGGCATGAAGCCGTGGCCCTGGTCTGCAGGACAGGCACATGTGGGGTGGGGCGGGGGTGGATGAATCAGTGGTGGGCCGGAGCCAGGGGAGGGCGGCTGTGCAATGCCACTGAAAGGCCCCTGCCCCTGCATGCCTCTGCGCGTTGCAGGCCTCACCGTGCAGCACCAGCAGGCAGGCAGCAGCAGGCCGGGCCAGCGAGGCGGTCACCAGGCCGCCCACCCACCCATCACAACCAGCAGCCCAATCAGCAACACCCCCCGTCGCAGGCAACGACGCACAGCCCTGGAGGCGCACGCGGTCATCCTCCCACCTCCCACTCCACAGGAGGCCACACGAGCAGGGAACCCTCCCGCCGGCTGTCGGCCCTCTACGTGCCTGTCACAAAAAGCGAGATGAGCTCTGGCGGCACGTAGTCGTACGAGGGGTTGGCGATGGTGAGCTCCGGCAGGCCTGGCGGCAGCCCCGAGCGCCACTCGTCGCCCTCCTCCGCCTGCAGGCCAGCAGGGGACCGGGTGGGCAGGCGAATGCAGCATTGTCCGGCGCTGACGCGCCGGTGGAGCAGCAACCCCCACCCCCACCCCACCCCTACCCCACCCCACCCCGCCACCACCACCACCACCACCAACCCCCCTCTGCGCACCATCCTGCGTAGCGTTTCTGCGCGAATGCGGCGCGGCAGGCCCACTGCCTCGTGGTCGCGCGGCAGCAGGTCGGCGGGGTCTTTGAAGTCGTTGAAGTTGACGGCTGCAGCGGGGGAGGAACGCGTTGGGAGTTGTGGAAGTGTTGACATGGACGGCAGCAGGTGGGCGGGGTCTTGCAAGTCGGTAAAGTTGATGCCAGCAACAGACGGAGGGAGGGAACAACCAGCAAGTTTCACAGTGGTGTTGGGTCTCGATACGTTGACGGTTGTTTCGAGGGAAGGAAAGTCTGCGTTGGGGGGCCCGTTGCAATGCTAATCACGCGCCGCCCCAGCGCTCCGCCCCACGGCAACTGGCACAGTGCGTGGCCGGCCACCCACCCGGGTTGTGGGGGAACAGCGTGGACAGCTTGTAAATGCCGCAGAGCACGACAAAGGGCACCGAGTGGCGCCGCGCCGCCATGGCCACAATGTGCGTGCCCACCGGCGCCATCACGCCGCCGTTTGCAAGCAACGCCTGCGCCGTCGCCACCACCTGTTGCGGAGAAACGTGGGTGGGCGGCGGGGCGCGGGGGCGGGTCAGGAGAGGGGGAGGGGCCCTCACACCGCACGGCACAGCATGGCAGCAGCATGCTCTCGGCACCACGGCCGCAAGGCATGTGGGGCGAGGCGACCGCACAAGAGTGCTGTTACATAACGAATCGGCCAGTTGATCGACAACAACAAAAACTACCTGACCAGCGACAGTAGCATGCGGCGGCATGTGTGGGGCAGCACGCCCTGCGAGGCAAAGGGGCTGCGGCTCTGCTGCGCGACCTCCACTTCCAAAAAACAAAGGCTGGCTGGTGCACAAACGGTATGCCGCGACTCGCCTTGTTGACGCGCGCCATCATTGCAAACACGGCAGAGTCTGGGATGAGGGTGGCTTGGATGCCCACCCCCGCCAGCTCACTCGCCATGCGCTGTCCCTGGTAGGTGGGCGACGCCTCCGCCACCACCACCTGCAGGCACACAGGGATGCACCGTCAAAAGGGTTATGTTGAGGGGTGTGGAGATGCCAGAAGGGGTGGGCCTGAGTGGAGGGCAGCCACGCGCTGCCCCTGGTATGCGCGCCTCGCGGCTGCCGCCACCAGCGCACGAGGGGGAGGGGATGACGCGGCAGGAGGCGCAGCAAGCGCAGCACAGCTGCGCTCCACCTCCCCGCTACGCCTGCCTCGTCGCCCTCCTCCTGCTGCTGGCCTGCGAAGCGACCGCGGAGGCAGCATCAGCGGCAGCACAGTGCAACGGCAACCCAACCAACCACACCCCACACCCCACCCACCCACCTGCCTCCAAGTCAGCAGTGTGCAACGACGACCCCCCCCCCCAACCCCACCCTAGCCCCGCCAGCATGGTTGCCCGCCCGCCCACCTCGAAGTTCCGCTTCTCCGCGGCTCTCCGCAGGAAGTGCAGCACGGTGCGCGAGTAGCCGAAAACAAGGACCACCTCGTTGGCGTGGATGTGCTCCACAGCCTGCCCGCAGAGAGAAGCACACCGCGGTTGATCGCTCAGGGAGTGAGCTAGTTGGGGCCCGTCTATCAGTGATGTGCTTCACAGTTGTGACCAAGGAGAATGCCATTGCCGATTGGTCGGGGCGTTCAGCGGCGACCGGCGGGGCAGTGACCAGGGACGAAGCAGGGCCAGGCGTGGGGTGGCCGCCCGCGGCGCAGCAGCAGGCCGCAGCGCGCCGATCATGACAACCAATCTTCACATGCACACTGGTGGCACCGCACCTGCGCCGCGATGGCGTCGTCAATGTCTTTGAGCTCCTGGATGAGGTCGTTCACTCCATCTATCACCTGCCGACACAGGGCGGAGGCACACCCACGACACATGCGTTTGTCATGCTGTTGCACGCTTGCAAGACGGGCGTTGAACCGGGGAGGCAGAGGGAGTTGCCTTGTGCCAGGGCGGCGACGCGCACGTAGGTGAAGGTGACTTTAACATCCACTCTGGAGCCACCAAGAGGGCTCACGGGACTTGGCAGAGGTCCCGCGCATGCTGGCATGAAGCAGCGCATGCTGCCGGGAATCCACAGCATGCGTAGCGCCGGCGCTGAACCTTGCTCCCCCACGCCCAACCCTGTGCAAAACAGCCTCCCCCCGGCCCCCGCGCCGCACCTCCTGCTTTCGGTCCCACTGCCCCGCCTTGGGCACCTTCCGCTCCTGCTGCTCAAAGGAACCCCGCCGCCCGCCGCCGCCGCCGCCGCCGCCGCCGTGCTGCGCAGGCGGCGAGGGCGAGGGCGAGCGGTGGCGGCGGCCGCCGCTGCTGCCAGCCACGGGCGGCGGCGTGCTGCTCGCCTCCCCCTCCTCGCTGGCCCCTTGGTCCAACAAGTTGTGCAGCGAGAGGGTGCGAGAGGAGGCGGTGGCAAAGGGGTGGCGAAAGGCCTTTGACAGGCCGCCCACAGAGCCGCCGGACGCCGCTGCAATGTCGCCTGCAGGGAGGGGCGGAGCAGAGCAACGACTGGCGATGATATGATGGATGGGGGCGCAGTGTGCAGGCACCACCGGCGTTTGTTGTAAGAGGCGCTCAGCGGCATGGCGCCGTGCAGCGGCATTCCGTCGCCGTGCTGCCCAGGCCACAACACTCCGTCCCCTGCGCTGCCCCCGGCACCCTCAACGTTCGGTGCCCTGCGCTGCCGCGGTGCTGACCTCAACCCCGGCAATCCCCCTGCAAAGTGACAGCCAGTCACAGTCGCAACAAACCTGAGCCGGCGCGTGCCATCAAGTCATCATCCTGCTCCTCCTGCTCCGCCTCCATCTCCTCACGGATGATGTGCATGACGCGCCGCACGATGTTGCCGATCACTAGCTCTGCAGGGCAACCGCAAGGGGTGTATGAATGTTGGCCGGTAGGTGAGCACGCGGTCCGCCGACGGCAGCGGCGGCGAGGCGGCGGCCGACAGCTGTGGCTGAAAATAAGCAAGATTGCCGTGCACCGTGCGCCACATAGAACCCTTAATCTTGAACCACCAGCACGGCACACGTGCTGCTGGAAAGTGCCTGCAACACCAGGCCAGACTGGCGCGGTTGCCTGCGCTGGTCTGACGTCCGCCCCCGCCGCCTGCACCCACCGATGGGCTTGGCTGCCTGGATACGCAGGCCCACGCGCTTCACCTCCGCCAGCATGACCTCAGGAGTGTTGAGACGCGAGGAGGTGACCAGCTGTCGCAGCAGCTCGGCCGTGCCCTTGGCCGCCGCCAGGCTGCCGTCGATGCGGCGGTCGGTGAGGCGGCGGCAAAAGTTCTCCACGCGGTCGGAGAAAGCGCTTGGGGCGGCCATGGCTGACGGGTGAGCGCTTCACTCCTGCTGCTATGCTGCGAGCCGCTGCGGGGCCTCCGCTGGACGCTTTAATGGCAGGGAAGGCGATGGACGACTATTGCGCGACTCGAGAGCCTTGCAATCGCTGATTGTCGAACTGTAGATCGCGTGCAAGGAGCGGGCGAACTGGCAGCCACGACGCAAGCCCACAAGTGCGGTGTAGCATGCGCTGCGCTCTACAGCGCCACTGCAGGTACACGAAGTGCGCTTGATTGCCAGGATTGCAGTGCAGAGCGGCAAGGAGGAGACTGGGATGATGGGAGCCTGCCACTCCCTGCTGCGTTGCCCGCCTAGCGTGATAACCCGCGCCGCGCCGCCCTTTCGACTTGTCGTGCATCAAGCAGCTCACACTCTCAATGGCGCTGTGCATCTGTGGCGCAATATCAAGGCAGTACAACGCAATGCAAGCAGCCGAGCAAGCGATGGAACAGACGGAGCGGAGCACGAGGCAGAGCGCAAGCAGCCGCGGCGCCGGGTCAGGCGGCGCCGCTGCCGCCGCGCGCCGCCGCCGCCGCATCCTGTCGCTGCTGGTGCTGCTCCTCCGCCTCTGCGTCCTCGGCTGCGTCCGAGGCCACCACCTCCTGCAGCGCGCCGCGGATGCGGGCGTGCCACTTCTGGGGGATGCGCACGCTGCCGCGCTCTGGGTCAATCTTGGAGGGTGCCGGGGCGGGCGCCAGCGACTCGCCCTGGGCGATGGCCGCCAGCAGCGCCTGCACGGGCAGAGCAGCAAGTGGAGACGCTGGGAGACGGGGTGAGAAGGACGGAGCGGATGGCACAGGCGGCAGAAGGGCAGGGAGGAGGCACAAGCAGGGTCCCATGCCGGGATGGCCGCCACCTCGCCGCCACCAACGCCTCCCCGCGTCCCTCGCACCCAACTCACCGCCTTGTCGCCACCGCCGCCCACCGCGCCGCGGCCTGCAACACGATGGCAGGAGCAGGGAAAGGGTGAGCCGAGCGGGGGCACGCTGCCGCAGGGTCGACCGCATGCCAGAGCTCCCACATACTGGCATGGCACCATGCCGCCCGGCCAGCGCACCCTTGCACACCCCCGACCATGCTATCCCCAGTCACTCATCCACTCAGCAGCGCTGCAGCAGCACAAAAGTGCGTCACAGCGGGGCAGCGGTGGCCCCCACACGCCTCACCCGCGTTGGAGAAGCCGTCAAAGTCGACGCAGCGCGAGGGGTCGGTGGGGTAGCGCCGCTGGCAGAAGGTCATGAGGCGCTTGATGGCCTGCAGGCAACAGAGGGGCGCGGGGGGCGAGCGGTCGCGCGGCGCAGGCCTGCGCGCTCGCTGCAGGGCTTGCGCCCCTGTACACCTCATTCGCGCCGCCAAGTGCCACCCCCGCCCGCCTTCCACCCACCCACCCACCCACCCACCCACTTTAACCGCCCAGCCCCCCCCCCCGCCCAGCCACCTACCTCAACTACGCCCTCCACCCCCCCCCACCCAGCCATCCCCCCAGCCACCCACCCACCCAGCCACACCCAGCCACACCCACCCACCCACCTGGATGAACTTGCGGGTGGCTTCGTCGTTCATGACGTGGGCCACAGAGTTGGAGGCGCCCAGACGGATTTTCTCACGCGCAGAGCGCTCGTGCAGGCCGACCTGGGGGAGCAGGGCAGGGCAGGGCGCACAGCAAAACAGGCCGTTACGACGCGAGGGGGCGGAGTTGGAGGCGCCGAGCCGGTGCTGCACATGCTGGTGCGCACGCTGCTGGTTTCTCGTGGGCTGCCCCGACGTGCGGCGCTTCAGCCCGGCTGCTGCTGCCGGGCCATCGCCGCTTGTCCAGCTGCTCCCCAGCTGCCCTCCATCCACGACGCACCACCCTGCGCGGCACCCACCTGCGTCACACCAATGGGCCAGGCGGCATTGCCGATGGACACTCCCATGTAAATCTGTGGAAGAGGACAGAGGGAGGGCGGGTGGGCGGGTGGTGCAGGGGAGGGTGGGTGGATGTGAAGGTCGGCCAGCAAACGGGTGGACAGCAGGCAAGGGCCTTGCTTTTTTGAGCCCACTCACCTCTCCCGCTGCCAGGTAGTGGCCGCTCCTTGCACAACCCTGGAACCCCTGATACCCCACCCCACACCTTCCAGGTGTGTGGGGGGAGGGAGAGGGACGTCGGGGGGTGGACGCTGGGACGAGCACCCACCTCGTAGGCCGCCAGGTAGTTGCGCTCCTTGCACAGGTCCACAATCATTTTGAGGCCCGCCAGCAGGGTGGGGTCTGTGGGCGGGGGTGGAGGGTGGCAGCGAGTGCAGAGACGGGGGGGGGGAGGGGAGACAGGGTGGGCACCACCGGTGCAGGCAGCAGAAGCGCCGGTGGGCAGCAGCAGCACCGGTGCGCTTGGCGGTCAGCCTGGCCAGTGCATGCATGTAGTGGCGCGGCACAGCCAGCGATGCGGCGCCAGCAAGACCCCTGTGTCACGCTTGCCCCGCAGCCGCTCCCACCCCCACCCACGCACCCAAGCTGCGGTTCTTGAGGCGTGCGTACAGTGGCTTGAGGTACTGCTGCGTCTCCTTGAACCGCATGTCCGCCTGGTAGCCTGCTCCCTCAGAATGGGTGGGCAGAGGCGGGGGTGGGGGGGATGGGGTGGGGGGCAGCGCCGCGGTGAGTCATCCAGCGCTCGGCAGTGCCCGTGGGCCTGGCTCAATGCGGGCCACGCCTGCCTGCCTGCCACCCGCCTTGCCAGCTCCGCCAAAGCGCCGCCCGCTGGGTTTGGCAACCCAACCGCCGCCGCCCTCTGCCGCCGCCCACCCACCTGCTGCAGTGGTTTTGACGTCGTCCGGCCGCGCTTCCAGATCCTCCTCCCAATCCTGCGACACGCGTCAAGTGGGGACGAGACTTGATATTGGCAAGGGGGAGGAGAAGACGCGGCGGCGGCTATGCACCCGGCCCGCCCCTTCCACCTTCGCATTCACAGCCCACACCCTCTCACAACCCTCCACCTTCATCTAAACGAGCAGCCACCTCCGGCAAAACCCCCCAGCTTCCTGTGTACAGCCCACCCCTCTCACCACCCACCCCACCCCACCCCCAGCCCCACACGCCTTCATCCAGATGCGCAGCCACTTTTCGATGCGCTCCTCCACGGGCATGGCCTTCTCCTTGACAGCCTCCGCCGCCGCAGCAAACGCGGCCATCAGCTTCTGCAGGGAGCAACGGGAAGGGGGGGCAGCATCACGCGTCACAAGATGCAAGGAGACGGCGCAGCAGCTGCGGCGCTGCACCGCGGCTCGGCGGCTGCTGCCGCCCTGCTGCCACTCAGCCACCGCGCAAGTAACAACGACCTCCGGCCGCAGCCCACCGACCTGCTGCTCAGGATCAATTGGTGCCAGTTCCTGCCCCTCGCCCTCCTCGCCCGCCGCGGGCGGCTGGCCGTCGCCGCCGTCGCCGCCTGGCGCGCCCGGCCCAGGCGCCTTGCCGCCCTTGCCTGCAGCGTCGACGAGGGGAGAGGGCACAGTGGAGGAGGAGTGAGACGCAGGGTGCCATAAATCTGTGTTGGTGTTGCGACGGATGTGCGCAGACCCTGGCAAGGTGGACCGGCTGAGGACGCTGAGTCAGGAGCAGAACTCGACAGCACAACAACTCGCCGTCCTTCTTGTCCTTGCTGGCGAGCGGCGCCGCCATTTTGGCCGCCGCCGCCTCCCGCTTGAACTTGATGTGCAGGTTTTCCAGCTCGCCGCCGCCCCTGGCCTCGTCCTCGACCTGCCGGGGGGCAAAGGAGGGGAGCGGCAGCAGCGGGATGAGACGAATATGTGGGAAGCACTGCAGCACCGACCGCAGGTCGATGTTCCAAAAATAACGAGGCGCATAATTTTGAGCTTGCAAACATCCCTGACCTCAGGCTCCATGCATTCGTTGGTCCAAAGAGCAAGCAGGCAGGCAGGGAGTGAACCGAGACGTTGCAGGCTGCGAAGTGGCGGAGGGCCGGCAGAGGCTCGCCCGCCCACGCACCGCCACATTCTGCTCCGCCAGCAGCATGCGCTGGAAGCGCTGCTCCTCGGTCTCCCCGAACAGCGTGGCGGGCTCGCCGAGGGCTCGCAGCCGGCGCATCACTTCTTCGACAGGCAGGTCCTCTGGCGGCGGCACGGCGACGCCGGCGCGCGAGTCGGGCCGGATTGGCTCCCCCATGCGGCTGGCAGGGCGGGAGCCATCGGACTCGCCGACTCCTTGCCGGCGCTTGGCCTGCTAGCGCAGGTGCAAGGAGAGGGAGGTGGCAGAGGGTAGAGGTGAAGCGGAGTCCGGGTAGTGGCGCCGCCGCCGCTGCCGCCGCTGCCGCCGCCGGCCGCAGCTCACCTTTGCCTCCCGCTCGCTGGCTTCTTCTGCGCGCAGCTTGGCCATCCGCATGTCCTCGATCTCGGACCGCTTCACATACTTCTTGCCACCGAATTCCTCGTGCGCAACCTTCCGCTTGGCCGCCAGCAGCTCCTTGAGCTTGTCCATCGCGGCGCTGCCCCGACCGGAGTTGCTGCAGCAAGAGCGGCGACAGGAGAGCGCACGGTAGCGACACGGGGCGCGCCGGGCACGGTTCGGCGCCTGAAGGGCTGAGCGGCGGACTGTGGGAGCTTGGATCAACGCAGACAGTGAGACTGAGCAAACAAGTGACGACGGTGGCGGAAGCCCCCATTCAGCTCCTCCAAAGTGCATGCCGCGGCAAGCGGCACCTCCGACGACGCCAAAGCATGCGACGCATGCTGAGCACTGAATTCGCTGCAGATACCACATGCTGCTGTATACGGTCGCAGAGAAAGCTACGTCAAAAGCTAGGTCAAAATCAGGGGGCATGCAGCAGAGGGGACGCGATACGCTACGGGATTCACTACGGGCTCGTCGGGAGGGGCGAGCAAAATTGGGTTGCGCCGTGCAAAACTGGCCAGTGCCTGCGCTACAGGCAGAGATGGTACATTCTGAAGGGGTTGCAAAGGGACAACGCCACACGTGATGGGGAACAGAGAAAGGGACGAGACCAGCGGCCCGTCCGGCGCCTGCTGCGGGCACCTCGCCACCTCAGCGGGGAGTTGGGTCGGGGTGCACCAGCATTCTATCTGTTCATCTGCTGTCGTAAGGACGGGTTGCGTCGTGGTCGCCGGACACACTCCTACTCCACTTGATTCACCAGCGCTGCCCCAGCAGCTCCCCCTGGTTGTCCGCCGAGTTGTACAGCGCCCAGTCGCCGGCAATGGGGGCAGACACCTGCGCGGCGGCAGCGCGGGGCGGGGGCGAGCGGCGCACCAAGCTGAGGTGACGGAGGGAGTGCATCGTGCCTGCCTGCCTGTACCACTGGCTGCAAGCGGGGCTGACTCGCGCGACAAGGCGGAAGATTGGAGGAACGCGCACCAGGTGCGTGCGAGCATCCACTCGCAGTGACGGCGGGCGCACCCCCTTACCAGGTGCTCCGGGATGCCGAACGAGTCGATGAGCAGGGTGAAGTGGGGCGCCAGGTCGGCGCACAGCGCGCGCACAGAGCCAGGCACGGAGGCGCCCGCGCCCAGCGGCACCAAGCCCTCTGTCAGGAACCAGGCCAGGTCCTGAGGGGGGAAGGGGGGGGGCAGCAGCGGTGTCGAAAGAACGAAGCAAAGTGAACTGGGCGGGAGGGGTCGGCGGGTGAGGGGCAAGAGGCAAGCGTACGCGAGGGCAGGCAAGCTTGCCCTGCCCCCCCCCCCACCACCACACACACACACACACACCACACCACCACCACCACCCTTGCTCGCCTGCTCCAGCCGGTGCAGCGCCCACAGGCGCACCGCGCGGCCCAGCAGGCCGCGCGCCGCTGGCGACAGGCGGGGCGACGCCAGCGCGGCGCGGCACGCCTGCAGCACCTCGCGCTCGGCGTACGCCTGCGCGGTGTGCTGCACCGCATCGGACTGCTGCGTCATCCAGATCTCAAATACCTGGGTGGAGGGGAGTGGGCGAAATGGTTGAGTGCAGGGGGAGTGAGTGAAGGGGGATGGTTAAAAGAGGGAACTGGTGGAGGGGAACGGGTGGAGGAGAACAGGTGCAAGGAAATGGGTGAACAGGGGCTTTAGACGCGAGACCAGTGGCCAGATGCCAGATGGGTGGAGGCTCACCTGCTCCCCGTTCTTGGCTGCCTTCATCGCCCCCAGCAGGCCCCCCAGCAGGCGGCCCTCGCGCGCCGTGAACAGCTCCCCAATCGTGTCGAGGCTGCCCAGATCGGCTGAGCAAGGGGAGAGATGGGGCGGGGGGCAGGGAGGCGGTCGTCACAGCCACAGGGCAGGGTGGTACGGAGCCCCACACAGCAAGCGGCAAGTTGTGGGGGAAGCAGGTCGGGGGGGGGGGGAGGCACTGTGCCCCACACAGCAGCGGCGCTTTGCGGCCTGCCAACCGCCTGTCTGTCTGTCTACCACAGCCGGCCGGCCGGCCAGCCCACCTGCTGTGACGTGGCGCGGCTGCTTCTGGCCCGCCGCCAGGCGTGCACGCACGGCGGGCGTGTGGATGGCAGCGGTGAGCTCCTTAGCAACCTGGGTGTGTGAGGGGGAAAGGAAGGGGCCACGCGGCGGCAGGGTGAAGGGGTGGGGGTGCGACAGCTGTGGCTTGGACGGGTCCGCGAGTGGCTGCTGCTGTGCGCCGTCGCCTGCTACCACACATGGGCGACTGCTCCTGTGCCCTGTGTCTACTGATACAACAGCATGCGTTGAGGCCCCCCCCCCCCCCCGCCACACACACACACACCTTTTGGAAGAGCACGCGGTTGTCGCCCTCAGCGGTGATGCCTGGCAGGCGGGGGGCAGAGGGGAGGGCGGGGTGGGGCAGGGTGGGTGGGCCGCAGGCAGGGCATCTGTGTCGACAGGTTTCCTGTGGTTAGACAGATGTTTACAAAGCACTTACAAGGAAGGAAAGGAAAGGGCGGCGCAGAGGGGGAGGCGAGGCGGGGTGGGTGGGTGGCAGGCGGAGGGCGCGGCCGCACGCCGCGCCGCTGCTGCGGCGTTACGTGGAGGGCGCAGCAGCCGCACGAGCGGGGCATGGGCAGGCCGCAGAGTGCCCCCAGACAGTCCTGCCCACCCGCGCCTCCCCCTCGTACCGTACTGCTGAATAAACCCTGCCCCCACCCACCCACCCGCGTGCGCAAAGCCGATGATGGACCCGAAGCGGTTGCAGCTGAGGTAGCCCTGGCCGCCGCAGCGCTCGCGGCACACGCTGGCGCACTGCTCCGCGTTCCATCCGCACAGCGGCTTGATGGCGCAGCACAGCATGACCACCTCGCGCTGCGTGTCGCCGTCCACCTCCTGCCCAGCAAACCCGCTGGCGGCCGCCCACCGCTCCTTGACTGCACGGCGGGGCGGGTGGGGCGGGGCGGGCAGGAGGTGAGCGGGCCTGGCACGTGTGTGTGCGCGCGCGCAGGCAAGGGGGGGGGGGGAGGCGCACATGGCTGGCAGGCGTGCACCCTCGGTGGCAGCGCCTCTGCCCGCCCTCTCGAGATGCCAAGGTGCATGCTTCAACCCCAACCCGAGGGCCGCAGTGGAGGCCAGCAGCCCTCCCTCTGCCCCCCTCTCTTCGTAGAGCCACAAAACAGCGCACCGCCCCCTCTCTGCCACCCACCCACCCACCCACCGTAGTTGAGCCCCAGGTTGAGGGCGATGGTGGAGGCCAGCAGCGGCGCCAGGGCGCGCTGCTGCAGCTGGTAGGCCAGGATGGGCGTGTCGCTCTTGCCGCTGCGTGTGGGAGACGGGAGGGATGAGGTGAAACGCAAGGCGGGGGTGTGTCATCGTTGCCGCTGTGCCTGGGGGGACGAGAAGCACGAAAAGCAGACGGGTTGGGTGTGACTGCTCTTGCACTGCATCATCAGTTGGGAGCCCAGGGAGCGGAGGGAGCGCGCCTGCAGAGCCTTCTTGTGGCGCCCTCCCGCCAGTGCAGCTGGCCACCAAGCAGGGCGGGCCCAAGCGCGCCCCGCACCCATGCCCGCCAGCACCCCCTTGCTCACGTGGGCCCCACGCAGAGGCGGGAGGCGGCGTAGCGGAAGGCGACCGTGAGGGCAACCTGCCAGGGATGATGCATGGGAGGGGTGCCGGACAGTTGGACCTAGGGCGGAAACACACACACACACACAGCCACCTCCCCGCTGCACTGGCAGAGACGCTCGAACAGGGGCTGCAACGTTTGCGTAAGCTCCAACTGCTGCTGTGCCGCCCCGCTCACCTTGGACCCGCTCTGCATCATGGAGGCGATGCACACGCGGCCGCTGAGCAGCTGGTCGGCCACCTTGAGGAAGCGGTCGCGGGGGCGGGCAATCACGCTGCGGTTGCCACGGAGACGGCGTGGGCAGGCAGGGGAGGAACGCGGGTGTCGTCGGGTGGTGCTCCCCTGTGCACGTGTGGCCGGTCCTCTGGTTGGAGGCCCCGTTGCCCCGCTCCACATGCAGCAGCGCCCACGTCGCCCCCCCCCCCCTTGCACACCGCCACCTGCCTTCCCCATCGGCAGCCACCGCCCCTCCCTCCCTCCACCTGCGGAAGGTTCCGTCGCGGTCCACCTGGCTGAAGGCGTCCAGCATGGCGTCACGCGGCACGCGCACGTCTGCAGCGGGCGAGCGGGCGGGGAAGGACAGCTGGCGTCGGGTGGAGGGGTGCTGTTGCGGCACGAGTGCCTGCGAAGCCGTGCCCGCCCCTCCTGTTCACCAACCCCGGCGGCCGGCTCACGGTTGAACGACAGCTTTGCGTTGTCCACGCCGTTGCAGCCTGTCCAGGAGGGGGGGGGCAGTCCAGGGCGGGAACGGGGTGAGGACAGCGCCGACAGATTCCCGCGGCGCGCTCGCAAGGGCCCGGCCAGCAGGAAGCATCTGTCCACGCACCAAGGCGGCTCCCACGGGACCTCTGGCCAGCCCCTCCGTGTGCCCTGCCAACAGTCTCCCCACCCCGCCTCCCACCCCCCTCCCCTTGCCGGCCCTCACCCATCTTGTGCCCCATGTCGTCGATGCCGACGCCCGGGAAGGGGCGCATGTTCTGCGGGCGGGGCGGGAGGTTTGCAAAAGGCACCGGGCTGGCGGGGCTGCTTGCAGGTCGGCGCTGCTGGCAGCGCTGCTGCGCGGAGTGGCCCCTGCTGTCGACAGGGCAGCGGCACGGCGGAAGGCGAGCGCGCTGCCGCCGCGCGCGCCGCCGCCGCTGCTCTGCTTCGCTCGCGCGCCGCCCATGCCACCCACCTGCTTCTGGCGCAGGGGCACCAGGAACCCGTGGATGCCCTGCCTGGTGGTGCCGATGATGAGCTGCGCAAACACCACCGCCCACTGTTGCGAGGGGAGGGGGAGGGGGAGGGGAGGGTGGGCAGCTGGCGGGCGGGCGGGCGGGCGGGCGGGCGGGCCCCAGGCCCGTCGGCTGGCGGCGCGCCGGCCACGGCAGGAGCGTGCCTGCTGTCGACAGGCTGCCAGCCCCCGCTGTTGCACGACAGTACAGTCCTCCCTCCCACGCTGCTCACGTGGGCGTGCACCGCTCCGTTGGTGATCCAATACCTGCGGGCGTATGATACAAACAAGGGAGAGGAGGGGCGTGCATGAGCAAAGGGCGGGCATGGAGGCGCGACCTGCCAGACAGCCCTGCCATCAGGCCGCTGCAGCTGGCCTCCCGGCTGGCCTCCTGCCGCCACCTCGCCTCGCCAGCACGCAGGCCTCCCCCATGCATACATGCAAGCAGGCAGGTTGGCAGGAGTTACCGTCGCTCACTTCTGGGCCAGGGGGGTGGGCGTGTGGATCACAAACTCGTCGGTGGCTGCATCAAACGTGGCCGTCGTCTCCATCTCGACAGCATTGTTGCCTGCGGCGGGGCAGAGACAGCAGCGCTGAAAACCAGGGACGTCGCCACGCGGGGCGAGGCGCGGCATTCGTAGCTTGATTCCACAGCGGGCGCAGCGTGGGTGACATGGCGTGCCATGAAGGAAACCACCCTTAAAACCACCCGTCGACACCCAGCGCACCGTAGCCAAGCTCGGTGAGGGCAAAGCAGCCGACGTCGTCCAGCGAGGTGATGCCGCGCTGCAGCTGCGCGTGGTGCCGCGCCGTGCCCAGCTTGAGCACCGTGCCGCCAAACAGGTTGAATTGCTACGGGACAGAAGGGGGGCGTGCGGGCAGGCAGGCAGCTGGGCAGGGCTGGGCAGGGTTCGGGCGCAAGGCGGCAGTCGGGGACTCAAAATGCTGCTCACTTGCTTCGACGACGGCGGAGCTGGTGCTGTCCTGTCCAGAACATGCATGCATGTGTGCTCGTCCCCAGCACGCGCAGCGTCGACGCGCGTCGTGCAAGCCCCTCCCCCGCTCACCACAGTCATCTTGGTCGCCATGCTGCCGTCGGCAAAGGCGGCAATCTGTTGGTAGGTGGGGGGGGCGGTTGGGGGTGGGGGGCGGGGGAGCGGGGGGGGGCGGGCGGGGGGGGGGGGGGCAGGGCGCTTGCAGGGGGGTTCAGCCCGAAGGTGGCCGGCGGCACGTGCCCCTAACAGGCCCGGAAGCGCAGTTCCGCACAAGCAGCCATGCCAGCCAGCAGTGGCGACCTGCGAGACAAACTGCAGGTGGTGCAAGCAAGCAGCGAGCTGCAGCAGCTGCAGCACCCACCTCGTGCGCTGCGAAGATTTTCATCGGGTCTGTGCGGAAGTCCTCCACCCTAAAGCAGCCCGAATGGCACAGCACGCGCAGCCGCTGCAGCGCCAGCTCGCGCTCCTCCGCCAACGGCACGGCGTAGCGGCTGGCGGGGCGGGGGGAGAAAGGCAGGGAGCGAGGAGAGGTGAAGAGGCAGGCAGGCAGGCAAGGCAGGGAGCGAGGAGAGGCGAAGAGAGGTGAACAGGCAGGCAGGTGGCGGCGGCAGCGGCAGGGCGGCGGCGGCAGCAGGTCCGCACTCACGGCGTGAAGAGCTCGCCGCGGCAGAGCTCCTTGAGCTTCTCGCGCTCGGCGTGGCTGTCGTGCTCCAGCAGCAGCTGGATTTCGCGCTGCAGGCCGGACGAGGCGGAAGTGGGCTCCTGGGAAAGCGCATCCCCCTCGCACCGCTCGTTGCCATGGTCTGCGAGGCTCACGGAGCCTAGCCCTTCGGTCGCCGCCTGCTCAACCAACGTTTTGGTGGTGTCGGAGCGAAGGTGTTCCCTAAGTGCCGCGAGGCGGCGCTCTGCTGCTCCAGTCATGGTGTACCAGGCGCAGGAATATCGGAGAGTGCGAGCAAGCGCGCCCGACAACGTGGCGTTGCGCCAGATGCTGACGGTGCACATGCATGCGTCCACCCGCAGCTCTTGTGTGCTTTGCTGCCACCACTCACGAGACCCTCCTCATTGCGCTATCCCTTACTGCACGATACTACGACACTCGAGCACCTGCTCATGGTCTGCGCCCAAACTGGCCCCGCACTGTGGACGCCCTGCAGCCAGGGGTGCGCAGTTACACCGGCGCTTGCGGTGCAGCCACTGCTGCGCACTGTGAAGGGGCGCCAAGGGGGGCGAAACAATGAAGGGGCGCCCAGGAGAGTACGGGCAGATGGGTGAAGTCCACCGGGCATGGCGGGAGGGAGCAAAAGGTGAGGATGAAGGCAGGGGCAAGCGTGGAGGGAGGAGCAGGAAAAGCAGGCGGGAAGGCAGGGCTTGCGAGGTGCCCTCGCCAGCGCCCCCCCCCCCCCCGGGGCTTGGCAGCCTCTGGCTGAGCACGCGCTACTAGCTTGGTTGATGCACGCAAGGCACGCTCTGGCCTCGGCCGCCGTTGGAGCCGTCGCGGGGTGGGGTGGGATGGGGTGAGTCCTACTGGCGCCTCCTTCTCGAATCCGGGCCAAACAGCAGCTCGTGAGCGCTCAGGCCTTCTTGGCAAAGTGCTTGCGGTCGAGCTTCTCCAGCGGCGTGTCGCGCAGCAGCCACAGGCGCTCGGCGCGCTGCGCCGGCGTGCCGCCCGCCTTCAAGCCCAGGCGCTGCATTGGGTGGGTGGGTGGGTGGGGGTGGGGTGTGGGTGGGTGGGGGGGGAGCAGTCCTTTCACAGAGCGCTGTCGCATCATGTTCTGCAGCATACGTGTGCTGCAGCCCTCCAGCTGCCCGCCCGCCATCGCAGCATGCTCGCAAGCATGCGGCCGCCCCCTCCCGGATTCTTTCCGGCCGTCGCGCCAACCGCCAACCTGAAGCTCATCCTTGAGGCGGTCGCCACCCGCCGCCGCAGCCAGCTCGGCGGCGCTGCCATAGGCGGAGAGGTCGATGGGCTCTTGGGCAGGGGCCGGCGCTGCTGCTTCTGCCTGCTGTGCCTGCTGCTGCTCCGAGGGCGACGCCGTGTCGGCAGCGGCAGGCTCGGCAGCGGCGGCTGCCTGCTCTGGGGCGGCCGGCGCCGCCGCGGGTTCGGCGGCGGCTGTCGAGGGGCTGCCGTCGGCAGCGGCGTAGCCCTCGCTGCTCGACTTGTCGCTGGCTCCGCCGGCAGGGGGCGCGCCGGCCGGCTTGCTAACGCTGGGGCCGGCGCCATCCGCTGCCTCCGCCGCTGCCTCCTCCTCTGCCTCCTCCTCTGCCTCCTCCGCCTCGTCATCAGAGGCAGAGTCCTCCTCATCGCTGCTCAGCTCCCCTTCCAGCTCAGCCAGCGGGTCGAACATGCGCCGCTTGCCAGCACCTGCGCCGGCTCCGGCGGGCGCCGCCTTGCGCTTGCCCGCGCCAACGCCTGCCAAGGAGACGGAGGGCGCAGCGCGCACAGCAGGTCAGGTTGCGCGCCGGCAGGAGGCTGGGCGGGCTGCTGGCGGTGCCGCGAAACCTCTGCCGCCAGCCATCCTCTACTGCCTTTGCTGCCAGCCTCTGGGGGGCGCTGCCGACGGCCATCCTGCGCACCCTGCCCAGCGACGAGCCCACCCACCCACCCACCCGGCCCCCCACCCACCCACCCACCTGCTGCCGCGGCGGCAGTGCCGCTGGCCAGAGCGTCCTGCACGGCGCTCAGCACGCCGCTCAGGTTCTGCTGGTGCTGCTGCCGCACCTCCTGCACGTCCACCTGCGCACACAAGCACGCAGAGGGACACAGGGAAACATGTGAGACGCCAGCAGGCGGGTTGGCAGCAGCGTGCGTTGCCGCCTCCGCCTGCCACGCCCCCGCCCTGCTGCTGCAGCCCCCGCCCCGCCCTGCTGCTGCACCCCACCCCCTGCCCTGCCGCAGCCAAGAGGCTCCCCCCACCTGTTCGCGCTGCTCACGGCGCTCCTGCTTGGCCAGCTCCTTCATGTGCTTCTGAGCCACCTTCTCCAGCTGGCGCTCCTGCAGAGATAGCACGTAAGGGACAGGCGAACAAACAAGGGCGCACGCGATGAATGAGCTGCTTGGGTCTTGTTGTTTAGAGGCGACCACAGCGGCGAGAGCTGGTCGAGTACCAGAGAGTTGAGTCCGAGCCTGGGCAGATCGCTCCGGCTGCACTGCCCCGGGCCTGCGCAGGCGCAAAGGAAGCAGCAGGGCTCGCACAGGCGGCAGCACCACAGCAGCGCACCTGCGCCTCTGCCTTCCACTCCTTGAGCTTCTGATGGGCGGTCTTGTGGCGGACGCGGCGGCCTGCACGCGCGTGAAAGGGAGGTCGGAGCGATCGTTGGTAGTGGGCTGGACGCCGCAGGCGCACAGGCAGAGTGGCCGAGGTCCGGAAGGGCCAAACCGGACTTGCCGCCCCACTCACCACCTATCCTGCCACAGCAACGCTGCTGCCGCGCTAGGCTCCTCACGCACCCACCCACCTTGCAGGTCGCGGCAGGCGTCAAAGTTGTCGGTCAGCTTCTGCTTGCCGGCGCCACGCAGCAGCGAGCCAAAGCCGCCCTTGCCGCCGCGCAGGCGCAGCACCAGCTGCAGCGTTGCCTCGCGCTGCACGCCGCACTCCGCCAGCGTGCGCCCACCCGCCAGCTGCTTGCCCGCCCACAGCAGGCGCTGGTGGCACGCGGGGACGCCCTCCTTGGCCTGCAGGTGTGAGTGGAGGCGGAGAGCGGGCGGCGGCGATGAGAGCGGCAACACGAGCGGTGGCAGGGGCGGCAGCGAGCGGGGAAAGCAGATGCTCACGCGCCGCCGCCTTACATTACCCCCTACAGGCCAGACGTGTCTGCGAGAGCGGCGGGCGGGCGCGCAGAAGCGCACCTGGACGCAGGCCGCCACATCTGCCACTGTGTAGTTCGGCTCCACGTCCAGAGCGCAGGTGGTGCCCTGCAGGCCCTTGACAAAGATCTGCATCGTTCTGGCCGCTGTCGGAGCGCTGTGTGGAGAAACGACGGACCGCTTGCTGGCGATCGCTGTGGTGGCTTCTAGAGCTCTGGGAAGCAGTCTGAGATGTGCGGTGGCCGCGGCAAAAGAGAGGAGCACTGGGAGTAGCAGGGCACGAGGACTGAAAGGGGCGCTCAATGACGGCCGCGGCTGTGCTGTGGGTCGCCCTCTCGCTCTTGCTCAATTTCAACAAGCTCTCTGCATCCCTCCAAACACTGCCGGTCAGCGCGCTGGCAGCCAGCAGGCTCCAGTCTTACCAGCCACACATGCAGACCGCAGACAGTCTCCCTTCGCCTCAGGCCCCTGGCGCTCCACGCCGTGCCTCAGGTGTGTGTATGGGGGGTGGGGCGGTAGCAGGGGCGAGCTGGCCAGGTAGGCACCGCAGCTGCTGCCCCCACAGCCGCCGCTGTTGGGCGGTGCCGCGTGCTTGCCATCTGCCGCCCCGTTCTCTGCTGCTGCTGCTGCTGCTGCTACCGCTGCTGCTGTTGCTCAAGGCGACGCGTACGTCGTGCCTCTCGCGTGTTATGCAGGGTCAGCCACGTCCCAGCGCCGCGAGTCCACCCCCGGCGAGGGGGAGCAGTCGGCCGGCAAGCGGCGGCGCGCCTCGACGGGCGGCGGCGTCTCTACCGGCAACGAGTGGCTGCGGGCGTGGGCCTGGAAGCGGGAGCATCGCCCTGACAAGCGAGTGGGCTGTGAGGTGGTGACAGCAGGCAGAGCCCGTACAAGTGGGGCGGCCCCGGATGCATGCTCACTGTACCTGGCCTTGTGCTGCAGCAATTGTGGTCCACCAACCACCCCTGCCCCAGCAGCTCGACCACCCTCACTCGCTGCATCTGATTCACTGCGTGCCGCTCGTTTTTCAGGGTGCGCTTCGACCGCCCGTACCTCCACCAGATGTCGCTGCCGGGGGGCGGCGCCACCCAGCTGACGGTGCACCAGTCGCGCTTCAAGGAGCAGGGGTTTGCTTCCACCGGTGGGACGCCCTGGGGCGCCCCTGCCTGCTTGCGGATGGCGGGGAACGACTGCGGATTGATGTCGTAAACTCATGGTGACGCGGCTCCGTCCCCTCGCCCTCCCAGCTGCCCTCCTTTGCCCTGCTCTCCCCCGCCCCACCGCCTCCACGCCCCCTCCCTCCCTCCCTCCCCATCCCCGCAGTCTGGGACTCCAGCATCGTCCTCGCCAAGCTGTTTGAGAAGCACCCGCAGCGGTGGGCGGGGCGGCGCTGCCTGGACCTGTCGGCGGGGTGCGGCCTGCCGGGGCTGGCCCTCTGCAAGCTGGGTGCTGACGCGGTGACCGCCACAGACCTGGCTCCCAACCTGCCGCTGCTGCGCAAGAATGCAGAGGCCAACGGTGCGTGAGGGCGAGGGGAGGAAGGGGGTGGGGGGTGGGGGGGGGGGCGCGCGGAGGGAGGATGGCTGCGTGCGTGGGGGGTTGACGGCAAGTGGGGGGCGCTGAGCCTGCAGGCGAGGGTGTTTGCACTGCTCGGGGGCTCGCACGCTCCCTTTCACAGCCTGCGGCTCACCCCGTTTCCTTCCTGCCTTGCCCTGCCCATGCAGGCTGCGACATTGCTGTTGTGGAGCACAGCTGGGGGGAGCCGCCCTGCGCGGCGCTGCAGCCGCGGTTCGACGTGATTGCGGCCTGCGACGTGATGTACGGTGGGTGGGTGCCGGGGTGGGGCGGCCGTACGGGCGGGCATGCAGAGGCAGCAGCCTGCAGCGCCGCGTCGTGAGGCTGCACGCGCCGCCTGCTGCTGCGTGCGGCATGTCCAGTTTCACGCCCAACCTCCCCCCTGTGCTCGATCGGTCGATCCGCGCAGTGTGCGAGGCCATCCCTGCGCTAGTCGCCTCGCTGGCGGCGCTGGTGGCGCGGGGCGGAGAGATCTACATCTCGCACGGGCGCAACCGGCAGGTGGGAAGGGGGCGGAGAAGCTGGGGAGGGTGGGAAGCACGCACGGTCCAGACGCCAGGGAGCTCCTTCCCGGGGCTGCCCTGTCCCCTGTGCCCCTCTGCTCTCACCACTCCCTCCCTGCAAGTCAGCACCAACGTTGCGGCACGTCACCTCGAGCACCAACTATGCCGGGGTATGGTCACACGCCAGCCGACATGCGCCCGCTGTGCGCCACAGCGTCCGCCACAGCAGCGTTCAGCACCCACAAGCCGGTGACGCGTCGGCTTGTGCACCCACACCGGCGCCCTCCCCGCCTCTGCCTCCCAGGCCGAGCCCGAGTTCCTGGCGCACGCTGCCGCGCACTTTAGTGTAGAGACCGTTGGCAGTGAGGAGTTGGATGAGGTGAGCTGCGCGGTCAGAAGGGAGGGTGGATGCTCGGCTGGCAGCGGCTCCGAGTGCTCGTGCCAAACAAACTTAAAACAGAAATTTTTTTAAACGAATTTCCAATAGTCTGGCGTTGACCCAGCCGTGGTGCCAGGCAGCACCCAACAGCCCTGAACTGCCTCCCCCCCCCCCCCAGGTATACCAGTCGGCCGATGTTGATGTGCTGCGCGTGCGGCCGCTGACATGCGGCGCGCCGGCAGGCGGCGCGCCCGAAAGCGGCACGGCAGACGCTGCGGCAGGCAAGCGGACGAGCTGGGTGCTGCAGTTGGGATCCCGAAAAGGGTTAGTGAGTTAGCACCGGCAGCAGAGGTGCCGAAGGGGCAGGGCGTAGGTGCATCGCATTGGGTGTGCTGTGGGCGAAGCGGTCGTCGGTGGCGGCCACCTGCTGCCGCCTATTCCTCTCGCCATTTCGCGCGCGGTCTATATTTGCGCTGGTTCGTCTCCTACAGTGCTTGTCTCAGAGCCAAGTGAGCAGCTGCGCAGGAATCGGTCGAAGTCGTTCCCAATTGGCGTTGCTGACCATCCCCTCCCTCCTCTCCCCCTCTACAGATGGAGAGGCGGGCGCGCTGCCGAGTGACGGATGAGGCGGGGCTTGAGCGCGCGGCCAAGCGGCTACTGACGTCCGCCGCCGTCGCCGCCGCTGGGCCGGCCGGCACGGGTGCGCCGCAGCCGCGGTCGGCGCTTTTCAGCCTCACCAACAGCCTGCGAGCGGCAGTTATGACGTGCCCGCCCGCACCCACAGCACTGCCGCAGCCAGAGGCCCTGCTGCAGCACCCACCTGCCGCCGCACTGCCGCAGCCCGGCAGCCTGCTGCTGCAGCCGCCGCTGCTAGCGCCAGCGCTGGGTGCGCCCGCGGGCCGCTCCAACCCGCTGCCCTACCGTGCGCGCTTTGTGCCAGCCACTGCTGTCTTTGCCAAGCCCAGTACTGTTCGCCACGGCCTCCCGCCGCGCACGCTGCCGCCTGCCCGCCTGGCGTTGCCGCCTTCGCCTGGCTGGCCCGCCTGCAGCTTGGAGCAGCCACGCCAGGCGTCAGAGGACGGCAGCTCACCACGTGCCGGGCTGCACGTGCTTGCAGCTGACGTCCGAGAGGCTGCCAACAGTGGCGCCGGCAAGCTCACCAAGGTGCGGGGCTCCCTGCCGCTGCTGCTGCTCCTGCTCCTTCTGGTCCTCTAGTGCGCTGTGCCTCAGTCTCAGCCCGTGTTCAACCCTGTCTACCCACTTGTGCGTCCGCCACGCAGAGCCTTGAGCCGCTGCTGTTCATCCAGAGCGGCGCCATCAACCCTGCCCTGGCCACACGCAACCGCAAGACAGGTCAGTCAGACGCGGCGGCCGCGAATGCCCAGCAGGCAGCCCAAGAGCGATCTTGCTGCGGTCCAGCCTGCCCCAACACGCAGCCGTTGCATTTCCCCCAGCAGCAGCTGCCTTGCTGCTCAACTGTACCTCTCCCCTTTAACCTCCCTCTACTCCTCTCCCATGCCCCCAGAGTGGGACATTGTTGAGCCGTCTCCCGCGGTGTGCTCCCTGGTGCAAGCTTTCGAGGCGCTCTGCAGCCGCCTGGCCGCCCACGGCGGCGATGCGCGTGCTGGCCTGATGCAGGAGGCCTGGACCGCTTGCCTGAGCCGCGTGCTGCGCCGTGAGTGCAGGGGGCGCGGTTGTGGTGATGGGCCGTGAGCAGGGGTGCTGAGCAGCAGGCATGCTCTGCCTGTGTGCGATGCGCTGCTCCAGCTCTGGTTCCCTTCATCTTGAGCACCGGTCGTCGCCTTAGCCTTCCCTGCCCTCCCCCTGACGCCCTCTGCCGCAGCCGGCAATGGCAGCGTCCGTTCGCTGGTCACCGCTCGCCTGCAGGGTGACTACGCCGGCGCAGCGCTGGCGCGCGGACGCCAGGCTGTGCTTGCATGCACAGAGGCAGCGGACGCCGCGCTGGCAGGGCCGGCAGGCAGCAGCGACGGTGACGGCGGCGCTGCGGCAGCGCTGGTGGTGCTGGAGGCGATGCAGCGGTTTGCAGTGCGCTGCATCCTGCCGGTGGCGCCCGCTGGCGGCCTGCACGCCTTCCCCTGGCTGGAGGCGGCTGTGTGGGACTGCTGCGCGGCGCTGCGACCGGCAGGTAGGGCTGGCATCCTCACGCCACCTCCAAGACTCGCTGCCGCGCAGCGCCTGCCTGCCTGCCTGCCTGCCTTCCCCGCTGTCATTCCACAGCCGCCTTCCGCACTCTGCCGCTACCCCCACCATGCCCTGCAGGCCCGACCCAGCCCGAGGGCTGGCCCCCCATGTCCGGCCGGTCGGCGCTTGAGGCGGCGCTGGCCCGCCTGCACGAGGTGCACGAGGCGTTCGAGGATGCTGCTGGGCGCCTGCCGGAAGGGGACCGGCAGCGCACCTGCCGCGCCGTGCTGGCCGCGGCGGGCGCCGCGGCGCTGGGCGACACGTTGCGGGCGGGCGCTGCGGCGGCGCTGAACAGCATGTGTGCCTCCTGCCTGGACGCGCTGGTGAGTGGATGGCTGGTGGGAGGAGAGGAGCTCTCGGGAAACGGAGCCCTGGGGTGCAAGTGGAATGGCCAGGTCGTGCGCTCACCTTGCAGGGCTCCTCATCCTCCTCATCCCAGGCTCCCTTGCTTCCTCGCCTGCTCCCCCCCCCGCCTGCCTTCCCTTGCAGGGCCCCGGCTCTGCCGGCGTGCGCCAGCGAGTGGAAGCGGCGCTGTCGTCGGCGTCGCGCCTGGCCGGCAGGACGCACAAGCTGGCCGCTGCTGCCGAACTGCTGGAGCGGGCGGCGCGCGTGATGCGCCTGGAGCCCGGCGGCTTCCCGCAGTGCATGTGGCAGGTGCTGAGCGCGCTGCAGCTGGAATGATCACATGCCTCTGCCGCCCGGCTGCTTCCACAGTGCATGTGGTGGCTGCTGAGCGCGCTGCTGTACGAGTGATTTCATGAGAGAGCGTTCGTTTTGGTGACGACGTCCCCCCTAATTCGCCAATCAGCTTCCATCAACTTCCCCCTTGTTAATCCTGCTATTTTTGTTTGTCAATCCCGCTTTCCTTGATTTCTACCCTGTTTCCCAACCATGAACCTCCGCTCAATTTTTGGATTTGTAAGAGGATTGTGCACAGGGTGGATTGACAGCTGTGGATACCACATGGATCCGGAAGCAATGAAAGCGCAGTGTGCAGCATGCACAAGGGCAGGGAACGCGGAAACTGAATTGGGTAAAAAGCAGAAGCAGAAAACAACGGAAGAATGGAAGGGGGATAGCAAGGGGCCAGGCAGTGCAGTTGGGCACAAGGGAGGGGGGGGAGGTCCCGGGTGGCAGCAAGTTCATACAGAGGAAGAGCCAGGGACACGGAGAGGCTCAGGAGGCGCCACGCTGCTGCCCCTGTGACCCGCCCAGCATCCTGGTGCTCTTGCGCAGCCCCCTGAACTGCGCCTCGCGCTGGCGCCACCCCGCCGCCGCGCACGCCGCGACGACGGCGTCGAGGGTGGCGCCGTCGGGCAGCGGCCCTGCTGCGTCCCCCTCCAAAGCCTCAAAGCTGCGCAGCACGCCGGCGTGGTCCCCCGCCGCCAGCTGCACCGCCATCAGCGCGTTCCAGGCGCGCACATCCAGCCGCACGCCGCCGCGCGGCGCGGCCGCATCTTGCAACGCCGCAAACACGGAGGCCGCCTCGGCCAGGCAGGCGCAGCCGTCGTCGGGCGGCGGGGTGGGAGCTGTTGCGTGGGAGCTGCCGGGCGCGTTGCCCTGCTGCTGCTGCCGGTGGTGGTGGTGCTGCTGCTGGCCGGCGGGCTGCTGCCGCTGCCGGTGTTGCTGCTGCCGCTGCTGGCCGGCGGGCTGCTGCTGCTGGCGCGCGGCGCGCTGCTGGCGCGCCGGCACTGCCAGCGCCGCCAGCGCGGCGGCCGCGTCGCCGCGGGCGGGGCGCACGTGGCGCAGGCACGCCAGCAGCGACGTGCCCAGCTGCAGGCTCATGGGCACCCGGTGGCGTGCAGCCTCCGCCCGCACCGCCCTCACCGCCGCCAGCCCTGCCTCGGCGAGGTATGCTGCTCGTGCAAGTGCCACTAGGGAGTAGGCATCCGGCCGCCGCCCCGCCGCCAGCAGGCGGCGGTAGGCCGCCGCCGCGCCTGCAGCGTCCTTGCCCTCGGCATACGCCAGCAGCAGAGTATTCCAGTGGGAGGAGTTGGGCAGCGGCAGGCCGTCGCGCCCTGCAACACACACACAGAGGGACGGGGTCGGGGCGGGTGGGGAGCGGCGGTGACGGCACGCACGGGCGGCCGCAATGGCATGGCCTGGGGTGCGGGCGCACCGCAGCAGGCCCACGCGTGCATGGCATGGCACGCACGGGCAGCGGCTCACCAACAGGTGCCGCCAGGACGTGGCAGACGTGTGCAGTGTTGCAAACAAGCCCTCGCCCGCCCCGCCCCGGCTCCCACCTGCGGCCATCTCATCAAACAGCTGCTGCACCGCCTGCGGCTGCCCTCCCGCAGCATAGCACGCCAGCAGCTGCGTGCACAGCGGCGCGTCGGGCCGCACCCCGTCCTCACGCATCCAGCGGTGCAGCTGCGCCGCTCGGTTGTACTTGCCCGCCGCTGCCACCGCCGCCAGCGCCGCGCTGTAGCTGCGGCAGTCGGTGCGCAGCTCGCTGGATGCAGGCGCGTCGGGGCCGCCGGTGGAGCTGCTGCTGGTGCTGCCGCTGCTGGTGCTCGTGCAGTTGCCGCCGGCGCTGGTGGTGGTGCTGCCGCTGGGCACCACTCCAGGCTCCACTGGCTGCTGCCGCTGTTGCTGCACCTGTTCCCACTGCTCGTGCCACCGCTGCTGCTGCTGCCGCTGCTGCTGCCGCTGCCGCTCCGCGGCGGCCAGCTCCCGCAGGCGGCCCAGCAGGCGCAGCGCGGCGTCGGCCGCGCCCGCGTCAGCCGCCACACGGATGGCGGCATTGAAGGCGTAACGATCCACCGCCACCCCCCGTGCCTGCAAGTCCTGCAGGGCAGCCTCCGCGGCGGCGTGGTCTGCTGTTGAGCGGTAGCACAGCACCAGGGCGGCGCCGGCGTGGCTGCCCAGCAGGTGGCGCCCCTGCGGCATGCGGCGCGTGTTGCGCCAGGCGTGGAAGGCGCGCCAGGGCTGCCGGGCTGCGCCGCACGCCTCGCAGAGCTTGACGAAACTGCGGCAGACGTTGCAGGAAGAAGGGAGGGAGGCTCGCTTGGGGTCGGCAAGGGGCGTGCGCTGCACACAGTTAGACGAAACAGACGGCAGTTGGTGCGGACCAGGCAGGGGGCTCGCGTGCTGGGGTCGGCAAGGGGCGGGGGCAACACAGCAGCACGGCAGATGGGCGGGCAGGCGGCGGCTCGACCCTGCGGCAGCGCTGCCGCCCAGGCACCTGCTGCGTGCGCACGCCCTCGGCCGCACCTGTGCTGGTTGGCGCGCCCCTTGACGCGCATCCAGTGATACAGCTGCTCAGCCAGAACCGGCTGCTGCTGCTCGCCCAGCACCTGTGCAGGGCAGGGCAGGGAGGAGGCGAGGCGGTGGTTGAGCACCGCCACGCTGCGTGCGGTGCGCAGGCCTGGCCGGCATCAAGCGCAGCTGTGGAGCGGGCCAGGAAGTGCTCTGCAACTCTTTTCAATCCGGCAACGCTCCCCTCCTGCCTGCCCCCTGCGGCCGCGTGCATGGCGGGCGTCGACGCCTCTGTCCTGCCGCCCACCCACCTTGATAGCCCAGTTGAGCGTGTGGGTGGGCACTCCTTCCAGGAACGCCTCGTCGAACTCCCCTTCCAGCAGGTGGGCCACCACCTGGCCCTGCAAGCCTCGCACCGGCGGGCCTTTGCTGCTGCTGCCGCCGCCGCCAGCGGTGCCATTGGCATGGTGGTGGTGCCGCTGGCGCTGCGTGCGATGCGCATGCGCGCCGTTGCCGCGGTTGTTGCCATCGCCGCTGCTGGAGTCGGCGGCCAGGAAGGCACGCAGGATCTCGTGCGTTGCCTGCTCTCTCTGCGCCGCCTCGAGGTGGTGGCCGGGCGGGTCGGCGCCTGGCGGCGCTGCCGCTAGCGCCGCCGCTGCCGCAGCCACTGCCGCAGCATCTTCATTGCTCGCCGCACGAACCTCCGCGACGCTGCGCTCTTGCAGCAGTGCAGCGCGTGTCCTGGGCTGCAGCGGCTGCAGGGCTGCAGCGGCTGGCCGGAAGTGGCGCAGCGAGACGCAGGGCCGCTGCGCGCGCCCATAGGCGCACTTGAGACTGCCAGACATGCTGGGACAGCGTGCCGGGGGAACAACTCTGCTCACGCCATTGCTCGCCTCCGCGAAGGGCCTTGAAGCGAGGGCGGCAGCTGCAACCGCCAAGCGAGAGGGATTGCAACGGGTAGTCTCTACAGAAGACGACAGCGCAGGAACGGCATGCCGGCAGGCAGGCATTTTGCCGCCGCTGCCGCCGCCTTCATTGCCCGTCGCGCCTTGACCCAACTCATCCAGACCTTCTCCCGCCACCCTGGCCCGCATCTGTTGGGCGAGCTGGGAACTGGCGAACGCCAAAAGAGTGTGGAACCGGCTGTTCAGTAGAGGAAATTGATGGGCAAGGCCGCGACACCCAGGAAGCAGCTCTTATCCCAGTCAACGCGACGCGTTCCCAACCTACACCTGGCCGCTTGGGTTTACGCCTCCTCCTCTTCTCGGCGACGCCAAGAGTGACGGCGGGCTGCAAGTGGCATCCCTGGGCTAGGCTGGCGTAGGGGGCAGCGCTGATGTCAACAGCAGCCCCTGCCGCAGGTCGTGGCAGCGTGCCCGAAGCTTGGTCCCGGAACCACCGGCAACATGCATCCACCGCGGTTGGGGCCTGACCGCACAACATAGTTCCTCGAAACGCAATCCTTGACAACCATAACCATAAAACCATATAACCACACCCGGTTGGAGCAGGCGGATTGCTTCGCAGCGGCGCCACGACATGTCGGTCAGCAGGCATTGCGCCCGCAGCCGGATGCTTCAGGGTGCAGCGTGGGCCGTCTGGCGCCGTCTCCTGCGCGTATTAAAATGTTACGAAGCAGTTGATCGTCGTTCGTGCAGAAATGGGGAGGATGAGGGAAGAGGCAACAGGCGGAAGACGCCGCAGCACGCCGGAAGGCAAGCTGCACGGGCCCGGCACGCTCATGTGGTCGAGGGTCGCGCACGAAGCAACCGGCGAGCGCGGTAGACGGCCGGCGGCAGCTCTGTGCCTCTTCGCCGCAGCTCGCCGCCACCCTGCGCCGCCGTGGCATCGACTATTTCGGTGTTTTCCATCTGTCTGCCCACGGGCAACCTGCCGATACAGACGCTTGCGCCTCGCCGATGTCCCCGCCCCTTGCAGACTTGCGGCTGGCCGGCGTGCTGCTGGCGCTGTGTGCCGCAGCCGTGACCCTGCACCCAGCCGCTGCAGCTGCGCCGGGCCCAGCCGTGACGCCCGCAGAGTGTGAGCCCTGCCTGCCGTGCCAGCCCTGCCCGCACCTGCTGAGTTGCCCTGCTCCTGCGGCCAGCCATTTGCCGCCCCTCCAGCAAGCCTTTGTCACAGTTCTCCCACCAGCCACCCCCCCTTTGCGCCGCCCCGCGCAGTCGAGCATGGTGTGATGCGGCGGCTGCGGCAGGCGGCGCACATGGAGGGGCTGCGTGGCTGGCAGCCCGCCGACAGCACCCACCACTGCTCATGGCAGGTAGGTGGGTGGCTGTACTGGCCCTGGCCTGGCCTGGCCCACTCTGCGAGTGCAGAGCTGGCTTGGCTCGCGCACGCATTTAGCTGCTGGAGCGCAGACGGGCAGGCGGGCGGGCGGGTGGGCAGGCAGGCAAATGGATCGATGCAGCAAGTCGAGGCGCATGTACCATCGACGACCAATGTATGGCCGCTGCGCCGGTGGTGCCATGCGCTTGTGGCCGGTTTACCCCAACACGCCACTCCCGCCCCCCCACCCCCCCACCCCCACCCCACCCACCACACCCACCCACCCACCCCACCTCATGCCAGCCCTGCCAACCCCCGCTTTCCTCCCTGCAGTACGTGGCGTGTGACGCAGACGAGCGGGTAGTGAGCATGTGAGGCGGGCTGGGCGCCGGGGCAACCGTGCGCTGACACGTGCGCAGCCCTGGTAGCGCACACTGCGCGCACTCTGCCTGAAGCAATGCATGCTTTGTCCGCCAGAACCGCAGCGACTCGTGGCACCCTTGGGTTGCATCCCTCCACTGTGCACCGCCTGGCCCGACAGCATTGTGTGGTGATCCACAGCCTGCCCCCTCTGTGCTGGGTGTTGCTGAGGGTCGTTCCCCCCCGCCCCTGTGTTGCGTGCAGCGCCTGGCCCGACATCAGCGCTGCGGCGGCAGAGCGCCTCCCCCCCGACCCCCAGCGCCCGGCCCCCGACTTCCTGCTGCCGGAGCTTGCGGGGATGGAGAGGCTGGAGGTACTGCAGGTACTGCGACTGTGCCACATAAGCTAGGGGGGATTGGCTCACGCACCTGCCTGGACAGACCGTTCCGTGGCGAAGCGGCGGGCAGCTGACGCCTGCCGGATCTGGTCGTTGGTACCGCCCTGCCCTACCGTTGGTCCCGCTCACCTTGCCCTGCTCCTGCCCTCCTGCCCTGCCGCTGATGGGTGCGACACCCTCTGGGGGCGACACCCTCTGGTCGCTGAAACTGACTCTGCCCTTCACCCCACGCGGCAGCTGCTGCACGTCCAAGCGGTGACGCACGTCCCGCCGGCCTGGTTTGCGGCAGGCTCGTTCCCGCGGCTCGGCAAGTGAGGCAGGGGCCTGAGAACAGGGCCGGTGCACGCGTCGCCAGCCAGCAACTGTGGCCAGCCAGCAGCTGCGGCTGGCCAGCCGGCTGCTGGCCCCCTCGCACCGCCAGCTGGCAGCCGACCACTGGCAGTTGCCGACAGCCGAGGTCCCACCACTGCTTTCCTGCCGCGGCACCCCCACCCGCCGTCTCCCCACGTAGAGTGTGTGGAGCTGGGGGATCTGCTGCCGCCTCTGCCTGCCGCAGCGCCGGGTGCGCTGCCTACGCTGGGCGTGCTGGGCATCTTGCTGCACAGCCCGGAGCGGCCGTTGGCGCTGCCGCCCAGCTGGGGCGCTGCGCCAGGCGTGCTGCACGCGCTGCGCCAGCTGCGCCTCCACCTGGCGGTGGCGCCGCCTCTGCCGGCAGCCTGGGCAGGCGGCTTTCGCCAGCTGGAGAGCCTGGCTCTCATGCAGGTGGGTGGGGGGGTGGGGGGCGCGAGGGTGGGTGGATTCTTCGGTTAGCTTGCGGCCTTGTTGGCTTGCTGGCCTGCTTGTGGGTGATGCTTTGGACAGGCCCGAGGGGAGGTCATGGCCGCGCTGGGCCCGCAGGCCGGCCCGCCCCACCCTGCTCGCGCTTGCACACGTGTATACGCATCTGCGCACGCCCGCCTGTAGGGCACCCAACACATTGATGGGTGCACTGGTGGGCCCAGCTGGAGCGATGACCAGTGGAACGGCTCCGAGGCGGGTATTGTATGGTACTGCACGGCACTGGGTGATACGGCATGGTACTGTGTGGCAGTGCACGGTACCAGCTGAAGCAGCACAGGGTTTGTGTGAGGGTTGCGCACGCGTCTGTGCCTCGGGTAGCGCGTCGCCCCTTGTCGCCCCCTGTCGGCCCCCCTGGCCCCCCCTGCAACGATCCCCAGGCAAGCCGGGGCCTGTAGCGGAATGGTGCGACCACCCCAACCCCTCGCCGCCCGCCCGCCTGCGCAGCTGCTGCCTCCGGAGTGGCCCACCGGCTTCCCCGCCCTCACCTCCCTGGAGCTGGTCTGCCAGCGCGCCTCCAGCAGCCTGCCAGATGCCTGGCAGCGCAGGGGCGCCTTCCCCTCGCTGCAGAACCTGTGAGATTGGGGAAGGGGGTAGGGGGGAGGCTCTGGGTGCACGGGCAGCCTGCCGGCCGCGAGGCAGCGTGGCCTGCGCTTGGCCCGCGCCGCCGGGCCGCCGCCAAGCCGCCGCGTCCCTGCGACCTCCCACTGCCTGCCTTGCCTGACGTGCAGCTGCCGTGCTGGCCACCCCTTTGGTGCGCCTCAGTCGATGCCTAACCGACCTGCGTGGTGCCAAATGCTTGCAGAATCTTGTCGAACAACCGGCTTGAAGGCCCGCTCCCGCCCGACATCTTTGCAAACCTGCCCCAGCTGCGCTCCCTGTCCGGGAGTGCCCCGCACCACCGCCAAGGCCTGCCTGCCTGCCTGCCTGCCTGCCTGCCTGCCTGCCTGCCTGCCTGCCTGCCTGCCTGCCTGCCTGCCTGCCTGCCTGCCTGCCTGCCTGCCTGCCTGCCTGCCTGCCTGCCTGCCTGCCTGCCTGCCTGCCTGCCTGCCTGCCTGCCTGCCTGCCTGCCTGCCTGCCTCTATGGCTGGCCGGTCGGTGTGGGCCTGTGCCATCCAGCCATGGTGCCTGCCCTCCCCTGCCTGCTCACCAGCTTGCTGCCCCCTCCCCTGCCGCCCGCAGCTGGGCGGCAACGCGTTCACCGGTTCCCTCCCACCAAAATGGGCGTCCATGGGCTCGGTGAGGCACCCAAAGGGGGGGTGCACGCACTCTTGGGGGACCCCCTGGGCGCTGCAACGCCCGCCCTCATGCCCCCCCCCCCCCCCCCCCGTCCCGTCTGCTAACGCACGCCCTGCAACCGACGTCTCGCTGCGTGGGCCCCACGTCCCACCCACACGCCCCCTGCATCATCCTCCCCGCCCGCCGCCCCCACCACCACGCCCTGCAATGGACTGGACAACCCCCCCCCCCCCCCCCCCCCGCCCCCCCCGCCGCAGCGCTCGGCCCTCTCCCTGTTCAGCAACTGGCTGGAGGGGCCCGCCTTCCCACCCGCCTGGTTGGCGCGTACCGCCCTCATGGACCTGTCCCGCTTCACTGTCGCCAACAACCCGAGTGCGTGCCGTGCCTAGGCAGCACACAGCGCGCGATGCAGCCGGCTTGCTGGTCGGTTGGGTGGTGCGTGCGTGCAACAGCGCTGGATCGGCGCAGATGTGCGCCGGCAGGGCTAGCCGTGCGGCTGTGGGGAGTGGTTGTTTGGTGCGTGCCGCGGCTGGGCAGTAGACCAGCCAGCCAGCCAGCCAGCCGGCCGGCCGGCCAGCCAGCCAGCAACGCCACGTGTCTGCCTATGGCCGCCCCAGCCCTGCCCCCCCACACCCACCCCCCACCCCACCCACCCACCCACCACCACCACCACCACGACGCAGCGCTCACGGGCACGCTGCCCTCTGATCTGTCGTGGCCATCGCTGGTCGAGCTGTGAGGAGGGGGGGCCATGCGCCAGCAGCTGCAGCAGCAGTCGGGCCGCAGTGGGACCGGCAGGCGCCGGCTGCGCCAGCAGCAGCCGGCGCGACGCCGGCATGTGGCTGCCAGCCCGTGCAGTGCAGGTGCGCGGCATGGCCGCACGTACCTGCTGGCTGCCCTCACCCGGCCCTCTGCTCTTGCACTCCCGCTCGCTGCAGGGATGTGTCCCGCACCGCTGTGAGCGGCACCGTTCCAGCGGAGTGGTGCGCAACGTCCTTTCACAACACACTCAACCGCCTGTGAGTTCCGGTACCGCAAGCAACATGCCTGTTCCCTGCTTTGGGTTTGCTGCTTGCGTACCGCCCTGCGTGCTTGATGTCTTGCGGCCGCAGCTTGTGCGCCACGACATGCCACAGCACGCCGCTGCCAGTCGGCGCTGCCTGCGCAGGGCGACAGCAGAGTCGCCCGACCCGGCACATCCCTGCCGCGCCGCCCTAGCTCCCCCCGCCGACGCGTGCCCGCTGCGATGCACGCTGCGCAGGGGCGTGGTTGGCTCTTCCGTCTCCACGGTGCTGCCTGGCTGCACTGCGCGCGACATGCCTCAGCTCGTGCTGGTGGACGTTGTCCAGGCTGGCAGCAGCCACGCTGGCCGCGTGACGGCCGAGGTGCTGCTGTCCCTTGCGGTGGCGGCGGCGGTCGCGGGCGCCGTCGCGTGGCGCTGGCGGCAGCGGCGGCGCGAGGCCAGCCCGGTGCGGCAGGGGCCACGGAGCTCGCCCTGTGGCGGCATTCTGCGACTTCGTTCGAGGAGGCATCACGCCTGCTCAGCAGCCTCGACCAGGGCAGGAGCAGCAGCAGCTCTGGCACTGCGGGGCGACGCAGCTCCGGTAGCAGCAGCTCCGGCGCCGCGGGGGCGGCGCGGGGCAGCTCTGCCGGCAGTTCGCAGGACGGCGGCGGCGCACGGCACAAGAAGCGCCACCGCCCGCCGGTCCCGCCACACGGCCATGCGCGCTTGGTGGCGCTGGTGAGGGACCTGATGGAGGAGCCTGGAGTGCAGAGCACGGTGTGAGCGCTGTCCCCCGACGCCCTGCCGGAGGCTCTGGCCCACCAGCTGGTCCCCCTCACCAGCCGCTCCTTCCGCAGCAGCAGCGGCAGCGCCGGCGGCGCGGCAGCCGGCGCCGTCGGCAGGGGGCTCGGCAGGGGAGCCAGCGGCTCGGCCAGCGAGGCCGGCAGGGGGGGCGGCAGCAGCCGGGGACTCAGCGGCTCTGGCAGCGACGGCGGCAGGGGGCTGAGCAGCAGCAGGGCGGCCAGCGGCGCATGCAGCAGCAGCAGCAGCGGCGGAAGGGGCAGGCTGGCGGGCGAGGCGGCTCGGGCTCTCGTTGCTGCTCAGGCCAGCGGGCGGCCAGCGGGCGGGCAGCGGCAGTGGGGCCTGCAGTCTGAGAGCCTGCGCATGGAAGCAAGCGAGCTGCAGGTGGGCACGGCTGCAGGCGGGCGGGTAGATGGTCAGGGGGGGAGACGCACAGTTATGCGGCGCAACCATGGTTCATGCACGCACGTCCAACCGCAGCTGCGCCCCGCGCCCGCCGTCCTGCCCAGCGCACGCCGCACACACGCACGCCGCCGCCGCCGCCGCGCCTCCCCTGCATCTCCTTGTTGGCAGATAGTCACAGAGGCGGATGGCGCGCCGGTGCTGCTGGGGGAGGGTGCCTACGGAGTGGTGTTCCTGGCCAAACTGGGGGAACTGTACTGCGCTGTCAAGGTGGGTGGGTGGATGCATCGGAGGGCAGGCACACATCAGTGCTGCTGCTCCAGCAGCGCTGTTACAGGAGGGCGGGTGGGCGGGGTTGGTGCTGGTGCCCGCTTGCCCTGTGCTGTGGCCCCATGCCTCCGCTGCCACCTCCTCGTCGATGCTGCTGTTGGCACTGTTTGCTGCTGCTGCGGCGGCGGTTGCCACGTCGACTGAAGTCCCCAACACTGCCTGCCTGGTCGACACTGCCTGCCCGCCTCTGCCCTCAACCCTGCCTGCCCTCAAACACCGCCTGCCCTCAGCCCTGCCAGGGATCGTTGGCTTGTCAACGAGGCACCCAACACCATCGTTGGTTGAACGAGAACGATTGATTGATAGCTTGATCGCTTGATCGCTTGCCTGCAGGTGGAGGAGCTGCAGCTGGGGGTGCACTTGGAGGCGTTCTGGGGGGAGGTGACGATGCTCCACGGCTGCGCACACCCACGCATCGTCCCTGTCTACGGCGTGGCGATTCATGTGGGTGCCGCGCCGTGCTGCGTGCCCCTCCCCCCTTTTCGTTCCGAGTTTCTTGCCTGAAAGGGTGATCCATCGTGTTGGCTGCCCCCCGCGCCACTGCTTGCTTGATGAGGGGGCGGTGCAGAAGGACTGGCAGGGCTCGGCATGGGAAAGGGGAGGGGGTGGTGTGGGTGGGCGGGTGGGTGGGTGGGTGGAGGAGGGATGGGAAGAGAGGGGAGGGAGGGGCGGCTTGTTGCGAGAGCTGACGCTGTGTGGCAGCCTGCGTGCTCTGCTTCTCGAGAAGCTGCCGCCCTGTGCTCGCCTGCCCACCTGGCTTTCCCCTCTCTCGCTTTGTGCCCCGTCTTCGTCCCGCAGGGCCAGCTCCTGTTTTTGGCGATGCAGCTGATGCTTGGTGGCAGCCTGCGGGTGGCGCTCAAGAACCCGGACCAGCTTGAGCTGCTGCGCTGGGAGGAGCGGTGCGCGGGACCTGGGTTGCCATGCCCGAGGGGCGTGCTGTGCCTGTCCAGGTGGCGGTGGCGCAGCTGGAGGCGGCACCTCGGGCAGCACGGTGGGAAACACAGTCGTAACAGTGTCGGCACTTCCATGCCCCCCCCCCCCCCCCCCCCCAGGGGCAAACAAGTGGCAGCTGACGTTGCCGAGGCGCTGGCCTTCCTGTACAGCCGCAACGTGATGCACAACGACTTGAAGCTGGGGTGAGCGAGGGGCACGGCTGTTTGCTGTGTGCACAGCACGGCCGGAGCTTGTGGTTGGGGTGAGGTGCACAGAGCCGCTGTCATGCTGATCAGCGCTGTGATGCTGTGACGACGCACATCGAACTGTGGAGTCGGGGTGAGTGGGGGGCGACGCCTGTTGGCGACACTCGCCAGCAAGGTGTGGTTGCTTGTGGGTTGCTTGCTTGTGATGAATGCTTGTTGGTGAGGCCAGGTGCACGTAACAGCAGCCCGCCGCCGTGTGTTGTGTGAGCCCTGAAGGTGGGCGAAGCTGCCTTTGGGCCCTGTCGGGATGGGCCCTGCAAAACCAGCGAGGTGCTTGTGGGGCGCGCGGCGTCGGCGTCGCGAGCCGCCACTCACATGCCCCCTTCCCGTGCACGCGCCCCTCCCCTCCCTGCCTGCCCCGCCCGCAGCAACGTGCTCCTGTCTGAGGACATGCGGGCGTGTGTCGCAGACTTGGTGGGTCCCCCTTTGCGCCGCCCAACGAGGGACGCGTTTGTGTGCAGGAGTTGGGGGCACTGCGCCGGGAGCGCTGCTGCTGCTGAGCGCTGCTGCTGCCGTGCTGTTGGCACACCGACGGCTGCATGCTTTCCGCTGCTGCTGCTGCAGCTGCGCGCCTGACGCCGCCTCTGCAACCCCGACCTTGCGGCCTTCCTCTGACAGGGCATGGCTCGGATGCTGGCTGGCAGCGCCCGCACCACGCCGGTTGGGACCAACCTGTATGCAGGCAAGCAGCGTGGGCAGCGCCGCCTGCAGCAGGCGTCGGCGGCGGCGAGCGCTCGGCGCTGACCTGGCTGTGGCGCCGCTGTCGCTCTGTGGCACCGCCCCCGCGGCACCGCCGCCGCTGCTCGTGACAGCCTGCGTTTCTGACGGCTGGCGGCTCCCCCCCCCTGCTCCCCGCCTGTCGCTGCAGCACCGGAGCAGCTGATGGGCCAGCGCTGCACGCTCGCGGCGGACGTATATTCGCTGGGGCTGCTGCTGGCGGAGCTGACCACGCGGCAACGCATGCGGCGCCGGGGGCAGTTCGAGCTGCCGCGTGCGCCTGACGACTGCCCGCAGGCGAGAGGCGGCGGTGGGGCGCACGGGCAGGGAGGCGCATGCGAGGAGGGCGGCAGCGCCCAAGTTATGCGTGCGCAGCCTGCACCACGGCCCCGCGCCAGCGTCCGCTTTGTGGCCCCCCCCCCACCCGGCCACGCTCACAAAACGCACGCCGACCTGGAGGGGGGGGACAGTTAGAAAAGGGCAAGCCCCCCCCCCCCCCCCCCCCCCACACACACACACACCCACACCCACACCCACCCCACCACCAAACCCACCCCTCTGCCTACGCAGGCTGTGGTGGACCTTATTGAAGCCTGCCTGTCCCCAGACCACACGCAGCGCCCCACAGCGGCGCAGGTGGCGGCGCAGCTGGTGCGGGTGCGGACCCGCCCTAGCGCCCCGCGCCACCGCCTGCCGCCGAGCACGACTGGCGGAAGAGGCCCCCGGTGCTCCCCCCATCCACTCCCAAACTCTCTACAGCTGATCCATCCCACCATCAAAATACGTCGCCTCTCAAACGTTGCTGACGCTCCCCCACGGCCCCCCCCTGGCGTCCAACCGTTTCCGAGTGCCACCACGCCTCCACTTGCCCATTGCTTCTTGGTTTGCCCGCAGGGTGCGCGCCACCGACAAGCACGGGCAAGTCGTGCTGCTGAAGCTCAAGGAGAGCGCGGTGCTGCTGCCGGTGTACATTGGCGAGTTCGAGTGCACGTCGCTGGTCAAGGAGATCAACAAGAAGCCGACGGTGGGGGCATACCAGGCTGCTGGCGGCGGGCAGCAGCTGGGCTTCACAGAGCTGCTCCTGCGCTTGTCGGCGCCCAAAGTCAGCAATGCAGCCTCGCACGCCGTGCATTGCAGTGCTGCCTCGGCCGACCGGCCTTGACCGACCCAGCGGGTGCTGCGTGGCTGCCCGCCCGCAGCCTTTGCCCGCCCCGCCACGCTGCCGAGTGCACGTGCGCCTCCCCTCCTCCCCCTGCTGCTGCTGCAGCCGCGCCCGCTGACACACGACCTCATGAAGACGATGCTGGAGACGCTGGGGTTCCGCGTGACCATGGTGGGTGCTGCTGGTGGGTGCAACATGGCATCTTGGATGCCAACGCAGCCGTGCACACCGTCCATCCATCCCTTGGATTCCTCCCTGGGCACACCTCCTTCCTTCCTGCCCCTCGCACGTGTGCTCCGCAGGTGCGCATCACAGCGCTGGTGGGCAACACATACCACGCCCGCGTGCACCTGGCGCGCGGCCGCAGGCAGCGGCTGGGCGAGGCAGCCGAGGCGAGCATGCCAGCCGAGGTTGACATTGATGCACGGCCATCAGGTGGGAGGGCGTGGCTGCGGTGGGCACACTTCTGTCAGTGAAGCGTGGCAAGCGTGGCTGGATGGCCTGTGGGGGGGTGCTCCGCTGCACGGACGCCGCCTGCGTCGCCTTCTCATTGTCCCTCCCGCTGCCGCCCTGCCAACCGCAGATGCGGTCAACCTGGCGGTGCGCTTTGGGGCAACCATCTATGTCAACCGGGTGCGTCCACTGCTGCTTGTTCGTGGCTTGGCTGGGGCGAGGGATGGAGCGGGCAGCGGGGGGGAGGTCAACAGCGTGTTGGGATGCGGCATGCGTGTGCACACCAACCCTCGGCCTCGCTGTCGGCGCCCTCCCCAACCCATGCTTCCTCGCTGCCCGCCCCTCTGCGGTGCAGGAGGTCGGCGCCAAAATGGGCCACCCGGTGCACGCGTTTGTGGAAAGCGGCTCTGCCGGCGGGGGCAGCAACGGCAGCGGCGCGGGCGAGCAGCATGCAGAGGTCGTGCGCAGCTGCAGGTGGGTCGTGCATGTGCGCTCGTTTGTGTGGCTGGCTGCAGCACAGGCGGCACGCGGGGCAGACGGCCATGCCGCAGCATGCAGCTCGGGCAGCAACCGTCCACCCATGCCCGGACCCCGCCCGCCCTCTTGCTGCCGGTATCTGCCTGCCCCCGGTCTCCCCTCCATTTTGACAACCTCTGCCTCCCTCTGTATGTGTCATGCAGGGAGGAGATCATGGCGTACAGCGACCCCACCATCATGCACAAGCTGCAGCTGCAGCTGGCCATTGCAGAGGAGCGGTTTGAGGACGCGACAGCGTGAGTGGTGGCACGTGCAGCGCGATGCGCTCGCGTGCGCAGCAGGGTGCCGCGTGCTAGGCGTTGCTGTGCTGGGACGTGCCACGCGATGTTGTGCCCCGTTGTCCTGCCTGCAGCTGTCTGGCAGGCGCATGGTCCCATTCCAAGCAGCCCCACTGCTTGAGACTGCGCTCATTGGACGCCTGTGCGCCCAACTCGATCACCTCTGCGGCCGCTGTGCCCTCCCCGCAGGCTGCGCGACGCGATAGACAAAATCCTGGCCAGCGACAGGGCACTCAGGTGCGTCCAGCTCAGGGGGATCAGGAGGCGCCGTGTCGCTGCCGGGCCGGGCAAGCCCTGCCGTTCGGCCAGAGGTGCATCGCCAGCGTGGTCCGCGAGCGCACGGCTCCTGCTCTGGGCTCAGCCGTACCCTCTTCTCATGTCTCCTTTGGAATTGTGTTTGCAGCCTGGTAGTGGCAATGGAGACGGCCATCGAGGATGGGCGGTTCGAGGAGGCGTCCCGCCTGCGGGACGAGTTCAAGGCGCTGCGTAAAGCGCAGCAGCTGTCGTCGTCAGAGATCTCCGACCTGTCTTGAGGGCGCCTGCTGTGGCTCCACCACAGCGTGCCGTGCCGGCGCTGCTGCTGCAGCGGCCGCCATGTGCTGGCCTGCAGTCGGCCTGGCGCTGCCGACCCCGCACGATGGGCCGCCGTCGGCCCCGCACGCCGCTCGCCTGCTGCATGATGAGCCTCACCCCACCCACCTGCCCTGTATTTGCTCGCCCCCCCCCCCCCCCCCCCCCCCCCAACGACCCCCTCCACCTTTGAATTCGCAGCATTGCGCTCCAAACGCCGCTGCCAGGCGCCGCTGCGTGCCCAGGCCCTGTATCAAAGCACTGCCCCGCCCTCCCCTAGCACGCCTGCGTTTTCCAGACCCCAGGCACCTTTTGGGTCCCCCCCCCCACACACACACCCTTCCCTGTAGCAGTATGGGCCATCCCACTTGCCCCCCGCCCCGCCCACCCTAGGCGGCAGGGCCGGGCGGATGCAGGGCGGGCCCGTGCCCCCCGCAGCACGCGCCCGCCATTTTGGCTGCTCGTCCCCTCTTGCTTGTAGACACCTAGCGTGCCCCCAACATACCCTCCTTTTGCCCCCCCCCCTGTCATACCTACCAACGCGCAAGCGCGGCGCGTGTCCCCCCGCACACCCGCTGGGCGCTTCGCCCTGCCGCGCCTTCGTGCCGTTCTCCCTCCCCCTGGACGCCACTTCGTGTCGCCAGCGCATTTCATGCCGGCCGGCGATGCTGTACTCCCCCCCTCTGTCGTCGTAGACCGCTGTAACATCGCATCGTGCAGTGTCTTTGCCAAATGTGCACGCCGGCGAGCAGCAGCCACAGCGAGGCAGAACAAGATAGGAGGCAGCGTTGGGTGTGTGTGTGTGGTTTGTGTGTGGGTGTGGGTGGGGTGGGTGGGTGGGTGGGTGGGGTTGGGGGGGCGGGGGGGCCTGCAGTGCGCGGCTGCCTGCCTGCTTGCCTGCCTGTGGCATCCTTGTTTTCAAACAATACCCACATTTCCAGACTGAGCTGCTGCCCACCCTCTTCTCTGCTCACGATCACGCTGCCAGTAGCTAACTCGGGCAAGGGAGGCACGAACAAAGATGGGGCTGAAGGGGACACCCAGAAAAGAAGAAAAGCAAGCAGCACTCGAAAAAACGCTCCACCTAAATGCAGGAGCAGATTCCATTGTGCACGCAACTACACGCACAAGTAGCACGCGTGCTCACGGGTTTTGGCCTCAGCACCACCCTGGACCGTGCACCTCGGGAGCCGACCAGGTGCGCCGCCGCCGCTGCAGCAGCGCCGCAGCGCTCGCTTCGTCGACCGCCAGGCCGGCGGCCGCCAGGCTGGCTGCGACCTCAGCTGGCGCTGACGTGGCGGCATCGTCGGCGCGGTCGGTCCAGTGGGCTTGGATGAACTTCACCAGCGCCCTGGGGCAGTGGGGGTGGGGGGTGGGGGGTGGGGGGTGGGGGGGGGGGGGGGGGGGGGGATGCGTTGGAGTACATGCAGCACAGGACTGAACGGAGGAGACTGCCCCCCATGCAGTGGTTGCCGGCCGCGCGGCCTGCCGCCCAGCATCAGCATTTCAATCAATTGACAGCGCTGCAGCACGACCTGCCCACCCACCAGGCATCTTCGAAGCGCGCCATCCAGCAGCAGCAGCCACAGCGAGGCAGAACAAGATAGGAGGCAGCGTTGGGTGTGTGTGTGTGGTTTGTGTGTGGGTGTGGGTGGGGTGGGTGGGTGGGTGGGTGGGGTTGGGGGGGCGGGGGGGCCTGCAGTGCGCGGCTGCCTGCCTGCTTGCCTGCCTGTGGCATCCTTGTTTTCAAACAATACCCACATTTCCAGACTGAGCTGCTGCCCACCCTCTTCTCTGCTCACGATCACGCTGCCAGTAGCTAACTCGGGCAAGGGAGGCACGAACAAAGATGGGGCTGAAGGGGACACCCAGAAAAGAAGAAAAGCAAGCAGCACTCGAAAAAACGCTCCACCTAAATGCAGGAGCAGATTCCATTGTGCACGCAACTACACGCACAAGTAGCACGCGTGCTCACGGGTTTTGGCCTCAGCACCACCCTGGACCGTGCACCTCGGGAGCCGACCAGGTGCGCCGCCGCCGCTGCAGCAGCGCCGCAGCGCTCGCTTCGTCGACCGCCAGGCCGGCGGCCGCCAGGCTGGCTGCGACCTCAGCTGGCGCTGACGTGGCGGCATCGTCGGCGCGGTCGGTCCAGTGGGCTTGGATGAACTTCACCAGCGCCCTGGGGCAGTGGGGGTGGGGGGTGGGGGGTGGGGGGTGGGGGGGTGGGGGGGGGGGGATGCGTTGGAGTACATGCAGCACAGGACTGAACGGAGGAGACTGCCCCCCATGCAGTGGTTGCCGGCCGCGCGGCCTGCCGCCCAGCATCAGCATTTCAATCAATTGACAGCGCTGCAGCACGACCTGCCCACCCACCAGGCATCTTCGAAGCGCGCCATCCAGCCGAGGGAGGCCCGCAGGCTGCCCAGGGGCAGGCGCACGCGCCGCGCGTCGCCGTTCCCTGAGGTCCCGCCGTCGGGCACTACGTCGCTGCCGCCGCCGCCGCCCGCGCCGCTGTCGGCGCTGCCAGCGGCGGGCTCGGGGCGGGGCGCCCACACCCACTCCCAGTCGCTGTGGGAAGCGAGGGGATGGTGCGGATGTCAAGCACTGTCAGCAGAAGCCGGGCGGCCAGCGAGCTGGGGCTGGCGGGCTGCAGTGCACCTGCACCCATTTTCCCTCTGCCAGGTATCACTTCGCTCAAAGCAACCAACAGCCCTCCGCTGAGAGCGCCAAATTCAACTCCCTCCTGTAACGTCTAACCTGAAGTTGCCATGTGCCGCGTCTGCTGCCGCCCGCACCTCTTCATCGGTCACGCCTAGCAGGCCTGTGGGAGGTGCCGGGGTGGGTGGGGCGCAGGTGACTACGGACGGGCAGGCAGGCAGGCAGGCAGGCAGGCAGGCAGGCAGGCAGGCAGGTGCGTAGGCCCCGCAGCACAGGCTTTCATCCGCACGCTGCATCTGCTTCGTAGCTGCTCTGCGCAACCTGCAGCGCCGCCACATGCGCCACCCACCGTAGCAGGCGCCTGGGTTGCAGGTGCAGCCGCAGCGCATCGAAAAGCCGGCCTGGTCAAGCGCGGTGGCACCTGCGCGGTAGGAGTAGAGCTGCAAAGGGGAGGACGGGAGGGGAGGTTGAGTGGACGGGGAGGCCGATAGAAGTCCGTCGTGAGATGCTTGACAGTGAGCAAGCAGCAGAGTTGATGGCTTGGGCTATGGCAACTCGCATAGACTGCAGTTGCCACAAGCAGTGTAGGGGGCTGGCAATGGGCAGCCCCACTGCACCTGCATGGCACAACCCCACCGCCCATGGCCTGCCTACCTTCCCGTCTGGCCGCAGCAGCTGCATGTTGAGCGTTGCGCCCTGCGTGCAGAGTCAGCGGGACAGGAGTTCAAATCTCTTCAACACGACAGCAGCAGCGGCGGCACCACTTCCTTGGAGGTTCCGTCCTTCGAGAGGTGTCGCCTCCAGAGTGTTCCCAGCGCTCCCCCTCCAGTCCCCCCACACCTGCCTATCAGTGCTACCCCCTGCTCCCTCTGCTCCCTTGCAGAATCGAAGTGCGAGGGAGCATCAACTTGATCAGAACTTGCTTCAGCCTGTTGTTCCCTTCAAAACCTGTTCTTCGCGGGTCCCTTCCCGCCCCCGCCCGGCTGCCTCCCGCGCATCTGTGTCTACAGGTCTCCCGGTGGCTGACAACACACATGAAATGCGCGGAACAAGATAACGGGTTGAGCACGTCGCGGGGGAGCGAGGCCGACAGCCAACGCTCTGAGAACATGGGTCGTGTGTTCGAATGAAGCGCTGCACAGGGCTGGTGGGCAGCACGTGGCCCCCCGGAGGTCAATGCAGGCGCGTGGTGCGCGCGTCGCGCCGGCGGCCGGCGCCGCTGCGCGCCTCGCGCTCGCGCTCCCGGCGCTGCTTCTCCTCGGCTGCACGGCAGCGGGGAACATTCGCACATGAATTGGTAATGCGTTGCACGGGCAGAAGTAGATCAAATCAGCAAGCAACTATTTCAAGGTCCCAGGGAGCTGGAAGGGATCTGCGCTTTGCTGCCAATCTTGCTCCCCACCTGTCTCAGCATCCCAGCAACACTTGGTCCTGCACCGAAAGCGCTCCTTCCCAGCTTCATGACCCCGCCCTTTGCCTTGCAACCCCCCCCTCCCCCCCCCCCCCCCCCTCGCCCCCCCTCCCCCTCACCAGAGCGCAGCAGGATGACCAGCAGGCGAACAAAGATGGCCACGAAATCGGTGTAGAGGCTGAGCGCGTCGCGCAGCTCGTCGCAGGCGCCGGCCTCGCTGCGTTCCACAATCACCTGGGTGTCGTAGACCACGTAGCCTGGGGTGGCAGGGAGGGCGGAAGGAAGGCGAGGTGGGGAGGGCGAGAGAGGCAGGACGAGGCAGGCCAGCACATCGTCGTCTGCAGGCAGTACCAACCGCCAGCAACCGATCACCGCCCAGGCCCAGATCCCACGACGCCGCCAGCACCATCCCACATGCAAAGTCTACGACGGTTCAGCGATCCAACCATAGATGAATGCAGCTCTAAAAAACAATTCAAAAATGAGCACCATGCCCACCTGCAAACACGGCCAGGCCGACGTAGAGCTCCGCCTGGAAGAGCAGCGCCGCGCCGCCAAAGAAGAAGGAGCCCAGGCGGAGCATGAGGAAGGTGGAGAGAACCTGCGGGCAACGTGACGGGAGGCGGACAAAGTGCCCGCGGCGTCAGGACTCGCCGCAGGGCAGGGGAGCCTGGCTGTGCGGCGCGTGCTGCGCCTGCGCCTGCCTGCACGCTGACAGCCAGCCGGCGGGTGACTTGCCCCGGCCCGCCCCAACAGCCTGCACCCGATCAGCCGGGCATCCCCGCCGACGCACCGAGGACAGGATGCCTCCAAGGTAGAGGTACTGGCGGCGGGGGGACAGCAGGGCGGCGGCCGAGAAGCAAGCAAAGACGCCTGAGGGAAGGAAGGGGGCGAGGGGGACCACGAGTTGAGGGGCAGGCGAGCCGAGCTGCTGGCGGCGTGCCTTGCACGCTGCCATCGGTCGTCTGCGTGGCATGGAGGCATCGCACGCCTCAGCACGCCGCGCCCGCCCCCCGGGCACGCCTCACCAGCGGTGCCGGCAAAGGCGGTGAAGAGCACGCCAGGGTGCAGCGCCAGCGCGGTGCGCACCAGAGGCGCCAGAAGCAGGCCCTGCGAGCGGGGTCGGTGGGTTGGTAGGCTGGCGGGTTGGTTGGTTGCTGGCTTTGGGTTCGGTCCAGCAACGTCGTGCCTGGCGACTGCGCCTGGCTGGTTTGCTCTCTGCCGGACAGCTGCCTTCCAACACTTCGTCGCCTGGGAGAACGCTGCGCCGCCAAGAGGAACACTGCACCCCAAACACACTTCTCGCCTGGGAGAGCGCTGCGCCGCCAAAGAGCTTGCGCCGCTTGGCGAGGGTGGCGGGGGAGGCGGGGGTGGAGAGCAGCCAGGGCGTGCACACCATGAAGGCAATCATGCCCAGGCCTGAGGGGAGGGGCCGGGGGGCATGAAGAGTGAGGGGAGAGCCTCACTGGCAGGAACAGGTGGGGGGGGCGATGGAACATGCAGGGCAGGGGGACGCCACAGAGCCAGGCACAGCCAGGCACAGCCAAAGAGGGTCCGGCAGCGAGCAGCAGAGCAGCGGCAACCTGGCAAGTGCTGCGGCGTACCCTGGCCAAAGCCGGTGAGGACGCTGGCGTATACGCCGACAGCGCTCAGGCACAGCGCCACCGCCATCGTCAGGTAGACCTGCAGGCACGGAAGCAGGTCGGCGAAGTGTTTGCAAAGGCGGGTTCCGGCGCCGGTGCCGCGTGGTCGGCCGGCTCTGCAGCTGTCTGCCTGGGGCCCCATCCGCACCGCCGCCTCTATACCTGCACAAGATGCTCCTGGGCGCCATGAGAGAGAGGCGTGAAGCTCAGGAGCGTCTTGTTGGAGGGCGCGCTATGTGGCCGCGCCCCAGCGAAGGCTCCGCTGATGCGATCGGCGAAATCCATGTTTGGCAAGGCGATAGGAGAAGCTTGAAGCGAGACAGAGGCTGGAAGTAGCGGCATAGACCTCCCGAAGTCCGCCCTTTAAAGCGGCCTTTCATGCTGCTCAATGCAGTCCCGCACGCCTTGATCGCGATCTGGCGTTGCCAACACATTGCCCTCCAGCTCTAACATCGGCGCCGGGCTGCCCAGTGACCTCAGCGCCTCGCCCCAATTCGCAACTCCTGCAGCGGCCAAACCCAAGCTCGCACAGGAGCCCTAGTGGCTTCCATAGTGTCCTAGCAGCTTACATGGCGATGCTGGAAAGCGTACGGCCCGACGGCAGCAGCAGCCGAGCACCGGCGGCGGCGGCGGAGCAGCGGCCGGCACGGCCACCGCGACGCCAGCGACGCACGCTGTGGCTTGCGGCCTGCTGTAAGGCCAGCTATGAGTGTAGCAGCGGCAGCAGTAGCAGCGGCAGTTACGGGTCAGCAGCATCATGGCCCACAGCAGCAGGGGCAGCAGCACGCAGAAGCGGCAGTCGGCAACACTGGCACGTCGCCGCGGGGACAGCCGCGCCCAGCAGCACCGATGCTGCCTCGCCGACTGGCTGGCATCCCTTGGACACGCCATCAATCTGGAAGGTGCCTGGGTGGGAAAGGGCAAAGCGCTGGATGGTTTGAAAGCAGGAAGTGCCGTCGTCTGGCCGGTGTGCTGCCGTGCGAGCCTCAAGGTCTCCTCCCCGGCCCCACTGCTCCGCCTCTCACACACACAACACGCGTCTCCTCACCCCACCTTTGCACCCTGCGCAGGGCACAGAGGAGCAGGCCGTGTTCCGGCAGGCCACCCCCTACCCACTCAGCCCGACCTGGAAGGTGGGTGCTAGCTTGTGAGGGTGGGTGCTAGCTTGTGAGGGTGGGTGCTAGCTCGTGAGGGTGGGTGCTAGCTTGGGATGGTGGGCGCTAGCTCGTGAGCGTGGGCGCTAGCTTGGGATGGTGGGCGCTAGCTTGTGCGCAGCGGCCACGCGCCTCCGCGGTGTGCGCAGCAGCGCCTGCCACCCTTCCCCGACTCGGGAAGGGTCAGCTGTTGTGCTGCGGGTTGCCGCTGGTTGGAGGGGGGCCGCGAGGGGACCTGCCAGTGGCAGCTTTGTCACCTTGCTCCCGTGGCGCCGACTCCTCCCCCCATCGCACCCCCCCTGCCGTGCGCCCCGCTGCTGCAGCTGATGCTGCTGAGCGACGGGTCGGTGACGCGCCACCTGCAGCTCATGTCAAACCAGAAGGTGGAGGTGCGTGGGTGGGGGTGGGTGGGTGGGTGGGTGGTGGGGGTGGGGGGTGGGGGGGGGATGCAGGTGGTGGTTGTGGGTGTGCACCAACCGTGGCTGCGCGTGTGTGCTGGTTACCACAGGTTCCAACTTCCACTTCCAGGTGGAGTGCATGGAAATGCGCAACATTGGGCACGAGCGGCACGGGCTGCCCGCCGCGGCGGCGCAGATACAGGGCCCCCTGGTGCAGCGGCAGGTGCGCGGGTGGGCGGGGTGGACCGTGAGGGGGATGGACTGGATTTGCAAAGCATGGCGTGCCCGCTGCGCCCCCCCCCCCTTCCTTCCAGTACATTCACTGCCGCGCATGGCGCTGCCCTGCTGCCCCTCTTGCTGCCCCACCGCCCGTGCGGTGTTTTTTCTTGCGCATTCCCAGCCCGCACAGCCGCCTCCGCCGCCCCCAACCCTGCAGGCATGTCACGCCCTGCTCCCCTCCCCCTCTTGGCACCCATGCGCGGAACCGTGCATTTCCGCGCACCCTGCACGCACGCACCCTGCACGCACGCACCCCTCCCACTCCTTCCACCCCCTCCCTCCTCGACCCCCGCAGGTCATGCTGCACATTCCCGACCCCCACAGCCGGCCCTACGTCTACGCCACGTCCTGGTGGAACGCAGACACGGTGGACGACCTGCTGAGGCAAGTGACGCCGGCGGCGGCGGCGCGGGTGGGCACTGCAGCGTGGGCGCGGCGCGGAACGCTCCCTCGTGTGCCTGCCAGCCGCGTCGCTGCTGTGTTGTGGCAGGCGGCGTGGTGCTGGCTGCCCACCGGCAGGCGCAGCAGGGAGGCGGCCCCTTTGCTGGCAGCCCCCTCTGGTTTCCGGTGACATCCAGGCAGGGTGGCCCAGTCGATGACATGGAGGCGTGGGTGGTGCCCCCTCTTGCATGCCGGCCTGCATGCCTGCTGCCTCCTCTCCTGTCCGTCTGCCTGGAACGGGGGTCCCGACGTCTGCACTTGAGCAGCAGTGCAGACGGGCGCTTCCAGGCTGCTTCCTTTCCTTCTCTCCTCTCTGTGCCTTCAAAACCCGCCTGCCGCTCTACGCCACCTGCCTGCCCCCGCCGCCCTCTCCCGCCGCCGCCTGCAGGGACCGCAGCCAGCCCATTTGGGTGTCGCTGAGCCAGGGGCGGGCGGAGCTCTACCGAGACATCCTCCAGCTGGAGCTGGGCAGCAGTCCTTACCTTGAGCAGTGAGTGCCTGGGTGTCCGTGAAATGCGATGTGTCCTCTGCCAGCGAGGGCTACCGGGGGAGGGCATTCGGGGTGTGCTGGAAACACCCTGCCAGCGTAGTGCTGCCGAACCTGCGGGTGATTGCCCCTGCAACCCCTGGCGCTGCCGGCTCCCGTCCGTGCTCCTGTGCAGGCGGTTTGCGGCGCCCGGCCCGTTTTGGGGGCGGCAGTACCTGTTCTGGCGGGATGGCCGCCCGCTGACGCTAATCTACGAGGTATTCTCCCCGGCGTTGGAGGAGTTTCTGGGGCCGGCGAGGCAGGCGCGGCAAGCGAGGTAGAGCGCGGCGGTGGACGCGCCGCTCCCCCCGCACGGGCAGCAGCGCTAGCCTTGAATCCGCACTCAGCGAGTGCGGGCCACACCCTGGTGCCCCTCGAACATGTACATTCTAAATACATTACAACACACACGAGCGAGCGGCGTGCTGTAGTGCGCGGCATGCATGTTTGGGGTCTGCCCCGTGTCTCCTGCCTTCTGCCTGGCGGAGGCAGCAAGCGGTAGAGGTGAAGCAGTTGCAGGCCTGCCTCTCCCTCTCCTGCTGAATGACCCGCTTGCTGACGTCGCCTCTTTAGCAAGCATCAGAGTGCTGTGGCAGCGCGCTGTAAACGGCAGGCCCTTGGTGCGGCGGGGGTGCGCAGAAGCTGCGGCTCGCCAGGCGCCTGGATGCTTGAGGTGGAGTGCATCGACGTCGAGGCCTACAGAGGCGATTGCTGGGCTCTCAAGGAAGGGGCCCTGCGCCGCATGCTACCGCAGTGAAAGTAGCCGTGTCGGGCCTGAAGCCAGCCCATCACCTGTCGCCTCTCTTTCTGGCACTGTTTCCCCATCAGCGTGCCCCTAGTGCCTTCGACCCTGCACCTGCGCTCGCCGCACGCCGGCGCCGCCTCCCCCCTAGCGCTGCCTTCTGCTCCCGCGGGACCCCCGCAGTCTTCTGCAGCACACCCCGAACCGTCCAGCGCCCCGCCACTCCGCCAGCTTTGCCCTCCGCTGTCATCCAGAGGGGAGCCACACTCCCGTCGCGCGCCCTCGCTCTCTGCGCCCGCCCTCGCACACCGCATGTCATCCTAGACAACCCTGCACACCAGCAGTGTCAGCAGCGCGGGTGAAGCGCCCCAGCGGGAGAACCCAGGCCCCCTTGCCCCAGCTTGCCACCATGTCTATGCCCCACCTCCCTCTGGGAATGCCAACTTTGCCAAATGGGCCATACGGGCACTCAGAGCACAGCCACGGCATCCCCCTGCTGGCCACCGACGCGGTGTCAGGTGGGTGCCGCCGCGCCACGTCGCCAGTCCCCTCGGTTCCTGGCGGTGCCGCCGCACCCCTCGCGACCGCGCCTCACCCGCCGCAGCCCGCTTGTCCCTGATTTCAGACATGGAGAAGAAGGGGCTGCGTGACCAGCTGGAGGCGCAGGCGCGCGAGATACAGCGGCTGCAAGGTGCGTGCGCGCTTGGCGGGCGCTGGCAGTGGCTGCCGGGCGGGCTGGCGGGGCGGGCTGCGCTGCGTGGCAGCAGGCTTTCTGTGGCCGCCCCGATGGTCCGTCCTGAATGGCCTTGTGGCTCGTGCGCGCATTAGACGCGCACGCCCGCGGCACGGCGTGCGCGGTCCCGCCGCCGCAGCGGGGTGCGCGGCCCCGCCAGAGCGCCGCTGCGACCCTGCCGCCCTTGCCTCGCCAGCCTGCGCAAGCAGCGCGCGGCGGCCGCTGCTGTGGTGGCAGCTGTGGATGCTGCCGCCGCGTTGTGGCAGCTGTGCGGCCGCGTCTGCACCGGGTGCACGCGCCGTGCAGCTGGTTCCCCCCTGCTCACCCGCGGCCCCCTGCCTCCCCATTGCTCCCCCTCCCTCCCCCTCCCTGTTTGAACGCTCACAGTGCAGGCCGACGTCCCCACCATGCCCAACTTCCTCAGTCTGTCCCCCCTCCCTCCTGCCAGCCTCATCTTCACGGCGCACGCCCCCCCGCTTTCCCCTCCTCCACCTGCAGGCACGCTGGCCCACTACCGCAACTGGGCGGCGCAGCTGCAGGCGCGCTACCAGCTGTTCAACCCCGACGCTGCCCGCCCCGCCAAACGCGTCTAGTGAGTGCCGGCTGGGCTGGTTGCGGGCTGCCCACGTAGGTGCGCCACACGTGGGGAGGAGCCCGCCGGGCGGCTGCTTGCAGGCAGCGGCGCGTCGCGCGCCGCCGGGCACGAGCGCTCGCCGTGCTGGGCCGCCGCGCACCGCCGCCGCCGCCTCCTCGAGAAACAAACCGCCCGGCTGAGTCCCTCTCCGCCGCTGCCTGCCTCCCCTGCCCCGCCCTGCAGCGTCGGCAACCTGCCTGCCAACGTGAGCGAGGCCGAGCTGCGCCAGGCGATCAACGAGCTCATGGTGCAGACCGGCGGCACCGCTGCCCCCGGCTTCCCCATCACCTCCTGCAAGCTCTACCAGGTTCGTCGCGCACCGTCACCCTCCCCCCTTGATGCATACCCTCACTGCTTGCTGCCTTATGTGCCTGGCAGGAGCGCGCTGACGCCCGCCTGTGGCCCGTGTCGGCAAGGCCAACGGGCAGCTGCCGGAGCGGCAGCGGCAGGGGGTGGAGGCGGCCAGCCAGCTACATGTGTGGTGGGCAGCCGTGCGGTGCTGCCCCAGGGAGGCTGCGCAAAGGCAGGCAGGCGGCTCGGCGCCGCGGCTGCAGTGCCGCCCTCCTCCTGCTTTGCATCCCTGCCTGCATGCTCGCGCGCTTGGCCTGCGCCGCCGCCCGCCGCCCACGCCGCCGCCCCGCCGCCCACTTACCTGCACGCCCCGCGCCGCGCGCCCGCGCCGCGCCGCGCTCTTGTGCCGTGCTGCAGGGCAACGGTGAGCTGCTGTTCAACAACGGGGTGCACCAGGTGCAGGACAAGGGCTACGCCTTTGTGGAGTTTCGCAGCGTGGAGGAGGCCAGCAACGCGATGGCGCTCGACGGTGTCAAGTTTCGCGACGCCTACCTCAAGGTGTGTGGGGGGGCGGGCGGGGTGGGGCCCCACAGCATGCATGCTTGCGCGCACCTGCTGCTGCGGCTGCTGCCAACGCTTCCGCTGCCGACGATGCCGCCGCCGCCGCTGCCGCCGACGCCACCGCCGCCGCTGCCTGCTGGCTCCCTACTGCGATTGACCGAGGGCTGCCTGCCTGCCTGCCGTGCGACATGAGGGTGGCCTGCCTGCCGCGCTCCAACACCCGCCCACCCACCTACCCACCCCGCCTCGCCCCCACCCTCAGATCCGCCGCCCCAACAACTACGACATCACGCTGGCCCTCATGCTGGGCCCCACCGACCCCAACCCAGCCATGGAGGTGAGTGGCGCCCCGAGCCGCGCTAGCGCCCTGTCTCAGTCACAGTCACAGCGCCTGCGTGCAGCCCTGCGTTGCCGCCCTGCGTTGCCGCCCTGCGTTGCCGCCCTGCGTTGCTGTGGGGATGTCCCGAGGCATGGCGGGGTGGGGGCAGGGGGCACAGAGCCAGGTGGTGGCGGGGCGCAGCAGGGATCCGAGGCGTCGCCCGCCGCGGCGCCAGCTGTCTGCTGCTGCAGCACCGGCAGCGCAGCGGCAATGTTGGCGCCTGCAGCGGCTGCACCTGGCAGGCGTGGTGCTGCTCAGCACCAGCTGGTGGGGGAGGAGGGGCGGCACGCCGCCGCACTCCGTCTTGCCAGCTGGCGTGGCGCACGCGCTTCATCCCCCGCTGCTTGGAACACCCCCCTCCCGAGGGCCCTCCCTGCCTGCCCGCTCCCCCTTTAAATAAATAACCCTCTGTCTCTGGCTCACGCATTCTCATCCGCCCCTTCACCCACCACTGGTCCCTTCCTGGTGACCGACCCACCGTCGTGCTCTCCACCACCCCCGTGCCCTGCTCACCGCCCCCTCCTGCCCTGCCCTGCCCCCCCCCCCCCCCCCTTTCCCCCGCATTTTTAGCAGCTTTCGGGGCTGGACGTGGTCAAGACGGTGGTCCAGGACTCGCCGCACAAGCTGTTCATCGGCGGCCTGCCCTGCGACTGGTCTGAGGAGCAGGTGCGCCGTCGGCGACGGCCTCTTTCCTCCCCTTCGCTTCACTTTGTGGACCAAGGGCTGGAGGGTTGGGTGGCTGGGTGGCTGGGTGGGGTCGTGATGGTGCTGTGGCCGCCTGTTTTTCAGCGATGGAGGGTTGCACTAATGGGGGTGGGAGGACGGTGCTTGGCAGCGAGGCAGGCGGCGGCGGGCCCCTGCGCGACCGCTGCGGCGGTCGCGCTGCCCACCCCGACGGCGTCTGCCTCGCCCGACGCTGCTGCTCTGCCGCTGCCCTCGGCCTTGTGGCACCGCCAGGTCAAGGAGATGCTGACGCCCTTTGGCCAGCTCAAGGCCTTCAATCTAGTGATGGACCGCGGCACCGGAAACAGCAAGGTGGGTGGTGTGTGTGAGGGGTGGGGTGAGGGGGGGGGGGAAGGGGGGGGGGGGGCCGCCTGGCATGGCAGTCAGTCGCCCATCCTCTTGCGCCGCCCTGCTGTCGACCAGCGTAACGCTCTTTCCCAATGGCAGCCTCCCGGCTCCCACCACCGCCGCCACCGCCAGCCATGCCACCACCGCCAGCCATGCTGCCTCCGCCACTACCCCCACCGAAATCAACCCACGCCTGTAATGCTGCGCCTGCCTCTCCTGTGCAGGCCTCTATCGTTTGCCGAGTACTCCGACGGAGCAGTTCAGTGAAACACGTGCAACAGGCCCTGTATGCACGAGTGTTCCCACAACACTTCCTGCGCCCGCCTGCACCTCTGCAGGGCTACGCGTTTGCCGAGTACCTGGACGTGCACATCACCGACATTGTCATCCAAAACCTAAACGGCAAGCCCTGCAACACCAAGTTCCTCACGGGTCAGTGCAGCTGCCGAGCCGCGGCACGGTCATGGGTGGGGGTGGGCTCACGTTCATCACTGCAGTGATGAAGCCCCTTCATCTCCTCTCGCCGCTTGTCGTTGCCTGCTGCTTGCTGTCCGCTTGTTGTTGCTTGCCTTGCTTTCCTTCGTGGCAATGGCGAGCAATGGCGAGCAATCGGGCCGCCGCCCGCCGACTGCCTGGGTTGGCGGCGGCGGTTGGTGTGCGCGTCTGGGACAGAGAGGGTGGTGCAGCGCTGGCGTGCCGCCCGCCGCTCCTCACCCCTGCCTCACCCGCCGCCCTGCCTTCACCCCTGCAGTGAAGCGCGCCCTGGCGCCCTCGCCCTTCTGAGTACCGCCCCCCGGCGCTGCACCCGGCCCCAGCACGGAGACCGGGGGCCAGACCCCAGCCAGCCTTGCTGGCCGGGTCCCGGCGCTGCGGCCTGCCCCAGCCCCAACTCAACAGTGGCGCGCGCCTGTGGGTGCGCGCTGCCCCCAGCCTTCCTTTCCCCAGGACACTCTCTGCCCCCATGCTTCTGCCCTTCACTCACTCCAGGACCCCTACCCCCTGCCCATGCTTCTACGCCCGTTGCTCATCTCCCTCGTCACCCCTTCCCTGCCCAGCGAAACTGAAACGAATCAGCCTCCGCGCCTCCCCACCCCACCCACCACGCCCACCCTCCCAGCTTCGCCAGCGCGGGCTGGCGGCGGGGGCGCGCCGCGCGCGAGCTCCCTTCTCCGCCGCCCTCCCGTGCCCGGTTCAATTTCATGGCTGTGCGGTTTCCCCCTCAGCCCAGCCGAGCGTTTTTGCTAGCGTGTCTCTGGCGGCCATGTGGCCGCCGCCTCCCCCCGCCCTTGCTTCTCTCATTCTCTCTGCCCTCCCCTTCTCCCCCGCCCCGCCCCCCCCCCCTTTGCATGCCTCGCTTGATGCTTCCACGCACCCCTTCATCCCCCCCCCTCCCTAACCTGCCCACTCTGACCCCAGGGCACCCTTCCCACATGTCCATGTACCCGGTCATCCGCATTGCTCCTCCAAACCACAGCGCGCGGCAGTCGCGCACCCTGCGTCGCTGCTGCTGCCCCTCGCTGCGCCTGACCCTGCTTGAGCGCGATAGCCATTGCCGTGCGGCGGGCGGGGGCAGCTTGCCCCCAGGGCCATCTCCTTTTTGTGCGCCCCGCCGCCGGCGCCCCGCCCCGCTTGCTCAGCGTTCAACACATCCCGCGCTCTCGCTGTTTGTGCACATTTTCTCTATTCGCGTCGCGTACCCCTCTTTTGCCCTGTCAGCCTGATGAGACCGAGCGACAGGGAGAGAGCGCGCAGCGGCGGAGGAACGACAAACAAACAGAAGCACCGCCAGTGGGCACAAGTGGCGGCGGCGGCGGGTGCCAGTCTTCTGGCCGCACGTTGCTTGTTCTTGCGGCTCGGCGCAATTCGCGCAGTATCCATTTGGGGGGTGCTTGTGAGCGTGATTAGGAGGGTCGCAACGCGACGTCGAGCAGGGCGTGCTGCCGCAGAGGGGGTTGCAACGCAGCCTTCCCCTCTCTCATTCTCCCTCCCTTCTCTCCCTCGCAACCATTTCTGCTTCCTGCGCCCGCCCGCCCTCTCTCCTGCCCCCTCCGCCGCTCTATAGGCCCACCTCAACCGGCCTTGCCTGGCCGGTCTGCTCTCCCTCCCTCGGCCTCCCCTTGGCCCTTGCTCACGACATCGAGCGCTTGCTGAGCCTTGCCGAGCCTCGCCCCCCGCCTGCCGAGCAACCGCGGCCGCAGGAGGACTGGTGCGGAGAATGGCGACCTCTCTGGAGCAGCTCGGCGGACGCCTGGGCTTGCATTGCGGCCCCTCGGAGCTCAGCGCGTCGCTGAATCCAAACGACTACTGTTACGGCGCCCCCAGCGAGGCGCAGCTCCAGCGACTGCTGTGCCAGCGCATTGCGCCTCTCGACGCTGTCGCTGGCGCTCAGGCAGCATGTGCTGCGCTGCAAGGTGCGGGGAGCCAGCGGCGGCCAGCGGGGCCATCGCATGCTGGAGCCGCTCTAGCTGCTCGCTCCTGCTGTAGCCCCCAGGCATTGCGTCCACCCCGAGCTATCGTACAAACGCCCACGCCGCGTTCGCGCGGCTGCGCCCGACTAGGGTTGTTCTGCCGCACCGGAACGGGTGGCCATATTTTCCGTTGGCTGTGGGGGCGCGAGTGCGTCTCATTCTGGGCCCTCCCGTGCGGCAGGCCTGCCGCCACCGCATCCCTGGGCTGCGCCGGTGCTGCCAGCCCCTGCCGCCCAGCGGCATCACTGGCGGTCCCGCCGAGCGCAGCTGCCTGGTCGCCTACCCTGTCCAGCGCCGGTCCCGCTCGTGCCCCCTTTGCAGGCGCGGCCCAGCCGGCGGCTGTGGCGCCCCAAGCCAAGCCCGCGGGCGCTGGCATGGCGGAGGACCTGTTTGGGCTCCACCTGGACCTTGACGACGACTGCCTGCGGCTGCTGCTGGGGGAGGACGCTGACGAGACCTCTGGGCCGTGCGCCTCGGCGGCCGCCAGCGGCGGCAAGGGAGGGCCCCGCGCCGCAGACGGCCCCTCACAGAAGAGCAGCGCCACGGGGGAGCGCGGCGCCACGGCCGCGGCGCCCGCGGGCGACGCAGAGGCCGCCAGCGCCGGCGAGCCCGCGGGCGGCGTGCACGCCGCACACGCCGAGCAGCACGAAGACGACGACATTGCCATGCTGTTTGGGGAGGGCCACAGGTGCGCGCGCACGCGGGGCTGCGCCTGCACGTGAGGCAGGGGCGGCCGCGAGGGCCGCCGGGGGACGCCTTGCGTGGCTCTCGTTTGTGCGCTGCATCCTGCGTCGTGCGCTCCTCCCGACGCCCCTTCCCCCGCCGCTTCTCTCCCCCCACCCTTGCCCACCTCCCAGGCCCAGCGCCGCCCTGGAGCTGGACCTGCACCTGCTGGGGGGCGCCACCCACCACCAGCTGGACGCCCACTCTGGCGACACCAGCGGTGACAGGTCAGCAAGCAGTGTGTGGCACGCTCCCGCCTGCCTGCGGGGCTGCCAAAAGACACACAGGCTGCTTTTTTCTTTCATGGGCATGCTTCGTCCTTCATGCCCCTGTGCCCACCTTGAACGAATGATGGCCGGCGCGCCCGCCCGCCGGCCTGTGGGGCTGCTGCCCGGGGCCTGGCCCACCTGGGCAGCCGGCGCTGTTGCGCCCCTGGCCGCCGGCAGGGTGTCAGCCCGCCGCCGCACAACGGCCCGACCCCCCCCCCGCCCTCCCCTCCTCCCCCCCCCTGCCCCCTCGCAGCCCCAACAAGCGCGCCAAGAGCTGCAGCCCAGCCAGCCCCAGCGGCCGCTTTCCCGCCCTGGGCCTCAGCCTCAGCATGGACTACGAGGCCGCCGCTGAGAGCATCAACCTGCAGCTGCTGGGGGGACAGCGCAAGTGAGTGCGCGTTGGGTGCGCGGCGTGCACGGTGCTGCACTGTCTGGTGGGTGGGGCGGCTGCGTGTACTGCTGCACGCATGCTCGCTGCAGTCTGTGTGCGACGCTGCTGCCTGCCCAGCGCTGCCTGCGCCGCTGCCTGCGCTCACCTCTCGTACCTCTCCCACCGCACGCCTCGCCTCGCAGGTCTGCCGCTTACTCTTTCGGGTGTGAGCTGTCGCTGCCGCTGCTGTCGCCGGCGGTGGAGTTTGCGCCTGTGCTGGGCATCGACACCCCAGACTCGCCCGATTCGCTGGCCTCGGGCAGCGATGCCGTGGTGCGTGCGGTGGGGGGAGGGGCGTGGGGCGCATGCGTCAAGGTGCAGCGGTGCAGCAGCGGCGGCGATGCGCCTGGCAGGGGCGCCAGGCTGCGCGGGTGCTGGGCAGCGTCCGTCGTGGCCCGCCCCGTCTGCGCTGCACCCACCACCCCTGCCGCCTGTGTTCCATCATCCACCTGTAGAAGCCGGTGGCGCCCCAAATGCTCGAGTGCCACGACAGCGCGGGCAAGCGCAAGCGCGCCACGATGCAGCACTAGGCGGCGTCGGCGCAGCCCACGGCGGCAACAAACCTGGCGACGGCGCACAGCCGCGCAGCCGCCGCACCTTTTGGGAGCAGAGCTTCCGGTGCAGCGCAGCTTTGTCGTCCCCCCCTGGCCGCAGCCGCCCTCCGACACAGCCGCAACAGATGAGAACCGACGGCCACCGCTAGCCCACCCGCACGCCAGTGTGCTCCCCCCTGCACCAAACACTGCACGCGGGCCGCGCAGCCCGCGCCCCGGCCCCTCTTCTGTCGCCTTTCAGCCTGATCTTTCCAAGTGCTCTGGGTTTGGGTTACTCTCCCTCTGTCATCTTGCTCCCCTGCGCTTCAGCACACCGGCCTTCCCTTTCCGTCCACACCGCCACCACCCCGGCAGCGCGGTTTGAAATAAGGGCTCGCACAGTTGTGGAATGAAATTGCGGGGGGTGCGCGAGGGCGGGGCGGTGGACGCCCGCCCGCCCGCGCCCGCTGCAATGAACATACGCTGGGGGTGGGGTGGGGGGGGGGGGGGGGGTCGTGGGTATGAAGGGGGTGGGTGGGGATGGCAGAGGCACGGCACGAACAAAAGAATACCAGGGGTTGGTGGCCACTCTGGGGGGAGTGGGTGAGCTGGCGCATGCTGCGGGAGGTTCGTGAGGGCGGCGTGGGCGTGCAGAGGTGGTGGCAGCGCGGCGCCGGCCGCATCTTGCCGGCCGTGCGGCGCGGCCGTGCGGCGCGGCCGTGCGGCGCGGCGCACGGCCGGCAAGATGCGGCCGGCGCCGCGCTGCCACCACCTCTGCACGCCCACGCCGCCCTCACGAACCTCCCGCAGCATGCGCCAGCTCACCCACTCCCCCCAGAGTGGCCACCAACCCCTGGTATTCTTTTGTTCGTGCCGTGCCTCTGCCATCCCCACCCACCCCCTTCATACCCACGACCCCCCCCCCCCCCCCCCCCCCCCCCACTCCCAGCGTATGTTCATTGCAGCGGGCGCGGGCGGGCGGGCGTCCACCGCCCCGCCCTCGCGCACCCCCCGCAATTTCATTCCACAACTGTGCGAGCCCTTATTTCAAACCGTCCTCCCTTGCGCTGCCGGTGCCCTTTGCGTGGCAGCGCGCGCCCGGCGCCCGGCGCCCAGCACGCGGCCCCCCATGGCCCGCGCCGGCCCCATTTCATATCGCACGCACACTTCCCCTCCCATTTTCCCCCACCCATCCCACCCCCAATTTTATCGCCATCCGCCCGCGTCCCCCCCCGGCGGCGGCGGCGGTGCCTGCGCCCCAACGGCACCTGCCCCGCCCCGCCGCCCTTGCTTCCGCTCCCTCTCCCACCGCGCCACCGAATGCAACGACACGCAAGCCCCCCGCTCTTCCCTTCCCCGTTCGGTAACCAGCTCTATCCCCCAACCTGCGCCCCCTTGGTACCACCACCTGGCCCCTCTTGTCCCGCCCCTGGCACGCTGCATGCGCGTCCCCCTTGCCTTGCCCTGCCCCCAAAGCAATGCCCGCCAGGCCATCGCGCCTCTGCGGCCGCGTGCTCCCCACCCGCCCGCGCGGCGCCACCTTGAGCCTCCGCCACCGCCCGTTTTTGTCCCTTTATGGGCCCCCCTTTTGCTCGCGCCCCTCCCACGTGGCCCCCCTTTTTTAATCTGCTTTCTGGTGGCCCCACTGCTGCCGCCGTCGGCTCATTGCGCCGCGGTCACGCACGCCTTGCCCCCCCCCCCCCCCCCCCCCCCCTCCTTCCTTGCGCGCTGACCACCCACCCACCCACCCGGCGCACCTTGCTTGCGTTTAACGAACCACCCACCCTAACTGGCCCCTCCCTCCTTTCTACCAACCAACCGGACCCATCCCCTCTCTCCCCGCACACCCTGTTTTCCTTCATTTGCCGCCCGCCGCCTTTGTGGGTATTTTGGTGTGTTGTCCCCCTTCCCCTTCACGCGTGTGTAAACAGCGTCCACCCGAGATCGCAGGGCTGGCTTGCAGGGAGGTGCAGAAGGCAAGAAGGGTGCCTGTCGTGACCGACAAGCCCACTCCTGCCCGGGCACGGGCGTGTGTGTGCGCACCACTTTCGTGTCACATGGTGACAAGTGGGGAGGTGTTCAGAGTGAGAGGCGCTGGAAGAGGGGGAGTAGGGGGGGGGAGGGGGAGGGGCATGCGGCAGGCAGGGCGACAAGCGCGGATGTGCAAGAGGGGTCCGACCAGGGGACAAAGCAGAAGCAAATCGAGTTCACACACAAGGGATTCAGGAAAGAGAAGGCCGGGGGCTCCGCCTGAGAGAATACAGCCGAGCACTGGGCATGCTAGCAAACAAGGGTACTAAGTGATGCGAGGTACTGACAAGGGTACCGACTGCACATACATGTACTGCGGCGTCATGACACACAATGTTTTAGTACAGAGGCGGGCCCACGGCGCGCGGCGCGCGGCGCTCCGGCGTGGCGGGGAAGGAGGCGTTCTGTGACTGCGCAGCCAGGCTGGGAGGCTACTCCTGTGGCGCCGGCAGCGCTTGGCGTGACGCCTGGCCTGCTGCCTACCTGGCGTCAGGGAGCGCTGCTCACGGCCCCAGCGACGCGCCCTCCGACTCGGCGCCGTTTTGTGCCCGGAAGAAGTCGTCAAAGGCTGTGGCGGCCACCAGGGACTTGACCTGTGGGGGACGGGTGGGATGGGTGGGTGGGTGTGCAGTGTGGGACCAGTGAGGGGCAGAGCACCTCGGTCGAGCCTCCCCTGCTCAGCACAAGCATCGTGCAGGTGTGGAGGGCTACCCGAGCGCGCACAGCGTGTTGAGGGTTTCTGTGTGGGGCAGCCCGGCTGACGGCTCCACACACAGTGCACGGCGCCAGGCAGATCAGAGCGCTGTCGCGGGAGCTGCCCTGCCCTTGGATGGGCGCCGCGCCGCGCCCCCCCCCCCCCCCCCCCCCCCCCCAATCCATCTCACACACCGCCCCGCACCTCGGCCGAGGGGCGCCGCCAGCGCCCGTGGCCCGCCTCTGCGATGTACGCGTCTGCAGGGGGAGCGAGGGCGGTGATGCTGGGTGGGCACTGAGCGAGTGTTTGGATCGTGGCAGGGCGGCAAGGAGCAGGGGCGACGTTTGGTCAAGAGCAGCCGCTGGGCAAGCCTGCCTGCCCCCCCGGCGCCCCCCACCCACCCCACCCACCCCACCCCACCACCACAACCCCACACACCCACACCCCACCCACCCACCCACCGCTGATGGTGTCTCCCAGCACTTGCACAAGGTTGGCCACCAGAGCGCGGTCTCCCGCCTGCAGCGTCGCTGCCTGACCGGCGGAACAGAGCAGGAACACAGGACGCCAAGGCAGTGAGAGCTTGCCAGTGGGTGTCCAGCAGAGTGGCCTGCACCGACGAGGCGTGTGTGTGCTCCCCTGCGCCTCCGCAGCGCCCTGCCCCCCCCCCGGCCCAGTACGCCCAGGGACCCCGCCCACCTGGCCACGCATCGCGCTGCGCAGGAAGGGCCAGTACTGAGAGGCCACGTCGTTGACTGTGAGGTCGGCGCACACCAGGGTGCTGCCCCACACGCTGCTGTTGCTGTGCCCGGCGCGCAGGGGCGCACGCAGTGTGGCGTCCGAAGCGACGCCCCCCTCCTCGGCCGCCTCTTGCAGCGGCGGCGCACCTGCCGCGCCGCCGCCTGCCGCTGCGTCTTCGCCGGGGGCAGGCCCCTCAGGGGCAAGATCGTGAGGGGGGGCGACGACGTGGTGCAGCCGACGACGGCGCTCGCCGGCAGCGCCAGGGTGCAGGTTGCCCAGAATGGCCGCTCGCTGGGCGACAGCTGCGCCCTGGGTGTCGCCTTGCTGCTGCGCTGCTGCTGGCGCCGGCGCCGCCTGGGGAGCAGCCGCGGCGGCAGCCTGCAGCTGCTGCCCCTGCTGCTGGTTGTGCCGGCGCTGCTGCGAAGAGCGCTCAAACAGCGGCGGCAGCAGGTCGCCGCTGCGGCGCTGCCGCTTGGGCGGCTCGGGGGCGGCGCTCGACGTCTGCCCCGTGCTGTGGCCCTCACTGCTCTCCTGCTGCTGCTCCTGCTGCTCCTGCAGCTGCTGCGCTGCCTGCTGCTGCTCCTGGCGGCCCAGCGGCTGCGTGTGCGTGCCCACCGCCAGCTGCCGTGCCTCCTCAAGCTCCGCAGCCATGCAGGCGCCTGCCGCTGCCGCCGCCGCCGCTGTGCCAGGGCCCTGCTCCTGCGCCAGCGCCATGCGATGGGCGGCCGGCACCGCAGGCGCAGGCGCCAGCGGCATGCGGCGGCTCGTGACGGGCGCCGGCGAACGGATCATGTCTGTGGGGCCGTCGTACCCCGCTTCTGCCTCACCAGACTGCTGCTGCACCGAGCCTTCTGCCTCCAGGCTGAGCATGCGCATGCGCTGCAGGCCGTCGTCCGCCGCATGCTCCAGCTGGTGGTGCTGCGCCGGAAGCTGCTGGCCCGCACCGCCGCCAGGCGCAGGCGCACGCTGTGCCGCGCCCCCGCCCTGGTCCTGCTGCCGCGCCGTGGCCGTGTCTTCCAGAGCAGAGTCTGACGGCGCATCCGGCAGGATGGAGCTGCTGGCCTGCCCCGCTGCAGAGCCAGCTGGCTGCGGACGCGACGGTGACGCCAGCATGGCGACCCCCGGCACAAGTGCCGCCTGCTGCTCCTGCTGCTGCTGCTGTGGCCCCGCAGGGGCGTTCAGCGGGGAGTGGCAGCCTGCCGCCGACGCCGGCCGCGCCAGCATGTCTTGCGACTGGCTGCCTGCCTCGGCGGACGCCGCCGCTGCCGCGGGGCCGTCGAGGCTGCTACTTCCGCCGCGCTGCCGCTGGCTGTTGCTGTCTGCGTTTTCGTCGTCGGACGAGTCGCTGCCCTTGCCCTGCTGGCTGCCATCTTCATCGCTGTCCGAATCTGCAAGGGCAGGTGAAAGGGGCGCAGGGCAGGGCAGTGAGCCCACGGCGACGAGCACAGCGTACGCTGCGGCGTGCAGCAGCGCAGGGCAGCTGTTCCACGTGCACGCAGGGCAGCTGTTCCACGTGCACGCAGGGCAGCTGTTCCACGTGCACGCAGGGCAGCTTTTCCACGTGCACGCAGGGCAGCTGTTCCACGTGCACGCCGGCATGGAACCTCCCCCTCTCGCACCATCCGCCTGCCTGCCACCCTCCTGCCCCTGGGCCCACCCTCGTCAGCGAAAGCTGCAATCGCTTGCACAGCGTACGTCCGCAGGATGGCACCCCGCAGCGCTGCATCTTCGCAGTGCGCCTCCACAGAGCTGCAGCAAGAGGGTGCACACAAGGCATCGGGAGTTGCAGCCGAGGCCACAGATGTACAGAGCGCCGCAGAGGAAGCCGCCGCTATCCAGCCCCCAACTCCTGCTCTTGTCCAACCAGGCTGCTGCACCACCCTCTCCTGCCCTACGCAGTGCCCCACCAGCCTCACTTGAGCTGCGCCTGCAGCAGCTCCGCCGCGTCTGCCACAGCCACCTCGAAGGCGGCGCGGTCCAGGCGGCTGTGCGGCACCGGCGCCCGGCCGCCAGAGCGACCTGCACGCCACAGCAGGTAGGCAGGTAGGCAGGTAGGCAGGCAGGCAGGCAGGCAGCGTGTTTGAGCTCTGCTGGGCACTCGGCGCCCTGGCAGCTGCACGACCTGACACACCTCCCACCAGGGTTGGTTCCCTGTGCACCTCCGGCTGCCTGACACCCACCCTGCCCCCGCCGCCAGTCAGCCCCAGTGCACGCAGGCAGCAAGCAGCAGGCGGCGCGTGCTGACCGACCCGCCCACGCGTGCTGGATGCTGTGCGCTGCAGCCACCCACGCACCTGTTTTTGATTCGGTGCGCTTGATGGCGTCCAGCAGGTCCCTGTTGAGCTCGATCTGGGAGAACTCGAAGAGCAGCTGGCCCAGCTGGCCCCGCGCCTGGCTGATGTCGCCCTGCGTGTCTGCAGGGCGTGTGGATGGATGGGTGGGTGGGGCGGATGGGAGCAAGGTGGCGGCGTGGAGGGAGGTGAAGGTGACCGCGCTGCCTGCAGGTGCGCACAGCGTTGTTGGCACGCAAAGCGGCACCCCTCCGCTGCAGCTGACTCCCAGTCCCGCAATCCCGCCACCGCCTGCCGCCCTTGCGCCCCGCCCTGCGGCCTCACGACCCCATGCCTGCGTTGCGCTTGACCTTGTCGTCCTTCAGAATGAACTCCTTGTCGATGTTGTAGCTAGCCTTGCGCTTCTTGGGGGAGGAGGGGCGCTCGAGGGGGGCGGCGCCGGCGCCGCCGCGGCCGCCGCCCTCGCCGTCGACGGGGCCGCTGCCGGTGCGCCCCGGGCGCACCCTCAGCTCGCGAAAGGCCTTTGCAGCGTCTGGCGTGGGAAGCGAGCAGGCGAGAGGTGGATACTGGTAGGCAGCGCACGCAGGCAAGCAAGCGCAGCAAGCACATTCTAGGTTTGGCCCGCCACCTGTGCGCACCTGTGACTGCCTCCCTGGCTCCTGTGGGTGTGCCTCCGGCCGCCGCCAGCAGCGCCGCCTCGTTGCTGCCGCCGGCTTCAAGGGGCTGAGATGCCATCCAGCGTGGGCCTGCAGCAGCTGGCTGCTGCTGCTGCTGCTGGGCAGCGACGGCGCCGGCGGCGGCACCGGGCGACGGCGTGCTGCCGGCGGGGCTCAAGCCAGCCAGCGCTGCCACCTCCTCGCCGCCGCCCCCCTTGCGCTGCTTCTTGGGTGTCTGCTGCGTGTCGGCCATGGCTGCATGACAGGCGAGACAGTTGCAGGCGTCGAGCACGGGCAGCGGCGACAGCGGCGGCAGGCGGGCAGACTGAAGTGCGCTGGAGAGGTTGGGCAGCGGCCAGCTGAGTGGCCGAGCCACTGACGCTCTCACGTTCTGCTGCGTCAAAGGGCGGCTGGGGGACGCGTTTGGCAACGTTTTGAGCGCACCTGGCCACCGGCTCTGCGCCGGTGATCAACGGAGGGGCAGCCTGCGCTGGTTGCTATCGTCGAGTGCGCTATCAGCGAGTGCAAAGAGGCACCGGAAGGCTCGCTTGGCGCGAGGTGCCGAAGTGCTCAACAGGAACGCTGCCTGCAGCTTTGTGAAGAAATCGAAATTGGGTATATATATCAGAGGCAACTGCAGCAGTGATTTTGAAGGCGCGACCAGTCCGAGCCTGCATGCTGCACATGAACCCCTCCCCTGCCCCCCACGCTGCCCAATTGCGCTTCCCGGCTCCTTCCCACATCTAGTGGTGAAGTGGGTTTCTGTTAGAGCGGCCTGCTGCTGCAGGCGCTTTCGGCCGCGGCTCCCGGTCCAAAAGCCGCCCGCTCCCAAAAGACCTCGCGAGCCAATTTGGTACCGCTCTCCACGACGCGGATCGACGCCAGTTGTGGCCATGAGCAGCGTCAGACCCGGCTTTCCGCGCCGGTCAGCAGCGGCGGCGGCGGCGCCCGGCGCCGCCAGAGGCGCAGGAGGCGCCGTGCCTTGCGCTGCACCAGCAGCCCGCATGTTGGCGCCGGCGCTGCTGGCCTTCCTGCTGATGCTCTGTATCGACGGTGCAGCAGGCGCACCTGTCACCACCCAACCAGGTATGTGTCCGCTAGGAACGGCAGGCGCCGCAACGCATCACACAACCCGCTCTGCTGGCACTTGATACCGTGTGCACTCACCCGCATCCACGCCCGCCCACACCTGCATGTGCAGGGCTGTGTGGTCCCCTGGCCGGCGGCAAGCGCTGCACCAAGGCGGGGGAGTGCTGCAGCAAGAAGGTGCGCGGGGCCGGGACCCGCTCCGGGACCCACACATGAAGCTCCCCTGCTTACCCCCCATTTACTTGGAGCTTGGCCTAGGGTGGCAGCCGCCCTGAAGGCGCATGCAGCGAGACCAGGAAACCGACGTGCCTGCTCGTTGTCCCTCACACGCCAGGGGTACTGCGGCACCACATCGACCTACTGCGCCCCCGTGCACTGCCTCTACAACTGCAAGGGTGAGGGAGGGGCGTGGAGCGGGGGCGGCCCAGTGTGTGCCCAGATCATTTGGACGAGGGTAATGGCAGGCGTGGATCAACACGGCAAAGAGGGAGCTAGTTTGATGGACTGGGTGGGGGCGCACACGCAGATACATGAAGCTTCTTACGCAGCGTTGCCTCCACCAGGCCTCGCCCCCCCCCCCCCCCCCCCCTGCCCTCCACAGCGCGGTCCCCGCCGCCGCGCCCACCCCGCCCCCCGCCGCGCCCGCGGCCCCGCCCTCCCCCGCGCCCCCGCCCCCGCCCGCCGCCGCCCAAGCCCAAGCCCACGCCCTTTGTCTGGGTGCCGCTGGCGCCGGCGCAGCGGGCACGGGCTGAAGCGCTGCTCAGTGTGTTTGAGAACTCGAGCCTGCAGCCGGCGTACGGCTACGCAGAGAACCTGCGCGATGGGCGGGGAGTCACGTTTGGGAGGTGAGGGGGGGTGCGCTCCAGCGGGTGGGAGTGGGTTGGCTCGCGCAGCAGTGGGTTGTTGCACAGGCGCAGCCGCAGGAGATGGCTGCCATCTACGCCTGCACCTTACACCCCTGCCCTGCCCTCTCCTGCTCTTTGATCCCTCCCTGTTTCCACCCCTCTCCCTGTGCAGGTGCGGCTTCTGCACCGGTACCGGCGACGGCGTGATCGTGGTGCGAGAGTACGTCCGCCTGCGCCCGGCCAAGCCTGGGCCCACCCCCCTCGCCCCCTTCCTGCCTGTGCTGGAGCGCATCGACCGAGAGAACAACCCCCGCTTGCTGGCTGGGCCGCAGGAGGCCGCTTTCATCCAGGTGGGTGGGTGGGTGGGTGGGTGGGTGGGTGGGCGGTTCAAGGCGTCTGGGCGGTTTATGGTGGGCGGGCGGCGCCTGATGAGATGGCACACGACCCTCTTCCCACACTGCTGCCTTGCCATGCCCCTCGCTCCACCGATTGCTGCCCAGCTTCCTGCATGCCGCACCGTCCCCCGTCACTTCCATGCAGGCCGTGAAGAACGCCTCCACAGACCCGTTGTTCCGTCGTGCGCAAGACACGCTGGCTGCTCAGCTGTACTTCAACCCCTCCCAGCAGATGGCAAAAAGCTTGGGGCTGCGGTGGGTGTCGGGGGAGGGGGCCGGTGGCAGGGCGGCGCCAGGGTGGCGGCAGGGTTTGGCCACCTGTGCTTCCACCCCGCTCAAAAGCCAGCTGCAGCAAAGTAGGGGTGAGAGGGGGGGGGGGGGGGATTGAAGCGGGACCTGGTGCGCGCACTGGAACAGCCGTTCGCGGCAGGCAGGCAGGCAGGCAGGCAGGCAGGCAGGCAGGAGGGAGGCAGGGGCACAGTTTGCCGGTGGCGCAGCGGCATGCAAGTTGCTGTGCAACCCACTTCTCTGGCTGACATCCATCGCCGCGCCTGCTGCAGGCTCCCACTGTCCAAGGCCCAGCTGTACGACGCGTACGTGCAGCACGGTGAAGCGGATGAAGATTCCTGGGATTACGGCATGTCAGGTGACCCAGCTGCCGACTGAGCAGCTGCAGGGAGCTTTGCCAGCCCGCAGGCAGAGGGCCCTGCCCACGGCGGGGCTTGGGAGACGATGGCGGTGGTGGCAGCGCACAGCTGCACTGCGCCACCGCCGGCCGCCAGCTGCCATCGCCGGCCGCCAGCTGCCATCGCCGGCCGCCAGCTGCCATCGCCGGCCGCCAGCTGCCATCGCCGCTTTCGTATGTGTGTCCGCTGCGTCCCCCCTCTTGGCACTCCCACTCCCAGCCAGGATCAAGGAGCCTGTCACCTGAGCACGCCGGTCAACATGTTGCAGCTGCCTGCCTGCCTGCCTGATGCATGCCATGCTGCACGACTTGACCCGTGACCTGTCCCATCCCCACCCTCCTGCATCACAGCCAACGGCATTGCCGCGTCCGTGAGCAAGCAGATGGGCGGCAGCCCCCTGGAGGGAGCAGACGAGAAGCTGTGGCTGCAGGCAAGTGCTGAGTGGCGCTGTCAGCACGTGCCTCCCAAACCTTAACCACACAGCCTCCTTCCTTGTGCCACCTGCGCTGGTGCATGCAGCGCGCTGCAAGTTACCGCCTGCACGGCACCTTGCAGCGCGTCACCCCCCCCCCGCGCCTGTTCCCCCACCCTAGCGCCCTGCAGCGCTTCCTGCTGCGCCGCCGCAACCTGCTGCTGTCAGATAGCGACGGCTGGGCGGCGGGCGTGCAACGTGTGGACGTGTACGCGTGGCTGCTGCAGGTGGGGGTGGTTGGATGGAGGCGGGAGGGGCGGTGGAAGCTGGTATAGTCAGCGAGCGGTGTGCATGCTCAGGACAACAGGGCTGGTGGATGCGATGGCATCACCACGTGCCGCAGCACTCGACGATCATTGCCCCACTCCAAGCAGCCGATGCCTTCCCCGCGCAGCCTGCCTGCCGCAGCCTCTTCCGCCCTCGCCGGTCGCTTGCCGACGGCGAAATGTAAAAATCTGAAATTCCTTCTCTCCCTTCCCTCCCCCTCCACAGATGGGCGGCGTGCAGCTGGACCGCACCCTGCGCCTCGCCTGGCAGCGCTGCCGGCCGGACAACAAGGCGGGCCCCTGCCTGCCGCAGCCGAGCGGCGAGCTGAGCTTGGGGGGCGTCATCTACGGAAATTTTGTGGTGCGCTGAGCAGCAGCTGCCCAAGCCCTGCACAGTAGGGTGGGCTGGTTGGTTTAGGCTTGCGCAGCATTAGGAGCGCCTGCGGTCCCTCCCGGCAGGCAACACACCCTGTAGTGCATCTGCAAGTGTTGTGCATGCGGCCGCTGCTGCTGCTGTGGGCTAGTTGGACACACCTGTCAGGCAGCTCCTTATCCCGAAGACCATCTGTGAAGACCCCCCATTGAAGACCCCCCCCCCTCGATTTCATCTTCCATTCTGATTCAACTCCGATCGCTCCCAATCCCTCCCAACCCAATTCCCTGTTTCTCCACTTGACCTCCATATGTCTCCCAGACCCCCCCTCGCTACCCTCCCCCGTCTCCTCGTGACGTTACCTGTCAACTCCCCCCCTCTCAATAGCTGTTCTCTCACCTGCGGCACCCTGCACCACAGACATCGCCATTCACTAGCACAAAGTTGCGTGATGCAACACTGCTACTCAATTGCATATACTTGCTTGTTTTGTGCTTGTAACAGTTTCACAAGCGGGGGTCGTGACGGTGGGCGCAGCAGCAGAGAGTGGGGGGCAGCAGGGAGCAAGGAGCAGCAGACAGGAGCGGGAGACGTAGCAAACTGAGAGGGCCTGCGGCTGGGCAGCCCAGAGGGTACACGAGCATGGCAACAATAGAGAGCCAGGGAGGCTGCGTCAGCGGGGCCCTCGTGTTGCAGCAAGGCAGGGGGAGCAGGGAAGGGACACGACAGAGGAGACAACGCCAGATGAGACCAGGCCAGAGCGGCTTGTCAGTCTGCGAACTTTGTCTTCTTGGACCGGCGCGGCAGCGCTGCCTCCAAGCTTTGGTAGTCGTAATCAATGCCTGCCTGCAGCGGCAAGGCGCGAGGGGTGAGCAAACCGGAGAGGTGGCCGTGGCGACGCTGGCAACGCAGCAGGCTCCCCCCCGAGTGCCACCAGCCAGGCGCTCCGCCTCCTCGCCACGACGCGAGGCACGCCCCCTGCCTCCCACCTGCGTGATGCGTCGCCGCCGCCGCTCGTCCCGCTCCACTGCCTGCCGCTGCCGCTTCTCCGCCTCCGCTGCAGTGAGGTCGCGGTTGTGCCGCTCCCGCTCGATTTTCGCCCAGGGCATCTGCAAAGACAGAGAGAAGCGGTGGGCGCAGGCTGCTGGGAGTGCTGCCGGCATGCAGCACGAGGATGACCTGCACCTTGCAGTCCCCACGCTGCAGCACGCCCCGCTCTGCCCTGCTTGCTGCCCCTCCAAACCACGCACCCTTTCCCCCCCCCCACCCCACCCCCACCCACCCACCCACACACACACACCACAAAGAGCACCCACCTTTTTAAACACCCGGTTTGCTCCCTTGAACAGCTGCGGGTGCACCTCGCTGGCGGGCAGCACCCGCGCGCTCAGCTTCTGCGTGGCAAGCATGTAACCGTCCATGGCGCTTGCTGCAATTGCCGCCACCTCGGCGCTGCGGGGGCCAAGGAGGGCGTGGGTGCAGAAGACGGTGGTTGGGTGGGCGTCCAGGATTGGCGCACGGGGGCGCAGCAGATTGTGCTGAACGCAATGTGTAACCCTCTCAAGTTAAGTCAACGGGGGAGCCCAACGCCTTGCTGCTGCCACACGGCGCCGTCGCAAAGCTCTGCTGCACGTCGGAGCCAGCCCTGGGCGATGGCCACTGCCTCCGCCCTGCCGACAACCGCAGCCGCGTGCTCGCGCGCTGCAGAGCACGCGTGACAGGCTGCCCCCAAGGGTCCCCCGCAGATGTGGCGCTGCCGCCGACGGGCGCCGCGTGCTTGCGAGCGCTGCCGCCGGCCCCGCCCCCCCCACGCCCCTCACCTGCTGAACTCCAGGAATGCGTAGCCCTTGGAGGCTCCGTTCTTCTTGCTGCGCGACAGCCGCACCTTGGTGACCTTGCCAAACTGGGAAAAGTACTCTGGGGGCGGGTGGGGGGTGGGGGCGGGAGCGTGGGCGGGAGCGTGGGTGGGGGCGTTTGGCTGAGACGACGGGGGGGTGGGTAGCGTGGGGGCGGTGTGGTGTACGGAGGGAGGCAGCAGGGGAATGGTGCATGTGGGACACGATTGGCCGCTCTGAAGCGGAGCACTGGGGTAGGCGTGAGGGGTTGGGAGTATGAGGTGCCTGCGTACCTCCGGGCGCTCGGCGGCGCTGCCGGCGGTTTATTAGGGCCCTGGTTTGCTGTGGGCACTGAGTAAATCCAGGCGGCTCAGCGCCCGAGGGCTCGCCGCCTGGGAGTGATGTGCCTGGCTGACGGTTCCGCTTCCCGCTTTCCCATGAGGGCATGCATGGTGCGTCCGTCGTGCAGCAGGCGGGAGGGCACACAAGGCGGCCGCAGGTGGCGACGCTGCGGGAAACAACACCCCATCCTGCCTGCACCACCCACACAAGAACACACACACACCTTTCAGCTGCTTCTCGTAAAATCCGTGCGGCAAGTGCCTGCGAGACACGAGGAATGGAAGCGAGGCAGTGAGCGGCACAGCGGCGGAGCCACGGCCCCTGCCGCTGGCGGCGGCGCCGGCGCCTGGGGGCGCCGGCCGGTCTCAGCCCGTTCGATGCGCTCATATATGCCGCTACGCACCCCTGAGCTGTCGGTCAGCCAAGCAGTCGCGCAGGCGGCCGGCGGCTGGCCATGCATGTGCGCCAAGAGCGCCAGGCAGCGCCTCCACCCCCTGGCGCTCACCCCAGATACGCCACACGGCTTGGCTCCGGTCCGCTCGTGCTCGGTCCCGCCGGCGCCTCGCCGGCGGCGGCTGCGGTGCCTGGTGCCGCCTTTGGCATGGTTGCGTACAAGGAGGGGGGTGTAAAATGAACTTGCAGCAAGCAGGGATTCGCGGCATCAAGCGCCGTGCGTCCTGTTGTCAACATAGCGCCGCGCGATGGCACCCCGCCGCCACGCGAGCAGCCGTTCGAGCGCACCCCTCGTTGCTGTCCCATGTGAAACTGGCAAGGTGTGCAACATGACTTGGCAGACCAGTGGACTGTCAGAGTGAGCCAGCGGAATGAGTCGCAGATGCCAGCTCCAGACCGAGCTCTGCCGCATCACAGAACCGACGCCGCCGCCGCCGCCGCCAGGCGTTGTGCTGCGAGCAGCGGAACGCCTGCCCAATCCGTGGGCCGAAGTGTTGGGTGCTGGCAGCGCTGTGCTGCACGTCTCTAGGCGGGTTGCGTCGCGCCTGCCAGAGCGTACTGGCTTTAGTAATGCTGCAGCAGCCGACCACGGCCGTCGGACCTGCAGCTGGTACAAGCCGACGAGCTACACGACATGCTGCCAGTGCCATGCTCAGCCCACCCATCCACCCTTCCTACACCCATACCCCGCTCGCCTGCTCCCGCCCTCCGCCTGCAAGCCCTTGTCCAAGGCAGCAGGGTCAGAATCCTCGACCAGCTGCGCCTGCTGCGCACCCAGACCTGCACAGGCAATCAGGACGCGCATGTAGATTCAGCAACAGGGCCCTGCCTGCAGGCCAGCTGGCCGCCCGACTGCCGCACCCGAACCCAGGTTTAAGACATCTTTGTCGCCTTCTTGGCAAACTAACTGCCGTGAATTCTGCTTCACACTGGAGCTTTCATTGGCAGTTTTGTTTAGCAAAGGAGGGATAGAGCATTGACAGCGCAGGTTCATCCAGGAGCGGGCGGCAGGGGCGCCAGCACCAGGCTTCGCTCCGCCGCGTCGGTCGACCACCGCCGCTTGCTGCGCCTGCTGCCGCCGCTGCCATCTCTTGCAAACAGCTGCTGCACCTCGTCCAAGCTCATGCTCTTCAGCTCTGGCACAACCACAAAGGCCCTGGAGCAAGGCAAGGATGTGAACAGGATGGGTTGGTGGGAGGGGTTGGCGGGAGGGGAGTTGCTGGTTGAAAGCGAGCAGAAAACCTATGCAATGCAGGATAGGAGGGCAGAATGCAGGATAGGAGGGCAGGCGGGCGGAACATCAGCACTACTGTTGCATGCAGTTGCCTCCTGCGCCCAACCCGCCACAGCCCCACGCACCACCCAAAGCCGGCGGCGGCGATGCATGCGTAGAGCCCAAACGCCCCCGAGCCTCCCAGCCGCTGAGTCAGCGTCAGAAAGCTCTGAGCCACTGCCGCATTGCTGACCCAGTTGGCCGTCGCGGCGATGCCTGCAAGCAAGGGGGCTGCAGCGACCAAGATGGCAAGCAGCCAGGCATTTCTGCAGGCAGGCACAGGCAGGCAGGCGTGAAATGAGACCACCCATGCAGCTGACGCGTTCACCCGTGTGCACATACTACCTGTCGCAAGGCCGCGCACAGGCAGGGGATATATTTCTGCGTTGACCGCCCAGGGGACGGGGCCCAGGCCAGGGCTGCAGCGGGAAGCGTGGGATGCTGAGTGCGTTTGTGGCGGCGCGGGTTGACGGCCCGCCATTGCAAATTTGACTTGTTTATGAACTTCGACGGGGGGTGCCTGGGTCTGGGCCTGCGCGGCCGCCACCACTCCCTGCCCTTCCTTTCCAGATTGAGGAGCAAGGCAGCTGTCAACCAACACCTTGCACAGGTTCACCTGAAGGCAAGCAGGTAGGCCACCAGGCAGCCCAGGATGCACCACGTCAGGCGGCTGGGGCAGCCCTGCAGGAAGAGCTGCGCGGGGGGCGCGCACGTCTCGCCGCCGCCGCCGCCTGTCGCCGCCTGCTGCAGCGGGCCCAGCGCCAGGCAGGTGCCTGGGGCCAGGAGGTCCCCCGAGGGGCCGCCGCCGCAGAAGGCACACCTGTGGTGGGGGTGGCGGCGGGAAAGGTGTCAGAGTAGGGCAGGTGGTGCGCTGCAGGGCAGCACGCTCGACAAGCCCCCGCCAACTCATCACTGTCATCTTGCCCCAGCTCCTCTGCCCCCCTCCCATGCCCCACCCACCCCGCGCGCACGCAGGCGGTGCATGACTCGGGCGGCGCGGCGGCGCCGCAGCTGCCGCCAGGGAGCGCAGCGGGGGAGCGTCGCTCCGCCGCGGCAAACACCCCCGACAGCGCTGCCAGCGCGCCCACCACCGCAGCGATGCTGGTCAGCAGCAGGCGGCGCCGGCCGTGGCGGTCTATCGCGTGCATGCCCACCAGCGTGCCGGCGGCGTTGGCGGCCGCGGGCAGCAGGCTCAGCAGCAGTGCCGCCTGCTTCTCCACCCCCGCCAGCTGCAATATGGCCGGTGTGTAGTACCTGCAGCAGCAGCAGGCGGAAGAGGCGCATGACCGAGCAGGAGGACGGTCAGGGAGAGAGGAGGGCAGCAGGCGTGGCTTTCCGTCCGCGCCAGCGCAGCCCCAAGCGGCCACCGTCACGGGCAGGCAACACCGCAACAACCCCTCGACGCCCTTCCGGGGCTCCTCACATGACAGTATTGATGCCGGCCACCTGCTGCAGCACCTGCAGCCCCACACCGACGTGCAGCTGGCGCAGCACCGTGCGCGAGCGCAGCAGCCGCCAGGGCGACACACCGCCACCGCCGCCGCCTGGCTCGCCGCCGCCGCCGCCGGTGCTGCTGGTCGACGGCTGTGGTGATGCCGCGAGCGCCGCCGCGGGCAGAGATGCCTCTGGCTGCAGCTTTGCGAGTGCCGCTTGCGCCGCCGCCATCCGCCCCCGCCCCGCCAGCCACTTGGGGCTTTCTGGCAGCATGACAAGCCCTGCCGCCTGCACCAGCGCAGGCACAACCGCAACGCCTGCAGCAGGCGCACGATGGGGTGGGGTCACAGGAAGGGTGGCGGGATGGGGGGCCAAGTCAAGTCTGGTGGGTGCAGTCGAGCAAAGCGAGGGAGCAGAACGCAGCTGCCCATGGCCACCGTGCTGCCACCCCGCCTCACCCAGCATCCACCGCCACGTGCCCGGCACAAAGCTGAAAGCATAATCTGCGGGGCACGGGCCAGGGAGGGTCGCTGGTGGCAGCGGAATGCAAAAGCGCGCGCCTGCAGCCGCAGCACCAACTCGACAACGGTACAAGGATTTGGGCAGGGCAATACATTATGCGGTACACAAGCCCTACCGTACCAATCGACACATTCCGAGGGGGGGCGGGTTGACACTGAGGGCAAGGTGGGGCGGTGGCGGCGCGCACAATCACAGGGCTGAACCACGCAGCAGAGCCTGCAATGCGCTCGGCTGCCCCGGCGCGCACCTACCTGCCGCATACGCCAGGAACTGCCCGCCGGTGATCATCAAGACCTGGCGGACGTGCGGAGGGACCGGCAGAGGCATTGGTGGGATGCCGAAGGCATGCCGGCGAGCTGCGCTGCACACTCGGCAGCTGACCCCCGGCCCCACCGCCCCACGCCAACACATGCCACCCACCCACCCTGTCCCAACACACACACACATTTGCGGTGACCAGGGTGGCCCTGCGTGCAGGCGGCGCCGCCTCCGCAATGTAAATCGGCACGGTGACCGAGGCCAGGCCCACGCCCAGCCCAACCACCGCACGGCCTGGCAAGAGGAGGCAGGGGGGCGGGGGGCTGCCTGTGGGCGGGGCAGGGCATGCGGCGTGCAGCCGTGCAGGAAATGGAGAGCGCACGCGTGTGGTAGGGCGCACAGGGAGGCAACCAGACCAACATGACGCGCCCCAACCACCACTGGCGCCCTATCCTGCCTGCAAAACCACAAACCCAGCCTGCCGCCCTGCCTGCCCTCCCCGCGCTTGCCTGCAACCAGCAAGTACGGGCCGCTCGCCGCCGCCATGACAAGCGAGCCCGCAGTGAACATCGCGTCAGCGACCAGCAGCCCCGCGCGCCTCCCCAGCCGGTCGGCCAGCCAGCCGCCTGCTATGGAGCCGGCGCCCGCTGCTATGATGGCGGCAGACACAATCAGCTGGCAGAGGCGTGGGGGAACAGGCGGCGGGGCGGACAGCGATCAGCAGGGAATTCGGCGCGACAGGCGAGCTTGCTGCCTTGCTGCCTTCCTCCATGTCACGCTGTTGTGCTCGGAAGCGCCACCAGCAATGGGCATGCACGCGGGCCAGAAGGACACCCTTGCCACCGCCCACAGCCGCCTGGAGCCCCTGCCCGCCCACCTCCTGCCACCGTGCCAACGCCGCCGCGTCGCCTGCCCACGGCTGCAGCAGGTCGTCGCGTATGTAAGGCAGAGCCCCACTGATGACTGCAGTGTCAACGCCAAATAGCAGGCCGCCAAGCGCGACGACGCCGGTGAAAACGTTCAGGAAGGACACGCCGCCACGGGCGGCGGCGGTGGCGGCGCTGTCGTGTGAACGCCTGCCGTCGCTGGTTTGCTGCACCAGCGGCACAAGGTCCAGTTCATTGCTCTGCAGCACCGTCTCTCGCATGTCGCCAGCCTCCAGCTCCAGCGCTTGAGCAGCGCTCCTCATTTTCAGGGCGCGTCCAAGCTTTGGCCACTGCCATATGGTATATCGGTCGCTCGAAAAGATAACAGAACGGAGAAACAACTCATTAGGGGCCCGATCGCAGAACCAGCCCGCATCTTTGCGTGTGACCTTCCACCCCAGCTGGGCGTGGCTAGGGCGCTCCTGGGGCTGTTCTGCTTTTATGAAACTGCTTGCACGGACACCCATTTCGCTGAGCATCGCAGTAGCCGCTGAGCAGCGAGCATGGTTGCGGCTCAGGTCGCCCGAGGCGGCTGCCCGCCGCCGCTTGCGCAGCACCAGCGTGCTCAACACCAGCGTGCGGGCGCACACCTCGGTGGACAGGCTCAGCACCTCACCGCCGCTGGCACACCGCTGCTGCCGCCGGCGCTCGGCGGCGGCACCCACCTGCCGCTTGTGCTGGAGCGCTGCTACTCCGCCACGCCTCTCAGCAAGGATGTCCTCTCCCAACAGCAGCAGGACTACTACTGCAACGTAGGGGCCGCGGTGCGCGCGCTGCAAAAGGTGCGAGCAGCTCCGCCAGACGCCGCAGCTTGTGCTCTCCCCATGCTCTTTGGACCATGGCGCCGCCGCTTGCTGCCTGCCGACTCACAACTTGCTCGCCTGCACTGACATCTCCACGCTCCACGACGCGATCAACAGGACTTGCCCGCGCTGCTGGAGCGCGCCCCGGACCTCAGCGTGTACTGCGAGGGGGCTGTGTTTGAGGACAACCTGTCGCCACGCATGGGCCTGCCTTCCACGAGGTGCGCTGCGCACGCCCCGCCTGGTTGGCACCCCTTGGGAGATGCCAGCTAGTGTGTTGGGGGCCGCGGTGCATGCCTACGTGCAATGTTTAAGCGACGAATGAGCTCGGCAGGTGCGTGCGCGCCAACCAACGCGGTGTGCCCGACCCACCCCTGCCTGCAGCTGCGAGGGGAAGGAGGCCTTCGGGCGGCTGTGCTGGTCGCTGCGCTTCCACCGCACCCTCTTCTTCGCAAAGTCACGGGTGAGGCTCGTCACGAATCGTCTACAAATTCCCGCAGTTAACCAATCAATCTATCAATTTCAAGTTTGTGACGGAGGGGCCTCTGGTGTGACGAAGTTGCAGGCGTATGCAGTTTACAGGAGGTGCAGCCGTGCAGTGCTGGGGACGAGCGCCCCCTGCCATGCCGCCACCTAAATCTACCCTTCTGGCCCCACCCACTACCCACCCACACAGGTCGAGCTGCTGCGCATGTGGGAGCGGGAGCAGGGCGTGGTGTGCGTGCGGTGGAGCGCAGCCGCGTCCCCCCGCCTGCTCGACGGCCTGGTGGCCAGGGGGGAGGCGGCCATGAGCCTGGACGGAGTGTCAGGTGAACACGGCGAAATTTAATTAAGCACTAAATCAACAAGTACAATTGTAAATCAATCAAATCAAGTCAGTTGGAAAGCCTTTGTGGATGCTTGATCTCACGATGCTTGATCTCACATGCGCGGCGACCGGTGCGCCAACCCTCCTCACTCCCCTCCTCACTCCCCTCCTCGCTCCCCCCCTCCTTCTCCCCCCTCCTCCTTGTGCAGAGGTCCACTTCAGCGAGACCGGCCGCATTATGAAGCTGACTGTCGACTGCGTCAGCTACAGCGGGCCTCAGCTGCTGGCGCGCTACGCACAGCAGCGGCAGGTGCTGGTGCCCGGCCTGGCGGGAAGCGGCTCCTTTGACGAATGAGCACAGGTGCAAGGGCAGCCGGGCCCCCCCACCCACCCACCCACACCCACACACACACACACACACACACACGCACGCACGCACGCACGCACGCACGCACGCACGCACGCACGCACGCACGCACGCACGCACGCACGCACGCAGCCGCACGCACGCACGCACGCACGCACGCACGCACGCACGCACGCACGCACGCACGCACGCACGCACGCACGCACGCACGCACGCACGCACGCACCACGCACGCCACGCACCACGCACGCACGCACGCACGCACGCACGCACGCACGCACGCCACGCACGCACGCACGCACGCGCACGCACGCACGCACGCACCCTCTCGTACCTCATTTGATGCTGCTGAATTTCTTCCCGCTCTTCCCTTTGATGTTGCCCCCTCCCTTTTCGCTCTTGTGCTGATCGCCCTCATCTCCAACACTGTGATTGCCGCGATTGCCGGCAGGCCGTCTTGTGTCACACCGCCAGGTGCCGTTTTGATCGCAACACCTCGCTGCCCGTCCTGCTGCGATTCCAGCACCCCTGCCCTTTCATCCCCGCTCCAACCCTGCTTTTGATTAAGTCTTACTGGAGCCTTTTACAATGCGCTTTGTTGATTTACACACACGGGGCTGGCCGAGGCCGCCCCGCTGCTGCATGCGTCCCCCGCACACCCTCTGCGACATGCAAGCAACCCTTTCACGCAAGAACAACGTTGAGTTCGGCTCTCTGCCGAGAAGCAAGGGCTGCTGCCGCGGCTGATGTGCTGCGGCGCCTGCCATCGCTCTGTGCTAGCCTGCGCTCTGCCACTGGGCTGCCTGCCAGCCTGCCTACTGTTCCCTGCTCGTCCTGCTGCTGCACTGCAGCTGCAGCAAGCACCGGCCAGCGCACAACTAAT